>OX451738.1:684365414-685616573 GCA_948472305.1 Vicia faba | reverse complement strand
TTTCTGGACTTGGATCGATTTGAAGATTTGACTTGTAACAATTTCTACAGTAATTGTCAATTGTAAATTGTGCGCAAATCTTGGTAATGACTGGTAAAATAGTTGTTTATTCAATATTTAGGTCAACGCATTACTTTTTTTTATTCAGCCCAACAACATTATCTTTCTATTACAGCAAAAAATCTTTTTTAATACAACTAGGTCCAATTGGCCTCTTTTCCAAAACAAAAAAAAAACTTTAATAAATAAAATATAAAGATAATTTTTAACAATAAACATTATTATAATAAAAAGTTTATCAACAATAAAAAATATATTACGTTTTCTTTTAATAAAGAAAAATATATTATTTATTATCTTTTTTTATTTATAATAACAAACAATTTTAATAATAATACCCTTTTTTGTAAAACAACAACAATATATCAAATGGACTGCTACAAAAAACTTTAATGGGCCTGCTTTTTCAATATTTGCTATAAAAATGAAATGGAACATATGAATAGACTGAAACCTTACCCCCCTTTCTGCTAATCAACCACCAAAACAGAAATGGGCCACTATGAGTTTTAATGGACTTTTTTAAATTGAATTTTCACCTCCTATTTTATTAACAACAATAAATCCTAATGGGCTAATAATAATTAAGAACTTAATAATTATTTATTTTTTTGAAATCATTTTCCACATTCGAATCTCATGGGCCGTTGGCCAACATGCTTCGCGAACGGGTTTATGGGTACATGGGTCTTTCTGATTTAGAAAGCCCCACTCTCCTAAATTAAAATACACCCTTCTTGTTGTTTTGAATTCTTCTTAAAGTGGGTCAACAGATATTGCTGGACCATCTTTAATTAAATATTTCTCTTCTATTTTTAATCTTGAAAATGTGATTATAGAGGTAGGGCAAATTTGGGGTGCGACAATGATAAATGTCATTTCTTCATCATTAAAGTTACCATCTAATACCCCTTAATTAGAAGCTTATTATGACTTACTGACTTTTAAAGATCTATGAATTTTAGCGCCACACTTCTCAGTAGCAGACTTTAAAGCCAGTGATTTGGAAATCTTCAGACTCATAACTCATCTCCATTCAGTTCCATTTCATGGCTCTGAAGGTTGCTTATTAGACTTTCAAGATTTAAAGTATTCAGATCTTTAACTTCTTGAATAGCTATAACTTTAGGTGTGAATCTTACAGGAAGACTCCTCAAAATCTTCTTGACATGATCTGCTGAAGTATAACTCTGGTTTAAAACTTTGAAGGCCTGATACAAGAACTTGAAACCTGGATAACATGGTTTCAATGTCTTCATCATCCTTCATTTTGAAGAGTTCATACTGGTGAATCAGAAGGTTGGCCTTAGCCACTTTCACCTGATGGTTACATTCATAGGTAGTACATAATGAATTAAAGATCATCTTTGCAGTTGACTTATCTATGATTTTTATGTACTCGGAGTGAGGTAAAGCATCAACAATAATGCCTCTTAATCTGTGGTGTTTTCTGTACACTTTCTTTTTAGCTGGTGTGAGAACTTTTCTACCAACAACCATTCCCATACTATTCACTTTGATCTCAATGCCATCCTCAAGGATGTCCCATAACTCGTCATCAAGGCCAATGATATAAGTGTATATTTTTCTCTTCCACCATTCAAAGTGAGTAGAATCACCACTAAATGCAAATGGTTTGGCATAATAGTGACTATTTTCATGAGCACTATAATCATAGTGCCAGTAACATTACTATCACCAATATCCCCATTTTAACATACTTTTCTCTTCAAGATTTTTTTCTGTACCACTGTTAAGTGTTAAGCCCAAACCATACTCTGATGCCAATTGAAGGTGAGAAAATACACAATAGGGAGGAGGGGTTAAATTGTGTATTAGATAACTTATGCTTTTTCAAAAATAATAGCTTATGAATCTGACCAAGTTCAAATTTTAAGCTAGAGTATGCAGCAACATAATATTTAAAGTATAGAAGCAATAAGTAAATCACACACAAAGCTATCATGTTTCCTCTATAATGAGAGTAATTTAGTCCTCTTGCCACACAAGAGCTTTTCACTACAATCATAACCTGATTAGAATTTGCTTAGACACACTAGTACAACACTTCTTGCTCAATCTCACTAGAAATGGACTTTTTTCTCAAACCAACCGTCCAAGACTTCTTTGCTCAATCAACTTGAAAGAGACTTCCTTGCCTAAACCAACTGTTCAAGACTCCCTTGCTTTATCAATCTGAAAGAGACTTCCTTGCCTAAACCAATTGTTCAGGGCTTTCTTGCTCAATCAATCTAAAAGAGACTTCCTTGCTCAAATATTCAGTTTGAGACTTTTACAAATTCTAAACAAACTATTTAAGATTACAATAAGATGTACCTGATATTCAATCAGAGGTACAAATAATACAACACACACAAAGACCTTGATACTTAAGATTTCTAAGATATACAAGTGTTAGAATATCCCAAGTCTATGTGCAATGCAACAACTATAAAATATAACTTGAAGTGAGAAACAATTCTTGCATTATTCTGATTTATGCTGTTGTTCTTCTTGTATTATTTCTTGATGTTTCTTTTGAATCTTTAGCTCCTTATATAGAGGGAACAAAAGAGACGTTGAAAGCTTGTTTGTACAAGTGTCTTTACCGATGAAGCAGTTTCCAAGAAAGATAAATGTTGGAGTTGGTACGATGAGGATCACCTTTTAAATAATTGCTTTATCTATTGTGTCTTTCTCAAGTAAGACATCCATAAGCATGAATTAGTAGACTGAAGAAATCATATCCTTTAGCCTTGTGCTATAACCTCTAGTTGACTTCCTCCACAATTATAGTCGTTGACAAGATGAAGTTGATTTTGCTAAGAGTACATACATAAGATCTTTGTATTGTGTTTCCATCAGAGCGCTTGAAGTTCTGTTTGAAACATCAGAAGCAAAGTCAATGTAGCACTGAAGTTCCATTTGAACATTAGAGACTGAAATAATATGGCGCTGAGGTCTTATTTGAAATTCAGATTATGGTTCATTAGAATATGGATTTACTTGTTTCTTCTTTACAAACTATTAAATAGGTCAGAATTTAATTAATTATAAGCTTAATGATCATGCACACTTAATCAAACATTAATATACTCTATTATTCATTAATATACGCGTGTTCACACATTTAGACATTTAAGTTAAGTCTAACCTTATGAAATAAATTTACACAAATGAATAAAAAAAGGTGTCTACATTTAATAATATATGAGGCGATTTGTACAAAATCTATAAAACAATGCTCCACACCAGTGTTTTAAAACCCAGCCCAACCCGGTCGGTCGGACCGGTCTGACCGAGAACCGGTGGGCCAGGCAGTCTGATTAAGGGATAAGACCAGAATTACATTTAGACCGGATGAAATCGGTGTGAACCGGCCAGATCACCGGTTAAACGAGTGAACCAGTGGTTTTTACTGAACCGGCGGGTTTGACTATTTATTTTATTTTTTAGGGCTTTTGAAAAAAAAATTAACATAAACGCTTTGCCTCCTCGTTTCCCAAACCTAGGCATTTGAAATGTTTTCTTTTTTATTCTGTCTTTCCTTTTTCTAATTGAAGTCATATTCTCAATTTTCTCTACCAACAAAAACTCCCACTTGCTGCTGTTATTTGATATTCCTTGTTTGCCGTCAAAAATTTCATCAAAACATCAAAAACAGGTTATTTCTTTTTTACTTGGTCTAATTTGCATTGATGTTTTTCAATATGAATATTATTGTTTCATTTTGTTGATTAATTGATATAGAAAATAAATGATTAAATTTGATCATTTTCTATAAAATTGGGTCTTTTAGTTTAACAAATTGAGATAAAATTTGTATGAATGAAGCAGTTTTATACTTTTATGAATTAACTTATTATAGATTGGTAATATTAACTTATTATAGATTGGTAATGAAGTTGTTGTATATTAGAGATAGAAATTAGGATAGATATATATTACTGTAATAGTCGTTGTATATATATTATGAAGATAGAAATTGAGTTTAAAACTATGTAATCTAAATTATATAGTAAGACAAAGTTTTCAGGATTTTATTAATCTAAAATATATAGCAAAAGCTAGAAAGCAAAGTTTCTATTTTTTTATTATATATGATGATGCACAGTAACGATGTTTGGTAGCCTATATGTAATATAGTTACAAATTTCAGATAATAAATATATTTTTTATAGAAACCGGAACAAAAGTCATGCGGTCTGACCAGTAACTCACTGATCCGACCAATAACTCAATAACTTTACCAAATCGATCACCGGTTTAAATTTTAAAACATTGCTCCACGCTCATAAGAACCCTAAACTAAACCCCACGGAAAAATGATTGGAGGGAAAACACAAAGGGGGCAAAAGAATGGCATTGATTTATACTAGTACATATATATTTTTAATAAGAAAAAAAAGCAAAAAGAGTGCAGAAAGTGACAAAATCACAGTAAAGCGTGACAGTGTCAGCTCCATTAGCTTTGCTACTAGGCTTCTCTTCCCAAAACCAAAGTCTTGTTCTTTTCACTTCACCACCCATTTCCCTATTTTCATCAAATGTCTCATCATCTCTATCTCCTTCCATTTCTCTTTCTATAATTTCTTCTTTCTTCTTCCATTTCTGTGGTTTCATTTCATCATAGGATAGGAACATGTTTTCTAGGTTGCTACGTCCTCACGACCATGAAGGAACTAGTGTTGGTGTTGTTCATGAAGACACAAATCATCATCACAATCACCTTGCCGACCCTTGTCTTGTTCTCACTTCTGATCCAAAACCTCGTCTTCGTTGGACTACTGACCTTCACCAACGCTTTGTTGATGCTGTTACTCAACTCGGTGGACCAAGCAGTAACTCATTTCTCTCTCTCCCCTCACATTACTTTCTTATTTTTTCCTTTATTTTTTCACTCTTGTTTTGAGATTGTGGTTTTGATGCACCCCATTTGGTTGATTTACTAATTTACTTTTGCTATTGTTAGTTTGACATTGATAGGAAAAGAATGATTTTTGTTTTGAGAAATTTGTGTATGTTTGGTTCCACTTTTGAGAAAGCCAAAAGTGATTCTGGAGGTATAAAATTGATTTTGACATGTTTGGTATTCTTAAAGCAGAATTGATTTTGATTCTAGAATTGAGGTTTTCAAACACATGCTTAGCTTTTGTTTAAAAGCCATGAATTATTGAATTTAGGAAAGGAAGGGCCTTTATGTTGCTTTTTTAACTCTTGTGAAATTTGTTGCAAATTGCACACTTTGGACTTGATTTTTTTTATTAATTTGTAATTATTTTTGTTTCATCTTAACAAGGTGTTTAGTTCATGTATTGTGAATGATGTAGAAACCACTGGTCACTACAGCATGGAGGGGTTAATATAAGATTAGAATGTGGGAGGTCTGAGGTGTTAAACTTGTAATGAAGCTCTTCTGTTTGTCTTCAATGTCATATTTGTATGTTGCTTTCCATCATTCTTGTAGTTTGTTCATATGAATAATGCATAATGCATACTTTCCATGTACTTGTGCTACTTTGTTTTCTTTCTTTGATAGATATAATTGTGTACTTCTAGTCTCTCTGGTGGCTAATGAGTGATTTTGGTCCCCAATTTTTATATTTGTTTGTACAATTTAGTGTTTTCTAAGAATTCTTTAAAAATTGACCTATAATGTCATGTGAGTAATATACACATCTCTAACTCTAATTATTGGGCATTCCTCTATCTGCAAACTCTTCTAACTGCATCTATTGGTCCTCTCAATTATTATACTATCAAAATTATCATCTGCAGAAGCCACACCGAAAGCAATCATGAGGACCATGAATGTCAAGGGTTTGACACTCTATCACTTAAAGAGTCATCTTCAGGTTCATTTGTGTATATCATAGTTGTAATAGAAACTTTATGATATTCTTTATTTTGTGTGACATTATTCTTTACTGCATTGCAGAAGTATAGGCTCGGTAAACAAGCTGGAAAAGATTCTGACGAGGGATGCAAAGATGGTACATTTTTCTCTCTACATTTTGAATTATATGTCACTCATCAGAGTTTCTTAGTATATAATTTTCTAGTTTATATCACTATCAGCACCCTTTTCAATAGATTGGTTAAGGTTTTTTTTGGTTATAGTCTATGCTTTTACTAAACACTTTGAAATTTTATGAAAGGAATATCAGGTTCATATCTTCTAGAAAGCCCTGGTACTGAAAACTCATCTCCTAAATTACTAGCTTCTGATGCAAACGAGTAAGAATTTCACTGTTTCTTTAGAAACAATTTTTTCCTCCATTTATGTGTGTATGGTACATGATGACTTAATTGAGAATTGCAATGTCATGTATAGGGGTCATGAAGTCAAGGAGGCTTTAAGAGCACAGATGGAAGTGCAAAGCAAACTACATTTACTAGTGGAGGTAAATTTCCCTTTCATGGTGCTCAATGTTTTATTGTTTGTTTAGGTTATATTAATTTTAGACCATTTTGATTGGTATCAGAAATTCTAAATGAAGTAAGATTATTAGTGATAGCTTTAAAGATAGTTGAGGTAACACCCACTGTAGAAAAGATGGTGGAATCTCGCCTTTGATTGATTGGAGATGTATGGTCAAATGCTTACTATTAAATAATATGGTATTGCAGGCAGAGAAGCACCTGCTAATTCGCCAAGATGCAGAGCGTAGATATATGACCATGCTTGAGAGAGCTTGTAAGATGTTGGCTGATCAGTTTATTGGCGACACAACTATAGACACAGACATCCAAAAATTTCAAGAACTACCAAGTGCCGAGCTAGGTGGAATGCATGTTTCAGACATACCTTACATTCTCCAGCCCCAAGGGGCTAACTGTTCGACTGAAAGTTGCCTAACATCACTTGAGAGTCTGAGAGGGTTAACCCTAGAAGGATCACCTGGCGGGACAAAGAGGATGCTGGGATTGGACTCAATGGTATCACCTTTAATCTGGAGTGAAACTAACATGAGAACTCAAGGCATTCATTTAGGCCAAGTGAATCCTCAAGGAATAGCAAGGTATGGAATGTAGGTAGGACATTGTAAAGAGAAGACAATGTGTTTTAACTCCTAATTTGTAGGACTAATTAAGTGCTTAATTTCATGTCTGTTTCCTGTCTTGTATAAGTAGATGGGAATAGAACTGGAATAACCATGTCTAATTTTGTATATTGAAAATACTTAGTAGCTTAATTTGGAATACTGCCACATTTTTAACTAACGCAAGGTGCGGGATTTCTGAAACTCCCTGTCATAGGTGTTCCCGGTTAAGTTTGGATTGTTTTCGAGTCGAAAAGATATCAGATCAAAATATTAAAATAGCATGCAATTTGGTTTATATTTGCTTTCTTGAAGAAAGCTGATATGATCTGATCCAACTAACCTTTGTTTGATCATACTTTATTTTTTTTAAGTCGATCCCTCTATTTGTAAAATTAGGTTTTGTTCCTCCTGTTCAATTGTTTTTTAAATTTTGGTCCCTTGCTACATTTTAAAGTTGATTTTATTGACTTACATCGTTGGTCCCTTGTCCACCGAGTAAGAAAATTGACTTCAAAATAGATTCAAGTTTAAAATAGAACGAAGAACCAAAATTAAAATTGAAAAAAAAAAGTTTTTAAAATAGATTGATTAATATTTCATTTTTTATAAAAATAAAAAGATAAAAAATACATTTAAGTCTAAAAAAGTTTAATTTCAATAGCTGAATAAACAAAAGTCAGTCTCCGTATAATAATATAATTTAATTCCATTGCAGACAAACAAATCAGAACACTTAACATGCTCCTGTCACTGATCAAGTTTTAAATAGCACAACATAATCAAGGAAAGCAACATAATTAAACTAAAAACCAGAAGTTACCATCTTTTAATTCTTCCATAACGATGATACGCAAGCAGCAGTTCAATTTACGCACAAAGCAACTGAGTGAGGCTTCCTTCACTGCCAAGAATTATTTGCATGATTAAACTAGTAAGCTAAAAAGGCAAGAAAGCAGACTAACATGAAAACAAATGAGGCAAGTCAGTTCTCACCATTCCGTCAGCCTTGATTTCCGTTGGCATGTTTGTTAACTTCAACTCAAGTAGAGTGTTGACATGTTTTAGTCCATCAGGAAGCATTTTCAGGCGCTGTCTGGGACACGGGAGTGCTCCTGGCTCTATAATCCATTCATCGAATTGCTCTAGCACCCACAATTTTAATACACGAAGCTGAGGAAAGCTTTGAGATTCGCAAACCATAGTTGTTCCTATATATGACTCTGCGAGGAGATTTGGAAAATCTTTCAAAAGTGTCATGGGATCATCCTGTAGTTTTGAGTGTGATAGGGTGAGTTCAACGAGGCTAAGTGGAAAGTGGGACATTCAAGCTTCCCAGCAAATATATGTCAGTGAGATTTGTATGGTTTTACCAAAGAGTTCAAGTGTAAAATCCAAGGTTTCCCTTGTTCATCCCTTGATTTTAGTCTGAGTGATTGAAGGTGTTCTAGTTTTGTGATCCAATCAGCCACTGCTACAAGTTGTTTTTTCATTTCGTCTTCCTGTAATAATGACATTGATTGGCATGCTAATCCCAATTTTTTGATGTTACCCTGGACTGAAGACTCCGCATCTACAAACAGTCCTGACAAAGTTTGGAGGTCAGGTTGAGGTGGAAATCTGGTGCCGTAAGTCTCGTTCAAGAACAAGTGTCTGAGTTCCATCTTCCAAATGGAGGTAGGAAGAGTATGTATGTAAGAACAAGTGTCTGAGTTCCATCTTCCAAATGGAGGTAGGAAGAGTATGTATGTAAGAACAAGTGTCTGAGTTCCATCTTCCAAATGGAGGTAGGAAGAGTATGTATGTAAGTATGTTTGAGATCAAGTGTCTGTAGCTTTAACAAATTGCTTATAGATAATGGAAGTGACTCTAAGTAGGTGCATCTCAAGCCAAGATACCTTAGCCGGTTAAGTCTTGCTATGCGTTTAGGCAACTTGGGCTTGTAAACACGTTCAAGATCAAGTACCCGAAGGAGTAAGAAGCAATCGCTTGAAATACATCCCTTGAGAAAGCTACCAATTTGCTGCCCAGGTTTACTTCCTTCTTGAGGATCGAAGGACATAAAGGAGAGAACATCCTTGTAGTAGGTTCTCAGGGAAGTTGAAGTTACTGACACCCATACTTGACAGTCAAAATGTCTTACAACACCACTGTCTTGAAATATCAACTTGGCTAGTGTTGTCTTCCCAGTGCCTCTGATTCCAACAATCCAAGTAATGCAGCCACGTCTCTCACCCGACAGTAACTGAGTTATCAGAACTTGTGCGTCGGTTTCTTTTGCTTCAGCAACCACAGGTGGTTGTGTCCTTCCACGTAATATTTGAACTATATCGATGATGAAACGGATTGACTTTGAATTTCTACCAAACCATATGCTTCTCTTCTTCTGGAGGCATCTTCAAATTTGTCCATGATACCATCTATCTTGTCATTAGTAAGATGCCAGGTCTGGTGCTGGAAAAGGACAGTGAGAAATGACTTATTCTCGAATTTAGCAGCATAGTCCTAAGAAATGCAAGCATTAGATCTAAATCTCTTTCCACGAACTTCAATTTCTTCTCCACTCACAACCATAACACCAAATATCGACCCAACATGGCTCTGAAACTAAAGAAGGGATTTCCAATTATAAACATCTTTATCCACAAGTTTTGTATGGCTGTTGAGCTTGGTGCTGTTTGTTTGTAGTCTAACTGTCCCCCAAATCCATAAGTCCAAATTCTGCGGAGTGCATCTCCAATTTGTGTCCTAACATACTTCATCTTCTCTTCAAATTCTTTTTCAAAATGATAATCTAGTAGAAGATGAAAAACCTTCTTAACCCTATTCATTTTAGACTATCTTTCTGTTAGAAATCCACCAAATATCTATGATGAATTTATACAAATATTGATGAACAAGATTGATATCACCACACAATGACAATGAATTATGAGAAAAGAAAAGAAAAGAAAGAAGACAATTATTTTCTGCAGAGTTTCTCTCTGTCCACAAACTGTGGAAAACTTTATTAATCACTTGCGACTGCAAATTATGTGATTACAATGAATTGACTTAATTACAAAATTAGGGGTTACCCCCTCTATTTATAGATTTATGTTAACTTGCTCCTTAAGTCAAAGCCAAAAACTATAAAAGCACAGAATACTTATTTTGGTACTAAATCAAATCTATCTATTTTAAATCTAAATCAAATTTATTTAAATCTAAAATCAATCAAATCTGTGTGTAGCTTGCTTCGATCCACAAGCTCTTCGACTGGGCAACCTTCCTTCAGCACACTGTTTCGACACAATCGAATTACAATTTAACACACCACCTAATTTATTGTGTCTAAACTATCTATATTCATCATGGTTCTTAGTCTTCTGAATACTTCAACTTGCACTCCCTTCGTCATGATGTCTGCAATCTGATTCTCAGTTCTGCAATGTTTCAAATTCATCTTCCCATCTGCTACCTGCTCTCGAAGATAGTGGAACCTTATTTCGATGTGCTTGCTTCGACCATGTGCTATCGGGTTCTTCGCCAGATTGATAGCTGACATGCTGTCGATCTTCATGGTAATTGCTCCATGATCTTTCCCTGTTATCTCTTCGACCAAGTTCACCATCCAAGTTGCTTGACATGCACAAAGAGAAGCATCTACGTATTCTGCTTCACATGATGATAATGCCACTACTGATTCCTTTCTTGAACTCCAAGCAATTGGTGCACCACCTAACATAAACACAAATCCTGCTGTTGATTTTCGATCTTCAGCATCACTGCACCAACTCGAATCAGTGTATCCACTAACTTGCATTCTTTTCCTTTATCAGCTACAGGAAACAAAATGCCATAGTCGAGAGTTCTTTTGAGATACCTTAATATCCTTTTCACCTCTGCTAGATGTGATACCTTTGGCTTCTGCATGAATCTACTTACCATACCTACACTATATGCTAAGTTAGGCTTTGTATTGGGTTGGGTCGATATCATCTTCATCTGCATCTTTCGACAATTGCAGTCTTAGTTCTGTAGGTATCGAAGTTGAGTTACATTCTTCCATCTCAAATCTCTTGAGAATTTCTCTTGCATATCTTCTTTGATGCATCATCAAACTTCTACTGCTCTTGTAGAATTCGATGCCAAGGAAATATTAAATCTCACCCAGATCAGACATTTTGAATTCCTTGCTGAGATCACCTTTGAAGTCTTCGATCTCACTTTTGCAGCTACCTGTTATCAACAAATCATCGACATAGAGACATAGTATAAGCAATTCAATATTCCTTCTTCTTACATATACTCCATGTTCAGTTATGCACTTCACAAATTTCTTCTCCCTTAAAAAACTATCAATTTTCTTATTTCACGCTCTTGGAGCTTGTTTCAATCCATACATGGCTTTATGCAGCTGTTGGCTGAAGATTTTGATGATATTATTAGAAGCGAAGCAAATTGGACGTTTCGATTGGAATAAAGCAAGATGTCATGTTTCGAAATGATAGAAGCAGTGCTTCGAATGGGCATATCAAAGCTTGGAGCTTCGAGTGACAGTTATGAGGATATGTTCAAAGAAGTCTCAAAATGTTAACAAGGCTATGTCCAAGAAATGCGTTCGAAGCGAAGAAGTGCCAAAACATTTGAAATTCAAATGCAAGCGGGATGTTCGAAATTTGAAATATATGCGCTGGAGCATTCGAAGACGCGTGGAAGCTAGGGAGAGGCATTGCTCTGCATGTTCTGAACGTGGAAGAATCTTATAGCAAGACCGTTATGGTCGAAGTAGTATAAATAGAAGTCTTAGCATTAGGATTTCGTGTGTCATATCTATTGTACAAAAAACTCAGTAAACATTCAAAATACCACATGGCTAGGGAAACGAATGCACGAGCAATGTACGTATGATAACACCAAGTGTTTATGATTTAATGAAACTCTTTATCATTTCCAGTATTTTCCTTTATCTTCATGTCAATACCATTCAAAAGCTTTTGCACTAAAATGTTTTCATTCGAAGTCTTTTTACTGATGCCTTACATTTAAATGCTTTCTTTCCATTTCAAATACTTTACATTTTAGAAACTGTTGTACATTTCATGCCTTTATCTTCAAGCTTTTATCATTCGAACGCCTTTTTTCACTTAAAGTCATTTTACTGTTTTCTTGCATTTAAACGCTTTCTTCATATTTTGAATCTTTTACATTCCAGAGAATCTTTTACATTACATGTTTTTATGCTTCGAAGTCATTTACTTGTCTTTTATGCAGTTTTACATGTCTTTACAATTGAACTTTATTCATGCAATTTAGTTTCGCGCACATTTACTTGATCACGCCTTTAGATCTTTAATAGAGTAATCGAAGTAAGTTAAACACCTACACAACATTCTAAATACCAACCATGAATACCAGTTCTAAAATGAGAGTTATCCAAAATGACCAATACATCCTAGGATCAATCTAGTCGATCCTGCGAGTTACCAGAGAGATTGAATAACAGTCAGTAAGATTATTCGATAGTTTGGAGGACTAGCGGTTGTTTACCAGAAATAACTGTAAACAAATTGGCACACCTGGTGGGACACGTCATTGGACATTACGGAATTTAGAACAAAATAAAAATTGTTGAGACGTAACCATTGTAAAAATACCCTCTGAGTGATAAGTTTGTTGTTTTATGAACCTTAGAAGTGGTAGAATAACCAATAGCAACCAACCCTTATCCAGAAGAAAACGTTTGAACAAGATGTCTAATTCTGACAATCAACAAGGGGAACAAAATGCCCCACATACAACAGGCACTAACATGTCCGCTTCGATGGGAACATCTAATGTGATCCCTTCGAATGCACAGTCTGTTGCATCCTCTATCAGTAATATAGCCACTAATGGAATAAGTGGCATATCAACTAATAGTTCGATCCTAGGAAATACTGGAACCATTGGTTATCCTGGGGGATTCGTCCCACCATCAGGGACACAAACCCATTTCGGCACCCCACTAACTAGACCACCCGGTTTCGATGGTAATAGAACCAGAAATTCCTCTTATGGAATGCCAACATCTTTTATGGCAGGCTTACACAATTCCACATCAAATTCATCACCACAATTAGGGTCTGGGTCTGGGGAAAATCAGTTTATGACTAATAACCAAGGGTCAGTGGGTTATAGTGCAATGCCTATTTTAACCACAGATAACCAGTTGGCTTTTAGGCAATTAATGGATGACAGTAACCATAATATGATAGGGGTATTAGCACAAACTATGCAGGAAATATTTGCCCCAATAGTACAAAATGTGACTGTGACAAACAGAGAAAATGCAGATAACATGAGTCGAATAGCATATTTCTTTGCTCCCCCAGAGAGGCGTAGGCAGAATCAGGCGGGAGTTCGAGCGAACGTACCTATTATAGAACAAGTTGCTAACGACCCAACCTATAGACCAGCCAGAGAGGAGGTTAACTTGGGGGCAAGGGCACAAAGGCTAGAAGCCCCAATGATCCAAGGCCCACAAAGGGAAATTATGGAACCAGGGGCAAGGGTCGAAAGACTGGAAGTCCCAGAGTTTCGAGAAGAATAACCTAGAGGGGTTGTCATGGTGGGTCGAAATCAAGATGCTAATGCAGTCGTTCATAGAATTAGAAACGATAACATCTTGGCAGAAAATAATTTAACCACCATGATAGAGAGAATCATGGCCCAGAATGGCCTCAACACAGGAATTAGAAGGCCAAATTATGCCTCCCCTATATTAGATTACATAATGCACACTGATTTACCAAGGGGATATAAAGTCCCTAAGTTTACAAAGTTTGCTGGGGATACCAATGAGTCAACAGTCGAACATATAGCCAGGTATCTAACCGAAGCGGGAAATATAGCCAATAATGAAGACCTCAGGATCAAATATTTCCCAAGTTCCCTGACTAAGAACGCTTTCACATGGTTCACCACTTTGCCTCCTGGGTCCATTGATACTTGGGCTCTTTTGGAGAGATTATTCCATGAACAGTTCTACATGGGACAATAAAAAATAAGTCTGAAGGAACTAGCCAGTGTCAAGAGAAAGTTCACTGAACCCATAGATGATTATCTGAATAGATTCGGGCTTTTGAAATCTAGATGTTTCACAGTAGTGCCTGAACATGAGTTAGTCGAAATGGCCGCTGGCGGCTTGGACTACTCTATTCGAAAGAAACTAGACACTCAATACTTGAGGGATATGGCTCAATTAGCCGATAGGGTTCGACAGGTCGAAAGGCTAAAGGCCGAAAAGGCCAGAGTCTTTAAAAATAACAAGAAGGAAAGGATCTCCTATGTTGGAACTGAGGAAGCAGAAGATTATCCTGAATTCGAGTTTGAAGAGGTCGAAATCGACCTTGCTGAATTAAAACAGGCACCACCTTACTCCTGCAAATTATTAGTTCCCACAAAAGGGAAAGAAATTGTTGAAAATGAGAAAAGTGACAAATTCCCAAAGAAGGTTTATACCTTCGATGTCACTAAATGTGACGAGATTTTTGATTTACTTGTCAAAGATGGCCAACTCATTGTGCCATCAAATGTCAAAATACCTCCTTTAGATCAAAGAAAGAAAAGAGGATTTTGCAAATATCATAGTTTCCTAGGCCACAAAACCTCACAGTGTTTTCTTTTCAGGGACCTAATTCAGAATGCAATTAAAGATGGCAGACTGAAGTTTGCTGATAAGGCAAAAATGAAAGTGGACGAAGACCCTTTGGACGTCGCAGACACCAATTACTCCGAGCCTGCGTGCATTGGAGAAATTAACATGGTGGAAGCTGAACAGAGTGACGCCCCAATAAGAGAGAAAGGGACTGAAAATGAAAGTTGGGTGATAGTCGAAGTTAATAAGGAGGTCACTGAAGACGTCCACAAGCAACTAGGGACTTCGATTGAAGCAACACCTCTAGCTGTTGCGGAAGAAATCCAGGCTACTGAAGGCCAGGAAAACCAAAACCAAGAATTGACACAGGTTACTGAAGGCCTGAGGCTAGAATTGGAGAAAGTCCAAATCACGAAGCCAACCTCCCCTCAGAAAGAAATATGGGATACTTTAGGGGAACCCAGTGGAAAGTTTGACTACTTGGTCAAATATTCTGCCCCAGAGAGTTCAAAGGTCTACATTGAAGATATAAAACCCACAGGATGGGGAGATGATGACGCTAAGGGGGAGGATGTTGAGGTAAACATGGTGGATATGGAGAGACCTCGCTCTGAGATGGAGGAGGTAGAGAGATACTTAGAAAAAGAGAAGTATAAAATGGAGGATAATCATGCTGGAGATGCTATTCTCAAGGATTACCTCATGATGTGCCACAAAGGAGATACAGGAATGATACTATGCCCTAGGTGCAGCATCCTCTGCAACCAGAGAATAGCTGCAAACTTCGAGAGGGTACAAAGGGCGCGAACTGGCAACAACTGGCGCCAGGATAACCAGTTATTCAGGTGTTATCCTAAGGCTGGAGAAAGTTTGCTGGAATTTGTGCTTCGCTGCTAAAAAGGGGCAACCAAGTGCTTGATATGCCCAAGGTGTTCCGCTGTGTATGATCAAAGCATGGCCAGAGCCTTCGAAACAATTCCCTTCGCCCCTTGCTGGAACCACCAAGAAACTGTTCAGATGGGCCCACATTTCGATAGCAAATACAAACAACGAAGGCCTGATAGTCCTCATCCCAAGGGCGCTCGAAGAGTGACGTTCAAAATCCCTGCTGAAGTGCCAACAGACAGATGGCTGCAAGTCAGAAATGACAAAGGCAAAGACAAATGGAGAAACACCGAACGAAACGCACGCCATGCTATGACATATAGAAGGCAATTCAACATAGCAAAGAGGGAAGAGGTGAGATTAGAGAACTACAAAGGAAGAAACCCCATGTCAAGATCTCAGTGGCGAAGGCAACAGAGGATTCGAAAGGCTGAGAGGGAAGCTGTGGCCAATAAAGGGGCAACTTCAACAAAGAACCAAGGTGAATCTAGCACCAACAAACCCACACCAAAAAATCAAACTGAAGACAAACCCCCAGTTAATAGGAGGCTCTTTTCTGAAGTACAACTAGATGAACCAAAGGAATACACTCCAGGTCCAGAAGAAGACGAAGATATGATAACGGACAACTTCGAATCAGAGGGGGAGTCTTCGTTCAACCTCAATTGCAACGTGGTATCTGTGCTTCCTTGTGAGTTTGGACAGGAAACTGAAATTGACGAGTATGAGGAAGAAGATACCATAGATCTGATGAAGCACAGGCCTGTGTGCTACTATGTGATGGACAATGGAGTCGTCGAGGAGCAGAATGCGTTCTTCGAGCGTCCAGAACCAGCTATGAAGAACCATCTTAAGCCATTATTTATTCGGGCAAAGGTTGGTGCCCATGGCGTGAATAAGGTTCTAGTGGATAGGGGCGCTGCAGTCAACTTAATACCCCACTTCATGCTGAAAAGGTTAGAAATACGCGAAGGGGACATCAAGCCACACAACATGGTTCTGTCCAATTATGAAGGGAAAGTAGGCAAAACACTGGGGGTGGTTCAATTGGACTTGACAATAGGCTCAAGCTGTAGGCCCACCATGTTCATGGTGATCGAAGCCAAGGCCAACTACAACTTGTTGCTGGGAAGGGAGTGGATCCATGGCGTAGGGGCAGTTCCTTCATCAATGCACCAGCGATTAGTTTTATGGAGAGAAGATGGGATCGTGGAAAACATTGAAGCAGACCAGAGTTACTTCATGTCAACAGTCAACTTAGTTGACAAGAGGAATTATGACAAACATCTGGAAAAGATTGCTCCTTGTGTCCCAAATGATGAAATCAACGAAACCAGAAACGCCCACTACTATATGACCCTTCGCCAGGATGGCCTATACTGGGATAGAAGAATAATCAGTGACGACGAAGGAGTCGAAAGTACTATACAAAGATGGCCAGCAGGCTGGGAATTCGACAACCTTACTCATGACTGAGTCCTCCTTTTTCGAAAGGATTTCGGCCTATATGGCTGAGAACGAATCAAAGGCGGCCTTAGAGGCTGAAATGAATAAACTGGTTGTGAAGATGAACGAAATACATGAGGATAGCTCGAAAGGCTCACCCTTTAAAGAACTTGAGATAGATCAAAGGTTGGACGCCATCTATGATAAAGAACCCTTAGGCTTCGAAAGGGACCCCATAGACTCAGGTGCCAAAATGTTGGCGCAAGATCCACTCGAAGAAGTGAACTTAGGGGATGAAAACACGAAAAGAATAACCTACATAAGTGCAAAACTTAGCCCAGGCCTCAAGCAGGAAGTGATCGAAGTCCTCAAGAAAAACAAAGATTGCTTCGCATGGGATTATGACGAAATGCCTGGTTTAAAGAGGGAGTTAGTCGAACACAGACTTCCAATCAAAGATGGCAAGAAGCCCATCAAGCAAACTCCTAGAAGATTCGCGCCAGCGGTTCTCACAAAGATTAAAGCTGAGATCGAAAGGTTGCTACGTTGCAGATTCATCAGAACCACAAGGTATGTCGAATGGTTAGCAAATATAGTACCTGTTATTAAGAAAAATGGTTCTTTGAGAATCTGCATAGATTTTAGGGATTTAAACACTGCAACCCCTAAGGATGAGTACTCCATGCCTGTGGCAAAAATGCTAGTAGACTCTGCTGCAGGATTCGAATATTTGAGTATGTTAGATGGATACTCTGGGTATAATCAGATTTTTATTGCCGAAGAAGATGTTGCCAAGACAACATTTCATTGCCCAGGAGCCTTAGGCACCTACGAATGGGTGGTGATGCCTTTTGGTTTAAAAAACGCTGGGGCAACTTATCAAAGGGCAATGAATTCGATTTTCCATGATTTCATTGAAACCTTTATACAGGTGTATATTGATGATATAGTCATCAAATCTATATCTGCAGAAACCCATTTGCATCATTTGAGCCAATCATTCGAACGAATGAGAAAACATGGGTTAAAGATGAATCCCCTTAAATGTGCATTTTTTGTGCAGGCTGGAGATTTCCTTGGCTTTGTGGTTCACAAGAAAGGAATTGAGATCAACCAAAACAAAACCAAAGCCATAATGGAGACGAAAGCACCTACGTCAAAAAGGGAGCTGCAATCTTTGCTAGGGAAGATTAACTTTCTCAGAAGGTTCATTTCGAATTTGAGTGGAAGAACCCAAGCTTTCTCTCCGTTGCTTAGTTTAAAGCAAGGCCAAGCCTTTGAGTGGAACGAAGCCCATCAGGAGGCATTTGACAAGATAAAAAGATATCTCTCTCAGCCTCCCATCTTGTCTCCACCTTCATGGGGAAAGCCCATGAGATTGTACATATCTGCCTCTGAAGTTAGTATAGGTAGTATGTTAGCACAAGAAGATAGCAATGGCATCGAAAGAGCCATATACTATTTAAGTAGAGTATTGAATGATGCAGAGACCAGATATAGCAATTTAGAAAAGCTATGTCTCTGTTTGTACTTCTCTTGTATGAAACTCAAGTATTATATAAAGCCTGTTGATGTTTATGTTTCATCTCATTTCGATGTCATTAAACACATGCTTTCGAAACCAATAATGCATAACAGAGTTGGTAAATGGGCTTTAGCCTTAACAGAATATTCGTTGACTTTCATGCCTTTAAAAGCTGTGAAAGGCCAAGTGATTTCTGATTTCATTATGGACCATTCATTGGTTGAGCAGTCTGTCATGAGTCACGTCGAAATGCAACCATGGAAATTATACTTTGATGGTTCGACCCACAGGAATGGAAGTGGTGTTGGAGTCCTTATAATTTCTCCTGAAGGAATTCCAACAAAATTCAAGTATAAATTAGATGGTCCTTGTTGCTCGAACAACGAAGCTGAGTATGAAGCGCTCATTGTTGGACTTGAAGCTTTGATGGAATTGGGGGCAACTAGAGTCGAAATTAAAGGAGACTCAGAATTAGTGGTCAAGCAAATAACAAAGGAGTATAAATGCATAAAGGAAAACCTGATGATATACTTTGTCATAGTTAACAGGCTACTTAGGAAATTTGAATACATGGATATTCAACATATACCAAGAATAGAAAACCAAGAAGCAAATGACTTAGCACAGTTGGCTTCAGGTTATAAAGTTTCTGCCAGAAACTTTGAGGATTTAGTTGAATTAAGGGGTAGAGTTATGGCTACTAGATTCACACCATCAGATCTAGAGAGTATGAAATTGGGTTATGCTGAGAAACAGGGATTCGAAATATTAGCCATAAACACTTTATCAGATGCAAATTGGCGAAGTCCACTTGTGAGTTATTTAACAAACCCAACGCTGAATGTTGATAGGAAGACAAAATATAGAGCATTGTCATATGTCCTCATGGGAAACGAATTGTTCAAAAAGACCCAAGAAGGCATATTACTGAAGTGCCTAGGAGAAAGTGAGGCATACTTAGCATTGTCAGAAGTCCACAATGGGGCATGTGGGGCACATCAAGCAGGTCATAAAATGAAATGGCTGTTATTTCGATATGGCATGTATTGGCCCAGCATGCTCAAAGATTGTATAGACTTTGCTAAAGGTTATGAAGAATGTCAGAAACATGCAGGGATTCAACATGCCCCTGCAAGTGAGTTACATTCAATCATTAAACCATGGCCATTTAGAGGATGGGCATTGGATTTAATAGGAGAAATAAATCCTGCTTCGTCTAAAGGACATAAATATATCTTGGTAGGAATAGATTATTTTACCAAGTGGATTGAAGCAATACCATTAATAGTTGCTGATCAAGAGGCTGTTATTGAGTTTATACAGAAACAAATTATCTATAGGTTCGGATTTCCAGAGAGCATAACCACAGACCAAGGCTCTGTGTTTACTGGTAGAAAGATGCAAGAATTTGCTCAGGAAATGGGGTTTAGATTACTAACATCAACGCCATATTATGCTCAAGCAAATGGTCAGGTCGAAGCAGCTAATAAAGTGATAATAGGGTTAATTAAGAAACATATTGGTAAAAAGCCAAGGAAATGGCACAAAACTTTGGACCAAATACTATGGGCCTGTAGAACATCTCCTAAAGAAGCTACTAACACCACACCTTTCCAACTCACATTTGGTCATGATGCAGTTCTGCCAGTAGAAATTCATCTACAATCAGTTCGAATTCAAAGACAAAATGAAATTCCAGCTGCATTATATTGGGAGATGATGATGAATGAGTTAGTTGAGTTGGACGAAGTTAAATTACATGCATTGGAAATCTTGATGAGACAAAAAGAAAGAGTGGCCAGGACATATAACAAAAGGGTGAAAAGAAAAGCATTCACTATTAATGACTTAGTCTGGAAAGTCATATTGCCCATGGACAAGAAAAATAAAACATTAGGTAAATGGTCACCTCATTGGGAAGGGCCTTTTCGAATAATAAAGGTATTCTCAAACAATGCATATGAAATCGAAGAGCTGATAGATGATAAACGTATCCTAAAGGTTAATGGGAAATATTTGAAGAAATATAAGCCACACCTGCAGGAGATTCGAATAGTAACAACGTAATCAGAATATCATAAAAATGCTAAAATGGCAATATGGGGTTGCCAAAATGGCGTTGTTCAAATGTTACATACAAAAAACCAAATTTTAACCAAATCAACACTAAGATTTAGAAATAGGAATTATTCTTCAATCTGTTAAAGGTACTTCGAAAAGACTCAAGCCTTTGTTGAGAAAAACGTCTTGCTCCCTCTAAGGTAGCCACTTCTCCTTTGAGTTGTTCTGCAGTTTCCATTTCTGCAAGCCCCTTGTTAAGGAGCTCTTCGAATTGGTTACCAACAGTATTGGTTTCGTAGGCTAATTGTTGTTCTTGAGCCTCTTTAACCTTCTGTTGAAGTTCCTGAATTTGCCTTTCCCAGAGAAGGATGGACTCAGCTCGAGCCTCATAATCAGTTTTTGCTTACTTTAGATGCATGGCTTGATCCTCAGCTTCTTGAGAGATTTTCGAAGCATGCTCATAAGCAGCATCCATTGCAGTTCGTTTTTCTTGAACCTTTCTGGCAGAAAATTCATCTTGGAGAAGGTACCCAGTCACGTTGTCTAGCAAAGATTGAAGATCGAACAAGATAGTGCTAACTGGCAAGGAGCAGGTAGCAAGGTTGACTTTGGTAAGTAACTCTTTCATAGTGTAGCAAGCTGTGCTATCTTGTTTGAGCACTTCGAACAAATCCACATCAAGAATTGTTCTCCTAATCCTGTTAAGAAGTACAATTCTATCATCTGTGGGTAACGGATGGCTAGTCGAACTTGTACCAGCCCTAGCAGGTGGAATATCCCTTTGAGCCAGCTTCGCCTTCATGTACCCAATAGGGTCATTTCGTCTCAGGAGAGAAAGCTCCTCCTCAGTCATTCGGGACAAAGACGGTTGAGGGAGTTCCACACGCAGGGGAGTCACATCCATTTCGACTTCCATGGGTTTATTGGTCGCGTCACCGTCACCTTCATTCGTTTCATGCTCATCGTCTTCTTCATTATCATCCAAATCCACCACTTCGATATCTTCGTTCTCGCTGCTATTTGCGTCTGACTCTGGCCTAGCAGTCGAACCATCGTTGGCATCTCCTTCCTCAGACCCTTCCTCTGTAGATTCTTCGTTTCTTTGATCAGAATCAGCTTTCTCTCCTTCAGCGTGAATGTCCTTTGGATCCTCTTGAAGGGTTTCAAGAAGGGACTTTTGAAGAGAAGTTCTTTATAAAGTCTCTGCAGATTCATGAAGCGTTGCTTCATTTGTTTCTTTTAGAAGAGGAGAAGTACTCTGATCATCTTGCTGCTCTGAAGTCCCAGCCAAAACCGCCATATTGGAAGAACCTTTGTTCTGCACAAGGTTGCTGGAATCCCCTTGAGGAGAAGAGTTGATCGAAGCAGCAGCTTTTGATGGTGAAGTCAAAGTGGTAAGAGCTGGATTCAAAATATCCTACAGAGGCAAAAGAATATTAAAAGCATGCACCAAGGTAATGAATAATTATTTTGTCAAAGATTTAAAGTTCAATTTACCAGTGGACTCTCAGAAGAGAGGTTGCTAGCTATGCGTTCCAACATTACGTTGGAGGTCGAAGATGGAATTTTGGATTTAGGTGAGGGAGCAGCATCCCTGGAATCGAGTCCAGAGACACTAGTTGGTACAACACTTTTGGAAATTTCCTTCTTCTGCTTCTTCTTCGAAGCAGCTGGTAAATTCCCTCCAACATTGGGGTCTTCCCCAGTAGTGTTTGTTTTTCGTTTCTTTGGAGTTGTTGGCGGGAGTTTGTTAGTCTGAAAAGATTTAAACAATAAGTTAGACGCAAATCATGAAACATTAGTGTATTTGAAACATCAAGGCTAAGTGATTACCTGTGGAGTTGGAGCACTGGTTATTACTGGTGTTGTTGTTGTTGTTGTTGCAGAAATTGTTGTTGGTTTGGATAGAGTCACATTATCAATGGTTTCGACAGAGGCCTGAGAGGCGCTCCCTTCTTTTGACTTTGAAGCAACAGTCTTTATCCTGATGGCTGAAAATCGAAACAATTAAGGCAAAAGTTAAAAATATAGAAAATGAGAAACATTTGGGATTTTCCCAAGCATTCGCACCTGTGCCTTGATCAGATTTAATCGACATGGCAGAAAGGTCATAGCGAAGATGTCCTGGGAAATCGTGGAGCCAATGTCGAGCCCATGTCACAGTCTCAGATGGCTTTGGTTTCTTTTGAAGATATTTGAACATTTCTTTGCAAGTGAACCACCAAGGGTATGGAGGAAACCAAGCCAGAGCCAGTTCTGAGGTAGGTAATCTAGGAAATTTAGGTGGATGCATTTCAAATTCCAACCTATACCTATCCTCAGGTGACAACCCTGAAGGAAGTTTTAACTTAGAAACTTTTTCTTTGAATTTTTCCTTCAAGGTCTCAGCCGCTTGATGCACAGTGGATTCCAAGTGTGTGGGATCATAAGTAGTTTCGAAATAATTTTGAAAAGCCTTAATCTCTTTGGCATGAGTGAACATACCTTTCTTGGATTGTACCTGCACATCGAATGCATCAGTTAGTTTCTGCTGAATAGTAAGAGTATCGAACATATAAGTCTGATAGAACTTTGTCCACCATTCCAGAAACCCCTTTGATGTAAGGTGTGTAGGTTCGAAAGTTATTAGTTCAAAATGGGCGAAGCCTTGGTATTGTTCCTGCTGTAGTTTGGCTTCTCTTGCCTTGAAGGTTCGCCCAGAGGTGATGGCATTTTCTGTTTGGAATAGGGGTTCAGGGATTAGTTGGCACAAGCCAAATTGTCTCGAAACGAAGTTGGGTTGATAAGCAAAAAGGAAAATTTGATTCTTAGCAGGAGTAATTCGTGAAGAGATTAGTCTGGGTAGCAAAAAGGCTCTCCGTACGTCTTGAATTTCTTTGCTTTTGACAGCTTCTGAGAGAGCCATGGTGAACCATGAGGGTCCATGAGTCCTTGAAGCAAAAGGCGCCATGGTCTCTTCGAATTTATGCCTCTTGGAGAATATCATGATATATTTTGAGAAGAGAACTTTGAAGTCATCCTTATCATCGTTTGGGGTAAGTCTTCGCAGCCTAGTGCCTTCGATGATTCTATCCGCTATTTCTGGGTCTTGTTCAGCAATAGTGTTGGCAGTTGATAGTGAAGGTTCGAACATGGCATTGAGCCATAACTGGAGTAACCAGAAAGGGCCAGCTAGCAGGATGTTCTTGGAGGTGTGAGATTTCAGACTCGAAACAACTGACCTTAGACTTTCGTAAAGATCAACTAATAGCAGTTCGCTTAAACACACCCTCCGATTCTCATGCAAATCTCTAGCTAGAGGAATAAACCTACTGGCTACCTGTAGGGATCTGCTGCAAAAAACATACCTTGACAACCATAAGGTAAGGAAAGCAATGTGTTCCACATCCGACACACTGTCTCCTTCAGTGTGATAGTGGCTGATAAACTTTGAAAAGCTAGCTAGCTTGACTTCGAAGTCAATAATACTCGAATGCTCTTCATTGTCAGGAATATAGGTTTCTCCTATTGGTGATAACCCAGTAATGGCTGCTATGTCAAAAAAGGTGGGTGTAATCATTCCACCAGGGAGATGGAAAGTATTGTAAGTACTGTCCCAAAAATATAGGGACGCGAATAACAATGGGTGGCTATAGGTAAAACCTGGTTTCGATAGTTTAATCAAGTTGTAAATGCCTAATTCTTCCCATTGCTGGGATTTCTTAGCTTCTACTTTATTAAACCAGTTGTGATAAGCTGTGTCGGAGTTGGGGCAAGATCGAAATGGTTTGAAGTTACTCTTTACATAATCTAGCACAAAAGGGTCCTTAGGGGGAATGATTGGATTTTCCACGGTGGTTGAATCAAAAGACTCTATTGTCTTAGGGGTATCCATTTTATTAAACAGAGGTTTGAAATTATAACAAACAGGGAAAATTTTTCTAGTGTCTTTTAAGATTTCAAAGACTGTAAGAGGGCCCATTAAAGCTAACCTCTTGCCAGCGGCGTTAGTAGGAATTAGTACCTGGGATGCATAAAGCATTTCCTTCTCTTTTGAGATCATCTGGGGAACAAGAACAGATTGACCTTGGTAGGTGCCAACCTTGCTTTCCATTATGGTTCCTGTGTTCTTTCCTTTCTTTTTGGAAGCCTTTTTCAGTTGAGATGAAGTTGAAGAAGACATTGTTGGAAGGATGTTGGAAGTTTAGGGTTTCAGTGAGAAAAGAGGAAGAAAAGATTCAGAATGTGGGAAGAAAAGAAAAGACTAAGTTGATGGGTTTTTATAATGTGGAAGTTTAAGCATCCATTGAGTAAGATTGTGATACATGGTAGTCGTGGGTTGGTTTGAGAAGGAGGTGGCGTAAAGTTAATATTGGTAATAGGCGTGATTAAATGATAATCATTGTTTTGCAACTGCACCATGCTGTGAAATGGTTCAAGGCGGTTAAAGAATCTGAAAAGCGTTGTGATTGACGTGACTGGAGTCATATGCAATAAATGTTGCGATGGTTCGAAGGTCGCATCAAAATCTTGTGTATATGTTTAAAATAAGTATTTCTCAAAGGAATCGAAATACATATTTTAAAGGAGCATTTTGTTGGCTGAAGATTTTGATGATATTATTAGAAGCGAAGCAAATTGGACGTTTCGATTGGAATAAAGCAAGATGTCATGTTTCGAAATGATAGAAGCAGTGCTTCAAATGGGCATATCAAAGCTTGGAGCTTCGAGTGACAGTTATGAGGATATGTTCAAAGAAGTCTCGAAATGTTAACAAGGCTGTGTCCAAGAAATGCGTTCGAAGCGAAGAAGTGCCAAAACATTTGAAATTCAAATGCAAGCGGGATGTTCGAAATTTGAAATATATGCGCTGGAGCATTCGAAGACGCGTGGAAGCTAGGGAGAGGCATTGCTCTGCATGTTCTGAACGTGGCAAAATCTTATAGCAAGACCGTTATGGTCGAAGTAGTATAAATAGAAGTCTTAGCATTAGGATTTTGTGTGTCATATCTATTGTACAAAAAACTCAGTAAACATTCAAAATACCACATGGCTAGGGAAACGAATGCACGAGCAATGTACGTATGATAACACCAAGTGTTTATGATTTAATGAAACTCTTTAACATTTCCAGTATTTTCCTTTATCTTCATGTCAATACCATTCAAAAGCTTTTGCACTAAAATGTTTTCATTCGAAGTCTTTTTACTGATGCCTTACATTTAAATGCTTTCTTTCCATTTCAAATACTTTACATTTTAGAAACTGTTGTACATTTCATGTCTTTATCTTCAAGCTTTTATCATTCGAACGCCTTTTTTCACTTAAAGTCATTTTACTGTTTTCTTGCATTTAAACGCTTTCTTCATATTTCGAATCTTTTATATTCCAGAGAATCTTTTACATTACATGTTTTTATGCTTCGAAGTCATTTACTTGTCTTTTATGCAGTTTTACATGTCTTTACAATTGAACTTTATTCATGCAATTTAGTTTCGCGCACATTTACTTGATCACGCCTTTAGATCTTTAATAGAGTAATCGAAGTAAGTTAAACACCTACACAACATTCTAAATACCAACCATGAATACCAGTTCTAAAATGAGAGTTATCCAAAATGGCCAATACATCCTAGGATCAATCTAGTCGATCCTGCGAGTTACCAGAGAGATTGAATAACAGTCAGTAAGATTATTCGATAGTTTGGAGGACTAGCGGTTGTTTACCAGAAATAACTGTAAACAGCAGCCTGTACACCTTCCTCTCTTCATCATGTTTCACAAACCCAACTGGTTGTTTAACACAAATTTTTTCATCTAAGGGTCCATTCAGGAATGCACACTTCACGTCCATCTGACATACGTGCCATCTGTTTATTTCTGCTAGACCAATAACTAGCCTGATTGTTTCAATCCTAGAAAGAGGTGCAAAAACTTCATCGATGTCTATTCTTTCTTTCTGTAGAAATCCTTTCGCCACAAGCCTTGCTTTGAGTCGAGTTACCTCCCCTTTGGAATTCATTTTCACTTTGTATACCCACTTGACATCAATTGCCTTCTTGCCTTGAGGCAATTCGACAACTGACCAAGTGTTGTTATCTTTGTTAGACTTCACTTCTTCGTTCATTGATTTCACCCACTTCGAATCCTTCAATGCTTCAGCTACATTGACAGGTTCAACATCTGCATAGAAAGCATAATGTACCAACTCACCTTCATTATCTATCACATCATCTGATGTAATCACATAATCTTGCAATCTTGTAGGCACGCGTCTTGCTCTTTGAAGTCTGCTTGTACTTGGTTGATCTATAATTGTTGGTTCCTCTTGTTGAACATCTCTTTTGACTTGAGTTTCTGATTCTTCAAGTAGGATTTCCACTGAATCTTTCATGACATTTTCAGTCCAATCCCATTCTTTAAGCTCATATATGATTACGTCACTGCTGATCATAATCTGCTTGTTCACTGGGTCGAACAACTTGTAACCTCCTGTCAAATGATATCCAACTAGAATCATTTGATTCGACTTGTCATCAAGTTTTCTTCTCAACTGATCTGACACATGTCTATGTGCAATAAATCCAAATACCTTCAGATGACTCAAGCTAGGCTTCACACCAAACCAACATTCTTCTGGAGTAATTCCTTCTAGCTTCTTCGTAGGACATCTGTTCAAAATTTATGTTGCAGTCGACACAACTTCACTCCAAAACTCTTTAGGTAAATTCTTGTCTTTCAACATACTTCTCACCATATTCATGATGGTTCAATTCTTCCTTTCTGCAATTCCATTATTCTGTGGAGTATAGGGTGACACCTCCTCATGCACAATCCCTTCCTTTTCACATAACTTATCAAAGTCTTTCGACACATACTCTCCACCACCATCAGTTCTCAAAACTTTGAGTTTTTGACCACTTTGTCTTTCGACCATAGACTTAAACTTGGAAAATACTTCGATCACTTCACTTTTCTTCTTGATCAGGTAAGTCCATAACTTTCGACTGAAATCATCTATGAATGTAACAAAGTATTTGTTACCTCCCTTCGAATCCACCTGGATTGGTCCACATACATCAGAGTATATGACTTTAAGAATAACCTTCGGCCTGCTTCCTGCATCCTTGCTGAAGCTATTCTTGTGCTACTTCGCCTGCACACATTCCTCACATATCTCGTTTGAAATGTCAATTCTGGAAATCCTGAAACCATATTTCTTCTCTTCAAATCTCTGATGTCTCTGAAGTTGAGATGACCTAGTTGATAATGCCATATCCATTCATCTCTGCTAGCTGCAGTCGAAAGGTACTTGTGCTCCATCACATTTATTTTGATCTTGAAGGTTCTATTCTGAGACATATGAGCCTTTAAGATTAATCTTCCATTTGCGTCCATGACTCTCATCATCTTATCTTCGATCGGCACCTTATAATTCTTTTCGAACAACTGGCCTATACTGAGCAAATTGCTCTTCATGCCTGGTATGTACAACACATTGGAAATTACTGACCTCTTGCCATCTTTCATCATAATCATAATATCACCAATACCTTCAGCTGTTAGGGTATTGTCATTTGTGAATTTTACCATATTTTTCATTGAGGGCTTTATGTTGGCAAACTAGTTTTTCCTTCCAGACATATGTGATGAGCATCCTGAATCCAAGTACCATTGGTCCTTAAATCTATCTTCATCTCTTGTTGTGACCATCAACATCATCTCTTCTTCTTCATGTTTTGTAAACTTTACATCACTTTCTTGATTCTTTCGTTTTTCTAGACAATCACTCGAATAGTTATCATACTTCTGACAATTGTAACATTGAGTGTGACTCTTGTCAGATTTTCGACCACCACTTCTTCCTCTATTTGCAACACCATCTCTTTGGTTGCCTTGGTATGATCTTCTCTGATTCGACACGTTTCTTCCATTCTGGTTTCCTCTACCAGTCGATTTATTATAGCCGCCTCTACCTCTGTCGAACCACTTTTCTTTGCCTTTGGTTTCTTTTGCTGAATGTGCATGCAAAGCCATATCACTCTTCGAATTGCATGCAACTCTTTCATTCATTCTTTGTTCATGAGATTCAAGCGTCCCTTGAAGCTCTTCCTTTGTCAATTTCGACAAGTATTTCCCCTCTTCTATAGCCACCACGTGGTCGAACTTAGGAGTCAAAGATCTCAAGATCTTCGAAACAACAACTCTTGTTGTTAATGTTTCTCCACATACCTTGATTTGATTCACTAGTTTTGTAACCCTAGTGAAGAAATCAGATATGATCTCACTATCTTCCATCTGAAGCAATTCGTACGTTCTCTTGTGAGTTTGTAACCTCACTTCTTTCACCTTTTCTGCACCATCAAAAGACTTCTCAAGAACCTCCCAAGCTTCTTTTACAGATTTTGAATCACTCACTTTTTCAAAATTTTCTGGACTCAGACATTGATGAATTATAAAGAGTGCTTTATAACTCAGCTTCTCAGATTCTGTGTGTTTCTTCTTTTCTTCTTCTGAAGCATTTTCTCCAAGCGCTTCCAATTCATCCTTTACAAGATCCCAAAGACCTTGAAACCTGAATAAAACTTTCATCTGTTTGCACCAATTCTCATAGTTGTCTACTTTCGGAATTGGTATAGTTGCTGGATAATTTGCATTCCCATAACTCGCCATCGTGGATTCTTCTTCTTCCTCAATCGTTCTTGATCGATGCTTCCCTTGAATCAATTAACCGCTCTTGATACCAAATGTTGGAAATCCACCAAATATCTATGGTGAATTTCTATCAATCTTGATGAACAAGATTGATATCACCACACAATGACAATGAATTATGAGAAAAGAAAAGAAAAGAAAGAAGACAATTATTTTCTGCAGAGTTTCTCTCTGCCCACAAACTATGGAAAACTTTATTAATCACTTGCGACTGCAAATTAGAGGTTACTCCCTCTATTTATAGATTTAGGTTAGCTTGCTCCCTAAGCAAAAACCCAAAATTATAAAAGCCCAAAATACCTATTTTGGTACTAAATCAAATCTATCTATTTTAGATCTAAATCAAATTTATCTAAATCTAAAACCAATCAAATTTGTGTGTAGCTTGCTTCGATCCACAAGCTCTTCGACTGGGAAACCTCCATTCGATACACACACTGTTTCGACACAATCGAGTTACAATTTAACACTTTCCTTGACAAAGATGAAATTCCCTGCAACACTTTCAGTATAATTACAAACCTCCTCCACCTCCTTTAACCATGCATTTTCTCTTTCACTTGTTGACTTTATGTTATACACGATATTTTGCTCCAGTAGCTATAATTCCACTAAGTATGTGATCAAGCCTCTCTATTGCCGGGGCCACTATTGAAGTGGTGGTAGATGATGACGATGCTTCTCCTCCATGAGTCATTACAACAACATTTGTGTTGAAGGTCATTATTTTCTGAGAGATGTCTCTCATTTCCTTGAGAATGTGCACCAGCTCTTTTCCAATCTTGTATTTGTCTGACAAATACAGAACTCCCCACCTCCTTCGCTTCACAAAATTTTCTATCACATTCTCTGCATCACCAATAGTTTTCATCAACTGCTCTTCCCACTCATCAGACACTTGTCTCTGTTGGCTACGCCCATGCAGTTCAATATGTTGCAACAATCCATGTATTGACCTCAATTCTTTTTCAATCCACTCTACCCGCCAATCTATCCCGGCCAACACGTCATACTCTTCAAACAAGATTTCAGATATTCTGTTTTCAACGGATAATGGTGGATTTAACATGAAGATGACAGACATGTTAAAATGATGATGATGTGAGCTCTACTTAATTTTCTCAATTTGATTTTTCAAATAAGGAAGGAGGTACTCTTGGTTTTCTGTAGATTAAAGTGAACTCCCTTTGTTTTGTTTCTTTGGGCTTCGAAACGAAGAAGGATGGTGGTGGTGGAAGGAATGGAAAGTTCAAGGTGGATGTTGAAAAGGAAAGGTTTCTTGACATGACTTTGGTTCATAATTATCAGAACTGATCTAATGGACTTTTCTAAATTTTCAAACTTAAATTACGAAAATTTTATATTATATCCCATCATTTATTCTCTTACACAAACATTAATCTTTTTTGACCAAAATACCCTTATTAAATAGTTAATATTTTATAAAATTTTCAATTTCCGATACATAAAATTTCGTGTATATTGGAATACTTTCAACAACTCTTCCAAATTATAAATAACACATTGAAACAGATCAAATGAGTCTTCCAATTTATAGTTTTCAATGTTGCTTACCGTTTTCAATGTTGCGTACGAAGTCTTTGGAAATACCTTCCAGTTTTATATTTTATATCATAAAACTTAAGGTAACTCTTCCGGTTTGTTGTATTCCTCACCGGAACTCCTCAAGAAAATGCGCTGCTTTTTTAAAGTTTAATACTCTAAAACTCTTTTAAAATATGTTTCGATTTTTTTTTTAATTTTTAATTTGCAACAACTTTAGTTATGTGATATTAAACTTATATGATGAATTATGTGATATTAAGACAAAATCAAAAATCAAATCGGAAATATTCAATAAAGTGTTCCAGTTAAAAAAACAAAGAAACCCGATTTCTTGTATAAAAATACTAATTTATTTACATCTAAACCGAAACACTATATTTAAGTGTTCCGGGAATTAAAAAAAAAAATCCGGAAGTCTTGTTTAAAGTGATCCGAAACTTTTAGAAAACGTAGAAGAACTCATTTCTATGGTCTTTCGGTACAGGTATGCAGGGGTGCAAATGAAAAGTAAAATGATAAATTAGTAAAAGATATAAGGGTAAAATTGACATTTTATTTAAAATGTAGGGATAAAGGGATACGAGATAAAATTTTCTTAAATTACTAATAAAATAACAAACTGATAAAAATAATAAATTAATTAAATATTTATAAAACTCTCTCAAGCTGGTGAATGTATATATATCATTTCTAATTTGGAAATAATTTATTCAAAGGTATTGTTGTTAAACCCTTTTGTTAAAAGATCTGCAAGGTTGCCTTGTGAAGACACATATGAAGTGCAAATAAGGTCATTGTCTAATTTTTCTTTAATGAAGTGTCTATCAACTTCAATATGTTTGGTTCTGTCATGTTGCACTGGATTATGAGCTATGCTGATAGCAGACTTATTATCACAATAAAGTCTTATCGGTTCATCACACTTTATCCTTAGATCTTCTAAGATTAATTTCAGCCATATTAGTTCACATATCCCTTGTGCCGTTGCCCTGAGCTCTGCTTCAGCACTAGATCTTGATACTACATTTTGTTTTTTTAATACTTTTCCAAGTCACAAGATTTCCACCTAGGAAAGTGCAATAACCTGTAGTTGATCTCCTATCCACAATTGACCCTGCATAGTCGACATCAGTATATGCTTCAATACCTATACTTCTGTATCTTTCAAACAAAATTCCTCTACCAGGTGTTCCTTTCAAATATTGTATAATTCAGAGTGCAACTTGTAAGTGAATCTCCTTTGGTCGGTGCATGAATTGGATGACTAAGCTAACAGCAAAAGCAACATCAGGTCTAGTATGTGAGAGGTATATTAGTTTTTCGACTAATCTCTGATACATTTCCTTATCAACTGCAATATCTTCTTCTGCATTTCCTAACTTTACACTTGGATCAACTGGTGTATTTGTAGGTTTACATGTTGTCTTGCCAGTTTCTTGCAAAAGACCAGTAATGTATTTCTGTTGAGATATGAAAATTCCTTTCTTAGAGTGGACAACTTCAATTCCCAGAAAGTATTTCAATTTTCCTAAGGATTTAATCTCAAATTCCTTGGCTAAGTGTGTATCTGTGATACGGTGGGAGAACTGACTTGAATGTTTTGCGTTTGATCGCAAATGTTGCGGTTAGCAAGAGTCGTCACTGACTTTTCTTTTATCCAAAAGGAAAGGTGAAAAAGCACAGGAAAGACCTTTGAGATTATTTCTTGAGTTCGGGGGGTAGATTATGAAAAGGGAAGGTATTAGCACCCTTTTCATCCATGGTTTTCCATGGGCTCTTAGTTACTCGCTAGATCACTTGCTTTTTGTTTGAAATTATGCTTTGTGTGGTTTTTGAAAGTATTTTGTAAAGAGGCCTTTGTTTAGGCAATCTTTGTAATGATTCTTGTTTGTAAGAATGTATACAAAGATGTTTGATCTTTTGAAAATGTTTTCAAGTTTGTAAGATGTTTGAAAGTGTATGTGCTTGTTTTGAAAATAGCAATGATGTTTGTTTTGAAATTGAGCAAGTAATTAGGAGCATTCTACCTACTTAAAAGTATTTCTTGTTCATTTTTTTTCCTTTGACATTGTTGTCTTACCATTAATTTGGTAAGCAACCCTATCTTTGGATGTAAACGGGACAGACGTGGGTCATCGTATAACCATGATTAGCAATATTGCAAGGTATCTTAGCATTCTTTTTTAGGAACTAAGATCATTTGAAAGGCAACTTAGATAGCGTCATCGAGGGACTATGATCTTGTATTTGCTTGTTTTTGCTAAGATACCTTACATGCGTAATATGACCATTTTGTATAAGGCAACCAAGTGGAATAACCCTAGGGGTGCTTGTGTGCAAATTTATTGTTTTCATGCTTGTTTTTATCTTGAATTAGGGTTTTCTATGTATTGGTTTTAGTCTTTCCATACAAACCCTAATTACTAGCATGTTATATAAAAGCGATAAATTGCGAAATTTAAAGTTACTACGCTATTACAACATTCATGGGAAGGGGGGGGGGTATACAAATTGAATGGGGATTTGCAAGAATATAAACCTAATTGATCTATTACAACCAAATTGAATTTGATATTAATGTACAAGAAATTAGATGGATATAATGTACAAAATGAATAAATGTACAAAAATGCAAAATATAAAGAAAATGGATATTTGTTTGATTTTCATGAGAAAAGGGATTTTGTCTTAACCTAATTAAATAAAGAAAATAATTAATTAAATTTGAATTTTATTAAGAAAAGATTTTTAAATAAAACCCTAGAATTGATCAAAAGAAAATAAGTTTAGGAAAAGTATTTTTTGATATTTGTTTTAAAAATATTTATAACATTATAAAATATTTTTGACCTTTTTTTATATTAAGATAATATATTTTAATAGGTGTAAAAGAAAAGTAAATATTAACCTAATTTTAATTATTAAATTTACAAGATAGTTTGTAAAAAATAAATAAAGTATAGTTAAATAAAAGTATTTTTATGAGGAAAAATAAAATAGACTAAGTAAAAATATAAATCTATCGTTTTTGTATTTTTTATGATTTTTAATATTAGTGAAAAATAATTAAGAAAAACAAATAAAATAAAAATAAGAAAATAAAATAAATTGGGCCAGGGGTGCAAACAACCTACAAGGGGGTTAGTCAGCAAAAAACAAAAAAAAGCCCAATAAGGCCCAGGCGCTCAAAAAAGTCAGGAATGCAAAATATGTAAAACAAAATGCAAAAGGGTATCACTGGGGCTCGAACCCAGGTCCCAAAGGTTACAGGCGCGCGCTTCTACCACTGGGGTGGCTATACATCCGTTAACATAAACAAATCAATAAATATGTAAGGCAAAACGCGCCCTGATGACTTCATCTTCAACCTCCAGCCAGACCAACTGTAACTTGCTCATTTCTCATCAAAAATGAAAACTGTAAACATGAAACTTGTAGCAAATTTTCTCACGGTTTCAGAAATGTAAATCGTTAAAACTATAGATCAAAGACAAGCATGAATTTTAATGGCCCTAATCTGAACCCTAAAAATCTCAGAAATTTCAGTTTCAAAATTCTCTAAGCTCAAGCAAAATTAATGGAAACTATGGACATGGTTAGCTTTAGGGCAATGATATCTACATGTTTTATTCACAAATAAACTATTGATGATGCCTGTATGAAGAGTTCCAAGTTGAGAAAACTTACCTCAAAACTGGAAATCGTGTTTTGAGTTTGAGCTTGTTTCAAGTGACGGTGATGATCAGGTTAGCTTCCTTGAGGTCCCATGAAGCTAATGCAATGATTAGCTTGAACAATGGATGGCTGAAATGGTCTGGAGAAGTCAATGTGCAGAGCTGAGTTTTTGGAAATGGAGGATGGTGTTAATGGTGTTACAGTTCTAAAACAGGGCGTGGGATCAACTCTATATGATGGTTAGAAACTTTAGAAACCAAAAGGCCAAGAAATGCACGAGTAGATTATGAGTTTCAAGTTTTTGGTCAGTTTGTATAAAAATGGAAGTGTGAAGTGTGATTATAAGTTCTAGGTTCTTTCAAGGCTTGAGCATTCGTGTGTTTGTGTCAAATGGTTTGTGTATGTATAAACAAAATTGTTTGAGGGCATTAGCAAGTCAGAAGTACCAGTTTCTAGCTTTTGGCTAGGTTACTTGATTTTGAAGAAAAGAGGGAAACAAGTTTCAAGAAGAGGTACAAGCATGGGATGGGTGATTGTAAGTGTTTGAAACATTTCTCATGAGTTATAGGACTGGTTTGATCAGAAGAGAACAAGTGCAAGGCTCAAGAACAAGTTTTGTACAAAAAGTTGCTTTATCAAAATGGCAATGTGACCTGTCTTCCAAAAATGGATAAAAAGCATGTCCATGCATTGAATGCTTGAAGTGAGGCCTCTAACAGCCGTGTAAACCATTAATTATAGAGTGCCTAACAAGTTTGAGGCCTGAAAAGTAGTGTTTATGTAACATAGTTTGAATTTGAATTTTGTTCCTCACTAAAATGACTTGTAAATTAAGTGACAAAACCCTAACTTCATCTCTTCGATTCTCCCTACTCAAGAATGATCTCAAGGAGTTCTTGGACATTTTGGAAAGCTTGCAATGTTCTCTATAACCCATTTTTGAATTGATTTTGAATATTCCCCTTGTAACTATATGAAAAAGTGCCATGAAGTTAGGTTAAAATCCTGGCCAAATTAGGGTAAAATTTCACTAAGTGTTTAATTTCATGACCACATGTACATAAAATTATAACTTGAGATCCAAGTATTTTTGGAAGGAGTTGTGTAAAGAAAAGTTTTATATTTCATGGAGATCTACAACTTTCATGTTGGAAGTTTCTCTTGAATCATCTTGCATCATGGTGAAAATTTTGCTCAAAGTTATAAAAAAAACATGAAATTTCCAACACTTAGAAAAATTTCTAAGTTTAGAAATTTTGACTTTTCAAAATGAAATCTTGAATTTTTGATTTCTTGATGAATAAGTTTCATATTTTGACATGTTTTGATGAATTGTGATCTTTGGCACTTGAATTTGACCAAAAAGTCAAAGTTTGACTTTTCAATATACAGTTGACTTTTGATCAGTTGACTGCAAAATTCATCTGTCAATTCAATGGACTTGTAATGTTTTGAACCATGTCAATAGGTAAAAATGATGAAATTGGACTCTTGAGATCATGATTTAAACTAATTGACCATTTGCTAGGTAAGAAAAATCAGAAATTGCCCTTTCCCAATCAAAACCCTAATTTTGACCATTTTGCCCTTTTGGAGATTTGATCAAATTTCTTGAGGAGTTGTGGTCCCAACTTGATCAAATGATACATATGAGCTTAAAATGTTGATTTGGATAAAAAATTATGAAGTTTGACTATAAATTGTCCATAGTTGACTTTTTCCCCAATACAACTGATTTTTAGGTCAACTGTTCAATTGACTGATCAAAAGTGTGATCCAAAACTTGAAACTTGACATGAGTAATCTTGGGGGGTCCATAATGATCCATGAAAGTAATATGGGGCATTGGAAGTCCAAAAATCCTTGTGCAAACTCAAACCCTAATTTTGGTCATCAATGCTTAAGGAGGTGTCTTGACCTGATCAAACCCTAATGCAGTCTTGAGTCAAGGAGATATTGTGAGAAAATTCTTGATGAATGAGAGGGAAAATTTTGGGATACAAAAGCTGCCCCTGTTCAATCTTCTTAAGCCTGAAGAGTTAGACTGACGAGTTTTGCCATTCGTGACTCGAAGGTGGAAGATGATTGGACACTAGAGTGCCCAGAAATTTGCACTCGGTGATGTGATGGTTGAGGGAATGGGATTAAAGATTCCATTTGGAGAGAAGTTAGAAAGTTGTTGGAGATGGGCTTGTAGATGCCATCCAGAAATGATTGCTGAACTGTGTTTGTAATCTGAAACTGAATGAGTATCAGAATGGCATCCGTGTCTGGAGCGTATATGAACTGTATTTGAAAGAGACTCTGAATGAATATCAAAATGGCGCCCGTGTCTGGAGCGTATCTGAACTATATATGAATGTTTGAATCTGAATGAGTATCAGGATGGTATCCGTTTCTGGAGCGTATCTGAACTGTATCTGAAAGCTGAATCTGAATGAGTATTAGAATGGCATATGTGTTTGGAGCGTATCTGAACTATATCTGAAATCTGAGTCTGAATGAGAATCATAATGGCATCCGTGTCTGGAGTGTATCTGAACTGTATCTAAAAGTTGAATCTAAATGAGTATCAGAATGGCATCCGTATCGAGAGCGTAACTGAAATGTATCTAAAAGTTGAGTCTAAAGAACCCGTGTTGGATTGCTTTAGTTGGTCGTGTAGATAATTGTCCTGACTCGTCTTAGGTATCAATTTCCGACCTTTGTAATTTGTTGATGATAGCCATTGATTAATCTTATCCTAAAAAGGGTAAAATAATAGCTGTATGCAATGTCATGATGTATGAAATTCATGGTACAATGAGATTGTGATATATGCATTCATGTTATTGATGTTTATGATATATGGATGTGATGTATGCATATGTGAGCTAATTTGCTGCACTGCTGTTGGATTAGGGAAAATAAATCCCTGACTGCTGTTGAGGATAAGGAGTGTAAGTCTTCGTGTTGTGAAGTTGAACTGTTGATGAATTTCCGCTTAGAGAAATAAACTTTGTTGTAAGGGAAATGCCGTGTACTGCTTGTAAAATCCTATTTGGGGAATTCTGAGAAATTTGATGACTTCTACTGGGGATTGATAGCTGGGAGCTTTGTTCCGCTGGGGATTAGACTACATACTGCGGGGAATTTTATGGAAATAATTTAGAGAGGTTTCCCTATCTCTTAAAGCCATCGGTGATTGCCTTTCTATTTTGTTTATTTGTAAACAGTAATTATGTTCACATGCATATGTTCAAAAATGAATCATTGGACATTTTTGTAAACAAAACACAAGAGTAAAGAAAAACAGATAATTTTTCACTTTCAAAGGGATATCTTTGTATTTACTTTGAGTAAGTATTTTGTACAACGAGACAAACATTCTAGTAAGAGAATGCCGTCGTAAAAAAAGAAATTTGATACAAAGAAAAGATAGTGCTAGCTGTGGTACGATACCCGTGGATAGCGAATGGTAACATCTCATGCCAGTCTTTGTATGTGACTGTCATTTTCTGTATGATCTTTTTAATGTTCTTATTTATGGCTTCGACAACACCATTCATCTTCGGCCGGTAAGGGGAAGAATTGTGATGCTGGATCTTGAATTGCTCGCACAAGGCAGTGATCATAGTATTGTTCAGGTTCGTACCATTATCTGTAATGATCCTCTCCGAGATACCGTATCGACAGATGAGATTCTGCTTGATGAATCGGGCGATAACATTCTTAGTAACAGAAGCGAAAGAAGCTGGCTCCACCCACTTTGTAAAATAATCAATGGCCACTAAGATGGAGCGATGTCCATTAGAGGCTGTTGGCTTGATTTCCCCAATCATATCAATTCCCCACATAGCAAAGGGCCAAGGAGCCGTTAAGACATTCAAAAGAACCGGAGGTACATGCACCTTGTCAGCATAGATCTGACACTTATGGCGGGTCCGAGAGTGTTAATATCAGTCTGCTTCCATGGTATACCAGCAATAGCCCGCCCGTAGGATTTTATTTTCCATCGTATGCCCACTGGAATGGGTGCCAAAAGTGCCTTCATGTAATTCAGCCATGATCCTTTCAGTTTCAACCTTGTCTATGCACCGAAGTAACACAGAGTCATGGTTGCGTTTGTAAATAATGTCATTACTAAGGAAAAACTTAGCAGAGAATATCCTTAAGAACTTATCATTGACTGAAGCACCTTCTGGATATTCTTGAGCCTCGAGATACCTCTTGACTTCATGAAACCAAGGCTGGTCCACTACTTCTTCAGTATTAATCTCGTGACAGTGTGCTGGTTCATCCATTCGTTCAATGGTGATCTGGGGAGCCTCGTTATTCCATTTAAGTTTAAACATAGATGACATTGTGGCTAGCGCGTCTGCTAGCTGATTTTCTTCTCGTGGGAAATGCTCGAAGGTAATCTTCTCGAAATGCGGGAGCAATGTCAAAACATGTTCTTTATAAGGGATATGGTTAGGGTGTTTTGTGTCCCATTCCCCTTTGATCTGGCTGATGACCAAAGCTGAGTCTCCAAACACATTCAAGGATTTGATCCCCAAATCTAAGGCAGCTTTGAGACCAAAGATGCATGCTTTGTATTCCGCCATGTTATTTGTACAATTGAAGCAGAGTCTTACCGTAAAAGGAGTATGACACCCTTCAGGAGATACGAGTACAACACTGATACCGTTGCTGAGTGCGTTAGATGCCCCATCAAAAACCAGGGTCCATCGGGATCCTTGTTAAGGTCCGTCATATGGCCTGAATTCTTCACAGTTGTTTACCATCATGATATCCTCATCTGGGAATTCGAACTTCATGGACTGGTAGTCTTCCACAGCTTGGTGAACAAGGTGATCATCTAGTACACTGCTCTTTATTGCTTTTTGGGTAGTATACTGTATGTCATATTCTGTCAGGATCATCTGCCATCTCGCTATTCTCCCAGAGAGAGCAGGTTTCTCGAAGATGTATTTTATGGGATCCATTTTAGATATCAACAAGGTAGTATGGGTCAGCATATACTGTCTTAGCCGACGAGCAGCCCATGCCAGAGCGTAACAAGTTTTCTCGAGCAGTGAATATCTTGTTTCACAGTCGGTAAACTTTTTTCTCAGGTAATAAATAGCATGCTCTTTTTGGCCAGACTCGTCATGCTGCCCCAGCACACACCCCATTGAATTTTCCAAAACAGTCAGATACATGATCAATGGTCTCCCCTCGACTGGTGGCATTAACACAGGAGGCTCTTGCAGGTACTCTTTGATCTTGTCAAAAGCAGTTTTGCATTCATCATTCCATTTGACTACTTGATCTTTCTTCAGTAGTTTGAAGATTGGTTCACAAGTAACTGTCAGGTGAGAAATGAATCCGACAATGTAGTTCAAACGTCCCAAGAATCCTCTGACTTCCTTCTCAGTACGAGGAGCAGGCATCTCTTGTATCGCTTTCACCTTGCCAGGATCTACTTCAATACCTTTATTGCTGACAACAAAGCCTAGGAGTTTACCAGACCTTACCCCAAATGTGCACTTATTTAGGTTCAACCTCAACTTGTACTTCTTTAGCCTCTCAAACAACTTTTTTAAATGATCAAGATGCTCTTCTTCTGTTTGAGATCTAGCTATCATGTCGTCCACATAGACTTCTATTTCATGATGTATCATGTCGTGAAATAGAGCTACCATGGCACGCTAATAGGTTGCCCCAACATTCTTCAGTCCGTATGGCATAACCTTGTAGCAGAATATGCCCCACTGTATGACAAAGGTTGTTTTCTCCATGTCCTCAGGCTCCATTTTGATTTGGTTGTATCCTGAGAAACCATCCATGAAGGAAAACACTTTATGTTGGGCCGTATTGTCAACTAGAACATCAATATGGGGTAGTGGGAAATCATCCTTAGGGCTTGCCCTATTCAAATCTTTGTAGTCCATGCATATTCACACTTTGCCGTCTTTTTTGGGTACGGGAACAACATTGGCAACCCACTGCGGATAGGAGGTGACAGCCAAGAATCAAGTGTTGAATTGTTTCATGACTTCTGCTTTAATCTTCTCCGACATATCTGGTCGCATACGAAGGACCTTTTATTTTACTGGTGGGCAGTCCTCTTTTGTAGGTAGATGATGTACCATAATATCTGCATCAAGTCCTGGCATGTCTTCATACGACCAGGAAAAGACCTCAACATACTCGTGTAGCAACTGAATCAGACGCTCCTTGACGTTGGGTTCCAGATTGGCACCCACCTTGACTTCTCTTTTATCTTCTTCGGTACCTAGGTTGATGGCGTCCACTGGTTCCTCGTGGGGCTGAATGGTCCTCTCTTCTTGTTGCAGTAACCTGGCGAGTTCCCTTGGTACTTGTTGTACCCCAAAATTTTCCCTCTCATTTTACTCAATACATACTCCTAGAGATCCTCAATTTGCTCAAGTTTGCCCAAGAGTTGACCAGACAAACTCTCTCCTAAGGTAGTGTGTCTCAAATTAGGGTTTCCACTTTCATCAATATGTGTGGATCTCAAAGGCCCCCAAATTATTTCCAAGGTCCTAATATGTTCCCAAGATTCTCCATGTCAAGTCTCATGCCTTGCACAAGAAGTTTGCTCAGTCAACTGCTCAAATGCTTGAGAATCGACTGTATTAGGTCAAAAGTCAACTGTGGCCCACATACAGTCAAACTTCAAGATTTTTGGTCAACATCAACATTTTGAAGTGACCTCCATCATTTGATCAAGGGTGATCATGATTCTTCAAGGAATGCCCTAAATTCATCAAAACCCAAAAGTTGCTAAATTAGGGTTTCTCAGGAAAAGTCAACCAAACTTTGACCAAGCATAACTTCCACATACTTTATCAAAACTTTTCTATCCAAGGCTCATTTTGAAGAGGATGCAATTCCCTACAACTCATATTCATCCCACAAGTTCAAAATATGCACTCATAAAAAGATATGAATTTCTACATTACGGGTCCTTTTGAAATGTCAACAAAAACACCTTTTGGGTCAAAGCTTATTACATGAACATGGAAGACCCAATTGAAATGAGACCAAAAGGGTTGCTTAGGGGACATCCTAAGATTTCTAAAAAGGCTAAGAAAACCTCTCTAGGGTTAAAATTGGAGGAGATATGCCTTGTCAAAGTTAACCTTTTTTGCAAAATTGCCAAAAGTCAAATATGCTCAAAAGTGCATTTTTTTACCAAATGGGCCTAGCATTTCATGATTTCACCTCACTTATAACATGGTCCATGGCTCAATTACTTATCCACATGTTATTTGCTTCATTTTCCAATTTATTTTTATTTTTTATTAATTAAAAATTGAATTAAATCAAATAATTGGTAAATAATATCAAAGATCTGTTTTGATATGATTTTTTGACAGGATTGCAATCAAAATATGCTGAAATATCAAGGACAAATCGAATCAGGGCTGATTGGTACAAGAAAGGGATAATTTGGCTCAATATAGAAAGTTTGCATATGGCATGGAAATCAAATCAAATCTTCCATAATTGCAAATATATATATGGTTTTTAGAACCCTAATTCATCCTAACATATATAATGAACAAGTACAAGGAAAAAGACAAGGGCTAGCGGTCGTGAAAGAGGAAGAACAAACCCAAATTTTTTGCAAAAAGTGCAGATCGAATTTCAAGCTACAGGCCATCTCAAGCCATCCTAGCGTTTTCAATCAATTGCTGGACGTCTCAGGAACATGTTCCAATCACTAGCAAGCCTCCCCACGCCCAGAAACATGCAGTATGAAAATTACGGTTTGCCATATTTTTTAAATTCGATTATCATGATTTATATATTATGAGCATGTTTTAATGGCATATACGTGTTTGTTATCATGTTTGCAATATGTTGGTTAGGTTTAATTGATGTTTTAGCGCATGTACTGACAAATGCCATTGCTAGGGTTTTCATGTTCGTTTTAGGGTTTTTGTCCACAGGTAAAATTAGGCCACGAATAAGGTACCATGATAATCGTGACATTATGACCAGTTGGACCCCGGTCTTCAATTTCATTTATCTTATGTTTTATGAGTTTTTGAGTTGTACAGGGTTGTAGCTACATACTTTTGTCTGTAGGTAAAGGTGCAAGAACCTAAGGCGACGGAGAAGGAAGAAGATGGTGGCGTGGCAGCCCATCGTTGGAAAATTCAAACTTCGCACGTTTTTTTTGATCCAATTGTATTGATTTATATATTATGTATTCTTCTTATTGTACTAACAACTAATCACAGTAGCGCAGTTGGCAAGGGAAATTGGTGGTAAGCGTGAGGACCTGGGTTCAATCCCAGGTCCCAGCAACGTTTATTTTCTTATTTTCCATTTATAGATCATATGCAATTCTCATCCAAAGGCCTACCGTTCACGTCCAGTAGCCAACCAATGGATCCATCATTCAGCCAGATGTACGCTCAACAATGAAGGACAGTGATGCACCCTTAAGTCAACGTCACACATAATCCAGCGCTGACTGGGCTTCAGCACTAATGGCCCTGGAGAATTTCAATAACACCCCCAGCCTTACTATTCAGCACAAGCCTGTGATGCGGTGGGAGAACTGACTTGAGGTTTTGCATTTGTGTTTGCAAATGTTGCGGTTAGCAAGAGTCGCCACTAACTTTTCTTTTATCCAAATGGAAAGGTAAAAAAGCACAGGAAATACCTTTGAGATGTTTTCTTGAGTTCGAGGGGTAGATTATGAAAAGGGAAGGTGCTATCACCCTTTTCATCCATGGTTTTCCATGGGCTCTTAGTTACTTGTTTAGATCACTTGCTTTGTTTTGTTTGAAATGGTGTTTGGTGTGGTTTTGAAAGGTATTTTGAAAAGAGGCCATTCGTTTAGGCAATCTTTGTAATGATTCTCGTTCGTAAGAATGTATACAAAGATGTTTGTCTTTTGAAAATGTTTTCAATGTTTTGTAAGATGTTTTGAAATGTGTGTGTGTTTGAAAATAGCAAGGATTATTTTGAAATGGGACAAGTAACTAGAAATTATCTACCTACTCAAATGTCTTTCTTGTGCATTTTTATTCCTTTGACATTGTTGGCTTACCATTGATTTGGTAAGCAACCCTATCTTTGGATGTAAACGGGACGGGCGTGGGTCATCGTATGACCATGATAGCAATGTTGCCAAGTATCTTAGCATTCTTTGAGGGACCAAGATCATTTTGTTTAGGCAACCTTTTGATAGCGTCATCGAGGGACTATGATCTTATTTTTGTTTTGTTTTGCCAAGATACTTCGCGTGCGTAACATGGCCATTTTAATTTAGGCAACCAAGTGGGAGAAACCCTAGGGGTGCTTGTGTGCGAAGTGTGTCTTTTTCATGCTTTTGTCTTGCATTTAGGGTTTTCTATTTTGCTTTGTTCTTTGTTCTTGTCATACAAACCCTAATTACTAAGCATAGTATATAAAGCGATAAATTGTGTAAAATAAACTAAGCTACTACAACAATTATTATGGGAGGGGGGATACAAGTTTTGAATGGGGATTTTGCACAAATATAAACCTAAATATAATATTACAACCCAATCGAATATTGCGCGAATTAAATAAATGTACAAATATTTAAAATGCAATGCAATGTATTTATGTAAAAATGTTTTGGTATTTGTTTTTTGTATGAAAAAGATAATTTAATTCAAACCCTAAAAAATAAGGAAAAAATAAATACTATTATTTTTGGAAAGGGGTGAAACCCTAATTCTTTAATTAAAAGAAAATAATGTTTCCTATTATCATTTTGTCCATTTTTTGTACAAGAAAAATAATAAATAATATTATATGTAAATATTAAAAATTAAATATGTATAAAAATAAGTATTTATGAGTATAAATAATATAAAAAATATTAAGTTTTTTTAAATATATATTTACAAGTTATTTAAGAAAATAAAATCCATTTATCATAATAAACTATATTTTTATGCAAAAAATAATAAAAAAATAAAATAAAATTGCAAAAAATAAAGAAAATATTTTTAGGATTTTTTATTGTTCAGAAAAATAATCAAAAGCAATAAATATGAAAATATGAAAAAAATATGAAAAATATAACAAATAAGCCAAGGGGTGCAAATAGTATGTCAGGGGTGTGGTTAGTAAAAACAAAAAGGCCAAAGCTGCCAAAAAAGCCCAGAAACCAACTTCATCCCTGTCCTTGGTCTTCTTCTTCGCGCGCTTATTCAAACCTGCAACTCTCACATGCTTGCACAAAAACAAAAATTCATAACATGAAACATGTGACATTTGAGCTCACGATTCTAAACATAGAAATTATGTAACCTAACTCTCAAAGATCAGGGAGAATTTTGGAATCCCCAATTCATGACCTAAAAATTTCATGAACTTCAAGCTTCAAATTCTCACAGCATAGTTAATATAAATGAAAAGTATGCATATGTACAGCTTCGTTATGATAAGGACTACATTTTTTCTTCACAAACCGTGGCTTGAAGTTGCCTAAATACAGAGATAGAGTTTAAGAAATATACCTCCTTCAACTGGATTCGAGTAGAGCAATGCAGGGACTTTAATGCAGGCCTTAGGATTGTTTGAGCTTCCTTGAAGCTAATCCAATGCTTATCTTGCCTTGAGAATGGCTGGAACTTTCTGCACGAGACAAGCTGCAAGCTTCAAGGTTGAAAATGGCAAAGGCTGAAATATGGGTTACAGAATCAGGGTGATGGCTTGGATAGCTTTGGTATGATGTGTATGAGATGCTTGAAGTGTTTAATCACAAAACACACGAGCCAAATAAGTGTTGGCTATGGTTTTGCAGAATCTGTGAGTTTTGGCAGAATTTTGGAGTTTTTCAGTTGGAGAGAGTTTTAGGTGCAAGCCCATCGTGCTAAGCCTTGCCATAAGTTTGTATACTTGTATAGAAATGATACAAAAGTCAACCCTTACTAGCTGTACAAGTTCTTGACCTTTTTATCAACTTTCTTGCTTTTTAAGTAAAGTGAAGCGACCAATGCTAACATGCTTGTACTAGATGGTTTGAGAGCTGATAAGAGTTGGTACACATTTAGTGAAACCTGTAGAAGTTGCTTGTACCAAAGGGACAGGTTCAATGCTCAAGATTGACAAAGTTGCAAAAGTTGCCCTTTATGAAATTGGCACTGTAACCTTTATGCCTAAAATGGAATTATCTCTTGTACAATGCTTCAAAAGCAAAGATAATGCCTTTGTCAATTGAGTTTGCATTTAATTATGGAGTGTAAAGGGAGTGTAGGAACTGTAAAGCAAGGTACAACCAGCATGGATTGGATTTGCAACTTGATGCTTTGTAAAAATGGCTTGAACAAAAGTGATAAAATGCCAACTTCCCTTCTTCGATTCTCCCTAACCAAAAATGATCTTGGAGAGTTCTTGGACATTTTGGAAAGCTTGCAATGTTCTCTATAATCTATATTTGAAATGCATCTTGAGATACCTCTTAGAACTAGGTTAAAAATGTCCATGAAGTTGGGTCTAAAACCTGCCTAAATTAGGGCAAAATTTCACTAAGTTAAGAAGTTCATGGACCTATATTCACAAATTCATAACTTGAGATCCAAACATCTTTTGGGAAAAGTTTGTGAAGAAAAGTTGTAGATTTCATGGAGGATTACAACATTCATGTTGAAAGTTTTCTTTGAATAAAAATGCATCATGGTGAAAAAGTGGTGAAAAGTTGAAAAAAAATAAGAAAATTTTTATACTTAGAAAAATTCTAAGTTATGAAAAATTTCAAATTAAAACCCTAATTTTCAAATTTGAGTTTCTTGGTGAACAAGTTTCATATTTTTACATATCTTGATGAATTATGACCCTTGGCACTTGATTTTGACCAAAAAGTCAAAGTTTGACTTTTCAGTGCACAGTTGACTTTTGATCAGTTGACTGCAAAATTCATCTGTCAATCCAATGAACTTGAGATCTTTTGAACCTTGTAATTAGGTCAAGATGATTCCATTGAACCCTTGAAATCATGTTTGAACTCAATTGGTCATTGGCTAGGTTAAAAATCAGAAATTGCTCTTTCTCAGTCAAAACCCTAATTTTGACCATTTTGCCCTTTTGATGATTTGATCAAATTTCTTGAGGAGTTGTGATCCAAACTTGATCAAATGGTACATATGAGTCTAAAATGTTGATGTGAATAAAAAATTATGAAGTTTGACTGTAAATTGGCCATAGTTGACTTTTTCTCCAATACAGCTGATTTTTAGGTCAACTATCCAATTGACTGATCAAAAATGTGGTTCAAGGCTTGAAACTTAACATGAACAATCTTAGGGGTCCAAGATGATGTATGAAAATCACATGAAGCATTGATGGTCCAAAAATCTTTGTGCAAACTCAAACCCTAATTTTGGGTAATCAGTGCAAGATGAGATGTCTTGAGCTGACCAAACCCTAATCTTGTCTTGAAGTCTTGTGAAAAGTCTTGATAAATGAGAGGGAAAATTTTAGGGTACAACAGCTGCCCCTGTTCAATCTTCTTGAACCTGAAGAGTTAGATTGGCGAGCTTTGCCGTTCGTGACTAGAAGGTAAAAGACGATTGGACACTAGAGTGCCCATAAATTTGCACTCGTCAAAGTGTAGTTGAAGGAATGGTCTTAAAGATTCCATTTGGAGAGGTGATAGAATCTTGTTGGAGATGGGCTTGTAGATGCCATCCAAGAATGTTTGTTGAATTGTAAGTGGTAAGTCAAAAGAATAAGTATCAGAATGGTGTCCGTATCTGGAATGTATCTGAACTGTATCTGGAGACTGAATTTGTATGAGCGACAGAATAACATCCGTGTCTGGAGCGTATCCGAGCTGTTTCTGAACTTCGAAATCTGAATAAGGGCCAGAATGGCATCCGTGTCTGGAGCGTATCTGAACTTGAAATCTGAACGAGTATCAGGATGGCATCCGTGTCTGGAGCGTATCTGAACTGTATCTGAAAGCTGAATCTGAATGAGTGACAGAATGACTTCCGTATCGGGAGTGTATCTGAATTGTATCTGAATAAGTTACATAATGGCAACCGTGTCTGGAGCGTATTTGGACTGCATCTTGAAGTTGAGGTCTGAATGAGTATCAAAATGGCATCCGTGTCTGGAGCGTATATGAACTTGTATCCGGGTGTTTGAAGTCTGAATAAGTAACAGAATGGCTTCCGTGTCTGGAGCGTATCTGAACTGTATCTGATAACTGAATCTGAATGAGTAACATAATGACTTCTGTGTCTAGAGTGTATCTGAACTGTATCATGATTGCATATTGTTAAACGATAGCTGTTAATCTTATCCTGAAAAGGGTAAAATGTTAGCTGAAACACAAATTCATGTTGCATGAAATGTATGATGCAATATATGTACTTTATCGATGTTTATGATATATGGATGTAATGTATGCCCATGTAAGCTGATGTGCTATATTGCTGAGGAAAATAAATCCTTGATTGCTGAGGATATGTGGATTATTCATGTCTTGAAGTTGGAGTATTGACAAAAGTTCTGTTGTGAGCAATGCCATACACTGCTTGAGTAATCTGCTTGGGGAATCCAGAGAAATTTGATGACTTCTGCTGGGGATTACACAATGGGAATCCTTGTTCTGCTGGGGAATAAAGAAAACTCTGTGGGGAAGAAAACTTATTCCTGTTTGGAAAAAGTTCAGGAGTTTCGTTCGTCTGCCACTCTACTGGGGAATTATCCTAGGTTGGGGAGAAACAAAAGTTAAACTGTTATCAGGCTTCAAGACAACTTGCTGGGGAATTTGGAGAAACTGAATGGTTTCCACTGGGATTGATAGTTTTAGCCTTTGGCTACGCTGGGTATTGGTAGTTTGAAACTTTGGCTCCACTGGGGATTGAGAGTTTGAAGTTTTAGCTCCGCTGGGGATCGAGAGTTTGAAGTTTTAGCTCCGCTGGGGATCTAAATGATGTACTGTAGGGATTATTCATGTAATAGCCTAAAGACATTTTCCTATCCTTTCATCCTGTCAGTAATTGCTCTTTTTCATTCTGTTTATTTGTAAACAGTAACTATGTTTAAATGCATATGTTCATCAATGAATCAGTGGAAGTTTTTGCAAATAAAAACACAAGTGTAAAGAAAAAGGCAAATAGTTTTCTGTACTTTGAAAGAGATATCTTTGTATTTACTTTGAATAAGTATTTTGTACAAAGGAGACAGACATCCTAGTAAGAGGATGGTGTCATAAAAGTAAGAAAAATTTATACAAAGAAAGATAGCTATGTGTGATAATCCCATGGGGTTCCCATTCTGCTATAGCCTCCGTATCTCCGAATATCTTGTCTATCCGTTGCTTCGTCCGAAGATGATTGAGTTGATCAGAAAGCTCAGAGTTTGTCAGTGAAGAGATTGTCCTTAAAGTGATCCTATGAGACATAGTCGTACGCTTTAATTCCCTAACTTTTGCCTGGACCGCCCTTTCGGGTTTTCAGTCCACCGAGAAACCCTTTTTTGCCCAAGTCACCCTTTCGGGTTTTCAACGTGCCGGGTGTATAGATTTTTTATATTTTATCCCTAATTTTTGCCCGAACCTTTTTGGTTCGCCGGGATGCCCTTGTTTTGCCTAGGTGTGTCAACCTAGCAGGTCTCTTATGCGTAGTATCTTTTGACTATGTCTGCGTTCGTAGGGTGTGGCAGGTCGTCGCCGTCCATGGTGGTTAAGATCATTGCCCCACCAGAAAAGATGTTCTTGATTACAAATGGTCCTTCATAGGTAGGAGTCCATTTTCCCCTGGGATAACTTTGTGGCAAGATGATGCGCTTGATCACTAGATCTCCAACTTGATATACCTGGCGTTTGACTTTCTTGTTGAAAGCCTTGATCATCCGTTTTTGATACGTCTGACCGTGGCAAATAGTAGTAAGTCTCTTTTCATCAATCAAGTTCAGCTGATCAAGTCGGGTCTAGATCCAATCGTCTTCACTCAAACCTGCATCCTTCATGATTCTCAAAGAGGGGATCTGAACCTCGATAGCCAAGACAGCCTCCATGCCTTAAACCAAAGAATAGGGTGTTGCCCCAATTGATGTGCGAGCCGTGGTACGGTACCCGTGGAGAGCAAACGGTAGTATCTCATGCCAGTCCTTGTAGGTGACTGTCATCTTCTGTATGATCTGTTTAATATTTTTGTTAGCAGCTTCGACTGCACCATTCATCTTTGGCCGATAGGGGATAAATTGTGATGTTGAATCTTGAACTGCTCGCACAAGGCGGTGATCATAGTATTGTTAAGGTTTGTACCATTATCAGTGATGATCCTTTCGGGGATACCGTACCGGCAAATGAGATTTTGCTTGATGAAACGAGCAACAACATTCTTAGTAACGGATGCGAAGGAAGCTGCTTTGACCCACTTGGTGAAATAGTCAATGGCCACTAGAATGAAGCGGTGTCCATTAGAGGCTGTAGGCTTGATCTCCCCAATCATGTCGATTCCCCACATAGCGAATGGCCAAGCATCTGTTAAGACATTTAGAGGAACCAGAGGCACGTGCACCTTATCTGCATAGATTTGACACTTATGACAAGTCCGAGAGTGTTGATAGCAGTCGGCTTCCATGGTAAACCAATAATAGCCTGCCCGTAGAATCTTCTTTGACATCGTATGCCCACTGGAGTGAGTGCCAAAGGTACCTTTATGCAATTCAACCATGATCTTTTCAGCTTCAATCTTGTCCACACAACGGAGCAAAATATAATCATGATTACGTTTGTACAGGATGCCATTACTTAGGAAGAACTTAGCAGAGAATCTCCTTAAGAACTTTTTGTCATTGACTGAAGCTCCTTCTGGATATTCTTGAGCCTTGAGATACCTTTTGACTTTCATGAAACCACGACTTGTCTACTACTTCTTCGGTATTAATCTCGTGACAGTTTTCCGGTTCGTCCATCCGTTCAATGGTGATCTGGGGAGCCTCATTATCCCAATTAAGTTTAAACATAGATGACATTGTAGCTAGATCACCTGCTAGCTGATTTTCTTCTCGCGGGAAGTGCTCGAAGGTAATCTGCTCGAAATGTGGTAACAATGTCAAAACATGTTCTTTGTAAGGGATAAGGTTTGGATTCTTAGTGTCCCATTCTCCTTTGATCTGAATGATGACCAAAGCTGAATCCCCAAACACATATAAAGATTTGATTCCCAAGTCTATGGCAGCCTTGAGACCAAAGAGGCATGCTTCGTACTCTGCCATGTTGTTCGTACAGTTGAAGCAAAGTCTGGCAGTGAAAGGAGTATGGCATCCTTCCGGAGATATGAGCAAAGCGCCGATACCGTTACCAAGTGCATTGGATGCCTCATCAAAGTACAGGGTCCATCGGGATCCTTGTTCAGGTCCGTCATATGGCCTGATTTCTTCGCAGTTGTCTACTGTCATGATGTCTTCGTCAGGGAAGTCAAACTTCATGGACTGGTAATCTTATACAGCTTGATGATTGTGATACGGTGGGAGAACTGACTTGAGGTTTTGCGTTTGTGTTCGCAAATGTTGCGGTTTAGCAAGAGTCGCCACCGACTTTTATTTTATCCAAAAGGAAAGGTAAAAAAGCACAGGAAAGACCTTTGAGATTGTTTTTGGGTTCAGGGGGTAGATTATGAAAAGGGAAGGTGCTAGCACCCTTTTCATCCATGGTTTTCCATGGGCTCTTAATTACTTGTTTTAGATCACTTGCTTTTGCTTTTCAATTGTTTGAAATGGTGCTTTTGTGTGTGGTTTTGAAAATATTTTAAAAAGAGGCCTTTGTCTAGGCAACCTTTGTAATGATTCTTGTTTGAATATATACAGAGGTGTCTGTCTTTTGAAAAATGTTTCAATGTTTGAAAGTTTGTTGGGAAATGTTTTGAAATTGTTGTGTGATTTTTGAAAATAGCAAGGATGGTTTGCAAGTTTGATCAAGTAACTAGGAGTTGTCTACCCTACTCAAAGATATTTCCTACACATTTTTATTCCTTTGATATTGTTGTTTTACCATTGTATTTGGTAAACAACCCTATATTTGGATGTTAAACGGGACGGGCGTGGGTCATCGTATGACCATGATAACAATATTGCCAAGTATCTTAGCAAGTTTTTTGAGGGACTAGATCATTTTTGTTTAGGCAACCAAGATAACGTCATCGAGGGAATATGATCTTTTTGTTTTGATTTTGTTTTTCCAAGATACCTAACATGCATACCATGGCCATTTTAAGGCAACAAAGTGGATGAAACCCTAGGGGTGTTTGTGTGCATTGTGTTGTCATTTTCATGCTTTTTTTGTCTTGCATTTAGTCATGCTATTTGTTTGATTTTTGGTCTTTTGCATACAAAACCCTAATCTTACTATCATGCATATAAAGCAATAAAATGCGTAAAAGTAAATCTAAGACTATTACAAGATTATTATAGGGAGGGGGATACAAGTTTGGATAGGGGGTATTTTGCACAAAATAAAGCCCTAAAACTATTACAACCATATTGAATTTATTTGTACAAATAAATAAATAAATAGACAATTATTTAAATATGCAATTAAATGTAAATATGTAAAATGTTTTTTGTATTTGTTTTTATGTATGTAAAATAAACTTATTTATGTCTCAAAAATAAGAAAATAAAAAATGATTATTTTTGGAAAGGGTGGAAACCCTAATTTTTGGTTTAAAAAGAAATGTATATCCTAATTATTTATTTATTCACTTTTATGTACAAAGAAATAATAAAAATAATATATATAAAAAATAAAATATGTAAGAAAATATTATTTTATATGTATAATATAATAAAATAAAATATGTAAGTATTTTAACATTATTTACAAATTTATTTAAGATAATAAAAGTATTTAACCTAATAAACTATTTTTTGTCATAAAAAATAATAAAAATAATAAAATAAAAATGTAAAAATTAAGAAAATATTTTTGGTGATTTTTAATATTTAGAAAAAAATAATAAAGTCAGAAATCACAAAAGAAATGAAAAATATGCAAAAATAAAGAAAATGGGCCAGGGGGTGCAGAAAGCAAGCATGGGGGTGTCAAAAGCAGAACAAATCAGGCCCAACCCAATATCACTTCATCCATGTCCTCTTGTCAAACGCGCGCGCGCCCTGCAACTCAAATCTGTTCTCTCCATTCTTTGCATGAAATCAAAAACTCACAACATGAAACTTATAGAGCTTTAAACCACGATTCTAACCATATAAAAAAATTGATCTAACTCTAAGAAAACAGGGAGAATTTTATCACCCCCAATTTCTGACCTAAAAATTTCAGCATGTTCATCATCTAAATTCTCCTAGCTCAGTTAATATAAATACAAGCTATGCATATGTACAGCTCAAGCAACTTAGAGACTACATTTTTGCTTCACAAACCTAAGCTTAATGATGCCTAAATAAGGAGTTAGAATCTTGAAAAATACCTGTTTCAGTCAAGTTCGAATATGGCAATGTAGGAGTTGTGGGTGAGGCCTGGAGGACTTTTGAGCTTCCTTGATGTTCCCTTGATCTTTCCCAATGCTTAGCTTGCTTTGAAATGATCTGAAACTCATTGTAGAACTCAACCTGCAAAGCTTCAAAGTGAAAATGGTGAAGTGTGAAAATGGAGTTACAGTTGCTAAGTAAGGGCTTGGACAGTTTAGGTGTATTGTTTAGAACGTGTTTGAAATGATTCCAAGCAAAACACATGAGGGAATATGGATTTGGCCAAGGTTCTGCAGTGGTTGCCCTGTTTGGGCAGAAAACGGGGTTTTTGGTGTATAAGGTATTTTAGACGCTATGAGCTCGTGTTTCTGGCCTTAGACAATATGTAAAACTTGTTTCAAATGGTCTCAAGTCTTGGTTTTAACAGATGCACAAGTTATGTTCACTTTTGCAAGTTGGCTTGTTTTTGAAGAAAAGGTTGAGTTGACAAAAGCCAAGGTTGTACAAGCTAGCTTGAGGCCTGATGAGAGTTGGTGAGCTTTTCCTAATGTTTGTGGATGTTTTTTGTATCAAGAAATTGGGTCCATGGCTCAAGATAAACAAAATGACATAAAGCATGCTTTATCAAAGTAGCAATGTTGCCTTTTTTGCCATTTTTGGATTAACTCTTTGTGTAATGTTCTAAAGCTCAGAACAAAGCCTTTAACCAATGTATTTGCATTTAATTTATGAGTGTATAAAGGATTAGAACCTGTAAACCAAGTACAAGCATGATCCAAACTGATTTGCAATTTGTAACATGGTGCAAAATGCCTTGGACAAAAGTGATAATTTGCCATTTTCAAACTTTCGATTCTCCCTAACCACAAATGATCTTGGAGAGTTCTTTTACATTTTGGAAAGATTGTAACATTATCTACAATCCATATTTGAAATGAATTTTTAGATTCCACTTGGAATTAGGTGAAAAGTTGCCATGAAGATAGGTCAAAATCCTGCCTAAACTAGGGCAAAATTTCACTAAGTTAAAAGTTTCATGGACCCTTATTCACAAAATCATAACTTGAGATCCAAGCATCTTTTGGGAAAACTTTGTGAATTAAAGTTGTAGATTTTGTGGAGGACTACAACTTTCATGTTGGAAGTTTTGTTTGAATCCAATTTCATCATGGTGAAAAAGTTGGGCAAAGTTGGGAAAAAATAAGAAATTTTCATAACTTAGAAAATTTCTAAGTTATGAAAAATTTCCATTTTAAACCCTAATTTCCAAAATTAGGTTTCTTGGTGAACAAGTTTCATTTTTTGACACATCTTGATGAAAAATGACCCTTGGAACTTGATTTTGACCAAAAAGTCAAAATTTGACTTTTTAGTGTACAGTTAATTTTTAATCAGTTGACTGGAAAATTCATCTGTCAATCTAATGCATTTGAGATCATTTGAACCTTGTGATTAGGTCAAGATGGTGCCATTGAGTCCTTGAAACCATGCTTGAACCCAATTTTCCATTGGCTAGGTGAAAAATCAGAAATTGCCCTTCTACAGTCAAAACCCTAAAAATGACCATTTTGCCCTTTTGATAATCTGATCAAATTTCTTGAGGAGTTGTGGTCCAAACTTGATCAAATGGTTCATATGAGTCTATAATATTGATCTGGATAAAAAATTATGAGGTTTGACTGTAAATTGGCCACAATTGACTTTTTCCTCAATACAGCTGATTTTTAGGTCAGCTGTCCAATTGACTAGGCAAAATTGTGATTCAAGGCTTGAAACTTGGTATGAGCAATCTTAGGAGTCCAACATGAAGTATGAAAGTCACATGAGGCATTGGAAGTCCAAAAATCCCTGTGCAAACTCAAACCCTAATTTCAGGTCAACAGTGCAAGGAGATGTCTTGAGCAGAGCAAACCCTAATCTGGTCTTGAGTCCAAAGAGTCTTGTGAGGAGGATCTTGATAAAATGAGAGGGCAAATTTTGGGGTACAACAATGAGCCAGATGATCAGCTAGCACACTGCCCTTTATAGATTTTCGGGTAGTGTACTGTATGTCGTATTCTGTTAGGATCATCTGCCATCTAGCTATCCTTCCAAATAGAGCAGGCTTCTCAAAGATGTACTTTATTGGATCCATCTTAGATATTAGCAAAGTGGTATGAGTCAGCATATACTATCTTATCCGGCGAGCAGCCCATACCAAAGCGCAACAAGTTTTCTCGAGCAGTGAATATCTGGTTTCACAGTCGCTAAACTTTTTGCTTAGGTAATAAATAGCGTGCTCTTTTCGGCCAGACTCGTCATGCTGCCCCAGTACGCACCCCATTGAATTCTCTAAGACGGTCATATACATGATTAGCTGTCTTACTTCGACTGGTGGCATCAGGACATGAGGCTCTAGTAAATACTCCTTGATTTTATCGAAAGCAATCTGACATTCATCATTCCATCTGACTACTTGATCTTTCTTCAACAGTTTGAAGATTGGTTCAAAAGTAGACGTTAGGTGATAAATGAATCTAGAAATGTAGTTTAGGCGTCCCAAAAAACCTATGACTTCCTTCTCAGTGCGAGGAGCAGGCATTTCTTGTATTGCTTTAACCTTGGCAGGATCAACCTCGATGCCTTTGTTGCTGACAATGAAACCTAAGAGTTTACCGGACCGGACTCCAAATGTGCACTTGTTCGGGTTTAACCTTAGTTTGTACTCCTTCAATCTGACAAACATCTTTTACAAGTGATCAAGGTGTTCTTCTTCAGTTTGTGATCGGGCTATCATGTCATCTACGTAGACCTCTATCTCATGATGTATCATATCATGAAACAAAGCTACCATGACGCGTTGATAGGTTTCTCCGGCATTCTTCAGTCCGAATGGCATCACTTTGTAGCAGAACGTACCCCAATGTGTAACAAATGTAGTTTTCTCCATGTCCTCAGGTGCCATTTTGATCTGGTTATAGCTTGAGAATCCGTCCATGAAAGAAAATACTTTGTGCTGGGCTGTATTGTCAACCAGGATGTCGATGTGCGAAAGTGAAAAATCATCTTTAGGGCTGGCCCTGTTTAAATCTCTATAATCCACGCACATTCTTACTTTGTCGTCCTTTTTAGGCATGAGAACAATGTTGTCCACCCATTGAGGATAAGAAGTAACATCCAGAAATCTAGCATTGAACTGTTTCATAACTTCCGCTTTGATCTTCTCTGACATGTCAGGTCTCATGCGGCGGACTTTTTATTTCACCGGTGGACAATCTTCTCTTGTGTGTAGACGGTGTACCACGATGTCTGTATCGAGTCCCGGCATGTCTTCGTATGACCAGGCAAAGATCTCAACATAATCATGCAATAGCTGAATTAGGCGCTCCTTGACACTCGGCTCTAGATTAGCACCCACTTTGATTTCCTTTTTATCTTCCTCGGTACCCAAGTTGATTATATCCAACAACTCCTTATGAGGCTGAATTGCTCTTTCCTCTTGTTGTAGTAGTCTGGCCAATTCCCCTGGCACCTCACAATCTTCCCCACCTTCGTATTCGGCTTGGTAGACCAGATCTTCAGAGTCACTGAAGGCTATAGCAGTATCGTTACCCATGGGATCCGAAATGGAAGGGTACCTGTATTTGTGAGTGTGGGTGTGTGTAAGGGTATAGCCATCTTAAAACAATAAAATGTAAAAGAAAGACAATGAGCATAAAATGTTTATATGTGAAAAAGCGTCCATGATTCGTTAAATGTCATATGTAAATGAAAAAAACCCTTACAAATGGACCATTGTGTCTCGGGTAAGACACAAGGTTTTTAAAGTGCGAATTGTTCGTGAATATTAGAGTCCAACAGAAATGTAAAAGATAAATTACTGAGATATGAAAGTTATCGGAACAAAGTCTCTGGCTTCCCAGTTGCGAAGTCCTCCGCTGACAGTAGGAAATATACAATCTTCCAAGCTTCCATCCTCTTCATTGTCTTCTACTGCATTGACACTTCGGTTGCTAATCTTTACCGATGGCCCCCAGCACGGGCACGACGCACAACCTTCTGACCAGTTGAAGTAAACCTCAAGCCAAACTTGTCTGATTTGTATGGAATGTCTGGAAGCTGCCCTCAGATGGTGCATCCTCCTTCTTCCACTACTGCCCTTGCATGCTTTAAAGATGACATCCGAAGCGGAGGTCTTGTGATCTTAGGAATTGGGATACTGCCTTGGTCTCCGCTATTTCTGGAGAGACTTCTTCAAAATGTTGGAAAGGGGTCTCAATGAATTCGCCATCCAATTCTACATATCGGAAAGAATTCAGATGACTAATCATGTACTCCTCCTCCCCATGGACAATTATGATCTTCCCTTGGACGGGGTACTTCAACATTTGGTGTAAGGTGGAGGTGACATCACCGACATTGTGGATCCAGGGGCATCCCAACAGACAAGAGTAAGAAGGACGGATGTCCATCACATAGAAAGTGGAGTTGAAGACATGAGTTCCCACCTTTATTGGGATATCCACCTCCCCGTGGACCATCCTCTTCGAACCATCAAAAGCTCGTACCACTATATTGCTGGGTTTTAAAGTCAGCTCCTCGCAATCCAATCTATCAAGGGCTTTTTTCGGCAAGACGTTCAGAGATGATCCTGTATCAACCAAGACATGAGCTAGGGTTGTTCCTCTGCACTCCACTGAGACATGTAATGCCTCGTTGTGATTTCTCCCTCTAGGTGTCAAGTCAGCATCGGAGAAGCCCAGGCCATTATCAGCTGTCAAGCTGGCCACACAGTCTTGGAACTGGTCAACAGACGTCTCTTGCGGCACGTGAGCTGTCTTCAGAAATTTTACCAGAGCTTTGGCGTGTGCTTCAGAGCACATCAGCAGGACTAGCATAGAGATCTTGTAAGGGGTTTGCCCCAATTGTTCTACCACATCATAATCACTCTTTTTAATGATCCTCAGGATTTCTTCCATCTCCTTCTTGGATGTTTCAGGAATAGCTAGTGATTGAGCCTTCGTCTGGACAGGCTCCTCTTGAACGTTTTTTCCTTTATTCTCAGCAGTGGAAGTAGGAATAGGGATTGTATTGTCTTTTTCGGTGGGTACGCTTGCAGGTACAATCATTGGTGCAGAGGTAATCTTTGGAATGGCCACGGGTCCAAAGACTGCCGTTGGAGGGGCAATCTCTGGAGAGAAGATTCTCCCACTGCGGGTAATCTTGCTAGTTCCAACAATATTACTAATTTCGGAATTATCCTCTTCGGAGCTTTCTTCTTTGGCAGTCAGTTTAACTTGTTTAATACCATGGTAGTAGATTTCTCCACCATAATTCCATGGTACTGTTTTATCTGATTTGTAAGGGGCCGGTCCGGGCATTGTAATCTTAAGCGGAGTAGTCTTTGGAGCAGGTGTAATCCTAATGGTTTTTTAGGAGCCCTGGAAGGATTGGCGTAGATGGTTATTATTGAAACTTCTTTCACTGGAACGGGTGAAACATGAGCATTCTCGAACATAATTTCTTGGTTATCCATTAGTCGTTGGATACCTTCTTTCAACAGAGGGCAGTCAAATGATGAGGACAGGAAAACATGGCAGTCTTTGTCACAACCTAGGAAGATGCCAGCTTTCAACAAATTAAACTTGATGGTCGGGAGCGGAGTTAACAGTTCATCCACGGTAGCAACAAACAGATCTTCCTCAATAGCGTTGGCATTGTGACCATGCCTAGGCATTGGAGCGAAAATAACATTTGGTTTCTCAGGCGCTTCAAACTCAACTTCCTTCGCATCTATCAGGTTTTGGATTTTGTTCTTCAGAGCCCAACAGTTGTTGGTGTCGTACCCTAGACTTTCAGAATGGTACGCGCATCTAGCGTTGGGATGGTAATGTGGAGACGCGGTATTGGGATTTTTTGGAGCCTCTTTCAAAGTGGCCAGATTCAACTTCAAGAGATGTGGTAGAACTTGGGCTGGAGTCATGTTAATCTTGGTAAATTGCCGAACTGGCCTTTCTACCCTTTGCTGGTTATTTCTTGGCTGGTCTGATGCAGGCTTTGGAATCATAACGGCCCCCACTGTTGGTCGTATTTCAGTTCTTCCCCGATTCCTCTGTGAATAGACAGCAAATACTTCCTTTCTTCCAGTGAAGGGCTTTTTTACAGCTGTTGAGGCAGACGCGTATTTCTGAATTTTCCCACTTCTTATCCCAACCTCTACCCTTTCGCCGCTTAAAATCAATTCAGGAAACCCTGCAGAAGAACTCCCAATCAGATGATTGAAGAAAGGACCTGATAGAGTTCCCATGAACATGTCCACCAACTCCCTCTCAGATAAAGGAGGTTGCACCCTTCCGGCTAGATCTCTCCACTTTTGGGCGTAATCTTTAAAGCCCTCATTGGAAACCATGGCCATACTCTGTAGCTGAGTACGGGTAGGTGCCAAGTTGGAGTTGTATTGATATTTTTTTATAGAAGGCGGCGACCAGGTCTTCCCAATTGTGGACATCAGCCCTTTCTAATTGGTAGAACCAATCAAGTTGCGTTCCTGATAAACTGTCTTGGATAAAGTGGACCCACAAGTCTTTATCGACAGAATGTGGCTGAATCTTCCTGACATATGACCTGAGGTGCATTTTAGGGCAAGACACCCCATCATACTTGGCAAATAGTGGCACTTTAAACTTTGGCGGGATTACAATTCCTGACACCAACCCCAACTCCTCAAAATCTAGCCCCGGTACTCTCTGGATTTCCATAGCGCTTAGTCGCTCTTCAAGGTGTTTATACTTGTCATCATCCAGAGGGTATTGTTGTTCAGAGTAGTCCTCTTCTTCCTCTTCTTCTTCTTCAGAATATGATGGTACTGCTGTTCCTGTTCCTTTTCTTTCCCCTTCATCAGATGTTGTTGGAAAATCTAAGGTCCTTCTGGCTTGTCCCTGAAATCTTCTGCCCATGATAACCACACCAGCTGGCTTCTTCTTCTTTTTCTCTTTTTCTTTCTCTAGCAGAGTCTTCAGCTCCTCCTGCCCCTTGGCTAGGGTCATGAGTAGTTGTTGAAATTGTGTATTATGAGCTTGCAGATCTTTGACCGTTTCCTCGAGATCCATCGTACTGAAATAAACAGTAGAGAGATGAGGAAACTTGTTGCAAAGACATGTTTATGCTTATGATGAATGATATGTATTCACGCAATGTTTTCAAGGATTTAGAAATTCAAATTTGTTTTAAACAAAAAAGAAACACACGTCATATTAATAAAATAAAATTTGAGTACATCAATTCCCCTTGGGCAAAATAATACAAAACTCTAAGGTAAAAAGACATTGCGCATCCTCTTTGGTGCAATGTAGGTATTGAGAGTCTGCTCTTCATGAATTAGCCGAGTGAGTTCCAAAACCTTCTTCTCACTTGCGTAGAATTGGGCTTCGAAAGTATCGCGCTCTCCCTTGAGCTGTATTCAATCCCTTTGTAGGTCTTTGAGTGATGTTGGCATGTCAGGATGCAGGATAGTGTATGGAACTTCTCCTTCCTTAACAGGCTCTATAATCACTGGGAGAATGGAGGGATAAGGCATCATAAGACTTTGAGTGCGGGTTCGTACCCACTTGAGGTAAGTTTCAAGATGGATGGAATTCTTGTGTACCAAAGTCTTGCTGTCTACCTTGTTTGGCATCCTCCAAGCTCGGATGAATCTCTGGCGGAGTCCTTGGTCATCGTTGTCGTAGTCGAAAACCAAACCTTGAATCAACATATCATGTGGGCCATCCCTTCGGGCATAACCAAACTGTCTTAGAGATAAGCACGGGTTATAGGTGATGCCTCCCCTAATGCCAAGTAGAGGGACATTAGGGAATTCCCCACAATGGTCAACGATGATAACATTCTCTTTGGATCGAGAACACCAATGAATATTTGAATGGTTAAGTGTCATTAACCTTTGTGACCACCTCAAACCTTGCTCATTCTTCAAGACTGACCGGGGAAGATGACAAATAAACCATCTTGCCCAGACAGGTCATCCCTGTCCTCCAGCTTTATCCTTCTGCGTGCATTTTTGCTTCAAATCTGTAACTTGCTATAGCTTGCATAAAAACAAAAACCTATAACATAAAACATGTAGCTTGTAATCTCACGATTCCAATGATATAAAGTTTGTAACTAACTCTCAAAGATCAGAGAGAATTTAATCACCTATAATTTCTGACCTAATTTTTTCAGCATGTTCAACATTCAAATTCTCTTAACCCAGTTAATATAAATGGAAAGTATGCATATGTACAACTTCATCATGCTAGAGACTACATTTTTGTTTCACAAATCGTGGCTTGAGGATGCCTGTGATGCGGTGGGAGAACTGACTTGAGGTTTTGCGTTTGTGTTTGCAAATGTTGCGGTTAGCAAGAGTCGCCACCGACTTTTCTTTTATCCAAAAAGGAAAGGTAAAAAAGCACAAGAAAGACCTTTGAGATTATTTTTGAGTTCGGGGGGTAGATTATGAAAAGGGAAGGTGCTAGCACCCTTTTCATCCATGGTTTTCCATGGGCTCTTAGTTACTTGTTTTAGATCACTTTCTTTGCTTTTGCAATTGTTTGAAATGGTGCTTTGTATTGTTTTGAAAGTATTTTGAAAATAGGCCATCGTTTAGGCAATCTTTGTAATGATTCTCGTTCGTAAGAATGTATACAAAGATGTTTGTCTTTTGAAAACTGTTTCAATGTTTTGAAAGTTGTTTTGGAAATATTTTGAAAATGTGTGTGTGTTTGTTTGAGAATAGCAAGGATTGTTTACAAATTGATCAAGTAACTAGAAGCTTATCTACCTACTCAAAAGTCTTTCTTGTACATTTTTATTCCTTTGACATTGTTGATTTACCATTGATTTGGTAAACAACCTGATCTTTGGATGTTAAACAGGACGGGCGTGGGTCATCGTATGACCATGATAGCAATGGTACCAAGTATCTTAGCATGTTTGAGGGACCAAGATCATTTTGTTTTTGGCAACCTTTTGATAGCGTCATCGAGGGACTATGATCTTTTTGTTTTATTTTTTGTTTTGCCAAGATACTTAGCATGCATACCATGGAAATTTTTTAGGCAACAAAGTGGATGAAACCCTAGGGGTGTTTGTGTGCAAGGTGTTGTCATTTTTCATGCTCTTGTCTTGTATTAGGTCTTTCTATTTGTTTGATTTTTGTCTTATCATACAAACCCTAATTTTACTAAACATGCATATAATGCGATAAATTGCGTAAAGTAAATCTAAGCTATTACAACAATTATTATGGGAGGGGGGATACAAGCTTTTGAATGGGGATATTTGCACAAAATAAAAACCCTAATTTACTATTACAACCCAATTGAATATTGTACAATAAATAAATAAACAATTATTTAAATATGCAATAAAATGTATGGATGCAAAATGTTTTTTGTATTTATTTTATGTATGAGAAAATAAATTTTTAAGTCCTGAAAAAATAAGAAAAAATTATATTGATATTTTTTGAAAGGGGAAACCCTAATTTTTGATTTAAAAAGAAAATTATGTTTCTATTATTATTCGGTCTATTTTTTGTATAGAAAATATAAATAATATTATATGCAATATTAAAAAATTAAATATGTATGAAAAGTAAATATTTAATGTGTATAAAAATAATGAAATAAAATATTAAGTATTTTTTTATTATTTACAAGTTTATTTAAGAAATAGAAACCACTTGTCAAAATAAACTATTTTTATGCCAAAAAATAAATAAAAAAAATGAAATAAAATGTGAAAATAAAAAAATTATTTTTGGGGATTTTTTATCATTGGAAAAAATAAATGCAAGCAATAAAATAAAAATATGCAAGAAAAATATAAAAATATAAGAAATAAGTCAGGGGGTGCAAAAGGAATTCAGGGGGTGTCAATAGCAAAACCAAAAAAGGCCAGAAGCAAAAAAGCCCAAGACAGCATCTTCGTCCCTGTCCTTGGTTCCTCTCCAGCGCGCGTTTTTTCAAACCTGCAACTCTCTATTCTTTGCACAAAAACAAAAACTTGCAACATGAAACATGTAGCATTTTTGATCACGATTCCAATGATATAAAAAACATAATCTAACTCTAAAAGACCAGGGAGAATTTCAGTAGCCCTAATTTCAGACCTAATGTTTTCATGAACTTTAAGCTTCAAATTCTCACTACTCAGTTAATATAAATAACAACTATGCATATGTACAACTTTAGCAAGTTAAGGACTACATTTTTGCTTCACAAACCAAAGCTTAAGGATGCCTAAATAAGGAGATAAGGATTTGAAAAATACCTTGTTCAGTTGAGTTTGGATATGGCAATGTGGGGGCTTTGAGTGAGGCCTGAAGATCGTGTGAGCTTCCTTGGAGTTCCCTCAAGCTATTCCAATGCTTAGCTTGCCTTGAGGATGCTTGAAACTCCTTGTAGAAGTCAACCTGCAACCTTCAAAAATGAAAATGGTGATGTTTGAAACATGGCTCACAGTCTCAGGATGAGTGCTTGGATAGTTTTGGTAGGATGTATGGAAGATGTTTGATGTGTTACAAATCAAAACGCACGAGCAAATATTGAGATGGCAAGTGTTTTGCAGAGGCTGCCCTGTTTGGGCAGAAAAATCGTGTTGTGGTGTTTGAGAGTGTTTGGGATCTTAGGCAATCGTGTATTGGCTTGTGACAAGTTTCTGAAGTTGTTTAGAATGAATCCAAGCCTTGCCTTTAACAGATGTGCAAGTTATCTTGACTTTTGCCGCCTTTCTTGCTTTTGAAGAAAGTTGAAATGACTATGCCAAAGGCCTGTACAGGCTAGCTTGTAGGCTGCAGAGGGTTGGTACAAGTTGCTTGTTATCTGTGGAAAATGCCTGCCTCCAAGGAACAAGTCCAATGCTCAAGGCTGATAAAGTTGAAAAGGCTTGCTTTATCAAAATGGTATTATGAACTTTATGCCATTTATGGATTAATCTTTTGTACAATGCTCCAAAGATCAAAATAAAGCTATTATCCATTGAGTTAGCATTCAATTATGTAGTGTAGAATGGATTAGGACCTGTAATGCAAGCTACAAGCATGCTAGGAACTGATTTGCAACTTGAAGCATTGTAAACATGGCTTGAACAAAAGTGACAAATTTCCATTTTCTCTTCTTCGATTCTCCCTAACCATAAATGATCTTGGATAGTTCTTAGATATTTTGGAAATCTTGTAACATGATATACAATCCATCTTTGAAATGAATTTTGAGATACCTCTTGGAACTGGGTGAAAAATGTCCATGAAGTTGGGTCAAAAACCTGCCTAAATTAGGGCAAATTTTCACTAAGTCCTTTAGTTCATGGACCCCTATTCACAAATTCATAACTTGAGATCCAAGCATATTTTGGGAAAACTTTGTGAATCAAAGTTGTAGATCTCATGGAGGACTACAACTTTCATGTTGGAATTTTTCTTTGAATCCAATTGCATCATGGTTAAAAAGTTGTGGAAAGTTGGGAAAAAATAAGAAATTTTCCATACTTAGAAAAATTCTAAGTTATGAAAAATTTCAAATTAAAACCCTAATTTGCAAATTTAGGTTTCTTGGTCAACAAGTTTCACATTTTTAAATTTCTTGATGAACTATGACCCTTGGCACTTGATTTTGACCAAAAAGTCAAAGTTTGACTTTTCAGTATACAGTTGACTGCAAAATTCATCTGTCAATCCTATGCATTTGAGATCTTTTGAACTATGTGATTAGGTCAAGATGATGCTATTGAGTCCTTGAAATCATTCTTGAACCCAATTGGTCATTGGCTAGGTTAAAAATAAGAAATTGCCCTTTCTTAGTCAAAACCCTAATTTTGACCATTTTGCCCTTTTGATGATTTGATCAAATTTCTTGAGGAGTTGTGATCCAAACTTGATCAAATGGTACATAGAAGCCTAGAATGTTGTTGTGGATCAAAATTTATGAAGTTTGACTATAAATTGGCCATGGTTGACCTTTTCCCCAATACAACTGATATTTAGGTCAACTGTCCAATTGACTGGGCAAAAATGTGATTCAAGGCTTGAAACTTGGTATGAGAAATCTTAGGGGTCCAAGATGGTATATGATAGTCACATGAAGCATTGATGGTCCAAAAATCCTTTTTCAAACTCAAACCCTAGTTTCAGGTCATCAGTGCAAGATGATGTCTTGAGCTGAGCAAACCCTAATCTTGTCCTGAGTCCAAGAAGTCTTGTGAGGAAAATATTGATAAATGAGAGGGCAAATTTTGGGGTACAGCAGCTGCCCCTGTTCAATCTTCTTGAATCTGAAGAGTTAGATTGGCGAGTTTGTCGTTCGTGACTCGAAGGTAAAAGATGATTGGACACTAGAGTGCCCGTAAATTTGCACTCGTCAAAATGTAGTTAAGGGAATGGGCTTAAAGATGCCATTTGGAGAGGTGATAGAATCTTATTAGAGATGGGCTTAAAGATGCTATCCAAGACTGTTTGCTGAGTTGTAAGTCAAAAGAATGAGCATCAGAATGGTGTCCGTATCTGGAACGTATCTGTATTGTATCTGGGGACTGAATCTGAATGAGAAAAGGAATAACATCCGTTTCTGGAGCGTATCCAAGCTGTATATGAATGTTGAATCTGAATAAGCAATAAAATATCATTCCCGTCTGGAGCGTCTCTGAGCTGGGGAAAATCAAAATAAGTGGCAGAATGGTAACCGTGTCTAGAGCATATCTGGGCTGTATCTGAAGTTTGAATCTGAATGAGTAATAGAATGACTTCCGTGTCTGGAGTGTATCTAAACTGTATCTGAGATCTGAGTCTGAATGAGCAATAGAATGACTTCCGTGTCCGGAGTGTATCCGTACTGTATCTGAATCGGAAAACTGAATAAGGGCCAAAATGGCATCCGCATCTGGAGCGTATCTGAACTAGAATTTGAATAAGTGACAGAATGACTTTCGTGTCTGGAGTGTATCTGAACTGTATCTGATGGTTGAAATCTGAATAAGTATCAGGATGGCAGCCGTATCTGGAATGTATCCGTACTGTATCTGAAGCTTGAAAGATGAAACTGAATAAGTGACAAAATGGCAATCGTGTCTGGAGCGTATTTGTACTGTATTTGAATGTTGAGGTCTGAATGAGTATCAGAATGACTTCCGTGTCTGGAGTGTATCTGAACTGTATCTAGAAGTTTAATCTGAATGAGAAATAGAATGGCTTCCGCTTCTGGAGCATATCTAATATGTATCTGATAGTTGAAATTTGAATAAGGGCCAGAATGGCATCCGTATCTGGAGCATATCTGAACTGTAACTGAAATCTAAATAAGTAACAGAATGACTTCCGCGTCTGGAGTGTATATGTATTGTATCATGATTGTATGCTGTTAATGGTAGCTTGCTAATCTTATCCTGAAAAGGGTAAAATGTTAGCTGAAACACAAAGTTATGTTGCATGAAATGCATGATGCAATATATGCGTTTTATCAATGTTTATGATATATGAATGTAATGTATGCGCATGTAAGCTGATTTGCTGTATTGCTGAGGAAAATAAATCCTTGACAGCTAGGGATAATAAAACCCTTGACTGCTGCCGGGGAAAATAAATCTCTGCCTACTGAGGATAAGAAATCCTCGATGACTGTTGGGGATAAAAAAATCCGTGACAACTTCGGTGGGGATATGAGGATCCTTCATGTCTTGAAGTTGGAGTATTGACAAAAGTTCTATTGCAAGCATGTCATATGCTGCCCGAGTAATCTGCTTGGGGAATCCAGAGAATTTGATGACTTCTACCGGGGATTACACAGGAAATCCTTGATCTGCTGGAGAATAAGGAAGACTCTGATGGCTTCTGCGGGGATTTAAGAATGGGAATCTTCATTCTGTTGGGGAGCAATAAAACTTTGGTGACTTCACTGGGGAATTAAGAATGAGAATCTTCATTCTGTTGAAGAATAAAAACTCTGTGGGGAAGAAGGCTTACTGCTGGAGAGTAAGTTCAGGAGTTTTCAGTCGTCTGCCACTCTATTGGAAAGTTATCCTAGGTTGGGGATAAGACAAAAGTTGTCTGTTATCTGGTTAATTTCCAGGCTTCAAGATAACTTGCCGGGGAAATTGGATTAACTGGATGGTTTCCGCTGGGGATTGATAGTTAGAAGTTTTGGCTCCGCTGGGGATCGGGAGTTTGAAGTTTTGACTCGACTGGGGAAGAAAGTTTTAGCTCTGCTGGGGATTGGTAACTCAAAGTTTTTGCTCCGCTGGGGATTGGGATTTTGAAGTTTTAACTCTGATGGGGATCTATAATTTGAAATTATAACTCCGCTAGGGATTTATATTTCAAGGTTTTAGCTCCACTGGGGATCTAGATGATGTACTGTAGGGATTGCTCCTGGAATAGCCTAAAGACGTTTTCCTATCCTTTCAGTCTGTCAGTAATTGTTCTTTTCCATCCTGTTTATTTGTAAACAGTAATTATGTTCAAATGCATATGTTCATCAATGAATCATTGGACATTTTTGCAAATATAAACACAAGTGTAAAGAAAAAGGCAAATAGTTTTCTGTACTTTAAAGAGATATCTTTGTATTAACTTGAGTAAGTGTTTTGTACAAAGGATACATACATCCTAGTAAGAGGATGATGTCATAAAAGTAAGAAAAATTTATACAAAGAAAGATAGCTATGTGTGTAAAAATCCCACGGGGTTCCCATTCCGCTATAGCCTCCGTGTCTCCGAATATCTTGTCCATCCGCTGCTTCGTCCGAAGATGATTGGATTGATCAGAAGTTCCAGGTTTGTCAGTGAAGAGATTGTTCTTAAAGTGATACGACGAGACATAGTCATACGCTTTAATTCCCTAACTTTTTCCTGGACCGCCCTTTCGGGTTTTCAGTCCACCGGGAAACCCTTTTTTGCCCAAGTCGCCCTTTCGAGTTTTCAACTTGCCAGGTGTACAATTTTTTTTTGTTTTATCCCTAATTTTTGCCTGAACCGCCCTTTCGGGTTTTCGATTCACCGGAATGCCCTTTTTTTGCCTAGGTGTGTCAACCTAGCGGGTCATTTATGCGTAATATCTTTTTACTATGTCTGCGTTCGCAGGGTGTGGCAGGTCGTCGCCGTCCATGGTGGTTAAGATCATTGCCCCACCAGAAAAGATGTTCTTGATTACAAATGGTCCTTTGTAGGTAGGAGTCCATTTGCCCCTGGGATCACTTTGTGGCAAGATGATGTGCTTGATCACTAGATCTCCGACTTGATATGTCTGGCGTCTGACTTTCTTATTGAAAGCTTTGATCATCCGTTTTTGATACGTCTTACCATGGCAAACAACAGTAAGCCTCTTTTCATCAATGAAGTTAAGTTGATCAAGCCAGGTCTGAATCCAATCGTCTTCACTCAAACCAGCATCCTTCATGATTCTCAAAGAGGGAATCTGAACCTCGATAGGTAAAATAGGCTCCATGATATATACCAAAGAATAGGGTGTTGTCCCAGTTGATGTGTGTGCCGTGGTACGGTACCCTTGAAGAGCAAACGGTAACATATCATGCCAGTCCTTGTAGGTGATTGTCATCTTTTGTATGATCTTCTTGATATTTTTGTTTGCAGCTTCAACACCACCATTCATCTTTGGCCGGTAGGGAGATGAATTGTGATTTTGAATCTTGAACTGCTCGCACAAAGTGGTGATCATAGTATTGTTAAGGTTTGTACCGTTATCAGTGATGATCCTTTCGGGGATACCGTACTGGCATATAAGATTATGTTTGATGAAGCGGGCAACCACATTCTTAGTAACGGATGCGAAGGAAGCTGCTTCGACCCACTTGGTGAAGTAGTCAATGGCCACCAGAATGAAGCGGTGTCCATTGGATGCTGTAGGCTTGATCTCTCCAATCATGTCGATTCCCCACATAGCGAATGGCCAAGGATCTGTTAAGACATTTAGAGGAACAGGAGGCACGTGCACCTTGTCTGCATAGATTTGACATTTATGACAAGTGCGGGAGTGTTTATAACAGTCAGCTTCCATGGTAGACCAGTAATAGCCTGCCCGTAGAATCTTCTTAGCCATCGTATGCCCGCTAGAGTGAGTGCCAAAGGTACCCTCATGCAATTCAGCCATGATCTTTTCAGCTTCAGTCTTGTCCATACAACGAAGCAGAATAGAATCATGATTGCGCTTGTACAGGATGCAATTACTCAGGAAGAACTTAGCTGCGAATCTCCTTAAGAACTTTTTATCGTTGACCTATGCTCCTTCAGGGTATTCTTGAGCCTCGAGATACCTTTTGACTTCGTGAAACCATGGCCGGTCCACTATTTCTTCGGTATTAATATCGTGATAGTGTGCAGGTTCGTCCATCCGTTCAATGGAGATTTGGGGAGCCTCATTGTCCCAATCAAGTTTAAACATGGATGACATCGTAGCTAGAGCATCTGCTAGCTGATTTTCTTCTCGCGGGAAGTGCTCGAAGGTAATCTGCTCGAAATGTGGTAGCAATGTCAAAACATGTTCTTTGTAAGGGATGAGGTTTGGATGTTTAGTATCCCACTCTCCTTTGATCTAACTGATGACCAAAGCTTAGTCCCCAAACACATATAAGGATTTGATTCCCAGGTCTATGGAAACCTTGAGTCCAAAGATGCATGCCTCGTACTCTGCCATGTTGTTCGTACAGTTGAAGCAAAGTCTGGCGGTGAAAGGAGTATGGCAACCTTCTAGAGAGATGAGTACCACTCCGATATCGTTGCCAAGTGCATTGGAAGCCCCATCAAAGTACAGGGTCAATCGGGATCCTTGTTCAGGTCCGTCATATGTCCTGATCTCTTCAATGTTGTCCAATTTCATGATGTCTTCGTCAGGGAAGTCGAACTTCATGGATTGGTAATCTTCAATAGCTTGATGAACCAGATGGTCAGCTAGCACACTCCTCTTTATAGATTTTTAGGTTGTGTACTGTATGTCGTATTCCGTTAGGATCATCTGCCATCTAGCTATTCTTCCAGATAGAGCAGGCTTCTCAAAGATGTACTTGATCAGATCCATCTTAGATATCAGCAAAGTGGTATGAGTCAACATATACTGCCTTAGCCGGCGAGCAGCCCATACCAAAGAGCAACAAGTTTTCTTGAGCAGTTAGTATCAGGTCTCACAGTCGGTAAACTTTTTGCTAAGGTAATAAATGGCATGCTCTTTTCGGCCAGACTCGTCATGCTGCCCCAGTACGCACCCCATTGAATTCTCTAGGATTGTCAGATACATGATTAGCGGTCTTCCCTCGACGGGTGGCAACAAGATAGGAGGTTCTAGCAAATACTCCTTGATTTTATCGAAAGCAATTTGACAGTCATCATTCAATTTAAATACCTGATCTTTCTTCAACAGCTTGAAGATTGGTTCACAGGTAGATGTTAGGTGAGAAATGAACCTAGCAATGTATTTTAGGCGTCCCAAGAAACCTCTGACCTCCTTCTCAGTGCGAGGAGCAGGCATTTCTTGTATAGCTTTGACTTTAGCAGGATCAACCTTGGTGCCTTTGTTGCTGACAATGAAACCTAAGAGCATACCGGACCGACTCCGAATGTGTACTTGTTTGGGTTCAGTCTTAGCTTGTACTCCTTCAACCTGACAAACAACTTTTGTAAGTGATCGAGGTGTTCTTCTTAAGTTTGTGATCGGGCTATCATGTCATCTACGTAGACCTCTATCTCATGATGTGTCATATCATGAAACAAAGCTACCATGGCGCGTTGATAGGTTGCCCCGACATTCTTCAGTCCGAATGGCATCACTTTGTAGCAGAACGTACCCCATTGTGTGACAAAAGTAGTTTTCTCCATATCCTCAGGTGCCATTTTGATCTGGTTATAGCCTGAGAATCTGTCCATGAAAGAAAATACTTTGTGCTGAGCTGTATTGTCAACCAGGATGTCGATGTGCGGAAGTGGAAAGTCATCTTTAGGGTTGGCCCTGTTTAAATCTCTATAATCCACGCACATTCTTACTTTGCCATCCTTCTTAGGCACGGGCACAATGTTAGCAACCCATTATGGATAGGAAGTAACAGCCAGAAATCCAACATTGAACTGTTTCATAACTTCTGCTTTGATCTTCTCTGACATGTCAGGTCTCATGCGGCGGACCTTTTGTTTCACTGGTGGACAGTCTTCTCTTGTGGGTAGACGATGAACCACAATGTCTGTATCGAGTCCCGACATGTCTTCGTATGACCAGGCGAAGATTTCAACATAATCATGCAGTAGCTGAATTAGGCGCTCCTTGACACTCGACTCTAGATTGGCACCAATCTTGATTTCCTTTTTGTCATCCTCAGTTCCCAAGTTGATTGTATCCAAATGCTCTTCATGAGGCTGAATTGGTCTTTCCTCTTGCTGTAATAATCTGGCCAATTCCCCTGGCAACTCACAATCTTCCTCACCTTCGTATTCGGCTTGGTTGATCAGATCTTCAGAGTCAATGAAGGCTATAGCAGTATCGTTACCCATGGGTTCCAGAATGGAAAGGTACCTGCATTTGTGAGTGTGGGTGCGTGTAAGGGCATAGCCATCTTAAAACAACAAAATGTAAAAGAAAGACAATGAGCACAAAAGGTTTAAATATGAAAGGCGTCCATGATTCATTAAAATGACATATGAAAATGAAATAAGAACCCTTACAAATGGACCTATGTGCCTCGGGTAAGACACAAGGTTGAAAAAGTACGAATTGTTTGTAAATTATTACAGATCCAACAAAAATGGAAAAGATAAATTACTGCGGTATGAAATTAATCGGAACAAAGTCTTTTGCTTCCCAGTTGCACAGTCCTCCGCCAACAGTAGGAAAAATCCAGTGTTCCAGGCTGCCCTCTTCTTCACTGTCCTCTAGTGCATTAACTCCTCGGTGGCTGATCTTCACAGGTGTCTCTCTGGCACGGGAGCGGCGCACGACCTTCTGACCAGTCGAAGTAAATCCCAAGCCGAATTTATCTAATTTGAAAGGAAAGTCGTGAAGCTGCCCACAGATTGTGCTTCCGCCTTCTTCCACCACTGCCCTAGCATCCTTGAGAGATGACATCCGAGGCGTAGGTTTGGTAATCATGGGTACAAAGGACACTGTCTTGGTTGTCGCTATCTCCTGAGCTACCTCTTCAAAATGCTGGAAAGGAGTTTCAATGAATTCGCCATCCAATTCCACATAACGGAAAGAATTCAGATGACTGATCATATATTCCTCTTAGCCATGAACAATTATGATTTTCCCCTGGACAATGTATTTGAGCATTTGATGCAGAGTAGAAGTGACAGCTCCAGCATGGTGGATCCAAGGTCTTCCCAACAGGCAAGAATAGGAAGGACAGATGTCCATCATGTAGAATGTTGAATTGAACGTCTGGGTACCCACCTTGATCGGGATGTCCACCTCTCCATGGACCATCCTCTTAGAACCATCAAAGGCTCTGACAATTATATTACTGGGTTTCAGGGTTAGGACTTCACAATCCAACCTATCCAAGGCTTTCTTCGGCAAGACATTTAAAGATGACCCAGTATCAACCAAGACATGAGCTAGGGTGGTTCCCCTACACTCCACCGAGACATGCAGTGCGTCGTTATGTTTTCTCCCTTTGGAGGTCAAGTCTGCATCGGAAAAATCCAGACCATTGTCAGCTGTTAAACTGGCCACACACTCCTGGAACTGATCAGCAGAGGTTTCTTGTGGCACGTGGGCCGTCTTCAAAAATATGACCAAAGCTTTAGCATGTTCCTCAGAGCATAGCAACAGGGCTAACATAGATATTTTGGAGGGGGTCTGCCCCAGTTGTTCCACCACATCATAATCACTTTTCTTAATGATCCTCAGAATTTCTTCCATCTCTTTCTGGGAGGTTTCACGAATGACTAGTGATTGAGCCTTCGTCAAGATAGGATCCTCTTGAACATTCTTTCCTTTTTTCTCAGCAGCGGAAATAGGGATAGGAATTGCATTGTCATTGTTGGCGGGTACACTTGCAGGTACAATTACCGGTGTAGGAGTAATCTTTGGAATGGCCGCGGGTCCGAAGACTGCTGTTGGAGGAGCAATCTCTGGAGAAAAGATTCTTCCACTACGAGTAATTTTGCTTGTTGCGGCAATGTTACTAATGTCGGGATTATCTTCCTCACATCTTTCTTCTTCAATGGTCTGTTCAATCTGTTTGACACCATGGTAGTAGATTTCTCCACCATAGTTCCATGGTACCATTTTATCGTTTTTGTATGGGGTTGGCCCGGGCATTATTATCTTCAACGGAGTAGTCACTGGAGCAGATGTAATCCTAACGGGTTTTTAGGAACCCTGGAAGGATTGGAGTATATGGTTATTATAGAAACTTCTGGAACTGGAATGGGTGATACATGAGCTTTCTCGAACAAAATTTCCTGATTATCAATCAGTTGTTGGATTCCTTTCTTCAACAAAGGACGGTCAAATGGGGAGGACATGCAAGCATGGCAATCTTGGTCTCAACCTGGGAACACCCCAGCCATTAACAAATTCACCTTGATGGTCAGGAGAGGAGTTAACAGTTCATCCATAGTAGAAACAAACAGATATTCTTCCAAAGCATTGGCATTGTGTCCATGCCTAGGCATCGGTGCAGAGATAACATTCGGCTTTTCAAGAGCTTCAAATTTAACTTCCTTTGCGTCAATCAGATCTTGAATCTTATTCTTCAGGGCCCAACAGTTGTTGGTGTCGTGCCCTGGACTTTCTGAATGGTAAGCACATCTGGCGTTGGGATGGTAATGTGGAGAAGCAGTGTTATGATTTTTAGGGGCCTCCTTTAGCATGGCCAGATTCAACTTCAAGAGATGTGGTAGGACTTGAGCGGGAGTCATGTTTATCTTGGTGAATTGCCTTACAGGCCTTTCCACCCTTTGCTGGTTATTTCTCGGCTGATCATTTCTCGGCTGGTTGTTTCTCGGCTGGTCTGATGCAGACTTTTGAATCATAACGGCCCTCACAGTTGGTCGTCGTTTGGTTCTTCCCTGATTCCTCTGGGCATAGACAACAGACACTTCCTTATTTTTGGTGAAGGGCTTTTTTACAATTACAGAGGTAGACGCATCTTTCTGAATTTTCCCACTTCTAATACCGGCTTCCACCCTTTCACCAGTTAAAATCAACTCAGTGAAACCTGCAGAGGAGCTTCCAATCAGGTGATTAAAGAAAGGACCTGACAGAGTCCCCAAGAACATGTCCGCTAGCTCTCTTTCAGATAAAGGTGTTGCACCCTTCCAGCTAAATCCCTCCATTTTTGGGCGTAGTCTTTAAAGCCCTTATTGCTAGCCATAGCCATACTCTGTAGCTGAGTACGGGTTGGCGCTAAGTCGGCGTTGTATTGATACTGTTTATAGAAGGCGGATGCCAAGTCTTCCCAATTATGGACATCTTCTCTCGCCAACTGGTAGAACCAATCCAGCTGCATTCCCGATAGACTGTCCTGGAAAAAATGGACCCACATGTCTTTGTCAGAAGAATATGGTTGAATTTTCCTGACATAAGATCGTAGGTGCATCTTGGGACAAGACACCCCATCGTACTTAGAAAACAGCGGCACTTTAAACTTAGGAGGGATTACTATTCCAGAAACCAACCCTAACTCCTAAAAATCCAGCCCCGGTACTCTTTGCACTTCCATAGCAGCTAGACGTTCTTCCAAATTTTTGTATTTGTCATCGGCCGAAGGGTAATGTTGTTCGGAGTAGTCCTCATCTTCCTTTTCCTCCGCTTCAGAATTTGATGGCACTGCCGTTCCTTTACCTTTTCCTTCTCCCTCTTCAGATGTTGATGGGAATTCCAAAGTCTGTCTGGCTTGTCCTTCAAACCTTCTGCCCATGATAACCACACCGGCTCGCTTCTTCTTCTTTTTCTCATTCTCTTTCTCTAGTAGAGTCTTGAGCTCCTCCTGCCCCTTGGCCAAGGTCAAGAGTAGCTGTTGAAATTGTGAATTTCGAGCTTGCAAATCTTTGACCGTTTGTTCAATATCCATCTTGTTCAAATAAACAGCAGAGAGATGAGGAAACTTGGTGTGAAGACCTGCTTATGCATATGATGAATGATATGTATTCATGTAATGCTTTCAAGGATTCAGAAATTCAAATTTGTTTTAAACAAAAAGAAACACACGTCATATTAATAAGATAGAATTTGTTAGTATATCAATGCCCCTAGGGCAAAATAATACAAAATTTTAAGGTAAAAAGACGTTGCGCATCCTCTTTGGTGCAATGTAGGTGTTGAGAGTCTGCTCTCATGAAGTAGTCGAGTGAGTTCCAAAACCTTCTTCTCGCTTGCGTAGAATTGGGCTTCGAAAGTATCGTGCTCTCCCTTGAGCTGTATCCAACTCCTTTGTAAATCTTCGAATGATGTTGGCATGTCAGGATGTAGGAGGGTGTATGGAACCTCTCCTTCCATAATAGGCTCTATAATTACTGGGAGAATGGAGGGGTAAGGCATCATAAGACTTTGGGCGCGAGTTCATACTCACTTGAGGTAAGGCTCAAAGGGGATGGAATTCTTGTGTCCCAAGGTCTTACTGTCTACCTTGTTAGGCATCCTCCAAGCTCGGATGAACCTTTGTCGGAGTCCTTGGTTGTCGTTGTCGAAGTCAAAAACCAATCCTTGAATCAACATATCATATGGGCCATCCCTTCGGGCATACCCAAATTGTCTCAGAGCCAAGCAGGGGTTGTAGGTGATGACTCCCCTAGTGCCTAGTAGAGGGACATTAGGGAATTCCCCACAACGGTCAATGATGATGACATTCTCTTGGATCGAGAACACCAATGAATATCTGAATGGGTAAGAGTCATCAATCGTTGTGACCACCTCAAACCTTGCTCATTCTTCAAAACTGATTGGGGAAGATGAGAAATGAACCATCTTGCCAGTAGAGGAGTGCAAAGCATAAGAACACCTCTTTTCCTCATTGTACGAGTGTGAAAAGAGTGGAGGATATCCCCAAGCAATGTAGGCACCGAGTTATGAGACATGAAGATTTTGACAGCACTCACATCTATGAGTTGGTCAGGATTAGGGAACAAGACCATCCCATAGATGAGAAGAGCTACAATCTCCTCAAAAGCTTGCAAGTCTAGAGAATTCCAACAGCTTTGGGCCTTCTCAAACAGAAACTTTGACAAGAAGCCTTTGACACCACTTATAGTTTCCCAATGTGTTGTGACATCAGATGAGTGCAAGTGCAGGGCTTGAGCAATCTCTTCTGGCTTTGGGTCTCTTTCCATACCGTTGAAGGGTAGTTGATTGAGAATAGGAATCCTCCAGAGTTGAGAAAATTCCTCCAAAGTGGGCACAAGTTGGTAGTCAGGAAATGTGAAGCAGTGATGCAGGGGGTTAAAGAACTGGAAGAGAACTTTCACCATATCTTCTTCTGTGTTGGAAGTGACTAAGTTGAGTACACGACTATGCCTCTCGGTGAATGGAGAGTTCTCAGGAATTCTTGAAGCTAGCTCCTTGAGTTGTGGAGGAATTCTTACAAGGTTGACTTGGATAGTTTTCCTGCGAAGTGAATCCATAACCTACAAAACAGGAACAAAGATGAAATTCCAAAATCCTTGAAATGGTTAGTGGATGCATATGATGCTTCATGATGTCCATGATGTTATGCACAAGTATATATGTACAAGCAAATCACACAAGTTCCTAGCTTAGGCTTGCATGGGGTTTCATGGGTAAGTACCCTCTTGAAGTTTAGTTGGCTCAACCTGTCCTAGAAATAGTATTCGGGTTCTAAGGAGCTCAATATCACTGGATTGTTTCCTTGTTCATTGTTTCAGTTTAGCCTCTTTACTGAAAACCAAAATATTCCAAGGAACCAACCCTCAATGAGTGTAGTATCGAGTATCTACCAACTTCGGACTGCACCAAAGCCGGTCATCTCACTACATCCTAATAGGCCAAGTTGGTCAAGTAAAGGTACTAAAAGTCCATTAGTGCTTCATGACATCACTCAGCGGCCCTGTATTCTCTTTGATTGACTCAAAGGCTACCGGTACCCACAAATATGTCGCACTAATATATCTATTGCTTAGACCATGTCGGTATACCCCACACAGTTTCCACAACGTATTGCTATTTACCTATGAATGTTTCCCAAATCCGAGTAGAGGATTCAAACCCAAACAAATAGGATCAAAGTGTAAAGCAAACAAGTCAAGCAAGATAAGCATGTAAAGGTGATCTAAACCCTAAGGTAACCCCACTTTTATAATAATCCCCAGCAGAGTCGCCAGTTCTGTGATGCGGTGGGAGAACTGACTTGAGGTTTTGTGTTTGTGTTTGCAAATGTTGCGGTTAGAAAGAGTCGCCACCGACTTTTCTTTTATCCAAAAAGGAAAGGTAAAAAATCACAGGAAAGACCTTTGAGATTGTTTTTGAGTTTGGGGGGTAGATTATGAAAAGGGAAGGTGCTAGCACACTTTTCATCCATGGTTTTCCATGGGCTCTTAGTTACTTGTTTTAGATCACTTGCTTTGCTTTTGCAATTGTTTGAAATGATGCTTTTTGTGGTTTTGAAAGTATTTTGAAAAGAGGCCATCGTTTAGGCAATCTTTGTAATGATTCTCGTTCGTAAGAATGTATACAAAGATGTTTGTCTTTTGAAAAATGTTTCAATGTTTTGAAAGTTGTTTTGGAAATGTTTTGGAAATGTGTGTGTGTTTATTTGAGAATAGAAAGGATTGTTTGCAAATTGATCAAGTAACTAGAAGCTTATCTACCTACTCAAAAGTCTTTCTTGTACATTTTTTATTCCTTTGACATTGTTGATTTGCCATTGATTTGGTAAACAACCCTATCTTTGGATGTTAAACGGGACGGGCGTGAGTCATCGTATGACCATGATAGCAATGGTGCCAAGTATATTATCATGTTTGAGGGACCAAGATCATTTTGTTTTAGGCAACCTTTTGATAGCGTCATCGAGGGACTATGATTTGTTTGTTTTGTTTTTGTTTTGCCAAGATACTTAGCATGCATACCATGGCCATTTTTTAGGCAACAAAGGGGATGAAACCCTAGGGGTGTTTGTGTGCAAGGTGTTGTCATTTTTCATGCTTTTGTCTTGTATTAGGTCTTTCTATTTGTTTGATTTTTGTCTTATCATACAAACCCTAATTTTACTAAACATGCATATAATGCGATAAATTGCGTAAAGTAAATCTAAGCTATTACAACAACTATTATGGGAGGGGGATACAAGCTTTTGAATGGGGATATTTGCACAAAATAAAAACCCTAATTTACTATTACAACCCAATTGAATATTGTACAATAAATAAATAAACAATTATTTAAATATGCAATAAAATGTATGGATGCAAAATGTTTTTTGTATTTATTTTATGTATGAGAAAATAAATTATTTAAGTCCTAAAAAAATAAGAAAAAATTATATTGTTATTTTTTGAAAGGGGAAACCCTAATTTTTTATTTAAAAAGAAAATTATGTGTCTATTATTATTCGGTCTATTTTTTGTATAGAAAATATAAATAATATTATATGCAATATTAAAAAATTAAATACGTATGAAAAGTAAATATTTAATGTGTATAAAAATAATGAAATAAAATATTAAGTATTTTTTATTATTTACAAGTTTATTTAAGAAATAGAAACCACTTGTCAAAATAAACTATTTTTATGCAAATAAAATAAAATAAAATAAAATAAAATGTGAAAATAAAAAAATTATTTTTGGGGATTTTTTATCATTGGAAAAAATAAATGCAAGCAATAAAATAAAAATATGAAAATATAAGAAATAAGTCAGGGGGTGCAAAAGGAATTCAGGGGGTGTCAATAGCAAAACCAAAAAAGGCCAGAAGCAAAAAATCCCAAGACAGCATCTTCGTCTCTGTCCTTGGTTCCTTTCCAGCGCGCGTTTTTTGAAACCTGCAACTCTCTATTATTTGCACATACACAAAAACTTGCAACATGAAACATGTAGTATTTTTGATCACGACTCCAATGATATAAAAAACATAATTTAACTCTAAAAGACCAGGGAGAATTTCAGTAGCCCTAATTTCTGACCTAATTTTTTCATGAACTTTAAGCTTCAAATTCTCACTACTCAGTTAATATAAAAAACAACTATGCATATGTACAACTTTAGCAAGTTAAGGACTACATTTTTGCTTCACAAATCAAAGCTTAAGGATGCCTAAATAAGGAGATAGGGATTTGAAAAATACCTTGTTCAACTGAGTTTGGATATGGCAATGTGGGGGCTTTGAGTGAGGCCTGAAGATCGTGTGAGCTTCCTTGGAGTTCCCTCAAGCTATTCCAATGCTTAGCTTGCCTTGAGGATGCTTGAAACTCCTTGTAGAAGTCAACCTGCAACCTTCAAAAATGAAAATGGTGATGTTTGAAACATGGCTCACAGTCTCAGGATGAGTGCTTGGATAGTTTTGGTAGGATGTATGGAAGATGTTTGATGTGTTACAAATCAAAACGCACGAGCAAATATTGAGATGGCAAGTGTTTTGCAGAGGCTGCCCTGTTTGGGCAGAAAAATCGTGTTGTGGTGTTTGAGAGTCTTTGGGATCTTAGGAAATCGTGTATTGGCTTGTGACAAGTTTCTGAAGTTGTTTAGAATGAAGCCAAGCCTTGCCTTTAACAGATGTGCAAGTTATCTTGACTTTTGCCGCCTTTCTTGCTTTTGAAGAAAGTTGAAATGACTATGGCAAAGGCCTGTACAGGCTAGCTTGTGGGCTGCAGAGGGTTGGTACAAGTTGCTTGTTATCTGTGGAAAATGCCTGCCTCCAAGGAACAAGTCCAATGCTCAAGGCTGATAAAGTTGAAAAGGTTTGCTTTATCAAAATGGTATTATGAACTTTATGCCATTTATGGATTAATCTTTTGTACAATGCTCCAAAGATCAAAATAAAGCCATTATCCATTGAGCTAGCATTCAATTATGGAGTGTAGAAGGGATTAGGACCTGTAATGCAAGGTACAAGCATGCTAGGAACTGATTTGCAACTTGAAGCGTTGTAAACATGGCTTGAACAAAAGTGACAAATTGCCATTTTATCTTCATTGATTCTCCCTACCCATAAATGATCTTGGAGAGTTCTTAGACATTTTGGAAAGCTTGTAACATGATCTACAATACAAATTTGAAATGAATTTTGAGATACCTCTTGGAACTAGGTGAAAAATGTCCATGAAGTTGGGTCAAAAACCTGCCTAAATTAGGGCAAATTTTCACTAAGTCCTTTAGTTCATGGACCCCTATTCAAAAATTCATAACTTGAGGTCCAAGCATCTTTTGGGAAAACTTTGTGAATTAAAGTTATAGATTTCATGGAGGACTACAACTTTCATGTTGTAAGTTTTCTTTGAATCCAATTGCATCATGGTGAAAAAGTTGTGAAAAGTTGGGAAAAAATAAAATTTTCCATACTTAGAAAAATTCTAAGTTATGAAAAATTTCAAATTAAAACCCTAATTTGAAAATTTAGGTTTCTTGGTCAACAAGTTTCACATTTTGACATTTCTTGATGAACTATGACCCTTGGCACTTGATTTTGACCAAAAAGTCAAAGTTTGACTTTTCAGTATACAGTTGACTTTTGATCAGTTGACTGCAAAATTCATCTGTCAATCCTATGCATTTGAGATCTTTTGAACTATGTGATTAGGTCAAGATGATGTTATTGAGTCCTTGAAATCATGCTTGAATCCAATTGGTCATTGGCTAGGTTAAAAATCAGAAATTTCCCTTTCTCAGTCAAAACCCTAATTTTGACCATTTTGCCCTTTTGATGATTTGATCAAATTTCTTGAGGAGTTGTGATCCAAACTTGATCAAATGGTACATAGGAGCCTAGAATGTTGTTGTGGATCAAAATTTATGAATTTTGAATGTAAATTGACCATGGTTGACCTTTTCCCCAATATAGCTGATTTTTAGGTCAACTGTCCAATTGACTGGGCAAAAATGTGATTCAAGGCTTGAAACTTGGTATGAGCAATCTTAGGGGTCCAAGATGGTATATGATAGTCAAATTAAGCATTGATGGTCCAAAAATCCTTGTGCAAACTCAAACCCTAATTTCAGGTCATCAGTGCAAGATGATGTCTTGAGCTGAGCAAACCCTAATCTTGTCCCGAGTCCAAGAAGTCTTGTGAGGAAAATATTGATAAATGAGAGGGAAAATTTTGGGGTACAACAATGCCTAAATAGAGAGATAGAGTTTTGAAAAATACCTCTTTCAGCTGGACTTGGATATGGCAATGTGGGGACTTTGAGTGAGGCCTGAGGATCGTGTGAGCTTCCTTGAAGTTTCTTCAAGCTATTCCAATGCTAAGCTGGCTTTGTGGATGGCTAGAACTCTCTGTAGAAGTAAAGTTGCAAGATTCCAAAGTGAAAATGGTGATGGATGAAACAGAGCTTACAACAATAATGTAAGGGCTTGGATGGTTTGGATATGATGTGGAGAAGATGTTTCAAGTGTTAAGAGGCAAAACGCACGAGCAAATAATGAGCTTGCTATGATTTTGCAGAACTGTATATTTTTTGACAGAAAAATGGGGTTTTTGTGTTTTGGAGAGTTTCAGAGGTCAAGCATTCGTTTCTTGGCTTGTGATAAGTTTGCCCAGATGTATAGAATGATACCAAGTCCACCCTTTATCAGCTTGTACAAGTTTTTGAACTTTTGGCCAACTTTCTTGCATTTTAAGAAAAGTTGAAGTGACTTGTGCAACAGGCATGTACTGGCTAGTTCTTGAGCTGATGAGAGTTGGTACGCTTTGCTTAATTCCTGTGTAAATTGTTTGTACCAAAGGAACAAGTCCAAGGCTCAAGGCTGATAAAGTTGGAAAAGCTTGCCTTTATGAAAATGGCAATGCGCCCTTTATGCCATTAATGGATTTATTCTTGGTACAATGCTTCAAAAGCAAAAATAAAACAATTATCTTCTGAGTTTGCATTTAATTATGGAGTGTAGAAGGAGTTTAGGACCTGTAATGAAAGGTACAAGCACGCAAGGATCTGTTTTGCAACTTGATCTCATGTAAAAATGGCTTGAACAAAAGTGACAAAATGCCAATTTCTCTTCTTCGATTTTCCCTAACCACAAATGATCTTGGAGAGTTCTTGGACATTTTGGAAAGCTTGTAACATTCTCTACAATCCATATTTGAAATGCATTTTGAGATACCTCATGTAACTAGGTGAAAAATGTCCATGAAGTTGGGTAAAAAACCTGCCTAAATTAGGGCAAACTTTCACTAAGTTATTTAGTTCATGGACCTCTATTCACAAATTCATAACTTGAGATCCAAGCATATTTTGGAAATACTTTGTGAAGCAAAGTTATATATTTCATGTAGGAATACAACTTTCATGTTGGAAGTTTTCTTTGAATCTAATTGCATCATGATGAAAAAGTGGTGGAAATTTGGGAAAAAATAAGAAAATTTCCATACTTAGAAAAATTCTAAGTTATGAAAATTTTCAAATCCAAAACCTTAATTTGCAATTTTTGTTTTCTTGATCAACAAGTTTCACATTTTGACATATCTTGATGAATTATGACCCTTGGCATTTGATTTTGACCAAAAAGTCAAAGTTTGACTTTTCAGTGTACAGTTGATTTTTCATCAGTTGACTGGAAAATTCATCTATCAATCCAATGAATTTGAGATCTTTTGAACCATGTAATTAGGTCAAGATTATGCTATTGAGTCCTTGAAATCATGCTTGAACCCAATTGGTCATTGTCTAGGTTAAAAATCAGAATTTCCCTTTCTCAGTCAAAACCCTAATTTTGACCATTTTGCCCTTTTGATGATTTGATCAAATTTATTGAGGAGTTGTGATCCAAACTTGATCAAATGATACATATGAGTCTAAAATGTTGTTGTGGATAAAAATTTATGAAGTTTTACTGTAAATTGGCCATAGTTGACTTTTTTCCTCAATACAGCTGATTTTTAGGTCAATTGTCCAATTGACTGGGCAAAAATGTGATTCAAGGCTTGAAACTTATCATGAGCAATCTTAGGGGTCCAAAATGGTGTATGAAAGTCACATGAAGCAATGATGGTCCAAAAGTACTTGTGCAAACTTAAACCCTAATTTCAGGTTATCAGTGCAAGGTGATGTCTTGAGCTGACCAAACCCTGATCTTGTCTTGAGTCCAAGAAGTCTTGTGAGAAAAATCATGATAAATGAGAGGGAAAATTTTGGGGTACAACAGCTGCCCCTGTTCAATCTTCTTGAACCTGAAGAGTTAGATTGGCGAGTTTTGCCGTTCGTGACTCGAAGGTAAAAGATGATTAGACACTAAAGTGCCCATAAATTTGCACTCGTCAAGATGTAGTTGAGGGAATGGGCTTAAAGATGCCATTTAGAGAGACGATAGAATCTTTTTGGAGATGGGCTTGTATATGCCATCCAAGAATGTTTGTTGAATTGTAAGTTGTAAGTCAGAAGAATAAGTATCAGAATGATGTCCGTGTCTGGAACGTATCTGAGCTGTATCTGGAGACTTGAAATCTGAATGAGAAACAGAATAGCATCCGTGCCTGGAGCATATCTGGACTGTATCTGAAAGTTGAATCCTGAATGAGTAATAGAATAACATCCGTGTCTAGAGCGTCTCTGAGCTAGGGAAAATCAGAATAAGTGACAGAATGGCAACTGTGTCTGGAGCGTATCTGGACTGTATTTGAAGTCTAAATCTGAATGAGTGTCAAAATGGCTTCCGTGTCTGGAGCGTATCTGGACTGGAATCTGAATAAGTAGCAGAATGACTTCCTTGTCTGGAGCGTATCTAATCTGTATCTGATAGTTGAAATCTGAATAAGTATCAGGATGACATTCGTATCTGGAGCGTATCTGAACTGTATCTGAAATCTGAATCTGAATGAGCAACAAAATGACTTCTGCGTCTGGAGTGTATCTGTACTATATCATGATTGTATATTGTTAATGGTAGCTTGTTAATCTTATCCTGAAAATGGTAAAATGTTAGCTGAAACACAAAGTTATGTTGCATGAAATGTATGATGCAATAAATATGCTTTATCAATGGATGTAATGTATGAGCATGTAAGCTGATTTGTTGTATTGCTGAGGAAAATAAATCCTTGACTGTTGCCGGGGAAAATAAATCCCTGACTGCTGAGGATAAGAAATCCTTGGCGACTGTTGGGGGTTAAAAATCCTTGGCAACTTCTGTGGGGATATATGGATCCTTCCTGTCTTGAAGTTGGAGTATGACAAGAATTCTGTTGCGAGCAATGTCATACTGTCTGAGTAGTCTGCTTGGGGAATCCAGAGAATTTTGATGACTTTCATTGGGGATTACACAATGGGAATCCTTGATCTGCCAGAGAATAAGGAAGACTCTGATGACTTCTACAGGGAATTAAGAATGAGAATCTTCATTCTGTTGGGGAGCAATGAAAACCTTGGCGACTTCATTGGGGAATTAAGAATGAGAATCTTCATTCTGTTGAAAAGCAATGAAAATTCTGTGGGGAAGAAGGTTTACTGCTGAGGAGTAAGTTCAGGAGTTTTCGGTCGTCTGCCACTCTACTGGGGAATTATCCTAAGTTGGGGAGAGACAAAAGTTAACTGTTATCTGGTTGATTTTCAGGCTTCAAGACAACTTGCTGGGAGATTTGGAGAAACTGCATGGTTTCCGCTGGGGATTGATAGCTAGAAGTTTTGGATCCACTGGGGATTGGGAGTTTGAAGTTTTATCTCTGATGGGGATCTGTAGTTGGAAATTATAGCTCCGATGGGGATCTGAATTTCAAGGTTTTAGCTCCGCTGGGGATCTAGATGATGTACTGTAGGGATTTCTCATGGAATAGCTTAAAGAAGTTTTCCTATCCTTTCAGTCTGTCAGTAATTGTTCTTTTCCATCCTGTTTATTTGTAAACAGTAATTATGTTCAAATGCATATGTTCATTAATGAATCATTGGACGTTTTTGCAAATAAAAACACAAGTGTAAAGAAAAAGGCAAATAGTTTTCTGTACTTTGAAAGAAATATCTTTGTATTTACTTTGAATAAGTATTTGTGTACAAAGGATACATACATCCTAGTAAGAGGATGGTGTTATAAAAATGAGAAAAATTTTATACAAAGAAAGATAGCTATGTGTATATAAATAAAAAATCCCATGGGGTTCCCATTCCGCTATAGCCTTCGTATCTCCGGATAACTTGTCCATTCGTTGCTTCGTCCGAAGATGATTGGATTGATCAGAAGCTCAGAGTTTGTCAGTGAAGAGATTGTCTTTAAAGTGATCCGATGAGACATAGTCATACGCTTTAATTCCCTAATTTTTGCCTGAACCGCCCTTTCGGGTTTTCGATTCACCGGGAAACCCTTTTTTTCCCAAGTCGCCCTTTCGGGTTTTCAACTTTCCGGGTGTATAGATTTTTTTATTTTATCCCTAATTTTCCCCCGAACCTTTTGGTTCGCCGAGATGCCCTTGTTTTGCCTAGGTGTGTCAACCTAGCGGGTATTTTATGCGTAGTATCTTTTGACTATGTTTGTGTTCACAGGGTGCGGCAGATCGTCGCTGTCCATGGTGGTTAAGATCATTTCCCCACCAGAAAAGATGTTCTTGATTACAAATGGTCCTTCGTAGGTAGGAGTCTTTTGCCCCTGGGATCACTTTGTGGCAAGATAATGCGCTTGATCACTAGATCCCTGACTTGATATACCTGGCGTCTGACTTTCTTGTTGAAAGCCTTGATCATCCGTTTTTGATGCGTCTGACCGTGGCAAACAGACGTAAGTCTCTTTTCATCAATCAAGTTAAGTTGATCAAGTCGGGTATGAATCCAATCGTCTTCACTCAAACCAGCATCCTTCATGATTCTCAAGGAGGGAATCTGAACCCCGATAGGCAAAACAGCCTCCATGCCATATACCAAGGAATAGGGTGTTGCCCCAGTTGATGTGCGTGCCGTGGTACGATATCCGTGAAGAGCAAACGGTAGCATCTCATGCCAGTCCTTGTAGGTGACTGTCATCTTTTGTATGATCTTCTTGATATTTTTGTTAGCAGCTTCAACCGCACCATTCATCTTTGGCGGATAGGGGGATGAATTCTGATGTTGAATCCTGAACTGCTCGCACAAGGCGGTGATCATAGTATTATTAAGGTTTGTACCATTGTCAGTGATGATCCTTTCAGGGATACCATACCGACAAATAAGGTTCTGCTTGATGAAGCGGGCAACAACATTCTTAGTAACGAATGCGAAGGAAGCTGCTTCGACCCACTTGGTGAAGTAGTTAATGGCCACCAGAATGAAACGGTGTCCATTGGAGGCCGTAGGCTTGATCTCTCCAATCATGTCGATTCCACACATAGCGAAGGGCCAAGGAGCTGTTAAGACATTTAGAGGAACAGGAGGCACGTGCACCTTGTCTACATAGATTTGACATTTGTGGCAGGTGCGGGAGTGTTGATAGCAGTCAGCTTCCATGGTAGACCAGTAATAGCCTGCCTGTAGAATCTTCTTTGCCATCGTATGCCCTCTAGAGTGAGTGACAAAGGTACCTTCATGCAATTCAGCCATGATCTTTTCAGCTTCAATCTTGTCCACACAACGGAGCAGAATAGAATCATGATTGCGCTTGTACAAGATGCCATTACTTAGGAAGAACTTAGTTGAGAATCTCCTTAAGAACTTTTTGTCATTGACTGAAGCTCCTTTTGGATATTCTTGAGCCTCGAGATACCTTTTGACTTCATGAAACCACGACTGGTCCACTACTTCTTCGGTATTAATCTCGTGACAATGTGCTGGTTCGTCCATCCGTTCAATGGAGATTTGGGGAGCCTCATTGTCCCAATCAAGTTTAAACATAGATGACATTGTAGCTAGAGCATCTGCTAGCTTATTTTCTTATCACGAGAAGTGCTCGAAGGTAATCTGCTCGAAATGTGGTAACAATGTCAAAACATGTTCTTTGTAAGGGATGAGGTTTGGATGCTTAGTGTCCCACTCTCCTTTGATCTGAATGATGACCAAAGATGAGTCCCCAAACACATCTTAGGATTTGATTCCCAAGTCTATGGAAGCCTTGAGTCCAAAGATGCAGGCTTCATACTCTTCCATGTTGTTCGTACAGTTGAAGCAACGTCAGGCAGTGAAAGGTGTATGGCAACCTTCTGGAGATATTAGCAGAGCGCCGATACTGTTTCCAAGTACATTAGATGCCCCATCAAAGTACAGGGTCCATCGGGATCCTTTTTCAGGTTTGTCATATGGTCTGATCTCTTCAAAGTTGTCCAATGTCATGATGTCTTCGTCAGGGAAGTCAAATTTCATGGACTGGTAATCTTCTACAGCTTGATGAGCCAGATGATCAGCTAGCACACTGCCCTTTATAGCCTTTTGGGTTGTGCACTGTATGTCGTATTCTGTTAGGATCATCTGCCATCTAGCTATCCTTCCGGACAAAGCAGGTTTCTCGAAGATGTATTTTATCGGATCCATCTTAGATATCAGCAAAGTGGTATGAGTCAACATATACTGCCTTAGCCGGCGAGCAGCCCATACCAAAGCGCAACAAGTTTTCTCGAGCAGTGAATATCTAGTTTCACAGTCGATAAACTTTTTTCTAAGGTAATAAATGGCATGCTCTTTTCGTCCAGACTCGTCATGCTGCCCCAGTACGCACCCCATTGAATTCTCTAAGATGGTCAGATACATGATTAGCGGTCTTCCCTCGACGGGTGGCATCAGAACAGGAGGTTCTAGTAAATACTCCTTGATTTTATCGAAAGCAACCTAACATTCGTCATTCCATCTGACTACTTGATCTTTCTTCAACAGTTTGAAGATTGGTTCACAAGTAGACGTTAGGTGAGAAATGAACCTGGCAATGTATTTTAGGTGTCCCAAAAAACCTCTAACCTCCTTCTCAGTGCGAGGAGCAGGCATTTCTTGTATAGATTTGACTTTGGTAGGATCAACCTCGATGCCTTTGTTGCTGACAATGAAACCTAAGAGTTTACCGGACCGGACTCCGAATGTACACTTGTTTGGATTCAATCTTAGCTTCTACTCCTTCAATCTGACAAACAGCTTTTGCAAGTGATCGAGGTGTTCTTCTTCAGTTTGTGATCAGACTATCATGTCATCTACGTAGACTTCTATCTCATGATGTATCATATCATGAAACAAAGCTACCATGGCGCGTTGATAGGTTTCCCCGACATTCTTGAGTATGAATGGCATCACTTTGTTGCAGAACGTACCCCACTGTGTGACAAAAGTAGTTTTCTCCATGTCCTCAGGTGCCATTTTGAACTGGTTATAGCCTTAGAATCCGTCCATAAAAGAAAATACTTTGTGCTGGGCTGTGTTGTCGACCAGGATGTCAATGTGTGGAAGTGGAAAGTCATCTTTAGGGCTGGCCCTGTTTAAATCTCTATAATCCACACACATTCTTACTTTGCCGTCCTTTTTAGGCACAGGCACCGTGTTGGCTACCCATTGAGGATAAGAAGTAACAACCAGAAATCCAGCATTGAACTGTTTCATAACTTCTGCTTTGATCTTCTCTGACATGTCAGGTCTCATGCAGCGGACCTTTTGTTTCACTGGTGGACAGTCTTCTCTTGTGGGTAGACGGTGTACCACAATATCTGTATCGAGTCCCGACATGTCTTCGTATGACCAGGCGAAGATTTCAACATAATCACGCAGTAGCTGAATTAGGCGCTCCTTGACACTCGGCTCTAGATTGGAACCTATCTTGATTTCCTTTTTATCTTCCTCGGTTCCCAAGTTGATTGTATCCAATAACTCCTCATGAGGCTGAATTGCTCTTTCCTCTTGCTGTAGTAATCTGGCCAATTCCCCTGGAACCTCACAATCTTCCTCACCTTCATATTCGGCTTGGTAGATCAGATCTTCAGAATCAATGAAGGCTAAAGCAGTATCGTTACCCATGGGTTCCGGAATGGAAGGGTACTGAGATATGAAAGTAATCGGAAGCAAGTCTTTTGCTTCCGAGTTGCACAGTCCTCCGCCGACAGTAGGAAATATCCAATCTTCCAAGCTTCCCTCCTCTTCACTGTCCTCTAGTGCATTAACCCCTTGATGGCTGATCTTCACAGGTGGCCCTCCGGCACGGGCGCGACGCACAGCTTTCTGACCATTCAAAGTAAATCCCAAGTCGAACTTGTCTGATTTGTAAGGAATGTCTGGAAGCTGACCCTAGATTGTGCACCCCCCTTCTTCCCCTACTTCCCTTGCATCCTTGAGAGATGACATCCGAGGTGGAGGTCTCGTGATCTTAGGAGTCAAGGATACCGCCTTGGTCGTTGCTATATCTTCAGAGACCTCTTGAAAATGTTGGAAAGGGGTCTCTATGAATTCACCATCTAACTCCATATAACAGAAGGAATTCAGATGACTAATCATATACTCCTCCTCCCCGTGGACAGTTATGATCTTCCCTTGGACAGGGTACTTAAGCATTTGATGCAAAGTGGAGGTGATAGCTCCGGCATTATGGATCCAAGGGAGTCCCAATAGACAGGAATAAGAAGGACGGATGTCCATCACATAGAATGTGGAGTTGAAAACCTGAGTTCCCACCTTGATTGGAATGTCCACCTCCCCATGGACCATCCTCTTTGATCCATCAAAAGCTCGCACCACTATGTTACTGGGTTTTAGAGTCAACCCCTTGCAATCCAACCTATCAAGGGCTTTCTTCGGCAAGACGTTTAAAGATGATCCAGTATCAACCAAAACATGAGCTAGGGTTGTTCCTCTGCACTCCACTGAGACATGTAGTGCATCGTTTTGTTTTCTCCCTCGGGGTGTCAAGTCAGCATCGGAGAATCCCAGGCCATTATCAACTGTTAAACTGACCACACACTCTTGGAATTGATCTGCAGACGTCTCTTGCGGCACGCGAGCTGTCTTCAGAAATTTGACCAAAGCTTTGGCATGAGCTTCAGAGTAAAGCAGCAGGGCTAGCATAGAGATCTTGGAAGGGGTCTGCCCCAGTTGTTCAACCACATCATAATCACTCTTCTTAATAATCCTCAGGGTTTCTTCCATCTCTTTCTTGGATGTTTCAGGAATAGCTAGTGATTGAGCCTTCGTCAGGACAGACTCCTCTTGAATATTCTTTCCTTTATTCTCAGCAGTGGAAGTAGGGATAGGAATTATATTGTCTTTGTCGGCGGGTACGCTTGCAGGTACAATTACTGGTGTGGAGGTAATCTTCGGAATGGCCATAGGTCCAAAGACTGCTGTTGGAGGAGCAATCTCTGGAGAGAATATCCTACCACTGCGGGTGATCTTGCTAGTTCCAACAATATTGCTAATGTCGGGACTATCCTCTTCGTAGATTTCTTCTTTAGCGGTTAGTTCAATCTGTTTAATACCATGGTAGTAGATTTCTCCACCATAGTTCCATGGTACTGTTTTATCTGAATTGTATGGGGTTGGCTCGGGCATTGTTATCTTAAGCAGAACAGTCTTTGGAGCAGATGTAATCCTAACGAGTTTTTTAGGAACCCTGGAAGGATTGGCGTAGATGGTTATTATTGAAACTTCTTTCACTGGAACGGGTGAAAAAGGAGCATTCTCAAACAAGATTTCTTGGTTATCCATCAGTCACTGGATACCTTTCTTCAATAGAGGACAATCAAATGGGGAGGATAGGAAAGCATGGCAGTCTTTGTCACAACCTGGGAAGATGCCAGATTTCAACAAATTCAACTTGATAATCAGTAGCAGAGTTAACAGTTTATCCACAGTAGAAACAAATAGATCTTCTTCAATAGCGTTGGAATTGTGACCATGCCTCGGCATTGGGGAGGAAATAACATTTGGTTTTTCAGGCGCCTCAAACTCAACTTCCTTTGCGTCAATCAGATCTTGAATCTTGTTCTTCAGAGCCCAACAGTTGTTGGTGTCGTGCCCTGGAGTTTCAGAATGGTACGCGCATGTGGCGTTGGGATGGTAATATGGAGAAGTAGTATTAGGATTTTTTGGTGCCTCTTTCAGAGTGGCTAGATTTAACTTCAAGAGATGTGGTAGAACTTGGGCTAGAGTCATGTTAATCTTGGTAAATTGCCGCACTGGCCTTTCTACCCTTTGCTGATTAGTTCTTGGCTGGTCTGATACAGGCTTCGAAATCATAACGGCCCCCACTGTTGGTCGTCGCTCAGTTCTTCCATGATTCCTCTGTGAATAGACAGAAGATACTTCCTTTCTTCTTGTGAAGGGATTTTTTACAACTGTTGAGGCAGACGCGTCCTTTTGAATTTTCCCATTTCTTATACTAGCCTCCACTCTTTCACCGGTTAGAATCAATTCGGTAAACTCTGCAGAGGAACTCCCAATCAGATGATTAAAGAAAGGACCTGAAAGAGTTCCCAAGAACATGTCTACTAACTCTCTTTCAGATAAAGACGATTGCACCCTTCCGGCTAGATCCCTCAACTTTTGGGCATAATCTTTAAAGTCCTCATTGGTAGGCACGGCCATACTCTGTAGCTGAGTACGGGTTGGCGCCAAGTCGGCATTGTATTGATACTGTTTATAAAAGGCGGCGGCCAAGTCTTCCCAATTGTGAATTTCAGCCCTTTCTAACTGGTAGAACCAATCAAGTTGCATTCCTGATAAACTGTCCTGGAAAAAAGTGGACCCACAGGTCTTTGTCAGCAGAATGTGGTTGAATCTTCCTGACATAGGATATGAGGTGCATTTTAGGGCAAGACACCCCATCATACTTGGAAAACAGTGGCACTTTAAACTTTGGAGGGATTACTATTCCTGATACCAGCCTTAACTCCTCAAAATCTAGCCCCGGTACTCTCTGGATTTCCATAGCGCTGAGTCACTCTTCAAGGTGTTTGTATTTGTCATCAGTCAGAGGGTATTATTGTTCAGAGTAGTCCTCCTCTTCCTCTTCTTCTTCTTCTTCAGAATCTGATGGTACTGCCGTTCCTTTTCCTTTTCCTTCTTCAGAGGTTGTTGGAAATTCTAAGGTCCGTCTGGCTTGTCCCTGAAATCTTCTGCCCATGATAACCACACCATTTGGCTTCTTCTTCTTTTTCTCTTTCTCTTTCTCTAGCAGAGTCTTGAGCTCCTCATGCCCCTTGGCTAAGGTCATGAGTAGTTGCTGAAATTGTGAATTCCGAGTTTGCAAATCTTTGACCGTTTGTTCAAGATCTATCTTAGTGAAATAAACAACAGAGAGATGAGGAAACTTGGTGTGAAGACCTGTTTATGCTTATGATGAATGATATGTATTCATGCAATGCTTTCAAGGATTCAGAAATTCAAAATTATTTTAAACAAAAAAGAAACACACATCATATTAATAAGATAGAATTGTTAGTACATCAATGCCCCTTGGGCAAAATAATACAAAATTCTAAGGTAAAAAGACAATGTGCATCCTCTTTGGTGCAATGTAGGTGTTGAGAGTCTGCTCTTCATGAAGTAGTCGAGTGAGTTCTAAAACCTTCTTCTCGCTTGCATAGAATTGGGCTTCGAAAGTATCACGCTCTCCCTTGAGCTGTATCCAACTCCTTTGTAGGTCTTCGAGTGATGTTGGCATGTCAGGATGTAGGATGGTGTATGGAACCTCTCCTTCCTTAACAGGCTCTATAATCACTGGGAGAATGGAGGGATAAGGCATCATAAGACTTTGGGCGCGGGTTCGTACCCACTTGAGGTAAGGCTCAAGAGGGATGTAATTCTTGTGCCCCAGAGTCTGGCTATCCACCTTGTTGGGAATTCTCCAAGCTCGGATGAATCTCTGACAGAGTCCTTGGTCGTCGTTGTCGTAGTCGACAACTAATCCTTGAATCAGCATATCATATGGGCCATCCCTTTGGGCATAACCAAACTGTCTTAGAGATAAACAAGGGTTGTAGGTGATTCCTCCCCTAATGCCAAGTAGAGGGACATTAGGGAATTCCCCATAACGGTCAATGATGATGACATTCTCTTTGGATCGAGAACACCAATGAATATCTGAATGGTTAAGTGTCATTAACCTTTGTGACCACCTCAAACCTTGCTCATTCTTCAAGACTGATTGGGGAAGATGCGAAATAAACCATATTGCCAGGAGAGGAGTACAACACATGAGAACACCTCTTTTCCTCATTTTACGAGTGTGAAAAGAGTGGAGGATATCCCCAAGCAATGTAGGCACCGGGTTGCGAGACATGAAGATTTTGACAGCGTCCACGTCTATAAGTTGGTCAGGATTAGGGAACAAGACCATCCCATAGATGAGAAGAGCTATACTTTCCCCAAAATCTTGGAAGTCTAGAGAATTCCAACAGCTTTGGGCCTTCTCAAACAGAAACTTTGACAAGAAGCCTTTGACACCACTTCTAGCTTCCCAATATGTTGTGACATCAGATGAGTGCAAGTACAGGGCTTGAGCAATCTCTTTTGGATTTGGATCTCTTTCCGTACCTTTGAAGGGTAGTTGATTGAGAATAGGAATCCTCAAGAGTTGAGAGAATTCTTCCAAAGTGGGCACAAGTTGGTAGTCAGGAAATGTGAAGCAATGATGCAAAGGGTCAAAGAACTGGAAGAGAACTTTCATCATATCCTCCTCAGTGTTGGAAGTGACCAAGTTGAGTAGACGACCATGTCTCTCGGTGAATGGAGAATTCTCAGGAATCCTTGAAGCTAGCTCCTTGAGTTGTGGAGGAATTCTTACAAGGTTGATTTGGACAGTTTTCCTGCAAAGTGAATCCATAACCTACAAAACAAGAACAAAGATGTATCTCCAAAATCCTTGAAATGGTTAGTGAATGAATATGATGTTCATGATGTCCATGATGTTATGCACAAGTATATATGTACAAGCAAATCACACAAGTTCCTAGTTTAGGCTTGCATGGTGTTTCATAGGTAAGTACCCTCTTGAAGTTTAGTTGGCTCAACCTGTCCTAGAAATAGTAACCGGGTTCTAAGGAGCTCAATATCACTGGATTGTTTCCTTGTTCATTGTTTCAGTTTAACCTCTTTACTGGCGACCGAAATATTCTAAGAAACCAACCCTCAATGAGTGTAGTATCGATTATCTACCAACTTCGGACTGCACCAAATCTGGTCATCTCACTACATCCTAAAAGGCCAAGTTGGTCAAGTAAAGGTTCTAAAAGTTCATTAGTGCTTCATGACATCACTCAGCGGCCCCGTATTCTCTTTGATTGACTCAAAGGCTACCGGTACCCACAAATATGTCGCACTAATATAGCTATTGCTTAGACCATGTTGGTATACCCCACACAGTTTCCACAATGTATTGCTATTTACCTATAATGTTTCCCAAATCTGGGTAGAGGATTCAAACCCAAACAATAGAACCAAAATGTAAAGCAAACAAGTCAAACAATTGTAAGCAAATAAAGGTGATCTAAACCCTAAGGTAACCCCACTTTTAGAAAATTCCCCAGCAGAGTCGCCAGATCTGTGATGCGGTGGGAGAATTGACTTGAGGTTTTGCGTTTGTGTTCGCAAATGTTGCGGTTAGCAAGAGTCGCCACCGACTTTTCTTTTATCCAAAAGGAAAGGTAAAAAAGCACAGGAAAGACCTTTGAGATTGTTTTTGGGTTCAGGGGGTAGATTATGAAAAGGGAAGGTGCTAGCACCCTTTTCATCCATGGTTTTCCATGGGCTCTTAGTTACTTGTTTTAGATCACTTGCTTTTGCTTCGAAATTGTTTGAAATGGTGCTTTGTGTGGTTTTGAAAGTATCTTGAAAAGAGGCCTTTGTTTAGGCAATCTTTGTAATGATTCTCATTCGTAAGAATGTATACAAAGACGTTTGTCTTTTAAAAAATGTTTCAATGTTTTTGAAAGATGTTTAGAAATGTTTTGAAAACGTGTGTGTGTTTGTTTTGAAATTGATCAAGTAACTAGAAGCTATCTACCTACTCAAAAGTCTTTCTTGTGCATTTTTATTCCTTTGACTTTGTTGATTTACCATTGATTTGGTAAACAACCCTATCTTTGGATGTTGAACGAGACGGGTGTGGGTCATCTTATGACCATGATAGCAATGTTGCCAAGTATCTTTAGCATTTTGAGGGACCAAGATCATTTGTTTTAGGAAACCTTTTGATAGCGTCATTGAGGGACTATGATCTTATTTTGTTTTATTTTGCCAAGATACTTTGCATGCATACCATGGCCATTTTTGTTTAGACAACCAAGTGGATGAAACCCTAAGGGTGCTTGTGTGCAATGTGTATCATTTTCATGCATTTTATTTTTCTTGGATTAGGTCATTCTATTTGTTTGCTTTTGGTCTTATCATGCAAAACCCTAATTTACTACACATGGTATAAATGCGATAAATTGCGTAAATGTAAACTAAGCTATTACAACAATTATTATGGAAGGGGATACAAGTTTTTGAATGGGGATATTGCACAAATATAAACCCTAAAATACTATTACAACCCAATTTAATTAAGTGCAAGTTAAATAAATAAACAAATAATTAAAGTGCAATGCAAATATATTTATGCAAAAATGTTTTGTATTTGATTTTTTGTATGAGAAAAATGAATTATCTAACCCTAGAAAATAAGGAAAAATAATATTATTATATTTGAAAGGGAGAAACTCTAATTTTTTATTAAAGAAAATATATGTTCTATTTTAATTATTTTGTCCATTTTTTTGATAAGAAAAATAATAAATAATATTATGCACAAATATTAAAAATTAAAATATGTATGAAAATAAATATTTTATGTGTAAAATAATAAAATAAAAATGTATAGTATTTTTATTAAATGTATCTATAATTTATTTAATAAAATAAAGTATCTTACCCTAATAAAACTATTTTTTATACCAAAAAATAATAAAAAATAAAATAAAATGCAAAAAATAAAGAAAATATTTTTCATGATTTTTTATGATTCAAAAAAATAAATAAAAGCAATAAATATAAAAATGAAAAGAAAATATGAAAAATATACAAAATAAAGTCAGGGGGTGCAAATATTAAGTCAGGGGGTGTGGAAAGTCAAAACAGAAGGGCCCAAGCGCGCCAAGTCCCAGACAGGTCATCCTTGTCCTCCAGCTTCGTCCTTCTGCGGGCGTTTTTTCTTCAAATATGTAACTTGCTATAGCTTGCATAAAAACAAAATCCATAACATAAAACATGTAGCTTGTAATCTCACGATTCCAATGATATAAAGTTTGTAACCTAACTCTCAAAGATCAGAGAGAATTTAATCACCCCTAATTTCTGACCTAATTTTTTCAGCATGTTCAACATTCAAATTCTCTTAGCTTAGTTAATATAAATGGAAAGTATGCATATGTACAGATTCATCATGCTAGAGACTACATTTTTGCTTCACAAATTGTGGCTTGAGGATGCCTAAATAGAGAGATAGAGTTTTGAAAAATACCTCCTTCAGCTGGACTTGGATATGCCAATGTGGGGACTTTGAGTGAGGCCTGAGGATCGTGTGAGCTTCCTTGAAGTTTCTTCAAGCTATTCCAATGCTAAGCTGGCTTTGTGGATGGATAAAACTCTTTGTAGAAGTCAAGTTGCAAGCTTCCAAAGTGAAAATGGTGATGGCAGAAACAGAGCTTACATCAACAATGTAAGGGCTTGGATGGTTTGGATATGATGTGGAGAAGATGTTTCAAGTGTTAAGAGGCAAAACGCACGAGCAAATAATGAGCTTGCTATGATTTTGCAGAACTGTATGTTTTTTGGCAGAAAAATGGGGTTTTTGTGTTTTGGAGAGTTTCAGAGGTCAAGCATTCATGTCTTGGCTTGTGATAAGTTTGTCCAGATGTCTAGAATGATACCAAGTCCACCCTTTATCAGCTTGTACAAGTTTTTGAACTTTTGGCCAACTTTCTTGCATTTTAAGAAAAGTTAAAGTGACTTGTGCAACAGGCCTGTACTGGCTAGTTCTTGAGCTGATGAGAGTTGGTATGCTTTGCTTAATTCCTGTGGAAATTGTTTGTACCAAAGGAACAAGTCCAAGGCTCAAGGTTGATAAAGTTGGAAAAGCTTGCCTTTATGAAAATGGCAATGTGCCCTTTATGCCATTAATGGATTTATTCTTTGTACAATGCTTTAAAAGCAAAAATAAAGCCATTATCTTCTGAGTTTTCATTTAATTATGGAGTGTAGAAGGAGTTTAGGACCTGTAATGCAAGGTACAAGCATGCAAGGATCTGATTTGCAACTTGATCTCATGTAAAAATGGCTTGAACAAAAGTGACAAAATGCCAATTTCTCTTCTTCGATTCTCCCTAACCATAAATGATCTTGGAGAGTTCTTTGACATTTTGGAAAGCTTCCAACATGCTATACAATCCATCTTTGAAATGCATTTTGAGATACCTCTTGGAACTAGGTGAAAAATGTCCATGAAGTTGGGTCAAAAACCTGCCTAAATTTGGGCAAACTTTCACTAAGTTATTTAGTTCATGGACCTCTATTCACAAATTAATAACTTGATATCCAAGCATCTTTTGGAAAAACTTTGTGAAGAAAAGTTGTAGAGTTCATGGATCACTACAACTTTCATGTTGGAAGTTTTTTTTGAATCCAATTGCATCATGATGAAAAAGTGGTGGAAAGTTGGGAAAAAATAAGAAAATTTCCATACTTAGAAATATTCTAAGTTATGAAAATTTTCAAATCCAAAACCCTAATTTGAAATTTTGGTTTTCTTGATCAACAAGTTTCACATTTTAACATATCTTGATGAATTATGACCCTTGGCATTTTATTTTGACCAAAAAGTTAAAGTTTGACTTTTCAGTGTACAATTGATTTTTGATCAATTGACTGGAAAATTCATCTGTCAATCCAATGAACTTGAGATCTTTTTAACAATGTAATTAGGTCAAGATGATGCCATTGAGTCCTTGAAATCATTATTGAACCAAATTGGTCATTGGCTAGGTTAAAAATCAGAAATTGCCCTTTCTCAGTCAAAACCCTAATTTTGACCATTTTGCCCTTTTGATGATTTGATCAAATTTCTTGAGGAGTTGTGATCCAAGCTTGATCAAATGATACATATGAGTCTAAAATGTTGTTGTGGATCAAAAATTATGAAGTTTGACTGAAATTGGCCATGGTTGACTTTTTTCCCTAATACAGTTGATTTTTAGGTCAACTGTCCAATTGACTGGGCAAAAATGTGATTCAAGGCTTGAAACTTATCATGAGAAATCTTAGGGGTCCAAAATGGTGTATGAAAGTCACATGAAGCAATGATGGTCCAAAAGTCCTTGTGCAAACTTAAACCCTAATTTCAAGTTATCAGTGCAAGGTGATGTCTTGAGCTGACCAAACCCTGATCTTGTCTTGAGTCCAAGAAGTCATGTGAGAAAAATCATGATAAATGAGAGGGAAAATTTTAGGGTACAACAGCTGCCCCTATTCAATCTTCTTGAACCTGAAGAGTTATATTGGCGAGTTTTTCCGTTCGTGACTCGAAGGTAAAAGATGATTGAACACTAGGTGTGTCAACCTAGCGAGTCTTTTATGCGTAGTATCTTTTGACTATGTCTGCATTCGCAGGGTGCTGCAGATCATCACTGTCCACGGTGGTTAAGATCATTGCCCCACCAGAAAAGATGTTCTTGATTACAAATGGTCCTTCGTAGGTAGGAGTCTATTTTCCCCTGGGATCACTTTGTGGCAAGATGATGCGCTTGATCACTAGATCCCCGACTTGATATACCTGGCGTCTGACTTTCTTGTTGAAAGCCTTAATCATCCGTTTTTGATACGTCTGGCCGTGGCAAACAGCAGTAAGTCTCTTTTCTTCAATCAAGTTAAGTTGATCAAGTCGGGTCTGAATCCAATCGTCTTCACTCAAACCAAGATCCTTCATGATTCTCAAGGAGGGAATCTGAACCTCGATAGGTAAAACAGCCTCCATGCCATATACCAAGGAATAGGGTGTTGCCCAAGTTGATGTGCATGCCGTGGTACGGTATCCCTGAAGAGAAAACGGTAGCATCTCATGCCAGTCCTTGTAGGTGACTGTCATCTTTTGTATGATCTTCTTGATATTTTTGTTAGCAGCTTCAACCGCACCATTCATCTTTGGCCGATAGGGGGATGAATCGTGATGTTGAATCCTGAACTGCTCGCACAAGGCGGTGATCATAGTATTGTTAAGGTTTGTACAGTTGTCAGTGATGATCCTTTCGGGGATACCGTATCGACAAATAAGGTTCTGCTTGATGAAGCGGGCAACAACATTCTTAGTAACGGATGCGAAGGAAGCTGCTTCGACCCACTTGGTGAAGTAGTCAATGGCCACCAGAATGAAATGGTGTCCATTGGAGGCCGTAGGCTTGATCTCTCCAAACATGTCGATTCCCCACATAGCGAAGGGCCAAGGAGCTGTTAAGAAATTTAGAGGAACAGGAGGCACGTGCACCTTGTCTGCATAGATTTGACATTTATGGTAGGTGCGGGAGTGTTGATAGCAGTCAGCTTCCATGGTAGACCAGTAATAGCATTCCCGTAGAATTTTCTTTGCCATCATATGCCCGCTAGAGTGAGTGCCAAAGGTACCTTCATGCAATTCAGCCATGATCTTTTCAGCTTCAATCTTGTCCACACAACGGAGCATAATAGAATCATGATTGCGCTTGAACAGGATGCCATTACTTAGGAAGAACTTAGCTGAGAATCTCCTTAAGAACTTTTTATCATTGACTGAAGCTCCTTTTGGATATTCTTGAGCCTCGAGATACCTTTTGACTTCATGAAACCACGGCTAGTCCACTACTTCTTCGGTATTAATCTCGTGATAATGTGATGGTTCGTCCATCCGTTCAATGGAGATTTGGGGAGCCTTATTGTCCCAATCAAGTTTAAACATAGATGACATTGTAGCTAGAGCATCTTCTAGCTGATTTTCTTCTCACGGGAAGTGCTCGAAGGTAATCTGCTCGAAATGTGGTAACAATGTCAAAACATGTTCCTTGTAAGGGATGAGGTTTGGATGCTTAGTGTCCCACTCTCCTCTGATCTGACTGATGACCAAAGCTGAGTCCCCAAACACATCTAAGGATTTGATTCCCAAGTCTATGACAACCTTGAGTCCAAAGATGCATGCTTCGTACTCTGCCATGTTGTTCGTACAGTTGAAGCAAAGTCTGGCAGTGAAAGGTGTATGACAACCTTCTGGAGATGTGAGCACAGCGCCAATACTATTTACAAGTGCATTGGATGCCCCATCAAAGTACAGGGTCCATCGGGATCCTTGTTCAGATCCGTCATATGGTCTGATCTATTCAAAGTTGTCCAATGTTATGATGTCTTCGTCAGGGAAGTAAAACTTCATGGACTGGTAATCTTCTACAGCTTGATGAGCCAGATGATCAGCTAGCACACTGCCCTTTACAGCTTTTTGGGTTGTGTACTATATGTCGTATTCCGTTAGGATCATCTGCCATCTAGATATCCTTCCGGACAAAGCAGGTTTCTCGAAGATGTATTTTATCGGATCCATCTTAGATATCAACAAAGTGGTATGAGTCAACATATACTACCTTAGCCGGCGAGCAGCCCATACCAAAGCGCAGCAAGTTTTCTCGAGCAGTGAATATCTAGTTTCAAAGTCGGTAAACTTTTTGCTAAGGTAATAAATGGCATGCTCTTTTCGGCCAGACTCGTCATACTGCCCCAGTATGCACCCCATTGAATTCTCTAAGACGGTCAGATACATGATTAGCGGTCTTCCCTCGACGGGTGGCATCAGAATAGGAGGTTCTAGTAAATACTCCTTGATTTTATCAAAAGTAACCTGACATTCGTCATTCCATCTGACTACTTGATCTTTCTTCAACAGCTTGAAGATTGGTTCACAAGTAGACGTTAGGTGAGAAATGAACCCGACAATGTAGTTTAGGCGTCCCAAAAAACCTCTGACCTCCTTCTCAGTGCGAGGAGTGGGCATTTCTTGTATAGCTTTGACTTTGGCAGGATCAACCTCGATGCCTTTGTTGCTGACAATGAAACCTAAGAGTTTACCGGACCGGACTCCGAATATACACTTTTTGGATTCAATCTTAGCTTCTACTCCTTCAATCTGACAAACAGCTTTTGCAAGTGATCAAGGTGTTCTTCTTCAGTTTCTGATCGGACTATCATGTCATCTACGTAGACTTCTATCTCATGATGTATCATATCATGAAACAAAGCTACCATGGCGCGTTGATAGGTTTCCACGACATTCTTCAGTCGGAATGGCATCACTTTGTAGCAGGACATACCCCACTGTGTGACAAAAGTAGTTTTCTCCATGTCCTCAGGTGCCATTTTGATTTGGTTATAGCCTGAGAATCCGTCCATAAAAGAAAATACTTTGTGCTGGGCTATGTTGTCGACCAGGATGTCAATGTGTGGAAGTGGAAAGTCATCTTTAGGGCTGGCCCTGTTTAAATCTCTGTAATCCATGCACATTCTTACTTTTCCGTCCTTTTTAGGCACGGGCACCATGTTGGCTACCCATTGAGGATAAGAAGTAACAGCCAGAAATCCAGCATTGAACTGTTTCATAACTTCTGCTTTGATCTTCTCTGACATGTCAAGTCTCATGCGGCGGACCTTTTGTTTCACTGATGGACAGTCTTCTCTTGTGGGTAGACGATGTACCACAATGTCTATATCGAGTCCCGACATGTCTCCGTATGACCAGGCGAAGATCTCAACATAATCATGCAGTAGCTGAATTAGGCGCTCCTTGACACTCGGCTCTAGATTGGCACCTATCTTGATTTCCTTTTTATCTTCCTCGGTTCCCAAGTTGATTGTATCCAATACCTCCTCATGAGGCTGAATTGCTCTTTCCTCTTGCTGTAGTAATCTGGCCAATTCCCCTGGCACCTCACAATATTCCTCACCTTCGTATTCGGCTTGGTAGATCAGATCTTCAGAATCACTGAAGGCTATAGCAGTATCGTTACCCATGGGTTCCGGAATTGAAGGGTACTGAGATATGAAAGTAATCAGAACAAAGTCTTTTGCTTCCCAGTTGCACGGTCCTCCGCCGACAATAGGAAATATCCAATCTTCCAAGCTTCCCTCCTCTTCACTGTCCTCTAGTGCATTAACCCCTTGATGGATGATCTTCACAGGTGGCCCTCCGACACGGGCGCGACGCGCAGGTTTTTGACCAGTCAAAGTAAATCCCAAGCCGAACTTGTCTGATTTGTAAGGAATGTCTGGAAGCTGACCCCAGATTGTGCACCCCCCTTCTTCCACTACTGCCCTTGCATCCTTGAGAGATGATATCTGAGGTGGAGGTCTCGTGATCTTAGGAGTCGAGGATACCGCCTTGGTTGCTGCTATTTCTTCAGAGACCTCTTCAAAATGTTGGAAAGGGGTCTCTATGAATTCGCCATCTAACTCCACATAACGGAAGGAATTCAGATGACTAATCATATACTCCTCCTCCCCGTGGACAGTTATGATCTTCCCTTGGACAGGGTACTTGAGCATTTGATGCAAAGTGGAGGTGACAGCTCCGACATTATGGATCCAGGGGCGTCCCAACAGACAGGAATAAGAAGGACGGATGTACATCACATAGAATGTGGAGTTGAAAACCTGAGTTACCACCTTGATTGGAATGTCCATCTCCCCATGGACCATCCTCTTCGATCCATCAAAAGCTCACACCACTATGTTACTCGGTTTTAGAGTCAGCCCCTTACAACCCAACCTATCAAGGGCTTTCTTCGGCAAGACGTTTAAAGATGTTCCAGTATCAACCAAAACACGAGCTAGGGTTGTTCCTCTGCACTCCACTAAGACATGTAGTGCATCATTGTGTTTTCTCCCTCGAGGTGTCAAGTCAACATCGAAGAATCCCAAGCCATTATCTGTTGTCAAACTGGCCACATACTCTTGGAATTAATCTGCAAACGTCTCTTGCGGCACGTGAGCTGTCTTCATAAATTTGACCAAAGCTTTGGCATGAGCTTCAGAGCAAAGCAGCAGGGCTAGCATAGAGATCTTGGAAGGGGTCTGCCCCAGTTGTTAAACCACATCATAATCACTCTTCTTAATAATCCTCAGGATTTCTTCCATATCCTTCTTGGATGTTTCAGGAATAGCTAGTGATTAAGCCTTCGTCAGGACAAGCTCCTCTTGAATATTCTTTCCTTTATTCTCAGCAGTGGAAGTAGGGATAGGAATTGTATTGTCTTTGTCGGCGGGTACGCTTGCAGGTACAATTACTGGTGTAGAGGTAATCTTCGGAATGGCTATGGGTCCAAAGACTTCTATTGGAGGAGCAATCTCTGGAGAGAAGATCCTACCACCGCGGGTGATCTTGCTTGTTCCAACAATATTGCTAATGTCGGGACTATCCTCTTCGGAGCTTTCTTCTTCAGCAGTCAGTTCAATCTGTTTAATACCATGGTAGTATATTTCTCCACCATAGTTCCATGGTACTATTTTATCTGAATTGTATGGGGTTGGCCCGAGCATTGTTATCTTAAGCGGAGCAGTCTTTGGAGAAGATGTAATCCTAACGGGTTTTTAGGAACCCTGGAAGGATTGGCGTAGATGGTTATTATTGAAACTTCTTTCACTGGAACGGGTGAAACAGGAGCATTCTAAAATAATATTTCTTGGTTATCCATCAGTCGCTGGATACCTTTCTTCAACAGAGGACAATCAAATGGGGAGGATAGGCAAGCATGGCAGTCTTTGTCACAACCTGGGAAGATGCCAACTTGTACCTGTACCTAGACCTGATCAAACACGATTGGTTTCGCATTTCCCCTGTAAGTCGCGGTACAACCTGTACCCTGACCTGATATGCAGTTCACCTCCGGAATTAATTCCCCAGTAGAATAACAGACAACTAAAGCTCCTAAAACTCTATTTCTCCCAAGACAGATACCAACATTCCTCAGCAGATTCCTCCCCAACGACAGGAGCAAGGACTCTCATCAAAGGAATATCTCAGGAAATCAACATCCTCTAGATGGCATCCCCTGTATTCCACTGAGACATGCAATACCTCATTATGCTTCCTTCCTCTTGGCGTTAAATCAGCTCCTGAAACTCTAGAGGATGTTGATTTCCTGAGATATTCCTTTGATGAGATCTGTATAACTACTGAATTTGTTGAAGCTAATCCTCTTTTCCTGAAAAGATATCAGGGTTAGTTATATGCGATGCATGAAATGCGGGGTGATATGATGTTCTCAAAATAAATGAGATTATGTTGTATATGATATGTATGCGTATGTCATGATGTATGTTTATGAAATTCTATCGGGGTATGCTCACGTCTTGGGAAAATAAATCACTGACGGTTGCTAGAGATTTGTAAATATTCGGTCGGGAAGAGATGTTGGAGAATAACTCTGCAGCGACCAACTTAGGGGAAGAGATACTCTGTTGGAAAACCCGCTGATCTGGAGGAATAAACTCAGCTGGGGATGAAATTCCATTGCTGGAGATGATAAGCTTTGTTGGAGATTGAGCTTCTGTATATGTAGGAATAAACTCCGCTTGGGGGATGAAATTGGTGGATTCGCCTGCGATTACGAACCTTGGCTGGGGATAGTTATGTCCTATTTCAGGGAAGATGAAATTGATGTCTTTGGATACTTTTACTCTGTGGGGAGTGTATGTATCAATAATCATGTTCCAAATATGGCTCTATCCCGATACCTACTGGGCGGAGGAACCGTCGGGTTTGGCACTTCTTATTTTTCCCGTTTCTAGAATTACGAGTAATTGCCTTTTGTTTCTTATGTAAATATTTATGAGCAACAATCATTTTAAAATGCATATATAAAAAATTAATCATTGGACGTTCTTGCAAAACAAAACAGAAAAGGAAAAACAAATTGAAGTTTTGTAAAAATGACTTGTATTGATTTTGAAATTGGCCTGTAATAGGCGTTTTGTACAAGGAGGCTGACGTCCCAGTAAGAGAACGCTGCCGAAAGATAGAAATTATACAATTTGTGTAAAATAAGGAAAAACAGCTATGTGAAACAACCCCATTGGGTTCCAACTCTGCTATTGCCTTTATATCTTCAAGCGTCTTATCACTTTGCTACTTGGCCGAAGGTTGATCAGATTGATTGGCGCTGTCTGAGCTTGATAGTCGATACCGAAGTCTGGTCGCAAGATGATCCAATGAGACATAGTGATACGCTTTAATCCCTAACTTTTTCCTGGATTTCCCTTTCGGGTTTTCAATCCACCGGGATACCCTTTTTTGCCCAAGCCTCCCTTTCGGGTTTTCGACTTGCCGGGTGTACAGATTTTCATTTTCATCCCTTACTTTTGCCCGAACCCTTTTGGTTCGCCGGGAAGCCCTTATTTTTGCCTAGGCCAGTCGACCTAGCGGGTCCTTGATTATGTGTAGTATCTTTTCACTATGTCTGCATTGACAGGGTGACGAAGGTCGTCACCATCCATGGTGGTTAGAATCATAGCTCCTCCCGAGAAAATGTTCTTAACCACAATGACCCTTCGTACGTGGGAGTCCATTTGCCCCTGGGATCACCTTGCGGCAGTATGATGCGTTTGATTACCAGATCCCCGACTTGATATTCTTGACGCCTGACTTTCTTGTTAAAAGCCTTGATCATTCGCTTTTGATACGTCTGACCATGGCAGATAGCAGTAAGTCTCTTTTCATCGATTTGATTTAACTGATCAAGCCGGGTTTGGATCCAGTCGTCTTTGTTCAAACCTGTATCCTTCATAATTCTGAGAGAAGGTATCTGGACTTCTATGGGTATGACCGCCTCCATGTCATATACCAGAGAGTAGGGTGTTGCCCCTGTCGACGACCGTGCTGAGGTACGGTACCCATGAAGAGTGAATGGTAACATCTCGTGCCAGTCTTTATATGTCACCGTCATCTTCTGTACAATCTTTTTGATGTTCTTGTTAGCTGCTTCAACATCGCCATTCATCTTTGGCCGGTAGGGGGAAGAATTATGGTGTTGTATCTTGAACTATTTACAGAGGTCGGTGATCATTGTGTTGTTGAGATTTGTGCCATTATCAGTAATAATCCTCTATGGTAAACCATATCGATAGATCAGATTGTGTTGGATAAACCGCGCCACGATATTCTTGGTTACTGTAGCAAAAGAGGTTGCCTCAACCCACTTTGTGAAGTAATCAATGGCTACTAGGATGAAACGATGTCCATTGGAAGCGGTGGGCCTTATTTCTCCAATCATGTCGATGCCCCACATTACAAAGGGCCACAGAGCTGTCAATACATTTAAGGGGACCGGAGGCACATGCACCTTATCAGCGTAGATTTGGCACTTATGACAAGTTCGAGAGTGCTGATAACAATCGGCTTCTATAGTGGACCAATAATATCCTTCCCGTAGGATCTTCTTAGCCCTGGTATGTCCACTAGAATGGGTTCCGAAAGTGCCTTCATGTAGATCTGTCATGATCCTCTCTGCTTCACTCTTGTCTACACACCGTAATAGTGTGGAGTCATGGTTGCGTTTATAGAGGATTCCATTAATGAGGAAGAACATTGCAGCGAACCTTCTCAGAAACTTCTTATCATTGACAGATGCCCTTTCAGGATACTCTTGAGCCTCGAGATACCTTTTGACTTCGTGAAACCAGGGTTTGTCTGTCACTTCTTTGGTATCAATCTCACATCAGTGTGCTGGTTCATCCAACCTCTCGATGGTGATTTGGGGAGTTTCATTATCCCACCTAACTTTGAATATAGAAGACATGGTAGCTAGCGCGTCCGTTAACTGGTTCTCTTCTCGTGGAAAATGTTCAAAGGTTACCTCCTCAAAGTGTGGGAGAAATTTCAGTACATACTCTTTGTAAGGAATGAGATTCGTGTGCTTCGTATCCCACTCGCCTTTGATTTGACTTATCACCAGAGTGGAATCCCCAAATACACTTAAGAACTTAATCCTTAGGTCAATAACAGCTTGAAGACCCATGATACATGCTTTATACTCCGCCATGTTGTTGGTGCAGTTGAAACATAACTGGGCAGTGAACGAAGTATGACAGCCCTCGGGAGCTATGATTACCGTGCCAATGCTGTTACCCAGTGCGTTTGAGGCTCCATCAAAATACATAGACCATCGGGATCCCTCCTCAGGTCCTTCATCCGATCCAGGTTCTTTATAGTCTGTCACTAACATGATATTCTCATCCGGGAACTCAAAATTCATGGACTGGTAGTCATCCACGGCCTGATGAGCCAAATGATCAGCCAATACACTCCCCTTTATAGATTTTTGGGTCGTATATTGTATGTCATACTCAGTTAAGATCATTTTCCACCTTGCTAACCTTCCGGAGAGAGCGGGCTTCTCGAAAATATACTTGATCAGATCCATCTTTGATATCAACAAGGTAGTGTGAGTCAGCATATACTGTCCCAGCTGGTGAGCAGCCCATGTCAAAGCGCAACAAGTTTTCTCGAGAAATGAGTATCGGGTCTCACAGTCGGCAAATTTTTTGCTAAGGTAATAAATGGCGTGCTCTTTTCGGCCAGACTTGTCATGCTGCCCCAGCATATACCCCATTGAATTGTCTATAGCACTGTCAAGTATAATATCAAAGGTCTTCCTTCGACTGGAGGCATCAATATTGGTGGTTCTTGAAGGTATTCTTTGATTCTTTCGAAAGCGGTCTGGAATTCATCATTCCACCTTACCACTTCGTCTTTCTTCAGAAGCTTGAAGATTGGCTCATAAGTAGCAGTCAGATGTGAAATGAACCTGGCGATATAATTCAGACGTCCCAAGAAACCTCTAACTTCTTTCTCTGTGCAGGGAACCAGCATCTCTTGTATGGCCTTTACCTTTGCAGGGTCTACCTGAATACCTTTGTCACTGACGACAAAACCCAAAAGCTTACCAGATCTTACCCCAAAGGTACACTTGTTCGGATTCAACCTCAGCTTATATGTCTTCAATCTGTCAAACAATTTCTGGAGATGATTAAGGTGCTCTTCCTCATTCTGATACCTGGCTATCATATCATCAACATAGACTTTGATCTCGTGGTGAATCATATCATGGAACAAAGCAACCATGTCGTGCTGATAAGTTTCCCTAGCATTCTTCAACCCGAAAGGCATCATCTTGTAACAAAAGGTGCCCCACTGTCTAACGAAGGTTGTCTTCTCCATGTCTTCAGGAGCCATCTTGATCTGGTTGTAGCCAGAGAAACCATCCGTGAAGGAGAAGACTTTGTGTTATGCGGTGTTGTCGACCAGAACATCAATGTCAAGAAGTGGAAAGTCATCCTTGGGGCTTGCCCTATTCAGATCTCTGTAATCCACACACATCTGTACCTTACCATCCTTCTTAGGTACCGGAACAACGTTGGCAACCCACTGTGGATAGGAAGTGACAGCTAAGAATCCTGGGTCGAACTATTTCATAACCTATGCCTTTATCTTCTCTGACATTTCAGGGCGTATACGAAAAACCTTCTGTTTAACCGGAGGACAGTCTTCTTTATTCGGCAAACTATGTACCATAATATCAGTGTCTAAACCAGGAATGTCTTCGTAATACCAGGCGAAGATCTCAACATAGTCGTGCAACATCTGTATCAGCCTCTGTTTGACACTAAGCTCCAGATTTGCACCTATTTTAACCTCTTTTGTGTCTTCTTCAGTACCCAAATTCACTATTTCAACTGGCTATTCATGGGTCTGTATGGCCCTTTATTCCTATTGTAGTAGCCTAGCAAGTTCTCCAGGCACCTCACAATCATCCTCACCTTCGTCCTCGACTTGGTTGATCGGATTTTTGAAGTCATAACTGGCAATAGCAGAGCTGTTATCAATGGGATCCAGAGTGGATATGGATCTGCATTATGATACGTGAGTGTGTGTAAGAGAATAGCTGTTTTGATAGAGTGGAAAAAAATAAAAATAGAGAGCACAAAATTTGTATGCAAGGAACGTCCAATGCTTTATTAATGATTATGAAATTACAAATAATAGCCCTCACAAGCAAAATCCAAGGTGGCTCGGGCAAGGCACCAGGTCGTATAGTTTCAAATTGTTTATTACAAATCTTAAAACAAATAAGTCAATTACTGCGGAATAAAAGAAACAGGTATAAAGTCCCTAGCCTTCCAGTTACTCGGTCCACCGTTGGTTGTCGGGAAGATCTAGCTGTCGATGTCTGAGTTCTGTTCACTGTCTTCAATGGCATTAATTCCCCAATTGTTGATGTGTAGGGGAGGTCTTCCAGCCCGAGCGCGTCTAACAGCCCTTTGAGCCCCTGTAGTAAAGCCCAAACCAAATTTGTCAGTTTTCTGAGTGAAATCAGGGAGCTGACCCCAATTGGCGCACCCACCTTCTTCAACCACAGCCCTGGCATCCTTGAGAGAAGCCATCTTCAAAGGAGGTTTTTTGCTAGTAGTTTCAGTCGATGCCAATATCTGAGGGACCTTTTCAAAATTCTGACAAGGAGTTTTGATGAATTCCCCATCTATCTCTACGTATCGGAAAGAATTGAGGTGGATCACAATATACTCTTCCTCACCTTGAACTGTGACAATATTCCCTTTCACCGGATACTTCAGCATTTGGTGGAGTGTGGAGGTGACTGCCCCATCCTCGTGGATCCACGGACGACCCAACAAACAAGAATATGACGGCCTAATATCCATCACATAGAAAGTGGACCCAAAAGTCTGAGAACCTACTTTGACATGGATGTCCACCTCCCCGTGCACCATTCTCTTTGATCTGTAAAAAGCCCTTACCACAATGTTACTAGGCTTTAGAGTTAAACCCTCGCAATCCAACCGGTCTAACGCCTTCTTCGGCAGAACATTCAGTGAAGACCCAGTATCTACCAACACATGGGCCATAGTGGTGCCCCTGCATTCAATCGAGACATGCAGAGCATCATTATGCTTCCTTCCCTTTGATGTCAAATCCGCATCTGAAAAACCCAACCCATTATCAGCAGTCAGGTTGGCCACACAATCTTTAAACTGATCAGCTGAAGTCTCTTGTGGCACATGCGCAGTCTTGAGAAATGCAATCAAAGCCTTCACATGGGCTTCAGAACACAACAGCAGGGATAACATGGATATCTTTGATGGGGTATGCTCCAGCTGCTCGACCATATTATAGTCGCTCTTCTCAATGATTTTCAGTATTTCCTCCATTTCTTGCTTAGAGGCTTCCACAACAATTTTCTTAGGCGCCTCCGTCCGGGCAGGCTCACCTACAACCTCTCTACCGCGGGTATCAGACGATTCGTCGACTGGAGTAAGAACAGGAACAGTAGTTGATGTACCAGCAGGAACAACAGATGGAATGACAATAGGCTTGTTAACAGTCTTAGGGGAAATCTCGGGAGAGAAGACCCTTCCACTTTAGGTGATTTTGCTGGTTCCGACAATGTTACCAATATCGAGATCAGCTTCTTCATCTTTTAGATCTTGTTTGATGCCATGATAGTACACATCGGCACCATAATGCCAGGGGACAGCTTTGTCTGAGACATATGGGACAGGACCGGGAACAGTGATTATTAGTGGAGAAATTCTTAGAGTAGATGTAATCCTAACAGGTTTCTCGAGGAAACCTTGGAAGGATTGACGAGAATGGTTATAATAGCAACGTCTTCAGATGGAAAAACAGGAACCAAAGTTTTCTCAAACAGAATTTCTTTGCTATCTATCAGGCGTTGGACACTTAACTTCAGCAAACGGCAACCAGAAGGTAGAAACGAACACATGTGGCAACCTTCACCACAACCCGGAAATAAACCGGCCAACAACAAATTCTTCTTGACAGTCATGAGAGAAGTAGACACTTCATCGACAGAGGTAACAAACAAATCAGTATCAATAACATTAACTCCACGGCCGTGCTTAGGCATGGGAGCAATTATGACATTTTGCTTCTCCGGAGCATCAAAATCTATCTCCTTAGCTTCAATCAAGTCATGTATTTTGTTTCTCAAAGCCCAGCAGTCATTTATATCGTGGCCATAACTCTCAGAATGATAGGCACACCGGGAAATTGGATTATATTGGGGAGATGTAGTATTTGGATTCTTGGGAGCCTCTCTTAAGGTTGCCAAGTTGGATCTCAGCAGATGAGGTAGAACTTCATCCAATGTCATGTTGATTCGGGTAAACTGCCATTTTGGTCTTTCCACCCTTTGTTGATTGTTGTGTTGAGATGCAACTGCAGGTCTAGGTATCATCACGACACTTACTGTCTAACGTTGTTCAGCCCTGTTCTGACCCCTCGGGCTATAGACGGCACTGGCTTCCTTCTTACCAGCAAAAGGCTTCTTTACTGAAGTTGACGAGGCATCCTTCTATATTTTGCCGCTTCGAATCCCAGCTTCTACTCTTTCCCCAGTTAGGATCAGCTCAGTGAAACCAACTGACGAGCTGCCGATCAAATGATTGAAAAATGGACCAGATAGCGTCCCTAGAAACATATCAACCAACTCCCTATCAGACAACAAGGGTTGGAATCTCCCAGCCAAGTCTCTCCATTTTTGTGCATAATCTTTAAAGCCTTCACTTGCACCCATGGACATACTCTAGAGTTGAGTACGAGTAGGGGCAAGGTCGGCGTTGTATTGATACTGCTTGTAGAAAGCAGCAACCAGATCCTCCCAGTTTCAGATATTTGTTCCCTCTAGCTGGTAGAACCATTCAAGCTGAGTCCCTGACAGACTATCTTGAAAGAAATGAACCCATAGTTTTCTATCAGTGATGTGGGGCTGGATCTTCCTGACGTAGGAATGGAGATGGAGCTTTGGGCAGGACACCCCATCATATTTGGAAAAAACTGGAGCTTTGAACTTCTGCGGGATGACCACTCCCGACACCAAACCTAATTCCTCAAAATCCAATCCATGTATCCTCTAAACTTCCATGGCACTCAGACGGTCTTCTAACTGCTTGTATCTATCCTCAGCAGGAGGATATTTCTCATTGTTATAATCAGTATCATTATCAAACACTGCAGGACTGAGGTCTTTCTCTTCTTCTTGGTTCTCCCCTTCCTTAGATGAAGAGGTCAGGCCGACTTGTCGCTTCAACCGCTCTCCAAAACTTCGGCCCATGTTCAGAATACCAACAACCTTATTCTTTTTCTTCTTCTCTTTAAGAATGAGGGGTTTCAGATCCTCCTGCCCCTTTGCCAGACTGATAAACATTTGTTGGAACTGGGCGTTCTGTGCCTGCGGGTCCTTAATGCTTTGTTCGGAAGACATTTCTGCTGAAATAAACAGCGAAGAAGATGAGAAACCTGTAATGGTATCTGTAATGATGTGTATGATAATGGTATGCGCATGAAATGATTTCAAAGGCTTCGGGAAATTTAAATTTGCAAACCAAAAATAAACAAAACTTTATTAGCTGAATTTGAAGTTCAAATGCCTTTTAGGCGTTACAATCAGAAAAACAAATATAAAAGACATCAAAATTCCCATGGATGTTTCCTCTTTGTGCCAAGATAGTCATTTAGTCCTCTTTCTTCATGCAGTTGCTTTGTGAGCTCTAAGACCTTCCTCTCCTGAGCATAGAACTGATCCCTGTAAGTATCCCGCTCCTTCAACAACTGAATCCAAGACCTCTGTAATTCCCCAAGATCAGTGGGCATATAAGGATAGAGAACCGTGTAAGGAGAGCCTTCTTCAGTAGTGGGTTCCACAATCACTGGTAAAACGGCCACATAGGGCATCATAAGCTTCTGGGAACGAGCTCGTACCCATTGGAGGTAAGGTTCCATAGGAATGGAAGTATTTGGCCCCAAAGTCTTGACGCCAGATCTGTTTACCATGCCCTAAGCTCGTATGAACCTCCGACGATACTCTTGAATATACTCCTCATAGTTGAACATAATGCCTTCGATTAGTAACTCATGGGGACCATCCCTTCGAGCGTGACCAAATTGTCGCAGAGCTAAACAAGGATTGTAGGTTATATCCCCTCTGATACCAAGCAGTGGGACATTAGGGTACTCCTTGCTGCGGTCAATAATAACAATGTTTTCCATAGATCGAGAACACCAAAGAATATACGTATGAGCGAGTGACATTATCCTTTGTGACCAAACTAGACCTTCTTCATTCTTCAGTATGGACTTAGGGAGGTGAGAAATAAACCACCTCGAAAGCAATGGCGTGCAGCACATAAGAATCCCTCTTCTTCTTATGGTACGAGTATGGAGAGTGTGCAAAATATCTCCGAGCAAAGTAGGCACCGGGTTGCGAGAGAGAAAGATCTTAATAGCATTCACATCTACGAATGAGTCCGGATTAGGGAAGAGAACTAAACCATAGATAAGAAGAGCCAATACCTCCTCAAAAGCCTGAAAATCCATATCATCTCAAAACAGCCGGGCTTTGTCTATCAGAAACTTAGCTAGAAAACCCTTGACTCCGCTTCTCGTTTCCCAATTGGATACCACGTCGGCCCATTTCAGATGTAAAGCTGAGGCAATGACTTCTGGCTTAGGAACTTATTCTAGGCCTATGAAGGGTACCAGTTCAAGAATGGGTATATCCAATAGCTGAGAGAATTCTTCCAAGGTAGGCACCAACTGATAGTCTGGAAAGGTGAAGCAGTGGTGCTTGGGATCAAAGAACTGAAAGAGTACACTCATCATCTTTTCATCAAAGTTTGAAGTAACCAGGTTGAGAAGTTGACCATGTCTCTTAGTGAACGCAGAAGTTTTAAAAACCCTTGATGCTAGCTCTTTGAGTTGGGAAGGTAACTTCACAAAGCTGATTCGGATAGTGTTTCTACGAACGGAAGCCATGATCTGCAAAATAGAACAAAGATAAATTCCCTTGGTCTTTGAAATGGTTAGTGCAATAAGAATGGATGCCATGTTATGATGCATGATGTCATGTGTTGTACCCCAAAATTTTCCCTCCCATAAATCTTCAAAGTTTTTGACAAGCATCACCTCAAATGGCTCAAGTCTACTAAAGGGCTACACAGTCAACCATCCTCCTAAGCCAGTCAAACTAGGGTTTTGGTTCTTGCAAGGAAGTTGAGGTTTTCAAGGTCTCAATCAAGTCTCATATGCTCATAAACATTGTCAAGCACCTACATGTCAAGTTTCAAGGCTCACAAGGTCAAGTTGCACAGTCAAAAACCCTAATTGCTCAACAGTCAACTATAGGGGCAAAATGGTCATTTGGCAGTCAAAAGTCAAAATTTTTGGTCAACATCTTATTTTGAAGCCACAAACATCATTTGATCAATGCTTGATCATGATTCTCAAAAGTATGGCTCAAAAAGTCTCAAGATGCAAAAGTTTCTATTTTTGGACAGCTGAAAAGTCAACTATAACTTGACCAAGGCATAACTTTTTCATGGTTCATCAAAAAAATCCCATCCAATGCTCATCTTGAAGGGGAAGACATTTCCTACAACTCATCTTCACACTCCAAGTCCAAGAAATGCTCTCACAAAAAGTTATCAATTTCAACATTATAGGTCATTTTCAAAAGTCAACAAAAAGGCACTTTAAGTCAAAGACCATAACTTGAGATTGGTAAATCAAAATGACATGGGACCAAATACATTGGTTATAGGACTTCAAGACCTTTCCAAAATGTCAAAGAACATGTTCATAACTTCATAATTGAGCAAGATATGCATTGGAGAAGTTGGGAAAGTTTTGTGAAATGACCAAAATCATTTATCCTTGAAATTTCATTTTTGACAAAAGGGGCCCACTTTTTCCATTTGAATCAGCTTGGCCATGCTTCCCACGTGTCCCACATTTTATTTCAAATTTTAAAATTAATTTTTTCATTTTTATTTGATTTTATTGGATTTAATTCATTTTAAATCCTTTAAAATCAAATAAAAATCAAGAAGGTTAATTAAGGGGCATATTTGGTCTTGATTAGCTTTGAATCATCATCATACAACATCCCAAATTCGTTTCAAGGCCTAATCAAGCAAGAATTCAAAATTGGTACAAAGATGGAAAGTTTGTTAATGGAGGTTTATGGCAAAATCTTATGTATGAATGCAAGGCTTCAAGGCCCTTAATTCCAATTGAAATACATTACATATTGCATATACAAGTGAACACAAGGGGACACACAACCTAAGCTGCGACCAAAACTCAGAAGAAAACTTGCATTTTTTGCCAAAAAACTCAAAACTGAAAACACACATAGAGCTTGTTTCAAGTCCTCATTCCTATCCAAACACATTGCTGACATCCGTAGGAAGCTTTGGCAATCAAAAACAAGCATAATCACTCAAGAAATCGTGCTCTAGACCTCCTCCGGTTTGCTTCATTTTTTCAAATCGTATATCATATTTCATGAGCTATTAACCCATTTTCTTTGTTGTTTTGTGTTGCTAGGGGCTTTCTAAAGCTAGTAGATTAATTCAATTGCATTTTAACACATCATAGCATGATTCACCATTGAAATGTTTTAGGGTTTCTCAAGCTTCAAATTAGGCGTTTGCACATACTGTAAAATTAGGACACCCAATTACCATGGTTGGAATCAGGACCTTCAGACGAAGCTAACCCACTATTCGCGCCCTATTTATATTTCCACGTGAGCTATTCGCTATTTTCTGGCAGGTGTTGTTTTGGGGGGGTTTAAAACCCCCGCTATCCTTTTTGTTACAGGAACAATTGGAGAAGAAGACTGCGTGGCAATATGTGATTGGAGGCTTTGAATTCCAGCGCCCTTTTTTTTTATTTTTTTTATTTTTATAACGTGGATTTTGATTTTATTTTATATTATTTATTTTCAATTTCCATACAACGCGCGCTCCACAGCTCACTTGGCAAAGGATGTACTTGGTAAACGTTGGGACCTGGGTTCGATTCCCAGGTCCCCCACTTTATTCCATAATTTTTCTTGCAATATATTCCTATGCAGTGCTTCATCAGGGGACCATCATACAACCATATCATCTGGCCTGCCACACGCCTGGAAAGTTCAATCCAAAGGCTATCATGTGAGTTCCATCATACGCATTGGTCAACGCTCCACACACAAGTCTGAAAAGTCAAAAAAGGCCTCCTCTGATTGGGCCAGATTGCCAGCATATACCTCCAAAACTGGGTCAACACCCCCCTATGGTTTGCATATCCTTATTTTTATTTCTTATCTCATTCTTTTATTTGCCTTATTGTTTTATTAATTTCACAAAATATAATTTTCAAAAATACAAAAAAAAAATCAGAAAAAGTTAAAATTAAAAATATGTTTATTTAATTTAATTTATTAATAGTTTTCTTTTTTTTGTAAATAAATTCAATAATCAATTTAATTTTAATTTAGGGTTTAAATTTTAACTTGTTTTCTAAATAACTAAAAAAGGTAGAAATTAGGTTTTAGATCTTTATTTTTTTTTCAATAAAATAAAATTTCTTATTATAATTATTATTAACCATTAATTAATTTTATAAATAAATATGTCATTTAATTAATTAGGGTAAATTAGGTTACAACTTAAACATTTTTTTCTTTAATAATTAAAAACAATTTAGAATTAGGATTTATTTCAATATTAATTTTCTTTATGTCCATTAAATACAAAAAAAAACAAAAAAATAAGTTCTTTTCTTTAATTAATTTGTAATTTTAGTTTAATTTCTTTAAAGGGTCCAACGCCCTCGCATTTTCGCTTCTAGTTTCTTTTCGCGCGTTTATTTACATTCTTCATTTTTAATTTATGTAATTGCCCCAAGGCCTTGTAATAATAATTAGAGACTTATTTACTTTCCGTACTTTTATTTAAATCGGGTCTTGGTTTAATTTGGCGATGTAGACCCGCACCTTTGTAATAGCGTAGGACCTTTATCTTTTCCGCACTTTAAATTCCCGCAACTTTTAACTGTTAATAATCACATGAAAGAATGAATGCCCAAATAAAATCAAGCGTAGCTCACCAAATGCATGACAAGACAAATAATAACTGAAAATGACACACAATTCACACACCACTCTTAGGGTACGCCTCACTGTTGCCTTGCCCCTCGAAACGTGGTCGTCGAGTACAGGACGTCTTAGTAAGTCCTTATGTCCATGAACATGGCATAAGGGTAGCTTCTAAGGTGTCCTACTGTTGCTCTGGTGATCACACTGTTGCCTTGCCCCTTGAAACGTGGTCGTCGAGTATAGGACGTCTTAGTAAGTCCTTATGTTCCATTGATCTAGTTGCCTCGAAACGGTTGCCTCGAAACAAGTTGCCTCGGAACAGTTGCCTCGAAACGGTTGCCTCGGAATAAAAAGATCAATGGCATAAGGGTAGCTTCTAAGGTATCTTACTATTGCTCGATGACCACACTGTCCCTAACCCTCGAATTGACCCGAACACCTCCAACGGTGGTGCTACCTACCTCTCAATGGTGGGATGACACTACTTTAAGGACATTTACACAGACTAATTCCTTAGGGTAGGTAGATGACTCGTAGATACTTGCTCTAATTCAAAACAAATCAAAAACTTCTTTTCACACCTACACTTTTCAAAAAAAGCTTTCAAAAACAACTTTTCAAACACTCTTGAGGACTGATACAAGAGTCGATCTGAAACTTTACACGAAACCTTTTTCAAACCCACTCACACTTTGAAAAGCAAACAAACATTTTGAAAACACAAATGAGCAAGTATCTAAGAGCCCATGGATAACCATGGATAGAAAGGGTGCTAACACCTTCCCTTTCTATAAATCTACCTCCCGAACCGAGAATTAATCTCAATAAGGAATTTTTCTGTGCTTTTGTCCTTTCCATTTACAGAAAATAAAAGACGGTGGCGACTCTTGCTTCCGCGACATTTTGCAAAACCAGCGTTAAACAGTCAGTTCCAAATCCACCGATCACATAACTGGCGACTCTGCTGGGGAACACTTATAAAGTGAGGTGTACCTTAGGATAGTTCATAACTGTGTTTTCAATTGCTTTGACTTGTTTGCTTTAAATTGTGGGATTGTCTTGGGAGTTCTATAGATCCTAACCCGGATCTGGGGATACCTTCTTAGAAAGTAGCAACAAGGCTGTGAGGGAACTGTGCGGGGTATACCGACATGGTTGAAACAGTCTGCTATGTTGATGTGGCACTTTGGTGTGTACCGGTAACCCTTGAGTTCAGTCAAGGAGAGTACGGGGCCTCCATGTGGTGTCGTGAAGCATCAACTGACCTTAGGAACCTTAATTGAACTATCTTGGCCTCTTTAGGGTAGTGAGATAACTGACTTTGGTGCAGTCCGAAGTTGGTTGATACTCGATACTACACTCAATTGAGGGTTGCTTTCTTGGAATATTTCGGTCGCCAGTTCAGTGGCTAAATCGAAACGATGAACAATGAAAGCAATCCAGTGATATTGGGACCTTTAGAACCCGGTTACTTCAGATAGGACAGGTTGAGCCCACCAACTTCAAGAGGGTAATACCCAGACCCCATGCTGGCCTAAACTCTAAGGGCTTCTCTTGTGTGACTTGTGTGCCTTCCAACTTGGCTACTTGCATGCTTGTTATCTGACACTTGAATTTCTTGCAGGTTTTGTTTATAGTCCTTAATTGGGACTCATAACAGGGTTTACTGAGTTTCTTGCAGGTTTTGTTTATGTCCTTAATTCGGACTCATAATAGGGTTTACCTACAGTACCCCATGCATAGCATAACATCATACCATTGCATGCATCCTTCATAAGGACTAATCCATTTCAAGGATCTCAAGGGCTTGTGATGCAGGTCATGGTGAGCCAGTTATCTAGCAAGGGGAAAAGGGGATTTATTTTCCTCTAGCCAAGGTTGTCAGGGGCTATGACCCACTAGATATGGTGAGCCTTTGACCCTTGAAGAAGGACTCTCAACAACATGAAGTTCCTTCAATCAAGCTACCAATTCAAATGCTAACAATCTTCTCGTTTACCCTGCGAGGTCCTTGAAAACATTGCATACATATCATACATATCATTGCATTACAGGTACCTTCTGTACAGGTCACTTACCTCCTCCGCTGTTTATTTCAGCAATGGCTTCCCAACAATACAACCAGGACTTCCATGCTCAAGAGACTCGGTTCGGGGAAATCCTCCTGAATCTATCCAAGGGGCAGGAGGAGTTGAGAGCACTTCTCATGGGAACTTTGGTCAGGAACAGTGCTGAGGATGAACGGCTGAAACACCTGCAAGCTGAAATGGATACAATGAAAGCCCAGATGCTAGGGCAGATGACTATTATTCAAGGCTTAGCTCAAAGACAAGAAGAGCTCGGGGTTCTAGTCAACCAACTGCTTCGGGGTAACCAACTGGGGCAAACATCAAAGGGTAAAGAGCCAGTCATCATTCAACCACCTTCGAGACAAGGGGATAAGGGGAGAGCTCCTCAAATGGCTTCAGTGCCACAAATTCAGCATCAACCTCACCAGCTTCAGGCAGACAAGCCCAAAAGGCAATTCACCAAGCTCAACGTGTCGCTGCCTCAAGCTTTACAACAACTGTTGAGGTTGAATTTGGTAACTCTAAGGGACCCTCCTAAGAATCCCAACAGGACACCGGCAAGGTATAACCCCAACGCCCGCTGCGCTTATCATTCTAACAGCCCGGGACATGCTACAGATGGTTGTTGGACCTTGAAGAATAAGATCCAGGACCTGATCGATGAAGGAGCTGTGGAATTCACCCAAGATGGCCAGGCTGAGTGCTTCTACCATCCCTACAGGATTCACCAGTTGAAGTAACAAGCCCTGAGATGAAAAGACTTTTGTTCATTAGGATTTTCAAGTTATAATTTTCTTTTGTTCAAACATTTACTCATGTTAAACGTTGTTATTTCATTAATGCATCGCATATGTCTGTTTTGAAGCAATATATTCGTATTCACTATATGCAAATTATTTTCATATTTTTTCTGATGATCAACGCTCGATTAATAATTCTAAGCCTCTTGAGGGAGGATGACGAAAACGATACCGCCATCTACAGTATGCTTTTGAACAGACCCCGTTGATGAGGTACATGCATTGTTTCAATTCCTAAACACTGGAGTTATAAGGATGATAATCCCTCGTCAACCCCTCTGAGCCAAAGAAGTAGGAGTTTTTCTTTTCGAAAATTAAAACCCTTTATCATAACCTAGGGCTGGGTAGTTCTCTCAGTTGATCCAAGTGCATAACAAATGGCACCAAAGAGGTCCTTACAATAAAAAAAGAAGACCGTGATGATTCCGAATAATCATAAGGATAGGCAGTCATTATATCTCAAAAATAAAAACCCATTAAGTCAAAACCCATGAAGGAGACTTACAAAACTGGGGCATCCCGCTGACTGTAATCACAAAAGAAACAGTTCAGGCAAAAAAATAGGGATAATAATAAAAAAAAAGAGAAAAGAGGTCCTACAGACCCTCAACACAAAAAAGAAATGACTGCCTATCCAAAATAAACGTTCAGTATCCGAACCATCACCGGAATATCAAAGCAAAGACTCAAACAAGGTCTAACGCACGATCAACTGAGCTTAGGTTTGAAGAACATCACGAAGAGCGGGTGGGTACAAATAATTTGAGCCTTTATCCTTTGTTTCTTGAACCGTGAACCAGGCCACGTTATAACCCTTAAAAGTCCTAGCCGAAGCATGGGTTAGTTCGAAAGCATATTGTTACGAAAGGTATCCTGACTCCTTAAGGCTCACGGTAAAATACGGAGTTGACATCACGTTTTACAAACATTCACTTGTTTTATGGAAAAGAATGCATTTTCAAAATCTTCAAGACAGACATAAGCTTTGCATTTTTGATATAACATTGTTTGCATATGACTATTTGTTTGAACAACAGGGAAATTCGCACGATGAATACCTAGTGAACAAAAGCACTTCCAATCAAGGGGCAGACGTGATTATTGTCCATCATCTGGGGCAATTAAGTCAAGATTCGAAGAATCTCTCAAAAGGCCAAACAGCCTGGGGCAAATCTCCGCCTGAGTCACTTGAGGCGCTCCAGCAACGAATCTTGCCTGATCAGACATCTTCTAGTGGTACGGCAACACAACACTTCTAACAGGGGCAACTCCCTACATTCTGAGAGCACGGACATAGTCGAAAAAAATACGCATAATCAAAGACCCGCTAGGTTGACATACCTAGGCAAAAATAAGGGCCTCCCGGCGAACCAAAAGGGTTCGGGAAAAAATAAGGGATGAAAAAAAAATCTGCATACCCGACAAGTCGAAAACCTGAAAAGGCGGCTTGGGCAAAAATGGGTATCCCGGTGGACTGAAAACCCGAAAGGGCGGTCCAGGCAAAAGTTAGGGATCAAAAGCGTACGACTATGTCCTGTCATCTTGCCTACCAGAAGAAGATTTGTCAATCAAGCACCTCCACAAGTATCTTCTCCCACAAAAACAGGGGCAGTAATGAGTTGTCTAAGCAATCTAGTTTCGCTGTACACCAAGGTACCAAGGTGAGTTCGGCTGAAGAATGTAACCAAGATACCCTAATTCCCCACAGAATGAGACAAGGTTCAGCCATACTCCCCCGAGCAGAGAAGGCACAATACCTCCAGCAAGTCAGCAACACAAACTCCCCAAGCAGAGTTAGCCTACTCAGTCAGCCTTAAGGAAGTTGGATCATCCTCAGTACATCTCAAAAATTTCCCCAGGAGAGTCCAGTCCAGAAGTTTCCCCAGGAAAGTGGAATCCATCTCCCCAGCAGGAAGCTTATCCCCAGTAGATTTTGGAAGCTTATCCCCCGCCAGAGCACGAACGCGTCCCCCTGCTTTATTCAAAGTTTATTCCCCACCAGAGCTTATAACTGGGTTATCCTCAGCTATTTGCCACGAAAAGATCGTCCTCGTCAAAGTCTTCCTATCCCCAGCGGAGTTCCTCCTCCCAAACGTAACTCAACAATGGTATCCCCAGCGGATTTCTCATACAACATCTCAGTGAAGTACCTCTCTTCCCACAGAGTATTTTCCCCAGCAAGATCGCTAGATTAATTTTCCCCGCAGAGTAATCTATTCGCCAAGTTTATTCCCCAACGGAGTTATCTTCTCCTACCGGTATTCTTGCAACGTCAGCCCAGGATAAGCTCCCGGCATTCGTCAAGGATTTATTTTCCTAGACAAAAATACATTCGCAAACATCACATTTTCATACATGATATAAACATCACATTCTACAATCCCATTGGTTATAAACGTCATGACACCGCGCATTCCATGCACCATGACATTGCATATAACTAATGTTTTGCCTTTTTTCAGGAAAGGTCAATACAAAGATGATTACTATCAACTATCGCAATCCCAGATTCGATTCCTGTATCTAGCCAGGGCATGTCTGTGAGCGATTGATTATGGATTCGATACCTGTATCCGGCCAGGGCATGTCTACGTTAAAAAGATTAAGGAGATAGCTTGGAAATGCTCCAGATATGGATGCTGTTCTTTTGCTTATTCAAAATTCCTTTCTAGATATGGTTCAGATGTGATCCAGGCATGGCGACGTTCTGATACTTATTCCATATTTCTTCTCAGATATAACTTAGAGATGCTCCGGGCACGGAGGCTGTTCTATTGTTTATTCAGAGACCACCTTTTTAGATATGGTTCAGATGTGACCCAGGCATGGCGACGTTCTGATACTTATTCCAGATTTCTTCTCAGATATAACTTAGAGATGCTCCGGACACGGAGGCTGTTCTATTGTTTTTTCAGAGACTCTTTATAAAGATAGTTCAGATGTGACCCAGGCATGGCGACGTTCTGATACTTATTCCAGATTTCTTCTCAGATATAACTTAGAGATGCTCCGGACACGAAGGCTGTTCTATTGTTTATTCAGAGATCACCTTCTAGATATGGTTTAGATGTGACCCAGGCATGGCGACATTCTGATACTTATTCCAGATTTCCTCTCAGAGATAGCTTGGAAATGCTCCAGATATGGATGCTGTTCTTTTGCTTATTCAAGACTCCTTCTAGATATGGTTCAGATGTGACCCAGGCATGGCGACGTTCTGATACTTATTCCAGATTTCCTTTCAGAGATAGCTTGGAAATGCTCCAGATATGGATGCTGTTCTTTTGCTTATTCAAGACTCCTTCTAGATATGGTTCAGATGTGACCCATGCATGGCGATGTTCTGATACTTATTCCAGATTTCCTCTCAGAGATAGCTTGGAAATGCTCCAGATATGGATGTTGTTCTTTTGCTTATTCAAGACTCCTTCTAGATATGGTTCAGATGTGACCCAGGCATGGCGACGTTCTGATACTCATTCCAGATTTCCTTTCAGAGATAGCTTGGAAATGCTCCAGATATGGATGCTGTTCTTCTAGATATGGTTCAGATGTGACCCAGGCATGGTGACGTTTTGATACTCATTCCAGATTTCCTTTCAGAGACAGCTTGGAAATGCTCCAGATATGGATGCTGTTCTTTTGCTTATTCAAGACTCCTTCTAGATATGGTTCAGATGTGACCCAGGCATGGCGACGTTCTGATACTCATTCCAGATTTCCTTTCAGAGATAGCTTGGAAATGCTCCAGATATGGATGCTGTTCTTTGCTTATTCAAGACTCCTTCTAGATATGGTTCAGATGTGACCCAGGCATGGCGACGTTCTGACACTCATTCCAGATTTCCTTTCAGATATAGCCTAGAGATGCTCCAGATCCGGATGCCGCTCTATTGCTTATTCAGATTCAAACTTCTAAAAAACAACTTAGAGATGCTCCATCCCTGATGCTCTTCTATTGTTCAGTCCAGATACGATCCAGATTTGGATGACATTCTGTCGCTCATACAGATACAGTATGGATATACCCCAGACACGATGGTCATTCTACTGTTTATTCAGACGTCAATAACTAGATATAGGCTAGATATGCTCCAGGCACGGAAGCTATTCTATTTTCTTATTCAGATTCAGTTATCCGACAGTCTCCAAATGGCATCTATAAGCCCATTCCCGACAAGGTTCTGTCACACTTCCAGATGGCATCTCTAAGCCCATCCTCCTATCCATCATCTCTCCAAATGGCATCCGTAAGCCCATTCCCTACACCGCACTGCTAATACTCAACTATGTGAGTGCAAATTTCTGGGCACTCTAGTGTTCAATCACCTTCCACCCTCGGATCACGAAAGGCACACACGCCAATCTACATCCTCGGGTCTAAGAAGATTGAACAGGGGCAACTGTTGTACCCCAAAATTTGCCCTCCCATAAATCTTCAAATTTTTTGACAAGCATCACCTCAAATGGCTCAAGTCTACTCAAGGGCTACACAGTCAACCATCCTCCTAAGCCAGTCAAACTAGGGTTTTGGTTCTTGCAAGGAAGTTGAGGTTTTCAAGGTCTCAATCAAGTCTCCTATGCTCATAAACATTGTCAAGCACCTACATGTCAAGTTTCAAGGCTCACAAGGTCAAGTTGCACAGTCAAAAACCCTAATTGCTCAACAGTCAACTGTAGGGGCAAAATGGTCATTTGGCAGTCAAAAGTAAAAAATTTTGGTCAACATCTTATTTTGAAGCCACAAACATCATTTGATCAATGCTTGATCATATTCTCAAAAGTATGGCTCAAAAAGTCTCAAGATGCAAAAGTTTCTATTTTTGGACAGCTGAAAAGTCAACTGTAACTTGACCAAGGCATAACTTTTTCATGGTTCATCAGAAAAATCCCATCCAATGCTCATCTTGAAGGGGAAGACATTTCCTACAACTCATATTCACACTCCAAGTCCAAGAAATGCTCTCACAAAAAGTTATCAATTTCAACATTATAGGTCATTTTCAAAAGTCAACAAAAAGGCACTTTAAGTCAAAGACCATAACTTGAGATTGGTAAATCAAAATGACATGGGACCAAAGACATTGGTTAGAGGACTTCAATACCTTTCCAAAATGTCCAAGAACATGTTCATAACTTCAAAATTGAGCAAGATATGCATTGGAGAAGTTGGGAAATTTTTGTGAAATGACCAAAATCATTTATCCTTGAAATTTCATTTTTGACAAAAGGGGCCCACTTTTTCCATTTGAATCAGCTTGGCCATGCTTCCCACGTGTCCCACATTTTATTTCAAATTTTAAAATTAATTTTTTCATTTTTATTTGATTTTATTGGATTTAATTCATTTTAAATCCTTTAAAATCAAATAAAAATCAAGAAGGTTAATTAAGGGGCATATTTGGTCTTGATTAGCTTTGAATCATCATTATACAACATCCCAAATTCGTTTCAAGGCCTAATCAAGCAAGAATTCAAAATTGGTACAAAGATGGAAAGTTTGTTAATGGAGGTTTATGGCAAAATCTTATGTATGAATGCAAGGCTTCAAGGCCCTTAATTCCAATTGAAATACATTACATATTGCATATACAAGTGAACACAAGGGGACACACAACCTAAGCTGCGCCCAAAACTCAGAAGAAAACTTGCATTTTTTGCCAAAAAACTCAAAACTGAAAACACACATAGAGCTTGTTTCAAGTCCTCATTCCTATCCAAACACATTGCTGACATCCGTAGGAAGCTTTGGCAATCAAAAAAAAGCATAATCACTCAAGAAATCGTGCTCTAGACCTCCTCCGGTTTGCTTCATTTTTTCAAATCGTATATCATATTTCATGAGCTATTAACCCATTTTCTTTGTTGTTTTGTGTTGCTAGGGGCTTTCTAAAGCTAGTAGATTAATCCAATTGCATTTTAACGCATCATAGCATGATTCACCATTGAAATGTTTTAGGGTTTCTCAAGCTTCAAATTGGGCGTTTGCACATACTGTAAAATTAGGACACCCAATTACCATGGTTGGAATCAGGACCTTCAGACGAAGCTAACCCACTATTCGCGCCCTATTTATATTTCCACGTGAGCTATTCGCTATTTTCTGGCAGGTGTTGTTTTGGGGGGGTTTAAAACCCCCGCTATCCTTTTTGTTACAGGAATAATTGGAGAAGAAGACTGCGTGGCAATATGTGATTGGAGGCTTTGAATTCCAGCGCCCTTTTTTTTTATTTTTTTTATTTTTATAACGTGGATTTTGATTTTATTTTATATTATTTATTTTCAATTTCCATACAACGCGCGCTCCACAGCTCACTTGGCAAAGGATGTACTTGGTAAACGTTGGGACCTGGGTTCGATTCCCAGGTCCCCCACTTTATTCCATAATTTTTCTTGCAATATATTCCTATGCAGTGCTTCATCAGGGGACCATCATACAACCATATCATCTGGCCTGCCACGCGCCTGGAAAGTTCAATCCAAAGGCTATCATGTGAGTTCCATCATACGCATTGGTCAACGATCCACACACAAGTATGAAAAGTCAAAAAAGGCCTCCTCTGATTAGGCCAGATTGCCAGCATATACCTCCAAAACTGGGTCAACACCCCCCTATGGTTTGCATGTCCTTATTTTTATTTCTTATCTCATTCTTTTATTTGCCTTATTGTTTTATTAATTTCACAAAATATAATTTTCAAAAATACAAAAAAAAAATCAGAAAAAGTTAAAATTAAAAATATGTTTATTTAATTTAATTTATTAATAGTTTTCTTTTTTTTGTAAATAAATTCAATAATCAATTTAATTTTAATTTAGGGTTTAAATTTTAACTTGTTTTCTAAATAACTAAAAAAGGTAGAAATTAGGTTTTAGATCTTTATTTTTTTTTCAATAAAATAAATTTTCTTATTATAATAATTATTAACCATTAATTAATTTTATAAATAAATATGTCATTTAATTAATTAGGGTAAATTAGGTTACAACTTAAACATTTTTTTCTTTAATAATTAAAAACAATTTAGAATTAGGATTTATTTCAATATTAATTTTCTTTATGTCCATTAAATACAAAAAAAAAACAAAAAAACAAGTTCTTTTCTTTAATTAATTTGTAATTTTAGTTTAATTTCTTTAAAGGGTCCAACGCCCTCGCATTTTCGCTTCTAGTTTCTTTTCGCGCATTTATTTACATTCTTCATTTTTAATTTATGTAATTGCCCCAAGGCCTTGTAATAATAATTAGAGACTTATTTACTTTCCGTACTTTTATTCAAATCGGGTCTTGGTTTAATTTGGCGATGTAGACCCGCGCCTTTGTAATAGCGTAGGACCTTTATCTTTTCCGCACTTTAAATTCCCGCACCTTTTAACTGTTAATAATCACATGAAAGAATGAATGCCCAAATAAAATCAAGCGTAGCTCACCAAATGCATGAAAAGACAAATAATAACTGAAAATGACACACAATTCACACACCACTCTTAGGGTACGCCTCACTGTTGCCTTGCACCTCGAAACGTGGTCGTCGAGTACAGGACGTCTTAGTAAGTCCTTATGTCCATGAACATGGCATAAGGGTAGCTTCTAAGGTGTCCTACTGTTGCTCTGGTGATCATACTGTTGCCTTGCCCCTCGAAACGTGGTCGTCGAGTATAGGACGTCTTAGTAAGTCCTTATGTTCCATTGATCTAGTTGCCTCGAAACGGTTGCCTCGAAACAAGTTGCCTCGGAACAGTTGCCTCGAAACGGTTGCCTCGGAATAAAAAGATCAATGGCATAAGGGTATCTTCTAAGGTATCTTACTATTGCTCGATGACCACACTGTCCCTAACCCTCGAATTGACCCGAACATCTCCAACGGTGGTGCTACCTACCTCTCAATGGTGGGATGGCACTACTTTAAGGACATTTACACAGACTAATTCCTTAGGGTAGGTAAATGACTCGTAGATACTTGCTCTAATTCAAAACAAATCAAAAACTTCTTTTAACACCTACACTTTTCAAAAAAAGCTTTCAAAAACAACTTTTCAAACACTCTTGAGGACTGATACAAGAGTCGATCTGAAACTTTACACGAAACCTTTTTCAAACCCACTCACACTTTGAAAAGCAAACAAACATTTTGAAAACACAAATGAGCAAGTATCTAAGAGCCCATGGATAACCATGGATAGAAAGGGTGCTAACACCTTCCCTTTCTATAAATCTACCTCCCGAACCGAGAATTAATCTCAGTAAGGAATTTTTCTGTGCTTTTGTCCTTTCCATTTGGAGAAAATAAAAGACGGTGGCGACTCTTGCTTCCGCGACATTTCACGAAACCAGCGTTAAACAGTTAGTTCCAGATCCACCGATCACATCATGATAAACCACAGGTATAACAAACTCAGGTATAGCAAGCACAGTCAAATCACACAAAGTCCTTAGGTTTAAGGCTTGCATGAGGTCAAAGGTAATACCCTCTTGAAGTTTAGTTGGTTTCAAACCTGTCTTAAGAAGTAACCGGGTTCTAGAGGATCTCAATATCACTGACCATCCTTTACCGAGCATTGTTTCAGCTCTCAACCTTTTCTTGCAGCCAAAATATCCCGAAAGTCTGGTCTCAATGAGTGTAGCATCGAGTATCAACCAATTCTCAGCTCTACACTGAGGCCGGCTATCTCACTACTTTCTAATGGCCAAGTTTGTTCAACTAAGGTTCTAAGGTCCGTTAGTGCTTCATGACACCACGCGGCGGCCCTGTATTCTCCTTGTTTCCCCATGAAGGATACCAGTACCAACCAAAGTGCCACACCAACACAGCCATCGCTTAAACCATATCGGTCTACACCGTACAGTCTCCAAGATCTATTGATGTTTACCTAATGAGTTCCTCCAGATCCGGGTGTAGGATCTATAGTAACCCCAAACAAACCCTCAAAAGTAAAGCAATCAAGAGAAGAAATTTTAATGACCTAGATCCTAAGGTAAACCCCACTTTATAAAACTCTCCAGCAGAGTCACCAGTTCTGTGATACGGTGGCAGAACCGACTGTTTTTACTGGTTTGTGTTTTGCGTTTTTTGTTTGCAAAATGTCGCAGTAAGCAAGAGTCGCCACCGACTTTTATTTCATCCAATCATGGAAAAGGAAAAAGAATAGAAAAAACCTTTTTTCGAGATATTCTGAGTACGGGGGGTAGATTATAGAAAGGGAAGGTGTTAGCGCTTTTTCTATCCGTAGTTATCTACAGGCTCTTAGGTACTTGCTCATTTTTCAAATTGCTTGTGTGTGTTTGTCTTGAAAATGTTTTACTTTGTGATAACCCTTGTATCAGTCCTTAAGAGTGTGACGAAGTTTGTTTTGAAAATTGTTTTGAAAGGTGTTTGTGTGAAAAAAATTTATTGAGCAAGTACTTAAGATTCTACCTACTCGAAAAAAGATTGTTTGTTCTTGTTTCCTTTAGACAACACTATCCTACTATTAAGGAGTAGGTAGCACCGTCGTTGGAGTTGTAAGGGACGTTCGAAGGGACAAGTACAATCACTAAAGCAATAGTTAGAAAACTTTAGTAGTAACCCTAGAGTCTTAAGATCTTTCTGAGGCAACATTCGAATGGGACAATTTGATCTTTTTAGACTGGAGGGCAACCACTAAAATCTCCTATGCTTAATGATTGTTTACCAAAGGCAACCGAAGTCAGGTAAACCCTAGGAGTGAAATATGTGCATATGATTTGTTTCAATTATTTAATCTTTGCACATTAGGTGATCTACCGTTTTAATTTCAGATATTCTTGCCATACAATCCTATTAACATACATCTAGACAGTTTAAATATTTGCAGGAATTAAAAATGCGAGAAATAAACCTAACTATTATAAGGCTTTGACAGTTACATAATTGTCTTGACGGGAAATAAAAGATGAGAAATTTAAAATCCTAATTAAAACTATTACAACCTCGAAACAGTTACAATAATTATAAAAACAAATAAAAGTGCACGCGGTAAATTAAATACGAGGGAGATTGAGAACCCTAAAATCTAATTACAAGAATGATTAAGTTATTTTTTGAGAAAAGAATTAGTTAAATTATGTACAACAAAACCCTAATTCTAAGTATTTTTAATTACAAAAAAGAAGTTGAAATTAACCTAATCTAGCTAAATTAAATAATTTCAAGAAAATAAAATATTTTGTACAAAAAGATTTTGTGTATTTTGGTTTTTTATTTGAGGAAATAAATTTAATTGTAAAATTAAAAAACCTAGTTTCTATTTGATTTTAATTATGAAAAAGAAATTAAATTTACCTAATTTACTAATTATATCAAATAAAATATTATATAAAAAAAGCTCTTTTTTATGATTTGTTGATTTTATGAAGAAAAAAAATATTTTTTGTGTTAATTAATTAGAATAAATAAAGAAAATAATTAAAATAAGAAAAATAGAAAGAAAATGCAAACTGGGCCTGTGTTGAATGTCCCAGGGGGGTGCAAATCTGAATTACTTTTGGGCCCAAGGATGATGGCCCAAACCCTGCGCTGAATCCCATGCACGGATCTTCTGATGGTCCATGGTACATCTGCACGTATGGGACGTTGGATTTGAATCAGGGATGATTTACTGGTTGGATCTTGTGAGCGCATAGTATAGGCCTGAGCGTGAGATGCATGGAATCTGCGTAAGATAAATCAGAAAACATGAAAATGTTTGGGACCTGGGATCGAACCCAGGTCCTTCCTCTCATATACCTCCATCTAGACCATCTGCGCTGGCTATTCAATTATGAATATAATTACACAAATAAAAGATATAGAAAACAAGGCCATTAAGTCCAGTCAGCAAAATTAATTGAGTCAACAACTTAAGGGACCAATTAAAACACGGGAAAGGGCCACACACGCATATGCCGGAGTCAGCTGGGGTCAACGACGCCGGAGCTGTGCTCCGGTCGTCTTCTCCGACCCACCCCAACATCCAAACCTGCATAATACGAGGATTAAGAAGCCCAAAAAGATCCCATCCCCCTTGAAATTTTCCCAGGAATCCAAATATGGCCTTAGTTTCGCCAGAAAGTGCTTGTATCACTGTGTTCGTGCCATGGCTATTTTAAATCCCTAACAATGGAAATCTCTTAAATCTGCATCCATACTCTCATGTTTCACGTTAAAAAGGATCAAAATAATGATATGAGCATGAATATGTAAGGAAAACTAATTTATATTGTGTCTTTGCAAAGTTTTAGATTTCAACCTTACCACAAATCGGAGATGATCGGCTCGAGTGTTTGAAGGGGTTACCGGCCTGGAGATTAACAAGGATGGATTCCAGACACCTTCAGAAGTATGATAGATGGCTTAGGTTGGGAAAAAATCGCTTGGATCGTGTGGTATCTGCTTGCACTTTTTTTTGAGAAAATTTGAACACTTTTAGGTTTGAGTAAGGAAACTCTGCGTGTGTTCCTTCCTTCTCCTAGGGTTAGCATCATTTATTTATATATGAGGCAACAAATAGGTTAACATTTGTGGAGCAAATCAAAAGAAATATGGAGTTTTTAATTTGCTTCAAATCTTTCTATTTTCAAATACTTTCTTCCCTTTCATGGCATGACACGATTTTCTTGTCTATTTTCCGCATATTTGATCCATCATTCAATGCAAAAATCATATCAAAACAAATCTACATTATTTATTTAATTTAATTTGATTTTTTAAATGATTGAAACCAAGATAAATCAAATAAATAAGAAAATAATGCATGGATGGTTTTATGGATCGTGGACCATATTATAAGTGAGGTGCAAGCATAAGAAGTTAGGCCCATTTAGCAAAAAATGCATTTTTGAGCACATTTGACTTTTGGCAATTTTGCAAAAAAGGTCAACTTTGACAAGGCATATCTCCTCCAATTTTAACCCTAGAGAGGTGTTCTTGGACTTTTTAGAAAGCTTAGGATGTCCCCTAAGCAACCATTTTGGTCTCATCTCAATTGAGTCTTCCATGTTCATGTAAGAAGCTTTGACCCAAAAGGTGTTTTTGTTGACTTTTCAAAAGGACCCATAATGTATAAATTCATATCTTTTTATGAGTGCGCATTTTGAACATGTGAGATGAAGATGAATTGTAGGGAATTGCATCCTATTAAAAATGAGTTTTGGATGGAAAATTTCTGATAAATCATGTGGAAGTTATTCTTGGTCAAAGTTGGGTTTACTTTTACTAAGAAACCCTAATTTAGCAACTTTTGGGTTTTGATGAATTTGGAGCATTCCTTGAGGAATCATGATCAACCCTTGATAAAATTATGAAATTAACTTAAAAATGTTAATTTTGACCAAAAATCTTGAAGTTTGACTGTATGTGGGCCATAGTTGACTTTTGACCTAATACAGTCGATTCTCAAGCATCTGAGCAGTTGACTGGGCAAACTTCTTGTACAAGGCAAGAAACTTGACATGTAGGGTCTTGAGAACATATTAATACCTTGGAGAGCATATGAGGAATTTGTGGTTCACCCATCTTGATGAAAATGGAAACCATAATTTGAGGTACACTGTCTTAGGAGAGAGTTTATCTGGCCAACTCTTGGGCAAGATTGAGCAAATTGAGGATCTCTAGGAGTATGTATTGAGTAAAATGAGAGGGAAAATTTTGGGGTACAACAACAACCAAGTGGAATAACCCTAGGGATGCTTGTGTGCAAATGTATTGTTTTCATGCTTGTTTTTATCTTGAATTAGGGTTTTCTAAGTATTGGTTTTAGTCTTTCCATACAAACCCTAATTACTAGCATATTATATAAAAGCGATAAATTGTGAAATTTAAAGTTACTACGCTATTACAACATTTGTGGGAGGGGGTATACAAATTGAATGAGGATTTGCAAGAATATAAACCTAATTGATTTATTACAACCAAATTGAATTTGACATTAATTTACAAGAAATTAAATGGATATAATGTACAAAATGAATAAATGTACAAAAATGCAAAATATAAAGAAAATGGATCTTTGTTTTATTTTCATGAGAAAAGGGATTTTGTCTTAACCTAATTAAATAAAGAAAATAAGTTTAGGAAAAGTATTTTTTGGTATTTGTCTTAAAAATATTTATAACATTATAAAATATTTTTGGCCTTTTTTATACTAAGATAATATATTTAAATAGGTGTAAAAGAAAAGTAAATATTAACCTAATTTTAATTATTAAATTTACAAGATAGTCTGTAAAAAATAAATAAAGTATAGTTAAATAAAAGTATTTTTATGAGGAAAAATAAAATAAACTAAGTCAAAATATAAATCTATCATTTTTGTATTTTTTATGATTTTTAATATTAGTGAAAAATAATTAAGAAAAACAAATAAAATAAAAATAAGAGAATAAAATAAATTGGGCCAGGTGTGCAAACAGCCTGCAAGGGGGTTAGTCAGCAAAAAATAAATAAAAAACAAAACAAAGCCCAATAAGGCCCAGGCGCTCAAAAAAGTCAGGAATGCAAAATATGTAAAAAAAAATGCAAAAGAGTACCACTGGGGCTCGAACCCAGGTCCCAAAGGTTACAGGCGTGCGCTTCTACCACTGGGGTGGCTATACATCCATTAACATAGGAAAATCAATAAATATGTAAGGCAAAACGCACCCTGATGACTTCATCTTCAACCTCCAGCCAGACCAACTGTAACTTGCTCATTTCTCATCAAAAATGAAAACTGTAAACATGAAACTTGTAGCAAATTTTCTCACGGTTTCAGAAATGTAAAGCATTAAAACTATAGATCAAATACAAGCATGATTTTAATGGCCCTAATCTGAACCCTAAAAATCTCAGAAATTTCAGTTTCAAAATTCTCTAAGCTCAAGCAAAATTAGTGGAAACTGTGGACATGGTTAGCTTTAGGGCAATGATATCTACATATTTTATTCATAAATAAGCTATTGATGATGCCTGTATGAAGAGTTCCAAGTTGAGAAAACTTACCTCAAAACTGGAAATCATGTTTTGAGTTTGAGCTTGTTTCAAATGATGGTGATGATCATGTTAGCTTCCTTGAGGTCCCATGAAGTTAATGCAATGATTAGCTTGAACAATGGATGGCTGAAATGGTCTGGAGAAGTCAATGTGCAGAGCTGAGTTTTTGGAAATGAAGGATGGTGTTAATGGTGTTACAGTTCTAAAACAGGGTGTGAGATCAACTCTATATGATGTTTAGAAACTTTAGAAACCAAAAGGCCAAGAAACGCACAAGTAGATTATGAGTTTCAAGTTTTTGGTCAGTTTGTATAAAAATGGAAGTGTGAAGTGTGATTCTGAGTTCTAGGTTCTTTCAAGGCTTGAGAATTCATTTGTTTGTGTCAAATGGTTTGTGTATGTATAAACAAAAGTGTTTGAGTGCATTGGCAAGTCAGAAGTACCAGTTTCTAGCTTTTGGCTAGGTTACTTGATTTTGAAGAAAAGAGGGAAACAAGTTTCAAGAAAAGGTACAAGCATGGGATGGGTGATTGTAAGTATTTGAAACATTTCTCATAAGTTATAGGACTGGTTTGATCAGAAGAGAACAAGTGCAAGGCTCAAGAACAAGTTTTGTACAAAAAGTTGCTTTATCAAAATGGCAATGTGACCTTTCTTCAAAAAATGGATAAAAAGCATGTCCCATGCATTGAATGCTTGAAGTAAGGCCTCTAACAACTGTTTAAACCATTAATTATGGAGTGCCTAACAATTTTAAAGCCTGCAAAGTAGTGTTTATGCAACATAGTTTGAATTTAAATTTTGTTCATCACTAAAATGACTTGTAAATTAAGTGACAAAACCCTAACTTTATCTCTTCGATTCTCCCAACTCAAGAATGATCTCAAGGAGTTCTTTTACATTTTGGAAAGCTTGCAATGTTCTTTACAACCCATCTTTGAATTACTTTTGAATATTCCCCTTAGAACTATATGAAAAAGTGCCATGAAGTTAGGTCAAAATCCTGGCCAAATTAGGGCAAAATTTCACTAAAGTGTTTAATTTCATGACCACATGTTCATAAAATTATAACTTGAGATCCAAGCATTTTTGGAAGGAGTTGTGTAAATAAAATTTATAGATTTTATGGAGATATACAACATTCATGTTGGAAGTTTATCTTGAATCATCTTGCATCATGGTGAAGATTTTGCTCAAAGTTATAAAAAAATATGAAATTTCCAACACTTAGAAAAATTTCTAAGTTTAGAAATTTGGACTTTTCAAAATGAAATCTTGACTTTTTGATTGCTTGATGAATAAGTTTCATATTTTGACATGTTTTGATGAATTGTGATCTTTGGCACTTGAATTTGACCAAAAAGTCAATGTTTGACTTTTCAATATATAGTTGACTTTTGATCAGTTGACTACAAAATTCATCTGTCAATTCAATGGACTTGTAATGTTTTGAACCATGTCAATAGGTCAAAATGATGCAATTGGACTCTTGAGATCATGCCTTAAACCAATTGATCATTTTCTAGGTAAAAAATCAGAAATTGCCCTTTCCTAGTCAAAACCCTAATTTTGACCATTTTGCCCTTTTGGAGATTTGATCAAATTTCTTGAGGAGTTGTGGTACCAACTTGATCAAATGATACATATGAGTTTAAAATGTTGATGTGGATCAATAATTATGAAGTTCAACTGTAAATTGGCCATAGTTGACTTTTTCCCCAATACAATTGATTTTTAGGTTAACTGTTCAATTGACTGATCAAAAGTGTGATCCAAAGCTTGAAACTTGACATGAGTAATCTTGGGGGTCCATAATGATCCATGAAAGTCATATGGAGCATTGGAAGTCAAAAAATCCTTGGGCAAACTCAAACCCTAATTTTGGTCATCAATGTTTAAGGAGGTGTCTTGAGCTGATCAAACCCTAATGCAGTCTTGAGTCAAGGAGATCTTGTGAGCAAATTCTTGATGAATGAGAGGGAAAATTTTGGGGTACAACAATATCCAACAATTGTTGTCCTTCCTCGTCATTACCTGTGACTATAATATCATCCACATATACCAATAACATAGTTACTCCATGTGATACGGTGAGAGAACTGACTTGGAATGTTTTACGTTTGATCGAAAATGTTGTGGTTAGCAAGAGTCGCCACTGACTTTTCTTTTATCCAAAAGGAAAGGCTGAAAAGAACATGAAATACCTTTGAGATTATTTCTTGAGTTCGGGGGGTAGATTATGAAAAGGGAAGGTATTAACACCCTTTTCATCCATAGTTATCTATGGGATCTTAGTTTCTTTCTAGATCACTTGATTTTGTTTGAAAATGTGCTTTGTATGGTTTTGAAAGTATTTTGAAAAGGCTCATTCGTTTAGGCAAAATTTGTAATAGTTCTCGTTCGTAAGAACGTATACAAAGTGTTGGGCTTTTGAAAATATTTCATGTTTGGAAAATGTTTTGAAAGTGTTTTTGAAAGTGTTTGGTGTTTGTTTTGAAAATAAGCAAGGATGTTTAATTTGAAAGTGAGCAAGCAACTAGGAACAATCTACCTACTCAAAATTCTTTGTTCATTTCTTCCTTTCCTTTGATATTGCCATCTTACCATTGATTGGTAAGAAGCCCTATCTTTGGATGTAAAGGGACGGGCGTGGGTCATTGTATAGTCATGATAGCAATGTTGTGAGATTCTTAGCATTTCTCTTTGAGGGACTAAGATCATTTTGAAAGGCAACATTTATAGCGTCATCGAGGGACTATGATCTTGTATTTTTTATTTGTTTTTGCTAAGACATCCCACATGCATAACATGGCCATTTTTGTAAGGCAACAAAGTGGAATTACCCTAAGGGTGCAAGTGTGTTTGATTTACATGCATTGTTTTATCTTGAATTAGGGTTGACTACATGTTGATTTTAGTCTTGCTATACAAACTCTAATTACTAGCATTTATATAAAAGCGATAAATTACGGAAAATAAAATTACTATGCTATTACATCATTAGGGGAGGGGTGTACAAATTTACAAATGGAGATTGCAAGAAAATTAAACCTAATTAACTATTACAACCATATTGAATAATGTACAAGAATTCAAAAAGAAAATAATGCAAGAATGTAAATGGAAAGAGAAATGATTTTTTTGATTTTTATGAAAGGGTTTAATTTTTGACCTAATTAAGAAAATGATTAATTAAAATTAAACAAAATTAAACCTAAACTAATTAAGAAAGAAATTAAGTATGAAACATTTTTTAGGGTTTTTGATGAAAAGACTTTAAGTTAATGAAAATGATATGAAAAATAATTAATTAAAATAAACCTAAATTCTAAGTTAATTTTAATTTAATAGAAAATAAAATAATAATTAAACCTAAATCTAAATATTAATTATTTAAGAAAAAGAAATTAATTTGTTAAGAAAATGTTTTTGTTCTTTTTTGTTTTATAAAGAAAATGAACATATAAATGTGAAAATAATAAATAAAAATATTTTTGAATTTTTTATTAATAAAATAATAATAATAATAATAATAGTAATAAAAAATAATAAAAAGAAAACTGAAATAAAATAAAATAAATAAAAGAAAATAAATAAAAATGAAATAATAAAAGTTAGGTCAGGAGGCAAAAGTAGGCAGGGGGGTTAAAAGTCATAAAAAATAACTAGGCCCATTGTTGGAGGCCCATTGCTGGTTGTTGTAAAAAAAAAAGAAAATGCTGAAAAACAAAACAAAAGGTAGCGTTGGGTGTTGAACCCATGACCTCTAACATACACGTGCGCTACCTTTGCCACTAGGTTGGTTGTACATATGGTAACATAAACAAAACAATAAATACATAACACAAGTCATGTCCTGAATATGACTTCATCTTCAACCTCCAGCCCGAACATCTGTAACTTCACCATTTCTCAACAAAAATGAAAGATGCAAACATGAAAGTTTCTCCATTTTTCCATACGAATCCAACCATATAAATATCATAAGTTATAAATCAAAGATGAATGAGAATTTCTAAAAGTACCATATTCTGACCTAACTTTTTTCAGAGATTCAAACCTAAAATTCTCTAAGATCAATCAATATAAATGAAATCTATGGATATGTACAGTTTTAGGACAATGATGTCTACATTTTATCTTCACAAATGTAAGCCTACAATGCCTAAATGAGAAGATAGAAGTTCGGAAAATGTACCTCAGAACTGGAACTCGTGAAATGAGTTAGCTTCCTCAAGTTCCTAGGAAGCTAATGCAATGCTTACTTGATGCTGGGAGTGTTTGAATCGTGCTAGAGAAGTTAAGGTGCAAGCTCTGTTTTTTTATTATGGAAGTTGATGAAGATGATGTTACAGTCGTGTAACAGGGTGTGAGATTGTTTGTAGATAATGTTTAGGAACTTTTGGAAGTGAAAAGCCAAGAAACGTACGAGTGGATTCTGAGTTTGGACTTTTTGGTCAGAATGTACAACAATGGTGGTTTGTTATACAGTTCTGAGTTTGGGAGAGTTTGGGTGCTTGTGTATTCGTGTGTTATGTTGCAATAGACTTGTATAGTTATAAACAAAAGGTCTTAGGGTTTCAAGTTGACAGATCTGTGAGATATAGAGTTATGGCTATGTTACTTGATTTTGAAGAAAAGTCGAAAACTTGTTTCAAGGCATAGTACATGCATGGTCTGAGTTTATTGGAGGCTCTAGACATGTTGCTTTTATCTTTGACATTGCTTGTACTCAGATGAAACAAGTTAGGAGCTCTATGCATTGACTTTTGCAATAAAGCTTACTTTTCCAAAATGGAAGTGTTACCTTTGTGCCATTAATGGAATAACCATTTGGACAATGCCTCAAATGCTTGGATCAAAGCTCTAACAATTGTGTAAACATTTATTTATATAGTGAAAGGAAATTTATAAGCCTACAAAGCAAAGAATATGAAGCCTAGCATGGATTTGGTTCATGTCTTCATCAAGAAATGGCTTGTAATTCAAGTTTGAAACCCTAACTTCTTGCCTTCGATTCTCCTTGCTCAAGTATGATCTCAATGAGTTATTGGACATTTTGGAAAGCTTGTAACATCCTATATAACCTCTATGTTGGAAATTGTTTAATATTCATCTTGAAACTATGCGAAAAATTGCCATGAAGTTAGGTCAAAATCCTGCCTAAACTAGGGCAAAATTTCACTAAGTTTTCAAGTTTCATGAACATGTCTTCTTAAAATCATAAATTGAAATCCATGCATTTGTAGAAAAATTTGTGTTCTAAATTTTTTTAGATATCATTGATATCTACAACTTTCATGTTGGAAGTTTCCTTTGAATCATCTTGCATCATGGTGTAAATTTGGCTCAAAGTTATGAAAAAATGTGAATTTCCAACATTTAGAAAAATTTCTAAGTTTAGAAATTTTGACTTTTCCAAAATGAAATCTTGAATTTTTTAATTTTTGATGAAATTTTTTCATATTTTGACAGGTCTTGATGAATTGTGATCTTTGATACTTGATTTTGACCAAAAAGTCAAAGTTTGACTTTTCAGTATGCAGTTGACTTTTCATGAGTTGACTGAAATTCATTTGTCAACCAATTGATCTTGAGGAATGTTTTGAGCCATGCCATTAAGTCAAAATGAATTATTTGAAACCTTGATATCATGGCTTAAACCAATCAATCATTTGCTAGGTCAAAAATCAGAAATTGCATCTTCTCAGTCAAAACCCTAATTTGACCATTTTGCCCTTTTGATGATCTGATCAAATATCTTGAGGAATTGTGATACAAACTTGATAAAATGACATATATGAGTTCATGATGTTGATATGGATCAAAAATTATGAAGTTTGACTGTAAATTGGCCACAATTGACTTTTTCCCTAATACAGCTGATTTTTAGGTCACTTGATCAATTAAGAGCAAAAATGTGATCCAAGACTTGAAACTTGACATGAGCAATATTGAGAGTCCAAAATAATCCATGAAAGTCATATGGGGCATTAAAAGTCCATTTATCCTTGTGCAGTCTCAATCCCTAATTTTTAGTCATCTGAGCTTAAGGAGGTGTCTTGAGCTGATCAAACCTTGTGCAGTATTGAACCAAAGGAGATCTTGTGAGAGATTATTTGATAAATGAGAGGAAAATTTTAGGGTACAACATATTCCCCTATTCAATCTTCTTAAACCTGAAGAGTTAGATTGGCGAATCTGCCATTCGTGACTTGAAGGTGGAAGATGATTGAACACTAGAGTGCCCAGAAATTTGCACTCGAAGATGGATTGGGAATGGGCTTATAGATGCCATTTGGAGGAATGGTGGTAAATACTGGAAGAAGTATCAGCATAAATCTTTGGTCGATTTATACTAAAACTTGATGTTTTACCTGTGGAATGTTAAATACAGATGTATGCATGATTTTCACCAGATGTGGTATTATGATAAATGCATTTTGTATGTACGTGCTATGATGTATGAATGTGCGATGCATATTTGTCTGGGAAAATAAATCCCTGACTGCTCCTGAGGAATTCTGGGAAACTGAATCCCGGATTGCTGTGGAGGATGAAGAATATGCATATCTTCAAACTTGGTTGAAAGAATGCTCCCGCTGGGGAATATCTCTTGAATGTCATTTGTTATTTGGTCGGATCCATGTTTCATAATTTGCTGAAGATGAGGAAGTTAACTGCTATCTGGTCGGATCTAGGCTTCACGATAGCTTACCGAGGAAGAACAAATTATTTGTTATCTGGTTGGATTCCAGGCTTCACAGAAGATTTCTTGGGGAAAGTGAAGTTAGGTTGTTATCCGGTTGGATTCCCAGCTTCACAACAACCTGTTGGGGATAAGGAAGTTAATTATTATCTGGTCAAATCCAGGCTTTGCAGTAACTTGCTAGAAAGGATGAAGTTCAACTGATATCTGGTCGGGTCCAGGTTTCATAGTAACTTGAAGTGGTAACTACTATCTTGTCGGGTCCAGGCTTCATAGTTTTTGAAGAGTTATACTATTATCTGGTCGGGTCCAGGCTTCATAGTGTCTTGCTGGCATTGTAGCTAGTTGTTATCTGGCCAGACTCCAGACTTCATAATAACTTGCTTGAATAGACGAAGATGAACTGATATCTGGTCAGATTCAGGCTTCACAATAACTTAATAACTTTAAACCGCTATCTGATCGGATTCCAGGCTTTGCAGATTTCCGAGTTGGATGAAGTTAATTGCTATCTAGTCAGGTCTAGGCTTCACAATAAACTAGTCTGAAGAAGATAGGGTTGAACTGATATCTGGTCGGGTCCAGGCTTTACAATAACTTTCTTGGGAACTTAGTTGTTATCTGGTCGAATTCCAGGTTTCACAACAAACTTCTGAGGGGAATTTCTATCTGGTCGGATCCAGGCTTCACAATAACTTGTTGGGGGTAGAGGCAAACTCTACTGGGGAAAATAAGTTAAACCTTGGTTTGGTTGAGTCCAGGTTCTTCTATATCTTCAAAAAGTTAAACTATTATCTGGTCGGGTCCAGGTTTCATAGTATTTGAAAGGTTTTCACTATTATCTGGTCGGGTCCAGGCTTTATAGTGACTTGAGAAGTTGACAATATCTGGTTGGGTCCAGGCTTTATAGCATCTTTTGGAGATAGTAAAGGTTTTGTTGACGACTTTACTGGGGATTACGGGTTGTGGCCTTATGATTTGCAATAGTATGAAAGGCAAACTCAAGCTGGAGAGGATAAACTTAGCTGGGGAAATAAACCCTGTTGATGAATATTTGATGAACTATTGACGAGGTGAGTTCTTTGAGGAAGAGATCCACAAGGTTTCTTCTTGTAGGATCAACTTAGCTGGGGAGAGATCTTTCAAGAGATTGAGACTCTGGCTGGGAATCAACCTATGCAAAGAGACTTTGTGGGTAACTTTGTTGAGGATTGGTTTATTGCAGCCGATCTTGTGGAGATAATGTTAATGAAATAACTCTGTGGGGGTATTTCATATACATTAAAGAGGTGCTTGTTGCTGCTTAGCATGACACATGTGCCAAATAGTTTTAATCATGTTCATATGCATATGTTCGTTCAATTTTAGTCTGGACATTTTTGCATTAAAAAAAAAGAAAAAGTTTGCACTTCAAAGTATATTTATATTAATATTTTGCCCATGAATAGGTGTTTTTGTACAAAGATACGGAGATCCTAGTAAGAGGAAATCATTGAAAGGAAAACAAAAATTGAAAACAAAAACAAAATAGCCATGTGGAAATGATATCATTGCATTCCAACTATACTATTGCCCCCAATGTCTTTGAATGCCCTGTTGCTGTTGACAGAAGTTGATTGGATTGATCTTGGACCGTTTGAACTCGGACCTTGGTGATAAAGTTGATAGTGGTGATTCCGTGAGACATAGTCATACGCTTTCAATCCTTAACTTTTGCCTAGACCGCCCATTCGGGTTTTCAGCCCACCAGGATACCCATTTTTGCCCAATTCGCCCTTTCGAGTTTTCAACTTACTGGGTGTACAATATTTTGCATATATCCCTAATTGTTTCCCAAACCTTTTGGTTTTCTTGGATGCCCTTATTTTGCCTAGGTGTGTCAACCTAGCGGGTCCTTTATGCGTAGTATTTTTTAACTATGTCCGCGTTTATAGGATGTGGGAAGTCTTCACCATTCATGGTAGTCAGCATCATGGCACCGCCAGAGAACACTCTCTTAACAACAAATGGCCCTTCGTAGGTAGGAGTCCATTTTCCCCTGGGGTCGCCTTGTGGCAGAATAATGCGCTTTATCACCAAGTTGCCAGCTTGATATACACGAGGCTTGATCTTTTTGTTGAAAGGCTTAATCATACGTTTTGGGTACATCTAACCATGACAAACAACAGCTAATCGTTTCTCATCGATCAAGTTCAACTGATCCAACCTTGTCTGAATCCACTCGTCTTCGCCTAGGCCTGCTTCATTTATAATCTTAAGTGAGGGAATCTGAACTTCTACTGGCAGAACAGCTTCCATGCCATAGACTAAAGAAAAGGGAGTTGTCCCAGTTGATGTCCTAGCTGAAGTACAATAGACATGAAGAGCAAATGGTAACATCTCATGCCAGTCCTTATAGGTTACTACCATCTTTTGCACAATCTTCTTAATGTTTTTGTTTGCCGCTTCAACTGCGCCATTCATTTTAGGTCTATATGGAGAAGAATTGTGATGCTTCATTTTGAACTGAGTGCAAAGCTCAGTAATCATAGCATTGTTGAGGTTATTCCCATTGTCGGTGATGATCTTTTCGGGGATACATAGTGGCAGATGAGGTTGTGTTTGATGAATCTGACTACCACACTCTTGGTGACTGAGGAAAACGAGGCAGCTTCTACCCATTTGGTGAAATAGTCGATAACGATAAGAATGAAGCAATGTCCATTGGGAGCGGTGGGTTTGATTTCTCCAATCATATCAATGCCACACATTGCAAATGGCCACGGAGCAGTCATGACGTTCAGAGGGATAGGAGGCACATGGACCTTGTCAGCATAAATTTAGCATTTGTGACAAGTCCTAGAGTGTTGATGGAAATCAGTCTCCATCGTTGACCAATAGTAACTAGCTCTCAGGATTTTCTTAGCCATCGTATGTTCGCTTGAGTGAGTTCCAAGACCATCTTGCATGTCTTCCATAATTTCCTATGCCTCCTTCTTTTCCACACATCGGAGTGGAGTAGAGTCATGGTTGAGCTTGTACAATATTCCGTTACTTAGGAAGAATTTGGCAGAAAATCTTCGTAAGAACTTTCTGTCATTGATGGATGCCCCCTCGGGATACTCTTGTGCTTCAAGATATCTCATCACCTCATGGTACCGTGGCTTTTCTACCCTAGTGTCAAGCTCACAGCAGTGTGCAGGTTCGTTGAATCTTTCAATTGTGATCATAGGAGCTTAATTGTCCCATCTGACCTTGAACATTGAAGACATAGTTGCCAAGGCGTCATCCAACTGATTTTCTTCCCTAGGGAAGTGCTCAAAGGTGATCTCTTTGAAGTAAGGAATCAGAGATAGAACGAGCTCTTTGTAATGGATGAGATTAGGGTGTTTAGTATCCCAGTCTCCTTTTACTTGGCTAATCACTAGAGCGGAATATCCAAACACATTCAAATGCTTAATCCTCAAGTCAATGGCATCCTTCAAACCCAAGATGCATGCTTCGTACTCGGCCATGTTGTTAGTGCAATCGAAGCATAGTCTGGAAGTGAAAGTAGTGTTGCAACCTTCAGGGGATATGATCACAACACCAATTTCGTTACCCAAGGTGTCAGAAGCCCCATCGAAGACCATAGTCCACTGGGATCCTTGTTCAGGTCCATCATATGGTCCAGGTTTCACGCAGTCGGTCACTAGCATGATGTTCTCATATGGGAAGTCAAAGTTCATGGACTAATAATCATCGACAGCTTGATGGGCCAAATGATATGCTAGTACGCTTCCTTTGATGGCCTTTTGCATTGTGTATTAAATGTCGTACTCAGTCAAGATCATTTGCCATCTGGCTATCCGTCCGGAAAGAGAAGGTTTCTCGAAGATGTACTTGATTGAGTCCATCTTAGAAATCAACAAAGTGGTATGCATCAACATATACTGTCTTAGCAGGTGAGCAGCCCATGCTAGAGCGTAGCAAGTTTTCTCGAGGAGTGAATATCTGGTTTCACAGTCGGTAAACTTTTTGCTCAGGTAATAAATAGCATGCTCTTTTCGGCCAGACAAGTCATGTTGGCCCAAAACACACCCCATAGAACTCTCTAGTACTGTCAAGTACATGATCAAGGGTATTCCTTCAACTGGAGGCATGGGAATAGGAGGTTCTTGCAGATATTCTTTGATTTTGTCGAAGGCAGCTTGGCATTCATCATTCCATCTGACTACCTGATATTTCTTCAAGATTTTGAAGATTGGATCACAAGTAGCAGTCAAGTGAGATATGAAGTGGGCGATGTAATTGAGACGACCCAAGAATCCTCTAACTTCCTTTTCAGAGTGGGGGACTTGAATTTCTTGGATGGCCTTTACCTTTGCAGGATCGACTTCGATGCCTTTACTGCTGACAACAAAACCTAGAAGCTTTCCAGATCGTACTCCAAATGTGCACTTTTTAGGGTTCAACCTCAACTTGTACTTTTTCAACCTTTCGAATAGTTTGTACATGTGATCGAGATGTTCCTCATTGGTTTGTGATCTGGAAATCATATCATCCACATATACCTTTATCTCATGATGAATCATGTCATGAAACAAAGCTACCATATCCCTTTGATATGTTGCACCTGCATTCTTCAATCCGAACGGTATGACCTTGTAGCAAAAGGTGCCCCATTGCGTAACGAAAGTGGTCTTCTCTATGTCTTTGGGGCCCATCCTTATCTGATTATAGCTGGAGAAGCCATCCATGAAAGATAAGACTTTATGCTGAGCAGTATTATCGACCAAGACGTCAATGTGAGACAGAGGGAAATCATCCTTGGGGTTTGCCCTATTTAGATCCATATAGTCTACGCACATGTAAACTTTTCCGTCTTTCTTCGGCACTGGAACCACATTTTTAACCCATTGGGGATAAGATGTCACAGCTAGGTATCTTGCATCAAATTGTTTCATCACTTCAGCTTTTATATTTTCAGACATATCAGACCTCATGCGATGAACTTTTTGTTTGACAGGAGGACAATCTTCCTTTGTTTCCAGATGATGAACTACGATGTCGGTATCCAACCCTGGCATATCTTCATAAGACCAAGAAAATACTTCCACATAATCATGTAACATCTGAACCAACCTGCTCTTGACATTGCTTTCCAAGTTAGCGTCGATCTTGACTTCCTTCTTGTCTGTCTCAGTATCCAGATTGATGACCTCAACTGACTCTTCGTGCGGCTGAATAACTTTTTCCTCTTATAATAGAAGGCTGACTAGTTCTCTCGGTATATCACAATCTTCCTTGCCTTCGTCTTCGGCTTGGTTAATTGGACATTCAAAGTCATATTCGGCAATAGTAGAGTCATTGGCAATATGATCCAGAGTGGATGAGGACCTGCAAGAGTGTGTGTGTGCATGTAAGATACATGGCTATTTTGAAAAATGTATTTGAAGAAAAGAAAGACAATGAACACAAAGATTTGAATGCAAAAGAGTCCAATGGTTTGTATTGAATGGTCATATGATTAGATGGATATAAATAAAACCCTTGACAAATGGACCAAAGTGCCCAGGGTCAGGCACATGGCTTAAAAGTCATTGTTAAATATTACAGACAAAATGTTCTTGAATTCAAATAAAAAGCAATAAACAAGTAGATTACTCCTCAATGAAAGAGATGGGCACGAAGTCCTTTGCATGCCAATTATTTAGCTCCGTTGTAGTAGGATACACCCAACCTTTAAATGCAGCTACATCATCCGAATCACCCACAGTGTTAACTTCATGGATTCTAATATGGAGAGGTGGCTTTCCTACACGAGCATGCCTCACTTCCTTCTGTGCCTCGATGGTGAAACCTAAACCAAATTTGTCTTCCTTGAATGGTATATCGAGGAGTTGCCCCCAAGTATCACTGCTTCCTTCTTCAACTGCAACACGAGCATCTTTGACTTAAACTATCTTCGGCACGACCTTAGCAGCTTTGGACACATCAGAGGAACATTTGGTAGCAGCAACCATTGGTGGCACAACTTCTAAGGCTTGACACGGGATCTCTATGAATTCTCCGTCCATTTCCACGTATTTGAAAGAGTTGAGGTGGCTTACCATAAACTCTTCCTCTCCACAGACAGTGACAATTCTTCCCTTGACCGGATATTTGAGTTTTTGATGGAGAGTTGAGGTTACTTCCCCAGCTCCATGGATCCAAGCGCGACCCAACAAACAAGAATAGGCAGGACGGATATCCATGATGTAGAAGGTGGAGTTGAAAATTTGGGAGCCCACCTTGATTGGAAGATCTACCTCTCCATGAACTGTCCTTTTTGATCCATCGAAGGCCCTCACAATGATATTACTTGGTTTTAAGACCAAACCTTCACAGTCTAAACGGTCTAACGCCCCATTGGGTAGCATGTTTAAAGAAGAACTAGTGTCGACCAAAACGTGCACTAGGTTAGTCCCTTTACACTCGACAGAAACATGTAGAGCTTTATTGTGGTTCTTCCCAAGCTGTATTAGATCGGCATCTGAGAATCCTAATCCATTATCAGCCGTCAAGCTAGCCACGTAATTCTCAAATTGTTCAGTCGTGGTATCATAGGGGACATGAGCCTTCTTCAAGAATTTGATTAATGTCTGAGCATGGGCATCGAAACAGAGTATCAACAACAATATAGAAATCTTAGAAGGAGTTTGCCCCAACTGTTCCATAATCTTGAAGTTGCTCCTTTTTATGATTTTCAAGATCTCGTACATCTCACGAGCGGAAGGTTCTCCATCAGCAATGTCCTTTATGGGTATTTCTGTCACGACAGGCTCAACAACTTTCTCTTTCCCTCTTGTATCGATATTTGCCTTAGCAGCAGTGATGCAGACGGGTGCCTTCGTAACAACTGGCGGTGAGATGTTGGGTGAAAAGATTCTCCCAATTCTTGTTACCTTACTTGAGCCAGCTATGTTACCAAAATCATCATCTTTGTCTTCTTCGATCCAAGCGTCTTGTTTTATCCCATGGTAAAACACCTCAGCGCCATAGTTCCATGGCATTGCCTTGTTTGAAGAGTAGGGAATTGGTCCGGGATTGGTAATTATTAAGGGAGCAACAGTTGGTTCATTTGAAATCCTGATAGGACCTTTGGAGGAGATCCTAAGAGGCTTGTTTGAGATGGTTATAATGGAGAGATCTTCACATTTATTAGTCAAACCTTTGGCAAGCGGAGTCTTCTCAAATAGGATCTCGTGGCTATCCATCAGGAGTTGAATGCCTTCCTTCAGCCCTTCGCATCTATTGAGTTGTTTAGTACAACAAACACAGTCTTTTACACAGCCAGGGAAGATCCCATCTTTCAATAGATTCTTTTTGATGATATTCAGCAGAGTAGTCAAGCCTTCAACAGAGGCAACGGAAATTGTATCTTCAATAACATTGACACCATTGCCATGGTTCGGCATAGGTACGGTGATTATATTCGGAGTTAGAGGAGGATTAAATTCAATAGTCTTATTATCTATCAAATCCTAAATTTTATTCTTCAAGGCCCGGTATTGGTCAGTCTCATGCCCGGGGCTACTTGAATGATAAGCACATTTGGCGTTCGGGTTGTACTTTGGTGAAGAGGTATCTGGATTGGCAGGAGGATCGCGCAATGTCACCAAATTAGCCTTTAGAAAGTGTTATAAGGCTTAGGATAGTGACATTCCTATCCTCGTGAATTGTCTTCTCGGAGTTTCAAATCATTGATGATTAACATATGGTCTTGGAGCAGGAGTTGGATTGGAGATTCGGACAACATTAACAGATGGATGGTCACTCTTCTTGGTACGGGCTCTTGCCCCGTACACAACATTGATTTCCTTCTTCGCGGCAAAATGATTCTTTATAGGATTGGAAGTGGAAGCGGATGCTATGGGAATCTTCCCACTTTTGATGTCGCTTTCAACTCTTTCACCGGTTAAGGTTAGCTCAGTGAAGCCGGAAGAAGAACAGCCAACCAACAAGTTAAAGAATGGACTAGATAAAGTTCCTATACACACGTCGATATGGTCCCTATCAGTCAAAGGTGGTTGAACCCTACTGGCGAGGTCTCTCCACTTTTGTGTGTATTCTTTAAATCCTTCATTCTTCCCCATTGTCATATCTTGTAATTGAACTCTTGTCGGTGCCAAGTCGGCATTATACTGGTATTTATGGTAGAATGCGGTGGCTAAATCTTCCCAGGTATTGATATGGGAACCATCTAACTGATAAAACCATTCTAGTTGCGTTCCGACCAAGCTTTCTTGAAAAAAGTGAACCCAGAGTTTCTTATCATCAGTGTGCGGCTGTATCTTGCGCACATAAGATTTCAGGTGAAGTTTTGGACAGGAAACTCCATCGTACTTTGCAAAGACTGGTATTTTGAATTTGTGGGGAATGACAACCCCAGAGATCAAATACAAATCATCAAAATCTAAACCGGGGACGACTTGGATCTCGACGGCCTTCAATATGCCTTCTAACTGCTTATACTTGACATCGGCATGAGGGTACTACTCGTCAAAATGATCATCATCAGACGCTTGACCGTTGACGCACTCATCCTGGGTACTTCTAACTTCTCCAATCTGATCCTCATCTTCCTCAGATGAGTCTTCCACTACTGGGATCTGACGGACTAACTCCTTGAACCTTCTACCCATATTGACCAAAGCTTTCCTCTTGGGCTTCTTCTTGGCTTCCAACAATGCCATCATATCTTGTTGCCCCTTAGCTAGGGCCAGTAGAGTTTTTTAGAATTGAGAGTTTTGTGCCTGAAGGTCCTTCACAGTTTTCTATAGATCCATCTTGTTGAAATAAACAACAGAAAGATAAGGAAACCTCCTATGTGAAAACCTGTCATGTTATGATGCATGGAAGATGTATATGCAAATGATTTCAAGGATTTATGGAATTTAAATTTGTATAGACAAAAGAATGAACAAACGTTAATTTCATTAATTAGTTCAAAATTATTACATCTTTCCTCTCGGGCTTACAAAATAACTCTCTAAGATAAAAATACTGAACGCATCCTCTTCGGCGCGAGGTAGGCTTTCACACTTTGCTCTTCTTGTAGCTGCTTTGTAAGCTCCAAGACTCTTTTCTCACTAGCATATAATTGAGCTTCGAAAGTATATCGTTCTTCCTTTAGCTGAATCCAACCCTTTTACAAGTCTTTAAGAGAAGTAGGAATGTATGGATGGAGGACAGTGTACGAGACATCTCCTTCAACCACAGGTTCCATGATAACTGGTAAGATGGAGGGATAAGGAATCACAAGTTTCTGAGCACGAGCTCGTACCCACTTAAGGTAAGGCTCGAGGGGAATGGAATTCTTGTGTCCCAACATCTTGCTATCCACTTTGCTTACCATCCTCCAAGCTCGTATAAACCTTTGACAATAGCTTTGATCGTCGCTCTCGTAGTCGAATACCACTCCTTGGATGAGCATCTCATGTGGACCATATCTTCGAGCGTAACCAACCTGTCGTAAGGCTAAACAGGGGTTGTAAGTGAGGCCTCCCAAAATGTCAAGCAAAGGGACATTAGAGAATTCCCCACAACGGTCATTGATAGTAATGTTCTCCAAGGATCGAGAACACCAATGAACATCTGAATGTCTGAGCATCATCAGCCTATGGGACCATCTCAAACCTTGCTCATTCTTCAACATAGATCGAGGAAGATGAGAAATAAACCATCTAGCCAAGAGAGGAGTGCAACACATGAGGATCCCTCTCTTCCTCATAGTGCGAGAGTGAAAAGAATGTAGGATATCTCCCAACAAAGTAGGCACTGAATTGCGAGACATGAAGATTTTGAAAGCATTTACATCTATGAGTTGGTCAGGGTTTGGAAACAAAACCATCCCTAAATGAGAAGGGCCAAGATTTCTTCAAAATCTTGTAAGTCCAAAGAGTTCCAACAATATTGAGCTTTCTTAAACAAGAACTTGGCTAAGAAACCTTTGACACCACTCCTTGTTTCCCAATTAGTTGTGATATCAGATTGTTACAAGTGTAATGCTTGGGAAATTCTTCAGGTTTTGGATCTCTTTCCGTACCGTTTAAGGGTAATTGATTGAGAATGGGAATCCTTAAGAGTTATGAGAATTATTCTAGAGTAGGCACAAGTTGATAATCGGGAGAAATGAAGCAATGGTGTAGAGGACCAAAGAACTGGAAAAGCACCTTCATCATATCTTCATCAGTGTTGGAGGTTACCAAGTTTAGGAGGCGACCATGTCTTTCGGTGAATGAAGAACTCTCAGGGAATCTTGATGCTAGCTCTTTGAGTTGAGGAGGAATTCTTACGAGATTGACTTGGATAGTGTTCCTGCGGAGGGAAGCCATGTCCTACAAAACGGAACAAAGATAAATTCTAATAATCCTTGAAATGGTTAGTAAGAATGAGTATGATGTTATGATGTTTATGATGTTATGTACAAATAAGCATATACAAACAAGGCAAATAAGTCCTTAGGTTTAGGCTTACATGGTGTCTCATGGGTAAGTACCCTCCTGAAGTTTAGTTGGCTCAAACCTGTCCTAGAAATAGTAACCGGGTTCTAAGAGATCTCAATATCACTGATCTGTCTTATCGGGCATTGTTTCAGCATAAACCTCTTTTATGGCGACCAAAATATCCCGAGAAGTCAAATCTCAATGAGTGTAGTGTTGAGTATCAACCAACTTCAGACTGCACCAAAGCCGGTTATGTCACTATGTCCTAATGGCCAAGTTGGTCAAGTAAAGGTTCTAAAAATCAGTTAATGCTTCATGACACCACACAACGGACCCGTATTCTCCTTGACTACTCAAGGGTTATCGGTACCCACAAATGTGTCACACTAACATAGCTATTGCTTAAACCATGTCGGTATACCCCACACAGTTTCCACAACGTATTTCTACTTCCCTATAAGGTATCCCAAATCTGGGTAGAGGATTTAAACAAGCCCAAAAAAGGAACCAAAATGTAAAGCAAACAAGTCAAGCAATGAAAGCAAATAAAGGTGATTTAACCCTAAGGTAACCCCACTTTTAAGTTTTTCCCTAGCAGAGTTGCCAATTCTGTGATACGATGAGAGAATTGACTTGGGATGTTTTGCGTTTGATTGAAAATGTTGCGGTTAGCAAGAGTCGCCACCGACTTTTCTTTTATCCAAAAGGAAAGACTGAAAAGAACAGGAAAGACCTTTGAGATTATTTCTTGAGTTCGGGGGGTAGATTATGAAAAGGGAAGGTATTAGCATCCTTTTCATCCATAGTTATCTATGGGCTCTTAGTTGATTGCTAGATCACTTGCTTTTGTTTGAAAATATGCTTTGTGTGGTTTTGAAAGTATTTTGAAAAGGCGCATTCATTTAGGCAAACTTTATAATAGTTATCGTTCATAAGAACGTATACAAAATGTTGGGATTTTGAAAATATTTCATGTTTGGAAAATGTTTTGAAAGTGTTTTTGAAAGTGTTTGGTGTTTGTTTTGAAAATAAGCAAGGATGTTTAATTTGAAAGTGAGCAAGCAACTAAGAACAATCTACCTACTCAAAAGTATTTGTTCATTTCTCCCTTTCCTTTGATATTGCTATCTTACCATTGATTGGTAAGAAGCCCTATCTTTGGATGTAAAGGGACGGGCGTGGGTCATCGTATAGTCATGATAGCAATATTGTGAGATGTCTTAGTATTTCTCTTTGAGGGACTAAGATCATTTTTAAAGGCAACATTTATAGCGTCATCGAGGGACTATGATCTTGTATTTTTTTATTTGTTTTTGCTAAGACATCCCACATGCATAACATGGCCATTTTTGTAAGGCAACAAAGTGGAATTACCCTAAGGGTGCAAGTGTGTTTGATTTACATGCATTGTTTTATCTTGAATTAGGGTTTGCTACTTGTTGATTTTAGTCTTGCCATACAAACCCTAATTACTCGCATTTATATAAAATCGATAAATTGCGGAAAATAAAATTACTATGCAATTACATCATTAGGGGAGGGGGTGTACAAATTTACAAATGGAGATTGCAAGAAAATTAAACCTAATTAACTATTACAACCATATTGAATAATGTATAAAAATTTGAAAAGAAAATAATGCAAGAATGTAAATGGAAAAAATTGATTTTTGTTTGGTTTTTATGAAAGAGTTTAATTTTTTACCTAATTAAAAAAATGATTAATTAAAATTAAACCTAAACTAATTAAGAAAGAAATTAAGCATGAAATATTAAAAGTGAACATATAAAAGTGAAAATAATAAATAAAAATATTTTTGAATTTTTTATTAATAAAATAATAATGATAATAATAATAATAGTAATAAAAAATAATAAAAAGAAAACTGAAATAAAATAAAAATAAAAGAAAATAAATAAAAATGAAATAATAAAAGTTGGGTCAGGATGCAAAAGTAGGCAGGGGGGTTAAAAGTCAGCAAAATAACTAGGTCCATTGTTAGAGGCTCAGCGCTGGTTGTTGCAAAAAAAAGAAAGAAAATGCTGAAAAATAAAACAAAAGGTAGCGTTGGGTGTTGAACCCATGACCTCTAACATACACGCGCACTACCTTTGCCATTAGGGTGGTTGTACATCCAGTAACATAAACAAAACAATAAATACATAACACAAGTCATTTCCTGAATATGACTTCATCTTCAACCTCCAGCCTGAACATCTGTAACTTCACCATTTCTCAACAAAAAAGAAAGATGCAAACATGAAAGTTGCTCCATTTTACCATACGAATCCAACCATATAAATATCATAAGCTATAAATCAAAGATGAATGAGAATTTCTAAAAGCACCAAATTCTGACCTAACTTTTTTCAGAGATTCAAACCCAAAATTCTCTAAGCTCAATTAATATAAATGAAATCCATGGATATGTACAGTTTCATGGAAATGATGTCTATATTTTATCTTCACAAATGCAAACTTAATAATGCCTAAATGAGAAGATAGAAGTTCAGAAAATGTACCTCAAAACTGGAAATCGTGAAATGAGTTTGAACTGCTTTCAAGGAGTTGTGATGATCATGTTAGCTTCCTCAAGTTCCCAGGAAGCTAATGCAATGCTTACTTGATGCTGGGAGTGTTTGAATCGTGCTAGAGAAGTCAAGGTGCAAGCTCTGTTTTTAGTTATGGAAGTTGATGAAGATGATGTTACAGTCGTGTAACAGGGTGTGAGATTGTTTTTAGATGATGTTTAGGAACTTTTGGAAGTGAAAATCCAAGAAACGCACAAGTGGATTTTGAGTTTGGAGTTTTTGGTCAGAATGTGCAACAATGGTGGTTTGTTATGCAGTTTTGAGTTTGGGAGAGTTTGAGTGCTTGTGCATTCGTGTGTTATGTTGTAATAGAGTTGTATAGTTATAAACAAAAGTTCTTAGGGTTTCAAGTTAACAGATCTGTGAGATATAAAGTTATGGTTATGTTACTTGATTTTGAAGAAAAGTGGAAAACATGGTTTCAAGGCATAATACAAGAATGATATGAGTTTATTGGAGGCCCTAGACATGTTGCTTTTATCTTTTACATTGCTTGTACTCAGATAAAATAAGTTGGGAGCTCTATGCATTGACTTTTGCAATAAAGCTTGCTTTTCCAAAATGGAAGTGTTACCTTTGTGCCATTAATGGAATAACCATTTGGACAATGCTTCAAATGCTTGGATCAAAGCTCTAACAGTTGTATAAACATTTAATTATAGAGTGAAAGGAAAGTTAGAAGCCTGCAAAGCAAATATTATGCAGCCTAGCATGGATTTGGTTCATGTGTTCATCAAAAAATGGCTTGTAATTCAAGTTTGAAACCCTAACTTCTTGCCTTCGATTCTCCTTGCTCAAGTATGATCTCAATGATTTCTTGGACATTTTGGAAATATTGTAACATCCTCTACAACCTCTATGTTGGACATTTTTGAAGATTCATCTTAGAACTATGTGAAAACTTTCCATGAAGTTAGGTCAAAATCCTGCCTAAACTAGGGCAAAATTTCACTAAGTTTTCAAGTTTCATGAACATGTCTTCTTTAAATCATAACTTGAAATCCATGAATTTATAGAAAACGTTGTGTTCTACAATGTTTTAGATATCATTGAGATATACAACTTTCATGTTGGAAGTTTCCTTTGAATCATCTTGCATCATGGTGGAAATTTGGCTCAAACTTATGAAAAAAATGTGAATTTCCAACACTTACAAAAAATTTTAAGTTTAGAAATTTTGACTTTTCCAAAATGAAATCTTGACTTTTTGATTTCTTGATGAACAAGTTTCATATTTTTACATGTCTTGATGAATTGTGATATTTGATACTTGATTTTGACCAAAAAGTCAAAGTTTGACTCTTTAGTGCGCAGTTGACTTTTCATCAGTTGACTGAAATTCATCTGTCAACCAATTGATCTTGAGGAATGTTTTGAGCCATGAAATTCGGTAAAAATGAAGTATTTGAAACCTTGAGATCATTCCTTAAACCAATCAATCATTTGCTAGGTCAAAAATCAGAAATTGAATCTTCTCAGTCAAAACCCTAATTTGACCATTTTGCCCTTTTGATGATCTGATCAAATTTCTTAAGGAATTATGATCCAAACTTGATCAAATGACATATATGAGTTAATGATGTTTATATGGGTAAAAAATTATGAAGTTTGACTATAAATTGGCCACAATTGACTTTTTCCACAATACAACTGATTTTTAGGTCAACTGATCAATTGACTAAGCAAAAATGTGATCCAAGACTTGAAACTTGACATGAGAAATCTTGAGAGTCCAAAATGATCCATGAAAGTCATATGAGGAATTAAAAGTCCATTTATCCTTGTGCAGTCTCAATCCCTAATTTTCAGTCATCTGAGCTTAAAGAGGTGTCTTGAGCTGATCAAACCTTGTGCAGTCTTGAACCAAAGGAGATCTTGTGAGAGATTATTTGATAAATGAGAGGGGAAATTTTGGGGTACAACACTCCCCGTGTTTCAGAATGTTTGATAAATAAGGTATGATCTTCTTGACTTTGTTTGAAGCCCAAACCTATTATGATACGGTGGGAGAATTAACTTGAAGGTTTTGCTTTTGATTGCAAATGTTGCGGTTAGAAAGAGTCACCACCGACTTTTCTTTTATCCAAAAGTAAAGGTGAAAAAGCATAGGAACAACCTTTGAGATATAGTATTTATTTTCTTAAAGAAATTAGGGTTTACCCTTAAAACAAATGAAATTAATCTTTTTTTATTTATTTCTTTATATTTTTTACATTAAAAATACTTTTACATACATAGGTAAATAAAAACCTTTTTGCATAATTCATTTATTTGTTTGATATATTTATTTATTTTGATCATTTAAATATTGTCCATTTAAATATTTATGCATTGTGATTCAATTTGGATGTAATAGTAAATTAGAGTTTATATTTCTTGTCAAATACCCCCCATTCAAAATTGTACCCCCATCCCCATAATCATGTTGTAATAGCTTAGAATTTAAATTCTCGCACTTTATGCTTTCAATTATGCCATGATTAGAGAATTAGGGTTTGTATGCAAAAATCCAAATTAACAAATAGTTTGACCTAATCAAAGACAAAAATGAATGAAAATCAAACACAATGCACACTTGCACCCCTAGGGTTACAATCCACTTGTTGCCTTCAAAAATGGGTCATGTAATGCATCTTGGGTACTTTGGCAAAACAAAAACAAAACAAAAGATCTTAGTCCCTCGATAACGCTATCTTGGTTGCCTAAACAAAAATGATCAAGTCCCTCAAGAAAATTGCCAAAGATACTTAACACAATTGCTATCATGGTTTATACGATGACCCGCGCCTGTCCCGTTTAACATCCTAACACAAGGTTGTTCACCAAATACAATGGTGAAACAACACTGTCAAAAGGGTTAAAAACATTAGGAAGGATCTTTGAGTAAAATAGGGTAGATAGCTCTTAGTTACTTGATCAAAAAAGCTTGAAAAACATCCTTGCTATTTTCAAACACACTTCACAACACAATTTCAAAACATTTCCCAAATCAAACTTTCAAAACATTGAAATCTTTTCAAAAATACAAAAACCCCTTTGTATACATTCAAACAAGAATCATTACAAAGGTTGCCACAACGATGGCCTCTTTTCAAAACGTCTCTCAAAACCACACACAAAGCACTATTTCAAACAATTGGAAAAGAAAAGCAAGTGATCGAAACAAGTAACTAAGAGCCCATGGATAACCATGGATGAAAAGGGTGCTTGCACCTTCCCTTTTCATAATCTACTCCCCGAACCCAAGAAAACATCTCAAAGGTCTTTCCTGTGCTTTTTGACCTTTCCTTAGGATAAAATAAAAAGTCGGTGGCGACTCTTGCTAAACCGAAACATTTGCGAATACAAACGCAAAACCTCAAGTCAGTTCTCCCACCGTATCACAGAAATGGCGACTCTGCTGGGGATTTATTCTAAAAGTGGAGTAACCTTATGGTTTAGATCACCTTTGCATGCTTATCTTGTTTGCTTTGATTGTTTACATTTGGTTCTCTTATTTGGGCTTGAAATCCTCTACCCGTATTTGGGAAACATTCATAGGTAAATAGGAATACGTTGTGGAAACTGTGCGGGGTATATCGACATGGTTGAAGCAATAGCTATATTAGTGCGACATATTTGTGAGTACCGGTAGCCTTTGAGTCAATCAAAGAGAATACAGGGCCGCTGAGAGATGTCATGAAGCACTAATGAACTCTTAGAACCTTACTTGACCATCTTGGCCTTATTAAGGGTAGTGAGATGATCGGCTTTGATGCAGTCCAAAGTTGGTAGATACTCGATACTACACTCATTAAGGGTTGTTTTCTTGGAATATTTTGGTCGCAAGTTAAGTGGCTAAACCAAAACAATGAACACAGAAAATAATCCAGTGATATTGAGCTCCTTATAACCCGGTTACTATTTATAGGACAGGTTGAGCCAACTAACTTCAAGAGGGTACTTACCTATGAAACCTCATACAAGCCTGAAACTAGGATCTTGTGTGATTTGCTTGTACATGTTCTTGTGCATACATCATGAACATCATAAAGCATCATATGCATCCACTAACCATTTCAAGGGTTCAGATCTTCATCTTGGTTCTTGTTTTGTAGGTCATGGAATCTCTTCGCAGAAAAACAATTCAAGCCAACCTTGTGAGAATCCCTCCTCAACTCAAGGAGCTTACTTCCAAGATTCCAGAGAATTCTCCTTTCAGTGAAAGACATGGTAGACTTCTCAACTTGGTCAACTCCAACATTGAAGAAGACATGGTGAAAGTTCTCTTCCAATTCTTTGACCCCCTACACCACTGTTTCACATTCCCTGATTACCAACTAGTACCTACTTTGGAGGAATTTTCTCAACTCCTGAGGATTCCTATTATCCATCAACTACCCTACAACGGTACAAAAATAGAACCAAAGCCTGAAGATGTTGCTCAAGCATTACACTTGCAACCATCTGATATCAAAGGACATTGGGAAACCAGAAGTGGTATCAAGGGTTTCTTGGCAAAATTTCTGTTTGAGAAGGCACAAGACAAATGGAATTCTCTAGATCTACAAGCTTTTGAAGAGATTGTGGCACTCCTCATCTATGGGTTGGTCTTGTTCCCAAACCTTGATCAGCTTATAGATGTGAACGCTGTCAAGATTTTCATATCTCGGAATCCTGTGCCTACATTGCTTGGGGACATCCTACACTCATTTTACACACGAACAATGAGGAAAAGAGGTGTTCTCATGTGCTGCACTCCTATTCTAGCAAGGTGGTTTATTTATCACCTTCCCCAAACAGTTTTGAAGAATGAGCAGGGTTTAAGGTGGTCACAACGGTTGATGACCCTCACACATTCTGATGTTCATTGGTGTTCTCGGTCCAGAGAAAATGTCATCATCATTGATCGTTGTGGAGAATTCCCTAATGTCCCTTTACTTGGAATTAGGGGAGGCATTACCTACAACCCCTGTTTAGCTCTGAGACAGTTTGGATATGCCCGGAGGGATGGCCCTCATGATATGATGATTCCTGACCTAGTTTTTGACTTTGACAACTATGCGCAAGGACTTCGAGAAAGGTTTATCCGAGCTTGGAGGATGCCCAACAAGGTGGATAGTAAGACACTGGGGCACAAGAATTCCATCCCCCTTGAGCCTTATCTCAAGTGGGTACGAACCCGCGCCCAGAGTCTTATGATGCCATACCCTCACATTCTCCCCGTGATCAAAGAGCCTGTTATGGAAGGAGAGGTTCCATACACCCTCCTACATCCAGACATGCCAACATCATTGGAAGAATTACAAAAGAGTTGGATCCAGCTCAAGGAAGAACAGAATACTTTTGAAGCCAGCTTATATGCCAGTGAGAAGAAGGTTTTGAAACTTACCCTTCGACTTCATGAAGAGGAGACTCTCAACACTTACATCGCACCAAAGAGGATGCACAATGTCTTTTTACATTAAGAATTTTGTAATATTTTGCACATGGGGCATTTATGTACTAACAAATTTCTTCTTAATATGACGTGTGTTCTTTTTGTTTGCAACAAATTTGAATTTTTGAATCCTTGAATGCATTACATGAATAACATATCATTCATTATATGCGTAAACAGGTCTTCACACCAGGTTTCCTTATCTTTCTGCTGTTTATTTCAGCAAGATGGATTTGGAGCAGACGGTTAAGGATCTACAAGCACAGAATTCACAATTCCAGCAACTCCTCATGACCTTAGCAAAGGGTCAAGAGGACCTTAAAGCACTGTTGGAGAAAGAGAAAGATAAAGAGAAAAAGAAGAAAAGTACTGGTATGGACACTATAGGAAGAAGGTTTGAAAACAAGGCTAGAAACGTTCTCGAGTTCCCCTCGACGTCTGATGAAGGGATTGGTAAAGGAAAAGGAATTGCGATGCCTTCTGAATCTGAAGTTGAAGAAGAAGAAGAGGAAGAAGATGAAGATTACTCCGAATAGCAATATCCCCCGGCGGATGATAAGTATAAAAATCTTGAGGATCGGTTGGCATCCATGGAGTTGCAAAGGGTACCTGGGTTAGACTTTGAAGAACTAGGGTTGGTTGTTGGAATCGTCATTCCTCCCAAGTTCAAAGTACCTACATTTGCTAAGTATGACGATTTGTCCTGTCCAAAGATGCATCTGAGGTCCTACGTCAGAAAGATCCAACCCCACTCTTCTGATAAAGACCTCTGGGTCCACTTTTTTCAAGACAGTTTGTCAGGCACACAATTGGACTGGTTTTATCAACTTGAGAGGTCGGATGTTCATAACTGGGAGGACTTAGCTGCTGCTTTCTACCGACAATACCAATACAATGCAGATTTAGCGCCTACTCGTACTCAACTACAGAGTATGGGTATGGCTTCTAATGAGGGATTTAAGGAGTATGCCCAGAAGTGGCGGGATTTGGCTGGAAGGGTGCAACCACCTTTGTCGGATAGAGAGCTGGTTGACATGTTTTTAGGGACTCTGTCAGGTCCATTCTTCAATCATTTAATCGGGAGTTCATTTGCAGGATTCACCGAATTAATTCTGACCGGTGAAAGGGTCGAAGCTGGCATTAAAAGTGGTAAAATTCAGAAGGATGCCTCCGCTTCCACTGCTATTAAGAAGACCTTCCCAGCTAAAAAGGAAGTTTCTGCTGTTCACAACCAGAGAAACCAAGGAAGAATAGAGCGCCGACCAACAGTGGGGGCTGTGATGATCCAAAACTCTTCAATCGATCAACCTCGAAGCAATTAACCAAGAGCTAATCAGCAAAGGGTAGAAAGGCCACAACGGAAATTCACCCGAATCAATATGACACCGACTCAAGTCCTCCCTCATCTGTTAAAGCTGAATCTCACCAACTTGAAAGAAGCGCCAAAAAACCCTAATACCTCTTCTCCTTATTATCATTCCAATGCAAAATGTGCATACCACTCTGACAGTGTAGGGCATGATACCAACAACTGTTGGGCTCTTAAAAACAAGATCCAAGACTTAATAGACGCCAAGGAGGTAGAATTTGATGCGCCCGAAAAGCCAAATGTGATTTCTGCCCCAATGCCGAAGCACGGTCATAATGTCCATGCCGTTATGGAAGATCTTCATGTCACCACCGTTAATGAATTAATGACTCTGTTACCAGTGATTAAAGTGAATTTGATGAAAGCCGGGATATTCCCAGGCTGTGGAAAAGACTGTTACTTTTGTTCAAACTTGCAAACTGACTGCCCACTGTTGAAATCAGGCATCCAACGCCTGATGGATACCCAAGAGATTCTCTTTTAAAAGACTCTTGTTGCTACTATCACTCATGTTACTCCTGCTACTTTTGTTACTTCAACCAATGACATTTCTATAATAACCATCTCCGACGATCTTTCCAAGACCTGAAAAAGGCCTGTTAAGATTATGCCTGATCCTACGTTTGTGCCGTTGAAAATCACCATGCCGGGGACTGTCCCGTATAAATCTAACAAGACGATACCATGGAACTACGGAGGAGAAATCTTCTACCATGGTATCAAGCAGATTGAATCAGTCCAAGAGAATTCCGATGATGAAACCCCTGATATAGGGAATATTGCGGGAACGAGCAAGATAACTCGCAGCGGAAGGATCTTCTCTCCGGAGATTGCTCCTCCACGGGCAGTCTTCGGACCCTTGAGAGTTTCTGTGCCTGTCAAGCCATCTGTGCAAAGCCCGGTAATTGAATAACTTGATACTCCTGAAGTTAGACCTTCTGATGTTACTACCAAAGGTAAGGGGATACTAGAAGCGCCTGTTAGGACGAAGGCTCAGACTGTGGTAATCCCCGAGACCACCCAGAAAGAGATGGAAGAAATCTTAAAGATAATCAAGAAGAGCAACTACGATGTCGTGGAGCAGCTAGGGAAAACCCCTTCCAAAATCTCCATGATGGCTCTCCTACTCTGCTCTGAGGCTCATGCTAAAGCCTTGATCAAATTTCTAAAGACGGCACACGTGCCTCAAGAAACTTCTGCTGACCAGTTTCAAGAGTGTGTGGCTAGCCTTACAGCTGATAATGGTCTTGGTTTTTCTGATGCTGATTTGACCCCTAAGGGAAGGAAGCACAACGACGCGCTGCATGTCTCGGTAGAATGCAGAGGGACCACACTTGCCCACGTTCTGGTTGACACCGGTTCATCTTTAAATGTGCTACCGAAGAAGGCGTTGGACAAATTGGACTGTGAAGGTTTGACCCTAAAGCTCAGTAACATCATTGTTAGAGCCTTCGACGGTTCTAAGAGGATGGTTCACAGAGAAGTGGACATTCCTATCAAAGTGGGTACAAAAATTTTCAACTCTACTTTTTATGTGATGGACATCCGTCCTTCATATTCATGCTTGTTGGGAAGGACATGGATCCACAATGCTGGGGCAGTCACTTCCTCTATGCACCAAATGCTAAAGTATCCAGTTCAGGGTAAGATCATAACGGTTCATGGGGAGGAAAAGTACATGATAAGTCACCTTAACTCCTTCCGCTATGTGGAGTTGGATGGCGAATTCATAGAAAAGCCTTTCAAACATTTTGAAGAGGTTCCTCTTGAAGTCACAGTTGCGAAGACAGTGACTGAGGTGCATATCATTTCCAAGCATGTGTCTCGGATGGCATCCCTCAAAGATGCGAAGGCTGTAATCAAAGAAGGAAGGAGTACAGTGTGGGGGCAACTGCCTGATTTTCCTCACAAGACGGACAAGTTCGGATTAGGTTTTACTGCTGCTGGCCAGAAAGCTGTGCGTCGCTCCCGGGCTGGAGGACCACCCATAAAAATCACTCACCATGGAATTAATGCCTTAGAAGATGATGATGAAGAAGACAACTTTGAAGATTGGATCTTTCCAACCTTCAAAGGAGGATTAAGCAACTGGGAAGCGAAAGACTTTGTTCCCATCACTTTCCTCAACCAGTAATTTATCTTTGAACAATTTCCTATTTTGGTATGTAATAATTAAACAATTCATACACTATTTTCACCTTATGCCTTACCCGGGGCATATAGGTCCATTTGTAAGGGCTTGATTTCTTCATTATCATATGCCATTTTTAAGTGAATCATTGGATGTTTTCATCTATAAACTGTTGTGTTCATTTTATTTCCTTTTAAATTTTGTTTTGTTTAAGGATGGCTATCCCTTACACACACCCACACTCAAAAAATGCAGGTACCCATCCACTCCAGATTCCATGGGTGACTATTCTGCTTTAGCCTTCGGTGACTCTGAAGATTTGGTCAATCATGCCGAGTACGAAGGTGATGAAGACTGTGATGTGCCTGGAGAGTTAGCCAGACTTTTGCAACAAGAAGAGAGGGCTATTCTGCCCCATGAAGAGTTGCTAGAGACTGTCAATCTGGGAACAGAGGAAGACAAGAAAGAGGTAAAAGTGGGTGCCAACCTGGAGCCAAGTGTCAATGAGCGCTTAGTGCAGTTGTTGAATGAATATGTTGAAATCTTTGCCTGGTCCTACGAAGACATGCCGGGACTAGATACAGACATCGTGGTTCACCATCTCCCTACAAGAGAAGACTGTCCACCAATCAAACAAAAGGTCCTCCGAATGAGGCCCGACATGTCTGAAAAGATCAAATCTGAGGTGATGAAGCAATTCAATGCTGGTTTTCTGGCTGTTACTTCCTATCCATAATGGGTTGCTAACATCGTGCCCGTGCCTAAAAAGGACGGCAAAGTCAAAATGTGTGTGGACTATCGGGACTTAAACAGGGCTAGCCCTAAAGATGATTTTCCACTACCACACATTGACATTTTGGTTGACAACACAGCTCAACATAAGGTTTTTTCCTTCATGGATGGATTCTCGAGATACAACCAGATCAAAATGGCCCCCTAAGACATGGAGAAGACTACTTTTGTCACGCAGTGGGGTACCTTCTGCTATAAAGTGATGCCATTCAGACTGAAGAATGCCGGGGCAACCTATCAACGCGCCATGGTAGCTTTGTTTCATGACATGATACATCATGAGATTGAAGTCTACGTAGAAGACATGATAGCTCGTTCACAGACAGAAGAAGAACACCTCGACCATCTGCAAAAGCTGTTTGTCAGATTGAAGGAATATAAGCTCAGACTGAACCCTAGCAAGTGCACTTTTGGAGTCAGGTCTGGTAAACTTTTGGGATTTATCGTCAGCAACAAAGGAATTGAGGTTGATCCTGCTAAAGTCAAAGCTATACGAGAAATGCCTGCCCCCCGCACTGAGAAGGAGGTTAGAGGTTTCTTGGGACGCTTAAACTATATTGCAAGGTTCATCTCTCACCTAACATCTACCTGTGAGCCAATATTCAAGCTATTGAAGAAAGATCAGGTGGTTGAATGGAATAATGATTGTCAAGTTGCTTTTGATAAAATCAAGGAGTATTTGCTGGAACCTCCTATCTTGATGCCACCCGTCGAAGGAAGACCTTTGATTATGTATCTGACCGTTTTGGATAATTCAATGGGGTGCGTACTGGGCCAACATGACGAGTCTGGCCGAAAAGAGCATGCCATTTATTACCTTAGCAAAAAGTTTACCGACTGTGAGACTCGTTACTCACTGCTCGAGAAAACTTGTTGCACTTTGGTATGGGCTGCTCGCCGGCTAAGGCAGTATATGTTGACACATACCACTTTGCTGACTTCTAAAATGGATCCGATTAAGTATATCTTCGAGAAGCCTACTTTATCTAGAAGAATCTCTAGATGGCAAATGATCCCGACTGAGTATGATATCCAGTACACAACCCAAAAAGCTATAAAGGGGAGTGTACTAGCTGACCATATAGCTCATCAAGCCGTCGAAGATTACCAATCCATGAGATTCGACTTCCCTGACAAGGACATCATGACATTGGACAACATTGAAGGTAACGGACCGTATGACGGACCTGAACAAGGATCCCGATGGACCCTGTACTTTGGTGGTGCTTCAAATGCACTTGGAAACGGTATCGGTGCGGTACTTATTTCTCCGGAAGGTTGCCATACACCCTTCACTTCCCGACTTTGCTTCAGCTGTACCAACAACATGGCTGAATATGAAGCTTGTATCTTTGGTCTCAAGGCTGCTATTGATTTGGGAATCAAATCTTTGGTCGTATTTGGGGACTCGGCTTTGGTTATCAGTCAAATCAAAGGAGAGTGGGATACTAAACATCCTAATCTTATCCCATAAAAAGAACATGTCCTGACATTGTTGCCTCATTTCGAGCAGATTACCTTTGAGCACTTCCCGCGAGAAGAAAATCAGCTAGCAGATGCTCTGGCTACAATGTCTTCCATGTTTAAACTCAATTGGGATAAGGAGGCTCCCCAGATCACCATCGAGCGAATGGACGAACTTGCGCACTGTTATGAGATTAATACCGAAGAAGTAGTGGAACAACCTTGGTTTCATGAAATCAAAAGGCATCTCTAGACTCGAGAATACCCTGAAGGAGCTTCAGTCAATGACAAAAAGTTCTTAAGGAGATTTGCTTCCAAATTCTTCCTGAGCAATGGTATCCTTTATAAGCGCAGCCATGATTGTGTTCTACTTCGTTGTGTGGACAAGGTTGAAGCAGAGTTGATCATGACCAAAATACATAGTGGCACATTTGGCACCCACTTGAGCGGACATACGATGGCTAAGAAGATTCTAAGGGCAGGCTACTACTGGTCTACCATGGAAGCTGACTGTCATCAACATTCCCGTACTTGTCACAAATGCCAAGTTTATGCTGACAAGGTACATATTCCTCCTGTTCCTCTCAATGTTCTAACATCTCCTTGGACATTCGCAATATGGGGAATCAACATGATTGGAGAGATCAAGCCTACGGCATCCAATGGACATCGCTTCATTTTGGTGGCTATTGATTACTTTACCAAGTGGGTCGAAGCAGCTTCCTACGCCTTCGTTACAAAGAATGTGGTTGCCCGCTTCATCAAGCAGAACCTCATATGCCGGTATGGTATCCCCGACAGGATCATCACAGACAATGATACAAATCTGAATAACATTGTGATCACCGCTCTGTGCGAGTAGTTCAAGATTCAACATCACAATTCATCTCCCTATCGGCCAAAGATGAACGTTGTTGTTGAAGCTGCGAATAAAAATATCAAGAAGATCATTCAAAAGATGACGGTCACCTACAAGGACTGGCATGAGATGTTACCGTTTGCTCTGCATGGATATCGTACCACGACGCGTACTTCAACTGGGGCAACCCCCTTTTCTTTGGTATATGGCATGGAGGCTGTTTTACCTATGGAAGTTTAGATTCCTTCCTTAAGGATCATGAAGGATGTTAGTTTAAGTGAAGACGATTGGATTAAGACCCGGCTTGATCAACTTAACTTGATCGACGAGAAGCGACTTACTGCTGTTTGTCATGGTCAGACGTATCAGAAATGGATGATCAAGGCTTTTAACAAGAAAGTCAGGCGTCAGGTATATCAAGTCGGAGATCTTGTAATCAAGCGGATCATCTTGCCGCAAAGTGATCCCAGGGGCAAGTGGACTCCTACTTACGAGGGACCATTTGTGATCAAGAACATCTTTTCTGGTGGGGCAATGATTCTGACCACCATGGACGACAACGACTTGCCGCACCCTGTGAACACAGACATAGTCAAAAGATACTACGCATAAAATGACCCGACAGGTTGAAAACCCGAAAGGGCGACTTGGGCAAAAATGGGCATCCCGGTGAATCGAAAACCCGAAAGGGAGGTTCAGGCAAAAATTAGGGATAAATGAAAAAATATGTACACCCGGCAAGTTGAAAACCCGCAAGGGCGACTTGGGCAAAAAAGGGTTTCCCGGTGGATCGAAAACCCGAAAGGGCGATTCAGGAAAAAGTTAGGGAATTAAAGCGTATGACTATGTCTCGTCGGATCACTTTAAGGATAATATCTTCACGACCAAACTCCAACCTTCTGATCAATCCAATCATCCGCAGACGAAGCAACGAATGGTCAAGATACTCAGAGTTGTGAAGGCTATAGCAGAATGGGAACCCCATGGAATTGTTACACATAGCCATCTTTATTTTTGTATAAATTTTTTCAATTTTTACGACAACATTCTCTTACTAGGATGTATGTCTCCTTTGTACAAAGATACTTACAAAAGTTAATACAAAAATACTTCAAAGTGCAGAAATTTGCTTGCCTTTCCTTTCTTTTTACACTTATGTTTTATTTGAAAATGTCCAATGGTTTTTTAAATAGGCATATGCATTTGAATATAATCGCTGCTTACCAATAAAACGAAATGAGAAAGGATAATTACTGGTAGGTCGAAAGGGTAGGAAAACGTCTTTAGGCTATTCCAGAAGAAATCCCCTACAGTATGTCATTCAGATCCTCAACAAAGCTAAAAGCTTGAGGTACATATCCCCAGCGGAGTTAAATTTCAAAATTCCCATCAGAGTTAAGTCTCTAAACTTCCGATCCCCAGTGGAGCCCGAAAACTTTGAACTACAGACCCTCAGCAAAGATGAAACCTTCTTCCCCAGCGAAGTCAAATTTCCAACTATCAATCCCCAGCGGGAACCATTCAGTTTTCCCCAACTTCCCCAGCAGGTTATCTAAAAATTCTGAGAATCAACCAGATAACTGTTAACTTTTTTTTGTTTTATCCCCAACTAGGATAATTCTCCAGTAGATTGGCATACAACCCAAGATCCTGATTTCCCCGGCAGAATAAACACTCTCCCCACATATTTATTTTCCCAACAAAACGAATATTCTAGTTCCTGTTTCTCCATTTGAAGCCTCCCAGGTTTCAATTCCCCAGTAGAGGTCGTCATATTTTTCCTTATTTCCCCAGGAAAGTCATGAAGAATCCTCATTCCCCGCAGAAGTTGTCAAAACTCTTGTTAATCCCCACAGGCCACCAAGGATTTTCAATCCCCAGCAGTGGTCCCAGGATTTCTCATTCTCAAACAATCAAAGATTTTTTAGAATCCCCAACATCGGTCAAGGATTTACTTTCTCCGGCAGCAGTTAAAGATTTCATTATCTCTAGTTATCAAGGATTTATTTTCCTTAGCAAGACAGCTACTCAGCTTACATACACATCCATTACATCCATTACATTCATTACATTCATTAATAGAATATATTTTATTGCATCATACATATCATGCAACATAACTTTGTGCTTTAGCTAACATTCTACCCTTTTCTGGATAAGATTAAAAAGCTATCGTTAACAACTAATCAGGGATTTCAAATACAATATGGATACACCCCAGACACAGCGGTCATTCTATTACTCATTCATAATTTCAAGTCAAGATACAGTATGGATACACCCCAGACACGGCGTTCATTCTACTACTCATTCAGACTCCAGCAATCAGATACAAACTAGATACACTCCAGATGCGGAAGCCATTCTATTTCTCATTTAGATTCAACTATCAACTTCAAGTTCAGATACACTCCAGACACGGAAGTCATTCTGTCACTTGTCCGGATCCCAATTACAGTACGGATACACTCCAGACACGGAAGTCATTCTGCTACTCATACATATCTCAACTTCAGATACAGTCCAGATACGCTCCAGACACAGTTGCCATTTTGTCACTCATTCAGAATTTATCCCCAGCACATAGATGTTCCATACACAGATGCTTCTCTGTCACCCATTCAGAATACAGATACACTCCAGACACAGCAGTCATTCTGATATTCATTCAAGAATCAAATACAGTTACATCTCGGATATGCTCTAGACACAGACACCATTCCTTTGCTCATACAAACCCAGTCTCCAGATACAACTCAGATACGTTCCAGATACGGATACCATTCTGATGTTCATTCTACTATTTTTTTCAACAAACAAGTTTTGGATGGCATCTCTAAGCCCATCTCCAGCAAGATTCTACCATCTCCAAATGGCATCTCTAAGCCCATTCCCTCAGCTACATTTTTTTACGAGTGCAAATTTACGGGCACTCTAGTGTCCAATCCTCTTTTACCTTCGAGTCACGAAAGGCAAGCTTGCCAATCTAACTCTTCAGGTTCAAGAAGATTGAACAGGGGAAACTGTTGTACCCCAAAATTTTCCCTCTCATTTTATCAACATTTCTCATCACAAGACTCTTGGAACTCAAGATCAAGCTAGGGTTTGCTTTACTCAAGACATCTCCTTGCACTAATGACCTAAACTAGGGTTTGAGTTTGCACATGGATTTTTGGACCTTCAATGCTCAAATTGACTTTCATACTTCATGTTGGACTCATAAGTTTGCCCATACCAAGTTTCAAGCCTTGAATCAAATTTTTGCCCAGTCAATTGGACAATTGACCTAAAAATCAGCTGTATTGGGGAAAAAGTCAATTGTGGCCAATTTACAGTCAAACCTCATTAATTTTGACCCACATCAACATTATGAACTCATATTAATCATTGGATCAAGTTTGGACCACAATTCCACAAGAAATTTGATCAGATCACCAAAAGGGCAAAATGGTCATTTTTAGGGTTTTGACTGTACAAGGGCAATTTCTGATTTTTTTGACCTAACCAATGGCAAATTAGGTTCAACCATGGACTCAAGGACTCAATGGCATCATCTTGACTTATTCAACAAGTTCAAAAGATCTCAAATGCATGGGATTGACAGATGAATTTTTCAGTCATCTGATTAAAATTTGACTGTACACTGAAAAGTCAAACTTTGACATTTCGGTCAAAATCAAGTGCCAAGGGTCATTTTTCATCAAGATGTGTCAAATTATGAAACTTGTTCATCAAGAAACCCAAAATTGCAAATTAGGGTTTGAAATTGAAAAAATTTCATAACTTAGAATTTTTCTAAGTTATGAAATTTTCTTAATTTTTCCTAATTTGCCCCACATTTTCACCATGATGCAAATGAATTCAAACAAAACTTACAACATTAAAGTTGTATTCCTCCACAAAGTATACAATTTTGATTCACAAAGTTTTATCAAAAGAAGCTTGGATCTCAAGTTATGATTTTTGGAACAAGGGTCCCTAAAACTTTTAACTTAGAGAAATTTTGCCCTAGTTTAGGCAGGATTTTGCCCTATCTTCTTGGCCATTTTTCACATAGTTCCACTTGGAGTCTCAAGTTGCATTTCAAATATGGAATATATAGCATGTTGCAAGCTTTCCAAATTGTCCAATAACTCCTCAAACACATTTGTGGTTAGGGAGAATCGAATACTTGAAGTTGGCAAAAACTCACTTTGTATCCATGGCAAATTCATGTTCACTCAAGTGGCATTTTCAAACCAGCATGCCTTGTACTAGTTTGAAGGCCTCTAAACCACTTTAAACTCCTTAATTAAATTCAAATCCATCAGTCTAAGCTTTTGTTTTTGCCATTTGGATATTGTACACAAGATTAGGCCTTAAGTAGAAAAAGGCAAATTGCCATTTTTGCAAAAGTGTGCTTTATGTCAAACCATGATCTTTGAGCATAGGGCCAAGATCTCAGAAGCCAAATCAAATCCACAAATTGCAGGGACCAAGAGGATTGTATGCAGCATATTTGATGGCTTGTACAGGCCTATAATCAGAACTTCCACTTTCTTACTTCAAAAACAAGAAATTGTCCAAACACTTGAGAACTTGAAAACCAGTCAATGCAAGCTTACACAAACATTTCAAACAACTTTCACACAACCATTTGAGAAATAAACACGAGTGCTTGAGCCCCAAAACACCCCATAGCCAGAAATCACACTTCTTTGGCAAAATAGGGCAGGTGCTGCAACTTGAGTTCCCCAGCTCATTTGGCTCGTGCGTTTTGCCCCATTTTGCTTCAAACACCTTCCATTCAACTCACTCAAGCTATCTCAAACCTCCATTACCAACTGTAACTCCATTTAGTGTTCACCATTTTCATTTCAAGCTTGTGCAGGTTGAGTTCTATAGACTGATTCAAGGACATTCAAGGCAAGCTAGCTATTGGAAAAGAACAAGTGAAGTTCAGGCAAGCTACCAGACATCTCAAAACCTGTTGAGAAGCACTGCATTGCCCTACACGAATCCAACTGAAAATGGTTTTTCTTCACTTTCTATCTCTCTATTTAGGAACATTTAGCCTTAGGTTTGTGAATAAAAAATGTAGTGTTCATTGCTAGGAAGCCATACATATGCTCAGCTTTCATTTATATTGAGTGTGCTAGGAGAATTTCATCCATGAACATGCTGAAAAAACTAGGTCAGATTTTAGGGCCAGAGAAATTTTCTCTGGTCTTTGAGAGTTAGGATTAGTTGTTTATATGGTTGGAATCGTCTTGAAATTCTCTACTTTTTTGATGTTGTGAGTTTTGGCAATAGATCACGTATACAGGATGTCCAAGTTTGTACAACAGGCGCGCGTTTTTTCAAAGTGCTGGAGGTTGAAGATGAAGATTTGGGTTGGGCTTGGCCTGTTTGCTTTTGACACCCTCTTTTTCATTTTTGCACCCCTTGGCCCAATTTCTTGAATAATTATATTTTTGCATTTTTGTTTTCATTTTTGATTTTGTTTATTTATTTCCAAACATAAAAAATGCTCAAAAAACATTTTCATATTTTTTACATTTATTTGGCATTTTATTTTAATTTTTCTAATATAGAAAACATTTTTAATACTTTTATATTATTTGTTTAAACTTAAAAATAATATGGAAATCATACTTTTATTTTTATTTATTATTTTTATTTATTATTTTTATTCACACTGAAAATATTATTAAAAATATAATTTATTTTTGTATATATTTTATTTTATATTATACATATTTAATATATTTAATATATATATATATATATATATATATATATATATATATATATATATATATATATATATATATATATATATATATATATATATATATATATATATATATATATATATATATATATATATATATATATATATATATATATATATATATATATATATATATATATATATATATATACTTTTATTTTATTAAATACTTAGAATAAAAATGCAAAAATATTACATTTTTATTTTTATTGTTATTTATACTAAAAAATACCTTTTTTTTAAGTATATTTCATTTTTACACATATTAATATATTTTTTGTATACAAATAATATATAGTATTTATTTTCTTAAAGAAATTAGGGTTTACCCTTAAAACAAATGAAATTAATCTTTTTTTATTTATTTCTTTATATTTTTTACATTAAAAATACTTTTACATACATAGGTAAATAAAAACCTTTTTGCATAATTCATTTATTTGTTTAATATATTTATTTATTTTGATCATTTAAATATTGTCCATTTAAATATTTATGCATTGTGATTCAATTTGGATGTAATAGTAAATTAGGGTTTATATTTCTTGTCAAATACCCCCCATTCAAAATTGTACCCCCATCCCCATAGTCATGTTGTAATAGCTTAGAATTTAAATTCTCGCACTTTATGCTTTCAATTATGCCATGATTAGAGAATTAGGGTTTGTATGCAAAAATTCAAATTAACAAATAGTTTGACCTAATCAAAGACAAAAATGCATGAAAATCAAACACAATGCACACTTGCACCCCTAGGGTTACAATCCACTTGTTGCCCTCAAAAATGGGTCATGTTATGCATGTTAGGTACTTTGGCAAAACAAAAACAAACCAAAAGATCATAGTCCCTCGATGATGCTATCTTGGTTTCCTAAACAAAAATGATCAAGTCCCTCAAGAAAATTGCCAAAGATACTTAACACAATTGCTATCATGGTCTATACGATGACCCTCGCCTGTCCCGTTTAACATCCTAACACAAGGTTGTTCACCAAATACAATGGTGAAACAACACTGTCAAAAGGGTTAAAAACATTACGAAGGATCTTTGAGTAAAATAGGGTAGATAGCTCTTAGTTACTTGATCAAAAAAGCTTGCAAAAACATCCTTGCTATTTTCAAACACACTTCACAACACAATTTCAAAACATTTCCCAAATCAAACTTTCAAAACATTGAAATCTTTTCAAAAAGACAAAAACCCCTTTGTATACATTCAAACAAGAATCATTACAAAGGTTGCCACAACGATGGCCTCTTTTCAAAACGTCTCTCAAAACCACACACAAAGCACTATTTCAAACAATTGGAAAAGAAAAGCAAGTGATCGAAACAAGTAACTAAGAGCCCATGGATAACCATGGATGAAAAGGGTGCTTGCACCTTCCCTTTTCATAATCTACTCCCCGAACCCAAGAAAACATCTCAAAGGTCTTTCCTGTGCTTTTTGACCTTTCCTTATGATAAAATAAAAAGTCGGTGACGACTCTTGCTAAACCGAAACATTTGCAAATACAAACGAGAAACCTCAAGTCAGTTCTCCCACCGTATCACAAGGATATTCTATTGATTTTTAGAAATATGCCTGTGAAAAAGGCATTTACATTGGGAAGCAAGAAATTGCAAAATTAAAACAAACAAGTGTTTACAAATGGTAATGTGAAAGTGAATATCCGTCAAGTCCCGACTCTGCTATGACTCTGATGACTCTCATCCTCCTTCCTTCAGACAAAACATTCTTGGGTTAGGTTCGAGCTCATGCCAGGTGATGGAACAAAGGAAAGAAACAAAGGATCTCATGCTGAGCGTAGTCATTTGCCTTAAGTCCCTAACTTTTGCCTGAATCGCCCTTTCGGGTTTTCGATTCATCAGGACACCCTCTTTTTGCCTAAACTGCCCTTTTGGGTTTTTAGTTTAGCGGGTTTTTATTATTTTTTATGCAAAGTATTTTTTAACTACGTCAGCATTCACATGGAGAGGGAAGTACTCTCCATCCATAGTCGTGAGCATCATCACTCCTCTAGAGAAAACTTTTCGGACCATGAAAGGACCTTCGTAAGTCGGAACCCACTTTCCCCTAGGATCTCCCTAGGGAAGAATTATCCTTTTGAGCACAAGGTCACCTGGCTTGTAACACTGAGGTCGCACCCTCTTATCAAAAGCTTTTCTCATCCTCTGCTGATACACCTGACCATGGAAAACGGCCGTCAATCTCTTTTCATCAATAAGTTCCAGCTGATCTAGCCGATTCTGTACCCATTCACTTTCATCCAGCCCAACATCTCTCATGACCCTAAGAGAGGGAATCTCGACTTCTACCAGCAGTACTGCTTCCATGCTGTAGACCAACGAAAATGGGGTTGCGCCAGTCAAAGTATGCATTGTGGTGCGATAACCATGCAAAGCGAAAGGCAGCATCTCATGCCAATCTTTATAGGTCACCACCATTTTCTGCATAATTTTATTGATATTTTTATTGGCCGCTTCGACAGCTCCGTTCATCTTTGGTCTATATGGGGAAGAGTTGTGATGCTTGATTTTGAAGGACTCATAAAGCTCCTTCATCATCTTGTTGTTCAAGTTAGACCCATTATCGGTAATGATATTTTCAGGCACCCCGTAACGATAGATAATGTTGTGCTTAATGAACCGAGTTACCACTTGCTTGGTGACATTGGCATAAGATGCTGCTTCGACCCATTTGGTAAAATAATCGATGGCAACAGGAATGAAACAGTGCCCGTTGGATGCAGTCGGTTCAATCTTGTCGATCATATCAATTCCCCACATCGCAAATGACCAAGGAGAGGTAAAGACATTCAAAGGTACTGACGGCACATGCACCTTGTCAGCATAGACTTGACATTTGTGACAAACTCGTGCATGATTGTAACAGTCAGTCTCCATGGTGGACCAATAATAACCTGCTCGCAAGATCTTTTTATCCATGGTGTGCCCGTTGGAATGGGTCCCGAAATCACCTTCATGTATCTCCTCAATGATTCTAGCCGCTTCTTTCTTGTCAACACATCTGAGCAGTAGGCCATCATGATGCCTTCTGTACAACACACCACTACTGAGAAAGAACTTGACTGAAAATCTTCTCAAGAACTTCTTATCTGTGACGGATGCCCCTTCAGGGTACTCTTGCCTCTCCAGATATCGCTTAACGTCATAAAACCAAGGATTACCGTCTGGCTCCAAACTGGCATCAAAATAGAAAGTTGGCTCACTCAAACTTCTGATAGTAATGGAAGGTGCCTCATTAGTCCACTTAATCTTGAACATGGAGGACAAAGTTGCTAGTGCATCAGCTAGATTGTTTTCTTCTCTGGGAATGTGTTCAAACGTGATCTCTTCGAAGTATTGAATCAGCTTCATAACATGCTCACGATATGGAATTAGGTTCTGATGGCGAGTCTCCCAATCTCCATTGATCTGGCTGATAACAAGATTGAAATCCCCGTAAAATTTCAAGAATTTGATACACAGGTCGATCGCTGCTTCAATGCCATAAATGCAAGCTTCATATTCGGCCATTTGTTAGTGCAATCAAAACAGATTCGAGCCGTGAAAGGAATGTGGTATCCTTCAGGGGAAGTGATGACAGCTCCGACGCCGTTACCCATGGCATTGGAGGCACCATAAAAAACAAGCGTCCAACGTGATCCCGACTCGGGTCCTTCGTCTGGGTCTGGTATGTTACAATCCCGAATATACACAATTTCCTCATCTGGAAAATCAAACTTCATCAGTTCATAATCATTCATGGGCTGATGAGCAAGATGGTCAGCCAGTACACTACCCTTAATTGCTTTTTGAGTAGTGTATTGGATATCATATTCAGTGAGTATCATCTACCAACGGGCTACCCTGCCTGTAAGAGCTGGCTTCTCAAAAATGTACTTGATAGGATCCATTTTGGATATCAGGTAGGTGGTGTGAGTTAACATGTATTGCCTCAAACATTTAGCGGCCCAGGTAAGTGCACAACAAGTCTTTTCCAGCAATGAGTACCTTGACTCGCATTCCGTAAACTTCTTACTCAAGTAGTAAATGGCCTGCTCTTTCTTCCCTGTCTCGTTGTGCTGACCGAGGACACAACCCATTGAGGTTTCCAACACGGTTAGATACATGATTAGTAGCCTTCCTTCAACTGGCGGCATGAGTATCAGAGGTTCTTGCAAATATTCCTTTATCTTGTCAAAGGCCTCCTGACAATCCTCATTCCATTTCATTGTCTGACTTTTCTTCAACAACTTGAACATAGGTTCACAGGTGGCTGTGAGATGAGAAATAAATCTGGAAATATAGTTTAATCTTCCCAAGAAACCACATACTTCCTTCTCTGTCTTTGGCTCAGGCATTTCCTGTATCGCTTTGACTTTGGCGGGTCCACCTCGATACCTTTCTCACTTACAATAAAACCCAACAGCTTTCTGGATCTCATTTCGAAGGTGCACTTATTCGGATTCAACCTTAGCAAGAACTGCCTCAGTCTCTCGAACAATTTCTCCAGATGAACAAGATGTTCCTCTTCTGTTTCGGACTTAGCAATCATATCGTCTACATATACCTCAATCTCTTTGTGAATCAAATCATGAAAGAGAGTGACCATGGCGCGCTGATATGTTGCCCCGACATTTTTCAAACCAAACGACACCACTTTATAACAAAAGGTTCCCCAAGGTGTGATGAATGTTGTCTTCTCCATATCCTCCGGAGCCATCTTAATTTGGTTATAACCCGAAAAACCATCCATGAACGAGAACACTTTGGAATGAGCAGTATTATCAACCAGCACATCAATATGCGGAAGAGGGAAATCGTCTTTAGGGCTGGCCCTGTTCAAATCCCTATAATCCATGCACATCCTGACTTTACCATCTTTCTTGGGCACAGGCACAATATTTGCGATCCATGGTGAATAATTGACAACTTTTAATAAATTTGCGTCCAACTGCTTCTGGACTTCCTCCTTGATCTTCTTGGACATCTCAGGATTAGTTCTTCGGAGCTTCTGCATGATAGGAGAACAACCTTCTTTGAGCGGTAGTCGATGCACCACTATGTCTGTATCCAACCCAGGCATATCCTCATAAGACCAGGCGAAGATATCAGAATACTTACGGAGTAGCTCAATCAATCTGGCTTTTACACCGTCTTCGAGATCGGCCCCTATCTTGACTTCTCTTCTTACCTCTTTTGTACCAATATTCACCACCTCAATCGAATCCTGATTTGGATGGATAACCTTTGCCTCTTGCTTCAACAGTCTTGCTAATTCCTCAGGAAGATCACAATCCTCATATGCTTCTTCTTCAGCTTGATAAATAGGAGTATCAAAGTCATAATGAGCCATAGCAAAGTCATTATCAATGGAATCGGGGGTGGAAGTGCATCTGCATGAATGACATTTTTGCGCTTTTTAGTGACTGTGTGTGGAAAGAGAAACATTGCCATTTTAAAAACAAAAAAAGAGAAACAAGATTTTGAATGCAAAAACGTCCTTTATTTCATGATAAACTTGCAAAATAAACATGGTGGCCCTACACAAATGATTCACTATGCCTTGGGAAAAGCGTATGAATTATGATATGATAATAAAAGAAACAAGAAAATTACTCCTCAGCGCTCGAAACTTGGATAACATCCACATAAGTCCAATTGTTGAGTGTCTGGCCTAGAATGCTCGGACGAATCCAATCTTCAATGTTGTAACCATCAGCCCTATCATCACCAACTGCATTGATGTGTCCTTCTTGGGTAGCACAAGGACGGGAAAACTTCACAGGAGTAGATAAACTGGATGCTCTGGGAGCTGCACTTTGCTGACCTAGGCTAAAACCAAGACCAAATCTATCAAGCTTCGGAGTAACGTCCAGCACCTGACCCCAACCTTCAGGGTTACCACCTTCCACTACAGCTTTCGCATCTTTGAGGGAAGACATAACAGTTTCTGATTTCTTTTTCTGCTCTGGAGGAGGAATATTGACAGCATGAACTGTCTCAAATGCCTGAAACGGAGTTTCATGAATTTCGCCTTCAACTTCAACATAGCGGAATGATGTCAAATGACTCACGATGTACTCTTCTTCACCACATATGTTTATCACCTTTCCCTCTGCAGGATACTTGAGCTTCTAATGAAGAGTAGAAGTGATTGCTCTTGCTTTATGAATCCACGGCCTCCCCAACAAGCAACAGTATGCTGGCTGTATATCCATCACAAAAAACGTGGTTGTGAAGGTACGAGGACCAACCTTAATAGGTAGCTCCACCTCCCCAAACACTGATCTTCGAGACCCATCAAACTCCTTCACCATCAAGTCGCTTGGGCGCAATTCCAGCCTAGAATAATCAATCTTCATCAATGCTGACTTGGGCAATACATTTAAAGACGATCCCGTGTCCACCAAAACCCGAGATAAAGTAGTGCCTCTGCACTCCATCGAAATATGAAACGCTTTGTTATGGTCTGTTCCTATGGAGGAAAATCAAAATCGGTGAAGCCCAAGCCATTCCCGGCAGATATATTGGCACAAACATTTTCAAACTGATTGACTGTTATCTCATGTGGCACAAATGCGTTCTTCAACAACTTCATCAAAGCATTTCTGTGAGGTTCTGAATAAATCAACAGGGTTAAGATAGACATCTTGGACGGAGTATGGCTCAAATGATCAATTATACTATAATCACTCTTTCTGATAATTTGCATCAACTCTTCAACTTCATCGGGAACTGAAGAAGCTTCTGGTATCGGAATTGGTTGAGTCACATTGGCTGGCATAACCCTTGGATTGCCAATCATCACCTGTTGTTTCCCTTTTTCTCTTGCAGAAGCATCTGCCGCACCTTGCACATTGGAAGGACCAAATAATCTCCCGCTTCTAGTCATTCGACCTACACCAGAAAAGTTATGGACTTCCTCTTCATCACCTTTAGCATGTTCTTTCTTAGACAAACGAGCATTAACCTCCTGCTTTACCCCATGGTAATAAACATCGGCACCGTAATGCCACGGGACAACCTTCTCACTAGTATACGGAATAGGACCAGGTACCGTAATCATCAGAGGGGGTGCCTTCGAAGGGGCAGGAATGCGCGCAGGGGTGTAAGGAATAGATATCACAGCAACATCTTCTTCAATAACCTTGTGGTAGCTCGGTCTTCTATCAAATTGCAGAGAGCCCTCACTTATCAACAACTGGATACCTATTTTCAAATCATCACAGCCCTTCGGTTTCCTTTTACACTTGACACACTCAGAAGTACAACCTGGGAAAACAGAATTGTCAAGCAAATACCTCTTAACACAACTCAACGGAGTAGTTACTTGTTCCACATCCATGATTAAATTCAACATTTCACCATTATCATCAATCATGTTAACAACACCCCCTCCATGCCTTGGCATTGGGTTTTGAGTAACATTCAAACCGGTCACTGGAATAAACTCAATCTCCTTTGCATCCAACAAATCTTGTACTTTACATTTCAATGCAAAACAATTGTCAATAGAATGACCAACTCCGCCTGAATAGAATTCGCATCATAATTAACAGGGAGTCTTACAGGTGGCGGTGGCATATTTCTCAAACCGATCAACTTTAAATCTGGCAAATGGTGGAGCGCTTCAGTAAGAGTCACCGGCAAGGGGTCGAATTTTCTGGGTTGTCTCTGCTGCTGGTTATTGTACTGACAGGGAGTATCTTGCTGCCTTCCTTGCTGAGGCACTGCATTTGGTCTCTGCTGCGGAGGAGCATTAACAGGAATAGAAACAGTATTGATTTGATGCTGACGGACCTCTCTTCATCCTCTATGGGAGTAAACCGCGCTTGCGTTGCCTTCCCTTTTCTTAGGGTAATTGTTGAATGGTTTCTTACTGCCCCCTGTCGAGCCGCTAGAACCTCCAACCTGAATACTTCCCAATTTCAAAACTACTTCAATTCTTTCACCAGACGTGACTAAGTCTGCAAATCCCGCCGAAGTGCTTCCTATCATGTGCTCATAGAAAGGCCCTTGTAGGGTACTCATAAACATATCAATGAGTTCTCTCACCATGAGTGGAGGTTGAACTCTCGCAGCAACCTCACGCCACTTCTGAGCGTATTCCTTGAAAGATTCTCTTGGTCCTTGCGACATATTTTGTAACTGAGTGTGATTAGGTGCCATATCCACATTGTACTGATAATGTTTGACAAAAGCCCGAGCAAGATCATTCCAGCAGCGAACATGAGTTTTTTCCAGCTTCATGTACCATTCCAAGGATGCCCCATACAGGCTATCCTGGAAAAAGTGAATCAAAAGCCCTTGATCCTCAGTATGTACTGACATCTTCCGGAAATAAGCAGTTGCATGAGTAATAGGACACGATGTTCCGTTGTACTTTTCAAAAGTATGAGGCTTGAATTTTGGAGGAACTTTCACCCCAGACACCAACCCAAGATCATTAGCATCCATACCAAGGATTCCTTGCCCTTCCACATCCTTCAGACGCTCTTCCAACAAACGATACTTCATATCCTCAATCTGAACCCCCGGCTCTGAACGCCGCACAGAAAACTGATCTTCATTCTGGTCAAAGTCAAAATCCTGATCCTGATAATTCCTTACACCACCCTGATTAGCCTTTCTGTTCCCCACAAGATGGGGTCCAGGAGATGGAGGAAACTGCCCTACTGTTTACTCTGAAAAATGGTAAACAACCGCTGATCTTCCAAAAGGTTACTTATTTGGTGACTAGCAGGATCGATCATATTGATCCTAAGACATGGTTGATTTTCTATGGTTTGACTAATCCTAATGGTGATTAATGCCAATAAAGTAAAGACACTTTAAGTAGATTGCATGGAAAAAAGCTTGATAGAATAAAGAAAAAGCGTTAAAGACATGTAAAGTAAAATACTTCAACGGAGATAAGTAAATGAAAAGCGATAAATTACATGAATATAAAATATTTGATTAATTTAAATGGTGTTTCACACATACATTCTCAATGATTCTTTCTCTCACGCTGGGTACTTGAATCTAAATGAGTGACTTGTATAAAATGATGAACACACGCGAAAACTAGGTGAACACTTAGTATTTATACTAATCCTAAGTAACCGCTGGGCAGTTACACTGCTTCGAGATGACGCCACATGGCACAATCACACCCTTCGACGCCTATGTTCTCGGCACGTTGCACTTGGTAACTGCTAGGAACCGTTTTCCCTCCAACAATTCAAATCTCAAACCGTTCGACCTTGGGCATCAGGTACCTATGTCGAGAGGTTCCTTCGATGCCGAAAACAACAAGATTCCAACTTAAAGGAATTTCTCTAAGTATCTTGTCATTCTTTGATGAGACTTCGACATGGTCAGTTGGTCGAAGCCTTATTATGTAGGAAACTTCTTCTGACTCATAATTAATGGTCCATATGACAATAAACATGGGTGTCGAATTTAGGAGCCAACAAATTCCCCCCCAAGGATGTCTTATTTCGACACTAAAAGAAAAAGGCATTCTTTGATATTCCATTCGACACCTGTCCTTCATTCTCAGCCACAAATTAGTTTGTGCGCTTTTCGTCTCCTGCCAACCAACTGACAATCTCAAAAAGTCATCATTTCACCTGTTCCCAAGACGTCACTTCAGTAAGGCATTTAGCATTCTCGATGTCCTTTCAAATGTTATCATCATGACTATTTCCCGAAATCGAGGACGCAAGCTGCACCGTTTCCGTTCTTCAGAACGGCTACATCACCAAATGAGTGCCGTGTGTCCCACAATTGTCTGTGACATTAAATGACCTCGAGTCTTGTGATTTTTCAATCACTATAAATAGCACTAAGCGCCTCTGTTGGATTCTTTACGCCTTCTTTCATCCAAACCTTCAGTCGAACAACATTTTCTGCAAACAAACCTTTGCTTCTTCCTCTTCAAACCCAACAACCTTTGTTCTTCATCCATCTTCATCTCAAACCAAAAAATGGCTTCACATTCTCGTTCTTCCAATGTCCCCAGATCTAGCACTCCCTCTAAAACTACTCAACCGGGAATCTTTTCAACTGCTCTGATAGTTAATTCCATGGGAATGCGAAGGGTTCCTAAACCCATGGGAGATGCTGAGCGTGAAACTTATTCTTCTCAACTGTTGATTCTTGTTGGATATTCCAACCAGGTTTTCGCCATGTCCGGCCCTTTCTCTGCATGCATTGCTGACCCAACGAAAATCGAGGGTTTCTTCCGTGTGCATGAGGCACTCAAGCCCATTGGGTGCTCCAAGAAGGCGACGGATGACACCGAAGATCCAGCAAAAGAAAAAATAGACCTTCGATTCTTTAACAGGGGGGTTAGGGCTTTTAGGTCTAGCCCTAACCTTACACCAAAATACAACGCTTGGCTTAGCAAGATGGAGAAGAGCCAGGCTTCAATTTGGAAGGGCATGGGGATTTATGATCTAGTCATGCTGTCCAAAACTGGTCTCAACTATTGTCCTGAAATGCTGGTAGCCTCTTTGCTGTTTTGGGATTATACTCATTATACCTTCCACCTACCTTATGGAATGGTAACACCCACTCTCTTCGACGTGGCCGCTATTACTGGTCTTCGACCAACTGGGGACTACTTCGACCCAGAGGAAATGTTTGAAGACCAAATTGGTTTTTCAGCCACCAAACCCACTTATACCACCTACACCAACCACTACCATGACAAATCGACGGTTGTGGTGACTGATGTGGAGCACATTGCGTTTCTAGCCCTTTGGCTGTCAAGCTTCGTGTTCTGCACGAAATCTCTACAGGTGACGAAGAAAATGGTCACCCTTGCTACTCAGCTTCATCACGGTCAAAACATCTGTTTGGCCGAATTAATACTGGAAAACCTGTATGAGTCAATAAGCAGTGGAACGGCTCAATTAAAAATAATAGAGAATAGAGCCAGCTTGCTGCTTGCTGGACCCTTCTGGCTACATCAACTCTGGCTAAACGCCACTTTTGAGTCTTTTCTACCCCAGAAGACTCAAATAAATGAAAAGGCTCCTGAGATAGCCAGAAGGCGTGTCGAAGGCACCAGGCTTGCCTTATTAACTCCAACTGAAAATGGGCTGGAACTCCAAAAGACCTTTGCAAACTTTGTTCAGATGTTTGCAGGGAGGAAGGAATTTACCTCGACCATGGCTCCTTTCGCCAATCGAAAGTTTGGTCCAGGGTGGTTCACCAGGCCCCATCCTAATTCATCAGAGGATCCTCACCTCGAAGATCATACAACAATGTGGGAGGCGTTTTTCACTCCAAGGATAATGCCATTGCGCTTCAAGACTTCAAAAAATCAACTGAGCCTGATTGCTTACCAGCCAAATCTTGTCTCTCGACAGTTTGGCATTATCCAATCACTTCCCTCTCCCATCTATCCTAGGGAAAAATCATTGTTGTACTTTTGTAATGACTACTCTGAGGATGTCGCTACTAGGCATATTAGTAGGTACGTTGGTCGGACCATACTCTCATTGTTCGACTACCAACTCAACTTCCTCTGTTCACCATCTTTTAAAGATTGGTGGAAGAGATATTATGTCGAAGAGTTCTTCGATGAAAAGGATTTTGCGGATGAACTCCAGAAGTCCTTCGTCTTGGTTCTCGACAAAATAAAGAAATGTACGTTCCCTTTTCAAATAATACTTATCTTTCCAGTTCGACTTAGATCTGTCAATTATAACTTGTGAATGTTTTTTCTTTCAGTTGTTCGAAAACCTGTGGCTAAGAAGGCGACAGACGGTAAAGAGGGTGGAGGTCCCTCTACACAACCTCCCATACAGGTAACAAACTTTCTTTGTTTCCCTTGGTTTTAAACATCCTGATTTCTGATGTTGTATCTTAAATCGACCCCTTTTGGGATTTTCAGGAGCCTGCGCCAAAGAAACGACCCGTATTAACGGTCGAAACTTTGAGTGGAGAAGAGGATGAATCTCCTCCTGTTCCTCTCAAACGGAGGAAACTGAAGAAGGCTGCCCCTGCTCCTGAGCCTCGACCTACGATAAGGATCAAGGTCGCAGGGAATAAACCCAGGCCGCCTCCTGTGATCATCGAAGAGCCCACGGAGGAGGAGCTAAACGTCTTGCTCAATAAACCCGTTGAGAGTGACAATTCTAGCCCTGGGGATGATGTTCCTTTACAGGTAGTGCCTTCGACCACTTTTAACGTCGACGATCACCCTCCCATGTGCATCTCTCTAATCAGAATATTTTTCCTTTTCTGTTTTCAGGAGACAGCTGGGACTTCAGCGCCCACTGGGCATCCTGTCGAAGGTTCTGATACCTTTGTAAGCAGCGCAGGGGAGCCCACTCACCATCATTCTTCTTTCGTCAGTTCTGCTAACGAAGTAAATCAAACTTCGGAGCCACAAGATTCTGCTGACCATAGCAGACAACGAGAGGAAGAACTGGTGGAAGATGAGGTTTTTGCTGAAGCAGAGGATGCCCCTGGGAAGCATCACCAGGAAGAAGCTCACGTGGTCAATGAGACAGAAGAGAAACATGATAAAGAGGTTCATGTTGATGCTGACGCTGCTGAAGATACTCAGCCCCAAGCCACCACTGCTGCAGAAACGATCACCTCGACAAAGCCCAGGTCTAAAGAAGACTTGGCCCTCTTGAAGCAAAATGATCCAGTTGGCTACCTGAATGCCATCATCGAGAGCAGGGAAAATTCTTCTGACCCTAGCCATGATGCTTCTACTGCATCTGGGAAGTCTACTTCGACTTCTCCTCTCGATGAGGTCTTGAAGAAAGTCAAGGCTCAATTCTTCAAGAGGGATCTAATGAAGGCTTTGGAGGGGGATCATACTGCCCCTTCTTGTTTGGGAGCTGTCTTGGGTGCAGTTGATTTGCTCGCTTTTCCTCCAGAACTCTCCAGCTTCATCTTGGAGTTATACTCCATTCTTGACCATGTCTCTACAGACTACAACGAAGAGGTTTCAACAGCCAACTCAGAACTTTGCATGGCAAGAGTTCCTCTGCTTGGACTTCAGTATCTGAATCGACGTCTCGAATTGCAGAATTGTCGAAACAGAAAACTTCTAAGCAACAGGAGATCGAAGCCATCGATCAAGATAATGCCTCTATTCGAGCGCAGATCGAGGAGTTGGAAACCAAATTAAACGCTAATACTAAGCGTAAGGAAGAACTCCTTTCGACGGTTTCAGATGCAGAGAGCCGAGATGAAGTTGCTCGAGGCTTAGAATTCGCTGAAAGGGCCCAGGCCCTAGATGACCAGATTGCAAAAATCTCTCAAGCGAATGCCTTGTGTAACAAAAGACTGGAGTTACAGCGAGCCAAATATCTTCGACTTAAAGCTTCCATTTCTTTTTAGATTTGCTTTTCACCTCATTTACCATGCACTATAATTTTTGTAATACAATATAGCCATTTTGGTTAATTAATATATCATCTTCCATTTTGGCTTTATGGTTAACTTAGTCATTAACTGTTATTTATTTAGATCTCTTGGAGCATAGGTTTATATTTTTTCAAATATTTTCCATTTACTCTCAAAAGTATTTTATCTTCACTTAACTCTTCGACCTCATATGCTCCACCAGAAAAAGTTTGAATAATTCTGAACGGTCCTTCCCACTTGGGTGACCATTTTCCCATGCTTCGGTCTCTTCGATCCATGGGGAGAATTACCTTCCAAACTAATTCTCCAGGCAAGAATGCCTTAGGTTTTACTTTCTTATTGTAAGAGTCTTCCACTCTCTTCTTCTGAATTCTCAGTAGGTCGAGAGCTCGTAATCTTTCTTCGTCTAAATCTACTAGTTCGTCTAACATCATATCCCAATAAATCTCAGAGGGAATATCTTGATGTCTCTGAACCCTTGCTGATTGAAGACAAATTTCTGCTGGCAATATTGCGTCATGCCCATAAGTTAGCCGGTATGGTGTGGTACCTGTGGCTTCTTTTGGGGACGTTCGACAGGCCCACAAGATCTGGTCTAACGTTTTATGCCAATTTTTTGGCTTCTTTCCTACATGCTTTTTTATCAGGCCGATCACTATTTTATTCGCTGCTTCGACTTGACCATTTGCCTGTGCGTAATAAGGTGTTGATGTTAGGATTTTAAAGCCTGTTTCCTGAGCGAATTCCTGCATCTTTCGACCAGTAAACACTGACCCTTGATCAGTTGTTATAGTCTCAGGATTCCAAATATGTAGATAATGTGCTTTTGAATAAATTCAATGACATTTTCTTGGTCTGCGTTGACTAAAGGGATATCTTCGATCCATTTCATGAAATAACCAATGCCTACCAATATATATTTCTGGCTCTTTGATGATGCTGGTCGAATCTCTCCAATAAGATCCAACGCCCATCCTCTAAAAGGCCAAGGTTTCACTATTGAGTGAAGTTCGCTTGCTGGTACATGTTTGATGCCAGTATGGACTTGACATTCCTGACAACCCTTTGCGAACTCAATACAATCTTTCAAGATAGTGGGCCAATATAGTCCTTGTCGAAACAACAACCATTTCATCTTATGACCCACTTGGTGAGCCCCACATGCTCCAGCATGCGTAGTCGAAAGGGCTATGTATGCTTCAGTTTCGCTTAAGCATTTTAATAATACCCATTCAGGCGTCTTTTTGAACAACTCATTACCCATGAGTACGTAACTTAGCACCCTATATTTTATTTTTCGTTCTGTCAAAGCTGCTGGATTTTGTAGATAATCCACAATGGGTTTCCTCCAATCTTGCTCTGATAAATTGTCTATGAACGAAATTTCGAAATTCCTTTGGTCTGCATACCCTAGTCTTGTCGATTCAAAATCTGTTGGAGACAAGCTGGTTGCTTTTATTTTCTCTCGAACTTCGATTGCTCTTTGTAATCTCGTTTTTGAAATTTTATACCCAGATGCAATTTGTGCCAAGTCATTGGCCACTTGGTTTTCCAATCTAGGTATGTGTCGAATATTAACCACTTCGAATTTTTTCAACAAATGATTGGCTATCACAAAGTACATAATAAGATTTTCTCTTATGCATTTGTACTCTTTTGTGACTTGTTTGATGACTAACTCTGAGTCTCCCATTATTTCGACCCGAGTTGCCCCCAATTCCAACAATATTTCAAGGCCAGTAATTAGAGCTTCGTATTCAGCCTCATTATTAAGTACCTTCTATCTTGTACTTGAATGTTGTTGGAATTTTTTCTGGAGAAATAATTAAGACCCCTACTCCTGTTCCATCTTTATGGCTGGAACCATCGAAGTAGAATTTCCAGGGTTCTATCTCCACATAATTTATATTTTCAACCTGAATTGAGTGGTCGACTATAAAGTCTGCTACCACTTGTCCTTTTACTGCCTTAAGAGGCATAAAGGTCAATGAATACTCAGGTAATGCTAGCGCCCAATTGCCAATTCGACTATGCAAGATGGGTTTCGACAACATATATTTGAAAACATCAAAATGAGACGAAACATACACATCAACTGGTTTTATATATTGTTTGAGCTTTGTACAAGAGAAATAAAGACATAGACATAATTTTTCAACTTCGCTATATCTAGTTTCTGCATCGTTCAAAACTCTGCTAAGATAGTAAATGGGTCTTTCGACTCTATGTTCATCTTCTTGGGCTAACATGCTTCCCAAAGTTTTATCAGATGCAGCTATGTACAATCTCATACTCCTATTGCTACAAGGAGGCACCAAAATAGGTGGCTTGGTGAGATACCCTTTGATCTTGTCGAAGGCTTCCTGTTGCTCTTGCCCCCACTCGAATCCTTCCTTATTCAAACGAAGTAAGGGTGAGAAGGCTTGCGCTTTTCCACTTAGGTTAGATATAAATCTCCTTAAGAAGTTTATCTTGCCCAGTAGAGATTGCAGTTCCTTCTTGTTCGTTGGCGCTTTCGCTTCCAAGATTGCCTTTGTCTTGTTCTGGTTGATTTCGATTCCTTTCTTGTGGACGACAAAGCCCAAGAAATCTCCATCTTTCACACAGAACACACACTTCAAAGGGTTCATTTTCAAACCATGCTTTCTCATTCTTTCAAATGATTGTCGAAGGTGGTCTATATGGTGCTTCCTGGAAACAGATTTTACAACAATATCATCAATATATACTTGCATAAAAGTGTTAATAAAATCATGGAAGATAGAGTTCATCGCTCGCTGATATGTTGCCCCAGCTTTTTTCAGGCCAAAAGGCATCACTACCCATTCGTAAATTCCTAAAGCCCCGGGGCATCGAAAAGATGTTTTCGACACATCTTCTTCAGCAATGAAAATTTGATTGTATCCTGAGTAACCGTCAAGCATGCTCAGGTACTCATGGCCAGCGGCAGAATCGACTAGCATTTCCGCCACAGGCACAAGATATTTATCTTTGGGTGTTGCAGCATTCAAATCTTTGAAATCTATGCACACCCTCAACGTACCATTTTTCTTAATTACTTGTACAATGTTTGCAATCCATTCCACATACCTCGTAGCTCGTATGAATTTGCACTTCAGCAGTCTTTCGACTTCCGTTTTGATCTTCGACAATATTTCTGGAGCGAAGCGTCTTGGACATTGCTTGACTGGCTTTTCCCCAGGTTTAATTGGCAACTGAAGTTCTACCAATCTTCTGTCGAGACCAGGCATCTCGTCATAATCCCATGCAAAGCAGTCCTTGAACTCCTTTAATAATTGGATCACTTCAACCTTGAGCTCTGGGTCTATGTTGGCGCTGATGTAAGTGGGCCTTTTATCTAACCCTTCGCCCAGGTTGATTTCTTCTAGAGGATCCTGTGCTAACATTTTGATGTTGTTCGCCAGGGGGTCCTTTTCGAATCCCAAAGGCTCGTCGTCGTAGATGGCGTCGAGTCTTTGATCCTGCATTCCTTCTGTCACGGTATCAGGAGGTTCTGGGTCGAAATCTTTTCTAGGACCTATATCTGGTGGTTCTGGGTCGAAATCCTTTCTAGGACCTGCAGAAGGTAGCTCTTGGTCATTGGCCTTGTTGGCCATATATTTTACTTCGGCTTCGAGAGCCGCTATCATCCTTGTTTCGGCTACGTAAGCCGAAATTCGCTGTAATGCTTGTGACTCAGTCATTATCACTGAATTCACTTCCCTAACCAGTTGGCTGGATGTTAGTTAGCCCACTGAAATCAATATGGGATAAGTCTTCTTTGTCCCATTGAAACCCATGATCAGGATGCAGGTACAAGGAACAAAAAGCATTTGGCGCTGGCGCCATATCGAAGTCAGGTGCTGGACATGGCCCAATGTGAGCCAAATTTTTGTCGAAGTCAGCTCTCCCTAGGTGATTTACTTCGCCCAAGTAGTAGCTCTAATCTGCTTCTATATTCTCGACAATTCCATCAGGGCTCCATAATATTAATCTTTGGTGCATTGATGATGGTACTGCTCCAACACCATGTATCCATTCTCGGCCCAACAATAGGTTGTAGTTTGGTTTAGCCCATATGACCATAAACATAGTTGGTCGAAGGATGGATCCTACTTTGAGGTCTAGTTGGATCACACCCATAGTGGTCTCTATTCCGCCTTCATAGTTTGATAGGACCATGTTATGAGGCTTGATGTTTTCATCACTCTTGCCTATTTTTCTTAGCATGAAGTGGGGGATTATGTTGATGGTTGCCCCACAGTCCACCAAGATCTTGTTTACAGTGGCTTCCTCGAGCTTGGCCCTTATGAATAAAGGCTTGAGGTGACTTTTCATCGCCTCGGTAGGTGGTTCGAAGAAGCCATTTTGCTCTTCAGTGCAACCATTATCCATGACGAAGTAGCATACTGGCCTATGTTTGGCCATTTCTTGTTCGACTTCCCAGTCGCTCGATTCGACCTCCATCTGGCGGTTGAATTCTCTTGGCAAAACTGATACTGTATTCACCATAATGTCTAGAGTGTCATCCGACTCAGAGCCACCTTCGTTACCAACTTCGCATTGGTTAGGCCATACCAGTCTGTTGGTCACTGGTTCCCTCTCCAAAGGCTTTCTTTGCCTTCGCTGGGGGACATTTGAACTTGACTCTGGCTTAGGTTCGTTGACAACTTCCCTCTCAGCCTTGCGCCGCCTTTGGTATCTTCTCCACTGGGATCGAGACATTGGGTTCTTTCCGTTGTAGTTACTTGATACTTGGGCCATTTTGGTGGCCCCTATCTGAGGTTCTTTCTTGAGTGTCAAAGATGAACCTCTTGTCACTTCAAAAGAATGCCACCTTTCTTCGCTAGGTCTCTTTCGACCCAATGCTTTGAGCCATGTATCAACTGGCACATTGGTTGGAGGCCTGAAAGTCAGTGGCCTCTTTTCCTGATTTGAACCCTTTTGGTAGGTTCTTCTGGGATCATGTCGAACATCAGAGCATTCTCTTCTTTGGGCCTTTGTGGCCATTCTTTTGTTTGCAGCTCTCACACCGTTGATGTGTTCAGCAGCTTTCTTGTCAAAAATAGAGCTGCATCGAGGACACAACATTACTTCTGATTTTTTCTTCTGGCATCTTTGCAAGAAATCTTCCAGATTTTCGTTTTCCCGAGGGAAAGCCATTTTGTTTGCTTGCTCTTGCCTAATGGCCTCCTCTGAAACTTTTGACTCAAAGATTTCGACCATGTTGACATTCACATTGTCTTTGGTAGCAAGAGTCATCTGCTTCATTTGGGCCTCCAGGTCTTCTGTCTGGCCTTGCGCTGCAGCCAAGTAGGAAATGGATTTAGCTCCAGATTTTGAGGCTCCATCTGTCTCCAGTTTTGGGCCTTCAACAGCTTTTTGGACTGCTTCGATTGTCTTTCTAGAAAGATTCCCAAAAAAATTGCCAAAGATTGGCATATTGATATGATCTTTGGTGACTTCGACCATAGTTATCCCTGGCCTTTTCACCTGACTCCTGGAAGCCTCGATCACATTCACCTCTGAAGGTTCAGCATAGTGAGCTTCCGCCTGCAAAGGGTTTGAATCTACAGTCATGGGGGTCTTATCAGCGAACTTCAACCTCCCTTCTTCGATAGCATTTTGTACGAGATCCCTGAAAAGAAAACATTGAGATGTTTTATGGCCCAGAAAATTATGATATTTACAAAAGCCTCTTTTCTTTCTTTGATCAAGAGGAGGCACTTTTACCCTTGGGGGTATTATCATTTGGCCATCTTTTACAAGTAAATCAAAAATTTCATCACATTTTGTAATATCAAAACTGTAAGTCTTTTTAGGGAACCTATCATTGGTCTTTTCAGAACCAGTGGAGTTTTTTCCATTTGAGGGGACTAGTAGTTTGCAAGAGTATGGTGGCCCTTGTTTTAACTCAGCTAAATCGACCTCACTTTCTTCGATGGTTATCAGTTCATCGAATGTTTCTGGATCTTCATCGTCCATTTTGACATACGCTATCCTTTCTTTTATATGAGTTTTCGTTGCCCTGGCTTTTTCAGCTTTAAGGCGTTCTACCTGTCGAACCCTATCGGCCAATTGGGCCATGTCTCTTAGGTATTGAGTGTCTAATTTCTTCCTAATGGAGTAATCTAGACCTCCTGCGGCTATTTCGACTAACTCATGTTCTGGCACTTGCGTAAAGCATCTTGCCTTGAGCAGTCTAAACCTATTCAGATATTCGTCTATAGGTTCAGTGAATTGCCTCTTTACACTGGACAACTCTTTCAGGCTTATCTTGGGTTGTCCCATGTAGAATTGCTCATGGAATAATCTCTCCAACTGGGTCCAATGGTGGATCGAATTTGGGGGGAGAGTAGTGAACCAAGTAAACGCATTCTTGGTGAGGGAACTTGGGAAATACTTAATCCTCAGGTTCTCATTGTTTGAAATTTCTCCTGCTTCGATTAAGTATCTTGCCACATGTTCGACAGTGGATTCTATGGTGTCCCCTGAAAACTTAGTGAACTTAGGGACTTTGCATCTAGGAGGCAAGTCCGTTTGTAACACATATTCCGACAGCGGGGATGTAAAGTTGGGCCTACGGAAGCCCGTATTCATCCCATTTTGCATCATGATTCTTTCAATCATGGCTGTCAAGTTATTTTCCAAACCAACATTCTGGTATTGGATATGCTGAACTACTTCGTCAGCATTTTGGTTTCTATTAACCATCCTTACTTCCGGGGCTATGACTCTAGGCTCTTCGACCCCGGGTTGTTCCATTCGCACCATAAGGTTCTCTTCGACAGGCTGTTGGACTTGGTTAATAGTGGTTTCTTCCTCTAAAAGTATATCTTGGTTTCCCCTTATCTGTGCCCGTTGGGGCTGTCGAATAGGTTGGGGTACTCCAAAAAAGTCAGCCAGGCGCGACATTTGCGCCTTCATTTGCTGATTCGACTGGGTGGTATTTTGTATTAGAGGATTTAGAACTGTACTTAAAGTTTGTGCCAACATTTGAACCATGTCGTGGTTGCTTTCGTCCATTTGCTGCCTCAAGACTGCTGTTGTGGTTGTTCCTCCTAAGAGTTGGGTCCTACCCCTGTTCGCCATACCAACCCCAGAACCTTGGAGTGGCAAAGAGGCGCTCACTAAAGGGTCTGAAAAAATGGACGTAGTATTCGTCAGGCTAGCCAATTCAGAAGTTGGCATACCATAGAGTGGTTCTCGATTCACACCGACTGTCGAAAACCCTGGGGGAACATAAGGCCTAGCTCCTTGGTTTCCCCTTGGCGGGGGAGTTCCCAAAGGCATTCTGGGGCCTGTAAATGGAGGTAATGGCCCCGTTTGAGTAACCGTTACTGCTGGCGTCGAACCAGCGGTTACCACTTCACTTACGGTTGGGATAACCGTTGTTCCCACATTTGTTTATGGGATTTCTCCATTGTTTGGCGGATTCGCCATCTCTTCACTTCTTCTCGCGGTATTGGTTTCGTTGGTGTATATTCTACCACTTCTCAATAAAATGCAATACTCTCGAAAAAGGAGGATATTTTATATAAAACTGTTAATCGTAAAATCAACACAAGGTCCCACCAGGTGTGCCAATTTGTTTACTCTGAAAAATGGTAAACAACCGCTGATCTTCCAAAAGGTTACTTATTTGGTGACTAGCAGGATCGATCAGATTGATCCCTAGACATGGTTGATTTTCTGTGGTTTGACTAATCCTAATGGTGATTAATGCCAATAAAGTAAAGACACTTTAAGTAGATTGCATGGAGAAAAGCTTGATAGAATAAAGAAAAAGCGTTAAAGACATGTAAAGTAAAAGACTTCGACGGAGATAAGTAAATGAAAAGCGATAAATTACATGAATATAAAAGATTTGATTAATTTAAATGGTGTTTCACACATACATTCTCAATGATTCTTTCTCTCACGCTGGGTACTTGAATCTAAATGAGTGACTTGTATAAAATGATGAACACACGCAAAAACTACGTGAACACTTAGTATTTATACTAATCCTAAGTAATCGCTGGGCAGTTACACCGCTTCGAGATGACGCCATATGGCACAATCACACCCTTCGACGCCTATGTTCTCGGCATGTTGCACTTGGTAACTGCTGGGAACCGTTTTCCCTCCAATAATTCAAATCTCAAACCGTTCGACCTTGGGCATCAGGTACCTATGTCGAGAGGTTCCTTCGACACTGAAAACAACAAGATTCTAACTTAAAGGAATTTCTCTAAGTATCTTGTCATTCTTTGATGAGACTTCGACAAGGTCAGTTGGTCGAAGCCTTCTTATGTAGGAAACTTCTCCTGACTCATAATTAATGGTCCATATGACAATAAACATGGGTTTCGAATTTAGGAGCCAACACCTACATTGCGCACAAAAGGATTTCCCGGCATCCCATGAAAATTTGCAGCTGGCTGATCTTGTACGTCCCTCATTCCTACAGATATATCTTGATAAAGCCCTTGGTTTCCAACATCCCCTGGGTGACGGTGTTGGTTGTTGACAATGGCAACTAGCTCTTCCTGTCGGCGATTCACGTTGGTGATAACCTCCATGAACTAAGTCATCTGAGTAGCCATCTGAGCCCTCATTTCAGCGAGTTCAGCTTGAACCTGTTCCATCTGCCTTGGCAAGTTGGTTCAGGTGGAATATCGATGCATAGTCGTCTTGAATTCTGAATAAGAAAAGCAGCAGAATAAGAAAACCGTCTTGAGATAACATGTAATGTTATGAAATGCATGATGTGCATGATATGTTTGTCATTTCCAAGTATCCAAGAGTCCTTTTATTCATCAGTCACGACATGCAACCATACAAACAAAAATAGAAAGGATAATAAGATGTACACTTCAATTATTTACAAACAAAGAAACGATGTCTAAGTATCTTCGGACAATTAAGAATAAAATGAAAAACAACTAAATACATGTCTTAACAATAAAGAAAAAAGAACTGAATAATAACAACAAACAATTGGCCCCTTCCAACAATTCTGGGGGTGACCAAATACACCAAAAGTAAATAACGAAACTAAATCTCCGGAACTAAGCGCGCTTCAAGGTGCTGACAGTACTCTTCAAGTCTGGCTTTCTCCTTCAAGATTCGAGATGCAACTATTTTACTTTCTTGGAACTGATCTTCCGCGACACGCTTCTGGGTCATTTCCTTCTCAAGCTGAGCGTCTTTGTCCTTGAGCTGTTTTTCTAAGTTCTGAATCTTCCTCTTGTAGCTATTTTCCGAGGCCTGAAGCTTCTGACACTCTCGCTGAATCTTACTCAATTCTTCTTTTGTTTCATCATGAGGCCTCTTCCTAGAACCGGTTGCATCAGAAGTTTCCCTTTGAGCTTCCTTGAGTTTACGAGCTAAGTCGGCCCTTTCTTGATCTACCCAATAAAGTTTCATCCCCGCCTCACGGTCTTTTGCAAGAAGCTGAATATTCTCAACATGAATCTGGGTAAACATCTCGGTAGGCACCGTGTTACTTAGAACAGAAGGAGGTTGCTCATATAGAGGAGCTGACCTTGCAAATGGTAACCGTAAGATCTTAACCCTGGCTTTAACCCACTCCAAGTAAGAAATTCTAGCAACAGGAACCTTCTTACCCAAAGTGGTTCTATCCTTCCTGTGAATTACCTTCCAAGCACTTGTCACTTTCTTCAACATCTCAAGATCACTTCCTCTGGCGAAAAACACTGATTCAGACACCTCCTTAACCTTTGGTGGTCCATCCATTGCATATCCCAATTGACGATAAGCAAGCACCGAATTATAGTTAATGCACCCCTTAGTTCCTATGAGGGGAACATTAGGGAAATCTCCGCCACTAGTGACAACACTTCGCACTTCCCCTATATCATAATTCCACCGGATATCAAAATAAGTGAGGTTAACAAGCCTTGATGACCATCGGAGAGAAAGCCTGGTATCTATGAAAGGGCCACTCACTGGTAGATGCAACTTAAGCCATTGATACAACATCGAATGGCATAAGCTTACATTACAACCTTTTCTGTGCCTGGAATGAATGGTGTAAAGAGTGTCTACCAGGAGTGTCGGTATCGGGTTCTTGTTTCTGAAAACACAGATAGCCGTCAGATCCACAAAATTTCTCTTGTGAGGGAAGAGGACAATCCCATATATCATGAGAGAGAACAAAGAGCTGAAGTCACTCCAATTGCCTTTATTTGCCAAATCTTCAGCTTTTTTCACTAAGAAACCCAAATAAAATCCTACAAAACCCTCACTGGACTTCCAATTGTCTTTCACCTCTTTCAAACTCAAACGAAGAATCTCAGCGACAACTTCAAACTTTGGCTTTTCCGACACTTGGACAAAAGGAACTTCATTGGTCAATATGATATTAAGCAGGTGCACATACTCTTCTAGGGTAGGAACCAGTTGGTAATATTGGAAAGTAAAGCACCTTAATTCTTTATCGTAGAATTAGAAAAGAGTGATCAAAGCCATCGGGTCAACCGAAGTGTTAAAGACTAGTAACAGGTTGCCATAATTTTTGTTGAAGTTGTTCAGAACATCACCCTTCAAATAAGAACTCAACCTCTTCAACTCGGCCACATCAACGGTAGGGATCTGATAAGAGAAAGTATGCCTGGTAAGCTCTTTGGCATGAACTGAAGCAGACTCAACTGGAGGGAGATCAGCCATTCTGATGGAAACAAAACTCTTGAATATCCCTGGAAAATGACATGTGTATGCTAGTTATTTTTTTTACATTATTTTTTCAGAAATAAATATGCTATGATGCGGTATGACAGGATCAAAGTTCACACTGGATCGTGGCTGGACCATTACAGAACAACACCCATCAAGATCAAAGGAGAATCTTGAAGCTTCGGAACTAACATGGGAACCTGAATTATCTTCACAACACAAAGTCACCAACAGTACTTGTACCTGTAATGAAAAGTTTTCCCGCACCTCTCACAGGTGTAGTCTAGGTTAAGGTAAGGTTAAAAGCCAAATCAGAGTATGAGAGCTCGAATGTCGGTATTATCATCCGATAACACCTATCCAAACTACCTCCGAAGTCATGGATCTCATGGTCAGGTCTACAAAGCATCCGCTTCATAGCTGTCATGGCCACTTTATTCCTAGTTCCTATGGAATTCACTCATAGCTTGGGTATGAGGCCTTTTACCTCATGGAACAACCCACCCACCAAGAAAATCCAGAAACCAAACAGTCCAGCCAAATCCAGTATGCAAAATATAAAGCGCACATAGGATGCAATGCAAACAGATAAATATGCAAAGCGGTAAATAAACACCCAAAGAGAAAACAAACAAGAGCTAGGATCGACTCCGGGATGGACCAGCAAAAGGTCAATCTTATCCCCAGTGAAGTCGCCATCTGAAACCACCGGCTGGAAATCATCGAAACAATGAAGTCGCCGCCGAACGTCTTTTATCCCATATGTAGGGAAAGGTAAACATCGAGAAAACCTAAAAAGGGAGAAATCATGGTCTTTCGACCGAGAGATCGGGTAAGGGAGTCTGTTACGCGAGGGGAAGGTTTTAGCACCCCACACGCCCGTAGTACTCTACGGTATCCATTCTTGTTGTCTAATCTAATGGGTGTGGTCAAATCCTATGTCTATGGCTTAAAATTGAAAAGGGAATGCATGCGAAAGAAAAGAAAATAATGTAGGGAAAATAAAAGTTGTGCTCGGTTGGGCCCTACCCCAATGCCTACGTATCCCTTTTAAGGAATCAGAGCAGCCGTAGTTCGGCTTAAGTGTTTTTGTTGGTTTGTGTTTTTTAGTTAAGACAAACAAAGATAGTCAAGATGGCAAAACATCAAGTAAAACAACAAACAAATGAGATGGAAAAACATCGGTTAAGTAAAAGCAAAGTAACATGTCAAAGATGGAGAAACATCAAATGGTAAATGAATGATAAAACATCACACCTAGCAATGATATTGGGAATCAAAGTAGGATAAAAAAATGTGCGATGGCGAAACATCGGGTTCAACATAAATATGTGATGGCGAAACATCGATTAAAGGATAACAAGAAATCATGGCAAAGATGGAGAAACATCAATAAAATATATGACAAAACATCACACCTAACAATGACATTGAGAATCAAATTAGGATAACAAACATGGGCGATGGCGAAACATTGGCTTCAAGATAACAAGATATCATGGCAAAAGATGACGAAACATCGATAAAATAGATGATAAAACATCACACCTAACAATGATATTGAGAATCAAAGTAGGATAACAAACATGGGCGATGGTGAAACATCGGCTTCAAGATAAATGCGCGATGGCGAAACATCGATTAAAGGATAACAAGAAAACATGGAAAAGATGGCGAAACATCAATAAAATAGATGACAAAATATCACACCTAACAATGATATTGAGGATCAAAGTAGGATAACAAACATTTGCGATGGAGAAACATCGGCTTCAAGATAACAAGATATCATGGCAAAGATGACGAAACATCAATAAGACGGATGGCAAAACATCACACCTAACAATGATATTGGGAATCATAGTTGGATAACAAACATGTGTGATGGCAAAACATCGGCGTCAAGATAACACAGACAAAGCAAGATTGGTTTGTATCTTTTATTTTGAAGAAGAGTTTGGGTTCATTAGAGGTGTCTTATGATTTGCCAAGAAAACAGTTTTTTGTTTTAAGATGCAAGATGCAAAGAGAGAAAAACAACTAAGGGAAACTATCCTAGTACTATCCCTAGTGTTATCATACAATGATTGATGCTAAGGTTGAGGTTAAAGGAAAATCCTATCCTATGTTAGCATACATGGATTCCTATCTTAATTAACATGTCAAAGAAAGCTTAACAAAACTATCCTATAGGGAATATGCAATGAGAGCGAAGTCGTGATCTCAATATCTAAATTGAGTGACTCATCGATCAACAATTAAAGAAGAAAAGCAATAAACATCCTATAGGGAACATGCAATGAGAGCGAAGTCGTGATCTCAATTTCTAAATTGAGTGACTCATCGATCAAAAATTAAAGAAGAAAAGAAATAATCATCCTATAGGAAACATGCAATGAGAGCGAAGTCGTGATCTCAATTTCTAAATTGAGTGACTCATCGATCAACACAAACACAACATATGTATTAGACAAAAAAACAGAGGGCCTCCTGACATATATCAGCAACAGAGGTCCCATCATGCTATCATAGAACTATGCAAAAATGAAAATGGAAGAAAGGAGATAGTGTAATACCAAACGAATAACTATCTGTAGCAACCAAGCAAGAATAAAAAGAAACCCAGAGAACTTCAAGCAAGCTGGCATCAGTAGATGAATCAAGTCAGAAATTACGCCGTAAGGATGTAAGTAATAAGATTATCAGATATGAACAGATCCCCATGGGCAAAGTATAGTATTCACAATATCATGTATATCCTGCATGGATTATCAAACATGCCAAATACAAAAGCAGTGTCAGTGTAAAGTTGTGTTCCACAAATAAAGTGGAACACAGTAGCCTCAGGCCAAAAGAATGGGATGGTATACATTGTCACAAAGTCTCCAAGATATTCTAAGGTCTTTAATCCTAAGTCCAAGAAAAAGTCTCATGCTCCACAATGCTAAGGATAGTGACCAAATAGTCCAAGTATTATTAAAAAAAAATTATTTTGGTTCATGTTGATTATTAGGTGTCTTTAAAAGGAAAAGAAAAGCTCAAGTGAGCAAAATAAAAATGACATAAAAATAAATTCTCAAGTGAGCAAAGATGAAAAATAGCATGAAATGCTAAAAGTACATAAAACATAAAAAATAAAAGCATAAAGTAAAGTCAATTGTTAGAAATTAGTGGTTAGTTGGATGACCATCTTGAAACTTGCATTTGGAACTCATTAGAGGATTGGTAGAACCAAAGCCTCCACACAACAAGTTGCATTTGCTTTTTGTCAAGTATATTATCCATTTTGGAATTCTCAAAAGGTAACATTTAATGATCAACGATGTTTAAGTGATCCGCATTGACCAAAGGTGTTGTAGATCCATTAGAGGATTGGTAGAACCAAAGCCTCCACACAATGAATCTCAAGGTTATTGGATCAAAGAGATCGAATTAACATACTTGGGCTTGCAATCATAAGTTTGGGACACGAATGATCATTTATTCGAATCGGGACAAAATTTAGTGCTATGTTAAGCAATCGTAAGTGGACTTATGTAGAAGTCGCACCTATTTTGAGGCCGGTCAATAACAATCTATGTACTTCATGTTTGGATAAATGATATAGAGATCACCATCCTTTACCATGTAGCACAATTAAAAAAGAAAGGGATAAGATGAAGAGGGAGGGGAATGATAATCTAATTTGGATCACCATTTCAAAATTCTTTCATCTTTAAATTCAACCACTCCTCTAGATGGGTTAAAGCTCTAAACATATCATTAATCTAAAGCACCAAAAATGAATTAAATAATTCACTCTTAGGTAGATTTGAATTGATGAACATTTATCCAACTTCATCTACATCACAAAGTTCATTGAGTTTAGAAACAAATTGAACATTTAAAATTGCAATCCAAATTATCCATCAAAGAGAGTGTGCAGAAAAATATTTGAGTCAAAACAGCCCCAAAATAAGGAAGCAAAAGTATTTTTGGCACTGTTGCAATCAATTGTGCCTAGACAGTAACCTATTGCATCAGTGCAGTTTTTGAACAAATCAATTTTCTGTGACAATCAATTGCAATGTTACAATAATTGATTGCAACCTGTTAAAAAAATCAGTAGAAAACAGTATTTCAAAGATCAAATTCTTGTTCCAACTTTTCATTAAACACCTTATGATCATGGATCCAATTGAGCATGAAAATTCCAGCAAGTTTTGAGAAAATAGCATTAATGGAGTCATAAAAGCAGTGCTCAATGAATCAAAACCGGAAATCCACAAGAGATCACATTATGAAAGATGATGATCCAACTTACCAAAGGTAGAATTTGAGAATTATCAATCAACTTCAGAATTTTCTTCAATTCAACCACAAGAATCAATTAATCAAGCTTGTATGTAGAGAATTGATGGAGAAAAAGTGTTTGGATGAAGGTTTATCTCAAAGATTAGTAAGCTCCAATGCAAAGCTTACTATCTTTTTGGAAATGGAGCTTTGAGTGAATTTGGTAGATGGAGAGAATTGAGAGATTTTTTAGCAAAGTAATTTTGGCTATCAAAAGCTTGAAATTTGAATGAAATGAGGGCTCTATTTATAGAGTTTTAGGATTGGGATTAGTGGTAATTTGGTAATTGATTCTTGGAGCCAAATTTGAATTAATGATATAATTTCAAATTATGCAGAAAAAATTGGAGCCAAAATGATAAAAGTTTGAATTTGCTGGCTTTTTTCAAAAAAACACGTGCATTTTTCTGTTATGTGTCGATGCATAGGTGGTATGTGTCGATACATCCTGGATGTATAACACAACATATGTTGATACATGACTCTATGTGTCGATACATACTATTAATCCAACTCATTACAGAACCACACAAACTGCATGAGTCGATACATAACACGTATGTCTCGACACATGCAAGTTATTCAAACAGGATGAGTCGATGCATACATGCATGTGTCGGAATATGCTAGTTTTTTAAGCAGGATGGGTCGATACATACATGCATGTGTCGACACATGCTGGTTATGCACAACAAAATGAGGCGATACATAGGTTTATGGGTCGATGTATACCTTCTTTTGCCACAAACAGAATCAGATCAACTTTTGCATGAGCTTATTTGTTGGATACTTGGTACCTAAAACACAAATTGTGCAAAGACAAAGACAAATATATTTTTTTATTAGAAGTTAGTCAACAACATATAAACAAAATACACAACTAAAGTGTTTGGAGAAAGTTGATCAAGCTTCAAAACCCCAATTTGACTGGTGAATCAAAGGAGTGGTTCCTTCACATAATCAAACACAAACTCCAATCCTCTGAAGATCCAAAGAGATGGATGAAACATCTTGAGATATGCAAATAAATCTGAGCTTGAAAGATCTAGAGGTTCAAATGATAAGGTTCTACTTGAGCAACTTGTCAAAGCAACCAACCTTCAAAGCTTAAGGAAGACTTGATAACCAAAGTACTTTGACCCTATCACAATGTATGAATGCAATGCAATATGATATTCATGATGAAACATAAGCCTAAATCAAGAGGGTAAATTTTGGGGTGCAACACCTACTCGAAAAAAGATTGTTTCTATTCTCGTTTCCTTTAGACAGCGCTATCCTACTATTGAGAAATAGGTAGCACTGTCGTTGGAATTGTAAGGGTCAATTCGAAAGGGACGTACGATCACTAAAGCAATATTATAACACCTTAGTAATGACCCTAGAGTCTTAAGATCATATTCGAGGCAACGTTCGAACGGGACAATTTGATCTTTTAGACTGGAGGGTAATCACTAAGACACCCCATACTTAATGATCGTTTACCGAAGTGAGAGCATACCCTAAGAGTGATATGTGCGAGTGATTTGTTTCAATTATTTGTCTTTGCACATTAGGGTTTTCTAACTGTATTAAATTATCATGCAATCTTGTCATACAATCCTATTAACATACATATATACAGTTAAATATTGGCAGAAATTAAGATGGGAGAAAGTAAATCTACGCTATTACAAGGCTTCGGGAAGGGGATTAATTACATAGCCAAAAAACCCCGGGAAAAAGCGATAAATAAAAACCCTAGGTTAAACTATTACAAACCATGCACAGTTACAAAAATATTGACAAAATAAAATAACATGCGCGCGGTTAATCAAATACGACATAATTAGGGTTTTGACCTTCGCCTAAACCTAATTGCGATTAATTAAGAAATTTTTTTTGTTATGTTTTAAGAAAATAAAGAAATTATTAAATTAAAGGAAAATCCTAAGTCTAATTAATTTTAAACTAAGAAAAAATAAATTAATTCCTCTAAGAGTCTATTTTTGTATTTTTATTTATTTGAGAAAAAAGAGCAAAATAAAATTAAATCAAAAGTTTAACCTAATTTCTATTTGATTTTATTTTTGAAAACAAATTATGATTTTCCTAATTTAAACTAAATTAAATTAATTTTGATAAATAAAAAAAAAACTAATCTTAATTTTGTGAGATATTGATTTTATGTTTTTATTTTGTTAAAAAAAAATTAACTTGCCAATTAAATAAATAATGGAAAATAAAGAATAAAAATAAATAGAGAAAAAGAAATAAAGAAAAGTTAGTTAATGGGCCTGCATTAGCAAATGGGGGGTGCTGTTTGAGATTTGAGCCCAACAAAAAAATCCTGGCCTTTTTGACTTTGCCCAATCCCATGTACACACTTGACTGGGGCGCATGGTGGTCCTCCAATGTTGGCATGTTGATCTGAGGCGTTGATGAACTGGGTGGCTAGATCCTGAGGGTGTAAGGTGAACTCCTTGACTTTCTATGCACTGGATTACCTATGGAAAAGAATTAAGAATAAAGGTTGGGACCTGGGAATCGAACCCAGGTCCTTTGCACTTTTCCCTTGCACGCTTACCAACTGAGCCAAGTGTTTTACTTGTATATATAATGAAACATAAATATTATATAATGAAAACACTAAATCCTGGAAAAAATGCGCTAAATTTAAATGGTCCAACCAAAGGATGACACGCATCATCGTCTACCTCCCATCTATCGTTTTAGGTAAACAAACTTTTACCTACAAACACTGGCTGTAGGTATATCCCTGTCCATCTCCAAAATCGCGTGCGCTCAAGATAAATGGCCATGGCTGGTACCATTCTACTCGTTTCAACCTCACGAGTCTCCTGGTACCAGAATCAATACTCAATTTTGCCTATCCTATAAAGCCCTAATCAAGAATACAAAACCCTAGCTATGGCAAGTTCCTGTATAGGCGTTAGAAATACAATTAAATGGTGCCAGAAGTTTGCAAACTCAATGACAAACACGTATATATCATCAAAATATGCAATGGATGAGTAAATCAATGAAAACGAATTTGAATTTGGAAGCAAGTCGTGATACCTGTATCTCACAATTCCAGACGTGAGAGAGCTTGCAAATGGGTGGAATTATTTCTGGAGATGTCCAAGAACCTGTTGGTGTCGTGAGAATGGTATGAATTAGCCTCTAACGTGGAGATTGAATCACCACTTTTCTTGCAAATTTTTTAGTTTTGTTTCACCTCTGCACGACTGCTTTTCACCTCTCTATGCCTTGGTCTTCTTCTGTATATGTAACACAAACTATTAGGTCAACAAAAACGACCTCAATCTTGTTTATCATGGAGATTTGATTTGATCTTTCAATGCATATGATTCCTTTCCAATTTTTCTCAAATCCAATCTTTTTCCAACCAATTGAATTTGCACGAGTTAATCTTCAATTGACAACATATGAGATCTTTTTTCAATGCAAGAATCATCCCTAAAATACAATATATGATTTATTAGGATTTATTTGATTTTTTTTAAATTTTAAATGAATAAAAATCAAAAGAAATAAAATAAATGAATAAATAAAGAATGTAGGGTCCCATAGGCCGTGGACTATGTTAGGAATGATATGCAAGCATAAAAAGTTGGGCCCATTTAGCAAAAGATGCATATTTGAGCATATTTGACTTTTAGCAATTTTGCCAAAAAAGGTCAACTTGGCCAATGCATAACTCTCTCAATTTTGACCCTAGAGAGGTGTTCTTGGACTTTTTTAGAAAGCTTAGGATGTCCTCTAAGCAACCTTTTTGGTCTCATCTCAATTGAGTCTACCATGTTCATGTATGAAGCCTTGACCCAAAAGGTGTTTTTGTTGACTTTTCAAAATGACCTATAATGTTCAAATTCATATCTTCTTGTGAGTGCATATTTTTAACTTTGGAGCTGAAGATGAATTATAGGGAATTGCATCCTCTTAAAAATGAGCTTTGGATGGGGCATTTTTGATAAAGTATGAGAAAGGTATGCTGGGTAAAAGTTGAGTTGACTTTTCCTACAAAACCCTAATTTAGCAACTTTTGGGTTTTGATGAATTATGGGAAATCCTTGATGAATCATGATCAAACCTTTATCAAATGATGAATGTTACTTCAAAATGAGGATGTTGACAAAAAATCTTGAAGTTTGACTGTATGTGGGCCACAGTTAACTTTTGACCTAGCACAGTCGATTTCCAGGTATTTGAGCAATTGACTGAGCAAACTTCCTCTGCAAGGCTTGAAACATGACATGGATGATCTTGAGAACATATTAGGACAATGGTGAGCATTTGGGATCCTTTGGACTCAAGCATCTTGGTGCAAAATGAAACCCTAATTTGAGGTAGACTGCCTTAGGAGAGAGTTTGTCTGGTCAATTCTTGGACTTCCTTGAGCAATTTGAGGACCTTACTTGACATGTATTTAGAAATATGGGAGGGAGAATTTTGGGGTACAACAATAAAATTCATAACATATCATTTTCTAACCATTTAAAGGACCAAGGGATTTATCTTTATTCTGTTTTGTAGTCTATGGCCTCCGCTCGCAGAAGCAATATTCGGGTCAACTTTTTAAGGATGCCTCCTCAACTTAAAGAGTTAGTCTCAAGGGTTCCCGAAAGTTCTCCATTCATTAAAAGGCATGGTTGGCTACTCAGTTTGGTTAGCTCAGGTTTTAATGAAGACATGATGAGTGTTCTGTTCCAGTTATTTGACCCTACACATCACTGTTTCACCTTTCCCGATTATAAGTTGTGTTGTACCCCAAAATTTTCCCACTCACTTATCAAGAATTTTTCTCACAAGATCTCCTAGGCTTAAGACTGCACTAGGGTTTGATCAGCTCAAGACACCTCTTTATGCACTGATGGTCAAAATTGGGATTTGAAATTGCACAAGGATTTTTGGACTATAAATGCTTCATATGACTTTCAAGGATCATTATGGACCCCCAATATTACTCGTGTCAAGTTTCAAGCCTTGGGTTACACTTTTGATCAATCAATTGAACAGTTGACCTAAAAATCAGTTGTATTAGAGAAAAAGTCAACCATAGCCAATTTACAGTAAAACTTCATAATTATTTATCCACATCAACATTTTAGACCCATATGTATCATTTGATCAAGTTTGGACCACAATTCCTCAAGAAATTTGATCAAATCTCCAAAAGGGCAAAATGGTCAAAATTAGGGTTTTGACTGAGAAAGGGCAATTTCTGATTTTTGACCTAGAAAATGATAAATTGGTCTAAGGCATGATATCAAGAGTACAATTGCGTCATTTTGAACTAATGACATGATTTAAAACATTGCAAGCACATTGGATTGACAGATGAATTTTGCAGTCAATTGATCAAAAGTCAATTGTATACTGAAAAGTCAAACTTTGACTTTTTGGTCAAATTCAAGTGCCAAAGATCATAATCCATCAAAACATGTCAAAATGTGAAAATTATTCATCAAGAAATCAAAAACTCAAGATTTCATTTTGAAAAGTCAAAATTTCTAAACTTAGAAATTTTTCTAAGTGTTGGAAATTTCATGTTTTTTCATAACTTTGATCCAAATTTTCACCATGATGCAAGATGATTCAAGAGAAACTCCCAACATGAAAGTTGTAGATCTCCATGAAATCTACAAATTTTCTTCACATAACTTATCCTAAAAATTCTTGGATCTCAAGTTATAATTTTGTGAATACATGCTCATGAACTAAAAAAAGACTTAGTGAAATTTTGCCCTAGTTAGGCAGATTTTTGACCTAACTTCATGGAAATTTTTAACATAGTTCCAAGGGGAATCTTCAAAAGAAATTCAAATATGAGTTGTAGAGAACATTGCAAGCTTTCCAAAATGTCCAGGAACTCCTTGAGATCATTCTTGAGTAGGGAGAATCGAAGAGATGAAGTTGGTGTTTTGTCACTTGGATTACAAGCCATTTTGTGAAGAACACTTGATCCAATCTTCAAGCATGTTGTACAAATCTTGCTTTGCAAGATTCAAACTTTCTAATCACTCATTAATTTAATTCTTACACAACTGATAGAGCCATTGTCCATGCATTTGAGCCATTATCCAAGTTGCATTTCCATTTTTGGAAGAAAGTCACCACTTCCATTTTGGAAAAGTGACTTTAATCACAATGTCAACTCTTCTTGAGCCCATACATTGTTTCTTCTGACTAAAAAGCATGTAAAAGCAAGAAGCAACATATCTACAGCATGCTAATCACCCTGCAAACCCTTGTACTTCACATTGAAACCATGTTTATCAACTTTGCTTCAAAAACAAGTAACCAAGCCATAACATGTGATTTTCAAATTCTGAGTTATTACAAGCCTCAAAACCTCCTGCTTATAAGTATACACACTATTTTCAAGTTGACACACGAATGCTAGTGCCTTAAAACTATCTCAAGCACTCAAAAACCATAAACCTGTTCAAGAACACCATTAATACACAGTTTTGAACCAAAACTCATGATCTTGATTTTCACTCGTGCGTTTTGAAAACTAATCACTCAAACACCTTCTATACATCATACCAAAGCAATCCAGGCCTCTATTTCAAGACTGTAACTCATCTATCACCATCCACCATTTTCAAATATCAAGCTTGTAAGTTGACTTAAGTAGAGAGATTCATGGACTTTCAAGGCAAAGTAGGAGTCGAAATACACTCAAGGAGGTCCAGGCAAGCTAAACAGATCCTCAGGCCTTCTCAAAAGTTGCTCAAACTCCATTCACGACTCCAGCCGCAAGAGGTAAATTTTCAAACTTCTATCTCTTCACACAAGCATCATTTGATCCTGATTTGTGAAAAGAAAATGTAGATATCTTTGCTCTAAAGCTGACCATGTTCATAGTTCCCATTTATATTGACTGTGTATAAAGAATTTTGGATTTAAAATTTCTGAGAAAATTAGGTTTCAATTTAGGGCCAGCAAAATTAGTTTTTATTTTTGAATTTTAGCTTACATAAGTTATATGGTTGAATTCGTGGGAAGAAACACCACAACTTTCATGTTTGAACTTTCCATTTTTGTGGAGAGATGAGGAAGATACAGGTGGTCCGGCTAGGCGCGAGGTTGAAGATGAAGTTACCTTCAGAAAGCAGTTTCTAATATATATTTACGCTTTGATTATATGACCGGGTGAAATAGCCACCCCAGTGGCAAGCGCACGCGTACTAAGTCATTGCTTACCTAAAGGGCGAGGGTTCGAACCAATGTGAACCCCCCATTTGCATTTTTGCATTTTTCCATTTTTCTGATTTTTTTTTCTCTAACACTTTTTTTTGCAGGCGCTGGCCCCTTTGGGCCTGGCATTTTTTTATTTTTGCTAGCATACTTCCCTTCCTACTTTTGGCACCCCCTGGCCTATTTATTTTTATTCACTTATTTATTTTATTTTTCCTTTTAAATATATTTTCTAAAATGCCAAAAAAAAACCAAAAAAATATAAAAATGATAGATTTATGTTTTGACATAATTTAAATATTTTTCCATACAAAAATTATTTTTATTTATTATACTTTATTTACCTTTTACTAATTTCCTTGTAAATTAAATTAAAACTAGATTATTATTTATTTAAATATATTTATTTTAATATAAAAAAGACCAAAAATATTTCATAACACCACATATTATTTTCAAGACAAAAATACAAAAAATACTTTTTTTCTTTAAACTTATTTTCTTTTAATCAACTAAATAGAATTAGGGTTTTATTCAAAAATCTTTTCTTAATTAATTTCTTTTCTTATTTAACTTAAGTTATTTTAATTTAATTATTTTTTCTCTAATTAGGTTTAGGTTAAAACCTCTTTCATACAAAAATCCAAACATAAAGATCATTTCTTTCAATTTGCATTTGTACTTTATATATTTCTTCAATTATTTGTACAATATTCAATTTGGTTGTAATAGATTAATTAGGTTTATATTATTGCAATCCCCATTCATAAATTGCATACCCCCCTCCCACAAATGTTGTAATAGCGTAGTAGCTTTAAATTTCGCAATTTATCGCTTTTACATAACATGCTAGTAATTAGGGTTTGTATGGGAAGATAAAATAAATCAAATAGAAAACCCTAATTCAAGACAAAAAACAAGCATGAAAGTGACACACTTTCACACAAGCACCCCTAGGGTAAAATCCACTTGGTTTCCTTATACAAAATGGCCATATTACGCATGTAAGGTATCTTAGCAAAAACAAACAAATACAAGATCATAGTCCCTCGATGACGCTATTCAAAGTTGCCTTACAAAATGATCTTAGTCCCTCAAAAAGAATGCTAAGATACCTTGCAACATTGGTAATCATGGGTGTACGATGACCCACACCCGTCCTGTTAACATCCAAATATAGGGTTGCTTACTAAATCAATGGTAAGACAACCATGTCAAAAGAAGAGAAAATAAACAAGAAAGACATTTGAGTAGGTAGATTGCTCCTAATTACTTGCTCCATTTCAAATACAAACATCCTTGCTATTTTCAAAACAAATACACACACTTTCAAACATCTTACAAAATTGAAAACATTTTCAAAATATCAACATCTTTGTATACAGTCTTACGAACGAGAATCATTACAAAGATTGCCTAAACAATGGCCTCTTTACAAAATACTTTCAAAAAACCACACAAATCACAATTTTCAAACAAAAGCAAGTGATCTAGCAAGTAACTAAGATCCCATGGAAAACCATGGATGAAAAGGGTGATAATACCTTCCCTTTTCATAATCTACCCCCCGAACTCAAGAAACAATCTCAAAGGTCTTTCTTGTGCTTTTTCACCTTCCCTTTTGGATAAAAGAAAAATCGGAGGCGACTCTTGCTAACCGCAACATTTGCGATAAAACGCAAAACCTTCAAGTTAGTTCTCCCACTTTATCACAAGTTGGTACCCACTATGGAGGAGTTCTCTCAATTACTGGGAGTACCTGCTCTTAATCAGATGCCTTTCACAGGCTTAGAAGAAACTCCGAAGCCAGAAGTTATTGCAATAACTTTACATCTGAAGCGGTCCGACATTGTATCTAACTGGGAAATGAGAAGTGGAGTCAAAGGTTTTCTGTCTAAATTTTTGATAGAGAAGGCTCAACTATTTCTAGATGCTATGAGTTTCTAGGCATTCGAGAAGATTTTGGCTCTTTTAATCTATGGGCTGGTACTATTCCCTAATCCAGACCAACTCATCCGAGACATTTTGCATTCTCTTCACACTCGTACTATGAATAGGCGAGGAACTCTCATGTGTTTCATACCTTTTCTATCCAGGTGGTTTATTTTGCACCTTTCCCGCTCAGTAATGAAGAATCAACAAGGTTTGAGGTTGTCGCAAAGAATAATGTCACTTTCTCATACAGATATCTACTGGTGTTCCCGATCTCATGAGGATATGACTATTATTAACCACTATGGGGAATTCCCTAATGTTTCACTCCTTGGCATTAGGGTAGGTATTACTTACAACCCTTATCTGGCTCTACGTCCATTTGGTTACGCTTGAAGAGATGGTCCTACGACGCACTTATCCAGGGTATTGTGTTTGATTATGAAGGTGATCCTCAAGGTTATCGTCGGAGGTCTATACATGCTTAGGGCATGGTAAGAAATATTGATAGTAAGACCTTAGGGAAGAAGAACTTCATCTCTCTGGAGCCCTATTATAAATTGGTACGAGCTTGTGCTCAAAATCATGATGTCATATCCATTTGTCTTACTAGTGATCATGGAGCCTGTTATCGAAGGAGACGTTTCTTGCACCATCCTCCATCCAGACATGCCCGCTGACCTGGAAGAATTGCAAAAGTCCTGAATTTAACTCAAGGAAGAACGAGACACCTTAGAGACTCAATTCTATGTAAGTGAAAAGAAAGTGTTGGAGCTCACAAAGCAACTTCATGAGGAGCGGAGTCTTAATGCATACATCAGCACAAAGAGGAAGCATCCGTGGGAAACTTGAGTCTTAGATTTTAGGAGTTTATTTTGTTGTCTATTTGAGACCTTGTGGTTTTCATTGTAAGACTAAGAGGCATTTTGTAATTTTGGACTTACTAATGAAATCTTTGTTTCTGTTTCCTCTTGGTTAGAAAATTTAAATCTCCCGAGGTCCTTGAAAACATTACATTTACATATCATGCATCATTTCATAACAAAATTTTCATATAGGTTTCTCATTTTCTCGCTGATTTTTTCAGCAGAAAAATGGCCCTCGAACAAACTGTCAAGGATCTCTAGGCTTTGCATGCACAATTCCAAGAGACTCTTTTGAATCTGGCACAGGGACAGAAAGAGCTTTTGCCGCTTGTCGCCAAGAAAAAGAAGACCAAGAAGCCATCTATTGTCCTCAATATGAGGAGAAGGTTCAAAGATCATACTCAACCAATCCAAGTGGATGATATCTCCTCCGAAGAAGGCGATAACCAGGAAGAAGATGGTAGAAGCGTCAAGAATGAAGGAAGGAACAACCAGGGTTATGATAATTCTCATGAAGATAAAGACTACTCTGACGAATAGTACCCTCCTGCGGATGACAAGTATAAGCAGTTGGAGGACTGACTCAAGGCTATGGAAATCCAGAAGGTGCCTGGATTAGATTTTGGTGAACTAGGTATGGTCCCGGGGGTGGTCATCCCACATAAGTTCAAGGTACCCTGTCTTTTCTAAGTAAGATGGGGTCTCTTTTCCTAAACTCCATTTGAGGTCCTATGTTCGGAAGATACAGTCTGACACTGCTGACCAAAAATTATGGTTCCATTTCTTCCAAGAAAGTTTGGCTGGCACTCAACAGGAATGGTTCTATCAGCTGGAGGGAACCAATATTCACACATGGGAAGACTTGGCTGCTGCTTTTATAAGAAGTGTCAATATAACGCTGACCTGGCACCGACACGAATACAACTGCAGAATATGGTCATGGGCTCGAATGAAGGGTTCAGGAAATACACACAGAAATGGAGGGATTTAGTTGGCAGGGTATAAACTCCTTTGACTGACCGAGAAATGGTAGATATGTTCATGGGCACTCTAACAAGCCCATTTTTTAATCTGTTGATTAGAAGATCGTCGTCTGGTTTTACGGAGATGATTTTGACTGGAGAAAGAGTGGAAAGTGGCATTAAAAGTGGGAAGATTCTGATGGCTATATCTTCTAATGTTGTGAAGAAGACATTTGGAGATAAAAAAGAAATCAATGTTGTATATGGCCAGAAAAGCTATAGTAAAAGTAACTACCTTTAGTTTGTGGGAGCGGTGTTGATTTCTAATCTGGCGTCTGTTCAACAACAGCAGTAGGGTAACCAACGAAGGCCAGACACACTGCCGAGGTAGTTTACCAAAATTGTCATGCCTTTATCTCAGGCATTACAACATTTTTTAAACGCTGAACTCATTTCATTACGGGATCCTCCTCAGAATCCCAAAACCTCATCTCCAAAGTATAACCCAAACGCGAGGTGTGCTTATCATTCTAACAGTGTTGGGCACGACACCAACAATTGTTGGGCCTTGAAGAGAAAGATTCAGGATATGATCGATAATAAGGAAATTAAGTTCGGTCCTCCAGAGACTCCGAACATGATTACCGCACCTATTCCCAAGCATGACAAGGGTGTAAGAGTTGTTGAAGATGTTTTGTATATTGCTTCCGTAAGTGATATGGTTACTCCTCTCTCTACAATCAAGAAGAATTTGTTGCAGGCCGATTTATTTATGAGTTGTGCTGAAGAATGTTATTGTTGTGAAGTCCAACCCAATGGCTGCGGGTTACTTAAGGAAGGCGTTCAGCGCATGATGGATGAGCATGTTATTTTGATTGAAAAAGTTTCTTCTACTGAAAATTTATGCCAAGATTTGTCTGTTGTATCTGGTACTCCTTTCAGGATCACTTACAAGGGTCATGTAAGGATTACCGACAATCCAAAAGGTGCTCCTTTGATTATCACAACACCTGGGCCCATCCCATATTCCTCAAAGAAAACTATTCCATGGAATTATGGGTCAGACGTCTATTACCATGGCGTTAAACAAGAGTTGTCCGATGAAGATGATGAAGAGGCTAGTCCCAGCAATGTTAATATTGCAGGGACCAGCAAAATTACAAGAAGCGGGAGGATTTTATCCTCGGAAATATCTCCACCTCTTCAATTAAAGGTTACCAAGACAGCTATCGAGGCTCTGGGTAAAGAGCCAATGATAGAGCCTTCCCGGACGAATGCGCCAAAAGAAGCTACAGACAAGGATACCTCTGGACAGGATTTGAAAGAGGTTTTGAAGATCATTCGAAGAAGTGATTATAAAATTTTTGAACAGTTGGGGAAAACCCTGTCCAAAATCTCCATGTTATCATTATTGCTGTGTTCTGAAGCCCATGCGCAGGATTTAGTTAAATTCCTGAAGACTGCTCATGTGTCGCAAGAAATTTTGGATGATCAATTTGGAAGTTATGTGGCGAGTTTAAAAATTGATAATGGTTTGAGATTTTCCGATGCTAACCTGACTCCAGAGGGGAGAAATCATAATAGGGCCATGTATGTCTCCATTGAATGCAGGGGCAATACATTGGATCATGTGTTAATTGATACTGGCTCTTCTTTGAATGTTCTTCCCAAAGGCGCTCTCGACCGACTAGATTGTGAAGGGGTTGTGTTGAAGCCCAGTAATATCATAGTTTGAGCCTTTGACGGATTGAAAAGAATGGTGCATGGAGAAGTAGATCTCCCAGTAAAAGTGGGTTCACAGATTTTTGAGTCCACCTTCTATGTGATGGACATCCGACCAACTTACTCTTGTCTATTGGGACGCCCATGGATCCATGAGGCAGGTGTTGTCACCTCCACCTTGCACCAGAAACTCAAGTATACGGTAAAAGGAAAAGTTGTTACTGTCTGTGGAGAAGAGGAATCATGGTCAGACACCTGAATTCATTCTGATACATGGAGATGGACGGAGAATTTATTGAGACTCCAAGTCAGACCTTTGAAGTGATTTCCCCTGCTGCTGTTGAAGATGTTTCTATCATTCCGAATATCACCAAGACTCCACACAAGATGGCTTCTTTGAAAGACGCCAAAGCAGCTATAAAAGAAGGTGGTAGTACTATTTGGTGTCATCTTCCTGATATCCCCTACAAATTTGACAAGTTTGGTTTGGGATTTATTGCATAAGGTCAAAGGGTTGTTCGTCCTGCTTGTGCTGAGAGACCTTCATTCCGTATCAGCAACAATGGAGTTAATGCTATAGAGGACGCTGATAGTGATTGTAATTTCAACAACTGGATATTCCCTACCATTGGTGATGAACTTGATAACTGGAAAGCAGAAGACATATTCCATATCTCCTTTAGTCAGGAGTAATAGCTATATTCCTGTCTTATTTGCTTTTTAAAATTTTTGGTTATGTAATAAACAATGACTAACCTTGTGTCTTACCCGGGGCATAATGGTTCATTTGTTAAGGGTTGATAATTCATAAACATTTCTCATTCAATAAAAACATTATACGTTTTACATGCAAATTTTGCAATCTCTGTTTTTCTTTTATCTTATTGCATTTTCAATTAGCTATGTGTTCTTACACACACTCACACACTACATTGCAGATCCTCATCCACTCTGGATCTCATTGATAACGATTATGTTATTGCCGCATATGACTTTGAAAATCCGATCTACCAAGCTGAGGACGAAGGTGAGGAAGATTTTGAAATACCTAGGGAACTTTATAGACTCTTACTAAAAGAGGAGAAGGCTATCCAACCACATGAAGAGTCGGTCGAAGTGGTGAACTTGGGTTCTGAGACAGACAGAAAAAACGTCAAGATCTGTGCCAACTTAGAAAGTAGTGTTAAGAACATGCTAATCCATATGTTGCATGAATACGTTGAGATGTTTTCTTGGTCATACGAAGACATGCCAGGGCTCGATGCTGATATCATGGTTCATCGTATGCCAATGAAAGAGGGTTGTGCTCCAATTAAGCAGGTGGTTCGTTGCATGCATGTTGAAATATCAGAAAAGATCAAAGCGGAGGTCATGAAATAGTTCAACACAGAGTTCTTAGCAGTGACGTCATAACCTTAATGGGTTGACAATGTTGTGTCGGTGCCAAAGAAAGATGGCAAGGTATGTATGTGCGTAGATTAAAGGGATTTGAATAGGGCAAGCCCCAAATATGACTTCCCACTGCCACGTGTTAATGTCCTGGTCGACAATACCGCTCAGCACAAGGTATTCTCTTTCATGGATGGTTTCTCGGGTTATAATCATATCAAGATGGCGCCTGAAGACATGAAGAAAACTACCTTCGTCACACAGTGGGGCACTTTTTGTTACAAGGTTATTCCTTTTGGGTTGAAGAACGTCAGAGCAACTTATCAGCGCGTCATGGTAGCCTTATTTCATGACATGATTCATCATGAGATAGAAGTATATGTCGACGACATGATAGCAAGGTCACAGACTGAAGAGGAGCATCTCAATCATCTACATAAATTATTTGAAAGACTGAGGAAATATAAGCTAAGGTTAAACCTGAACAAATTCACTTTTGGGGTGAGGTTCGGTAAACTTCTGGGTTTTGTTGTCAGCGGTGAAGGTATCGAGTTTGATCCTACAAAATTTAAATCTATTCAAGAGATGCCGACTCCTCGTACCGAGAAGGAAGTCAGAGGGTTCTTAGGACGGCTGAATTACATTGCCCGTTTCATTTCTCATTTGACTGCTACCTGTGAACCAATATTCAAGCTGCTGAAGAAAGATCAAGTAGTAAAATGGAATGACGACTATCAAATAACTTTTGATAAAATTAAGGAATACCTATAAGAACCTCTGATTCTGATGCCACCGGTTGAAGGAAGACCTCTAATCAAGTACCTAACAGTGCTAGAGAACTTAATGGGGTGTGTACTAGGGCAACATGAAGAGTCTGGTCGAAAAGAGCGTGCAATATACTACCTTAGAAAAAAGTTTACCTACTGTGAAACAAGATATTCACTGCTCGAGAAAACTTATTGCGCTTTTGCATGGGCTGCTCGCCGACTAAGACAGTATTTGTTGACCCATACTACTTTATTGATCTCTAAAATGGATCCCATCAAGTACATATTCGAGAAGCCAGCTCTCTCCAGAAGAATAGCCCGATGGAAAATGGTCTTAACAGAATATGACATTCAGTACACCACTCAAAAAGCTATCAAAGGATGTGTATTGGCATATCATTTGGAACATTAAGATGTAGACGACTATCAGTCTATGAATTTCGAATTCCTAGACAAGAAAATTATGCTAGTAACAGATTATGAAGAACCTGGACCGTATGAAGGACCTGAGCCAGGATCCCGATGGACTATGGTTTTCGAAGGAGCTTCCAACGCACTTGGTAACGGAATCAGTGCTATAATTATCTCTCCTCATGGTTGTCACACACCTTTCATTGCCAGACTTTGCTTTGATTGTACTAATAATATGGCTGAATATGAAGTGTGCATCATGGGTCTTAAAGCTTATATTTACCTAAGAATCAAGTTCTTAAATGTATATGGAGACTCAACCTTGGTGATCATTCAGGTAAAGAGAGAATGGGATACGAAGCATCTGAATCTTGTCCCTTACCGAGAACATGTGCTAACCTTGATCCCGTATTTCGAGAAGATTACTTTTGACCATATACTAAGAGAAGAGAATCAGTTGGCGGACGTATTGGCTACCATGTCATCCATGTTCAAGGTCAGATGGGACAATGAGGCTCCCAGAATTAACATTGAAAGATTCGACGAACCAGCACACTGCTATGGAATTGACACTGACAGAGCAGAGGAACAACCTTGGTTTCATGAGGTAAAAAGGTATCTTGAGGCTCAAGAATACCCTGAAGGGGCATCCGTCAACGACAAGAAATTCCTACGGAGGTTCTCGGCTATGTTCTTCCTGAGCAATGGAATTCTATACAAACGCAATCATGATTCGACTCTGCTTCATTGTATAACAAGAAAGAAGCGGAAGAAATTATGCAAGATATGCATGAAGGCGTCTTTGGTACTCACTGCAGTGGGCATACTATGGCTAAAAAGATTTTGAGAGCTGGTTATTATTGGTCGACTATGGAAACTGACTGTCACCACCACTCGAGAACTTGTCATAAGTTCCAAATTTATGCTGATAAAGTTCATGTGCCTCCAGTACCTTTGAACATCATGACTTCTTTGTGGCCATTCACAATGTGGGGTATTGATATGATTGGAGAGATCAAGCCTACTTCCTCTAACGGACATCGCTTCATCCCCGTCGTCATTGATTACTTTACAAAATGGGTTGAAGTAGCATCGTTCACCTCTGTTACCAAGAACGCAGTCGCCCGGTTCATCAAGCATTACCTGGTCTTCCGGTATGGCATCCCCGAAAGGATTATCACAGACAACAGTATTAATCTCAATAACACGATGATCACTGAACCCTGCATGCAGTTCAAGATCAAGCACCACAACTCTTCTCCGTATCGACCAAAGATGAATGGCACAGTGGAAGCTGCCAATAATAATATTAAGAAGATTATACAGAAGATGGTTGTGACATACAAATATTGGCACAAGATGTTACATTTTATTCTTCATAGCTATCGTACTTTTGCATGAACATTAATTGGGGCAACCTCATTCTCTCTGATCTATGGTATGAAATTTGTCTTGCCTGTTGAAGTTCAGATTCCCTCCCTAAGAATTATGAAAGAAGAAGACCTAGACGAAGATGAGTGGATTCAGACCAGGCTAGTCTAGTTAAGTCTAATCAACGAGAAAAGGCTTGTGGTTGTCTGTCACGGCCAGATGTATCAGAAATGCATGATAAAGACATTCAACAAAAACATCAAGTTTCGGGTATATCAGGTTGGTGACTTGGTAATAAAGTGCATCATTCTACTGCAAGGTGATCCCAGGGGTAAATAGACTCCCACTTACGAATGTCCATTTGTGATTAAGAAAATATTTTTTTGCGGTGCTATGATACTAACCACCATGGATGGTGAAGATTTCCCGCACCCTGTGAGTGCAGACATAGTCAAAAGATACTACACATAAAAAAGACCCGCTAGGTTGACTGGTGTGATACGGTGGGAGAAATGACTTGAGGGTTTTGCGTTTGTATTCGCAAATGTTGCGGTTTAGCAAGAGTCGCCACCGGCTTTTCTTTTATCCAATAAGGAAAGGTGAAAAAGCACAAGAAAGACCTTTAGAGATGTTTTCTTGAGTTCGGGGGGTAGATTATGAAAAGGGAAGGTATTAGCACCCCTTTCATCCATGGTTTTCCATGGGCTCTTAGTTACTTGCTAGATCACTTGCTTTTGTTTGAAATTGTGCTTTGTGTGGTTTTTGAAAGTATTTCGAAAAACGTCTTTGTAATGGTTCTCGTCTCTATAAGAACGCGTACAAAGTGTTTGTTTGAAAAATAGTTCAAAGATGTGTTTGTGAGATGTGTTTTTGAAAGTGATTTTGAAAATGCGTCTTTGTAATGGTTCTCGTCTCTATAAGAATGCGTACAAAGTGTAATCTTTAGAAAATGTTTCAAAATGAGAGTGTTGGTGTATAAAATGTTTTTGTTATGAGCAAGCGAGCAACTAGGAGAAAATCTACCTACTCAAAAGGTCTTAGATGTTCTTTTCCTCCTCCTTTAGATGTTGCTACCTTACTATTGATTTGGTAAGAAACCCCATCGTTGGATATTAAGGGACGAGTGTGGGACGTTTGTATAGTCATAGAAGGCAACCCATGGAACATTTTAGCAATGTCGTTTTAGGGACTAGATAATTTACCGGAGGCAACATCGAGGGTCATCGAGGGACTATGATCTTTTATCGAGGATCTTTTGCTAAAACGTCCATGTTCGAGGGGATATAACTAATTTCTGATAGGCAACAAGTGAGATTACCCTAAGGGTGCATGTGTGCAAGTGTGTTTGATTGCATGCATTTAGTCTTGATTAAGGTGATCTATTTGTTGATTTCATGTCTTGCCATACACACCTTAATTACTAGCAATATATGAAAGCAATGAAAAGTGCGGAAAGTAAACATCCTACGCTATCACAATCGTTAGGGGGATGGGGTGTACAAATTTACAAATGAGGATTGCAAATAAAATTAAATCCTAAGTTACTATTACAACCATATTAAATGGATAAGAATGTACAATCAATGTAAAATGGACTTGTTTTGTTTAAGTAAAGAGATAAGTTTGCTTAAGAAAATATTCTGATCTTTTTATATTAAAAGAAATAAAAAGACATTTGAATATGAAATATTTTTGGTGTTTTTGATTCATGGAAATAAAAGTGATGGCAAAAATAGTAAGGAGAAAGAAGACAGAATCAGCGCAAACGCTGAAAAAGAAGTCAGAAGTTCTGACTCTGGCGTGCTGCACAAACAGAAATAAACGTTAGCAGAAATGGGGCAAGTCAGAAGTTCTGGGTCCGCTGGGAACAAAAGATATTTCAGAAGTTCTGATGACATTGACAGAACTTCATGTCCCTCTCTATGCTAGTTAGAACATCTGCAACTTAGTCATTTCTCAACAAAACAGAAGATATGCATATAACAGTTATGGCAGGTTTCATAATGTTTCAGAAACAAGAGACATCAGAACTATAAATCAGAAGCAAGCATGAATTTGCTAATCCTAACTTTGAGTCCTAATTTATTCAAGAAGTTGTGAACTAAAATTTTCTCTACTTAGGCAGGAAAATATATGAAACCTTAGAATATGTACAACATCAGAATCATGATGTCTACAATATATTTTGAACATGCAATTCTAACAATGCTTAAGTAATATGACAAGAGTTAGCAGAAGCTTACCTTGCAGTTGGAAAATGTTTTGTGAGCTAGAGTCTGGCTCTGACCGCTTGTGGTGTTCTGACCAACTTCCTCACGTACTCAACAGACTGGAAACTTTCAACTTGGGCTATGAATGATTGGAAAATTCTGAAACAGCCAAAGAGAAAAGTTCTGACTTCTTTGAGGTGGATATTGATGGAGAGTGTGTTATATTTTGACTATAGAAGTTAGGATGGTTTTCGAATGTATATCAGAAACTGTATGGTGGTTTTGGTCAAGAAACACTTGAGGAAAAAAGGAGTTTGAATGCACGAATCAAAAGCTAACAGGTTTTGTATTTTTGTGTTTGCAGTTTTTTTTGGACTCTTGGAATTTTGCAAGGGTTCAAGGTTTTTCTTTCTCGAATTTTTCGACCCTTTTACAGTTGCCAATAAAGTCAAATTTATAGGCAAAGTTTTAGTAGTTTTTTAAGAGGTCAAGTGGCACCAACATCATATGGTAGGCGCTGACTTGTTCTTGAAGCAAGTTTAAACAAGCATGGTTCAAGGCACAAAGTAGGGTGGTTAGCAGGTTTAGCAGCACCTAAGCTGGATTTGTCAGCGAGAATTAAGGAAAAGGAAAATCAACACATGGGCCTAGCACACTTTTGTACAAAAGTTTGCTTTTCAAAGACAGTAAAGGTACACGTGGGGGAAATCCTTTGGATAAAGACTCAAAAGTGGTTATGAGCATTAAATGATGATGAGATTTATCAAACCAGAAATCCTGCAATGTGAGATTCTACATCATTGCCTAATTCTGGATCAGATGTTCAGTTTCAGCGTAACTTATAAGGGACATCCAACTTTTGATCTTTGAAGCTCTTTGCTCCAACATGTTCTGAAGGAGCTCCCAGACTTTCCAGGAAGCTTGTAACACGCTTTGTAAACCTTCTTTGAACTGCTCTTGCAAACTCTGACTGTATTTTTATGAAAACTGGCCCATAAGTTGTAACCAAACTCTGTCTTGGAATTGTCCAGAATTTGCTGAGTATTTCAGTTTCATAGACGTGTCTTTGAGGAGTCATAACTTGAAATCCCAGCATTTCTAGGAGAAGTTTCGTTCTGTAATGTTTTAGGTCTTATTGAGATCCAAAACTCTTGTGTTAGAAGTTATTCCAGAATCAACTTGCATCATGGTGATAATCTGATCATAAGTTCTGAGCTCGTCATATTTCCTAAACACTTAGAATTTTTTTTAAGTATTTGGAATTTTGACTTTTCCAAAGCAAATTTGACTTTTGATCTTCTTAATGAAACAAACTTCATATTTTAACATGTCTCGATGAAATATGATTCTTGAAACTTGATTTTGATCTAAAAGTCAAAGTTTGACTTTTCAGTGTGCAAATGACCATTTTGCCCTTGTGGATGACTTTCTTGGAAAATTTGTAATTCAAGGCTTGAAATTGGATGAGAACAAACCCGAGGGTTCAGGGTGATCCTTTGAGAAAGGAGAGGGCAAATTTTGGGGTACAACAACTAGCCTAGGCAAAAATAAGGGTATTCCAGCGAACCAAAGGGTTTGGGCAAAAATCATGGATATATATAAAAGATTGTACACCTGGCAAGTCGAAAACCTGAAAAGGTGGCTTGAGCAAGAAAGGGTATCCCGGTGGACTGAAAACACGAAAGGGAAGTCCAGGCAAAAGTTAGAGATAAAAGCGTACAACTATGTCCCCATTGGATCACTACAACAAGCTTTACTACCCAAGTCAAAGTTCAAATGGTACAGATCAATTCAACCGTCTTCTTCCGACAGTAAGGGATGAGATGCTTGAAGACATAGGGGCAATACCAGAGTTTGAACCCGACGAGATTATTTCCACATAGCTATTGTTTTGTTTTTTCTTTGTACTCTTTTCATTTCACGATGGTTTCCTCTTACTAGGATTTATGTCTCTTTGTACAAAATCGCATGTTTTTGGACAAACTATCAATAAAAATACAAATTTCAAGATTCAAACTTTTTTTTACTTTTTCTGTTTTGTTTGCAAGAACGTCCAGTGACTAAATTTAAATGAGCATATGCATATTAATACAATTAAATATTAACAAATATATGCATAAAAACAGGAATAAGCATTTACTCAAGACTCTAGGAGTTGGGATAACGTTTAAGCTATCCACAAATCCCCACATAGCCACTTTTGTGTGATTATCGCCACATAGTAGTCTTACCATGCTCACCAGCAAATCTCCCCAACGCATAAAAGAATGTGATCTTTCTCCCAACAATATTACCAACATATGGAGTCTAAATCAATACAGTCTATGGAAATTCTCTTCCCCATCTGAGTTTATTCCTCAAAAACTGTAAAACCCCCTGCAGATTTCTTCTCTCCAGCAGAGTTCATTTCCTCAGCAAGATTGCTTCCTCAGCAGAGTATTTCTCCGTCGACAGGGTTTATTTCCCAACATGGTTTATTTCCCCAACGGATTGCAGTCTCCCCGGCTTGAGTCTATTTCTACCACAAATTACCGGCAAAATTCCCATCTTTAGCAAAGGACAGCCTGGGTTGTTATCCCTAGAAATTTACTACTGAATCTGAAATTGGATCAGATATCGTTCAAACTTATTTTCTTCAGACGAGTCGGTATCCATATCAGAAACTCGGTTAAGCAGCACCTTGCAGGTTTATCCATCTCTTTTATCCCCAGTCAGGGTATACAAGAATTATAATCCCCAATAGAGCGATGGACAACCAATGTTTTTGAACTCTTCTCCCCAAGCAAAAATCAATGTTCCCCAGTGGAGTTTCCTCAAACAAGAGAGCAGCAGTCCCCAGCGGAAACATTCCAGACAAGATCGAATATATACATACTCTTCATCCCCAGCAACAGTCAGGGATTTATTTTCTCAGACAAAGATGCTGCTCGAATTTACAAATACACTTCAACAACATTTCACATCCATACATCATTTACAAATATCATAGAACGTGTATATGAAACACATATATCACAGTCTCATTTATTTTGAGAACATCATTACGTAATGCATTTCGTACATCATGACATTGCATACAACTAACTCTTTACCTTTTTAGGAAAGATCAATCAATAGACAAACATCACTAACTACTTGTATGACCAGACAGTCTTCCCAATGGCTACATCTGACAAATGGCTACCTAAGCAATTTCCTGAGAGGGTCATTCTCAGAAACAATATATTCTGGCTCAGATTAGATTGAGCATATATATATTCTGATACTTCTTCCAGTTGAAGACGGTCGTAAACATTTTATGGCTCAGATTAAATCAAGCATAAAATTATTCTGATACTTCTTCGTGTTAAAGTCGAACATATACATCTTCTAGCTCAGATTGAATCGAACATAGATTTATTCTGATATGTCTTCCAGTCGAAGACGATCATAGACATTTCCTGGCTCAGATTAAATTGAGCACATATTTATTCTGATACTTCTTCTAGTTAAAGTCAAGCATGGATATCTTCTGGCTCAAATTAGATCTAACATAGATTTATTCTGATACTTCTTCTAGTCGAAGACGATCATAGACATTTTCTGGCTCAGATTAAATCGACCATAGATTTATTCTGATACTTCTTCCAATTAAAGTCGGGCGAAAACATTTTTTGGCTCAGTTTAAATCGACCATAGATTTATTTTGATACTTTTCTAGATAAAGATGAGCTTGGATATCTTCTAAATCAAGATTAGATCAAGCGTAGATATATTTTGATACTTCTTCCAGTTGAAGACGGTCGTAGACATTTTCTGGCTCAATTTAAATCGTCCATAGATTTACTCTGAAACTTCTTCCAGATAAAGATGAGTGCGGATATCTTCTGGCTCAAATTAGATCGAGCGTAGATCTATTCCGATACTTCTTCCAGTTGAAGACGGTCATAGACATTTTCTTGCTCAGTTTAAATCGACCATTGATTTATTCTAATACTTCTTCCAGTTAAAGTCATTCTCAAAGATAAACATTTTATGGCTCAGATGAAATTGAACATAGATTTATTCTGATACTTTTTCCAGATAAAGACGAGCATGGCTATTTTCAGGCTCAGACTAAATTGACCATAAATTTATTCTGATACTTCTTCCAGTTGAAGACAGGCACATACCTCTTCTGGCTCAGATTGAATCGAGTGTAGATTTATTCTGATACTTCTTCCAGTTGAATTCAACAGTTACTTTGGATGACATCTACAAGCCCATCTCCGATGACTCACTTTCACCTCTCCAAATGGAATCTATAAGCCCATTCTCGGTACAATCAACCAACAACGTTACTTCTTACACATGCGAGTGCAAATTTCTGGGCACTTAAGTGTTAAATCCCTTTCTACATTCAGGTTACGAATTGAGGACATGCCAATCTAACTCTTCAGGTTTAAGAAGATTGATCAAGGGAAGCTGTTGTACCCCAAAATTTTCCCTCCCATTTTTATTCAAGGCATTCATTCAAGGCTTCTCAAATACTCAAGAATCTCAAAGGTTGACCAGTCAAGATGTTTCTCCTCAGCAATGAGTCTACAATTAGGGTTTTGAGTTTCTCAAGGAATATTAGGTTTCAAGGGTCTCAAGTGGTTTCCTTGGTTATCCATATGTCTTCAACAATGTTCATACCAAGTTTCAAGTCTTGCATCACAAGTTTGCTCAATCAATAGCTCAAATGATTGAAAATCAACTATATTGGGCAAAAAGTCAACTATGGTCAACATACAGCCAACTTCAAGATTTTTGTCAACATCAACATTTTTAAGTGATATTCATCATTTAATCAAGGTTTGATCATGATTCCTCAAGGAAAACCCACAAATCATCAAAAGTCAAGAACTGCCAAATTAGGGTTTCCTTAGGAGAAGTCAACTGATCTTTGACCAAGCATAACTTTCACATGCTTTATCAACTTTTCCCCAACTCAAAGCCCGTTTTGAAGGAAATTCAATTCTCTACAACATTGTATTTACGCTCAAGTCCAAAAAATTCTTCATTTGAAAGATATGAGCTAATACATTATAGGTCATTTTCAAAAGTCAACAAAAGACACTTTTTGTCAAGGAAACTTACATTAAGATAATGTCTCCAAATTTAAAAATGATCAAAAGAGAAATTGTAGAGGACATCTTGAGCTTTTCAAAAATTTAAAGATCACATTCAAAAGATGAAAATTGAGCAAGTTATGAGTTTCACAAGTTGGGAAATTTTGAAGAAATACATGAAAAGCAAAACATGCAAACTTGAAATTTTGGACTCTTAGCCTAACTTTTTGAGCTTCAAAAATGTTCATAACCTTGTGAAAGACTCCTAAGCTCACTCACACCTTGTCCTATATTTTCTTGTTATTTTATTTTTATTTTATTTTGTTTTTATTCAAATAAATTCAAAATAAATAAATAAAATAGAAAACAAATGGGCCAAGAACATGATGAATCATTTACAGGCCCATTACAACTTGTGAAAACCTGTAACAACTTGCCAAAATCGTTCCAGCTTAAAGAAGGAAATAACAAACTCAAAATGGAAAGTTTTCAAATGTTTGATCTTTGTTTTAAAACATGGCTTGATGACTTGATTCTTTCCATGTTATTTAAGTCATTCTATTCCTCCATATAAAGGCAAGCATAGCAGATCACAAGGGACACGAGCAAGCTGCCAAAACAGAACCAAAAAACTCTCAAAAAAATTTCGAGTTAGGGAAATCCAAAACCCATTCTCCAGTCACTCTCAACGAGTTTCAGGCTTCTATTCACCTTCCTGACCTTCTCAGGAACAAATCCAGACCAATATCATTCCCCGTCGTGCCCATAAGAAGTGTAGCTATCATTCTTCGATCAGTAAAAATTCTTGCATCTGAAATCTTGAATCCATTCATTATTTACTAATGATTTGTATTTAGATGTTCTCAGGATGTAGATTAGGATTGGATTGAGGCTTTACATGCCAGCCTAGACGTGAACTAGGCCATCTGCCATTTTTAACCGTGTTATTTACATTTGCTTTATAACTCTGTTTCCAGTGCTTTTCAGGACAAAATAATCCCATCATTGGATTCAAAATACTTGAATTAGGGGGGTAGCATGTGTTTCTATGTTTAAATCTAACATTTTGGCAGGTTTTTGATTTTTAGTTTGTCGGAGAAGACGACCGGAGCTAGGGCTCCGGCGCTTCTCCGGTCGTTATAAGCATATTACAAATATATTATTTTTGTTTGATTAATGTACCGGATGTACAGGCCACCTCAGTGGCAGCGTGCGTGTTCTTAGGGCTTACCTGTGCTTGGTCCCGGGTTTGATCCAGGCGTGGGAAAATTTTATTTTTCTAACATTTTATTTACAGATCTAGTGCAATCATCTAACATGCGCATGCTATACACCTCCTCCATAATCAACATTAGATCCAAATCTAAGGGACTCAGACCAAGCCTCATGGTGTACCTCTTGAGATCGTTTTCACTAGATCATACAGGCAGCTGGGCCAGCACTTATGGGTCTGGATGTTTTGCTTCTTTCTCACCCCCATTTTGCTCGTTTGCAGGCCCATTTTTATTTCTTTTTGTTTTAAAAAACTATTTTCTTTTTTTCATCAATTCTTATTTAATCAGAAAAAATCAGAAAATCATTAAAAAAAATTAGATTTAGGTTTTAATAAATTAATTTAATTTTTACAAATAAAATTAATTAATTTAATCACACTTTGTTTTATTTTTAAATAATTAACTAACAAATTAATTAGAATTAGTATTTATTTTTACTTCACACTTCAATTATTTTTTCTAAACAAAAACAACAAAAATATTTTCTTATACCCTTAGAAATTTTTAGGTCTTAAATATCTTCTCTTCTTCACCATCTTCGCGCATTTGTTTATTTTTTTCGCATTACTATAATTTTGCAACTGTCAAAGGGATGTAATAGTTTAAATTAGGATTTCTTTACATTTTTTCCTCAATTTATGGTTTGTACTCCCCATCCCCGAAGCGTTGTAATAGCGTAGATTATTTCCCGCGTTTTTATTTTCCGCACTTGTATATATTTAACTGCGGGATTAACTAGGCGTGCTTGACAAGACATAAAAACAAACGTTAGAAAACCTAATCTCAAGAAAAATAACTTAAACATAACACACTTCACACACGTGCACCTCTAGGGTAGCCCTCACTTGTTGCCTCAGATTTTAAACAGTCATGTCCCTCGAACGTGGGAAGCTTTAGCAAAGATCATTTAGTTAAAAGATCATAGTCCCTCGATGACCCTGCGATGCTGCCTCGGTAAACGATCTTAGTACCTTATGATAATAGCTAAAGCGACCTACGAGTTGCCTTTGTGACTGCATGATGACCTGCGTCTGTCCCTCAAACATCCAATGATAGGGCTACCTACTAATAATGGTAGAATAACACAATCTAAAGGAAAGGAGGAAAAGAACAAAGTCTTTTTGAGTAAGTAGATAGCTCGTAGTCGCTTTCTCATAAACAAAACTTTTTTCACACATACACTTTTTTCTAAAATATTTTCAAAGACAAACACTTTGTATGCATTCTCAACGATACGAGAACCATTACAAAGTTTTCCGCACTTAGGCATTTTTGAAAATATTTTTCAAATATACAAACACAAAAGCATTTTCAAAGTGAGCTAGCAATTAATAGCCCGTAGATAACTACTGATGAAAAGGGTGCTAATACCTTCCCTTTTCATAACCTACCCCCTTACTCAAAAAAATTCTCGAAAGGTTTTTCCTGTTCTTTTCACCCTTTCCTTTATTGGATAAAAGAAAATTCGATGGCGACTCTTGCTTACCGCAACATTTGCAATAAAACTCAAACCCAAAAGTCAGTTCTCCCACCATATTACACCCATATTGCAAACGACCAAGGAGAAGTCAAGACATTCAAAGGAACCAGTGGCGCATGTACTTTGTTAGCATAAATCTAGCATTTATGACAAGTTCTAGAATGATGATGATAATCGGCTTTCATGGTAGACCAAGAATAACCTGCTCTCAGAATCTTCTTAGACATTGTATGTCTATTGGAATGAATACCAAAGACACCTTCGTGCATATCTTCCATAATTTTCTCAGCTTCCTTCTTCTTTACACAGCGAAGCAAAGTCGAATCATGGTTGCACTTGTACAAGATTTTGTTACTTAGAAAGAACTTGGCGGAGAACCTCCTCAGAAATTTCTTATCATTGATAGATTCTCCTTCAGGATACTCTTGAGTCTCGAGGTATCTTTTTACTTCGTGGTATCAAGGATTTTCCTCTAATCCATCAGTATCAACTTCATAGCAACAGTTTCGGTTCATCTAGTCTCTCAATAGTAATTCGAGGAGCTTCATTATCACATCTTATATTGAACATAGATGACATTGTAGCTAATGTGTTTGCCAACTAATTCTCTTCTCGTGGAATATGTTCAAAGGTGATTTCTTCGAAGTACGGAATTAATGTCAACACATGCTCTTGATAAGGGATGAGATTTGGATGTTTCGTATCCCATTCTCCCCTTAATATTACTGATCACTAGGGCTGAGTCCCCGTATACATTCAAGAATTTAATTCTCATATCAATGGCGGATTTGATACCTATGATGCATGCTTCGTACTCAACCATATTGTGTGTATTATCAAAACACAATATGGCGGTGAAGGGCGTATGGAAACCCTTAGGAGAGATAATCACTGCACCAATTCCATTACCAAGCGTGTCGGAAGCTCCATCAAAAACCATAGTCCATCGGGATCCCAATTTAGGTCCTTCATACGGCCCAGGTTCTTCATAATCAGTAACTAGCATGATGTTCTCATATGGGAATTCAAAATTCATAGAATGATAGTCATATACAGCTTGATGAGCCAAATGATCTTCCATTACACTTCCTTTGATTTCCTTCTGAGTAGTGTACTGAATGTCGTATTTTGTTAATACCGTTTTCTATCTTGCTATTCTTCTGGAGAGAACGGGTTTCTCGAATATGTATTTTATTGGATCCATCTTAGAGATACACAAAGTAGTATGAGTCAACATATACTGTCTTAGTCGGTGAGCATCCCATGCCAAAGCGCATGAAGTTTTCTTGAGTAGTGAGTATCTTGTTTCACAGTCGATAAACTTTTTGCTAAGGTAGTATATTGCATGCTCTTTTCGACCAGACTCGTCATGTTGCCCCAATACGCACCCCAGTGAGTTCTCTAATACTGTTAAGTACATGATCATAGGTCTTTCTTCAACCGGTGGCATCAGAATTAGAGGTTCCTGGACGTACTCCTTGATTTTTTCGAAGGCTATCTGACAATGGTTGTTCCACTTCACTACTTGATCTTTCTTCAGTAACTTGAAGATTGGTTTATAAGTAGCGGTGAAATGGGAAATAAATCTAGAAATGTAGTTCAATCGTCCTAAGAAACCTCTGACTTCCTTCTTAGTATGGGGAGTTGTCATTTCTTGAATGGCTTTAACCTTGGCAGGATCAACTTAAATACCTTTACCACTGACGATGAAACCTAGGAGTTTACCGAATCTTACCCCAAAGTTGCACTTGTTTGGGTTCAACCTCAACTTGTATTTCTTCAATCTCTCAAATAGCTTGTGTAGATGGTGGAGATGTTCTTCTTCAGTCTGATACCTGGCTATCATGTCGTCAACGTAAACCTTTATCTCATGGTGGATCATATCATGGAACAAAGCTACTATAGCATACTGATATGTTGCATCGGCGTTCTTCAAACCAAAAGGCATAACTTTGTAACATAAAGTGCCCTACTGTGTGAAAAAAGTAGTCTTATCCATGTCTTCAGGTTCCATCTTGATTTGATTATAACCAGAGAAACCATCCACAAAGGAAAATAATTTATGTTGAGCGGTGTTGTCAACCAGAACATTAATATGTGGAAGCGGAAAGTCATCTTTGGGGCTTGCCCTGTTCAAATCCCTGTAGTTTATACACATACGCACCTTACCTTCCTTCTTAGGTACCGACACCACATTTCAACCTGTTGTACCCTAAAATTTTCCCTCCCATTTTTACTTAAGACATGCTCATTGAGGTCCTCAATTGCTCAAGGTTGACCAAGAATTGATCAGACAAATTCTCCTCCTAAGCAATGAACCTCCAACTAGGGTTTCACTTTTCACTAATATGTGTGAGATCCAAAGGTCTCAAATTTTTTCCATTGTCCTAATATGTCCTCAAGATTGTCCATGCCAAATTTCATGCCTTGCACTACAAACTTGCTCAGTCAATTGCTCAAATGCTTGAAAATCAATTGTACTAAGTCAAAAGTCAAATGTGGCCAATATAGTCAAACTTCAAGATTTTTTGTAAACATCAACATTTTGAAGTTATAATCATCATTTGATCAAGGTTTGATCATGATTCCTCAAGAAATACTCATAATTCCTCAAAAGTCAAAAACTGTAACATTAGGGTTTCTATAGAAAAAGACAACTGAACTTTGACCAAGCATAACTTTCACATACTTCATCCATTTTTCTCCAACCAAAACTCATTTTTAAGAGAATCCAATTACCTACAACTTCTCTTTTATCCTCAAGCTCAACAAATGCATCATTTGGAAGATATGAGCTCATACATTACAGGTCATTTTCAAAAAGTCAACAAAAGACACTTTTTGTCAAGACAACTTACATCAAGATAATATCTTCAAAAGCAAAAATGATCAACATAGAGATTGTATAGGACACCTAGGGCTTTCCAAAAAATCTAAGATCATCTTCAAAATATGCAAATTGAGCAAGTTATGGTTTGAACAAGTTGGGAAAATTTGTGAAAAATGCATGAAGTCAACTTTGGGCAAAATTGTATTTTTAGGTTAATGGACCTAACTTTTAGGGTTCAAACATGTTTATGACATACCCAATGACCTCTAAACCTAACCATGCACTATTTTGATTTTTATTTCTATTTATTTGAATTTTTATTCATTTAAATATGAATTAAATCAAATAAATTAAATAAAAATACAAAGAATAATCGACCATGACATTTGGATTTGATTTGATCTATTAGGAGGCCCATATTTTCGTGCAAGATACATCCAAAGGGACCAGGTTCATGAAAGTGACCAAAGAGGTAAAGTTATCACAAATATGGACATTTTTCAATGTGTTTTATCCTTGTCTCCAAGGCCATGAATGCATTGATTCTTTACCATATTTGTTCACTCCTATCTTCCCTCTATAAATACATAGAATTACAAGCCAAAGAGAGAACGAAATTCCTCTTCAAAAAGCTCTCCAAAAGTCTTCTCAAAATTCTCAAAAAAAAATCAAAGTTGCAAAATCTGTAACTTCACTTCCAAGGGCTATCAACTCAAACCAAAATCATCAACCCTCTCCTGAGTTTGCAAGGAGTCCTCCAGAGCCAAAGTTCAATCCTTACACGCCCTAGATCATCCTTATAATCATCCTACGGTTTTTGGTAAAATTTTGAATTTAAATCAGTTTTATGCATGCATTCATATTACTATTGATGTTTTGAATAGATCTAACGTGTTACATGCGAGCCTAGGTACCTGAATCTAAGAACACCATTCTTAGGGTACTCCTCTGCTAGGTCCTGGGTTTGACCCAGGCAGGAAAGAAATTTTTATTTTTTCTAACCTTTGTTTTGCAGATCCCACAGGCGTTTGGGCCCTCTTGTCATTGGACCTAGGGTTTCTGTTTATTCTCACCCCCCAACTATTTTCACGCGCCTAGGTCCTCTTGCTGATAGGCCTGATACTTCATTGAAGTGCACCCCTTCCCATTTAATTTTGTTTGCAGGCCCATTTCAATTTTCTTTATTTTGTTTTTATTAACATTTCTGTTTTAATCAATTTTATTTTATTAAAACATTAAAATTATTATAAAAAAACAATAAAAATATTAGGTTAGTCTTGTTTTTAATTAAACTAACATTGTAAATAATAACTTTAACCTTTAATTTATTTAAAAATAAATAGACCTAGGATTTAATTCATTTAATTTCTTTTATTCATAACAAAAATACAAAAAAAACTTAGAATTAATTTCTTTTTTCAATTTTCTTTAATAATTAACTTTTTTTCTTTAGATATATATTATTTAATTAATTATCAATTAAACATTTTCTTACATAAAACAAAAACAAACAAAAAGATTTCCTTTCACTTAGGTTTTAGACGTCTTTTCCATTTCGCGCGCGTTTGATATTTCTACTTTATTTTCATATTAATGTACTTGCTTATGGGATGTAATAGAATTAAATTAGGACTTTACATTTTATTGCTTTATTCCCCAAGTTTTGGACATGTAATTAATCCCTCTCCCCGTAGCCTTGTAATAGCTAGGTTTAATCTTTCCGCATTTTAAATTTTTGCAAACTGTTAAATGTCTAGATGCATGACTAATAGGATTATATGGCAAGAACATAAAATCAAATGCTAGCAAACCTAACATAAGACAAAAATAATTGAATACAACACACTTTCACATATACACCTCTAGGGTATCCCACTTCGATTTCCTTCAGAAAAACAGTCACATCTCTCGAAACGTGAGAGAATTTAGTGGCTACCCTCCGGTTTAAAGATCATAAATCCCTCGATGACCCTCTCGATGTTGCCTCAGTATGATATTAAAAACCCTAGGGTAGTTACTAAAGTTTCTTGCCCAATTGCCTTTGTGACTGTGTAAACGTCCCTTCGAATGTCACTCAAACATCCAACGACTAGGGCTACCAACTAACGAATAGTAGGATAGCACCGTCTAAAGGAAAAGAGGAAAAGAACAACCTTTCGAGTAAAGTAGATAGTTGTTAGATGCTTGCTCAAACAATTTTTACACTTACACAAAACTTCTTTCAAAAACATTTTCAAACACTTTGTATATGTTCTCTACCATTCTGAGAAACATTACAAAGTTCGTCGCACTAAGGCGCTTTCAAAATACTTTTCAAAAACACACAAAGCACAAGGTATTTCAAAATGAGCTAAGCATCTAAGAGCCCATAGATAACTACGAATGGAAAGGGTGCTAACACCTTCCCTTTCCATAATTTACCCCCTTACTCAGAAATAATCTCGAAAGGTCTTTTTATGTTCTTTTCACCTTTTCCTTTGTTGGATAAAAGAAAAGTCGGTGGCGACTCTTGCTTACCGTAATATTTGCAAACATAAATGCAAAACCAGTATAACAGTCAGTTCTCCTACCGCATTATAGAACTAGTGACTCTGCTGGGGATGACTTATAAAAAGTGGGGTTACCTTAGAGTTTAGTTCACTTTTAGTTTCTTTACATTGTGTGTTTTGTATGCTTTATTTTTGAGGGCTTGTTTGGGTTGTTACTAAAGATCCTACACCCGGATCGGGGAACATTATTAGGTAAGTAGCAATAGATCATAGGGATTGTGCAGGGTATACTGACATGGTTGAAGCAATATCTATGTTAGTGTGACATATTTGTTGGTACCGGTAGCCCTTGAGTTTAGTCAAGGAGGATACGAGGCCGTTTTGTGGTGTCATGAAGCACTAACTGACCTTAGAACCTTTAATTGAACAACTTGTCCATTAGGAAGTAGTGAGATAGCTGACTTTGGTGCATTATGAAATTGGTTGATACTCGATACTACGCTCATTGAGATTAGACTTTCAGCATATTTCGGTCGCCAATAAAGAGGCTTGCGCTGAAACAATGCCCGATGAAGAAATATTAGTGATATTGAGATTCCCTAGAACTCGTTTACTTTCTAGGACAAGTTAAGCCAACTGAAACTTCAAGAGGGTACTTACCTACCAACTTCATGCAATCCTGAACCTAAGGCTACTTGTCTGGCTTGTTTGCTTTCATTATCTAACAATTTGAACTCCTTGCAGGGCTTGTTTGTTTTCATTACCTAACCATGTGAGTTCCTCGCAGGACCTATTTTTATCTATTATCCAATAACCTGGATTTCTTGCAAGAATTACTTGTCTTCATCACCTTACACTTTTGCTTGATGCATATCATACACATCATAACATCATACCATAGCATTTCCTTAACCATTTCAAGGATCTCAAGGGCCTGTGATGCAGGTTATGATGAACCAAACGTCTAGCAAAGGGCAAGGGGGTTTATTTTCCTATAGCCAATGTCTTTAAAGCATGATGTCTTGAGTCAGTGGCTATGACCCACTCGACATGGTGAGCTTGATTTTTGTAGAAGGACGTTCAACGATACGAAAGTTCTTCCGTCAAAGATGCAATGAAAATTCAAACATTTTTCTTGTGTTTACCCCGCGAGATTCTTGAAAACATCGCATAAACATGGCATACATATCATTACATGTATTTAAAGGACAAGTTTCTTATCTTTTCGTTGTTTATTTCTGCAAAAAGAAATTACTCTCGAACAGAATATTAAATACCTTCAAACCCAGAATGCTCAATTCCAGCAGATGTTCTTGGCTCTGGCTAAGGGACAAGAGGACCTGAAGGCTCTCATTCTCAGAGATAAGAAGAAAAAGGCCAAGAAACAATTGGGTGTCCTGAATATGGGAAGGAGACTCAGAGGCCCGACCAAGCGAGCTCTAGAATTCGCAACTCCGTCAAACGAGGGAGACAAACAGGAAGAGAAGCCAAAAGAAGAAGACCACAACCCAGAGACCGATGAAGAAGAGGCTGATTATGCGGAAGAACAATATCCTCCTGCTGACAAATAAAAGCAACTAGAGGATCGTCTCAACGCCATGGAAATTCAGAGGGTACCTGGTCTGGATTTTGAAGAATTAGGGCTGGTTTCTGGAGTGGTCATCCCACCAAAGTTCAAGGTTCCCGTGTTTGCTAAATATGATGGGGTTTCATGTCCTAAACTGCATCTGAGGTCTTATGTCAGGAATATCCAACCTCAAACTGCTGATAGGAATTTGTGGGTGCATTTCTTCTAAGAAAGTTTATCGGGGACTCAATTGGAATCAATCTATCAGCTCGAGGGAACCAACATCCGCACCTGGGAGGATCTGGCTGCTACTTTCTACAAGAAGTACTAATACAATGCTGACCTTGCTCTAACCCGTACTCAACTTCAAAGCATGTCTATGGGTTCTACCGAGGGCTTCAAAGATTATGCCCAAAAATGGAGAGATCTTACTGGAAGAGTCCAGCCTCCTTTGTTCGATAGAGAGCTGGTAGATATTTTCTTGGGTACATTGTCTGGTCCATTTTTCAACAACTTGATCGGAATCTCTTCGGTTGGGTTCACCGAGCTGATATTGACAGGTGAGAGAGTAGAAGCTGGAATCAGAAGTCGGAAAATTCAGGTGGATGTGTCTTCAAATGCTGTGAAGAATCCTTTCAACGGGAAGAAAGAGGCTAATGCTATGTACGGCCAGACAGGTCATGGTAAAGAAGATCGTCATTAAGTTGTGGGGGAAGTTATGATTTCTAATCCTACACCAGTGCGACAACAACAACGCGGTAATCAGCGAGGCAAGACGAGCTCAAGAGATAGTTTACCAAAACCAACAAGCTGTTGTCTCAAGCATTGCAACACATGTTGAGGATGAATCTGATTACGTTGATAGAACCTCATCCAAACCCCAAAACTTCTTCTACTAACTACAATCCCGATGTAAGGTGTGCCTATCATTCTGGAAGTCCTAGACATGATACTAACGATTGTTGGGCGCTGAAATACAAGATTCAAAATATGATTGACACCAAGGAGATTGAATTCGACCCTTCTGAGACTCCCAGCGTGATCACTTCTCCCATGCTGAATCATGGCCAAGATTGAGAGTGTTTATTTCATTTGAATTCTCAAATTGTAATTTCTTTTCATTGTTCGAACACTTATTTTATGTCAAACTTTGTTATTCCATTAATGCATTGCATATGTTTGTCTTGAATTAATCCATTCGTTTTCACTATACCGAAACTACGCTTTTACTCCCTTTTTGTGATATTCGACTCTCGATTGAAAGCTGTAAGCCTTTAGAGGGAGGATGACGAAAACGATATAACAATCTCATACAGTGTGCTTTTGAACAGACCTTGCTGACGATGTACAAGCATTGTTTCAAATCCTAAACAGTGGAGTTATAAGGAAGATAATCCCTAGTCAACCCCTTTGAGCCTAAGAAGTAGGAGTTTCCTTTTTCACGTAAATTGAAACCTTTAATCATAACCTGGGAAGGGTAGTTTCTCAATTAATTCAATAGTGCACTCAATCACAAGCTTTTCCCTCGTACACGACAAGTAGTGTCAGAGGCATCATTCCAAAACAAAATATGGTGATGGTTCCGCATAATCATTAAAACAGGAAGTCATTATCTCTCAAAAGAAAAGTCTGCTAAGTCAAAACCTATGAAGGAGACTTAAGAAAAAAACTGGGGCATCCCGCTGACTGTAATCACAAAAGAAACAGTTCAGGAAAAAAGTAGGGATAATAAAAAAAAGAGGTCGCTACAAATCCTCAACAAAAATAAAAGGTTACAAAAATGACTGCCTTCTCAAATAAACTTTCAGTATCCGAACCATCACCGGAATATCAGGGCCAATATTCAAGAACTCAATTAGGATCTAAACGCATAGTTAAGTGAGTATATGACTGAAGAACATCACGAAGAACGGGTTGGGTACAAATAAATTTTGAGCCTTTATCCTTTGTTTCTTAAACCGTGAACCAGGCCACATTACAACCCATAAAAGTCCTAACTGAAGCATGGGTTAGTTCGAAAGCATATTGTTACAAAAAGGCATCCTGACTCCTGCAAGGTTTGCTATAAATCCTGAGTTGATGTCACATTCTTGCAAATTTTGTTTTACTAAAAAATGAATTTTCAAAAAGTTCAAGACAGACATAAGCTTTGCATTTTTAATACCACTGTTTGCATATAACTAATTGTTCAACAATAGAGAAATTCGCACGACGAATATTCAATGAATGAAAATCCTCTCAATGAACAAAATCACCTCAAATGGAAAGACATTTCCAATAACAGGCCTTTCATAATCAAGAGACATGACATGGTGTCTAAATTGATTTGGGGGCAGTCGAGTAAAGATTCAAGGAATCCCTCAAAAGCGCTGAATAGCTAAAGGCAGACCTCCATCTGAATCACTTGGGGCATTGAACAGGAAGGGCCACGTGCGATCAAGAAAACATTTTCCTGCAGTTCTGCAACACTTACTACTATGGACAGTGACAATTTTCTGCACCCTGTGAACGTGGACATAGTCGGAAAATACTACGCATGAAAAAAGACTCGTTAGGTTGATTGGCCTAGGAAAAACTAAGGGCATCCCAACGAACTAAAGGAGTTCGGGAAAAAATTAGGGATATATAAATAAAATTTTACACCCGGCAAGTCGAAAACCTGAAAAGGCGGCTTGGGAAAAAAAGGGTATCCCGGTGGACTGAAAATCTGAAAGGACAGTCCAGGTAAAAGTTAGGAATTAAAGCGTACAACTATGTCCCGTCATCTTGTCATTTGTCTATCAGTAGAAGTCTTATCACCCTGATCAACATTTATTCAAGACTCCAGGAGTTGGGATAACATTTAAACCATCCACAAAATCCCCACAGAGTAACCACCCCTATGGGGCTATCTTCGCAGAGTTCGTCATCAGTAAGTATATGTTCCCCAGTAGGTATGGAGACAGAGACATCCTCCCACAAAGTCACTGTCATGTCTTTAGTATATAACCTAACAATTTCAAACATTCCGACAACTTCTTAATAGATCAAAAGCTTCAATCATCTCCCCAACATCTGGGAGATTTCTTCGACTTGGTTCATAAACTTCTTGGGTTCCCCAACAGGGCTTCATAAAAATCCCCAAGCAGTTTACGAAGTTTTCTTTCCCTAGTAGATTTTATTTCTTTAGCCACGGAAGTTCATCTCCCAGCAATTCAACTTCAACAAATATTGAAGAATCACATTCTTCATCCCCAGCAGCAGTCAGGAATTTATCTTCTCTTAGTACAACGACACCATAAAGAGCAACTGATATGCTCACATATTACAGTCATACAACATTTACAATACATCGTAACATATGCATAACTGAAACGCATATAACATTCTCATTTATTTTAAGAGCATCATACAATTCATACATCATGACATTGCATGAAACTGACTTTACCTTTTCAGGTTGAATTCACAGATAGACGAATACTATCAACTTATGCATAGTAGGTCAAAGATTAATGCCTAAAAACAGACGAGGAAACTATCTGCACAACCAAGTGGTATAAACTCCCAGAGCAGGACGGGTTTACCAACAAATACAGCAGGCCACAAATTAATGCCTGAAACTAGAAGGGGAAACTATCTATGTGACTAGCCAAAAACAGGCCACGGATTAATGCCCGAAACCAGACAGGGCAACTATCTCAACAACCAACAAAAACAGTTCCAGATTAATTCCTGAAACCAGACAGGGCAACTATCTACGAACAACTAATTGTGGATCAATTCCCGAAACAAGACGAGGCAACTATCTATACGACCAGATGAAGCAGCCCTACCCAGGCTCCTTATAATATATTTCTAGATGCAGCTTTACACGGGCTCATCCTGAAACAATCTTACACGGATTCCTTCTCACAATTTCCAAGTGCAGCTTTAGACAAACTTATCGTGAATTAATCTTACACATATTCCTTCTCATCCTGAAATGCAGCTTTACACAGGCTCTTCATGAAGCAATCTTACACGGGTTCCTTCTAATAACCCTCTAGATGCAGCTTTACACGGGTTCATCCTGAAAAAATCTTACACGGATTCCTTCTCGCGATTTTTAGATGCATCTTCACATGGGCTCATCCTAAAGCAATCTTACATGGGTTCCTTCTCATAATCTCCAGATGCAGCTTTACACGGGCTCATCCTGAAGCAATCTTACATGGATTCCTTCTCGCAATTTTCAGATGCAGCTTCACACGGGCTCATCCTGAAGCAATCTTACACAGATTCCTTCTCATCCTGAAATGAAGCTTTACACGGGCTCTTCCTGGAGCAATCTTAGACGGGTTCCCTATAATAACCTTTCAGATACAGCTTTACACGGGCCCATCCTGAAGCAATCTTACACGGATTCCTTCTCCTTCTGAAATGCAACTTTACACGGGCTCTTACTGAAGCAATCTTATACGGGTTCCCTCTAATAACCTTTCAGATGTAGCTATACACGGGCTCATCCTGAAGCAATCTTACACGGATTCCTTCTCCTCCTGAAATGTAGCTTTACAAGGGCTATTCCTGAAGTAATCTTACACGAGTTCCCTCTATAACCTCTCAGATGCAGCTTCACACGAGCTTATCCTGAAGCGATCTTACACAAGTTCCATTTCCAGATGTAGTCTAACACGAGCTCATCCTGAAGAAATCTTACACAAGTTCGTACTAAGACATTTCCAGGTGTAGTCTAACACAGGCTCATCCTGAAGCAGCCTTACACGATTTCCTTCTAATACATTTTTGGACGCGGCTTGACACAGGCTCTTTCCAGCATTTCATTCTGATAAAACTAGACGTAGGTTCATTCTGATACTCCTATCAATAGTTAATTTGGATGGCATCTATAATCCCATATCCAAAGACTCTTTGTCATCTTCTCCAAATGGCATCTGTAAACCCATTCCTTATATCATCAACCAACAATGTTGCTTCATGCGAGTGCAAATTTTTGGGCACTATAGTGTTCAATCATCTTCCACCTTCAGATCACGAAAGGCAGAGAAGACAATCTAAATCCTCAGGTTTAAAAAGATTGAACAGGGGAAGTTGTTGTACCCCAAAATTTTCCCTCCCATTTTTACTAAAGACATGCTCATTGAGGTCCTCAATTGCTCAAGGTTGACCAAGAATTGACCAGACAAATTCTCCTCCTAAGCAATGAACCTCCAATTAGGGTTTCACTTTTCACAAAGATGTGTAAGCTCCAAAGGTCTCAAATGTTTTCCATTGTCCTAATATGTCCTCTAGATTGTCCATGCCAAATTTCACGCCTTGCACTACAAATTTGCTCAGTCATTTGCTCAAATGCTTGAAAATCAATTGTACAAAGTCAAATGTCAATTGTGGCCAATATATAGTCAAACTTCAATATTTTTTGTCAACATCAACATTCTGAAGTGATAATAATCATTTGATCAAGATTTGATCATGATTCCTCAAGAAATACTCCTAATTCATCAAAAGTCAAGAACTACAACATTAGGGTTTCTATAGGAAAAGTCAACTGAACTTTGACCAGGCATAAATTTCACATACTTCATCCATTTTTCCCCAACCAAAACTCATTTGGAAGCGAATTCAAGTCCCTACAACTTCTATTTTATCCTCAAGCTCAAGAAATACATCATTTGGAAGATATGAGCTCATACATTACAGGTCATTTTCAAAAAGTCAACAAAAGACACTTTTTGTCAAGACAACTCACATCAAGATAATTTCTTCAAAAGAAAAAATGATCAACATAGAGATTGTATAGTACATCTTGGGCTTTCTAAAAAGTCTAATATAATCTTCAAAAGATGAAAATTGAGCAAGTTATGGTTTGTACAAGTTGGGCAAATTTGTGAAAAATGCATGAAGTCAACTTTGAGTAAAATTGTATTTTTAGGTTAATGGACCTAAATTTTAGGGTTCAAACATGTTTAGACATACCCAAGGACCTCTTAAACTAACCATGAAATATTTTGATTTTTATTTCTATTTATTTGATTTTTTTCATTTAAATATGAAGTAAATAAAATAAATTAAATAAAAATACAAAGAATAATGGGCCATGACATTTGGGTTTGATTTGATCTATTAGAAGGCCCATATTTTCGTGCAAGATACATCCAAAGGGACCAGGTTCATGCAAGTGACCAAAGAGGTAAAGCTATCGCAAATATGGACATTTTTCAATGTGTTTTATCTTTGTCTCCAAGGCCATGAATGCATTGAATCTTTACCATGTTTGTTCACTCCTATCTTTCCTCTATAAATATATAACATTACAAGCCAAAGAGTGCATGAAATTCCTCTTCAAAAATCTCTCCAGATGTCTTCTCAAAATTCTCAAAAAAAATCAAAGTTGCAAAATATGTAACTTCACTTCCAGGCACTATCAACCCAAACCAAAATCATCAACCCTCTCCTGAGTTTGCAAGGAGTCCTCCAGAGCCTAGGTTCAAGCCTTACACGCCCCAGATCATCCACATAATCATCCTACGGTTTTTGGTAAAATTTTAAATTTAAATCAGTTTTATGCATGCATTCATATAACTATTGATGTTTTGAATAGATCTAACGTGTTACATGCGAGCTTAGGTACCTGAATCCAAGAACACCATTCTTAGGGTACTCCTCTTCCAGGTCCTGGGTCCGACCCAGGCAGGAAACAAATTTTTATTTTTTTCTAACCTTTGCTTTGCAGATCCCACAGGCGTCTGGGCCCTCTTGACATTGGACCTGGGGTTTCTGTTTATTCTCACCCCCTAACTATTTTTCACGCGCCTAGGTCCTCTTGCTGATAGGCCTGATACTTCTTTGAAGTGCAACCCCCCCCCCCCCCCCCCCCCCATTTTGTTTTGTTTGCAGGCCCATTTCAATTTTCTTTATTTTGTTTTAATTAACATTTCTGTTTTAATCAATTTTATTTCATTACAACATTAAAATTATAAAAAAAACAATAAAAATATTAGGTTAGTCATTTTTTTAATTAAACTAACATTGTAAATAATAACTTTAACCTTTTATTTAATTTAAAAATAAATAGACCTAGGATTTAATTCATTTAATTTCCTTTATTCATAATAAAAACAAAAAAAAACTTAGAATTAATTTATTTTTTCAATTTTCTTTAATAATTAACATTTTTTCTCTAGATCTAGATTATTTAATTAATTATCAATTAAACATTTTCTTACATAAAACAAAAACAAACAAAAAGACTTCCTTTCACTTAGGTTTTAGACGTCTTTTCCATTTCGCGCGCGTTTGATATTTCTACTTTATTTCATATTAATGTACTTGCTTATGGGATGTAATAGAATTGAACTAGGACTTTACATTTTATTGCTTTATTCCCCAAGTTTTGGACATGTAATTAATCCCCCTCCCTGAAGCCTTGTAATAGCTAGGTTTTATCTTTCTGCATTTTAAATTTCTGCAAACTGTTAACTGTCTAGATGCATGACTAATAGGATTGTATGGCAAGAACATAAAATCAAACGCTAGCAAACCTAACATAAGATAAAAATAACTGAATACAACATACTCTCACATATACACCTCTAGGGTATCCCACTTCGGTTGCCTTCGGAAAAACAGTCACATCTCTCAAAACGTGAGAGATTTTAGTGGCTACCCTCCGGTTTAAAGATCATAAATCCCTCGATGACCCTCTCGACGTTTCCTCAGTATGATCTTAAAAACCCTAGGGTAGTTACTAAAGTTTCTTGCCCAGTTTCCTTTGTGACTGTATAAATGTCCCTTCGAATGTCTCTTAAACATCCAACGACTAGGGATACCTACTCACTAATAGTAGGATAACACTGTCTAAAGGAAAAGAGGAAAAGAACAACCTTTCGAGTAAAGTAGATAGATGTTAGATGCTTGCTCAAACATTTTTTACACTTACACAAAACTTCTTTCAAAAAATTTTCAAACACTTTGTATACGTTCTCTACCATTCCGAGAAACATTACAAAGTTCGTCGCACTAAGGAGCTTCCAAAATACTTTTCAAAAACACACAAAGCACAAGGTATTTCAAAATAAGCTAAGCATCTAAGAACCCGTAGATAACTACGGATATAAAGGGTGCTAACACCTTCCATTTCGATAATCTACCCCCTTACTCAGAAATAATCTTGAAAGGTCTTTTTTTGTTCTTTTCACCCTTTCCTTTTTTGGATAAAAGAAAAGTCGATGGCGACTCTTGCTTACCATAAAATTTGCGAACACAATTGCAAAACGAGTATAACAGTCGGTTCTCCCACCGTATTACACAACCCATTAAGGATATGACATAACAACTAAGAAACCTACATTGAACTGCTTCATGACTTCAGCTTTGATTTTTTCAGGCATCTTGGGACGCATACGACGAACCTTCTGCTTTATATGAGGACAACCTTCCTTCATTGGTAGACGGTGAACCACAATGTCCGTATCAAGCCCTGGCATGTCTTCATAATACCAAGCAAACATCTCAACATAATCACGTAACATCTGCATTAATTTCTTTTTGACATTGTCTTCTAGGTCGACACCTATTTTGATTTCTTTCTTGTCCTCTTCAGTTTCCAATTTCATAACCTCGACTAGCTCTTCATGCGGTTGTATGGCTCTTCTTGCATTAGCAGTCTAGCAAGTTCTCTAGGTACTTCACAATATTCCTCACCTTTGTCCTTGGCTTGGTAGATCAGATTTTCAAAGTCATAATTAGCAATAGCAGAATTGTCATCAATGGGACCCAGGTTGGATGTGGATCCGCTGTTTGTTATGTGGGTGTGTGTAAGAACTCATAGTTATTTTGAAAGAAATAAAGTAAAAGAAAGACAAAGAGCACAAAATTTGAATGCAAACGTCCAATGATTTATTAAATAAAAATATGCAGATGAAAAATGGAAATCCTAACAAATGGACCGTTGTTCCCTGGGTAAGGCACAAGGCTTAAAGTCATTGTTCAAATTACATAACCAAAAACTTGAAATCAAGAAAACAGAAAATAACATTTACTCCTGACTAAAGGAGATTGGTATAAAGTCTTCAGCCTTCCAATTGTTGAGCTCACTGTCGGTAGTAGGGAAAATCCAATTTTCTATGTCATAGTCGCTATCAGTGTCTTCCACAATGTTGACTTGGTTTTTGTGAACTCCATTGTTGTTAATGCGGAATACGGTCTCGCAGAATTACCATGAGCACGACGAACAACCCTCTGAGCCTCTGAGGTGAAACCAAAACCAAATTTGTCAGACTTGTAAGGAATATCGGAAAGCTGACCCCAAATAGTACCACCACCTTCTTCTACCACAACCTTAGCGTCTTTAAGAGAAGCCATTTTTGGTGGAATCTTGGTAACCTTAGGAACAGAAAGAGCAGCTTTAGCAGCAGGGGTTGTCTGAGGAACAACTTCAAAGTTATGGAAAGGAGTCTCGAGGAATTCACCATCCATCTCAACATACTTGAAGGAATTCAAATGGATCACCATGAATTCTTCTTTGCCACAAACTGTAATGATTTTCCCTTTCAAAGGATACTTCAACTTTTGGTGTAAATTAGAAGTAACAGCGCCTGCCCCGTGAATCCAAGGGCGTCCAAGCAAACAGGAATAGGCTGTGTTAGAACAAAGTTTGAATCTACTACCCTATATTTAAGTTTTGATGATAACAAAGTGAAAAGATATATTATGTATATGATTCATGTATGCACTATCTGCTGCCTAAAATTATTATGTTCTGACTTGCAGATACTCTGATTGATATAAGCAAGATCACATCTAATCAGCATCAGAATTTGGTTCCTGACACCAGCATCAAAAGTTGCCATATCAGAATGTCAGAATCAGATGATCAACTCACGTATATGCTAAAGCCTGATGAACAAGATTGCGCTCAATACTCTGATAAAGAAACACAACAGTTCATCAGCAGCGAAGCAGAATCAGAATGAGCCAAACCAGAACTTGCATTAAGTAAGCAACGGTACTGTGCATTGAAAGCAAATTAATACCAACGGCCTCATTCCAGACAAGATCTGCTCGATAAGGAAAGTTTGTTAATAGCATTGAATCAAGAATATTGCATCCAACGTTCAACATCTCAGTGCTATATAAACAAGACTTTGAAGATTGAAATGGCTAATGCTCTCCAAATCTTTACACGCATAAAAGCTGATCAAAATCTTTTTTCTCTCAGTTTTGCTAAACACTACACATTATGATATTCTATCATTGTTTAGCAATCTAGTTTCTAAGCTTTAATTTGTGTATACATCACAGTTGTGATACAGTTTTTGTAGAAAACATTCACACACTTAGATTTGATTTCTTTGTAAGAAAGTGTTTCCTTGACAAACCGGGTTGTGGTTTGCATCAAGAAGGCTTTAGCAGTTGTTAAAGCAGTATGTAATATTCAGTTGAATATAGTGGATTAAGACCTCGTTGGAGAGAGGCGAAATCACCTTGACGGGTGGACTGGAGTAGTTTGAGATCAAACGAACCAGGATAAAAATATCTTGTTCATTGCATTAGATTTCAGTTTTACAATTCAACCCCCCCCCCCCCCCCCCCCTTCTTGTGTTTTTCACTACTTCAATTGGCATCAGAGCTCCTGGTTCTGAGCTAAAACACTTAACCGTGTCAGTACAAGATCCAGCGTCAGAAAAACACAATGGCAGGAAACAATTCTCACATCAGCAATGACAACAATGAGGACAGAGACAGATTCAACAGCAAACCTCCAGTCTTTGATGGAGAAAACTTTGATTACTGGAAAGACAGAATTGAAAGCTTCTTTCTGGCACATGATGCTGATCTGTGGGATATGGTGACAGATGGATACACGCACCCTGTGAATGCAAGCGGTCAGAAGATTGATAGAAAAACAATGTCTGACCAACAAAAGTGTGACTTCAAGAATCACCACAAGGCCAGAACCATCCTCCTCAGCGCCATCTCCTATACTGAATATGAAAAGATCTCCAACAGAGACACAGCAAAGAACATTTTTGACTCACTCAGAATGACGCATGTGGGCAACGTTCAGGTTAAAGAAACTAAAGCTCTGGCGCTCATTCAGAAGTATGAGGCATTCAAAATGGAAGAATCTGAATCCATTGAAACAATGTTCTCAAGATTCCAGATTCTGGTAGCTAGTCTCAAGGTTCTGGACAAAGGATACTCTACTGCTGACCATGTCAAGAAAATCATCAGAAGTTTACCCAAGCAGTGGAGACCAATGGTTACAGCTCTGAAGCTAGCTAAAGATCTCAACAAAATCACTCTGGAGGAACTTATCAGCTCCCTCAGAAGTCATGAGATAGAGCTAGAAGCTGATGAGCCTCAGAAGCAAGGTAAGCCTTTAGCATTAAAATCTAACAAAAAATTTGAGTCTAAAGTTTTGTAGGCAGTTGAAGAAACATCTGATGGATCCTCATCAGAAGAAGACGAACTCTCCCTCCTCTCCAGAAGAGTAAATCAACTGTGGAAGCAAAGACAAAGGAAGTTCAGGAATCCCAGAAGATCTGATCAGAACGAGTCTTCTTCCAGATACAGAAGGACAGATTCTTCCTCTGGATACAGAAGATCTGAAGGCTCCTCCAGTAGCAAAAAGCCAAACACCAAGGACATCATCTGCTATGAGTGCAATGAGCAAGGACACTATAAGAGTGACTGCCCAAAGCTTCAGAGGGAAAAGCCCAAAAAGAAGTTTGGAAGAGAGAAGAAGAAAAGTCTCATGGCTACATGGGATGACTCTGACTCGTCTGAAGCTGACTCAGAATCAGATGATGAGAGGGCAAACATAGCTCTCATGGCTAACATCTCAGAAGATAGTGAAGCTTCTGAATCAGACTCAGAATCAGATACTGAAGAGGTATTTCCTAACTTTGCTGTTAACTTTACAAAGGCTGAACTTGCTGAAAGCCTCAATGAGATTCTGGAACGGTATCAGCAAATTAGAGTTAAATTCAGAGACCTGAAAATGAATCTTGAATCTGACTCTAATAAGACTGAGAGTCTCAAATTGGAGAATTCTGAGCTGAGAAATAAGATTTCAAAATTAGAAAACACTTTACAAAACTCTCAGAAGGAACCAATTTCTGAAACTCCCAGCAACGCTGATGAGATCATCAAGGAGTATGATCACAATTTCCAGAAGTTCCTAGCTAAAAGCATAGATAGAAGCAAAATGGCTTCAATGATCTATGGAGTTAGCAGAAACGGCATGAAAGGAATAGGATACCAAGGTAAGGTTCCTACACCAAAGAATGTCATGGACTTAACCATTAAACACACTCCTCTGAATTCACACTTTGTGTATGGTCACACACATGATATTAAATACACTAGCAGTAAGCACTCTGTGAAACCAAAATTCAACCAGAGTTTTGGTAAAACTAACAAATCAGGACCCAAGAAAATCTGGGTACCTAAGGATAAAATAATACATGTTGCAGATATCTTTAGCAGCAAGTCAGAAACACCAGTCATGGTACCTGGACTCTGGCTGCTCACGACACATGACGGGAAGAAGGCATATGTTCCAAAGCCTGGAACTTAAGCCAGGAGGCCGCGTTGGCTTTGGAGGCAATCAGAGGGGAAAGATAATTGGCTCTGGAACTGTAGGTAATGGAAATCTTCCCTCTATTAATAATGTTCTGCTAGTAGATGGATTGATGCATAATCTGTTATCCATAAGTCAATTAAGTGATAACGGTTATGATATAATCTTTAATCAAAAATCATGTAAAGCTGTTAGTCAGAAAGATGGGACTATCCTGTTTAATGGTAAGAGGAAAAACAACATTTACAAAATCAAACTTTCTGAACTAAAGAGTCAGAATGTAAAATGCCTTCTGTCTGTTAACAACGAGCAGTGGATCTGGCACAGAAGATTGGGGCATGTTAGTATGAGAAGAATATCTCAGATTAACAAACTCAATCTGGTCAGAGGACTTCCTAATTTGAAGTTCAATTCAGATGCTCTGTGTGAAGCATGTCAGAAAGGCAAGTTTGCAAAACCTTCTTTTAAATCCAAAAATGTTGTTTCTACCTCTAAGCCATTAGAACTTCTGCACATTGACTTATTTGGACCAGTTAAAACTGCTTCAGTCAGTGGCAAGAAGTATGGGTTAGTAATCGTAGATGACGATAGCAGATGGACATGGGTAAAGTTCTTAAGACACAAGGACGAGTCACACTCTGTGTTTGTTACCTTCTGTAACCAAGTTCAGAATGAAAAGGATCTTAGAATCGTTAAAGTCAGAAGTGATCATGGTGGAGAATTTGAAAACAAAGATTTTGAGTCATTCTTTAATGACAGAGGCATTCTGCATGATTTCTCTTGTCCTAGAACTCCCCAACAAAATGGAGTTGTAGAACGAAAGAACAGAACATTGCAAGAAATGGCCAGAACCATGATCAATGAGACAAACGTTGCTAAGACCTTCTGGGCAGAGGCAATAAACACAGCGTGCTACATTCAGAATAGAATCTCAATAAGACCTATTCTGGAAAAGACTCCATATGAATTGTGGAAGAACAGAAAGCCCAACATTTCATATTTTCATCCATTTGGATGTACTTTCTTTATATTAAATACAAATAATTATTTGAACAAGTTTGACTCTAAAGCAAAGAAGTGTATTATGTTAGGATACTCTGAACGCTCAAGAGGGTACAGAGTATACAATACAGAAACACAGATTGTGGAAGAATCAATCAGTGTTCGTTTTGATGATAAGCTTGACTCTGAAAAGTCAAAGCAGAATGAAGTTTTTGCAGGTATGGAAATTGAATTTACAGGTTCTGAAGACAAGTCATCAGAAGCTCTCAACACAGACACTCCTTCAACGTCTGAAAGGAGCACTGCTAGCAATCCTACAACAGCTGCTGATCAACCTCAGAAGAGATTACCCAGAAGCAGCTTGGATCACCCAGAAGAGACTATCTTAGGAAGAAAGGAAGATCCAATCAGAACAAGAGCAAGCTTCAGAAACTCTGAAGAAACTCTCATGGGACTTGTATCTCTGATTGAACCTTCTTCTATTGATGAAGCACTTCTGGATAATGACTGGATTCTGGCAATGCAATAAGAGCTGAATCAATTCACCAAAAACGACGTATGGGATCTCGTTCCCAGACCAAAAGGATTCAACGTCATTGGAACAAGATGGGTGTTCAGAAACAAGCTAAATGAACAAGGTGAAGTCATCAGAAACAAGGCACGACTGGTTGTACAAGGTTATAGTCAGCAAGAGGGGATAGACTATACAGAAACCTTTGCCCCAGTCGCCAGGTTAGAATCTATCAGACTTTTAATTTCATTTGCTGTTAATAGAGGCATCACTCTGTATCAGATGGATGTCAAAAGTGCATTCTTAAATGGCTATATAGAAGAAGAAGTTTATGTACACCAACCCCCTGGTTTTGAAAATACAAAACATCCAGAACATGTTTTCAAACTAAAGAAGTCCTATATGGTCTGAAACAAGCTCCCAGAGCTTGGTATGAAAGGCTAAGTAACTTTCTGTTAGAAAATGAATTCACCAGAGGGAAAGTGGACACTACTCTATTCTGTAAATCAGTTAAGAATGACATCTTAGTCTGTCAAATTTATGTTGATGATATTATTTTTGGTTCTACTAATCCTTCTCTTGGAAGAAAATTTGCTAAGTGTATGCAGGCAGAATTTGAGATGAGCCTCATGGGGGAACTGAAATTCTTTCTAGGAATTCAGATCAATCAAACTCCAGAGGGAACTTACATTCATCAGAGCAAATACATCAGAGATCTTCTGAAGAAATTTGACCTCTCAGAATGTAAGCCATCAAAGATTCCAATGCATCCCACGTGCATTCTGGAAAGAGAAGATGTAAGCAAAAATGTAGAACAGAAAGTCTACAGAGGTATGATTGGTTCTCTCCTCTATCTGACTGCTTCAAGACCTGACATATTATTCAGTGTTTGTATTTGTGCTAGATTCCAATCATATCCTAGAGAATCTCACTTAACAGCTGTTAAGCGAATTTTCAAGTATCTGAAAGGTACTACTAATCTGGGTTTGTTTTATAGAAAATCTAGTGATTACAGCTTGGTAGGCTACTGCGATGCTGATTTTGCTGGAGACAGAGTGGAACGTAAAAGTACTTCTGGAAGCTGCCAGTTTCTAGGAGAAAATCTGATCTCTTGGTCCAACAAAAGGCAATCAACAATTGCGCTATCAACAGCAGAAGCTGAGTACATAGCAGCAGCAGGATGTAGCACACAAATGCTCTGGATGAAAAGTCAGCTTGAAGACTTCCAGATTTTTGAGAGTAACATTCCTATACTCTGTGATAATACTTCTGCTATTTGCTTAAGTAAGAATCCCATTTTACATTCTAGAGCTAAACATATAGAAATAAAACATCACTTCATTAGGGACTATATTCATAAAGGAATTTTGAACTTAAAATTTATAGATACAGACCATCAATGGGCTGATATCTTTACTAAACCCCTTTCAGAAGATAGGTTTAATTTCATTCTGAAACATCTCAGCATGAAAGTCTGTCCAGAGTGAAAATGTTTTAATTCCATATATTTACCTTCAGAATGTAATTGTTTTACTGTGAACTTCTAATCAATCTTCTTTCAGAAAGATAGAACATGCAGATTGTATCAGATGCAAGTCTAAAGATCTGAGAGTCTAAGCTCAAAGACAGACGTGCTGATCACTACATCAAACAAGTGTCATCCAATCATCAGCAAATCTCTGAAGCAGAACGCGTGCACGCTTCTGAGAAGGCAAAGCGCTGATTGGGTGCATTGAGACACATGTCTGGTAACCGTTTTTAAGTATCTTTCTCAAATCCCCCAAAATCAGCAAGCATTTAATGAAAAGTAATCATGCTTTTAAAATGCAATCATGATTTTTCTCTTTCTTAAAAAAACTTTTATTTTTTTCAAAATATTCTGAAACTCTATTTAATCACATAAACCGCTCATTCTAAATTCTTTACAGTTTCTCACTAATACTCAAAGCATTTCTCTGCATTTTTTTCTGTGTTCATCTCTTGCAAAACCCTTTTTCTCAGTTTCTTCTCAAAATCCTTTTAGTGTGAACATGGCAACCTCCAGCAGTGCTTCTGCAGGTCCTCAGAAGAAAGCATCATCTGAACAATATCAAGTGTCATTCATAACACTCCTCACTCCTGTGAAGAATCTTGAAGTGTTATCTGAATTGATCATTGATTTTGGAAGCTTGAAGGAGAACGATTTTGACCTAACTGAAGAAGTTAGGGCACAGAAGTGGGAAAGGTATTTTGACAGGTTGGTTGGACCAACATTCCCTATGTTAGTCAAGGAATTCTGGATTCATGCCAAGGCTTCAACATATCTAGTCACCTCCTTCGTTATGGGGAAGAAGATTGTGATCATTGAGGATCACATTGCAAAGTTAATCGGTTACAGTGGTGGTGGCGTCCGTTGTGTGGACATGGCTGAAAGATGTGCTGATGTGGGCGTGATAGCTGCAAGGATTTTCACCCATGGGGTGCCCAGCAGCAAGATCAAAGATCTGAAGTATCATTACAGAGTTTGGGCTAAGATAATTCTGGGGTGCTTCAACCATAGGAAGCCAACCAGTTCACCTGATTACATAAATGTGGATCAGCAGTTTCTGATCTACTTTATTGATCAGAAGGTAAAAATCAATTTGGCTCATTTTCTATTCAACCACCTCAGAACAAGTGTGAAGGAAACCAGGGAAGAAGAAAGAACCAAGAGGGATTGGATACCCTTTGGAAGGTTGATATCAGATATTCTGACAGAGAATAGGCTGATAGATCATGTGATAGAAGCTCAAGAGCTAAGCACCATTGAACCAACAATTGGGAAACCTCTGAACGCAAAGAACTTGAAGAAGATGAAGTTGATAAAGAATATCCAAAAGGAACCCAGAGCTACTCCTATTGCTGATATCACTAGCAGAAGAGTTCCTCTGAGTGACTTTCCTTTATTTTCTGAGATAGAATCTAAACCAGAGGTGGTTCTCAGATACTTGGATGCGTGCAAGGCAGATGGTACAGATCCAAATCTGATTATCAAAGCTCTGCATCAACCTCAGCAAGAAGTGACTCTGAAGAAGATGAAGAAGAGGAAGGCACCTTCAGAAGGATCATCCCAGCAGACACCCAAGAAAAGAGGTAATTTATCTGCTGCTTCTGTTTTAAATTCTTCTACTATTCCAGCATCTATTCCTCCTCAAACCTCTCATAGAATCTCAATCCCCATCCCTACAATAGATGAAACTGTACCAGAAGATGACCCTTCTGAGGCATTAAAACTCAGAAGACCCAGAACCAAACATCCCAAACCAACAATCTCAACAACATCAGCTATTGACAAAGTGCTGTCTGACATTGATCAACACACTTCTGATCACTCCACCAATCTAAACTCTAAACCACAAATTGTCCCTCCTCCACAACCAGAACAACAACAATCTGCTGAAGAACCAGAACAACAACAACCTCTTTCACCCATTCCAGAAGAACCCCTTATCCCTGAACAACCAGAAATTCCAACAACTTCTCCTCAACCAGCAATTCCGTCTCCCTCTCCTCAACCAGAAATTAATCCACCATCACCTCAACCAGAGTTTCATCACTCTGAAACTCCTTCTCCTCAACCATCTGAACCTCATTCACCTCAACCATCACCGTTGGAAATCCAGCTGCCAGGTGGAACAACAATCACCTTAGCACAATTGCCATCCTCACCAGAATCTACACCACCAAATACTCCCAAAACACCACCCAGTCCAATCATAATTTCTGATTCTGAAACTCCATCTCCAAAACAAACTGCTGCCAAGAAAACCTCTGAAAACCCCAGCAGGACCTTCTTAGACTTAACCAGTCTTGACCGTCTTGCTGATATGAAACATAAAATTGCCATCCCAAAACCAAAACAACCAGATGTTGGCTCTGGTATTATGAATTTTGAAACAGGTATGCAGCAATGGATTGCTTCCTTGAAGCAAGTCTGTCCTGGAATGATTAACCCAACTGCTTCTGATCAGCTCTGGTCACAATTCAGACTTTGGGTACGTGCTGAAGCCCTCAAGTTGCAGGATATCAACTATGAGCAGGCACAACAGAATTTCAGCAAGCTTCTGAATGAAGTTGGAAGTCAGCTTCTGAAAGAAGACGTGCTCCCTCTGGATAGTGAACCTTGGTCTGAGAAACAGCTAGCTTCAAAGGTGCAACCAGAAGAAGACAAGACCATTCAAGCTGAAGAAAGTCAAGCAGAAGATGTTGCAGAAAGCTCTCAGAAGCTTCCTGTTTCTGATGCTTCTCAAGCTGCCGTGGACAGGCAGACTCTGGAAGAACTAAAGCTGAATGACATGCGTCTGCAACAGAGGATGGATGAAAATGACCAGAAGATGAAAGAAAGAATGGATGTGCAGGATAGCAAGATTGACACTGTTGTCAGCATGGTGCACAAGCAGAATGAGACTGCTGACCAGATCAAAGCCATGCTGGAGAACCTGTTCACACGCTTACCTTCCCAACCTTAGTCTTTTTTCATTCATGTCTTTTTCATGTTTTCTTTGATTTTCTGATGTACTATTTGAATATGTTTTGTACTATTTTCATGTTTTGATTCTGAACCTTTCAATATGACAAGTTTTTCTGATCTTAACTGTTTTAGCACTCACGTACACTTTTTGATTGCTGACAAAAAGGGGGAGAACAAGAATGATATTTTAAACAATAACGGTTAACTAAGACAGAAATTCTCAAACATTCTAACTCTATTACTTGAAAAATGTTTTTTCTGTTTTGCTTAGAGTCTACAGGTACAAGGAAGCTCCTGGACACTCTGAAGACCAAAAGCTATGAAGCTCTGATCCGCTCTGAGACTCTGATCCAAAGCAAAGCTCTGACAAGAAAAGCTCTGATACGCTGATCTGAAGCTCTGCTCTGATATGCTGATCCAAAGCTTCTGATAGTCAAAGACTCTGATACTCTGATGTTCAAAGAAAGGCAAAAAGATCTGATCCTGAAGAACACTTGTAATCAAAGGGAAGTAATAAACTCAGGGGGAGTATCTCTCAACTCTGATATCTTTTTACTCCTTATCTTTTTACCTCTTACGCTGATGCATCTCTCTGATACCTTTTCACATTATTTTCATTTAAAAATATCTAGTTTTTGTCATCATCAAAAACGGGGAGATTGTTAGAACAAAGTTTGAATCTACTACCCTATATTTAAGTTTTGATGATAACAAAGTGAAAAGATATATTATGTATATGATTCATGTATGAACTATCTGCTGCCTAACATTATTATGTTCTGACTTGCAGATACTCTGATTGATATAAGCAAGATCACATCTAATCAGCATCAGAATTTGGTTCCTGACACCAGCATCAGAAGTTGCCATATCAGAATGTCAGAATCAGATGATCAACTCACGTATATGCTGAAGCCTGATGAACAAGACTGCGCTCAATACTCTGATAAAGAAACACAACAGTTCATCAGCAGCGAAGCAGAATCAGAATGAGCCAAACCAGAACTTGCATTAAGTAAGCAACAGTACTGTGCATTGAAAGCAAATTAATACCAACGGCCTCATTCCAGACAAGATCTGCTCGATAAGGAAAGTTTGTTAATAGCATTGAATCAAGAATATTGCATCCAACGTTCAACATCTCAGTGCTATATAAACAAGACTTTGAAGATTGAAATGGCTAATGCTCTCCAAATCTTTACACGCATAAAAGCTGATCAAAATCTTTTTTCTCTCAGTTTTGCTAAACACTACACATTCTGATATTCTATCATTGTTTAGCAATCTAGTTTCTAAGCTTTAATTTGTGTATACATCACAGTTGTGATACAGTTTTTGTAGAAAACATTCACACACTTAGATTTGATTTCTTTGTAAGAAAGTGTTTCCTTGACAAACCGGGTTGTGGTTTGCATCAAGAAGGCTTTAGCAGTTGTTAAAGCAGTCTGTAATATTCAGTTGAATATAGTGGATTAAGACCTCGTTGGAGAGAGGAGAAATCACCTTGACGGGTGGACTGGAGTAGTTTGAGATCAAACGAACCAGGATAAAAATATCTTGTTCATTGCATTAGATTTCAGTTTTACAATTCAACCCCCCCCCCCCCCCCCCCCCCACCCCCTTCTTGTGTTTTTCACTACTTAAGGCTGGACAAATGTCCATCACATAGAAAGTAGAGTCGAAGACTTGGGACCACTTTGATTGGAAGATCAACCTCTCTGTGCATTCTCTTTGAAACATCAAAAGCTCTCACCACAATATCACTGGGTTTTAGCATAATCCCCTCAAAGTCAAGTTTGTCTAAAGCAGCTTTTGGAAATACGTTCAATGAAGAACTTGTGTCCACCAACACATGAGATAAGGTAGTGCCCTTACACTAAATAGAGACATGCAGGGCCTTATTATGGTTCCTTCCTGTGGGAGTTAAATCAGCATCAGAAAAGCCTAGCCCATTATCAGTTGTCAAGTTAGCAACATAATTTTCGAACTGATCAACAGAGATTTTATGTGGTACATGAGCACTTTTTAGGAACTTTACCAAAGTTTTAGCATAGGCTTTGGAGAATAATAACAGAGATAGCATAGATATTTTGGAGGGGGTCTTCCCCAGCTGTTCAATAATCTTATAGTCACTCTTTCGAATAATTTTCAGTACTTCCTCCATCTCTTGCTTGGAAGTATCTTCAACAGTCACTTCTTTCGGTGCCTCAGTCTAGGTAGGTTCAGTCATTTGTTATTTGCCTCGAGTCTCCATAGTTGATTCAGTAGTAGTGATATGAACTGGTGCAGTAACAACATTTAGAGAGATCTCTGGAGAGAAAACCCTTCCACTTCTGGTAACCTTACTAGTCACAGCAATATTTCCAATATTGGGATCAGTAACTTCAGTATTTTCATCTTTGACGGTCAATGGTTCTTGCTTGACGCCACGGTAGTAGACATCAACCTCATAATTCCAAGGGATAGCCTTGTTAGAGGAATATGGAATTGGCCCAGGTGCAGTAATGATCATATGAGCAACCCTTGGTTCGCTAGTAATCTTCACATGACCTTTAGAAGTGATTCTTACAGGAGTACCAGAAATTGTAGTCACAGATACATCTTGGGATATACTCTCCACAGAAGGAGTCTTCTCAAATAGAATTGTGCGGTAATCCATCAAACGCTGAATACCTTCTTTCAATAGGGAACAACCATTGGATTGAGATGCAAAATAATAGCAATTTTCAACACAACCCAAAAATAAAAGGGCTTGCAGCAGCTTCTTCTTAACAATCTTCAGAGGAGTAGTCAAGTAATTCACAGCATAAAAATAAGAAACATCATCAATAGAATTAACGCCCTTGTCGTGATTAGGCATAGGTGCAATGATCACATTAGGAGTCTCAGGAGGGTCAAATTCAATCTCCTTGGAGTCAATCATGTCTTGAATCTTATTTTTCAGAGCCCAACAATTGTTAGTGTCATGCCCAGGACTGTTGGAGTGATATGCACACCTTGCATTGGGATTGTAACGGGGAGAGGAAGTATTGGGATTCTGAGGAGGATCTTTCAATGTAATTAGCTCTGCCTTCAACATGTGTTGTAATGCTTGGGACAGCGGTGTATTGATTCTTGTGAACCGTATCCTGGGTGCATCCTTCCTACGTTGATTATTCTATTGTTTTTGTTGTACTGGCGCAAGATTAGAGATCAGAACTGCCCCACATATTAGTTGTGGTCACTCTTGTTACGACTCTTTTGGCCGTACATAACATTTGATTCTCTTTTTCCATTGTATGACTTCTTCGCAGTATTCGAAGATGTAGCCACCTGAATTTTACCACTTTTGATTCCATTCTCAACAAATTCTCCTGTCAATATCAGTTCAGTGAAACCAGCTGAAGAACTTCCAAGTAGATGATTATATAAAGGACCTGTTAGCATAGTTATGAACATGTCAACCAATTCCCTATCATCCAAAAGAGGTTGAACTCTGCCTGTAAGATCTCTCCATTTCTGTGCATACTCTTTAAAGCCTTCCTCAGAACCCATGGACATACTCTATAGTTTCTTGTGGGTTGGTGCCAAATCAGAATTGTATTGATAGTCTTTATAGGAAGCTGCAGCCAAATCTTCCCAGGTATGAATATTGGTATCTTCAAGTTGATAATACCATTCCAATTGTGTTCTAGACAGACTTTCTTGAAAGAAATGCAACCATAATTTTCTGTCAGCGGTATATGGTTGAATTTTCTGAACGTATGATCTCAAATGCAACTTCGGGTAGGAAACACAATCATACTTAGTAAAGGTAGGAATTTTGAATTTAGGAGGAATGACAACTCCTGAGACTAAACCCAATTCTTCAAAGTTCAAGCCAGGAACCTTCTGGATCTCCATAGCTTTCAGACGCTCTTCCAGCAAATTATACTTCTTGCTAGCAGGGGATATTGTTCATCCAATTAGTATTCGTTCTCTTCATCATAATATTAGTTAGAACCATGATTTCTTTTTTCAGTTTTCACACTCTTACCATCTTCATCCCGTTTGTCATCTTCCTCCAATGGGATATCAAGAACTCGAGCTCGTTTGAATGGACCTATGAACCTTCTCCCAATGTTAAGGATGCTGGTTGGTTTCTTTGTATTCTTCTTCTTCTCGTTGACGAAGAGTGCCTTCAGTTCTTCTTGTCCCTTGGCTAAGTTTAGGAACATCTCTTAGAACTGAGCATTTTGAGTCTGGAGTTCTTGATTGTCTGTTCGAGAGCCATTTCTTCTGAAATAAACAACGAGAAAATGAGAAACCCGTCTTAGAAACCTGTTATGAAATGATATGTATGGCATGTACATGCATATGCAATGTTTTCAAGGACCTTGTGGGATTTAAATTTGTTAATAAAAAGGGAACTGGAACAAAGATTTTTGTTAGTAAGTTCAAATTATAACAAAAAGGGTTACAAAGAAACAAATTATGAATCAAGTCTCCCATGGACGCTTCCTCTTTGTGTTGACATATGCATTAAGGCTCTGCTCTTTGTGAAGTCGTTTTGTCAGCTTCAATACTTTCTTCTCACTAGCATAGAACTGGATCTCAAAGGTGCCCCTTTCTTCTTTCAGTTGAATCTAAGACTTCTGTAGATCTTCAAGGTCAGTAGGCATATCTGGATTAAGAATGGTATGAGGAATATCTCCTTCAACAATAGGCTCCATAAGTACTGGTAGGACAGCAGGATATGGAATTATAAGATTTTAAGCACGAGATCGCATCCATCTGAGGTAGGGCTTCAAGGGGATGGAGTTTTTGTGTCCCAAATTCTTGCTATATATCTTATTAACCATTCCCCAAGCACGTATAAACATCTGAAGGTAACCTTGAGTATCATTCTCATAATCAAACATAATACCCTATATGAGCATATCATGAGGACCTTCTCTTCGAGCATAACCAAATTGGCGTAGAGCTAGAGAATGGTTGTAAGTAATACCTTCCTTTATACCAAAGAGTGGCACACTAGGGAATTCTCGACAGTGGTCAATAATAGTGATGTCTTCCAGAGATCTGGAATACCAATAGATATCTGAATGAGAGAGTGACATCAACCTTTGAGACCACCTCAAACCTTGTTCATTTTTCATCAGTGATCAGAGGAGGTGCGAAATAAACCACCTGGATAGCAAAGGTATGCAACACATGAGAGTCCCTCGCTCCCTCATAGTACGAGTGTGAAGAGAGTGCAAAATATCTCCAAGAAAAGTAGGCACGAGATTATGAGAAAAATATTTTGATGGTGTTCACATCTATGAGTTGGTCTGGATTAGGGAATAGTACTAAACCATATATTAGAAGAGCCAAGATCTCCTCAAAAGCATGAAAACTCATAGCATCTAGAAACAACTGAGCCTTCTCTATCATAAATTTAGCAAGAAGACCTTTAACTCCACTTCTTGTTTCCCAATTAGACACAATGCCTGACCACTTCAGATGTAGGGCTGCTGCAATAGCTTCAGGTTTTGGAACTTTCTCTAAACCGGTGAAGGGTGTATGATTAAGAATAGGTACTCTGAGTAGCTTAGAAAACTCTTCCATTGGGGGTACCAACTGATAATCTGGGAAAGTAAAATAGTGATGCTTAGGATCAAAGAACTGGAACAAAACACTCATCATTTCTTCTTCAAAACCTGAGGTAACCAAACTGAGTAGATAACTATGTCTCTTGGTGAATTGAAATTTTTTGGGAACCTTTGAGACTAACTCCTTAAGCTTGGAAGGTATGCTCACAAAGTTGATCCGGATAGTATTTCGGCAAGCGGAAGCCATGACCTGCACCAAGGAACAAAGATAAATCCATAGGTCCTTGAAATAGTTAGTGAAAATGTTATGTTATGATGATATGATGTTAAGATGTTATGTTCATGTTAAATAAGTAGAAAACACAATCAAGTCACACAAAAGCCTTAGGTTTAAAGAATTTCACGAAGTCTATAGGTAAATACCCTTTCCCATTCAAGTTAAGTTGGCTCAACCTGTCCTAAAATAGTAACCGGGTTCTAAGAATCTCATATCACGGATCTTTCTCGCAGGCTTTATTTTACCACGGCAACTAGCTTGCCACCAAAACATCTCGAAAGTCGAATCTCAATGAGCATAGCTTCGAGTATCAACCAACTTTGGACTGCACCAAAGTCGGCTATCTCACTACTTTCTAATGGCCAAGATGGGTCAATTAAGGTTCTAAAAGTAAGTTAGTGTTAACGACACCACGTGGAAGCCTAATGTTATCCTTGACTGACTCAAGGAACATCAGTACAAACCAAAGTGTCACACTAACTATATCCATCATGTTAACCATATTGGTCTACACCGTACAGTCTTTATGATCTATTTCTACTTATCTAAGAAATTCCTAGATCTGGGTGTAGGATCTTACAAGCAATTATACCCAAACAACCCCTTAAAGTAAAGAAAACAATTCAAACAATTAAAGCAAGTAAAATTGATCTAAATTGTAAGGTAACCCCTCTTTTTTAAGTAAGTCCCCAATATAGTGTCCATTTTTGTAATACGATGGGAGAACTGACTTTTTTTGGTTTTATCTAAATGTGCGGATAGCAAGAGTCGCCACCGACTTTTCTTTTATCCAATATTTAGGAAAGGTGAAAATAACAGGAAAGACCTTTGATAGATTTTGAGTTCGGGGGGTAGGTTTTGAAAAGGGAAGGTGTTAGCACCCCTTTCATCAGTAGTTATCTACGGGCTCTTAATTGCTTAGATCATTTTGAAAACTTGCTTTGTGTGTGTGTTGTTTATTTGAAAATATTTTGAAATGCCAATGTAAGGCTTACTTTGTAATAATTCTTGTATCAGTCCTCAAGAATGTATACAAAGTATTTTTGAAAATATTTGTTTGAAAGTGTGATGTCAAAATGTATTTGTGATACGGTGGGAGAACCGACTGTTTTTTATTGGTTTGCATTTTGTATTCGCAAATGTGAGGTAAGTAAGAGTCACCACCGTCTATTATTTTATCCAACAAAGGAAAAGGGAAAAAGAACAAACAAAACCTTTTTTGAGATGTTTCTGAGTACGGGGGTTAGATTATAGAAAGGGAAGGTGTTAGTACCCTTTCTATCCATGGTTTTCCACGGGTTTTAGGTACTTGCTCATTTTTAAATTGCTTTTGTGCTTGTGTTTTGAAAAGTTTTTGTTTACGTCGCGGTAACTCTTGTATATGTCCTCAAGAATGTGACAAAGTTGTTTTTGAAAATTGGTTTGAAAGTGTTTGTGAAAAAACATTAGTTTTTGAGCAAGTACCTAACAGTGTCTACCTACTCGAAAAAGGATGTTCATTTTCTCGTTTCCTTTAGAAAACATTATCCTACTATTAAGGAGTAGGTAACCCTATCGTTGGATGTTAAGGGACTATCAAAAGGGACGTTTTTACGGTCACAAAAGCAATGGTTAGGAAACTTTGGTAATTACCCTAAAGTCCTAAAGATCTTTCCGAGTCAACATTCGAATGGGTCATTTTGATATTTTTTGGACTGGAGGGTGACCATTAAAACTCCCTATGCTTCATGACCATTTACCGAAGGCAACCAAAGTGGTGATACCCTAGGGGTGCGTATGTGCGAGTGTATTTCATTTCAGATATATTAGTTTTTGTGTTTAGTTTTCTAGTGGTTGGTTTTATCTTATTCATGCAATCCTATTAGCCATACATCTAACAGTTAATATATGTACAAAAATATAAAGTGCAGAAACGTAAATTCCTACGCTATCACATGGCTTCGAGGAGAGGGATTTAATTACATAACCAAAAACTAGGGATTGAACAGTAAAATAACAAGCAGCAAAATAAACCCTAATTAAAAGCTATTACAAACTCGAAACAAATACAATAATTGGAATTAAAAACAAAATATTACGCACGCGACGAATTAAATACGGAAATAAAAGTCTAAAATCAAAGGAAATCAAAGAAAATATTTGTTATTTTTTGATTGAGAAAATTAAATATTTGCGAATTAACCCTAATTTTCCAATTGATTTTAATTATGAAAAAAAAATTTTAATTTCCCTAGTTAAATTAATCTAATTAATTAATGAAATAAAATATTTTATGAAAAATCTGATTTTAATGTTTTTGTGATTTTTTGTGATTTTTTTACTTAAAAAAATGATTTTGTTTTGTAAAAAATAATTAAACAAATAATTAAAACCAAATCAAATAAATTAAAAAGAAATAGTGGGCCTGGTGGGGGTGCAACCCAGATTGAAGGGTTGCAAGCTGAATTCTGCCCAAAAAGCCCAATCCAATGGCCTAGCACAGCGCTGGATTTAGTGTGATTATGCTAGGGATGTCCATCATGAGCTGCAGCCTGGAAGCGCTAGATCTGGGCCATGTGATGATCCAAAGCGTGAGATCTTGAGGTGCATGGCAGGCGCTTGGTTGTAAGGCGCATGGAATCTGCAGTTAAACATTGAGAAAAATATTATGTAGGAGGAAGGGATCGAACCCCTGACCTCCTACATACGCGCGTCTTGAAACCTCCTCCCTTTGCCACTGAACCATTTGCTTCATTCGTTACTATCAATACAAATAATATATTATAAATAATTAAAAGTTAGCTTCTTATAAAAATGCACGAATCTTTAAATGAACCATTCAGGGTCTGCCACGCCTTCATCTTCCTCGTTGGGACTGTTGTCTTAGGTAAAGACCTTTACCTACAGACATTTTCCATAGCTACAACTTGTGCATCTCAAAAATCATATTCAAGCAACATAAATCAAATCCAATTACACATATCAATTAGGTTTGATCTCCTGAATGTAATGATATCCATCTTTGGCCCTGATTTTGCCTGAAACGCAAAGTCCTAAAAAGCAACCTTAAAACCTAACAATGGCATTTCATCACACAGGCATCAAAACACGTAATTAAATATGCAAACACACTCTAAAGGATGATACAAACATGAATACATACTTATAAATCATTTATCATGCGTGAATTACAAAAATTAATTTCAAGAATGTGAGCAAACCATGATGTTGTAAGGTGCGATTTTTGAAGGTGTTGATGCGTGCAAGTGATGCTGTTAGCTTCAGGAGATTTCCAGGAATGGATTTCTAGCCTTGAAACGCTTTGAATCGCCCTCTATAACGAAATCTGATTCTCACTTTTTGTCCGAAAATTGAGTTTTTATTCTTGTAGTTTACACGACCAATCCCTGTTTTTTTTCTCTGGGAATGTTGTGGACATATAAGAGAATGATTTAGGTTAACAAAATTGGACTGTATCTTCACACATTATTGAGATTTGATTTGATTTTGTTCCTTGCATTATTTGTTTCTAAAACAAGCCAAATCATTATCTTTTCCAATCAATTAGCTTTTGCACGAATTTTATATTTTGCTAGCTGTTCATGGACTCATAATATGCTCATGAAATCAAATCTTTGATTTTATTTGATTATTCTACTATTTAAATTGATTTATTTTGATTTAAATGGATAAAAAATAAAAATAAAAAATAAAATAATAGAATAATAGGTGGATAAGCTCAGGGGTCGTGGGCCATCTTAGGAACAAGTTTCAAACAAGAAAATATGGGCCCATTTGGAAAAAAAAGTCATTTTGATCAATGTTGACTTCATGCACATTTCCAAATATTGGTTAACTTTGACAATACATGTATCCCTCAATTTTAACCCTAAGAAGATGTTCTTGGACTTTTTAGAAAGCTTAGGATGTCCTCTAAGTATCCTCTTTGGTTTCATCTCAATTGGATCTTCCATGTTCATGTAAGAAGCTTTGACCCAAAAGGTGTTTTTGTTGACTTTTTGAAATGACCTATAATGTCTGAATTTATATCTTTTCATGAGTGCATTTTTTGAACTTGAGGGTTTAAGATGAGTTGTAGGTAATTGGATTCTCTTCAAAATGAGCCTTGGATGATAAATTTATGATAAAGTATGAGAAAGTTATGCCTGGTCAAATTTTGGTTGACTTTTCCTATAGAAACCCTAATTTAGCATTTTTGACTTTTGATGAGTTAGGAGCATTTCTTGAGGAATCGTGATCAACCCTTGATCAAATGATAGATAATACTTCAAAATATTGATGTTGACCAAAAATCTTGAAGTTTGACTGTATTTGGGCCACAGATGACTTTTCCCCTAGTATAGTTGATTTTCAGGTATCTGAGCAGTTGACTGAGCAAACTCATTGTGCAAGGCATGAAACTTGGCATGGATGATCTTGAGAAAATATTATGGAAATGGAGACCAATTGGGACCCTTGGAACTCAAACATATTGATGAAAATGGAAACCCTAGTTTGAGGCTCATTGTCTTATGAGGAGGATTTGTCTGGTCAATCCTTAGTCAACTTGGGCAATTGAGGACCTCTAGGAATATGTTTTTGAGTAAAAATGGGAGGGTAGATTTTGGGGTACAACAGCTGCCCCTGTTCAATCTTCTTATACCTGAGGGTGTAGATTGGTTTGTCTGCCTTTCATGATCTGAGGGTGGAAGATGATTGAACACTAGAGTGCCCAGAAATTTGCACTGCGTGAAGTGAATGTTGATTGATAATATCAGGAATGGGCTTACAGATGTAATTTGGAAGGTGACGGAGAATCTTCAGAGATGGGCTTAAAGATGCCATCCAGAAAAGATATTGGTTGCATAAGAGATTCCTTTGTGAGAATTCCTGTACCTGTCATTGAGGAGGACTTCACCGGGGAATGTTGATTTATGTCCTGGGAAATAGAGTCTAGAAGCTTCGGTTGTCCATTACTCTACTGGAGAATTAACTCTTGATTGAGGAGGCGGAAGTGAACTGCTTATCTGATCAGGGTCCAGGCTGCACAGCGACTTACCGAGGAAATGTAAAATCGACTGTACCTGGTCAGGTCCAGGTCTTACAGTGTTGTAAACTGTTGTTTGGAGATAAAAGAGAAGGAACCTGGATAGTAGGGTTACTTCGGAATGAAAGCCTGGATAGTAGGACTATAAAAAGGAACCTGGGTAGGGTTGCTTCATGATGAGTTTGGGTAAAACTGCATCTGAACCGAGAAGGAACCTGGGTAAGGTTGTTTCGCGAGGAGTTTGGGTAAGACTGCATCTGAACCGAGAAGGAACCTGGGTAAGGTTGCTTCGTGAGGAGTTTGGGTAAAACTGCATCTGAACCGAGAAGGAACCTGGGTAAGGTTGCTTTGTGAGGAGTTTGGGTAAAATTGCATCTGCACCGAGAAGGAACCTGGGTAAGGTTTCTTCGTGAGGAGTTTGGGTAAATTTGCATCTGAATCGAGAAGGAACTTGGGTAAGGTTACTTTGGGATAAGTCCGTGTAAAACTTCAGAAGGAACCTGGGTAGGGTTGCTTCAGGACGAGTCTGGGTAAAACTACATCGGGAAATTATAAGAAGGAACCTGGGTAGGGTTGCTTCAGGATGAGTCTGAGTAAAAATTCAGAAGGATCCTGGGTAAGGTTACTTCGGGATAAGTCCGTGTAAAAATTCAGAAGGAACCTGGGTAAGGTTACTTCAGGATAAGTTCGTGTAAAACTTTAGAAGGAACCTGGGTAAGGTTACTTCGGGATAAGTCCACATAGGGCTATGGGAAGGAACCTGGATTGTAGGGTTACTTCGTGATGAGTTCGTGTGAAACTTTATTTGGAAATGTATGAGAAGGGGCGGTGTGAGATTTTTTTTCAAGATAAGCCCGTGTGAAGCTGCATTTAGGAGAAACCCGTGTAAGAATGCTTCGTGACAAACCCGTGTAAAGTTGCATTTGGTCGCACATATAATTTCTCTGTTTAGTTTCAGGAGCTAATCTTGGACCTGCTGGAAATTGTTGATGATAAACATATTTCCTGAAAAGGTACATGATTAATTATATGTGATGCATGAAATCATTGTATGATGATGTTCTTAAAATAAATGAGACTATGTTGTGTGAAATATGTGTGCGCACGTCATGATGTAGGAACATGAAATGCTATTGTGACACGTCCGAGTCTGGGAAAATAAATCCATGACTGTTGTTGGCGAGTACTAGGAGTTGAATTTCTGGCTGTTGTAGAAAAAGTGGTTCTTCTACTTCCGCTGGGGATGGTGAACGGAGATGACTATGCCGTGAATTTACTCCTGTTTGTGAATATTCTGCTGGGGAGAGACTCTGCGAGGGAATATCTCTTTTTGAGAGATGAGATACTTTACTGGAAGATTTTGCCGATTCGGAGAAATAAACTCTGCAGGGGGGTGAACTTCCGTAGCTGGAGGAATATACTTTGTCGGGGACTGAGCTTCTGTATTCAAGGAAACAAACTCTGCTCGGGAGAAAACTATATAAACCGCTTGCGATTAAAAAATTTGGCTAGGGAATATAGACGTTGGCTCTCTAAAGGAGCTTTGCGGAGGAAAGTAGCTCCTGTTCGGGGAAGCCGATGTCAAAGCTTTAGTTGCCTCTACTCTGTGGGGAGTGTTGTCACTGGGACCCATTCTGAGGATACGGCAATGACTTTGCATCAGGACTTTTTCTGCCCCTGTACCTGCTGGAGAAAGTACCTGCAGAGGCTTTGTGGATAGCTTGAGTGTTATCCCAACTCTTGGGGTGCTTGGTAACTGCCGATAGGAATGATAAGTCTTCTACTGATATACAAGTTACAAGATGACGGGACATAGTCGTACGCTTTAATCCCTACCTTTTTCCTGGACTGTCTTTCCAGATTTTCAGTCCACCGGGATACCCTTTTTTCCCAAGCCGCCTATTCAGGTTTTCGACTTGCCGGGTGTACAGTTTTTTTTTATTTTTATCCCTAATTTTTGCCTAGGCCAGTCAACCTAGCGGGCCTTTGTTCATGCGTAGTATTTTCTGACTATGTCCATGTTCACCGGGTACGGAGAATTGTCATTGTCCCTAGTAGTAAGTGTTGCCACACTGCCAGAAGATGTTTGTTTGATCGTACAGGGTTCATTGCTGGAATCCTTGTTCAATGCCCCAAGTGATTCAGATGGAGATCTGCCCCTGGTTATTTGGCACCTTTGGAGAGACTGCCCCGGGTGTGTTAGACATCATGTCATGCCCCCTGCTTATGGAAGAATTTTTATTGGAAGTGTATTTCCCGCTGAGGTGATTCTGTCCATTGAGAGGATGTCTATTCATAGAATATCCATTGTGCAGATTTCTCTGTTGTCAAACAATTAGTCATATGAAAACAATGTCATTTAAAGAATGCAAAACTCATGTTTGTCTTGAAATTTTTTTTTGAAAATGTGTTTTGTGTAGTAAAACAAAATTTGCAAGAATGTGATATCAACTCAGGATCCGTTACAAGTCCTATAGGAGTCAGGATACCTTTGTAACAGTATGCTCTCAAACTAACCCATGCTTCAACTAGGACTTTTAAGGGTTATAACATGGCCTGGTTCACGGTTTAAGAAACAAAGGATAAAGGCTCAAAATTTATTTGTACACACCCGTTCTTCGTGATGTCCTTCAGTCATATGCTCAATTAATTGCGCGTTTAGAATCCCAGTTGAGTTCTGGAATACTGTCCTTGATGTTTCGGTGATGGTTCGGATGCTGGAAGTTTATTTTGAATAGGCAGTCATCTTTTTTGTCAAGGATTTGTAGGACCTCTTTCTTTTTTATTTTATTATCCCTGTCTTTTTCCTGAACTGTTTCTTTTTGTGATTACAGTCAGCGGGATGCCCCAGTTTTTTCTTAAGTCTCCTTCATAAGTTTTGACTTAACGGGCTTTTCTTTTGCAAAATAATGACTGCCTGCTTTGATGATTATGCGGAACTATCACCATCTTCTGATTCGGAAGGACATCTTTGAGGCCATTCATTGTGTGCGAAGCGGAAGATTGGGACTGAATGTGCCTCTGAATTAACTGAGAAAACTACCCTGGCCCAGGTTATGATTAAGGGTATTAATTTGTATGAAAGAAAAAATCTTACTTCTTTGGCTCAAAGGGGTTGACTAGGGATTATCTTCCTTATAACTCCAATGTTTGGGATCTGAAACAACGCCTGTACATCGTCAGTGGGGTTTGTTCAAAAGCATATTGTAGAGATTGTGGCATCATTTTCGTCATCCTCCCTCTAAAGGCTTAGAGCTTTCAATCGAGAGTTGAATATCACAAAAGGAAGTATAAAGTAGTTTAAGCATAATGAAAACAAATTAATTCAGGACAAACATGTGTAATGCATTAATGGAATAACAAAGTTTTGACATGACAATAATTGTTCAAATAAACAAAGAAAATACAACTTGAGAATTCAAATGAACAAAAATTCTTTCAATCCTAGCCATGATTTGGCATGGGAGCAGTGATCACGTTGGGAGTCTCAGGAGGGTCGAATTCAATCTCCTTGGTGTCAATCATATTCTGAATCTTGTATTTCAGCACCCAACAATCGTTAGTATCATGCCCCGGGCTACTAGAATGATAAGCACACCTTGCATATGGATTGTAGTTAGGAGAGGAAGTCTTAGGGTTTGTATGAGGGTCTATCACCGTAATCAGATTCATCTTCAACATGTGTTTCAATGCTTGTGACAATGGCATCTTGATTTGGGTGAACTGCCTTTTAGGTCTTTCTACCCTTGGCTGATTGTTCTGTTGTTGTGGTCCTTGTGTGCGTGCCGAATTAGAGACCAGCACTACCCCCACAGATTGGTGGTAGTCTGTGTTATTATGCCCCTTATGGACGTGCACATCATTGGCTTCCCTCTTACCACCAAATGACTTCTTCTCAGCACTAGAAGATGCAGCCATCGGGATCTTCTCGCTCCTGATACCATTTTCGATCCCCTCTCCTGTCAGAACCATCTCTGTGAACCCGAATGGGGAACTCCCAATTAGAAAATTGAAGAAGTGTCCTGTCAGAGTGCCCATCAACATGTCTACCATTTCACGATCAGTCAGAGGAGGTTGTACTCTGCCTGCTAGATCCCTCCACTTTTGTGCATATTCCTTGAACCCTTCTTTCGAGCCCATGGACATATTTTGCAGTTGCACTCGAGTTGGTGCCAAGTCAGCATTGTATTGGTACTGCTTGTAGAAAGCAGTAGCCAAGTCTTCCCAGGTATGGATGTTGGTTCCTTCTAACTGATAGAACCAGTCCAGTTGAGTGTCGGTCAAACTTTCTTGGAAGAAATGGATCCATAACTTCTGGTCAGCAGTGTGAGACTAGATCTTCCTCACAAAGGAACGGAGATGAAGCTTGGGACAAGACACCCCATCATATTTTGAAAATACCGGAGCCTTGAACTTCGGTGGAATAACAACCCCAGATACCAAACCCAGCTCTTTAAAATCCATCCCCTAGTATTCTTTGGATCTCCATTGTGCTCAGACGATCCTCTAGCTGTTTATATCTATCCTCGGCAGGAGGATACTATTCATCATTATAATCAGTTTCATTATCAGAAACATATGGGCTAGGGTCCTCCTCCCTTGTCTCTCCCTCTTGATTCTTTCCTTCTTTGGATGAGAAGGTCAAATCAACTGGTTGCTTCAACGGTCCCTTGAACCTTCTGCCCAGATTCAGGACACCAACGGTCTTCCTCTTCTTCTTCTTTTTCTCTCTCAGAATAAGGGCCTTCGGGTCTTCCTGCCCTTTAGCCAAGTCTACGAACATTTGCTGAAATTGGGCATTTTGTGCCTAGAGATCCTTGATACTTTGTTCAGAGTTCATTATTGCTGAAATAAACAGCGAAGACTATGAGAAACCTGTTATGAAACATGTTTATGCAATGTCATGGATGATATGCGTATGCAATGATTTCAAGGACTTTGGGAAATTTAAATTTGCGAACCAAAATGAAATAAATATTTTATTAGTAGAATTCAAAATACAACTGCCTTTTAGGCGTTACAATTGAAAATTCTAAAAACTAAAAATAAAATCAAGTTTCCCATGGATGCTTCCTCTTCGTGCCGAGATAGACATTAAGGCTTCTTTCCTCATGAAGCTGCTTTGTGAGCTCTAAAACTTTCTTCTTCTGGGCATAGAACTGGTCCCTATAAGTATCACACTCCTTCTTCAACTGAATCCAGGACCTTTGTAGTTCTTCAAGATTAGTGGGCATATCAGGATGAAGAACCGTGTAGGGAATATCCCCTTCAGTAATGGGCTCCACAATCACTAGTAAGACGGCTACGTAGGGCATCATAAGTTTTTGAGCACGAGCTCGTACCCATTGGAGATAAGGTTCCATAGGAATGGAATTCTTCTGCCCCAAAGTCTTGGCGTCAGATTTGTTTACCATGCCCCATGCTCGTATGAACCTCTGTCGATACCCCTGAACGTCATCCTCATAGTTGAACACAATGCCCTAGATAAGCATCTCGTGAGGACCGTCCATTCGAGCCTAACCAAATTGTCGCAGAGCCAGAAAAGGATTATAAGTTATGCCTCCCCTAATGCCAAGAAGTGGGACATTATGGAATTCCCCGCAACGGTCAACAATAGAAATATCTCCCATAGATCGGGAATACCAGAGGATATCCGCGTGAGAAAGTGACATTATCCTTTGTGACCAACCCAAACCTTCTTCATTTTTTAGCACTGACTTAGGGAGGTGAGAAATAAACCACCTTGATAGTAATGGCATGCAGCACATAAGAACCCCTCTTCTCTTCATGGTAAGAGTATGGAGAGCATGCAAGATATCTCCGAGCAAAGTAGGCACAGGGTTGCGAGAGAGGAAGATCTTGATAGGATTCATATCTATGAGCAAGTATGGATTAGGGAACAGTACTAACCCATAAATTAGAAGATCCAAAACCTCCTCAAAATCCTGAAAGTCCAGATCATCCCAAAATAGCTGGGCCTTCTCTATTAGGAATTTGGCTAGAAAACCCTTGACTCCGCTTCTTGTTTCCCAATTGGATACCACGTCGGCCTGTTTCAGACGCAAAGCTGAGGCAATGATCTCTGACTTGGGAACTTCTTCTAACCCTGTGAAAGGCATCTGGTTAAGAATAGGTAGATTCAATAATTGAGAGAACTCTTCCATGGTAGGCACCAACTGATAGTCTGGAAAGGTGAAGAAGTGGTGCTTAGGATCAAAGAACTGAAAGAGTACACCCATCATATTTTCATCAAAGCTCGAAGTAACCAGGTTGAGAAGTCGACCATGTCTCTTAGTGAATGAAGAAGTTTCAGTAACCCTTGATACTAGTTCCTTGAGTTTGAGAGGTATTCTCACAAAGCTGATCCGGATAGTGTTTCTACGAGCGGAAGCCATGATCTGTAAAATAGAACAAAGATAAATTCCCTTGATCCTTGAAATGGTCATTGTAATAAGAATGGATGCTATGTTATGATGCATGATGTTATGTTTAAACAGAGTAAGTCACACACAAGCAAAGCACACAATAGACCTTAGGTTCAAAGGCTTGCATGAGGTTAAAGGTAAGTACCCTCTTGAAGTTTAGTTGGTTTCAAACCTGTCTTAGAAAAGTAACGGGGTTCTAAAGATTCTCAATATCATTGATCATCCTTTATCGGGCATTGTTTCAGCTCAGGCAATCTTTTCTTGCGGCCTAAATATCCCGAAAGTATGATCTCAATAAGTGTAGCATCGAGTATCAACCAATCCTCAGCTTTATACCGAGGTCGGCTATCTCACTACTTTCTAATGGCCAAGTTTGTTCAACTAAGGTTCTAAGGTTCGTTAGTGCTTCACAACACCACGTGGCGGCCCCGTATTCTCCTCATTTCCACACGAAGGATACCGGTACCAACCAAAGTGTCACACTAACACAGCCATTGCTTAAACCATATCGGTCTACACTGTACAGTCTCCACGATCTATTGCTGTTTACCTAAAAAGTGTCCTCAGATCCGGGTGTAGGATCTTCAACAATACCCAAACAAAAACCCTTAACGATAAAGTAGACAAAACAAACAAGAAAGTAATTTTAAAAATGACCTAGATCCTAAGGTATACCCCACTTTATTATTTTCCCCAGCAGAGTCGCCAGTTCTATGATACGGTGAGAGAACCGACTTTTTTTTATTGGTTTGCATTTTGTATTCGCAAATGTGCGGTAAGAAAAAGTCACCATCGTCTTTTATTTTATCCAACAAAGGAAAAGGGAAAAAGAACAGAAAAAACCTTTTTCGAGATGTTTCTGAGTACGGGGGTAGATTATAGAAAGGGAAGGTGTTAGCACCCTTTCTATCCGTAGTTTTCCACGGGCTCTTAGGTACTTGCTCATTTTAAATTGCTTTTGTGCTTGTGTTTTGAAAAGTTTTTGTTTACGTCGCGGTAACTCTTGTATCTGTCCTCAAGAGTGTGACGAAGTTGTTTTTGAAAATTGTTTTGAAAGTGTTTGTGAAAAAAAATTGGTTTTTGAGCAAGTACCTAACAGTGTCTCCCTACTCGAAAAAGGATATTCATTTTCTTGTTTCCTTTAGACAGCACTATCCTACTATTAAGGAGTAGGTAGCTCTATCGTTGGATGTTAAGGGACTATCGAAAGGGACGTTTTTACTTTCACAAAAGCAATGGTTAGGCAACTTTAGTAATTACCCTAAAGTCCTAAATATCTTTCCGAGGCAACATTCGAGTGGGTCATTTTTTTCTTTTTTGGACTGGAGGGTGACCACTAAAGCTCCCTATGCTTCATGACCGTTTACCAAACGCAACCAAAGTGGTGATACCATTGGGGTGCGTATGTGCGAGTGTATTTGATTTCAGATATATTAGTATTTGTGTTTAGTTTTCTAGCGATTGGTTTTATCTTATTCATGCAGTCCTATTAGCCATACATCTAACAGTTAATATATGTACAAAAATATAAAGTGCGGAAACGTAAATTCCTATGCTATTACATGGCTTCGGGGAGAGGGATTTAATTACATAACCAAAAAATGGGGATTGAACAGTAAAATAATAAGAAGCAAAATAAACCCTAATTAAAAGCTATTACAAACTCGAAGCAAATACAATAATTGGAATTAAAAATAAAATATTACGCGCGCGACGAATTAAATACGTGAATCAAAGTCTAAAATCAAAGGAAATCAAAGAAAATATTTTTGTTATTTTTTGATTGATAAAATTAAATATTTACGAATTAACCCTAATTTTCCAATTGATTTTAATTATGGAAAAAAAGAATTTAAATTGCCCTAGTTAAATTAATCTAATTAATTAATGAAATAAAATATTTTTCTGAAAAATCTGATTTTAACGTTTTTGTGATTTTTTGATTTAAAAAAAATGATTTTGTTTTGTAAAAATAATTAAACAAATAATTAAAAACAAATAAAAGAAATTAAAAAGAAATAGTGGGCCTGGTGGGGGTGCAACCCAGATTGAAGGGTTGCAAGCTGAATTCTATCCAAAAAGCCGAATCCAATGGCCTAGCACAATGCTGGATTTGGTGTGATTATGATAGGGATGTCCATCATGATCTACATCCTGGAAGCGTTCGATCTGGGCCATGTGATGATCCAAGGCGTGAGATCTTGAGGTGCATGGTAGGCGCTTGGTTGTAAGGCACATGGGATCTGCAGTTAAACATTGAGAAAATATTATATAGGAGGAAGGGATCGAACCCCTGACCTCCTACATACGCACGTCTGGAAACCTCCTCCCTTTACCACTGAACCATTTGCTTCATTCGTTACTATCAATAAAAATAATATATTATAAAGATGAAAAGTTAGCTTCTTTTAAAAACACGCGAATTTTTAAATGAACCATTCAGAGTCTGTCACGCCTTCATCTTCCTCGTTGGGACAGTTGTCTTAGGTGAAGACCTTTACCTACGGACGTTTGCCATAGCTACAACCTGTGCATCTCAAAAATCATATTCAAGCAACATAAATCAAATCCAATTACACAGATCAATTAGGTTTGATCTCCTGAATACAATGATATCCATCTTTTGCCCTGATTTTGCCTGAAACTCAAAGTCCTAAAAAGCAACCTTAAACCCTAACAATGGCATTTCATCACATGCATCAAAATACGTAATTAAATATGCAAACACATTCTAAAGGATGACACAAACATGAATATATACTTATAAATCATTTATCATGCATGAATTGCAAAAATCAATTTCAAGAATTTGAGCAAACTGTGATGTTTTAAGGTGGGATTTCTGAAGGTGTTAATGCGTGCAAGTGATGCTGTTAGCTTCAGGAGATTGCCAGGAATGGATTGCTTGCCTTGAAACATTTTGAATCGCCCTCTATAACGAAATCTGATTCTCACTTTTTATCCGAAAATTGAGTTTTTATTCTTGTAGTTTACACGACCAATCCCTGTTTTTTTTCTCTGGGAATGTTGTGGACATATAAGAGAATGATTTAGGTTAACAAAATTGGACTGTATCTTCACACATTATTGAGATTTGATTTGATTTTGTTCCTTGCATTATTTTTTTCTAAAACAAGTCAAATCATGATATTTTCCAATCAATTAGCTTTTGCACGAATTTTCTGATTTGCTAGCTATTCATGGACTCCTAATATGCTCATAAAATCAAATCTTTGATTTTATTTGATTATTCTACTATTTAAATTGAGTTATTTTTATTTAAATGGATAAAAAATCAAAATAAATAATAAAAATATTAGAATAATAGGTGGATAAGTTCAGGGGTCGTGGGCCATCTTAGGAACAAGTTTCATACAAGAAAACATTGGCCCATTTGGAAAAAAGTCATTTTGATCAATGTTGACTTCATGCACATTTCCAAAAAATTGGTCAACTTTGATAATACATATCTCCCTTAATTTTAACCCTAAGAAGGTGTTCTTGGACTTTTTAGAAAGCTTAGTATGTCCTCTAAGTATCCTCTTTTGTTTCATCTCAATTGGATCTTCCATGTTCATGTACGAAGCTTTGACCCAAAAGGTGTTTTGGTTGACTTTTTGAAATGACCTATAATGTCTAAATTTATATCTTTTCATAATGAGCCTTGAATGAGAAATTTCTGATAAAGTATGAGAAAGTTATGCCTGGTAAAAGTTTGGTTGACTTTTCCTATTGAAACCCTAATTTAGCATTTTTTACTTTTGATGAGTTAGGAGCATTTCTTAAGGAATCATGATCAACCCTTGATCAAATGATGGATAATACTTAGTCGACTTGGGCAATTGAGGACCTCTAGGAATATGTTTTTGAGTAAAAATGGGAGGGATAATTTTGGGGTACAACAGTATTGTTAAGGTTGCAAGCAAGCAATTAGGAGTTCTTACCCACTAAGTATGGTCTTTCTTATTCTTTTCCTTCTCCTTTAGAGATAGTATTATCCATACCATTAGTTGGTTGGTAAACCCATCTATTGGATATGAAGGGACATGCATAGGTTCATCATATGGTCATCGAAGGAAACATGTAAGGATACTTTAGCAATTGTATCGGAGGGACTATCATCATTTTGTAGGCAACTCGGAGGGTCATCGAGGGACTGTGGTCTTTATTCGAAAGGGACAATGACGATTTGTTCAAGGGTCTTTTGCTAAAGTATACCCACTTTCGAGGGACATGACCAAGTATCGTAAGGCAACGAGAGAGGTTACCCTAGAGGTGCATGTGTGTGAGGTGTTTATTTTCAGTTATATTATCTTAAGAATTAGGGTTTTCTATGTCGTTTTTAGTCTTTCCATGCAAACCCTAATTACTAGCAATTAAATATGTGTAGAAAAAAAATAAAGTGCGGAATGTAAAGATCTAAGTTATTACATAGCTTTGGGTGAGATACATAAGTATAAAAATTCGCGAGAAAGTAAAGCTACACTATTACATCTTGTGAGCAGTTACATAATTTGAAAAAATGTGAGACAAGAAATCTACGCTATTACAATTAAAGAATGCAACCTATACAATTTTATAGGAAATTAAATGGCAAGAAGAAATAAGAAAAATGTTTGAAAAATGTTTAAGACCTAAAGTTCTAAGTTAATGTTTTTGGTATTTTGTAGAAAATAATTTAAATGATAATAGTAATTAAAACCTACATGTTTCCAATTGATTTTAATTTTAAAAAAGGTTAATTAATTAATTAATTAGTAAATAAAAAATATATAAGAAAAAAATTTAATTACTAACTAAAACCTTAATCCTAATTTATTAGTATTAAAAAAAGATTAGGTTAGTTAATTTGTTAATTAAAAAATAATTAAGGAATAATTAAGAAAGAAAATAGAAAAATTAGGTTAGAAAAATAGGGTAAAAAAAAAGAACTGCATAGGGTGGGTGTTGAACCCACGCCTTGGCTTCACAAGCGCGCCCTCCTGCCACTAGGTCAAGCTGTTGTTTGTGTTTGAGAAAGAGAATCAATCAACTTATTGTAAGTCTGCACGTTACCCTGAAAAACAAAAGAATTTGGCAAAAGCTGGGATCAAACCCACGCCCTTTACTATGACAAACGCATCACTTACCACTACGCCATATGCTATTCCTTGTTATTTGGTCAGCATCATTAAATATAATATAAACAAAATCCAGAAAATCAGAAGTCAAACAAACTTAAACACATGCATGTTAGTGGGGTCAGAACATTTGAATCAGCCAGTTACATGATGCCATGCCTAGGTCGCCTGAGCCAGGAGAGTCAGCGCCATCATGAAAGGTGGTCCACTTCGTCTTCTCCGGCGAGGGGATTTTGACAACCTGCAAAATACACAAAATCAAAACCCGAGATTAAGGCTACCCTCCCTAAATCAACCCCTGCAAATCGATTGGTGGCATTAGTTTATCCTGAAACGGCCTTGAGGTACTGATATGAATGGTATAAAGGAGTTTTTCCCTAGTCATGATAAATCATGATTCTCACGTTAGAGCTTCTATTTTATGATTCAAACCTATTCTAAATAGCAACAGGAACTCATTTGAGTAGTTAATAAACATTAGCAATGCATGAAATTAAATATATGAATGTTTGAAAGAAAGAAAATCGAAGAAGATGAGTATGCTTGTTTCAAGCATCAATGGCCATGACTTTCAACCTATTCTTACCCTTAGATACCTCAGGAATACTTTGCAGTGGTTGGCTTGGACTGAAAGTGGTTAAATTTTTGGTTTTGACTTTGCCCTAATCCTTGAAAATTTTGAGAGCTTAAGGGTTCTTCTTTGAGGCAAATTTTCGTGTCCTTAGATGTAAGAACATGTTTTCTATTTATAATGGAAAAGATTAGGTCAACAATATTGAATCAAATCTTGTGCAATCATGGTATAATATTTGATTTGGAATTTTCATGAAATCTTTCTTTTTTAGGCCAAATATCATGTCAATCATATCTACACATTTTTGCCAAGTTGTCATGAGCTTTTTAGACTTATGATTTGATTCAAAAATAGATCTACACACCTTGATTCATTCACTTGGTATTTTTTTGATTTATTTTTCTTTTAATTGAATAAAATCAAAATAAAAAAGAAAAAGCCAAAAAATATATGAATGAATTAAGAGGTCTATTATGAGGTCAGGAACACGTTTGGACTTTAAAAGATAGGCCCATTAGCCCAAAAATTCAAATTTTCTCAATTTGAATTTCATGCATTTTCTCAAAATTGCCCAATTTGTACAAATCATATCTTGCTCAATTTTTGTCATATTAATGTGATCTTTGACTTTTTGAAAAGCACAAGATATTTCCTACAACTTTCATGCTGGTCAGTTTTTCATTTGGAGTCTTTAACTTGATGTAAATTGCTTTGACAAAAAATGTCTTTTTGTTGACTTTTAAAATGACTTGTAATATTTTGGCCCATATTTCTTAAATGAAGCATTTTTGGTCTTGATCTTAGAGAGACAAAGTTGTAGAGAATTTAATCTCCTTCAAGATAGGATTTGGTTGACAAATTTCTGATGAAGTATGTGAAATTTATGCTTGGTCAAAGTTCAGTTGACTTCTCCTTAAGAAGACCCTAATTTAGTAACTTTTGAATTTTGATGAATCTTGAGTTTTCTTGATGAATCATGATCAAACCTTGATCAAATGATTAATGTGACCTTAAAATATTTATGTTTACTGAAAATGTTGAGGTTTGACTATAAATTGGTTAAAGTTGACTCTTTGTCCAATACAGTTGATTTTCAATCATCTGTCTAATTGATTGAGCAAACTTGTACTGCAAGGCTTGAAACTTGGCATGAGGATATTTTGAAGCATATGAGAAACCCTGAAGTCCACTTGAGGCATTAGAAGTCCAATTTCCTTCGAGAGAAGTAAAACCCTAGTTATAGGTCAATTGCTTAGGAGGAGAGTTTGTCTGGTCAACCCTTGAATAGTTTTGAGCAACTGAGAATCCTAGGAGTATGAGGAGACCTATTGAAATAATTTGTCTTGGAAATGGGAGGGAAAATTTTGGGGTACAACACGTAGCACGCAAGCATTGACTGACAACACAATCACGTTAATTCCAGTGGAAAACTTCTTTTTTTGCACATAATTCTTATTACCCTCCTAGTCTCCTTGGTACTTTCTACGTCCATTGCCTTTTTTAGTAGTCTACATATTCAACACACACATTAAAAATACCAACATGCTAAAATTAAAAACACACTAAAATTTAAAATTAATTGAAACTAAATTAACTTGACTGAAATTAAAAATGAGTTACCAAATCGTGGGTTGCCTCCCATGCAACGCTTGTTAAAGGTTTCTAGCTTGAATCAAGAGTCTAAGGTTCTAAGAGCATCGAAGATACCATCTATGATGTGTTTTCAGTAACTAACAGGCAAGCCCCTCAGCTCCTTGTTCTTAACACTAAAGACCTTCGAGTCTCTAGGATCATTCACTAAAACATTTCCATCTTTTCAAATTTTATGAGTTATGTAAGAACCATATGCCTTACACCTAAACACACCCAAAAGACCTTTTAGCATAGACTTCCACAACTTAACTTTTTGTCTAACTTTCAATTCTGATTTTGTCAACTTCTGCTTCGTAAGTGATTTTAGCACTTTTCTCACCTCGTATCACTGATAGTGTTTTGTGGCTTCAAAAACATTAAAAACCACTTGATCTTTGTTGAATCTCAATGCTAGCTCTCCCAAATCAACATCAATTAAATCCCTTCCTATTTCCAAGAACGGTCTTCTAAGAATCAGCGGAGTTTCAGCATCTTCAGGCATGTCCAAAATTACAAAGTCTGCCAAAAAAGCAAGGTCATTCACCTTAACTAACACACCCTCCAAAATTTCATACGAGTACGTTACAAATATGTCGGCTAAGGTGAGAATCATATGGTTAGACTTTGGTTATCCACAACTCAACCTCCTCATAATTGATAACAACATTATATTAATTCTTTCTCCCAAATCACAAAGAGCTTGGCCAACTTTTATAGACCCAAAGAACACAAAATAGTAAACCTACTAGGATCGGAAGTTTTGGTGGGAGCTTCATTTGAATGATAGCACTACACTCTTCAGCCAAAACAACATTTTCATCATCCTTTAACCGTCATTTCTAGAAAGTAGCTCTTTCATAAACTTAGCATACACGTGCATTTGGGGCATGGCTTCACAAAAGGGGATGTTGAATTGAATTTTCTGCAACATCTCCTTGAACTTTTTGAACGTACCACTCTTCTTTTTCATCCTTCTTCTTAGGTTTCTCTTTTAAGAAAGTTTGATAACACGAAAATTCATAGCATATTCTCCCCAATTTACATAGATAAAGTTTCTGATTTTTCGTTAATTATGTTGCATTATGTCTCTATTTGTAGTATGTTTCAGGTATTTACTTTCTGTAAAGCCTACATGAGAAGGAAGAAAAATGTTGAAGAAATGAAGAAGAAATGATAGTTTAGCAGGAAAATGTAGAAGAATTTATATCAGAAGCCTGTGATGGTCATCACAACTTCCTGGCGGTCGTCACAAGGTTTAGATGTGTGCCCCTCGGCACACAAAGCCTGACATTTGGCACGAAGAAAAAATACATGCCCCACGTAATGAAATCTGTGCCACTCGCCACAATGCAAAAGTCTCTTCTTTGTTTCAGCTACATGCGAAGTCTTCTCCAGAAGCACATTTCCCTCCGGTTTTCCCTCCACGCACGCAGAACAGGAATCAAGTAAATGTCCTTATTTATCCTCAACAGATGGAATCTATAAAATCAAGGAAGTTATCAAAGATACTCTCTCTAGCACGCCCTCTCCAACAATTATTTTTCTTCGGCACACTGAGCTTATTATTGTTATTCCAATTTACAGATTTCAAGATTTTTGTTTTTGTTTTAGAATTCTTTAAGAAGAAAGAACCGATCACCATTAAAGAAATATTTCTCTACACTGGAGGAGTATTGCAGCATTAGTTTTCTTCTCAGATTTCAAAACTTTTCTTAGGTTTATTTATTTTTCTGTAAGTTATTTTATTCCAAGGCAAAATTCTGCCGGCTTGTGGAGGATTGCAGTACTGCAGTATATTCTTTAAGTATTTAATTCCAGGTTTCAAGTTTAATTAATACAGTTTATTTATTTTACCATGATTATATTATTGTATGCATGTTTTTATTCTATGTTATTACGCAATAAAACTATGTTCGGCTAACTATCCCGATATTGGTATGTGAGGTCATAAATCGAAGGGGTTCGGTAATTAATTGGCATAAATATTTACAAAAAGACTTTTCTGGTTTTGGTTTCCAATTTCAATATTAAATTGTTTTTTTACGATATTAAAAGACAGACTAAGGATAAAAACAACAGAGCGAGAGTTTGAGATTTTAACCAGATAGTGGTAATTGAACATTAATTTTACATACAGCGAGAGCACTTTAAAATTAATTGGACTCTATTTGTTTTCAAAAAATAATTTTAAATTTTAAATGACACAACGAGAGTGCTCATTTGAGTTTAATAATATGGCCGGAATCAATAGAACAAGAGTGTGAGACAAAGGTTTTTAAATTAATAGTTTCCACTGAAATAGTATTTTAATACTTAAAATTGTGCCATTGATCTATTGAATCCCTGAAGTCGATAAATTACATATTGGTGTCTTGTTATCAATTATTAGATCTTAGTTAATTTCCGTTTAAACCCCAACATCCATGTCTTATCATTAGCTTTAGCTTTACACAGTGACCCTAGATAACATTAGTTTGACCATCAGTCCTTGTGGGTTCGATATCTTTTAAAACTACGCGATTAGATTGTGCACTTGCAGTCACTACACCCAACAGACTCTCAAAGTCGCGATCAAGTTTTTGGCACCATGGTCAGGGACTGATTTAGTCAATACTGTGAATCCTTTGTTATGCAGTATAGACGAAGGCAACCAATTTTATTTTATTTTATCTGTTGATTGTATGCCAAATACTCGCTCTCAAGGCGAAGATCTAGAGAAACCAATCGACAAAGTCAAGCATTTCGTTAGTATAAGACACCGAATTAGATAATATCATATTATGTACAATCTTCTCGAAACCACACTTCCCAACTATTCTCTTCCTGAACCTAGCATGGCTGAAGGACCTCAAAATTGTCCTCTGAAGGATTATGCAGCCTCATCGCAAGGGGAACCCACAACAGTATTGCTGCTCCCGCCATCACTCAGAATGATTTCGAGATAAAACCTTCGTTATTATAATCGGTCCAACAAAACCAATTTTCAGGATGTCTACGGACGATTAGAACCTTCATTTATCCGTGTTTGTGCAAGACGTAGACACAATGAAAGCAAATGGTGTCATCCCTGAAGCAATAAGACTTCGTCTTTTTCCTTTCTCGTTACGAGATAGAGCTAGAGCTTGGCTCCAGTCTCTACTATCCAACTCTATTACCACATGGAACAAGTTGAAGAAAGTTTTCCTGGCGCGATATTTTCCACCGAGTAAGAAGGCTATGCTAAGATCCAATATCAATGGTTTTAAACAAAAGGAAAGCGAGTCTCTTTTCGAGGCATGGGAAAGATACAAAGACATGTTGTGACTTTATCCACATCATAGTCTAGAAGAATGGCTAATCATCAACACCTTTTACAATGGTCTCTTGTACAACACAAGACTAATGATTGATGTTGCAGCTGGCGGTGCACTAATGGATAAACCTTACCAGTATGCCTATCAGCTTATCGAAAGTATGGCTCAAAATCATTATTAGTGGGGAAGCGATAGAACCATTATGAAGAAACCTCAAACAAAATGCGTTATGTACGAAGTTAGTAGCCTAGACCAAGTTAACGCTAAGGTAGAAGCCCTTACCCAAAAGATACAAAGCTTGACCACAACTCTCGCAGAGTTGCAGTAGCTCCAACCTGTGATTTATGCGGACTTCACGCACATGCTGCACCCAAATGTACACTTTTAATAGGAGTACCAGTTGATCAAGTGAATTATGCTCAAGGGAACCCCTATGGTAATGACTATAACCCTGATTAGAAGAACCATCCAAACTTCTTATAGAAAAGCAATAATGCCTTGTACGCACCTGGGCAAGCTCCTACTACACCCCCAGGATATCAAAAAGCCACCCCAAATCTCTCAAATATTCCGAATATCCCTAGGAAATTACACATTGAAATAATGATAGAAACATTTGTGGCCACCCAAGCTCAAACTAATAAAGATTTCCTAAATTAAAATATTCACACTAGTGAACAAATTAAGCAACTGACAAATAAGGCTGATGCTCTTGCCACACATAACAAAATGTTAGAAACACAAATCCCCCCAAGTAGCTCGACAACAAGCAGCTACAGCTTCTCCAGCTGGAACTTTTCCTGGACAACCCCAACCAAATCCAAAAGGGCATGCTAATGCTATAACACTTCGGAGTGGGACAGAACTAGACGGACCAACTAAACCTAGAAACGAAAAGCCATCCATGTACCAAAAACCTGGTAAAGAGACTAAGAAGGAAGACGAGCCGAAGGAAAGATAAAAGGAAGGTGACAGGGAAGAGGTCGTAGAAAAAGAAGAGCCTTATGTGCCTCATCCACCCTATAAACCACCTATCATGTATCCTCAAATATTTTCTAAGTCTAAAAACGTAGGGTAATTTAAGAAATTTGTTGAACTTCTGAAACAACTTAATATTATAATACTTTCACATAAGCTATCATATAAATACCCTCCTATGCTAAATTTCTTAAAGAAATCTTGTCCAATAAGAAAAAGCTTGAGGATAATGAAATTGGTATGCTCACTGCTGAATGCAGTGCTATAATCCAAAACAACATGCCTCCTAAACTAAAAGACCCAGGTAGATTTTCCATACCTTGCATTATCAGAAAGTTTGTCATAGACAAAGCATTATGCGATTTAGGAGCCAGTATTAGTCTGATGCCCTTATTAATTTGCAAAAGACTCAACATGGTAGAACTAAGACCAACAAGGATGTTTGTACAATTAGAGGATCGATCAGTGAAATTTCCTTTAGGTAGGTTAGAAAACGTTCATGTACGTATAGGATAATTCTATATCCCCACTGATTTCATAATCATGGACATTAAGGAAGATTCCAACATTCCTATTATATTAGGTAGACCATTCCTAGCCACTACAGGATCCATCATAGATGTTAAAAACGGAAAACTAACTTTCAAAGTCGGTGAAAAAAAAGTTGAATTCATCTTGTCTAAATTCTTTAAGGCACCAGACATCTACAATTCATGTTGTTTCTTAGATGTAATCGATAACTGCGTAAAAGAAGTGGAGAAACAGCAAACCACTTATTCAGAAGTATTGAAGATTCCTATACCTCCAATTTTTTAAGACGATAATTGGCACCGTGAATATCAAGACGAAAATATGAGTGAATGTCTAGAACTGACTCTTGATCCTACGCCTTGTCCAAAGAAGCCAGCTATAGAATTCAAAACACTACCCAAAGACCTAAGGTCTGAATTCCTAGACACAGAACTTGAACAACCAGTTATAGTCAACGCAGACCTGGGACAGATAGAAACAGAAAAGTTATAACATGTCCTAAGAAAATACCCAACCGCTTTAGGTTATAACATCTCAGATCTAAAAGGAACAAGTCCCTCTATCTGCATGCACTGTATTATGCTTGAGGAAGACTGTAAGACCTTTAGAGAACAACAGGGAAGAATCAATCCTATTTTGAACGATGTAGTCAAAAAGGAAGATGAAAAGATATTGGAAGCAAGAATCATATATCCAATATCCGACAGTAAATGGATTAGCCCAGTACATGTCATACCTAAGAAGGGAGGTGTTATAGTTGTCAGCAACACTAAGGCAGAATCTGTAGTGCAACGAACTCACACTGGGTGGAGAATGTGCATCGACTATAGAAAGCTAAATAAAGCCACTCGTAAAGATCATTTTCCTTTACCCTTTATTGATCAAATGCTTGAACGTTTAACTAAACACTCTCATTTCTGTTATTTAGATGGCTATTCAGGATTCTTCCAAATTCCTATTTGTAATACGGTGGGAGAACTGACTTGGTTGTTTTGCATTTTATCACAAATGTTACAGATAGTAAAAGTCGCCACCGAATTTTCTTTTATCCAATAAAGGAAATGGTGAAAAGAATAAGAAATACCTTTCAAGATATTTTATTGAGTTCGGGGGTAGGTTATGAAAAGGGAAGGTGTTAGCCCCCTTTTCATCCGTAGTTATCTACGGGCTCTTATTTTCTTGATAGATCCATTTGTGAAATTGCTTTATTTGAAATGTGTTTGTGTAAGTTTGAAAATATTTTGAAAACACCTTTGTTTCGAAAAAATTTGTAATGATTCTCATCTCTATAAGAATGCATACAAAGTGTTGGTTTTGAAAATAGTTCAAACAGATGTTTGTTTTTTGAAGGTGTTTTGAAAGTGTAAGTGTGAAAATGGTTTCGATTTGTGAGCAAGCAACTACGAGCGTCCTACCTACTCAAAAGGTCTTTGTTCTTTTACTCCTGCTTTAGATGTTACTATCTTACCATTGATTGGTAAGAAGCCTCATCATTTAATGTGAAGGGACGGGCGTGGGTCAATCGTATAGTCATAGAAGGCAACCTATGATATGTTTTAGCAATTTTCATAAGGGACTAGATCGATTACCGAAGGCAACATCGAGGGGCTATGATATTTTTTTATCGAGGGTCTTTGCTAAAATGCCCATATTCGAGGGACATGACTATATTCCGAGACAACAAGCGAGGTTACCCTAGAGGTGCACGTGTGAATAGTGTGTTTGATTGCATGAATTTTTATCTTTGATATTAGGGTTTTCTAGCGGTTGATTTTATCTTGCCATACACACCCTAATTACTAACAATTTATATTAAAGAGGTAAATTGTGGAAATTAAAGTCCTAAGCTATTACATCATTAGGGGAGTGGGGGTACAATTTACAAATGGGGATGAAGTAGAAACTTAAATATTATAACCATATCGAATAATAATGAAGACAATGTAAAATAAAGGAAAAATTGCATTTTGAACTATTATGTGTCGACACATGCTGCTATGCATCGACACATAACTTTCCTTACTCCTGTAAAACCAAACCAACTCAGTATGAGTCGATGCATAATGGGATGTGTCGACTCATGCACCTGATTGTGTCGACACATACGAGTTTTGTGTCGACTCATGCACCTTTCATCCTTCTGTTTTGGGGCCTGAACAACAGTATGAGTCGATGCATAAGGCTATGTGTCGACTCATACCTTATTTTTCACTAGAATGAGTCGACCCAAGTGGGTATGTGTTGACTCATACTGCAGTTTTTTGCCTTAAACATTGTTTTATTGTCTGTTTGGGTCAGTTTACAGCATATAATTGATAAATATAAACAACATGCAAATGGGTAGCTCAAAGGGGGTAATGATTAGTATATTTTATCTTCAAAAATAAATCATTAATGATGTATGAAAAATGCCAAGTCAAGAAGACTTACCTTGAGTCTGCACTTGGAGTTTTAAGTCTGAATACTTTCCAAGATGCTATGATGGCTCCAATGAATCTCCAGGCAGCTTATTCTAAACTGTTAAAACTCAGTCAAGTTGTACAATACTATTTTTATGTTTGGAGGGTGAAGATAATGGCACTACATGGACTGTTTTTATGTTTGAACAATCCCTATGTGATAAGGTGTTTGGTTTATGGGAGAGTTTGTAAGATGGAATAATGGATTGAGGTTCTATTTTGAATGGAAGTAGAGCTGGTTTTTTCGAAAGAGAAAAGGTTACATAGAATGTTGTTCTTTTCTGTTAAAAAACTCTCTCTTCTCTCTCTAAAAGCCAACCCCTTGTTTGTTATGAAAACAGTCTATTTATAGAGGAAGTTTTGCTAGGATTTTGGGAGGGAAACAAGTAACAATTTGAATTGTTTGGGTATGTTATCTTTATAGCTTTTTTGATGCAGCTCTTATATGCTAATTTGATGCAAATATGAGGCTGAGATAATGCAGGCTTGGACTGGGTTATGAGCAGCATAGCGGGGCTGTTTTGCAGCAGCTTTGGAGTGTAGTGGCAGTGTTTAGAGATAGCATAGCAGGGCGGCTTTTTGACAAGGTTTTGGGATGTTATATGGGCAGTACATCAGGCTTGGACAACATTGTTTGTAGCATGATACAAAATCTAGTTTGTGGAGCAATTTATGCAGATTGTATCAAAGACAAAGCATTGTGGCAAGGTTTTGAGTCAAAGGAAAAAGTTCAAACAAGATAAAGTTTAGGATTTGTAGTCTTGCAAAAATGCCACTTTGTAATAACTTGAATTATTTGTAACATCTTGAATTATTTTGAATTGAAGTGAAGAGATGTCATGAAGCAATGAAATTAACAAGTATAGAAAATACTTAGAAAAATTTTCAAGTCTTGCAAAGTTGGATTTTTTACTCTCTTGATTTTTGATGATCAAATTTCATATTTTGGATGTCTTGATGAAATGTTATTTTTGGGACTCAGTTTTGGTCAAAAAGTCAAAGTTTAACTTTTTAGCATACAATTGACTTTTTTTCACCAATTGACCGAATTTCGTATATCAATCCACTGATTTAAGGAGATGAATTGAAATATGAAATTAGGTCAAAATGACGCGCTTGGATCCTTGAGATCATGCTTCCAACCAATAAGTCAGGTATTAGGTCAAAAATCAAAGTTCGGTCATTTCCAATCAAAACCCTAATTTTGCCCATTTTGCCCTTTTGATAATTTGAATGACTTTCTTAGAAAATTGTGATTCAAGACTTGAAACTTGATAGAAGTAATCCTGAGGGTCCACAATGATCCATGAAAGTCATTTGAAACATTAGAAATCCAAATGCCTTTGTACAAAATTCAAACTCTAATTTGAGGCATCAATGTTGAGGAGATTGTTTGACCTAGTCGATACTTGCGCAAGCTTGATTCATTGAAGATCTTTGTAGGAAATATCTTGAGAAGTGAGAGGAAAAATTTTGGGGTACAACAGTATTCGTCCTGACGACCAAGAAAATACAACCTTCACTTGTCCTTATGGTACGTTCGCTTATCGACGAATGCCATTCGGATTGTGTAATGCCCCTGCAACATTCCAGAGATGCATGATGTCCATTTTTGCTGATTTTCTAGATGGTATGATGGAAGTTTTTATGGATGATTTCTCTGTCTGTGGAGAGAGTTTTGAAGTATTTTTATCGAACCTTGAAATGGTACTAAAAAGATGCGTAAGTGTCAACCTCGTCCTAAATTGGGAGAAATGCCACTTCATGGTCCGACAAAGAATTGGCTAGGACATATCGTATCCGATAAGGGGATTGAAGAAGATAAAGTAAAGATTGAAGTAATAGAAAATATTCAACTGCCCAAAACTGTTAGAGAAATACGAAGTTTTCTCGAACATGCTGGTTTTTATCGATGTTTCATTAAAGACTTCTCTAAAATAACCAAACCTCTAACCGAACTGCTAATGAAAGATGTTGAGTTCATCTTCACCGACAAATGCTTGGACGCATTTACAATACTTAAGAAAGCATTAATCTTGGCACCTATTATGCAACCTCCTGATTAGAATGAACCATTTAAGATAATGTGTGATGCTAGTGACAATGTCGTAGGTGCAGTTCTAGGACAGAGAAAGGATAAAATGCTTCATGCAATATATTACCCAAGTAGAACCCTAGATCTTGCACAGATGAACTACGCAACCATAGAAAAAGAACTATTAGATGTTGTGTTTGCTTTGGATAAATTCCATTCTTACTTAGTAGGAGCACGAATAATTATCTATACCAATCACGCTGCAATCAGGTACCTCTTAAGTAAGAAAGACGCCAAACCAAGATTACTAAGGTGGATCTTACTTCTACAAGAGTTTGATTTAGAAATCAAGGACAAGAGAGGCACTGAGAATGTAGTAGCTGACCACCTATCCAGAATAGAAGGCATCAAGTCCGATCAAATACCTATAAATGATGATTTTCCTTATGAACGCCTTATAGCCCAATTGGAATTGGAAAGTTTACAGTTGAATACCATGTAACTTATGAAGACACGGAGATAAATAAAGTCGTGGAAGCATTCTACACTAAAACCATAATGCCATGGTATGCCGATTTTGTCAACTACTTGGCTGCTGGAGTGCTTCCACCGGATATATCTTATCAACAAAGGAAGAAGTTCTTTCGAGATCTTAAACAATATTATTGGGATGGGCCTTTGCTTTTCAAGAGAGGCGCCGATGGTATTTTTCGTCGATATGTTCCCGAAGATAAAATAGAAAACATAATTTTCCACTGTCATGCTGCTACCTATGGAGGCCATGCAAGCACTTCAAAGACATGCGCTAAAATATTACAAGCTGGCCTTTATTGGCCTAATCTATGGAATGATGTCTATATCGCGGTTAAATATTCCAAGACATTTAAGTTCGATGAGCTGCCGTCTCACTCATTAGATTAATCTTCTGCTATGTCGAGCTTACGACTTAAAACAAAGCTCTAGGTGGGAGACAACACCCTTTCTAGTCTTTTCTTTTTTATTTACTAATTTTTAGTTTTGTTTTTGTTATTTTCTATTTCTATTTTTATAAAATTATGCAATATTGTTTCTCTACTATTACCCACTACTAACTTAGTTCTAAATGTCAACCTACTTCAGACTAACCTAACTTTATCTAACTGCACTAACCCAAGATGAACCTAATTGACACGATGGGAATTACTTTCAGAAGAAGAAATCAGCGGAGGCGTTTTGAGTCATTAGCTGAAAGGGAGATGGCAGTGAGTATCTACCCAGATGGACCTTCCATGACCATGCTAGCGATTAGAGACAATGTCTTGTTTATTTTGAATCAAATAAGCTGGGATACCTCTGCCATAAGAAGAAGATTTAGTTCTTACTGTAGGTTAACCCTAGAAATTTTTAGCTCTCTTGTCTATTTTCCTAACCATGGTCTAGGGATTAACAGGAGATTAATTAGATTTAGGATGTTTGGTATTGATTACACCTATAACCATAGAGAAATGGCCGAACTTTTAGGATTCCCAAATGGCCTTGATACCTTCACCATAATCCAAGAAGAACTCTTTAATATGAATGAACTTAACTACTTCTAGGGTAGTATTACCGGTATTAGCAACCCTAAACCTAATGATATGTACTTTGAAAATATTCATAACCCCTTCTTCTGGTACTTTCATAAGAACTTAGCGCATACCCTTTTTGGAAACAAAGAGAACATAACCTCTGTATCAAGAGCTGAAATTTTCATAAGGTTATGTGCATCCCAAAATCGTCTTGTTAATGGTGCCACCTTTATGATAGCCAATTTTCACTGTCTTGCACGAGCTGCCCATGAACGAATCCTAATAATAGGAGTCCTAGTGACCATGATTGCAAATTCTATCGTCTTGAGACAATCACTGCTCAATATTGCCCCTTTAGGTAGATTCCAACCTATGAACATCCAATTCTGTTTCAATAGAGGAATTATTAGGAACCTAGGTCCGGCTACCTTTGAACTTCTCATTAACAATCATTTAACGCCTCTTTTCACCTTGCCTAACACTAGGACTAGCATTCATGACCAAAACAATTGGTTATATGATTGGGCCGAACCATAAAATTCACCACCAGCTACTCCTGAAACACCCCAAATCTATGACCACCATGATTCCTTTTTATCCAATGTGGAAACCGACCCTGAAACCCCTCCATTTTATCACCATTATCCATCTCCCGATCATGATGACTCAAGCACTTTTACTGCTCTGATTGCTACTCCCCCTCCCTCCATTGACCAAGCTAGTTCTATCTCTGCTCTTCAATCCAAGCTTGATCGTTTGAGAGAGGACTTCATTACTTTGTGGATTAACTTTCATTCTTTTATGGATATAGTGACAGAATAGTTGGATCATTTATATCAACACATCTACTTTACTGCTCTTCCAACTAAACAACGTGGCTAATTTTTTTTAGAACTTACTGCATGTCTTTATCTCACATTTAAACATTGAGGACATTGTTTTGTTTAAGTGTTGGGAGAAGACCAATTAGTTTAGGATTTCCATTGTTTTCTGTTTTTAAATTCTTAAGTAGAGTAGATCTTTACTTCTGCCATTTATTTTCAGTTATGTCTTGTTTTGTTTTTCCTTCACTTACTGTTTAGAATTCTTATTACATTTCAGAACTAGTTAAACACTTTGCTTTATTATGATGTTTACATATATATTATATATTTTGTGCTTTAATATTTTCAATCCACTATATATATATATGTACATACTTAAATGCCTGCAAGAATTAGAATATATACGTTTAATTATTGTGAAGTCTGGAAGACAAAATTACAATTTTTATTTTTGTCTTTCACTTCGTGCCACTCGCCACACAAGCGTGATGACCGTCACGCTCCAAACCTTGTCCCGCCCGACATGGATTGTGTGCCCTTAGGCACAGATTAAAACAGAGCGCTTTCTGTTTTAACACAGAAACCATCTTTGTTTCCCATCTTCTCTTTTTCTTAAACTCTCACTTAACTCCATTAAAAACCCATTGCCCATCCCACTCCCTCCATTATTGATATCTTAAACCTCACTATTTCCCACACTGTGATACGGTGGCAGAACCGACTGTTAATACTGGTTTGCGTTTTGTATTCACAAATGTTGCGTAAGCAAGAGTTGCCACCGACTTTTCTTTCATCCAACAAAGGAAAAGGAAAAAGAACAGAAAAAACCTTTTCTGAGATGTTAGAACCCTTTTTATCTATGGTTTTCCATGGGCTCTTAGGTACTTGCTCATTTTGAAATTACTTGTGTGTGCTTTGAAAAGTTTTGGTTTAACTTCGTGGTAACCCTTGTATCTGTCCTCAAGAGTGTGACGAAGTTGTTTTTGAAAACTGTTTTGAAAGTGTTTGTGAAAAAGTTTTTTGTTGTTTTGAGCAAGTACTTAAGATTTTCTACCTACTCGAAAAAGTCTGTTCATTTTCTTATTCCTTTAGACAGCGTTATCCTACTATTAAGGAGTAGGTAGCCCCATCGTTGGAGTTTTAAGGGACATTCGAAGGGACAAGTACGGTCACAAAAGCAATGGTTAGGAAACCTTAGTAGTTACCCTAAAGTCCTAAAGATCTTTCTGAGGCAACATTCAAATGGGTCATTTTGATCTTTCGAGACTGGAGGACGACCACTGAAATTCCCTATACTTCATGACCATTTACCAAAGGCAACCGAAGTGGGATAAACCCTAAGAGCGAACATGTGCATGTGTTATTTTTCATTTTATTTATCTTTGCACAATTAGGGTTATCTACCTTTTAATCATTGATTTATCTTTCGCATACAATCCTATTATCCATACATCTAGGCAGTTTATAGTTGTGAAAATTAAAAAGTGCGAGAAATTAAAGTCCTAACTATTACAAGGCCTTTGGGTAGATACATAAATATTTGACTGAAAATAAAGATGCGAAAATTAAAACCCTAATTAAACTATTACAAACCGGGCGCAGTTGCATCAATATTGAAAAAGTATTGTACGACAAAAATAATTCAGCGCGAGAATAAAGCTTGGAAAAAGTTTAAAACCCTAAAAAAACCTAATTGGATCATTAAAATATTTTTGGATTTTTTTGTGAAAAAAATTTGAGTTTAACCTTATTTCTAATTGATTTTAATTAAAAATAAATTAAAGTTGAAGAAATTAATTTATTTACAAAAATTAATTTATTAAAAAAAGAACTAAATCCTATTTTTGTGACCTTTTTGATTTTGTGATTTTATAAAAAAAATAATTAATAAAAATAATTAAACTAATTTAAACAAAATAAAATGATAGAATTAAAAGAGAAAAAAGCATAAGCCTGAGGGGTTGTAGGCTCAAATGGAGGTGATGTTGCTGAATTTCTGCCAAGGCCCAGTCTGGTTGGCCCAATACAGCGGTGGATCTGGTGTGTCGTGCCTGGAGCGTCCACCATGCGCCTGCATGCTTGAGGCGTTGGATCTGGATGCATCTTGATCCAATGACGATGACTTGGAGGCCCTATGGTGTGCGTGCATATGATGAAACATGGAATCTGTAATGAAATAATGAGAAAAATACAAAAGCTCACGCCTTGGATCGAACCCAGGACATAAGCTTCACATACTCCTTCCTTAACCATTTGTGCTGAGTTGTTCATTCATACATATAATTAAACAAATAAAATATAAAGGAAATAAAGTTGTCTTTCCCAAACGCGCGCGTGATTCAAATTACCCAATGGGGTTCTGCCACCTAATTGTCTTCTTCCCCATAACTGTTGTTTTTTGCCACACTTTTACCTACGGACAAAACTGTCACTAAAGGCTATAGTGACCATTTTTGTCCATAGTTGTAACCCTGCAATAATAAAAAAACGTAATACAAGCCAAATAAATCCTAACTAAGGGCATATATCAACTAGAAATTATGCTTTGAGTTCATTGGTACCCTTGATCTGTCCTAATTTCGCCTCTATAGAGAATCTCCAATTTGAAGCTTTCAAACCCTAACAATGGCGTAAGCCCGTTCCTGAGCTAAAACTCAAATCCAGGCATTCAAACAGATTCCAAGCATGATTATAAACACATTTATGCAAACAAATTCGATTTAAAACATGTAAAACCAAGAAAACGAATTTAAGTTATAAGGGTGCAAACCGTGATCTGTATCTGGAGATTCCTAAGGCTGCAAGCTTTGATAGCGACTGTAAAAGCTTCAAGGACCTTCGTGGATGATCACTGATGCTCCAAAATTCCTTGAATTGGCCTATAGAATGAAATCCGATCTGCCCTTTTCTTTGGAAATTGGAAACTTTGTTTGACTCTTTGGAACAAGTTACGCCTCTGTAATCTCGTCCCTAGGGTTGACGAAGCTCTGTTATATGTATGTGAATCAAATAGGTTAACAAATTTGGATTAAATCTTGGAGATTGATGAGCAAGAGATTTTATTTTCAAGTGATATTCTTTATTTCCAAAATTGGCTAAATCATTCCATTTTCAATCCAATCATCCCCTGCATGATTTTCTTGCTATCATACAGCCTGTATTCTCATTATTTAAAGCAAAATCATCCCAAAATAATTTTATATCATTTATTTGATTTAATTTGGATTTTAAAAGATTAAAAATCAAAATAAATCAAATAAATAAGAAAATGATGCATGTAGTGTGTGATACGGTGGGAGAACTGACTTGAGGTTTTGCGTTTATGTTCGCAAATGTTTCGGTTTAGCAAGAGTCGCCACCGACTTTTTATTTTATCCAAAGGAAAGGTTAAAAAGCACAAGAAAGACCTTTGAGATGTTTTCTTGGGTTCGGGGGGTAGATTATGAAAAGGGAATGTGCTAGCACTCTTTTCATCCATGGTTTTCCATGGGCTCTTAGTTACTTGTTTAGATCACTTGCTTTTGCTTTTCAATTGTTTGAAATGGTGCTTTGTGTATGGTTTTTGAAAATATTTTTGAAAAGACGCCTTTGTTTAGGCAACCTTTGTAATGATTCTTGTTTGAATATATACAAAGGTGTTTGTCTTTTGAAAAATGTTTCAATGTTTGAAAGTTTATTTTGGGAAATTGTTTTGAAATTGTGTTGTGTTTTTGAAATTAGCAAGGATGTTTTGAAAGTTTGATCAAGTAACTAGGAGTTGTCTACCCTACTCAAAGATCTTTCCTACACATTTTTAACCCTTTGACATTGTTGTTTTATCATTGTATTTGGTAAACAACCTTGTGTTTGGATGTTAAACGGGACGGGCGTGGGTCATCGTATGACCATGATAGCAATTGTGCCAAGTATCTTAGCAAGTTTTTTGGTGGGACTAGATCATTTTTGTTAGGCAACAAAGATAGCATCATCGAGGGACTATGATCTTTTGTTTTGTTTTTGTTTTTCCAAGATACCTAGCATGCATACCATGGCCATGTTTTTAAGGCAACAAGTGGGAAACCCTAGGGGTGCTTGTGTGCATTGTGTTGTCATTTTTCATGCATTTTTGTCTTGTATTAGTCAAGCTATTTGTTTTGATTTTTGGTTATCATACAAACCCTAGTTTTACTAATCATGCATATTTGAAAGCAATAAAGTGCGTAAAAGTAAATCTACAACTATTACAACTTTGATATGGGGAGGGGGATACAAGTTTGAATGGGGGGATATTTGCAAGAAAATAAAACCCTAATTCACTATTACAACCAAATTGAATTCATTGTACAAATAATAAATTGACAAATATTTAAATGTGCAATTAAACATAAATATGCAAAAAATGTTTTTTTGTATTATTTTTATGTATGTAAAAATAAATTATTTAATGTCCTAAAAATAGGGAAAATAAAAAGATTATTTTTGGAAAGGGTGAAGAAACCCTAATTTTGTTTTAAGAGAATATATATATTATATTATTTATTTATTCATTTATGTACAAAAAATAAATAAAAATAATATATACAAATGTTAAAAAATAAAAATATATGTGAAAATATTATTTAAGTGTATAAATAATAAAAATAAAAATATATAATATTTTTGTAATATTTACAAGTTTTTATTTAAGAAAATAAAAGTATTTATCCTAATAAACTATATTTTGTCATAAAAAATAATAAAAAATAATAAAATAAAATGTGAAAATTTAAGAAAATATTTTTGGTGATTTTTTATATTTAGAAAAAATAATAAAAGTCAGAAATGAAAATAGAAATGAAAAATATAAAAAGATAAAATCAATGGGCCAAGGGGGTGCAAAGAGCAAGCAGGGGGTGCAAAAAGCAGGACAAAGCCAGGCCCAGCCCATTTCCACTTCATCCATGTCCTCTAGAACAAGAAATACGCGCGCCATGGTTCAAATGTCTATCTCCTGCATACGTGCTCAAAAACAAAAACTTGCAACATGAAAGTTATAGCTCTTGATCACACGATTCTAACCATGTAAAAAACTTAATCTAACTCTCAAAGACCAGAGATAATTTCTTTGGACCTAAATCTTGACCTAGTTTTTTCAGAAAGTTCAACTATCAAATACTCCTAGCTCAGTTAACATAAATAAATTCTATGCCTATGTACAGCTCAAGGGAAATGAGGACTACATTTTTTCTTCACAAACCTAAGCCTAATGATTCCTAAATAAGGAGATAGAAGTTTGAGAAATACCTGTTTCAGTCAAGCTCAAGTATGGCAATGTAGGGGTTGTGAGTGAGGCCTGAGATACTTTTGAGCTTGCTTGATGTTCCCTTTACCTTTCCCAATGCTTGGCTTGATTTGAAATGGTCTGAAACTTCTTGTAGAACTCAACCTGCAAACTAAGAATTTGAAAATGGTGAAGTGTGTAAATGGAGTTACAGTGGCTTAAGAATAGTTGGGATAGTTTAGGTATATTGTATGGAGTGTGTTGGAACTGGTTGCAAGCAAAACGCACGAGTGGATTTTGTTTTGGAAGTCAAACTGCATAACCTGCCCTGTTTTGACAAGAACTTGGTTTTTTGATGTTAGAGGGTGTTTGAGAGGCTTAGGGCTCGTGTTTCTGACCTTAGGCAATGTGTAAAACTTGTTTGAAATGAATACAACACTTGGTTATATCATATTACAAAGTTATCTCACTTTTGCAAGCTTTCTTGTTTTTGAAGAAAAGGTGGGAAGTGACAAAGGCAAGGCCTGTACAGGCTAGATCCAGGCCTGCACATAGTTGGTAAACCTTTTCTGGTCTTTGTGGATGTGGTTTGCTGCAAAAGATTAAGTCCAATGCTCAAGACAAACAAAATTGCAAAATTTGTGCTTTATGTAAATGGCATTGTTGCCTTTTTGCCAAAAATGGATTAATTCAATGTGTAATCTTCTAAAGCTTAGAACAAAGCCTTAATCCATTGTGTTTGCATTCAATTTTTTAGTGTGGAAGCGTTTAAGGACCTGTAAGCAAGGTTGGACAGAATTTGCAACTTGTATCAATGTGCAAAATGCCTTGGCCAAAAGTGATATTTTGCCATTTTCAATCCTTCAATTCTCCCTAACCACAAATGATTTTTGAGAGTTATTGGACATTTTGGAAAGCTTGTAACATGATCTACAATCCATCTTTGAAATACATTTTGATATTCCACTTGGAACTATGTGAAACATTGCCATGAAGACAGGTCAAAATCCTGCCTAAACTAGGGCAAAATTTCACTAAGTTAAAAGTTTCATGGACCCTTGTTCACAAAATCATAACTTGATATCCAAGCATCTTTTGGGAAAACTTTGTGAATAAAAGTTTTAGATTTTGTGGAGGAATAAAACTTTCATGTTGGAAGTTTTCTTTGAATCCAATTGCATCATGGTGAAAAAGTTGGGAAAAGTTGGGAAAAAATAAGAAATTTTCATAACTTGGAAAATTTCTAAGTTATGAAAATTTTCCATTTTAAACCTTAATTTTCAAAATTAGGTTTCTTGGTGAAAAAGTTTCATGTCTTGACACATCTTGATGAAAAATGACCCTTGGCACTTGATTTTGACAAAAAAGTCAAAGTTTGACTTTTCAGTGTATAGTTGATTTTTGATCAGTTGACTGGAAAATTCATCTGTCAATCCAATGCATTTGAGATCTTTTGAACCTTATGATTAGGTCAAGATGATGCCATTGAGTCCTTGAATCCAAGTTTTAAACCAATTTGCCATTGGCTAGGTGAAAAATCAGAAATTGCCCTTCTATAGTCAAAACCCTAAAAATGACAATTTTGCCCTTTTGATGATCTGATCAAATTTCTTAAGGAGTTGTGGTCCAAAATTAATCAAATGGTTCATATGAGTCTATAATGTTGATGTGGATAAAAAAATATGAGGTTTGACTGTAAATTGGTCACAGTTGACTTTTTCCCCAATTAAGTTGATTTTAAGGTCAACTGTCCAATTGACTGGGCAAAAATTTGATTCAAGGCTTGAAACTTGGTATGAGCAATCTTAGGAATCCAATATGAAGCATGAAAGTCACATGAGGCATTAGAAGTCTAAAAATCCTTGTGCAAACTCAAACCCTAATTTCAGGTCATCAGTGCAAGGAGGTGTCTTGAGCTGAGCAAAACCTAATCTGGTCTGGAGTCCAAAGAGTCTTGTGTGGGGAAATCTTGATAAAATGAGAGGGAAAATTTTGGGGTACAACAGCTGCCCCTGTTCAATCTTCTTGAATCTGAAGATTTAGATTGGCGAGTTTTCCGTTCGTGACTCGAAGGTAAAAGATGATTGGACACTAGAGTACCTGTAAATTTGCACTCGTCAAAATGTAGTTGAGGGAATGGGATTAAAAGATTCCATTTGGAGAGGTTGACAGAATCTTGTTGGAGATAGGCTTAAAGATGCCATCCAAGGAAGTTGATCGCATAAGAGATTCCTTTGCGAGAGCCCGTATACCTATTGTGGAGGAGGACTACGTCAGGGAATGCTGGTCTCTGTCATGGTAGAAATAGAATTTTTAGGAGTTTCAGTCGTCCGTTATTCTACTGGGGAATCATCTCTTGGTTGAAGAGGTGAAAATGAACTGCTATCTGGTCGTGCTCCAGGCTTTACAGTGACTTACATGGGGGATGAGATTAAACTTGCTATCTGGTTGTTCTACAGGCTTCACAATTTCTCAATTCTTATCTGGTCGTACTCCAAGCTTTAGAAGGAATTAAGTTGCTATCCGGTCGCCTCCGGTCTTCAACTTGAATTTAAGGCACACTAATATTCGGTCGATTCCGGGCTTCTTAGTAATTAGCCAAGTAAACTACCTTTTTGGTCGAAATCCAAGTTTCACAGTATACCTTACTGTTATCTGGTCAAAATCCAGGCTTCACAGTCTTGTATTGCTATCTGGTCGAAATCCAGGCTTCACGATATCTTACTTCCTATCTGGTCAAAATCCAGGCTTCAGAAGAAAAATCAAATGGTTATCTGGTCGCCTCCGGGCTTCCCTTTGATTTTGGGGCCTACTAATATCCGGTTGAATCCGAGCTTCAAAGTAATTGGCCGAGTAAACTGCTTTTTTGGTCGAAATCCAAGTTTCACAATGCACCTCACTGTTATCTGGTCAAAATCCAGGCTTCACAATCTTTTGTAGAGATCAAGATACTATCCAGTCGAACCCGAGCTTCATAGCTTGAATTTAAGGTGTACCACAATCTGGTCGATTCCAAGCTTCATGGTGCTTTATACTGCTATCTGGTCGATTCCAGGCTTTACAGTAATTTGCTGGGGATTCAACTATTTTTCAGTCGATCTCCGGGCTTCATAGCTTGAACTGTAACAGGAATCTGAGCATTGTTTTGAATAAGCAATAGAATAGCATCCGTGTTTGGAGCATCTCTAAGCTGTATTTGAACTTTGAACATTTGTTAAAGATAGCTGTTAATTTTATCCTGAAAAGGGTAAAATGTTAGCTGAAACACAAAGTTATGTTGCATGAAATGTATGATGCAATATATGTGTTTTATCAATGTTTATGATATATGAATGTAATGTATGCGCATGTAAGCTGATTAGCTGTCTTGCTAAGGAAAATAAATCCTTGATAGCTGGAGATAATAAAATCTTTGACTGCTGCCGAGGAAAATAAATCCTTGACTACTGCTGGAGATTTGAAACATTTGACAACTTCTGTGGATGTGGGAATCCTTCATGACTTTCCTGGGGATATAAGGATCCTTCAAGTCCTTTGAAGTTGGAAGATGATAGACATTCTGTTGTAAGAATAATGCCAAGTGCTGCTTGAGAAACCTGCTTGGGGAATCCCGAGAACCTTGATGACTGTGGCTGGGAATTACACAAAGGGAGTCTTTACTCGGCTGGGGAATAAGGATAACTATGTGGGGAGAAAGTTTATTCTGTTGGAGAGTAGTAAAAACTCTGCGGGGAATAACTATACTGCTGGAGAGTTTTAAGAGACTCTGTGGGGATCAACTCATTCCTGTTATGGAGAGAGTTTAAGAGTTTGGGTTGTATGCCAATCTTACTGGGGAATTATCTGGTTTTAAGACAACTCTCTGGGGAATTGGAGGAAACTGGATGGTTTTCCATCGGGGTTTAAAGGTTGATGTTTTGGACTCCGTTGGGGAAGAAAGTTTCATCTTCACTGAGGGTCTGTAGTTCAAAGTTTTTGGCTCCACTGGGGATTGGGAGTTTGAAAACTTAGTTCTGGTGGGGATTTTGAAATTTAACTCCGTTGGGGATATGTATTTCAAGGTTTTAGCTCCGCTGGGGACCTAGATGATGTACTACAGGGGATTTCTCTTGGAATAGCCTAAAGACGTCTTCCTATACTTTCAACCTATCAGTAATTATTCTTTCCCATTTCGTTTATTTGTAAACATTGATTATATTCAAGTGCATATGCTCATTTAATAAATCATTGGATGTTTTCAAATAAAACACAAGTGTAAAAAAAGAAGAAGAAAAGGTAAATAGTTTTCTGCACTTTGAAGTATCTTTGTATTAACTTTGTGTAAGTATTTTGTACAAAGGAGACAGACATCCTAGTAAGAGAATGTTGTCATGAAAATGAGAAAAATTTATACAAAGAAAGATGGCTATGTGTTAAAAAATGCCACGGGGTTCCCATTCTGCTATAGCCTTCGTAACTCTGGATATCTTGTCCATTCGTTGCTTCGTCCGAAGATGATTGAGTTGATCAGAAGCCCGAAGCTTGTCCATGAAGAGATTGTCCTTAAAGTGATCCGACGAGACATAGTCATACGCTTTAATTCCCTAACTTTTTCCTGGACCGCCCTTTCAGGTTTTCGATCCACCGGGAAACCCTTTTTTGCCCAAGTCGTCCTTTAGAGTTTTCAACTTGCCGGGTGTACAGATTTTTTTGTTTATCCCTGATTTTTTCCTGAACCGCCCTTTCGGGTTTTTGATTCACCGGGATGCCCTTTTTGCCCAAGTCGCCCTTTCGGGTTTTCAACTTGTCGGGTCATTTATGCATAGTATCTTTTGACTATGTATGCGTTTGCAGGGTGTGGCAGGTCGTCACCGTCCATGGTGGTTACTATTATTGCCCCACCAGAAAATATGTTTTTGATCATAAATGGTCCTTCGTAAGTAGGAGTCCATTTGCCCCTGGGATCACTTTGCGGCAATATATCCGCTTGATTACAAGATCCCCGACTTGATATATTTGGCGCCTTACTTTCTTATTGAATATCTTAATCATCCGCTTTTGATACGTCTGACCATGACAAATAGCAGTAAGTCGCTTCTTGTCAATCAAGTTAAGTTGATCAAGCCGAGTCTGAATCCAATCGTCTTCACTCAAACCAGCATCCTTCATGATTCTCAAGGAGGGAATCTGAACCTCGATAGGAAAAACAGCTTCCATGCCGTATACCAAAGAAAAGGGTGTTGCCCCAGTTGATGTTTGTGTCATGGTACGGTACCCGTGGAGAGAAAACGGTAACATCCCATGCCAGTCCTTGTAGGTGACTGTCATCTTTTGTATGATCTTCTTGATATTTTTGTTCGCGGCTTCGACAGCACCGTTCATCTTTGGCCGATAGGGAGATGAATTGTGATGTTGAATCTTGAACTGCTCGCACAAGGCGGTGATCATAATATTGTTAAGGTTTGTACCGTTGTCAGTGATGATCCTATCGGGGATACCGTACCGACATATGAGGTTCTGCTTGATGAAGCGGGCAACCACATTATTTGTGACGGATGCGAAGGAAGCTGCTTCGACCCATTTGGTAAAGTAATCAATGGCCACCAGAATAAAGCGGTGTCCATTGGATGTCGTAGGCTTGATCTCTCCAATCATGTCGATTCCCCACATAGCGAATGGCCAAGGAGCTGTTAAGACATTGAGAGGAACTAGAGGTATATGTACCTTGTCTGCATAGATTTGGCACTTGTGACAAGTTCGAGAATGTTGATGGCAATCAGCTTCCATGGTAGACCAGTAATAGCCTGCCCGTAGAATCTTCTTAGCCATCGTATGTCCGCTAGAGTGAGTGCCAAAGGTACCATTATGCAGTTCAGCCATAATCTGTTCAGCTTCAACCTTGTCCGCACAACGGAGCAGAATGCAATCATGATTGTGCTTGTATAGGATATCATTGCTTAGGAACAACTTTGCTGAGAATCTCCTTAAGAACTTTTTATCGTTGACTGAAGCTCCTTCAGGGTATTCTTGCGCCTCGAGATACCTTTTGACTTCGTGAAACCAAGGTCGGTCCACTACTTCTTCGGTATTAATCTCGTGACAATGTGCAGGTTCGTCCATCCGTTCAATGGTGATTTGGGGAGCCTCATTATCCCAGTTAAGTTTAAACATGGAAGACATTGTAGCTAGAGCATCTGATAACTGATTTTCTTCTCGCGGAAAGTGTTCGAAGACAATCTGCTCGAAATGAGGTAACAATGTCAAGACGTGTTCTTTGTAAGGGATGAGGTTTGGATGTTTAGTATCCCACTCTCCTTTGATTTGACTGATAACCAAAGTTGAGTCCCCAAATACAATCAAAGATTTGATTCCCAAGTCTATTGCAGCCTTGAGACCAAAGATACAAGCTTCATACTCGACCATGTTGTTGGTGCAGCTGAAGCAGAGTCTGGCGGTGAAAGGTGTATGGCAACCTTGTGGTGAGATGAGTACCACGCTGATACCGTTGCCAAGTGCGTTGGAGGCAACATCAAAGTACAGGGTCCATCGGGATCCTTGTTCAGGTCCGTCATACGGTCTGAAGTCTCTAATGTTATCCAAAGTCATGATATCCTCGTCGGGGAAGTTGAACCTCATGGATTGGTAATCTTCGACAACTTGATGAGCTAGATGGTCAGCTAGTACACAACCTTTTATAGCTTTTTGGGTCGTGTACTGTATATCGTATTCGGTGAGGATCATTTGCCATCTGGAAATTCTTCCGGACAAAGTTGGCTTCTCAAAGATGTACTTGATCGGATCCATCTTAGATATCAGCAGAGTGGTATGAGTCAACATGTACTGCCTTAGCCGGTGAGCAGCCCATACCAAAGCGCAGCAAGTTTTCTCGAGCAGTGAGTATCGGGTCTCACAGTCGGTAAACTTTTTGCTAAGGTAATAAATGGCATGCTCTTTTCGGCCAGACTCGTCATGTTGGCCCAGTATGCACCCCATTGAATTCTCCAAGACAACCATATACATGATTAGCGGTCTTCCTTCAACGGGAGGCATCAAGATAGGAGGTTCTAGCAAATACTCCTTGATTTTATCGAAAGCAACTTGACAGTCATCATTCCATTTAACCACCTGATCTTTCTTCAACAGCTTGAAGATTGGTTCACAGGTAGATGTTAGGTGAGAAATGAACCTTGCAATGTAGTTTAGGCGTCCCAAGAAACCTCTAACCTCCTTCTCAGTGTGAGGGGCAGGCATTTCTTGTATAGCTTTGACTTTGGCAGGATCAACCTCGATGCCCTTGTTACTGACGATGAAACCCAAGAGTTTACCGGATCGGACTCCGAAAGTGTACTTGTTAGGGTTCAGTCTGAGCTTGTACTCTTTCAACCTAACAAACAGCTTTTTCAAATGGTCGAGGTGTTCTTCTTCAGTTTGTGAACGGGCTATCATGTCGTCTACGTAGACCTCTATCTCATGATGTATCATATCATGAAACAAAGCTACCATGGCACGTTGATAGGTTGCCCCGGCATTCTTCAGTCCTAATGGCATCACTTTATAGCATAACGTACCCCACTATGTAAAAAAGGTAGTTTTCTCCATGTCCTCAGGGGCCATTTTGATCTGGTTATAGCCTGAGAATTCGTCCATGAAAGAAAATACCTTGTACTGAGCTGTATTGTCAACCAAGATGTCAATGTGCAATAGTGGAAAGTCATCTTTATGGCTAGTCCTGTTTAAGTCTCTGTAATCCACGCACATTCTTACTTTGTCATCCTTCTTAGGCATGGGCACAATGTTAGCAACCCATTGTGGATAGGAAGTAACAGCAAGAAACCCAACATTGAACTGCTTCATCACTTCAGCTTTGATCTTTTCAGACATATCGGGCCTCATTCGGCGGACTTTCTGTTTAATTGGTGGACAATCTTCTCTTATAGGGAGACGGTGAACCATAATATTTGTATCTAGTCCCGGCATGTCTTCATAGGACCAGGCGAAGATCTCAACATATTCATTTAATAGCTGAATTAAGTGCTCTTTGACACTTGGCTCTAGGTTGGCACCCACTCTAACTTCTTTTCTGTCTTCGTCAGTACCCAAGTTGATTGTCTCTAATAACTCCTTATGCGGTAGAATAGCCATTTCTTCCTGTTGTAACAGTTTAGCCAATTCTCCAGGCACTTCACAGTCTTCATCACCTTCGTATTTGGCATGGTAGACCAGATCTTCAGAGTCACTGAAGGTCATAGCAGAATTGTTACCCATGGAATCCGGAATGGAAGGGTACCTGCATTTGTGAGTGTGGGTGTGTGTAAGGGATAACCACCTGTAAACAAATAAAATGTAAAAAGAAAGACAATGAACACAAAAGTTTATATATGAAAACGTCCATGATTCATTAAAATGGCATATGAAGATGAAAAATCAAACCCTTACAAATGGACCTATGTACCTCGGGTAAGGCACAAGGTTAAAAGTGTACGAATTGTTTAAGAATTATTACAAACCAACATAAATGTTTGAAAGATAAATTACTTATTGATAAAAGTAATGGGAATAAAATCCTTTGCTTCCCAATTGAATAGTCCTCCTTCAATGGTAGGGAAAATCCAGTCTTCTAGGTTGCTCTCCTCTTCATTATCCCTCAAAGCATTGACTCCATGATGGGTGATCTTCACTGGTGGTCCTCCAGCCCGGGAGCGACGCATAGCCTTTTGAGCAGAATCAGTGAAACCCAAGCCGAACTTATCAGATTTGAAAGGAAAATCGGGAAGCTGCCCCCAGATTGTGCTTCCTCCTTCTTCAATCACAGCCTTTGAATCTTTGAGTGACGACATCCGAGACACAGGTTTGGTAATCATGGGTACAGAAGACACTATCTTGGTTGCTGCAATCTCTTCAGAAACTTCCTCGAAGTGCTGAAAGGGGGTTTCGATGAATTCACCATCCAATTCCACATAGCAGAAAGAATTAAGATGGCTTATCATGTATTCCTCTTCGCCGAGAACAGTTACAATTTTCCCCTGGACAGGGTACTTGAGCTTTTGATGCAGAGTAGAAGTAACGGCTCCAGCATGATGAATCCAGGGTCTTTCCAACAAGCAAGAATAGGATGGACAGATGTCCATGACATAGAATGTGGAGTTGAAGGTTTCAGTTCCCACTTTAATCGGGATGTCCACCTCCCCGTGGACTATCCTTTTAGAACCATAAAAGGCTCTAACAATGATATTGTTGGATTTCAGGGTTAGGCCTTCATAATCCAACCTATCCAATGCCTTCTTCAGCAAGACATTTAGTGAAGAACTAGTGTCTACCAGCACGTGTGCTAGATTAGTCCCTCTGCATTCCACCGAGACATGCAAAGCGTCATTATGTTTTCTCCCTTTAGATGTTAAATCGGCATCGGATAATCCTAGACCATTGTCGGCTGTTAGGCTAGCTAAACATTCCTGGAACTGATCCGCGGAGGTTTCATGTGGCACATGGGCCGTCTTTAAAAATATGATCAAAGCTTTAGCATGAGCTTCTGAACATAGCAGCAGGGCCAACATAAAGATCTTTGAGGGGGTTTGCCCCAATTGCTCCACAACATTATAATCGCTTTTCTTGATTATTTTCAAAATATCTTCCATTTCTTTCTGAGTGGTTTCAGGGATGATCAACGGCTGAGCCCTCGTCCTGACGAGCTCTTCTTAGATCCCTTTCCCTCTATCATCAACAATAGCAGAGGGTACAACCACAGGAGTTACAACTTCTTCAATAACTGGAGTTCTCGTAGATATGTTGACCGACACAGGGGTAACCTTAGGAGCATTTGAGGGTCCGAAGATTGCCCTTGGGGGAGCAATCTCCGGAGAGAAAATTCTTCCGCTGCGGGTGATTTTACTTGGTCCGGCAATGTTTCCAATGTCAAGAGTCTCTTCATCAGAATTCTCTTCGGTTGATTCAATTTGTTTAATACCGTGGTAGAAGATCTCTCCCCCATAGTTCCATGGTATTGACTTGTTGGACTTGTATGGGATAGGCCCCGACATAGTTATCTTCAAAGGTACAATCTTCGGATCGGATGTAATCTTAACAAGTCTTTTGGATACCTTAGAAAGATTGGCGGATATGGTAATTATCGAAACATCATTAACAGGAGTCGGTGTAACAGGAGTCTTTTCAAAAAGGATTTCTTGATTATCCATTAGGCGATGGATGCCTAACTTCAAAAATGGACAGTCGGTTGGTAAGGATGAACAAATGCAGCAATCTTCTTCACAACCTGGGAAAATCCCAGCTTTCAAAAAATTCAGCTTGATTATCAGTAACAGAGTCATCAAATCATCAACAGTAGCAACATACAGATCCTCTTTAACAACATGGGCATTGTGGCCGTGCTTTGGCATTGGAGCAGAGATCACATTAGGCTTTTCAGGGGCGTCGAATTCAACTTCTTTAACGTCTATTAAATCCTGGATCTTATTCTTAAGGGCCCAACAATTATTGGTTTCGTGCCCCAGGTTGTCTGAATGATTAGCACACTTGGCGTTAGCATGGTAAAAAGGAGAAGATGTATTCGGATTTTGCAGGGCCTCTCTCAAACTGGTAAGGTATAACTTCAGGAGATGGGGGAGAACCTGAGCAGGCGTCATGTTTATTTTGGTGAATTTCCTAGCAGGCCTTTCCGCCCTTTGTTGGTTGGTTCTGGGTTGATTGTTTTTGGGCTGATCAGCTGCAGACTTCTGAATCATTACGGCCCCCACCGCTGGCCGGCGCTCAACTCTTTCTCGACCTCTTTGGGAGTAAACAGCTGACACTTCTTTCTTAGATGGAAAAGGCTTTTTGATGGCAGCAGAAGCAGATGTATCCTTTTGAATTTTCCCACTCTTGATTCCGGCTTCAACTCTCTCACCAGTCAGAATCAACTCGGTGAACCCCGCAGACGAACTTCCAATCAGGTGATTGAAGAATGGACCTGACAGAGTCCCTAAGAACATATCAACTAGCTCCCTCTCAGATAGAGGTGGTTGCACTCGTCCCGCCAAGTCTCTCCATTTCTGGGCATACTCCTTAAAGCCTTCATTTGAGACCATGCCCATACTCTGTAATTGAGTATGGGTTGGTGCTAAGTCCGCATTATATTGATATTGTTTATAGAAGGTGGCCGCCAAATCCTCCCAATTATGCACATCAGATCTCTCTAGCTGGTAGAACCAATCTAATTGCGTCCCCGAAAGACTATCCTGGAAGAAATGTACCCATAGGTCCTTGTCAGAAGAATGAGGTTGGATTTTTCTGACGTAAGATCGCAGGTGTATCTTTGGACAAGACAACCCATCGTATTTAGCAATAAGAGGCACTTTGAACTTGGGGGGAATTACAATCCCAGAAACCAAACCTAACTCTTCGAAATCCAGCCCTGACACTCTTGTATCTCCATGGCTGCCAGACGTTCTTACAAATTCTTGTACTCGTCATCTGCAGGAGGGTACTGCTGTTCAGAATAGTCTTCATCCTCCTCCTCTTCTTCTTCCTCAGACTCAGATGGTATTGCAACTCCCTTTCCTTTTCCTACCCCTTCATCAGATGTTGAGGGGAAATCCAGGACCCTTCTGGTTTGACCTTCAAATCTTCTACCCAAAGTAGCCACACCAACCCTCTTCTTTTTCTTCTTCTCTTTTTCCTTTTCCAGTAGAGTTTTGAGCTCCTCCTAACCCTTTTCCAAGGTCATGAGTAGTTGTTGGAACTGTGAATTATGCGCTTGTAAGTCTTTGACCGTCTGCTCTATATCCATCTGGCTGAAATAAACAGCAGAGAGATAAGGAAACCTGGTGTGAAGACCTGTTTATGCATATGATGAATGATATGTATTCATGTAATGCATTCAAGGATTCAGAAATTCAAATTTGTTGTAAACAAAAAGGAACACACGTCATATTAATAAAATAGAATTGGTTAGTACATAAATGCCCCATGGGAAAAATAATACAAAATTCTAATGTAAAAAGACGTTGCACATCCTTTTTGGCGTAATGTAGGTGTTGTGAGTATGCTTTTCGTGAAGTTGACAAGTAAGTTCCAAAACCTTCTTCTCACTGGCGTAGAATTGGGCTTCAAAAGTGTCGCATTCTCCCTTGAGCTGTATCCAACTCCTTTGTAAATATTCTAATGATGTTGGCATGTCCGGATGTAGGAGGGTGTATGGAACCTCTCCTTCCGTAACAGGCTCTTTGATCACAGGAAGAATGTAGGGGCAAGGCATCATAAGACTTTGGGCGCGGGTTCGTACCCACTTGAGGTAAGGATCAAGAGGGATGGAATTCTTGTGTCCCAAGGTCTTACTGTCCACCTTGTTGGGCATCCTTCAAGCTCGGATAAACCTTTGTCGAAGTCCTTGAGTGTCGTTGTCAAAGTCAAAAACCAAGTCTGGAATTAGCATGTCATGAGGACCATCCCTTCGGGCATACCCAAACTGTCTCAGAGCAAAGCAGGGGTTGTAGGTAATGCCTCCCCTAATACCTAGTAGGGGGACATTAGGGAATTCCCCACAACGATAAATGATGATAACATTTTCTCGGGATCGAGAACACCAATGAACATCTGAATATGTAAGAGTCATCAATCGTTGTGACCACCTTAAGCCTTGCTCATTCTTCAAGACTGAATGGGGAAGATGAGAAATAAACCATCTTGCCAGTAGAGGAGTACAGCACATGAGAACACCTCTTTTCCTCATTGTTCGTGTGTGAAATGAGTGGAGGATATCCCCAAGCAATGTAGGCACCGGGTTGCGAACCATGATTATTTTGACAGCATTGACATCTATAAGCTGGTCAGGGTTTGGGAACAAGACCAACCCATAGATGAGAAGAGCTACCATCTCCTTAAAGGCTTGTAGGTCTAGTGAATTCCAGCATTCTTGAGCTTTCTCAAACAAAAACTTTGCCAAGAAACCCTTGACACCACTTCTGGTTTCCCAATAACCTTTGACATCAGATGGTTGCAAGTGTAGGGCTTGAGCAACATCTTCAGGCTTTGGATCTCTTCTCGTACCATTGTAGGGTAGTTGATGGATAATAGGAATCCTCAAGAGTTGAGAAAATTCCTCCAAAGTAGGCACTAGCTGGTAATCAGGAAATGTGAAGCAATGGTGTAGGGGGTCAAAGAACTGGAAGAGAACTTTCACCATGTCTTCCTCTATGTTGGAGTTGACCAAGTTGAGAAGTCTACCATGTATTTCAGTGAATGGAGAATTCTCTGGAATCTTGGAAGCAAACTCTTTGAGTTGAGGAGGGATTCTCACAAAGTTGACCGGAATTGTTTTCCGGCAGAGTGAATCCATTACCTACAAAACAGGAACAAAGATGAAGATCCAAAATCCTTGAAATGGTTAGTGGATACAAATGATGCTTCATGATGTCCATGATGTATTCACAAGTATATATACAAAAAAATCACACAAGTTCCTAGTTTCAGGATTGCATGGGGTTTCATAGGTAAGTACCCTCTTGAAGTTTAGTTGGCTCAACCTGTCCTATAAATAGTAACCGGGTTCTAAGGAGCTCAATATCACTGGATTATTTTCTGTGTTCATTGTTTTAGTTTAGCCACTTTACTGGCGACCTAAATATTCTAAGAAAACAACCCTCAATTAGTGTAGTATCGAGTATCTACCAACTTCGGACTGCACCAAAGTCGGTCATCTCACTACCCCTAAAAAGGCTAAGATGGTCAAGTAAAGGTTCTAAAAGTCCATTAGTACTTCATGACATCACTCAGTGGCCCCGTATTCTCTTTGATTGACTCAAAGGCTACCGGTACCCACAAATATGTCGCACTAATATAGCTATTGCTTCAACCATGACGGTATACCCCGCACAGTTTCCACAACGTATTTCTATTTACCTATGGATGTTTCCCAAATTCGGGTAGAGGATTTCAAACCCAAACAATAGAACCAAATGTAAAGCAATTAAAGCAAACAAGGTAAGCATGTAAAGGTGATCTAAACCCTAAGGTAACCCCACTTTTTAGATAATTCCCCAGCAGAGTCGCCAGTTCTTTGATACGGTGGGAGAACTGACTTGAGGTTTTGCGTTTGTGTTCGCAAATGTTTCGGTTTAGCAAGATTCGCCACCGACTTATTATTTTATCCAAAGGAAAGGTCAAATAGCACATGAAAGACCTTTGAGATGTTTTCTTGGGTTCGGGGGGTAGATTATGAAAAGGGGAGGTGCTAGCACCCTTTTCATCCATGGTTTTCCATGGGCTCTTAGTTACTTGTTTAGATCACTTGCTTTTGCTTTTCAATTGTTTGAAATGGTGCTTTGTGTATCATTTTTGAAAATATTTTGAAAAGAGGCCTTTGTTTAGGCAACCTTTGTAATGATTCTTATTTGAATATATACAAAGGTGTTTGTCTTTTGAAAAATGTTTCAATGTTTGAAAGTTTATTTTGGGAAATTGTTTTGAAATTGTGTTGTGTTTTTGAAATTAGCAAGGATGTTTTGCAAGTTTGATCAAGTAACTAGGAGTTGTCTACCCTACTCAAAGATCTTTCCTACACATTTTTAACCCTTTGACATTGTTGTTTTACCATTGTATTTGGTAAACAACCTTGTGTTTGGATGTTAAACGGGACGGGCGTGGGTCATCGTATGACCATGATAGAAATTGTGCCAAGTATCTTAGCAAGTTTTTTGGTGGGACTAGATCATTTTTGTTAGGCAACCAAAATAGCGTCATCGAGGGACTATGATCTTTTGTTTTGTTTTTGTTTTGCCAAGATACCTAGCATGCATACCATGGCCATGTTTTTAAGGCAACAAGTGGATGAAACCCTAGGGGTGCTTGTGTGTATTGTGTTGTCATTTTTCATGCATTTTTGTCTTGTATTAGTCAAGCTATTTGTTTTTATTTTTGGTTATCATACAAACCCTAGTTTTACTAATCATGCATATTTGAAAGCAATAAAGTGCGTAAAAGTAAATCTATAACTATTACAACATTGATATGGGGAGGGGGATACAAGTTTGAATGGGGGGGATATTTGCAAGAAAATAAAACCCTAATTCACTATTACAACCAAATTGAATTCATTGTACAAATAATAAATTGACAAATATTTAAATGTGCAATTAAACATAAATATGCAAAAAATGTTTTTTTGTATTATTTTTATGTATGTAAAAATAAATTATTTAATGTCCTAAAAATAGGGAAAATAAAAAGATTATTTTTGGAAAGGGTGAAGAAACCCTAATTTTGTTTTAAGAGAATATATATATTATATTATTTATTTATTCATTTATGTACAAAAAATAAATAAAAATAATATATACAAATGTTAAAAAATAAAAATACATGAGAAAATATTATTTAAGTGTATAAATAATAAAAATAAAAATATATAATATTTTTGTAATATTTACAAGTTTTTATTTAAGAGAATAAAAGTATTTATCCTAATAAGCTATTTTTTTGTTATAAAAAATAATAAAAATAATAAAATAAAATGTGAAAATTTAAGAAAATATTTTTGGTGATTTTTTATATTTAGAAAAAATAATAAAAGTCAGAAATGAAAATAGAAATGGAAAATATAAAAAGATAAAATCAATGGGCCAAGGGGGTGCAAAGAGCAAGCAGGGGGGTGCAAAAAGAAGGACAAAGCCAGGCCCAACCCATTTCCACTTTATCCCTGTCCTCCAGAACAAGAAATACGTGCGCCATGGTTCAAATCTCTATCTCCTGCATACGTGCTCAAAAACAAAAACTTGCAGCATGAAAGATATAGCTCTTGATCACACGATTCTAACCATGTAAAAAACATAATCTAACTCTCAAAGACCAAAGAGAATTTCTTTGGCCCTAAATCTTGACCTAGTTTTTTCAGAAAGTTCAACTATCAAATACTCCTAGCTCAGTTAACATAAATAAATTCTATGCATATGTACAGCTCAAGCGAAATGAGGACTACATTTTTCTTCACAAACCTAAGCCTAATGATTCCTAAATAAGGAGATAGAAGTTTGAGAAATACATGTTTCAGTAAAGCTCGAGTATGGAAATGTAGGGGTTGTGCGTAAGGCCTGAGATACTTTTGAGCTTGCTTGATGTTCCCTTGACCTTTCCCAATGCTTGGCTTGCTTTGAAATGGTCTGAAACTTCTTGTAGAACTCAACCTGCAAACTCAGAATTTGAAAATGGTGAAGTGTGTAAATGGAGTTACAGTGGCTTGGGAATAGTTGGGATAGTTTAGGTATGTTGTATGGAGTGTGTTGGAACTGGTTGCAAGCAAAACGCACGAGTGGATTTTGTTTTAGAAGTCAAACTGCAGAACTTGCCCTATTTTGACAATAACTTGGTGTTTTGATGTTAGAGGGTGTTTGGGAGGCTTAGGGCTCGTGTTTCTGACCTTAGGCAATGTGTAAAACTTGTTTGAAATGAATACAACACTTGGTTATATCAGATTACAAAGTTATCTCACTTTTGCAAGATTTCTTGTTTTTGAAGAAAAGGTGGGAAGTGACAAAGGCAAGGCCTGTACAGGCTAGCTCCAGGCCTGCACATAGTTGGTAAACCTTTTTTGATCTTTGTGGATGTGGTTTGCTGCAAAAGATTAAGTCCAATGCTCAAGACAAACAAAATTGCAAAAGTTGTGCTTTATGTAAATGGCATTGTTGCCTTTTTGCCAAAAATGGATTAATTCAATGTGTAATCTTCTAAAGCTCAGAAAAAAGCCTTAATCCATTGTGTTTGCATTTAATTTTTGAGTGTGGATGGGTTTAAGGACCTGTAAGTAAGGTTGGACTGAATTTGCAACTTGTATCAATGTGCAAAATGCCTTGGCCAAAAGTGATATTTTGCCATTTTCAATCCTTCGATTCTCCCTAACCACAAATGATTTTTGAGAGTTCTTGGACATTTTGGAAAGCTTGTAACATGCTCTACAATCCATATTTGAAATGAATTTTTATATTCCACTTGTAACTATGTGAAAAAATTTCATGAAGATAGGTCAAAATCCTGCCTAAACTAGGGCAAAATTTCACTAAGTTAAAAGTTTCATGGACCCTTTTTCACAAAATCATAACTTGAGATCCATGCGTCTTTTGGGAAAACTTTGTGAATAAAAGTTATAGATTTTGTGGAGGACTACAACTTTCACGTTGGAAGTTTTCTTTGAATCCAATTGCATCATGGTGAACAAGTTGGGAAAAGTTGGGAAAAAATAAGAAATTTTCATAACTTAGAAAATTTCTAAGTTATGAAAATTTTCCATTTTAAACCCTAATTTTCAAAATTAGGTTTCTTGGTGAAAAAGTTTCATGTCTTGACACATCTTGATGAAAAATGACCCTTGGCACTTGATTTTGACCAAAAAGTCAAAGTTTGACTTTTCAGTGTATAGTTGATTTTTTATCCGTTGAATGGAAAATTCATATGCCAATCCAATGCATTTGAGATCTTTTGAACCTTGTGATTAGGTCAAGATGATGCCATTGAGTCCTTGAATCCATGTTTGAACCTAATTTGCCATTGGCTAGGTGAAAAATCAGAAATTGCCCTTCTACAGTCAAAACCCTGAAAATGACCATTTTGCCCTTTTGATGATCTGATCAAATTTCTTGAGGATTTGTGGTCCAAACTTGATCAAATGGTTCATATGAGTCTATAATGTTGATGTGGATCAAAAATTATGAGGTTTGTCTGTAAATTGGCCACAGTTGACTTTTTCCCCAATACAGTTGATTTTTAGGTCAATTGTCCAATTGACTGGGCAAAATTTTGATTCAAGGCTTGAAACTTGGTATGAGAATTCTTAGGAATCCAATATGAAGCATGAAATTAACATTAGGCATTGTAAGTCTAAAAATCCTTGTGAAAACTCAAACCCTAATTTCAGGTCATCAGTTGAAGGAGGTGTCTTGAGCTGAGCAAGCCCTAATCTGGTCTGGAGTCCAAAGAGTCTTGTGAGGGGAAATCTTGATAAAATGAGATGGAAAATTTTGGGGTACAACAGAGTGGTTCATGGGTCGTGGACCATGTTAGGAACAAGATGCAAGCATAAAAAGTTGGGCCCTTTTGAAGAAAAATGCATTTTGGGCATGGTTGACTTTGTGCAAATTTCCAAAAATGGCCAACTTTTACAATGCACATCTCTCTCAAATTTGACCCTAAGAGGGTGTTCTTGTACTTTGTAGAAAGATTAGGATGTCGTCTAAACAACCCTTTTAGTTTCACCTCAATTAGATCTTCCATGTTCATGTAAGAAGCTTTGACCCAAAAGGTGTTTTGGTTGACTTTTTGAAATGAACTATAATGTCTGAATTCATATCTTTTCATGAGTGAATTTTTTAAACTTGAGGGCTGATGATGAGTTGTAGGGAATTGCATCCTCTTCAAAATGAGCCTTGTATGGGAAATTTCTGATAAAGTATGAGAAAGTTATGCCTGGTTAAAGTTTCATTGACTTTTCCTATATAAACCCTAATTCAGCAACTTTTGAGTTTTGATGAATTTGGGGAATTCCTTGAGGAATCATGATCAAACCTTGATCAAATGATGGATGTTACTTCAAAATGTTGATGTTGACCCAAAAATCTTGAAGTTTGACTGCCTGAGGGTCACAGTTAACTTTTGACCTAATATAGTTGATTTTTAGGCATTTGAGCAATTGATTGAGCAAACTTCTTTTGCAATGCATGAAACTTGACATGGGTGGTCTTGAGAACATATTAAGACCATGGAAAAGATTTGAGACCTTTGGAGTTCACCCATCTTGATGAAAATGGAAACCCTAGTTTGAGGTTCATTGTCTTAGGAGAGCATTTGTCTGGTTAATTCTTAGGCATCTTTGGGAAAGTTGAGGACCTCTAGGAGTGTGTTTTGAGTAAAATGAGAGGGAAAATTTTAGGGTACAACAACTTCCCCTGTTCAATCTTTCTAAACTTGACGATGTAGATTGGTTGGTCTGCCTTTCATGATCTGAAGGTGGAAGATGATTGAACACTAGAGTGCCCAGAAATTTGCACTCGCAAGAAGTAATACTGATTGGTAATATCAGGAATGGTCTTACAGATTCCATTTGGAAGTTGACATAGAATCGTTAGAGATGGGCTTAAAGATGCCATCCAAAAAAAAGATATCAATCGCATAAGAGATTCCTTTGCGATAAACCCTGTACCTGCTGTTGAGGAGAACTTCACCGGGGAATGTTGGTTTATGTCCCGGGGAATAGAGTTTAGGAGCTTCGGTTATCCGCTACTTTATTGGGGAATTAACTCCTGATTGAGGAGGTGGAAGTAAACTGCATATCTGGTCAGGGTCCAGGCTGCACCACGGCTTACTGGGGAAATATGAAATCGTCTATGCCTGGTCGGGTCCAGGTCTTACAATGTTGTAAACTGTTGTCTGGAGATAAGAGAGAAGGAACTTTGATAGTAGGGTTGCTTCGAAATGAAAGCCTGGATAGTAGGGCTATGAGAAGGAACTTGGGTCGTAGGGTTTCTTCGAAATGAAAGCCTGGATAGTAGGGCTATGAGAAGGAACCTGGGTCGTAGGGTTTCTTCAAAATGAAAGTCTGGATAGTAGGGCTATGAGAAGGAACTTGGGTCGTAGGGTTTCTTCGAAATGAAAGCCTGGATAGTAGGGCTATGAGAAGGAACCTGGGTCGTAGGGTTTCTTTGAAATGAAAACCTGGATAGTAGGGCTATGAGAAGGAACCTGGGTCATAGTGTTACTTAGAGATGAAAGCTTGGATAGTAGGGCTATGAGAAGGAACATGGGTCGTAGGGTTACTTCGAGATGAAAGCCTAGATAGTAGGGCTATGAGAAGGAACCTGGATAGTAGGGTTACTTCGCGATGAAAGCCTGGATAGTAGGGCTTATGGGAAAGAACTTGGATAGTAGGGTTACTTCATTTGATCATGTATATTAGTAGACCCGTTTGGTTTCGGGAACTGATTTTACATAAGTTGTCTACAGATATGACATGTATAACTGCTAGGATTATTGATGATAATCGTCTTTCCTGAAAATATAGCAGGGTTAATTGTATGTGATGGATGAAATGCATGGTGAGATGATGTTCTCAAAATAAGTGATATTATGTTGTATGCGATATGTATTTGTATGTCATGATGTATGCACATGAGATGCTATTGTGCCATATTCGAGTCTGGGAAAATAAATTCCTGACTGTTTCCTGAGAGTATATGAAATAGCGTTCCTGACTGTTGTAGAAAACTGTGGTTCTTCTACTTCTGTTGGGGACGGTGAACGGAGATGACTATGCTGGAGATTTGTTCCTTGTCTACAGATATTCTGCCGGGGAAGAGACTCTGCTTGAGAATAACTCTGCGGGGAGCTAACTCTGTTAAGCTTCTGTATTCAGAGAAATACTTTGTTCGGGAGAAAACTTTATGACCTGCTTGCGATTATGAAATTCGGCTGGGGAATATAGATGTCAGTTTTCTGAAGGGACCCAGCCGGGGAGAGTAACTCCTGTTTGGGGAAGCCGATGTCAATGCTTTGATTACCCCTACTATGTGGGGAGTACAGATGTCACAAGGTTGTATGTACTGATGACTTTGTTTCAAAGTTGTCTCTTCCCTGGTACCTGCTAGACAGAGTAACTATCGGGCTTGACATTTTATAGCTTTTGCCCCTGTTTCTTAAGTTATGAACAATTGTCTTTTTGTTTCCTATACAAACATTTATGAGAAGAAATCATATTCAAATGCATATGTCGAGAATAAATCACTGGACGTTTTTGCAAAACAAAACAGAAAAAGAAAAAACCAATAGTTTTTTAAAAAATGACTTGTATTAATTTTCGAAGTTGGCCTATAACAGGCATTTTTGTACAAGCAAGTTGGCGCTCTAGCAAGAGAACGCCGCCGTAAAAATGGAAGCTATACAATATTGTGTACAACAAAAAGAAAACAGCTATGTGCAACAATCTCATTGAGTTTCAATTCTTCCATTGTCGCTATGTCTTCGAGCGTCTCATCACTTTGCTGCTTGTCCGAAGCTGATTAGATTGATTTGTGTCGTTCGAGCTTGACAGTTGATACTGAGGTCTGGTTGCAAGGTGATCCAATGGGACATAGTGATACGCTTTACATCCCTAACTTTTTCCTGGACCGCCCTTTCGAGTTTTCAGTCCACCAGGATACCCCTTTTTGCCCAAGCTGCCTTTTTAGGTTTTCGACTTGTTTCATCCCTTATTTTTGCACGAACCCTTTTGGTTCACCGGGAAGCCCTTATTTTTGCCTAGGCCAGTCAACCTAGCGGGTCTTTAATCATGCATAGTATCTTTTCACTATGTCCGCATTGACAGGGTGAGGAAGGCCGTCACCGTCCATGGTGGTTAGAATCATGGCTCCACCCAAGAAAAAGTTTTTGATCACAAATGGCCCTTCGTATGTGGGAGTCCATTTTCCCTGGGGATCACCTTGCGGATGTATGATGCGCTTGATCACTAGATCCCCTACTTGATACTCTTGGTGTTTGAATTTTTTGTTGAAAGCCTTGATCATTCGTTTTTGATACGTTTTACCATGACAGACAACAGTAAGTATCTTCTCATCGATCAAATTCAGTTGATCAAGTCGAGTCTGGATCCAGTCGTCTTCATTCAAACTTGCATCCTTCATAATTCTTAGAGAAGGGATCTGGACCTTAATAGGTAGGACTGCCTCCATGCCATATACCAGAGAGTAGGGTGTTTCCCCTGTCAATGTCCGTGCTGAGGTACAATACCCATGAAGAGCAAATGGTAACATCTCATGCCAGTCTTTGTATGTCACTGTCATCTTCTGTATAATCTTCTTGATGTTCTTGTTAGCCGCTTCAACAGCACCATTCATCTTCGGCTGGCAGGGATAAGAGTTATGGTGTTATATCTTGGATTTCTTAGAGTTCGGTGATCATCGTGTTATTGAGATTTGTACCATTGTCAGTGATAATTCTCTCTGGTACACCATACCGACAAATCAGGTTATGCCTGATAAACTGCGCCACAAAGTTCTTGGTCACAATAGAAAAGGAGGCAGCTTCCACCCACTTTGTGAAGTAATCAATGGCCACCAGGATGAAGCGATGCCTATTGGAAGAGGTAGGTCTGATTTCCCCGATCATGTCAATGCTCGACATTGCAAAGGGCCAAGGAGCTGTCAAGACATTCAAAGGAACCGGAGGCACATGCACCTTATCAGCAAAGATTCAGAACTTATGTCAAGTTCGGGAGTGTTGATAACAATCGGCTTCCATAGTGGACCAGTAGTTTCCTGCCTGTAGGATCTTCTTAGCCATGGTATGTCCACTGGAATGGGTTCCGAAGGTACCTTCATGTAAGTCTGTCATAATCCTCACTGCTTTGCTCTTGTCTACACACCGCAGTAAGGTAGAGTCATGGTTGCGCTTGTAGAGGATTCCATTACTGAGGAAGAATGTCGCGGCGAACCTTCTCAGAAACTTCTTATCGTTGACAGATGCCCCTTTGGGATACTCTTGAGTCTCGAGATACATTTTTACTTCGTGAAACCAAGGTTTGTCTACTACCTCTTCAGTATCAATCTCACAGTAGTGTGTGGTTCATCCAACCTCTCAATGGTGATTCGGGGAGCTTCGTTGTCCCACCTGACCTTGAACATAGAAGACATGGTAGCTAGCGCGTCCGCTAACTGATTCTCCTCTCGTGGGAAATGTTCAAAGGTTACCTCCTCAAAGTATGGGAGCAACGTCAATACGAGCTCTTTGTACTGGATGAGATTCGGGTGCTTTGTATCCTACTCTCTTTTGATCTGACTTATTACCAAGGTTGAGTCCCTAAAAACGTCCAAGAACTTGATCCTCAGGTTGATAGTGGCTTTAAGACCCATGATGCAGGCTTCATACTCCACCATGTTGTTAGTGCAGTTGAAACATAGTCGGGCAGTGAAAGGAGTATGATAGCCCTCGAGAGATATGATTACGACGCAAATGCCATTACCAAGTGCGTTCGAAGCTCCGTCAAAAACCATAGTCCATCGGGATCCTTCTTCAGTTCTTTCATCCGGTCCAGGTTCTTCGTAGTCGGTCACTAGCATAATATTCTCGTCCAAGAACTCAAAATTCATGGACTGGTAGTCATCCACGGCCTGATGAGCCAAATGATCATCCAATACACTTCCTTTAATTGATTTCTGGGTTGTATATTAGATATCGTATTCGGTCAAGATCATATGCCATCTCGCTATTCTTCCGGAGAGTGCATGCTTCTCGAAGATGTACTTGATTGGATCCATCTTAGATATCAACAGAGTAGTGTGGGTCAACATATACTGTCTCAGTCGGCGAGCCGCCCATGCCAAAGTGCAGCAAGTTTTCTCGAGCAGTGAGTATCTTGTCTCACAGTCGGTAACCGTTTTGATAAGGTAGTATATTGCATGCTCTTTTCGACCAGACGCGTCATGCTGCCCCAGCACACACCCCATTGAATTTTATAGCACTGTTAAGTACAATATCAAAGGTCTTCCTTCAACCGGAGGCATCAGAATTGGTGGTTCTTGAAGGTATTCCTTGATTCTTTCAAAAGCAATATGGCATTCTTCATTCCATTTTACTACTTGATCTTTCTTCAGGAGCTTGAAGATTGGCTCACAAGTAGCAGTCAGATGTGAAATGAACCTGGTGATATAATTTAAGCGCCCCAAGAAACCTCTAACTTCCTTCTCAGTACGGGGAACCGACATCTCTTGTATGGCCTTTACCTTCGCAGGGTCTACCTGAATACCTTTGTCACTGACAATGAACCCCAGAAGCTTACCAGACCTTACGCCGAAGGTGCACTTGTTCGGATTCAGTCTTAGCTTGTATGTCTTCAACCTGTCAAACAACTTTTATAGGTGGTCAAGGTGCCCCTCTTTGGTTTGAGATCTGGCTATCATGTCATCAACATAAACCTCTATCTCATGGTGAATCATATCTTGGAACAAGGAGACCATGGCTTGTTGATAAGTTGCCCCAGCATTCTTTAACCCAAAAGGCATCACCTTGTAACAGAAGGTGCCCCACTGTGTGATGAAGGTTGTCTTCTCCATGTCTTCAAGATCCATCTTGATCTGGTTGTATCCAGAGAAACCATCCATGAAGGAGAAGATTTTGTGTTGTGCGGTGTTGTCAACTAGAACATCAATGTGGGGAAGCGGGAAGTCATCCTTGGGGCTTGCCCTATTCAGGTCTCTGTAGTCCACACACATCCATACCTTACTGTCCTTCTTAGGTACCGGAACGACGTTAGCAACCCACTGCGGATAGGAGGTGACAGCTAAGAACCCAATGTTGAACTATTTCATAACATCTCCTTTGATCTTCTTTGACATTTCAGGGAGCATGCAGCGGACCTTTTTCTTAACCGGAGGACAATCTTCTTTAGTTGGCAGATGATGTACCACAATATTAGTGTCTAAACCAGGCATGTCTTTATATGACCAGGTGAAGATCTCAACATAGTCGTGCAACATCTATATCAATCGCTGTTTGACCTTAGTCTCCAGATTTACGCCGATCTTGACTTCTTTTCTGTCTACCTCTGTGCCCAAGTTTATCGTCTCAACTGGTTCTTCATGAGGTTGTATAGCCCTTTCTTCCTGCTGCAACAGTCTAGCAAGTTCTCCAGGCACCTCACAATCTTCCTCACCTTCGTCCCCGACTTGGTTGATCGGATTTTCAAAGTTATAACTGGCAATAGCAGAACTGTTATCAATGGGATCCAGAGTGGATATGGATCTGCAGTTTGATACGTGAGTGTGTGTAAGAGCATAGTTGTATTGATAAAGTGAAAAGAAGAAAAGAAAAACTGAGAGCGCAAAATTTGTATGCAAGAAACGTCCAATGTTTTATTGATGACATATGAAAATGACATATAATAACCCTCACAAATAGAACCATTGTGCCTCGGGTAAGACACAGGGCCATAGATTTTAAATTGTTTATTACAAATTCAAAAAACAAGTAAGACAATTACTGCTGAACAAAAGAAATTGGTAAAAAATCTTTGGCCATCCAATTATTAGGTCCATCATTGGTAGTCGGGTAGATCCAGCAATCGATATCAGAATATTCCTCACTGTCTTCAATAGCGTTGACCCCATGATTACGGATGCGTAGGGGAGGTCCTCCAGCCCGAGCGCGTCGAACAGCCCTTTGAGCTCCTGAAGTAAAGCCCAAACCAAATTTGTCAGTTTTATGAGGAAAATCAAGGAGCTGTCCCCAAATGGTACACCCACCTTCTTCAAATATTTCTCTGGAGTCCTTGAGAGAAGCCATCTTCAAAGAAGGTTTGGTGTTGGTGATAGTCTCGGTTGACACCATAATCTGGGGAACCTCTTCAAAGTTTTGACGAGTCTCTATGAATTCCCCGTCCATCTCCATATACCTGAAAGAGTTCAGGTGGCTTACCATATACTCCTCTTCACCATGCACAATAACAATCTTCCCCTTCACCGGATACTTCAACATTTAGTGCAGTGTAGAAGTAACAGCCCCAACTTCATGGATCAAAGGGTGACCCAACAAACAAGAGTATGATGGCCTGATATCCATCACGTAGAAGGTCGATTCAAAGGTCTGGGAACCCACTTTAACAGGGATGTCCACCTCCCCATGCACCATTCGTTTTGACCCGTCAAAATCCCTCACCACAATGTTACTGGGCTTTAAGGTCAAGCCTTCACAATCTAGCCGATCAAGAGCCTTGTTTGGCAGAACATTCAGTGAAGATCCAGTATCCACCAGCACAAGAGCCATAGTAGTGCCCCTGCATTCGATCGAGTCATGCAGAGCATCATTATGCTTTATACCCTTTGGTGTCAGGTCGGCATCTGAAAAACCCAACCCATTGTCAGTAGTCAAACTGGCCACACAGTATTTGAATTGGTTGGCGGAGGTTTCTTACGGCACATGCGCGGTCTTGAGGAATGCAATTAAAGCCTTTGCATGAGCCTCAGAACATAACAACAGAGACAACATCGATATCTTTGAAGGGGTCTTCCCCAACTGTTCGACCATATTGTAGTCGCTTTTCTTGATTATTTTTAAGATTTCCTCTATTTCTTGCTTAGAGGATTCCACAACAACTTTTCTAGGTACCTCCGTCCAGGAAGGCTCACCTATAGCTTCTTTTCCCCAAGTCCCAGATGAATCATCGGCAGGGGTGACAATTGGAGTAAGAATAGGAGTAGTAGCTGACGTACTAGCAAGAACAACAGACAGAATAATAACAGGCTTGGTGACAGTCTTCAGGGAGATCTCGGGAGAGAAAACCCTTCCACTTCAGGTAACTTTGTTGGTCCCAACAATATTACTGATATCGGGGTCAGCCCCTTCAATCTTCAAATCCTGTTTGACACCATGGTAGTAGACGTCAGCACCATAATTCCAAGGGACAGCTTTGTCCGAGAAGTACGGTACGGGACCAGGAAAAGTGATTATCAACGGAGCGATTCTTGGAGCAGGTGTAATCCTAACAAGTCTTTTAGAGGAGACCTTGGAAGGATTGGCGGAAATGGTTATGATGGCAACATCTTCATACGGAACAGTCAGAATCAGAGTCTTTTCAAACAAAATCTCTCTGTTGTCCATCAGGCGTTGAACACTTGCTTTCAGCAAATAGAAACCAGAGGGCAGAGATGAACACATGTGGAAACCTTCACCACAGCCCAGAAATAAACCGGCCAACAACAAATTCTTCTTGACAATCATGAGAGGGGTGGAAACTTCATCAACAAAGGTAACAAATAGATCAGTATCAATGGCATTAACTCCAAGGTTGTGCTTGGGCATGGGAGCAGTTATGACATTAGGCTTCTCCGGAGCATCAAACTCAATATCCTTGGCTTCAATTAGATCCTGTATCTTATTTCTCAGAGCCTATCAGTCATTTGTATCGTGGTCAGGACTTTCGGAATGGTAAGCACACCGAGCATTTGGATTGTACCAAGGAGATGTGGTGTTAGGATTCTTGGGAGCCTCCTTCAAGGTTGCCAAGTTGGATTTTAGCAGATGGGGTAAAACCTCAGTCAATATCATATTAATCCTGGTGAACTGCCTTTTCGGTCTTCTACCCTTTGCTGATTGTTTCGTTGTTGGGTAGCCGCAGGCCTAGGTATCATCACAACACCTACCGTTGGACGACGTTCAGCTCTGCTCTGACCTCTTTGGCTATAAATGGCATTGGCCTCTTTTTTACCCATGAAGGGCTTCTTTACGGATCTTGAAGAGGTATCTTTCTGTATTTTGCCACTCTGGATCCCAGCTTCTACCCTTTCTCCCGTCAGTATCAGCTCGGTGAAACCAGCTGAGGAGCTACCAATCAAGTGATTGAAGAATGGACCATACAACGTCCCAAGAAACATGTCAACCAACTCCCTATCAGACAAAGGGGGTTGGACTCTCCCTGCCAAATCTCTCCACTTCTGCGCATAGTCCTTAAAGCCTTCACCTGTGCCCATGGACATACTCTGGAGTTGAGTATGGGTAGGGGCAAGGTCAGCGTTATACTGATATTGCTTATAAAAAGCAGCAGCCAAATCTTCCCAGTTACGGACATTGGTCCCCTCTAGTTGATAGAACCATTCAAGCTGAGTCCCGGACAGACTGTCCTGAATGAAATGGACACACAAATTCCTATCAGCAGTGTGAGGCTGAATCTTTCTCACATAGGAACAGAGATGAAGCTTGGGACAAGACACCCCATCATACTTCCCAAAACATGGAGCCTTAAACTTATGTGGGATGACTACCCTAGATACCAAACCTAGCTCTTCGAAATCCAACCCTCGTATTCTCTGGATCTCCATTGCTCTCAGTCGATCCTCTAACTATTTGTATCTATCCTAAGTGGGAGGATTCTATTCATCATTGTAGTCTGTGTCATTATCAGAAACTTCGGGGCTAGGGTCCTCCTCCCTTGTCTATCTCTCTTTATTCTCCCCTTATTTGGATGAGGAGGTCATATCCACCAGTTGCTTCAATGGTCCTTTGAATCTTCTGCCCAGATTCAGAACACCAGAGGTCTTCTTCTTCTTCTTCTTCTTCTTCTTCTCTTTTAGAATAAGGGCCTTCAGATCTTCCTGCCCCTTAGCTAAGGCTACGAACATCTGTTGAAATTGGGCATTTTGTGCTTGTAGATCCTTGATGCTTTGTTCATAAGACATTATTGCTAAAATAAATAGCAAAGAAGATGAGAAACCTGTTATGGTACCTGTTTATGCAATGGCATGGATGATATGCGTATGCAATGATTTCAAGGATTCTTAAAGGCTCAAATTTATTTAACCAAAAGCAACACACGTTAATTGTATTAATAAGTTCGAATCGTTACAAAGAGTGCCCTTTAGGCTTACAATTAAACAACAAAACTTAAAGCAAAAAGAAAATTAGGTCTCCCATGAGCGCATCCTCTTTGGTGCGATGTAGGCGTTTATATTCCTCTCTTCATGAAGTAGCCTAGTGAGTTCCAGGACCTTCTTGTCGCTGGCATAGAATTGAGTTTCGAACGTATCCTGATCCTCTTTAAGTTGAACCCAGGATTTTTGTAACTCCTCATGATCCGTTGGCATGTCAGGATGGAGAACAAGATAAGAAGTGTCTCCTTCAGCAACTAGTTACACAATCGTTGGTAGGACAGCAGGGTAAGGCATCATAAGACTTTGGGCACGGGCTCGTACCCATTTGAGATAAGGCTCAAGAGGGATGTAATTCTTGTGCCCCAGTTTCTTGCTATCAACCCTATGTACCATGCCCCAAGCTCGCATGAACCTTTTACGGTAACCCTGAGCATCATTCACCATAGCGATTGATGATGGTAACATCTTCCGAGGACCGTGAACACCAATGAATGTCTAAATGTGTAAGGGACATTAGCCTATGAGACCATTTCATAACCTGTTCATTCTTCAAAATAGACTTGGGTAGGTGCGAAATAAACCACCTAGCCAATAGAGGGGTTCAACACAGGAGGTTCCCCCTTCTCTTTAGAGTGCGAGCATGCAGAGAGTGTAAAATATCCCCAAGCAATGTAGGCATCGGATTATGAGACAGAAAAACCTTGATCGTATTCACATCTACGAGTTGGTCCATGTTAGGGAATAGTACCATCCCGTAGATGAGGAGTGCCAATACCTCTTCAAAATCTTGTAAATCCAGGGTATCCCAAAAATAGTTAGCTTTCTCGAATAGAAATTTAACCGGGATTCCTTGGGCACTTCCCCTAGTTTCCCAATTTGTCACTACATCGGATCGTTGTAAGGACAGAGCTCGAGCAATCTCTTCAGGGTTTGGATGTCTTTCCGTACTGTTGAAAGGTAATTGATCAAGAATAGGTACCCCTAATAACCGAGAAAATTCCTCCATAGTAGGCACTAGCTGGTAATCCGGGAAGGGGAAGCAGTGGTGCAAAGGATCAAAGAACTCGAATAGCACTTTTAAAAATTCTTCATCAGGTTTTGAAGTTACCAAGTTGAGCAGCCCACCATGTTTTTCAGTGAAGGGAGAGCTTTCCGGAATCCTTAATGCCAAGTCCTTTAGTTGAGGAGGTACTTTCACAAGGTTAATCTAGATAGTGTTCTTGCAGGCGGATGCCATGTCCTACAAAACAAAGCAAAGACGAGCCCTAGAAAATTCTTGAAATGGTTAGTATGATATGCCATGTTTATGATGTCATGATTATGCTAAGAAATCACATGTATAGCAAGCAACAAACAAGTCACACCAAGTCCTTAGGTTTAAGGCCTGCATGATTTTTAAGGTCATACCCTCTTGAAGCTGGATTGGTTCAACTTGTCCTATAAATAATAATCGGGTTCTAAGGGATCTCAATATCACTGATCTTTCCCCCAAGCTTTGTTCAATAGGTGATTGACTCGCAACTAAACAAAACTCAGGAGTCAAACCTCAATGAGTGTAGCATCGAGTATCTATCGACCTTGGGAATACACCAAAGACGGCCATCTTGCTATGTCCTACTGGCCAAGTTGTGCAATTAAAGGTTCTAAGGTAAGTTGATGCTTTATGACACCACGCAGCGGCCCCGTATTCTCCTTTATTGACTCAAGGGCTACCGGTACCAACCAAAGTGTCGCATCAATGTAGCTACTGCTTCAACCGTGTCGGTATACCCCGCATAGCTCCCTCACAGTTTATTGCTACTTACCTAAAAGGTGTTCCCAGATCCGGGTGTAGGATCTTTAATAATACCCAAACAAAAACCCTTGAAGATAAAGCAGGCAAAGCAAACAAGAAAGAAATTTTGAAAATGACCTAGATCCTAAGGTATACCCCACTTGTTTAATTCCCCAGCAGAGTCGCCAGTTCTGTGATACGGTGGCAGAATCGACTGTTAATACTGGTTTGCGTTTTGTATTTGCAAATGTTGCAGTAAGCAAGAGTCGCCATCGACTTTTATTTCATCCAACAAAGGAAAAGTAAAAAGAACAGAAAAAACCTTTTTCGAGATGTTTCTGAGTACGGGGGATAAATTATAGAAAGGGGAGGTGTTAGCACCCTTTATATCCGTGGTTTTCCACGGGCTCTTAGGTACTTGCTCATTTTGAAATTGCTTGTGTATGCTTTGAAAGGTTTTTGTTTAACTTCATGGTAACCCTTGTATCTGTCCTCAAGAGTGTGACAAAGTTGTTTTTGAAAACTGTTTTGAAAGTGTTCGTGAATTTGTTTTTGTTGTTTTGAGCAAGTACTTATAATTTTCTACCTACTAGAAAAAGTCTGTTCATTTTCTTATTCCTTTAGACAGCGCTATCCTACTATTAAGGAGTAGGTAGCCCCATCATTGGAGTTTTAAGGGACATTCGAAGGAACAAGTATGGTCACAAAAGCAATGGTTAGGAAACCTAAGTAGTTACCCTAAAGTCCTAAAGATCTTTCTGAGGCAACATTCGAATGGGTCATTTTGATCTTTCAGGATTGGAGGACGACCACTAAAATTCCCTATACTTCATGACCGTTTACCGAAGGCAACCGGAGTGGGATAAACCCTATGAGTGAACATGTGCATGTGTTATTTTTTCAATTTATTTATCTTTTCACAATTAGGGTTATCTACCTTTTAATCGTTGATTTATCTTTCGCATACAACCCTATTATCCATACATCTAGGCAGTTTATAGTTGCAGAAATTAAAAAGTGCAAGAAATTAAAGTCCTAACTATTACAAGGCCTTTGGGTAGATACATAAATATTTGACTGAAAATAAAGATGCGGAAATTAAAACCCTAATTAAACTATTACAAACCGGGCGCAGTTACATCAATATTGAAAAAGTATCGTACGGCAAAAATAACTCAGCGCGAGAATAAAGCTTGGAAAAAGTTTAAAACCCTAAAAAAACCTAATTGGATTATTAAAATATTTTTGGATATTTTGTGAAAAAGATTTGAATTTAACCTAATTTCTAATTGATTTTAATTAAAAATAAATTAAAGTTGAAGAAATAAATTTATTTACAAAAATTAATTTATTAAAAAAAAGAACTAAATCCTATTTTTTGTGACCTTTTTGATTTTATGATTTTATAAAAAAATGATTAATAAAAATAATTAAACTAATTTAAACAAAATAAAATGATAAAATTAAAAGAGAAAAAAGCATAAGCCTGAGGGGGTGTAGGCTCAAATAGAGGTGATGTTGCTGAATTTCTGCCAAGGCCCAGTCTGGTTGGCCCAATACAGCGCTGGATCTGGTGTGTTGTGCCTGGAGCGTCCACTATGCGCCTGCATGCTTGAGGCGTTGGATCTGGATGCAGCTTGATCCAATGACGATGACTTAGAGGCCCTATGGTGTGTGTGCATATGATGAAAGCATGGAATCTGTAATGAAATAATGAGAAAAATACAAAAGCTCACGCATGGGATCGAACCCAGGACATAAGCTTCACATACTCCTTCCTTAACCATCTGTGCTGAGTTGTTCATTCATACATATAATTAAACAAATAAAATATAAAGGAAATAAAGTGGTCTTTCCTAAACGCGCGTGTGATTCAAATTACCCAATGGAATTCTGCCACCTAATTGTCTTCTTCCCCATAACTGTTATTTTTTGCCACACTTTTACCTACGGACAAAACTGTCACTAAAGGTTGTAGTGACCGTTTTTGTCCATAGTTGTAACCCTGCAATAATAAAAAAACGTAATACAAGCCAAATTAATCCTAACTAAGGGCATAGATCAACTAGAAATTATGCCCTGAGTTCATTGGTACGCTTGATCTGTCCTAATTTTGCCTCTATAAAGAATCCCCAATTTGAAGCTTTCAAACCCTAGCAATGGCGTAAGCCCGTTCCTGCGCTAAAACTCAAATGCAGGCATTCAAACAAATTCTAAGCATGATTATAAACACATTTATGCAAACAAATTCGATTTAAAACATGTAAAACCAAGAAAATGAATTTAAGTTATAAGGGTGCAAACCGTGATCTGTATCTGGAGATTCCTAAGGCTGCAAGCTTGGATAGCATTTGGAAAAGCTTCAAGGACCTTCGTGGATGATCATTGATGCTCCCAAATTCCTTGAATTGGCCTGTAGAATGAAATATGATCTGCCCTTTTATTTGGAAATTGGAAACTTTGTTTGACTCTTTGGAACAAGTTGCGCCTCTGTAATATCGTCCCTAGGGTTGACGAAGCTCTGTTATATGCATGTGAATCAAATAGGTTAACAAATTTGGATTAAATATTGGAGATTGATGAGAAAGAGATTTGATTTTCAAGTGATATTCTTTGTTTCCAAAATTGGCTAAATCATGCCATTTTCAATCCAATCAGCCCTTGCACGATTTTCTTGCTATCATACAGCCTGTATTCTCATTATTTAATGCAAAATCATCCCAAAATAATTTTATATCATTTATTTGATTTAATTTGGATTTTAAATGATTAAAAATCAAAATAAATCAAATAAATAAGCAAATGACGCATGAAGTGGTTCATGGGTCGTGGACCATGTTAGGAACAAGATGCAAGCATAAAAATTTGGGCCCATTTGAAGAAAAATGCATTTTGGGCATGGTTGACTTTGTGCAAATTTCCAAAAATGGCCAACTTTGACAATGCACATATCTCTCAACTTTGACCCTAAGAGGGTGTTCTTATACTTTTTATAAGGCTTAGGATGTCCTCTAAACAACCCTTTTGGTTTCACCTCAATTGGATCTTCCATGTTCATGTAAGAAGCTTTGACCCAAAAGGTGTTTTGGTTGACTTTTTGAAATGACCTATAATGTCTGAATTCATATATTTTCATGAGTGCATTTTTTAAACTTGAGGGATGAAGATGACTTGTAGGGAATTGTATCCTCTTGAAAATGAGCCTTGGATGGGAAATTTCTGATAACGTATGAGAAAGTTATGCCTGGTCAAAGTTTGGTTGACTTTTCCTATAGAAACCCTAATTTAGCAACTTTTGAGTTTTGATGAATTTTGGGCATTCCTTGAGGAATCAAGATCAAACCTTGATCAAATGATGGATGTTACTTAAAAATGTTGATGTTGACCCAAAAACTTGAAGTTTGATTGCATGAGGGTCACAATTGACTTTTGACCTAGTAAAGTTGATTTTTAGGCATTTGAGCAATTGACTGAGCAAACTTCTTGTGAAAGGCATGAAACTTGACATGGATGGTCTTGAGAACATATTAAGACCATGGAAAAGATTTGAGACCTTTAGAGTTCACTCATCTTGATGAAAATGGAAAACCTAGTTTGAGGTTCATTGTCTTAGGAGAGCATTTGTCTGGTTAATTCTTAGGCATCCTTGGGCAAGTTGAGGACCTGTAGGAGTATGTTTTGAGTAAAATGAGAGGGAAAATTTTGGGGTACAACACACACATTACCCTCTTTATTTTTCTTTTCTTATACACCCTTAAAACCTTATTCCATCCCAAACCCTCAATTTCTCACGCATTACTCTTTGTCAAATCACCAATCATCTTCTGATTCAACTATGGCACACAGGAACCCAAGGCTAGAACCCGACCTTTCAGGGATTAAATTTCAAATTGGAGAGGCCGGAGAACACCAGGGAGCTTAATATCTTAAATTTTATCAGTGCTTTGTCATCCCTACATGGTATGTTGATATTGAATGTCTGCGTAAATTAGGACTTCTTGATATTGTGTGATGGTTACTTAGGAATTTTGATCTAGCATACGTCTGCATGCGAAATCTTCCCACATATGAGTCATTAACTTTGGAATTCCTAAGTTCATTTTCCTACAACCACCATGCGATGAAAGCCTGCACATATCCGGAACAACAACTTTCAGAATGTTTAATGATGAATATTCTATAACTCAAGCAGCTCTGAGTGATTTACTCCACTTCCCTCGTGAGGGGGAGGTATACTATTGAATCCCTCCAGAGGAATACTGGGCATCTACAGCCTTCAAAATTTGGAAAGCTATTTCTGATGAGGAATCTACTAGTTGGGAAGGACTTTATGCCTCCTCTATACATAATCCTGCAATCTGGTACTCTACCGTGTTATATCCAACACAATTTTTGGGAGGATAAAAAACAACAAGGTAAATTTCAAAGAATTGTCCCTCTTGCATTGCGCCTTCACTCCTAATCAGGAGATCAATGCCAATGCATTCCTCCTGGCACATATCCAATCTCTATGTGTAAGAGGGTCTACACCTTTCTGCACTGGAGGGCTAGTTACCTCTATAGCACTTGGTCTACACCTGGAAGACAAACTAGTAAATCTGCCTCCACTGCCACCCACATTTATTGACAATTGTCGAGTTGGACACCTGATCAAGGTCAGAGGAGATGGAAGGTATAATCTCATGGTGCATAACAAAGTATTTCCTAGTATCATTTTGTCCAACATTGCACTCACAGATGTAACAAATATGGACAAGTGGCTTTTTAATCTTACTGCTCCTGCACCTGGGGATAATGTGCAAAATGACCAAGGTAATGCTCAGGATGATGAGATGGAACAAGAAATGGAGCAAGGGGACGCTAAACAATAACCTACATCATAAGCTCCTTCTGAAAATGTGGCAAGCACATCCATGAGAACTAGAAGAAGATGAGAAAGAGCACCGGCCACCAATGATGACATTATGGATGCCATTATGCAACAAGATGAGAGGATGCAAGCTATGAAATGATGCAACTCATGCAAACTATGAAAACTCAACAGCAAGAATATAATGAAAGGAATGAGTGTCGGGCTGCAAGAATGACTGAGGAAATGGTGGCTTTAACCGTACGCATGGATGACTTTCAGAAATATTTGTACCATGTGGGCATGCCTTATCCTCCAGTTGGACGAGATGGACATGGACAAGCACGAGGGCAAGGAAAAGGACGTGACATTGAGCAGGAGTAAATCACCTTAGTTTCTCTTCATGTTTCCTCTTTATTTATAAGCATTGGGACACTGCTTGGTTCAAGCTTAGGGGAATTAGGAAACACTTTACCGCTTTCTAAGTATATTTACATTCCTGCTTGTATTTCCTTTAATTAAAACATCTATGTACTTTTGAGTTCTTATATGCAAACTTTTCGCTATTATCTAATTTCCCCACTTTCTTGAGCCATAACAAAAAATTTGTTAGTTACTTGCATAACTTGACGCATTCGAAAAGTATACAGGTTGCTCACTTTTAATATATGAGAAACTTTGAGTAAAACAGAAACAAGATGGATACCGTCGTGACACTCTAAATCCCCAAATTACGCTAGATCGATTTCATGACCCTTTATACCGAAACCTTTAGTATTAGTTTTAAAGTAACCCCGAGTAGTTTATTTAGCATTCAACACCGTCTTAAACACAAACCACATAGGGATTCGATGAATATAAGTGAATGATCCCAAGTATTTAAAAAAGTTACATGCTCTACTATTTGAAAACAGGGAATGCACTAACTAAGTTAGGGCGAGCCTCACTCGGTCACTTAATCCAACGGATGCGGAACCTATAAATTATAACAAAGAAACCCGTTGTCGGTTGGTTCAGAGGTGTCCGGTATTAAACTTGGTAGGGAGGACCATGGTCCGATCCCCCACAACTTGCAATTGGGTGAATAAAAGGAAGATACCATATATATGTTCCAGAACCTCGTGCTTAAAAGGATCATATTCACTAACTGGCTACTCTACTATGTGCGTGTAAAGATAAAGAGCTTAATGTGATTGCACTCAAATGAAAATGGGCAAAATAAAGCGAAAAGAATCAGGTTGATCTATAATGGCATGGCTAGAATTGGTCTGCATAATGGGAGCGTTTAGTGTTATTATTGTATGTTTAGTGTGATGTTGAGCTTATGTTCCCACGAAAACATTAGCGCAACCTCTTATGATTTAAATTGCATCATGTATTTGCATTTAACTTGTACTCTATCGATTTTCATGCTGACTATATTGCTTGAGGACAAACAAAGGTTCAAGCTTAGGGGATTTTGATAACACGGAAAGTCATAGCGTATTCCGCCCGATTTACATACATAAAGTTTCCAGTTTTTTGTTAATTATGTTGCATTATATCTCTATTTGTAGTATGTTTCATGTATTTACTTTCTGCAAAGCCTACAAGAGAAAAGGAAGAAAAATGTTGAAGAAATGAAGAAGAAATGGTAGTTTAACAGGAAAATGCAGAAGAATCTATATCAGAAGCCTGTGACGGTCGTTACAGCTTTCTGGCGTTCATCAGAAGGTTTGGATGTGTGCCCCTCGACACACAAAGCCTGATGATTGACACGAAGCAAAAATACATGTCCCACGTAATGAAATACGTGCCACTCACCACAACACAAAAGTCTTTTCTTTGTTTCAGTTACATGCGAAGTCTTCTCCAGAAGCACATTTTCCTCCGGTTTTCCCTCTACCCAAGCAGATTGGGAATCAAGTAATTATCCCTATTTTTCCTCAACAGATGGAATCTATAAAAGCAAGGCATTTATCAAAGAAACTCTCTCTGGCGTGCCCTTTCCAACAATTATTTTTCTTCATCACACTGAGCTTATTATTGTTATTCCAATTTACAAATTTCAGAATTTTTGTTTTTGTTTTAGAATTCTTTAAGCAGAAAGAACCGATCACCATTAAAGCAATATTTATCTACACCGGAAGAGTATTGCACCATTAGTTTTGTTCTCATCTTTCAGAACTTTGCTTAGGTTTATTTATTTTTCTGTGAGTTATTTTATTCCAAGGCAAAATCCTGTCGGCTTGTGGAGGATTATAGTATTGCAGTATATTCTTTCAGTATTTTATTCCAGGTTTCAAATATAATTAATACAATTTATTTATTTTACCATGATTATATTATTGTATACATGTTTTAATTCTATGTTATTATGCAATAAAACTATGTCCGGCTAACTATCCCGATACCGGTATGTGAGGTCATAAACCGAAGGGGTTCGGTAATTAATTGGCATAAACATTTACAAAAGACTTTTCTGGTTTTGGTTTCCAATTTCAATATTAAATTGATTTTTACGAGAGTAAAAGACTGACTAAGGATAAAATCAACAGAGCGAGAGTTTGAGATTTTAACCAGATAGTGGTAATTGAACATTAATTTTAAATACAGCGAGAGAACTTTAAAATTAATTGGACTCTATTTGTTTTCAAAAAATACTTTTAAATTTTAAATGACACATCGAGAGCGCTCATTTGATTTTAATAATATGGCCAACGAGAGTGTGAGACAAAGGTTTTTAAATTAATAGTTTCCACTGAAATAATGTTTTAATACTTAAAATTGTGCCAATGATCTATTGAATCCCTGAAGTCAATAAATTACATATTGGTGTCCCGTTATCAATTGTTAGATCTTATTTAATTACCGCTTAAACCCCAACACCCAAGTCTTATCATTAGCCTTAGCTTTACATAGTGACCCTATATAACAGTAGTTTGACCATCAGTTCTTGTGAGTTCGATATCTTTTAAAACTACGCGATTAGATTGTGCACTTGCAGTCACTACACCCAACAGACTCTCAAAGTAGCGATCAAAAGGGCATGGTGCTTTGATATAGTCACGAAGCACAAGATTAGGATCATTATGATCATTAAGAATATGTTTCTTGGTCCACCTTCATGGTGAGTTCTTATCTATAAATTGGTCAAGAGTCCAACCCTTGACCTCCTCATTACTCTCAATCTCGTTTTTTTATCTCTCAATTTTTTAGTTCTCAACTTCACTTCCTAATCCCAATTTCTTTTCACTCGCTCTCTTCTCATTTCTAGCTTGTGTGGTTGTATCTACTATTCTACACCTCAACCCAGTAGCACTACAATTTTCATTCTTCGGGTTATCTATAGTGTTACCATTGAATCCATCTCCCAGATTATCCTGAATTGTTATTTGCTTCCACAATTTCCCAATTTGTGCCTCTAAATTGTTTATGGAGGCTTCTGTGTTCTTATTGGTTGTCAATTGACTTTGCATCATCTCTTTTTGTGCCTGACTTACTTTCAGAAAACTTTCTTGAGTATAAAGCATGAATCCTTTATGATTTTAGTACAATAATGACAACTTTCATTGAGGCGCTTGAGCTTCTTAAGGTGCACGTTGAGTTGGATTCAAGGTTTTACTATTGTTTCTCCACTCGAAATTAGGGTGATCCTTCTACCCTGGGTTATATGTATTAGAGTATGAATTGTTTCTTTGGAAGTTTGCATACTAAACTTACGCACTCTCTATGTTAGGAACACAATTACCATTTGAATGCTCACCTCCATAAAAATCATATTTCAGAGTTTGGATCTAGCTCACATTAGCTAGAGCCAACTGAGAAGTAGCCAACTGTTTGGTGAGAGCTTCCATTTGGGCTAGTAATGAAATTTTTGTGTCAACAGCTAACACACTTTTTCCTTTCACATCTCACTCACTCGAGTGGTATTCATTTTGACACATGTTTTCAGTCAGTGTCTTAACCTCTTCATCAATATTTTCTCTCAATTTACCTCCAGCTGAGACATCAATGAGCATTCAGGTATTTATTGTCAATCCTCTTGCAAAGTGTGTCAGCTGATCCATCGAACTCGTGTTATGGTTTGGGCACTTGCGAAGTAACAACTTAAATCTTTACACGCATCAGACAAAGACTCACTATCTTTTGGCTAAAATTCGTAATTGCAACTTTTCATTTGAAAAAATACGCATTCGAATAGTATCTTTCCAAGAACTTAAATTCTAACAATTTCCATGTCTGTATCGTCCGATTGGGAATACATTGCAATCAGTCTTTAGCTATACCAATTAATAAAAATCCGAACATGCACAATTTCAATTGGTCGTCTGTTATATTTGTTCCTAGTGGTTTGCACATGGAGCATGTTTCATAAAACTTGGCAAGATGTTCCCAAGGATCGTGAATGGCCTAACCGTCAAATGGGTTATCTAGCAGGCCCTACAACACATAATTCTTAATATCAAAAGTCAATGGGTTTGCCAATTATAATCCCCATGAAATTTGATCAGTGTCAATATGTTTACAATAATCCCCAAATGTCTGATGTGGTTGGTCCGCCATTTGAGGTTCCTCTTTCTGGTGTTGTTCAGCTAACAACACCCCGACTTTGCTTTATGGAGTGTTTGTGATGTTCTCTCGATCTCTAAATCCAACAGTAGAAGTGTCAGATCTGAACCTCGCAAAAACACAAAAAACAAGACATTAGCAATATTGTTCAATGCATAACAGTGTAAAAAATTAAATCTAAAATATAAAATAACAGAAAATAAAAATAAACATAAGGAAACAAAACAAGTCGCACATTATGTCTTGTTAAAAATATCAACAATTCTCGGCAACGGATGCAAAAACTTGATGGATAATTTACTAGCAAGTGTACTGGTGTTATTATCGAAGTAATAAAAATAAATTCTCTCCATAAGGATTGCAAAAGAACAAAGTATATTGTGCGATGTAATTAAACATAGTCAGGGGGTTTTCAAGGTGTTTTGTTCGAAAACAAAAGAGAGAAGTTTTGATAACAATTATGAGAAAAGAGGTCAAGTATTATTATTTAAATCCCCTATTTCTATTTGATTGATGAAATTGCGCTAACAGACATGCAATGACTACAAGTTTACATGATAAATTAACTCTACCACTACACCCAATCCCTTGGCGTGTAGCTCATTAGCCTAAGTGTTAATTCTACGATCCCTCTGGTCAATTATACTGTTAAACTAGGTAACATAGCGCATTAAACCATAAATCACAATTCCTAATCATACTATCTCTAGTCAATTAGTGAATTCAACATTTAAAGTATGTCTGATAAATGGCCATATGGCCAATATTTACCACTTATCAAGATCAATTTGAATATCGTAACAAAAAAAAGGAAATGAACATAATCAATAACTTAATAATAATAATGAGTCAGAACAGTTACATTAACATCACCCAGTCATATCTCTCAATCAAGTAAAAATAGATTTATCATCAAATAAGACCTAAGAAGAATCTAGATACTCATGTTGAAACAATTGAATATGTTTGATGATGAAATAAGGGATTTAAAGGTTTTCACTAAGGGGTGTTGGGTTATGTTGTATCCCAAAATTTTCCCTCCCATTTTCTTCAAGATACCTTCTCATGCTTCTAGGGTTTTCAATTTCTCAAGGTTGCTTAAGAATTGATCAAGACAAATTCTCCTCCTAAGCAATGGCCTACAACTAGGGTTTCACTCTTCTCAAGGAATATTGAGATTATCATTCCTCAAGGGGATTTCATGGTTTCTCATATGTCTCTAAGAATGCTCATGCCATGTTTCAAGCCTTGCATTACAAGTTTGTTCAGTCAATTGCTCAGATGATTGAAAATCAACTATATTGGATAAAAAGTCAACTATGGTGGATTTACAGTCAAACTTCAAGATTTTTGGTCAACATAAACATTTTGAAGTCATATTCATAATTTGGTCAAGGGTTGATCATGATTCATCAAGAAAACTCAAGATTCATCAAAAATCAAAAATTACTAAATTAAGGTTTTCTTAAGGAGAAGTAAACTGAACTTTGACCAAGCATAACTTTCACATGCTTCATCAGATTTTTCTCAACCAAAGCTCATTTTAAAGTAAATTCAATTCTCTACAACTTGGTCTCTCTAAGATCAAGTATAAAATATGCTTCATTTGAGAGATATGAGCCAAAACATTATAGGTCATTTCAAAAGTCAACAAAAAGACATTTTTTATCAAGATAACTTACATCAAGATAAAGTCTTCAAATGCAAAAATGTACAACATAGGTATTATAGGGGACATCTTTATATTTCCAAAAAGTCCAAGATCACTTTCAAATGATAAAAACTGAGAGAGTTATGATTGGTGCAAGTTGGGAAAATTTGAGAAAATGCATGAAACCTAAAGTCACCAAACTTGAATTTTTGGGCTAGTGGGCTTGTGTTTCAAGGTCCATGCGTGTTATAGGCCTCAATGTGAACCTATGAATTTATCCATGCACCCCTTGGATTTTTATTCTATTTATTTTTATTTATTTAAAATTCAAAATAAAATAAGATAAAATCAAGGCTTCCATACAAAGGTCTAAGCCCACTTGTTTGACCTAATTTCCTCTCTATATATTCTCATTGTTCAGACATAAAAAGACCACAAAAACCTTGTACAATATAACCTTTCCAAAATTCTAAAAAATATCAAAACTAGGAAAATTGAAACCCTCCCTTACGACCTCCCTCAAAGCCAAATACTTGTCCCATTCATTTCCAGAAGTTCTATAGGGTAAGATTGGATCGATTGTGATGAATCAAAGCACATGAAACCAGCATACATGCATCTCTGGTTTTCATTATTTTTTCAAATTTTTAATTTCAATTTCATCTTGTTTTAATGTATACTAACACCACTAACGTTTTTCTGAAGTATAACAACGCAGGATTGAACCATCGCATGGCCCCCATAACGAATGAATCGTGGGTTGCCATGATTGCACCGTTTGACTTTATCTTTTTCGTATCTCTTTATACAAAGGGAGTCATCCCTAACCAATAACACCATTGAACTTGCAGCCCTCAAATTAGAGGGGGGTAGGGTCCCTGAGAATCATTAATGTGCTCTTATTTTGCAGGAACGAAAAAAGGAGTCGCTAGAGAAGACGACCGGAGCTAGGGCTTCAGCGTCTCTCCGGCCCAATTATTTTATTTATTACTTATTTAATTATGTCTGTAGATATACCAGATGAGAAACATGGCTCAGTGGCAAGTGCGCGCATGATAAGGCATTTGTATAGAAGGGCGTGAGTTCGATCCCTGCCTTTTGGCATTTTTTCATGTTTTCTCAATTTTTACAGGTTTTGTTATATTTTGCATAATACCTATTATGTTAACACAAAAGTTGCGTTGGTTTGGTGGCAAAGGGAGGCGCTTGTGAAGGAAGAGGGTGTGGGTTCAACACCCACCCCTGACATTTTTCATTTTTTTTTATTTTCTAACCTTGTTTGTCATTCTTCCTGAACCCTAATTCCTTTTTAACCTTAATTATTTTTAACAAAACCTAAAAATAAAACCTTTTTTTAAAACCCTAATTAATTAGGTTTTAGGTTTTTTAATTAACTTTTTAAAATTAACCTTTTTTTTATTAAAGTTAATTAGGTTTTAGTTTTTTCTTTAATTAACCCTTTAATGTAATTAATTAATTTTTTTGTAATTTTAAAATCAATTAGAATTTTTAGGTTTAGTTTAATTATTATAAATCATTATTTTCATAAAAAAATCACTAAAAGTATTTTCCTTTTCTATTTTTATCTTACTTTTATATTTCTTAGATCAACTGTATAAGTTTCGCGAATATAATAGTCTAGATTTTATTTTTCGCTCTCTTTTATTATCATGTAATTACTCTGGGATGTAATAGTTGTAGATTTTAATTTCCGCATTTTTATTTTCTCGCGCCTCTATTATGTATCTGCCCCAAAGCATTGTAATAGTCTAGGTTTACGTTTCTCCACTTTATTTTTTTCGCTACTATATTTGCTATATTACTGTTAGTAATTAGGGTTTGTATGGAAAGATAAAAACGAACGCTAGAAAACCCTAATATCCAGATAAGCATAACTGAAACAAATACATTTACACACACGCACCTATAGGTTAACCTCACTCTATTGCCTTCGGAAAAACAACGGTCATGTCCCTCGAACATAGGGACATTTTAGCAAAGTCCCTCGAATAAAAGATCATAGTCCCTTGATGACCCTTTCGACGTTGTCTTTCGATAAATGATCTAGTCCCTTACGAAATTTCTAAAGCATCCTTATAAGTTGCCTTTGATGACCATACGATGATCCTACGCCTGTCCTTTCACATCCAACAATAGGGATTCCTACCAACTAATGGTACGGATAGCACTATCTAAAGGAGGAGAAAAATAACAAGAACGATCTTGAGTGGGTAGATACTGTTAATCACTTGCTCACAAATTTTTCAAAACAAAACATTTTCACATCAAACTTTCAAAATGAAATATTTTCAAACAAACACTTTGTACGAATTTTTGGGGACTAATACAAGAATCATTACAAAGTTCGAATTTCAAAATATTTTCAAACACACACAAAAAGCAAATTTTCAAAGTGAGCTAAGCGATTAAGAGTCCGTAGATAACTACAGATGAAAAAGGTGCTAACACCTTCTATTTCCATAACCTACTCCCCCGAAGTCAAAATCTATCAAAGTATTTCCTGTTCTTTTCACCCTTTTCTTATTGAATAAATGAAAAATCGGTGGCGACTCTTACTATCCGTACATTTGCAATAAAACACAAAACAAATCAGTTCTCTCACCGTATTACAAGTTACATGTTGCTTAGTAAAGGGATTTGAATAAGGTATTATAAGTGTCAGATGTTTATGCATATTTAGAGTAAACTAGACAAATACTCGTGCTATCGCACGTGTTTGTCATAAATATTATTATTATATTAAATTTTATAAAAATTTAAAAAGTAAAATATATTTGATTAATTAAATTAAATAATATAAAATTAAAAAACTTAAAAAATAAAAGAAATGGTTTTTATCAAACAAAATATTTTTAACATAATTGAATTGAAAGATTATGGTCATCATGCTTTTGTCTTGAAAACATGCCTCAAATTGTTACGACTAAAAATAATTTGATTTTGTATGGAGATCGGCAGAGAAGAAAGATGCAAATGAGAGGTATGGAGCATCATAATTGCTAGTGGTGGGATCGATAATCCATGGTGGAAGAAGGATAATCGGAGTCCATCTCTAAGGTCGTAGTTGACCCAAATGACTTTACTAGCTACAAATCGATGGTGATGTTTAGAGTTTTGGGTGAGTACTCTTATGTGATTCGCCATTATAATGTTGGTTGATATGGTTAAACCATAACTCATATGCAAGAAACTGATTCACGAGATAAAAGTTACTTCTTATTATTGTTGGACATGGTAGGTTAGTAAGACGTCATTACCAAATAAATGTAAGTAATTTCAACAGTTGTAGAGTGGCCATTGGAAGAAATAAGAGATGATAGTTTCTGAAAGGTATCATCAGAACTCGACTTATGCAAACACACAACATTTTTCATCGCTTCTACATGAGATATACTCAAATCCTTTCCTTCCATTTCATGGTTGAAAGTTACACGGAATAAAATACATTTCCTGATAAACATGTCAGATGCATGAACAATTGCATATTCAAGAGCTCATTCGGTAGGCAATACTTCAGGAACTCACCTTATAGGAGACAAGGGTGTTCCACAACTCAGGTTCACATCCAGCAAAATGTTTAGAAGCCCGACAAGGAGTCTGAGACACTTTCTTGTTCTTAGATTTGTTTGAGCAACGTGCAATTTTTTTTTTGTAAAACACAAGCCAATCATCTCTGGAAGTCTTCATTGCCCATTTTAAGGCATGGCTTCTTCAGTTATGGTGGAATGGTGGTGTTGAAGTTCGGTTTCATTGACAAAGAGAAGCGTCAACAACTATATGTAAAGACATTCCCATCTGCATGTATTGAAACTTACACAAGGTAAATAAAACTTGTATATTGGTAAAACTTGCATTTGAGTCATTACATGAATCATATTTATACAAGAAGTAAAAGCTAACAAACTCTAACTAACTCTAACAAACTATTTTCAGTTTTGTAACAACCAACTAACTATACACTAATAAAGCTATACAGTGTATGTACAATTTCAACACCCTCCCTCAAGCTTAGCTATACAAGTTCTTGATACTAAGCTTGGATAACAACATTTGAAACGGAGGTGCATGGAGAGCTTTAGTGTGTATATCTGCTAGCTGGGCATGAGTTGGAATAGGCATTAGTTTCAAGACTCCTTGTTGAACTTTATCTCTTACCAAATGACAATCGATCTCGATGTGCTTTGTTCTCTCATGGAATGTGGGGTTTTGTGCTATGTGAATAGCAGATAAATTGTCACAATATAGAGCTACTGGTGTCATATTGGTCTGATGAAGATCTTCCAGCAAATACAACAACCATTGAATCTCACATGATGTAGTAGCAATTTCTCTATATTCAGCTTCTGAGGATGACCTGGATACAGTACTATGTTTCTTAGATTTCCAGCTCACCAATGAAGAACCATAAAATATGTTGTAACCTGTAATTGATCTCCTTGTGTCAAGGCATGAAGCCCAATCTGAATCAGAGAATGCTGTGATTCTGTGTGTAGAATTTGCTGGGAAAAACAGCCCTTGACCTGGTTGCATCTTGAGATATCTAAGAACTCTTAATGCAGCATCATGATGTTCTTTCATTGGTTTTGCAATAAATTGACTTAGTGTACTTACAGCAAAGCATAAGTCGGGTCTGGTATTGGTAAGATATAGCAATCTACCAATCAATCTCCTGTAAGCAGAAATATCTGGAAAAATGTTGTCAGTTTGGAGCTGAAACTTTGTGCCAGGAACCATAGGTGTGCTAACTGGCTGACAAGCTAACATACCTGCTTCCTCTATTAATTCTAAAGCATACTTTCTCTGAGAGAGGACTAAACCTTGTTTAGATCTGGCCACCTCAAAACCAAGGAAGTACCTCAAATCACCTAAATCCTTGATTTTGAATGCATTATCTAAATGAAGCTTGACTCTATTTATCTCTGCTAAATCATACCCTGTCAACACTATATCATCCACATAGATCAAAAGAATAGTGAGATAAGGAGAATCATGCTTGACAAATAAAGAATAATCACTCTTGGACTGTTTATAACCCAAAGAAAGTAATGAAGCTGTCAGTTTGAAATTGCATTGCCTACTTGCTTGTTTCAAGCCATAAAGGGACTTGACAAGCTTGCAGACCTGCTTTGAATGAGGAACTTTGTAGCCAGGAGGAGGTACCATGTAAACTTCCTCATCAAGATAACCATGCAAGAAAGCATTATTAACATCTAATTGCTTTAAAAACCAGTTTTTAGAAACTGCTAAAGCTAAAACTAACCTCACAGTTGTCTTTTTAACAACTGGAGAAAAAGTCTCAAAATAATCTAATCCCTCTTGTTGAGTATAACCCTTAGCTACTAAGCGAGCTTTAAATCTCTCAATGGTCCCATCATCATGTCTCTTGATTTTATAAACCCATTTGCAGCCAATTGGGTGTTTGCCTGGAGGTAAATCAGCCAACTCCCATGTGTGTGTACTCTCAAGAGCAGCAATTTCAAGATCCATTGCCTTCCTCCAACATTCCTCCTTTACAGATTGGTTATAGGTTTTGGGTTCAGACAAAGTAGAACAAGCCATAACAAAAGAAAAATATGAAGGAGAAAGAGAAGAATATGAAAGAAAATGATCAAGAGGATAGAGATTAACTGAGTTGGATGAATGAGATCCCTGAGATTGAGAATGAACCAAATTAAAATGATAGTCCTGCAAGTAAGAAGGTTTGGATTTTTGTTTAGTTGATTGTCTTACAGGTGCAGGCAACAAAGGTGGTTCTACAGGTGGGTTAACAGGTGGGGCATGATTTTGTGGTTGTATAGTTGGTTCAGGGTGAGTAATTGGATCTGTGTATATAGGAAGAGTAGGAGCAGGAAGGGGATTACTAGGAAGATCAGAGGGCAAAGGAGTAGTATGAAACAATGAACCATGTGATTCTAAATCAATTTGTTTAAAAGGGAAAACAGTTTCATAGAAAATCACATTTCTAGAAAAAAATATTTCCCTTGAATGAAGATCTAATAAAAGATATCCTTTAACTCCCTCTTTATAACCCAACAAAATACATTTCCTGGCCCTAGCTTGAAATTTAATTCTGTGTGCAGATATGGTAGTAGCATAGCATAAAGATCCAAACACCCTTAGATGATCCAATTCTGGTATTTTGTTATGCAACAACATATAAGGTGATTTATAAGAAAGAACCTTTGTAGGTAAAAGATTAATCAAGTAAGTAGCATGTAATATGGCAAAGGACCAGAATTGAATCGACAAGTTAGAGTGAAACATCAATGCTCTTGCAACATTTAAAATATGTTGATGTTTCCTCTCTACTATGCCATTTTGTTGTGGAGATTCCGCACAAGTTTTCTGATGTTGAATCCCATGTTTGATATAAAAATCAGGCATGATAAATTCAACACCATTATCTGTCCTAATGAACTTGACTTGGTTCTGAAAGTGTTTTTGTGAAAACTCAATAAATTTTTGTAAAACAAGCCTAGTTTCTGATTTCAGTTTCATCAATTTGACCCAAGTAAACCTAGATTTATCATCCACAATAGTAAGGAAATACTTTGCACCAGTTACAAAAGTAGAACTATAGGGACCCCAGATATCAACATGTAATAATTGCAATATATTTTCAGAAGAAGTGTGACTTAAAGGAAAAACCAATCTATGCTGTTTTGCAAAATGACATGAATCACAAGGATCACAGTGAGATAAAGGGATAGTGGGATACAACTTGTGCAAATTTTGAAAACAAGTGGATGATAGGTGTCCTAATCTATGATTCCATACATGAGGCACCTTTATTGTAGAAACTACTGTCGTATTGACCTGATGAAAAGAAGCCAGAGGTTGGACTTGCTTGAAGGGTGGCAGAACCATGATGTAAAGCCCACTCTTGATCTCAGCTCTCCCAATCATCTTCAAGGTGATCTTGTCCTGTACATAACAGTAACTGTTACTAAAAACAATTCTGTTGGGTAAGGTTTTGGTTAGTCTTTGTACAGAAACAAGGTTGACATCAAAAGTAGGTACATATAAGACATTATGCAAGGTTAAAGTAGAAGAAAGAATAACTGTTCCCATGCAAGTTGCCAAAGCTGTAGCTTTGTTGGGTAAAGAAACAGTTACTGGAGTAATTTTTTAATAAGAAACAAAGAGAGTTAAAGAACAAGCAATGTGATCAGTGGCTCTAGAATCCATGACCCAAAGCATAAAGATGTTACTTATACCATTAGCAATGGCATTGTAGGATGTCACAATGTTGGATGAAAGGGAGCTAGCTGTAGGTTTGGAGGAAGGGAGCAAGGCCAATAGACTTTGTAACTGTTCTCTTGTGAGCTCCACCCCAGAAGAAGATTGATCCTCATCTGTTGAACCAATGTCTCCAGAAGCAGCAATGAAGGCCTTCTTTGGCGTGTATCCATTAGGAAAACCCGGAGGATAACCATGCTTCTGAAACCATGTGTCAACAGTGTGATTCTGCCTACCACAATGAGTACACTGCCTCTGACCCTTAGTATTGGACTTCTGGTAAGATGGTTTACCTTTCCCAGCATATGAACTTGGAGAAACAGAAGCTTGTGAAGAAGCAGATTGAACTGCCAAGGCCACAGGCTCTGGCAGAACACCAATATTAAGATGACGCTCCTGCTGAATGATCATAGAGAAGATTTTGGGCAAATTTGGCAAAGGATCCATCAAAAGAATCTGAGAACGAGCTGCAGCAAAATTGTCATTCAAACCCCTCAAGAAACACAATACACAATCGTTATCTCTGTATTTCTTGACAATCTTCACATCCTCACAACAACAACCAGTGGCAGAAAGATAAACATGAATTGGACGGTAATTGCACATTTCGTCCCACAAGATTTTCATCTTAGTATAGTAGGCAGTAATAGACAAATCTCCCTGATGTAAAGAATAAAGCTCATGATGAAGATGAGAAATACGAACCAAATCGCCCTGAGAAAAACGAGCTTTGAGGTCCTTCCAAACATCCACAGCAGAATCAAACCAGATGATGCTAGTTGCAATATCATGAGTGACAGAATGATTGATCCAAGACAACACCAGATTGTTGCAACGCTTCCAAGCAGAAACCATAGGATCAGTGTCAGGAAGTTTCGGAATCGAACCATCGACGAAGCCAAATTTGTTCTTCATCTGCAACGACATCTCCATGGCTCTAGCCCAACCATGGTAATTACTACCATCAAGAACAGGGGAAACGAGAACCAGAGAGGGATTCTCATTCGGATGGATGTAGTAATCATGTGTGGAATCTTGCAAATTTGCAGTGGTGATAGGAACCCTAGCCGCCATTGTTGGACAAAAAACTTCAGGAACCAGAAAACCAAGGGGAACACGAAAAAATCAAATTGATAAAAAGAAAACGATCGATTTAGATTAGAATCGAAGAACTACGATGTTGAAACGAAGAAAATCAAAGCATCAAAGAGAAGAGAAAAGGGAAACGATGGAAAACGAAGAAGATGCGGAAACGAGAGAGGTTTCTCTCCTGATACCATATTGAAACTTACACAAGGTAAATAAAACTTGTATATTGGTAAAACTTGCATTTGAGTCATTACATGAATCATATTTATACAAGAGGTAAAAGCTAACAAACTCTAACTAACTCTAACAAACTATTTTCAGTTTTGTAACAACCAACTAACTATACACTAATAAAGCTATACAGTGTATGTACAATTTCAACATCATGAGAAACATAAAAAACATTGCATGTTGTAAAAGCTCTAAAAGGAAGGCATAATTTAAAGGCTCACCAGGGTCACAAAGCTCATCAGGAACAGCCAATGAATGTCCTTCTATCACATACAGTAACATCACCATTTTTTCAAAATTCACAAATCCTACTGAAAACCACAATTGAATATTGAGTTTCGCTCGAATTCTTACTCTAAATACGAATCCAGATTCTAAATGTCCCAATTCAAAACCAAGATTGTTTAATTTCAGATTTAATCACAAAAAACCTAAAGCTTCATAATCAATATAGTGGTTTCATGCAATTGAGTTGTGGTTTGAAATCAATATAGCATAGGTTACACAGTGGTATGAAAAAAATCTGAGAGAAACGCAAAAACTTACAAGTTCGGTGCTAGTCTGACGGTTCTCGTTCCAGCGTAGCGCGGATCTCTCAGGTAAACTTCAAAATTGCCACACACTCCTTTTAGAGCTATAAAATCAAATAATAACTAGAAATGGAAATTTAATTGCAAATTCTAATTAATGAAAAAAATGCTATAAAATGATTAAAAAAATTAATGAAATTAAATTGATTTAACCTTTTTTTGTTGAGATTTTTGAATTAAAGTGATTAAAAAAATGAAAAATACACAAAATAAATGATTTTTATGTTGACTTTTAAAAAAAAAATATGCATCAGATGAAAAAAGTAAGGGGTAAAAATAGGGTGTGACAGAGAGGCTATTTCTGAGCAGAATGTTGTGTCGAAGATCTTGCGTTCTTTGACGGGAAGATTTGACAATATTGTAGTGGCGACTGAAGAGTCGGAGGATCTTGTGACATTGAGCAAATATGAGCTTCAAAGCTCTCTTGAGGATCATGAATAAAGGATGGAGGAGAAAAATAATGATAAGGCAAAGGTGGGGATCACTTTGCAAGCTTGGTTCAATGAGAAGAACAAGAAGTCGAAAGGAAAATGGTCCATGAAGAGTAAAGATAATTTTTAGAATTTTGGTGGAAAAGAGTCTCAAAATTCGAAGAATTTGACTTGTTAAAAGGGTGAGAGCAGTTGCATCAAAAATGGTGGTTATAACAACTTTAGAGGTGGAAAAGGAAAGTTTGACATAAGCAAGGCACAATGCTTCCATTGTCGAAAGTTAGGTCATTTCGCAAAAGAATGCAATGTAAAATAAGGGGAATATCAAGGAGATGAAGCCAGGGTTGCAATACAAGAGGATGATGAAGAGAATAAACTTTTGGTCATGATCACGGAAGGAGAATGTAGCAACAACAGTTCCAAGAACACTGCAGAAACATTTGTAAAAGAAAACATTATGGTGACTGTGAGAGAAGGAGTCCAGTGCAACAAAGAATGGTATTTAGATTCTGGTTGTTCTACGCATATTACGGGGAGAAAGGATTGGTTTGTCAAAATTAATCAAGCCACAAAGAATAAAGTGAAATTCTTGAATGACACCACTTTAGCGGTCGATGGGATCAGTGATGTTTTGATCATGAAAAGGGATGATTGTATTTTAAATTTCTGGAATTAAATGTAACTTGCTAAACATTGACCAATTTCTTGAGAAAGTTTACAAGACTCCACTACTATGAAAAAGGCATTTAACAACAGTTGAAAAAGATATATAATCACGCAGGTCCAGACGTTGTTATGTAAAGTGTTATTGTAAATGTGTTACTTACAACCCCGGTCCTTGGCTCGTTGTAGTATACTAGAAAGAACGCGATATCACAACGGTTAGTTTAATCAACCGTTGTGATAGACCTAAAGGTCCCAAGTTTGATTCTCAGAAGTGATATTTTGGAATATATATTATTCTGGTCAGCATTCAATATACAACCACGATGTGTCATTATAGACTTTGTCAAAATATGTGTTGTTTTTTAAAAAGCAATTCTCTGCTTTTAAAATTTTTCCCATATTTTAACATGTATCTATTTTAAACATATTCTCTGTCAAAATTAATATTTACATCAAACACAAAATATGTTATTTCTCAATCGTATCATACCAGAATTAAAAATACACCGATTTGTTAATTTGAATATCAAAACTTGTATAGATCAATGACACAATTCCATTATGTACACATTGCGTAAGAAGGAATAACAAATAAGGGAAAAAAATTTGAAAATACAAAGAGATGTAATTTTTTAAGAGCTCGAGATAGGAAACCAGAAGATCTTTCCAACTTCCAAGTGAAGAAACGTATAGAATTAAAGAACCAATAATGAGCAAACTTGACATGCTTGAAATCTTCTGGCTTTTAGACTTTCAAGGATCAGAGAAGAGGAAGAATCAGAAGAAATAATATAAAATCATAATTCCTCTTTGAACCAAAACACAAAAATAACTTCATCCAAAGAAATCAGAGAAGAAGATGAATCAAAATCAAGAAGTTGTTGTGGTTGTAGAGGATGCTCTTGTGCAAAATCCTCCTCAGAATCAAGAAGTGGATAGATGCCGCGCTTGTGCAACAAAACTTTTGAGACCCAGGAGAGCTCTCAGGAAGAGGAGATCAAGAAAAAAAGACGGGTGAAAAAGCCATTCATCATCGATTCTATTAATGAGGATGAGGCAGATTATATTTAGTCAAAATTTCTCTCAGTCAGAGGATTTAAATATGATTATTAAGGCCTTTTTTATTTATTTAATGAAAAGTTCTATAAGAATTTCTTAAGTTTTTTCAATTTTTGCCAACTTAACTCTTAGTATGACGTACACTATAGAGTTTTCTCATATACAAAATATGAAGGAAAAAAACCAAAATGATTCATAAGAACAAAAGCTAAAGCTTTCTAACTTACACTAATATACACTAATGATTCACAAAACCACATTAATGATTCACACAAAAAGATTCACAAAATCACATTAATGATTCATAAAAACTAGGGATTTCTAATATAAACTAATATATCATCTTTCATTCTATGGTTATTAACGAGGTAACCCTAAATATGAAAAATACACATTCATAAGAACATTAACAGATGTGGTAACCCTAAACATCTATAAGCGTCAGAGAAAGAGAATGATGACTTATAAAAAGTGATATTAGAAGAGGATGGTGAAGATTTCCCTTCTAGAAATGATATTCGAAGTGGATGGTGAAGACTTCTCTATCCTTGTCCTCTCGTTCGCTAGGGCATCCCTATGAATTATGAACGAAACAAAGTATCTGCTACCTTTTTATTTTATGAGAAAAAATTTCACAACGGTTGTACAAAAAGACCGTAGTGATATCCATTTTATTTTTTATTTAAAAATATATAAAAAAATAAAAGGTGCACCTTAACATTAAAGGAATAAAATATTTGAGGACGATGAGGTTCGAAACCATTAAATCTTGGTTGTATCACCAAGGTGAGGTCATGAAACGTTATTATATCCTAACAATTTTTAACAAATAAATAAATAAATGTTAGCGTCTGAGTTTAGAGATTTCACCATGGTGTTTGGGAGAACCGTGGTGACTTAGGCGTTGTTGTATGCGCGTTTTATAGTAGTATTCACATGGAAGACAAGATGTTGCATGTTATGGATGCAAACGAGGTTTTTGTCCTTAAAGCTCCTATGGATGTCAATATTACTTTCAAGATTGATTTGGAGGTGATTAAGCATAGGCATCTTGCTACAGCGTTAAGTCGAGAAGAGTGGTTGTGGCACTACTATCTTGGGCATCTCAATTTTCAAGATCTCAATGCATTGCAAAAGAACGGAATAGTAACCGGGTTTCCATTCATCAAAATTCCAAATGATATTTGTGAAGAGTGTGTCTAAGTGAAGCAGTACAAGGGTAAATTTCAGCAAAGATACAAGTTCTAGAATAAGCATCACCTTGAGGTGGTATATTCCGATGTGTGTGGGCCGATACAAGTTGATTCGTTTGGTGGAAATGGGTATTTTGTCACTTTTATCGATGATTATAGTAGAAAAGTTTGGAATACCTAATCAAAAGAAAGGATGGGGTATTTGAAGTGTTTAAGAATTTCAAGTCCATGGTTGAGCGGCAAAGCGGTCACAAGGTCAAAGTTCCCAAAATGGATGGTGAACGTGAGTATGTCTCAAATGACTTTGGGAATTTTTTGATGAAGATGGGATAATGCATGAGGTAGTAACACCCTATACACCACAACAAAATGATATTCGAGAGAAAGAATCGGTCGATTATGAATATGGTGAGAAGCATGTTAAAAGGGAGAACTTTTCGAAAGAGGTGTGGGGAGAAACGGTGTCCGCAACTGCCTATTTTTTGAATAGGTTTCCTAAAAAATTTATAAGATAACATTGGAAGAGGTGTGGTCTGGATTTAAACTCAATCTGAACCATTTGAGATTTTTTGGTTCTATGGCATATCGACATGTTCTGGGCTAACTTAGAAAGAAGTTGGATGATAAATGGGATATAATGATACTTGTAGGATATCTACCTACTAGAGGTTATCGTTGTACCCAAAAATTTTCCCTCTTTTATTTTTAATTTTATATAGGCTTATGCTTCATTATCATTCATTCATTGGCATAACATTGTTTCAAGTGAGTGGGATCAAGGGTTTTGATTATTTGAGTATGTGACACTCTGAGAAAGAGGATTAACCTTCATGAGAAAGAAACTTGAAGTCTCATCATCATGATCATAATCTCAATACATAAGACACCTTTGTTCAAGAGATTCTTAAGCTCCCTCAGAGGAACTATGATTTTGAGTGTTGATCATCACCTCTTAACTTTTGACTGTTGACTAGGGTTTTGGTAAAATTCAAGTTGAGATTGAATTTTTGAGAGAAACAAGTTTCCATGATCCATAATACATCTCAAGGCATCTATGTGTGAATTATTGATCATCACATTTCATCATAAGAATCAAAATTGGTTGAATATGAGAGGAATTGAATGCATCTGATCAAAAGTCAACAGAAAAGTCAAAAGTTGACCAAAAGGGCATTTGTTCAAAATTGAGGTCAAAGTTCAAAAGATACGAAAATGTGGTCATTAGTTGAAGAGAATAAAGAGAAATCACCAATTTTGAGATTACTTGCATAAGAAGTTATTTTGGAAACTTAGAAAGCTTTCTAAGCGTAGAAAATTCGTCTTCATCTTACCATCTTTCAAGAATCATATCTCTTTCATCATGGATAAAAAATGTGCAAAGAATGGCCTGAATTGAAGAGGAAACTTCTCTCTACAACTTTGTAGAGGGTGTGATGTTCATTAAATCCATGGATAAAAAGATATGGAAGCACAAAGTGGTGTGTTCATTATGATTTGGAGTATTTTACACTTAGTGATATTTCTAGAATTTAAGTCAGTTTGAGTGCATGATGTAACACCCCATTTCTATCCAACGAATTATATAAAATCAGAGTTACAAAATTTCCAACTAACAAATGTAATGCTACACTTTCAACTTGGAAACAACGAAATTCGATCACCTATACTTCAGATACATAACATATAAAATTCAGATGAACTAATAACTACCTGTTTAGTCTTTAAAAATAAAATAAATTTCATTGCTACGCAGCGGATTCACAAATTCAACTGAAAACACATTAACATCTTGTCCAACTCAAAACAGATTTAAGACAACAAATCTTTAATGAAAACAACTTAAAAATTCAGCAACATAATGAAAACCAACAATAAAGAAAACATGTGTTCATCCACCCGAGTGCTACGTATCAGAGCGACAACATCGATTCAAACTAATGAAGGTAACAACTATCCTTCTTGATTACCTTCACGTTACCAACAGAGGGAAATATTCAAACAGAAGGGGTGAGATATCGAACCATATAATTGAGTGTATGATAAACAATTTATTAGATCAGATTATAAATATATCACCACTTCACAACTTTCAGCCAACATCAATCATCACAAGTCAACAACACAACATGTTAAATATGCAATACGGAATGTGACTCGTTATAATGCACATGCATGTGGTACCAATGGAGCAAAACTCTCAACTTATAAACCTGCCAATTAATAGAGGCATCAACAAGGCATAAGCCTTCAACTTGATTTTCCAATTCAGGCCAACTTACCGAGCATCATCTCCAACTTGATATGCTATGTATGCGACCCGATATGAATGTTAGGATAACAACAACAAAATTCCATAGCAACACAACAACAAACTAACATTGACCATAAGCCCACAACTTAATATTTTGCCCATAAATAGAGGCAATTCAACAAGACACAATATCACCTGCAAATTCGCATTGTTCAACAAGGAACACGATACCACAAATAAACAATATTTACTACAACTAAACCACGTAACTATTCGAGCTATTTCGACTATTTCCGGTTAATTAATTATCTAAATTTTTATTTATAATTACAAAAATCTTAAAATTATTTTATTAATAATATTAACTCATTTTTACTATTATTATAATTATTATACTAATGAAATGTATAAACACATATATTAGTAATTTGTAATATTGAAATTGGTTTTTCAATTGATCTTTAATTTACACTACATGATATACCACCAAAATCTTATTCTCAATTTATCTTATATAAGTCATAGTACCAAAACTTAATTGGCATATAAACATGATATATTGTCTTAGTTTGGATTTGACGCTACAGTTAACTATATATGTCAATTTGTTTTTCAAAGATAACATTACAGTTTATACTTTCACAAAGTAATGCTAAAAGGTGTAAGCTCTATTATTAAATAAATAGGTGTATACTAGTAAACTTGAAATGTTATCTCAATTTCACCTAATGCCACTCTGCTACATTATCCAAACATATGCATTGTGTTATTTCACTACAGTATCCAAACATATAGACACTTATAATGTTTCGCTACAGTATGCCCAACATATAGGTACTAATCATATACCACACTATCACTTTATTAATAAGCCTACCACCAATTCCTGCTACTTATCTTAATTTATTATAGTGGCATACTGTAGCGGTAGAAATGTTTAAGACTAAGCCATTGGATTGACTAGACTTTATACAAATCAAGATAAAAATCGCAACCGCGCTTTATTGTTTCCAAAGGAATGGGAAAAGAGAGAATAACCCAAAAAAGAAGGGGAAAGATTCAAGGTAAGAGGGTTGGTTATGCAAAGGGAAGGTATTAGCACCCTAAACATCTACGGTACTCCGCATGAGCCTCTTTGTAAAATCTGTATATTTTGGCTATGAAAAAAATGTTGTATATAAAAATGGATGGTGGAGGTGGGAAAAGAAATATATTTATTTTATAATTTTTGCACCCGCTGCGGTTTCGAACCTTTAGTGCCTACGTACCATCTTTTCGTGAAATAGGGGATCAGGGTACACATAGTTCCTCTTTTAAAAAATTTTAAGACACAAATGTGTTGGTTAATTTTATGAGATAAACATCATCGTCATTGTCCGTGTGGAAAACATACATACTACCCACAATCATGAGAAAGGATAATTTGCATTATCTCAAAGTGGAGGATATGGCTTAGATTTTAAAATCAACAATGCCTCACCCAACACCCGAGTGGAAAATATCTCTCTTCACTACATATTGTAGAAGTATAGTTGTTTGCATCACTACAAGAATTGACAAGAGTTCAATCTTTTGAGAAAAGTTTAAAGATAAAATCCAAAATGGCAAGATGGTTTGAAATGAGATTGATTGACTTTTAGTCTTCTCATAAAAAAAAGTCATGGTATTATTAAGTTGATTGGGGTTTATTTATGAAAATGTTTTGAAAATTCATGGACATAAGTCCAAGTTTATTATGAAAGTGGTTCAAGTTTAAAAGCAAGAAGAGTTTCCAAAAGGAGGAAGAAGATTTTTGAAATTAAAGAAGATGGAAGGATAAGAAAGGACTATCCTAAAGCATAAGGTAAAAGTTAGGGATAAGAACCATCTAACCAACAAGAACCCAATACTTGACATTATGAGTCAAGATAGAATTCCCATTCCTTGGATTGAAACCAAACAAGAAAACAAAACTTGACCTCTGGAGAGAACCAAACTTCAAGTGTATTAAGTCTTCATAAAAATTGGGCAGAGTAACGGTTGTATATGGGCGAATTTGAGATTACAAACAAAGGGTGTAATCACATAAACATGCACATAAAAACAGACAAGCAACCCAATGTCTTGAGGTAAACCTCAAGAACTCCAGACAGAATAATCAGATAAGATCACAAGGTCTCCAAGATAGGCCAAGATTTCTAATCCTAAGTCCAAGAAAAGTCCCATGCTCCATAATGCCAAGGATAGTAACCAAATAGTCCAAGTACCATTAAATATTTTTTAGGGTTTATGTTGATTGTGAAGTATCTTAAGAAAGGAAAAGAAAAGCTCAAGTGAGCAAAGTAAAAATGACAAGAAAATAAATGCTCAAAGGAGCAAAGATGAAAATAGCATGAAATGTAAATGCTAAAAGTAAATGGTACATAAAGCATAAAAAAGAATAAAATCATAAAGTAAGACAAGTCAATAATTAGTGGTTAGTTGGATGACCATCTTGAAGCTTGCATTTGGAACTCATTAGAGAATTGGTAGAACCAAATCCTCCATACAACAAGTTGCATTTGCTTTTTGTCAAGTATATCATTCATTTGGAATTCTCACTAGTGGCATTTAATGATCAACAATGTTTAAGTGATCCGCGTTGACCAAAGGTGTTGTAGATCCATTAGAGGATTGGTAGAACCAAAGCCTCCACACAATGAATCTCAAAGTTATTGGATCAAAGAGATCAAATTAACATACTTGGGCTTACAAACATAAGTTTGGGCCACGAATGATCATTTATTCGAATCGGGACAAAATTTAGCGCTATGTTAAGCAATCGTAAGTGGACTTATATAGAAGTCGCCCCTATTTTGAGGCCGGTCAATAGCAATCTATGCACCATTTGTTTTGAGACATGATATAGAGATCATGCTCCAACAATATTTAGTCCAATAAGAAGGGGATGAGATAAAGAGGGATGAGAGAGAATATATAAAACACTTTTGAATTAAATTTAATCAAACTATTATTAAAATCATTCATCCATTTTTGTGGAGTTAAACTCAACACCATGGATCCAATGATGTTAATAAAGTTCATGATCCAAAATTTAACCCAAGATCAGCCAGAAAATAGTCACAAAATAATATCACATTTTAATATATACAAAAGGGTTAAAAAATAATGTTTAAAAAATAGAAAATAAAGAGAAATATATCAACTATGTTCAAATTAATCAAGAAATAAAAAGTAAGACCATAGAAAAATCAGAAAAGGGCTCAAATAATTTTACAAATTTTTTTGGTAATTTTTTAGTGTCAGAAACTATTTTTAAAATTAAAATAAATTGGTAAAATAAACCAAAAATGATAAAAAATAGCAAAGTCAGGAACAAAAATAAAATAAGGTCACGAATATTTGTCACAATATCATTGGATCATTTCATAATTTTTTCAGAATTTAAAAATGTATAAAAGTATTTTTAAACATTTAAAACAAATCAAATAAAGTGTAAATTTATAAAAAATACCAAAACACAAAATTAAATTGTGAAAAAATAAAAATCAGAAAGAGAATAATCAAAAATATTTTTCATAATTTTTTCATATTTTTTGGACTGAAAATGAATTTTCTATGATTTTTTGAAATTTAAAACAATTAAAATATAAAAATCAGAAAAAGAAAATAAAAGTAAAATATGTGGACCATTGGATGAAAGTCAAAAAGCGTTAGTAATCAAATCCAAGGGATCTGGCGTAATGTGCATATCATAGTCATTAGTGAATAATGTACAAAATCATTAATTAAATCAGATTTTAAAAAAACAGATGGCGCGCCTTCATTGGTTGGAAGATGACACGTTGGTCATCTTCAACCTCCAACCAACACGAATTGCAAGTCTCTCAAACTGTAAAATCAAAATCTCAGACATATGCAACTCGCTTCGTCTCTTCAAGATGAAGACAACCACACTCTCGCGCCAAATTTATATAAATTGTAGCTCAAGCAATTTGGAAGGAAAGTTTTGAAAAGAGATTTAAAATTTCATGGTCAAAACGTATTTCTAGAAAAAGGTAAGTGTTGCGACTAGAACCAGGGCAATGGGAGCATCACAATGATATCAAAGTTTTGAAGAATTGATGAAGGAATCTACCTATTGAAGTTGAGTTGCAGAGCTCTGAAACTGGACTTCTATGGAGCAGTATAGGGCATGATTCTCAAATGTAATTATATGGTTAGCTTCAGGGAAGATCAATGAAGGTGAATTGATGGAAAAATTGGATTGAAAAAGGCTCTAGAATGGATTTTGAAGTTACTGAATTCTAAGTTATGAAACAAGTTTGGCATGGGTGATTCTGGCTATCCTAGCTTGAGAAAATGAATGGGATAGTTCATGTATTTATAGGAGAAGAAAATGGAATCAAAAAGAAGAGTGAATGATGCGTTTTGGAGGGAATCCGTGCAAACCTGATGCACGAGTTAAGTGTGATCTAAACTTCACCAAAACTCATCCAATTCTTGCGTTTTGATGGGCTAATCCACTTGGGAAAGTTGGCTAATCATGTTTAGACCCAAAACGCGTGTTAATTTGAGGTTTAGAGGTTGTAACATGAAATTCAAATTCTGACTTGCAATGAAACTTCCATCCCAAGTTACCACTTTTGAAACAATGGCATTCTTAGCTCAAGGGGTCTTAAGGCACGATTCTTGATGCTTTAGAAAGATGAGGTTACAAGATTTGCAATGGAAAAAGAATGGAGTTAAATGGATGCTTGAGCTGAAAGTTGTATTGAGTCGAAGTTGAAGAAAAAGGGTTGACTTTCCATACTTAGAAATATTTCAAATTCTTCTTCAAAAATGACCTATAATGTCTTGCATCCAAACATGGCTTTCCACTTGGAATTTGCTCTTGACCAAAAAAGATAGCATGAAGTAGATCTCTTGAATGACATTTTGAAACTTGAATCATTCAAAATATCCAAAATTTGAGAGAGTTATGAATTATTGAAGTTGGCAAAAAATCATGAAATGACCTATAATCTTTTGTATCCTTAAGGCAACTTCCATCCATTTTCTCACTTTGCACATGAAAGAAAGCATAAAATTCACATATTCAAGATCATTATGGAAAAATAATGGACTCAAGGTGATAAAAATTGACCAAGTTATGACCATTTGAAGTCACACATGGAAAATTGGGGATTCATCTAGAGGACTTGTAATCTTTCTTCCTCATCAAGTCTCTTCCTCTTGAAAACTCCTTGGAACTTTTGAAGTGATTTTTTAATAACCCTTTGAAGAGAAGGATGTCTTTGGAATCACTCAAAAATAACAAAAGATGAGCAAGATATATTCCTTTGAAATTCAAAACCCTAGCTCCTAGATCAAGAAAAATGCCTTGAGGAACTTTGACAAGCTAGAACAAACTTCTTGTACCAACATTATTGCTTTGTGAATAGAAGTTGTTTAGGATGATAATGAGAACTATCAAGAAGAAGAAGTTGAAGCGACAAGTCGACCTGACCTCTTCATCTAAGGAAGGGGAGAATCAAGAAGAAGAGAAGGATCCCAGTCCTGCAGTTTCTGACAATGATACCGATTACAATGATGAGCAATATCCTCCTACTGAGGATAGATACAAGCAGTTGGAAGATCTTCTGAGTGCCATGGAAGTTTGGAAGATACCTGGACTGGATTTCGAAGAATTGGGATTAGTGTCAGGAGTGGTCATCCCACAGAAGTTCAAAGCTCCAGTTTTTGCTAAGTATGATGGGGTGTCCTGCCCAAAACTTTATCTCCGTTCTTATGTCAGAAAGATCCAGCCCCACACCGCTGATAGAAATATGTGGGTTCATTTCTTTAAATATAGTTTGTCAGGGACTCAACTTGAATGGTTCTACCAGCTGGAGGGAGCCAATGTCCGAAATTAGGATGATCTGGATGTTGCTTTCTACAAGCAGTATCATTACAATGCCGACCTTGCTCTTACTCGTACTCAACTCCAGAGTATGTCCGTGGGTGAAAGTGAAGGCTTTAAATACTATGCACAGAAATGGAAAGACTTGGATGGGAGAGTCCAACCCCCGTTGTCTGATAGGGAGCTGGTTGATATGTTTCTGGGGATGCTATCTGGTCCATTTTTCAATCATTTGATCGGCAGCTTGTCAGCTGGCTTCATCGAGCTGATTCTAATTGGAGAAAGAGTAGAAGTTGGGATTCGAAGCGGAAAAATACAGAAGGATGCCTCTTCGAGTTCAGTAAAGAAGCCTTTTGCTGGTAAGAAAGAAGCCAGTGCCATCTATAGCCCGAGGGGCCAAAACAGGCCTGAACATCGTCAGACAGTAAGTGCCGTGATGATACCTAGACATGCAGTTGCTCCACAATGCAACAATAAACAAAGGGTGGAAAGACCACAATGGAAGTTTACCCGAATCAATATGACATTGGTTGAAGTGATACCTCATCTGTTGAGATCCAACTTGGCAACCTTGAAAGAGGCTCCCAAGAATCCAAATACTACATCTCCCCGATATAATTCGAATTCTCGGTGTGCCTATCATTCTGAGAGTCCTGGCCACGATACAAATGACTACTGGGCTCTGAGGAACAAAGTAAAAGACTTGATTGAAGCCAAGGAAATAGAGTTTGATGCTCCGGAGAAGCCCAATGTCATAACTGCTACCATGCCTAAGCACAGTCGTGGAATTAATGTTGTTGATACTGACTTGTTTGTGACCTTGGTGGATGTAGTTTCTACTCCTCTCCGGAATGTGAAGAAGAATTTGCTGTTGGCCAGTTTATTTCCGGGTTATGGTGAGGGTTGCCACACGTGTTCGTTTCTACCTTCTGGTTGCCGTTTGTTGAAGTTAGGTGTTCAACGCCTGATGGACATCAAAGAATTTTGTTTGAGAAAACTTTGGTTCCTGTTGTTCCATCTGAAGACATTGCCATTATAACCATTTCCGCCAATCCTTCCAAGGTTTCCTCGAGAAGACCTGTTAGGATTACATCTGCTCCAAAAATTGCTCCGCTGATAATCACTGTTCTTGATCTTGTTCCATATGTCTCGGACAAAGCTGTCCCCTGGAATTATGGTGCCGATGTGTACTATCATGGAATCAAACAAGAGTTGAAAGATGAAGAGGCTGATCCTGATATTGGTAACATTGTCAGAACCAGCAAACCCGAAGTTGAAGGGTCTTCTCTCCCGAGATTTCCCCAAAGACTGTCAACAAACCTATTGTCATTCCATCTGATGTTCCTGCAAGTACATCAACTACAATTCCTGTTCTTACTCCAGTTATTACCCCTATCGGCAAATCGTCTGATACCCGCGACAAAGAAATTATAGGTGAGCCTTCCCGGACGGAGGCGCCTAAGAAAATTGTTGTGGAAGCCTCTAAGCAAGAAATGGAGGAAATACTGAAAATCATTAAGAAGAGCGACTACAATGTAGTAGAGCAGCTGGGGCAGACCCCATCAAAGATATCCATGTTGTCTTTGTTGTTGTGTTCCGAAGCCCATGCAAAGGCTTTGATTGCATTCCTCAATACTACACATGTGCCGAAGGAAACTTCAGCTGATCAGTTCAAATATTGTATGGCCAACCTGACTGCTGATAATGGGCTGGGTCTTTCAGATGCAGACTTAACACCGAAGGGAAGGAAGCATAATGATGCTCTGCATGTCTCGATTGAATGCAGGGGCACCACCATGGCTCATGTGTTGGTAGATATTGGGTCTTCGCTGAATGTTCTTCTGAAGAAGGCGTTGGACCGATTGGATTGCAATGGTTTGACTTTAAAGCCTAGTAACGTTGTGGTAAGGGCTTTTGACAGATCGAAGAGAATGGTGCACGGGGAGGTGGACATCCCTGTCAAAGTGGGTTCTCATACTTTTGGGTCCACCTTCTATGGGATGGATATCAGGCCGTCGTATTCTTGTTTACTGGGTCGTCCTTGGATCCACGAGGTTGGGGCAGTTACCTCCACACTCCACCAAATGCTGAAGTATCTGGTAAAAAGGAAGATTATCATTGTGCGGGGTGAAGAGGAGTATATGGTGAGCCACCTTAATTCCTTCTGGTACATAGAGATGAACGGGGAATTCATAGAAACTCCTTGTCAGAACTTCGAAGAGGTCCCTCAGATCTTGGCATCGACTAAAACTACTACCAACAACAAACCTCCTCTGAAGATGGCTTCTCTCAAGGACGCCAGGGCCGTGGTTGAAGAAGGTAGGTATGCCAATTAGGGTCAGCTCCCTGATTTCACTCATAAAACTGACAAATTTGGTTTGGGCTTTACTACAAGGGCTCAAAGGGCTATGCGACACGATCGGGCTGGAAGACCTCCCCTACACATCAGTAATCAGAGAATTAATGCCATTAAAGACAACGAGGAGGACTCAGACATCGACAACTGGATCTATCCAACTACCAACGGTGGACCGAGTAACTGGATGACTAGGGACTTTATACCAGTTTCTTTTATTCCGCAGTAATTAACTTACTTGTTTTGAGATTTGTAATAAACAATTTAAAACTTTACGGCCTTGTGCCTTGCCCGAGGCACATTGGTTTTGTTTGTGAGGGCTGTTATTTGTCATTTCATATATCATTAATAAAGCATTGGACGTTTCTTGCATATAAATTTTGCGCTCTCTATTTTTCTTTTCTATTTTTTCACTTTATCAAAATAGCTATTCTCTTACACACGCTCACGTATCATAATGCAGATCCATATCCACTCAGGATCCCTTTGATAACAGCTCTGCTATTGCCAGTTATGACTTCAAAAATCCGATCAACCAAGCCGAAGACAAAGGTGAGGATGATTGTGATGTGCCTGGAGAACTTGCTAGGCTACTACAACAGGAAGAAAGGGCCATACAACCTCATGAAGAGCCGGTTGAGACAATGAACTTGGGTACTGAGGAAGACAGAAAGGAGGTTAAAATAGGTGCAAATCTGGAGCTTAGCATCAAACAAAGGTTGATACAGATGTTGCACGACTATGTTGAGATCTTCGCCTGGTCCTACGAAGACATGCCTGGTTTGGACACTAATATTGTGGTACATCGCCTGCCGACCAAAGAAGACTGTCTGCCGGTTAAATAGAAGTTTATCGTATGCGCCATGAAATGTCAGAGAAGATCAAGGCAGAGGTCATGAAACAGTTCGATGCAGGATTCTTAGCTATCACTTCCTATCCACTGTGGGTTGTTAACGTCGTTCTGGTACCTAAAAAGGACGGTAAGGTACGGATGTGTGTGGATTACAGAGATCTGAACAGGGCAAGCCCGAAGGATGACTTCCCACTTCCTCACATCGATGTTCTGGTCGACAACACCGCACAACACAAAATATTCTCCTTCATGGATGGTTTCTCTAGCTAGAACCAGATCAATATGGCTCCTGAAGACATGGAGACGACAACCTTTGTTACACAGTGGGGCACCTTCTGCTACAAGGTAATTCCTTTTGGGTTGTAGAATGTTGGGGCAACTTATCAGCGTGCCATGGTCGCTTTGTTCCATGATATGATTCACCATGAGATAGAAGTTTATGTTGATGATATGATAGCCAGGTCTCAGACTGAAGAAGATCACCTTGATCATCTCAAAAAGTTGTTCGACAGGTTGAAGACATACAAGCTAAGGTTGAATCCGAACAAGTGCACCTTCGGGGTAAGGTCTGGTAAGCTTCTGGGATTCGTTGTCAGCGACAAGGGTATTCAGGTAGACCCTGCAAAGGTGAAAGCTATACAAGAAATGCCAGCGCCCCGTACAGAGAAAGAGGTTAAAGGCTTCTTGGGACGCCTGAATTATATCGCCAGGTTTATTTCACATCTAACTGCTACTTGCGAGCCAATCTTCAAACTTCTGAAGAAAGATCAAGTGGTAAAGTTGAATGATGAATTCCAGACCACTTTTGAAAGAATCAAGGAATACCTTCAAGAACCACCAATTCTGATGCCTCCGGTTGAAGGAGGACCTTTGATATTATACTTGACAGTGCTAGACAATTCAATGGGGTGTGTACTGGGGCAGCATGACGAGTCTGATAGAAAAGAGCACGCCATATATTACCTTAGAAAAAAGTTTACCGACTGTGAGACACGATACTCATTGCTCTAGAAAACTTGTTGCGCTTTGGCATGGGCTTCTCGCCGACTGAGACAGTATATGCTGACTCACACTACCTTGTTGATATCAAAGATGGATCCGATCAAGTACATTTTCGAGAAGCCCGCTCTCTCCGGAAGGATAGAAAGGTGGCAAATGATCTTAACTGAGTACGACATATAATATACAACCCAAAAAGCAATAAAGGGGAGTGTATTGGCTGATCATTTGGCTCATCAGGCCGTGGATGACTACCAGTCCATGAATTTTGAGTTCCCGGATGAGAATATCATGTTGGTGACTGACTACGAAGAACCTGGACCGGATGAAGGACCTGGGGAGGGATCCCGATGGTCTATGTATTTTGATGGAGCCTCAAACACATTGGGAAACGACATTGGCGCTGTAATCATATCTCCCGAGGGCTGTCATACTCCGTTCACTGCCCGATTATGTTTCAATTGCACCAACAACATGGCAGAGTATGAAGCGTGCATCATGGGTCTTCGAGCTACTATCGACCTAAGGATCAAGTTCTTAAGTGTATTCGGGGATTCCGCTTTGGTGATAAGTCAAATCAAAGGCAAGTGGGATACGAAGCACCTGAATCTCATTCCTTACAAAGAGTATGTATTGACATTGCTCCCACACTTTGAGGAGGTAACCTTTGAACATTTCCCACGAGAGGAGAACCAGTTGGCGGACGCGCTAGCTACCATGTCTTCTATGTTCAAGGTTAGGTGGGACAATGAAGCTCCCCAAATCACCATTGAGAGGTTGGATGAACCAGCACACTACTGTGAGATTGATACCAAAGAAGTGGCAGACAAACCCTGGTTTCACAAAGTCAAAAGGTATCTCGAGGCTCAAGAGTATCCCGAAGGGGAATCTGTCAATGATAAGAAGTTTCTGAGAATGTTCGCTGCAAAGTTCTTCCTCAGTAATGGAATCCTCTATAAATGCAACCATGACTCCACACTATTACGGTGCATAGACAAGAGCGAGGCATAAAGGATCATGGCAGACCTAGACGAAGGTACCTTTGGCACTCATTCCAGTGGATATGCAATGGCAAAGAAAATCCTACGGGCAGGATATTATTGGTCCACTATGGAAGCCGACTGTTATCAGCACTCTCGAACTTGTCATAAATTCCAAATCTACGCTGATAAGGTGCATGTGCCTCCGGTCCCCTTAAACGTCTTGACAGCTCCGTGGCCCTTTGCAATGTGGGGCATCGACATGATCGGAGAAATCAGGCCCACCGCTTCCAATGGACATCGCTTCATCTTAGTAGCCATTGATTACTTCACGAAGTGGGTTAAGGCAGCTTCCTTTGCTACAGTAACCAATAACTTCGTGGCGTGATTTATCCGACACAATCTGATCTATCGATATGGTGTGCCAGAGAGAATTATTACTGACAATGGTAAGAATATCAACAACACGATGATCACCAAGCTCTGTAAACAATTTAAGATACAACACCATAATTCTTCTCCCTATCGGCCAAAGATGAATGGTGTTGTTGAAGCAGCTAACAAGAACATCAAGAAGATTATACAGAAGATGACAGTGACATATAAAGACTGGCATGAGATGTTACCATTCGCTCTTCATGGGTACCGTACCTCAGCGCGGACGTCGACAGGGGAAACACCCCACTCTCTAGTATATGGCATGGAGGCAGTCCTACCCATCGAAGTCCAGATACCTTCTCTCAGGATCATGAAGGATGCGTGTTTGAACGAAGACGACTGGATCCGAACTCGACTTGATCAATTAAATCTAATCGATGAAAAAAGACTTACTGCTATCTGCCATGGTTAGACATACCAAAAGCGAATGATCAAGGCTTTTAACAAGAAAGTCAGGCGTCAAGAATATCAAGTCGGGGATCGAGTGATCAAACGCATCATACTGCCACAAGGTGATCCCAGGGGAAAATGGACCCCCACGTACGAAGGGCCATTTATGGTTAAGAACATTTTCTCGGGAGGAGATATGATTCTAACCACCATGGATGGTGACGACCTTCCTCACCTTGTCAATGCAGACATAGTGAAAAGATACTACACTTAATTAAAGACCCGCTAGGTTGACATACCTAGGCAAAAACAAGGGCTTCCCGACGAACCAAAAGGGTTCGGGCAAAAGTAAGGGATGAAAATGAAAAAAATGTGTACACCCGGCAAGTCGAAAACCCGAAAGGGAGGCTTGGGCAAAAAAGGGTATCTCGGTGGACCGAAAACCCGAAAGGGTGGTCCAGGCAAAAGTTAGGGATTGAAGCGTATCACTATGTCTCATTGGATCATCTTGCGACCAGACTTCGGTATCGACTATCAAGCTCGGACGACGCTAATCAATCTGATCAACCTTCGGCCAAGAAGCAAAGTGATGAGACGCTTGAAGATATAAAGGCAATAGCAGAGTTGGAACCCAATGGGGTTGTTTCACATAGCTATTTTTATTTCTTTTACACAAATTGTATAATTTCTATCTTTCGGCGGTGTTCTCTAACTAGATTTTCAGCCTCTTTGTACAAAAACGCGTATTATAGGCCAACTTCAAAAATCAATACAAATCATTTCCACAAAAAACTTCAATCTGTTTTTCTTTTTCTATTTTGTTTTGAAAGAACGTCCAATGATTTATTTTTGATATATGCATTTGAAAATGATTGCTGCTCATAAATACTTACATAAGAAACAAAAGATAATTACTCGTAATTCCAGAAACAAAAAAAAAAACAAAAGTGCCAAACCCAATGGTTACTCCGCCCAACAGGTATCGGGATAGATCCAGCTTGGGAACATAATTATTGGTACATACACTCCCCAAAGAGTAAAAGTATCCAAAGGCATTGATGTCAGCTTTCCTGAAACAAGACATAACCACCCCAGTTGAGGTTCATAACCGCGGGCGAGTCGGTACAAACTCATTCCCCAAGCAGAGTTTATTTCTCCAAATACAGAGGCTCGATCCCCGACAAAGTTCATCACTTCAGCTACAAGAATACATTTTCTAAGTTCATTCCCCGTAGAGTTTATTCTCAAGCAGTATCTCCTCCAGACGAAATATTTACAAATCTCCAGCAACTGTCAGGGATTTATTTTCCCAGACGCGAGCATACCCCGATAGCATTTCATGAACATACATCATGACATACGCATACATATCATATACGACAAAATCTCATTTTTTTTTGAGAACATCATCTCATCCTGCATTTCATGCATCGCATATAACTAACCATGATATCTTTCCAGGAAAAGAGGATTAACTTCAGCAAATTCAGCAATTATGCAAGTCACATCTACATACAACTAACAGAAACTCAGTTCCCTAAACCAAACGGGTCAACTAATCTACACTTTCATATCGAAGTAACCCTACGACACAGGTTCCTTCTCACAGCCCTACTATCAAGGCTTTCATATCAAAGTAACCCTACTATCCAGGTTCCTTCTCACAACCCTACTATCCAAGCTTTCATATCGAAGTAACCCTACTATCCAAGTTCCTTCTCACAACCCTATTATCCAGGCTTTCATATCGAAGTAACCCTACTATCCAAGTTCCTTCTTACAGCCCTACTGTCCAGGCTTTCATATCGAAGTAACCTACGACCCAGGTTCCTTCTCACAGCCCTATTATCCAGGCTTTCATATCGAAGTAACCCTACGACCCAGGTTCCTTCTCACAGCCCTACTATCCAGGCTTTCATATCGAAGTAACCCTACCATCCAGGTTCCTTCTCACAACCCTACTATCTAGGCTTTCATATCGAAGTAACCCTACGATCCAGGTTCCTTCTCACAACCCTACTATCCAGGCTTTCATATCGAAGTAACCCTACTATCCAGGTTCCTTCTCATAGCCCTACTATCCAACTTTTATATCGAAGTAACCCTACTATCCAGGTTCCTTCTCACAGCCCTACTATCCCGGATTTCATATCGAAGTAACCCTACTATCCAGGTTCCTTCTTGTGATACGGTGGGAAGAACTGACTGTTTTTTGGAATGTTGGTTTGCGTTTTGCGTTTGTTTTTGCAAAATGTCGCGGTAAGCAAGAGTCGCCACCGACTTTTATTTTATCCAACAAGGAAAGGAAAAAAGCACAGAAAAATTCCTTTTTCGAGATATTTCTCGGGTTTGGGGGGTAGATTATAGAAAGGGAAGGTGTTAGCGCCCTTTCTATTCGTAGTTATCTACGGGCTCTTAGGTACTTGCTCAATTGTTTTCAAAAAAAATTTCTTTGTGTTTGTGGGTTTGAAAAAGTTTTTGTTTGAAAACTTCGATTTAACTCTTGCTTCTGTCCTCAAGAGTGTAATGAAGTGTTTTGAAAACTTTATTCGAAAAGGAGTGTAAGTGTAAAAGTTTTATTTTTTTTGAAAGAGCAAGTATCTAAGAACTATCTACCTACTCGAAAAAGGAATTGTTCTATGCTAATTTACTTTAGACAATGATATCCCACTATTAGTGAGTAGGTAGCACCGACGTTGGAGTTTAAGGGTCAATTCGAATGAGGGACATACGGTCACTAAAGCAATGTTAGGACGCCTTAGCGGTAACCTTAATGTCTTAGATAATTTGTTTGAGGCAACAATATCCGAGGCAACCATTTCGAGGAGACTATGATCTTTTAGACAAGAGGGCGACCTCTAAAGTGACCTATACTCAATGACCGTGTACGAAGGCAACCAAGTGGGGTGTACCCTAAGAATGCGCATGTGCGAGTGTGTCGTTTTCAGTTATTCTTATCTTTGTACATGTTAAGGGTGATCTAATTTGATTTTAAGATTAACATTCAGTCTTGTCATGCAAACCCTATTATCAAACATCTACCAGTTATAATTTGGGGAATTAAAATGCGGAATTTAAATTACAAGGCGTCGGGTATTTACATCGCCAAAGACAAACCCTTTGAAAAATAAAATAAAGCGATAAAAATAATTAAATGTCCTATTTAACTATTACAATCCGGAAGCAAATACATTAATATGATAATAAATAAATAAAGCGCGTGGGAAATTAGATCGAGTGCTAATTTTAGGGTTTTGACCCTTTTGAAAGAAAATGCCATCTTTTTGTTGTTTTTATTTGAGAAAAGAGATTAAGTCCTAAATTAATTACTAAATTAATTATAAAATAAATTAAATGAAAAATAACATATTTTTGGAGTTTTTGATTATTTAAGAAATAAATTAAAAAATAATTAAATTAGTAGTTAAGACCTAATTAAATCTAATTAATTTTATTTATTTACAAAATAGGTTAAAGTTATTCTAGAATTTAAACCTAAATTAATTAATTAGTGTTTAATAATAAAAATAAAAGTTGAAATTTGATTGGATAAAAAAGGTATTTTATGATTTTATTTGATAAAAAAAGAACTTTGTTATTGGTTAAAAAATTAATTAAATGAAATAAAACAATTAAATAAAATAACAAAATAAATAAAAAGAGAGAGGAGTTGGGCCTGATTAGGAGGTGTAAGGAGCAATTTTTTGCTGGCACATTTGGACTTGTTCTGGTGCAGTACACGCATGTTGACCTGGCTCATGGTGCTCCTTTGATTGCTGACCATCAGATCTGGCCACTGGCGCTTGGATTGGTGAGGGCATATGATGGATTGCAAGCTTGAGCGCGCACTGGAATACCTGAAAAATAATAACATGGAGAAAGAGGGGGACTTGGGATTCAAACCCAGGTCCTGAAGGGAATACACGCGCTATGTCTACCACCACGCCAAGCTGTTTTGATTGTTATAATGATAAGCATAAAATATAATATAGTAAAACAAGATCAAGTGGTCAGAAAAAATAAAAATGTGCGCTATTTTTGAATGGTCCAATAGAGGGATGCCACGCATCATCCTTGACCTCCCGTCTGTGGCTAAAAGGTCAATCACCTATACCAACGGACAGAAGTCCGTAGCTATAAGTAGGTCCATCTCAAAAATCCTGTACAGGCCACAAAAATGATTTCCAAAGGCATGGTCGTGTTCGTCTCAACCTCCCGGTCATAACAATATCCTTCATGGAGGTCAATTTTTCCTGAAACAAAAACTCCCAAAAACTCCAAGCAAACCCTAACTATGGCGGATTGCAATACAGATCATATAAATGAAATTAAATGATGCAAAAAGTTTGAAAATGATCTTGTGATCACGAATATGCCATTAGTTTGTTCAAATGATGCCAGAATAACTCAAATTGATTTCAAGAATATGGCTACGTCGCGTGAGACTTACAGTGCACTAGGGAGTCTGAAAATGCGTGGCTTGGATCGTAATAGCTTCTGGAGATGGCCAGCAATTGATTGAGACAACTCTCGCATCCTGAAACTGCCTCTAACCTGGATTTTGATCTCCAACTTTTTTGTGATTTTCTTTCACTTTTGTTTTGCCTATACCAATGCTTGTCAACCCTTATTTCGTGTCCTTCAGCTTGCTTATGTATTGTATGTTGCATTAGGTTCACAAACCTGGCCCAAATCTCTCCATATCAATGCTCATGAATTGGATTTGATTCCACCATTAAAACCTTCCAAATTTGATTTGATTTGGATATTTTTGTGCATACAAGCCTTGATTCGAATTTGATTGTAATGCTAGCTGTGATCAAAGCCTAAAACAACCAGAAAATCAGGAGTTATCAATGCCTTGGATTTTATATGATTTTATTTGATTTAAAATGAATAAATTCAATTAAAAATCAAATTAAATAATAAAAATGAAATATGGGCACATGGCTGAAGCTAGGGAACGTGGGCAATAATACAAACTTAAATAAAGTGAAAAAGAATGGGCCCATTTGGCAAAATTTGAAGTTTTGGGGTTAGTTGACTTTTGGCAATTTTGCAAAAAAGTCCAACTTCAACAATGCATAACTTCTTCAATTTTGAACTTTTGGAAGTGTTTTTGTACCTTTTAGAAATCTTGAGATGTCCTCTAATCAACCCTTTTTGTCTCATCTCATTTTGAAATTCCATGCTCAAGTTATAAGCTTTGACAAAAAAGGTGTTTTTGTTGACTTTCAAAAATGACCTATAATGTCCAAATTCATAACTTCTTGTGAGTGAATTTTTTGATCTTGGGATATGAATATGGATTATAGGGAATTTAATCCTCTTCAAAATGATCTTTGGATGGGTCATTTCTCATAAAGTATGAGAAAGATATGCTTGGTCAAAGTTGAGTTGACTTTTCCTACAAAACCCTAATTTAGCAACCTTTGAGTCTTGATGAATTTTGAGCAATCCTTGATGAATCATGATCAACCCTTGATCAAATGATGAAATATCCTTCAAAATGAGAATATTGACAAAAAATATTGAAGTTTGACTGTATTTGAGTCACAGTTGACTTTTGCCCTAGCACAGTCGATTGTTGGACCTTTGGGCAATTGACTGAGCAAACTTCCTCTGCAAGGCTTGAAATTTGACATGGATGGTCTTGAGAGCATATTAGGACATTGGGGAGAACTTTAGGTCATTTGGACTCAAGGATCTTGATGCAACACAAAACCCTAATTTAGGGTAGACTGCCTTAGGAGAGAGCTTGTCTGACCAATTCTTGAGCAACATTGAGCAAATTGGAAATCTTTCTTGCAATGTCTTGAGAAATATGGGAGGGCAAATTTTGGGGTACAACAGATGCCCCTGTTCAATCTTCTTAAACTAGAGGATGTAGATTGGCTTTCGTGCCTTTCGTGATCCGAAGGTGGAAGATGATTGAACACTAGAGTGCCCAGAAATTTGCACTCGCATGAAGTGGTATCAGCCTTGTGATGTCGGGAATGGGATTACATATGCCATTTGGAGGAGTGTCGATCACATAAGAGATTCCTTAGCGAGAGTGTGTATACCTGTTGTTATGGAAGATTCCATTGGGGAAGTCTGGTTTTTGTTGAGGTTTAGGAACTTGCATGTACTTCAGCTGAGAGAACATCTCTGCTGAGTTTTAAGAACTTGCCCGTAATTCAACTGAGGGGGAAACATCTTCATCGAGATTTAAGAACTCGCCCGTAATTCAACTGAGAAAACTCTGTTGAGATTTAGGAACTCGTCTGTAATTCGACGGAGGAACTTTGTCGAGATTTAGGACCTTGTCTGTAATTCAACTGAGGATAATTCTGTTGAGATTTAAGAACTGGTCAGTAGTTCAACTGAGAGAAACATCTTCACCGAGATATAAGAACTCGCCCATAATTCAACTGAGAAAAATCTGCTGAGATTTAGGAACTCGTATGTAATTCAACGGAGGAACTTTGTCGAGATTTAGGACCTTGTCTGTAATTCAACTGAGAAAAAATCTGTTGAGATTTAAGAAATTGTCAGTAATTCGACTTGGGGGAAACATCTTCATCAAGATTTAAGAACTTTCCCGTAATTCAACTGAGAAAACTCTGCTGAGATTTAGGAACTCGTCTGTAATTCGACGGAGGAACTTTGTCGAGATTTAGGACCTTGCCTGTAATTCAACTGAGGATAATTCTGTTGAGATTTAAAAACTGGTCAGTAATTCGACTGAGGGAAGCATCTTAATCGAGATTTAAGAACTCGCCCGTAATTCAACTGAGAAAACTCTGCTGAGATTTAGGAACTCGTCTGTAATTCAACAGAGGAACTTTGTCGAGATTTAGGACCTTGTCTGTAATTCAACTGAGAAAAACTATGTTGAGATTTAAGAACTTGTCAGTAATTCGACTGAGGGAAACATCTTCATCGAGATTTAAGAACTCGCCCGTAATTCAACTGAGAAAACTCTGCTGAGATTTAGGAACTCGTCTGTAATTCAACGGAGGAACTTTGTTGAGATTTAGAACCTTATCTGTAATTCAACTGAGGATAATACTGTTGAGATTTAATAACTGGTAATTAGTTCGACTAAGGGAAACATCTTCATCTAGATTTAAGAACTCGCCCGTAATTCAACTGAGAAAACTCTGTCGAGATTTAGGAACTCGTCTATAATTCAACGGAGGAACTTTGTCGAGATTTAGGACCTTGTCTGTAATTCAACTCAGAAAAACTCTGTTGAGATTTAAGAACTTGTCAGTAATTAGACTTGGGGGAAACATCTTCATCAAGATTTAAGAACTTGCCCGTAATTCAACTGAGAAAACACTGCTGAGATTTAGGAACTCGTCTGTAATTCGACGGTGGAACTTTGTTGAGATTTAGGACCTTGTATGTAATTCAACTGAGGTAATTCTGTTGAGATTTAAGAACTGGTCAGTAATTCGACTGAGGGAAACATCTTGATCGAGATTTAAGAAATCGCCGGTAATTCAACTGAGAAAACTCTGCTGAGATTTAGGAACTCGTCTGTAATTCAATGGAGGAACTTTGTCGAGATTTAGGACCTTGTCTGTAATTCAACTGAGAAAAACTCGGTTGAGATTTAAGAACTTGTCAGTAATTCGACTGAGGGAAACATCTTCATCGAGATTTAAGAACTCGCCCGTAATTCAACTGAGGAAACTCTGCTGAGATTTAGGAACTCGTCTGTAATTCGATGGAGGAACGTTTTCGAGATTTAGAACCTTATCTGTAATTCAACTGAGGATAATTCTGTTGAGATTTAAGAACTGGTCAGTAGTTCGACTGAGGTAAACATCTTCATCGAGATTTAAGAACTCGCCCGTAATTCTACTAAGAAAACTCTACTGAGATTTAGGAACTCGTCTGTAATTCGACGAAGGAACTTTGTCGAGATTTAGAACCTTATTTGTAATTCAACTGAGGATAATTCGGTTGAGATTTAAGAACTGGTCAATAATTTGACTGAGATAAAAGCTTCATAGCTGAGAATTTAATCTCATCCTTCCTAAAAGATAAAGGTTAGCTGTATGTAATGCATGATATGTATCAGGTAATGATGTTCTCAAAATAAATGAGATTGTGTTGTATGATGCATATATGCATGTGTCATGATGTATGGAAGTGTAATGTTTTTAGCTGGGGAAAATAAATCCCGGATAGCTGCTGGAGAAAAGAGTTGAATTCTTCGTTTCCGTTGGGGATGGCGCACGAAGATGATTGTGAGAATAAACCTGCAGGAGAGAATAACTCCGTTGGGGAATAAGCTGATGAGGAAATGGCTCTGTGGGGAGGACATGCTTTGCTGAGGATTCCACCAATAAATTTTGCCGAGGATGAATTACCGTTGCTGGTGATACTGAATCCTGTTGGGGATTGACTTCTTGTTTGTGAAAGGAACGAACTCTGTTGGGGATGATATTCAGTTGCGACTTCACTGGGGATAACTTTTTAGACTCTACTGGGGATAATCTTCCAGAGTCTACTGGGGATGATCCTCCAAACTCCACTGGGGAAGCTTTTTCAGACTGCGCTGGGGAAAATTTCAAACTCCACTGGGGATATTTTGTACTCCGCCGGGGATGATAAGACTTTTCAGTGTTGATGGTAGATAAACTCTGCTTGGGGAGAATATTACCGATTCATTCACAGTTGCAAGTTTCAGCTGGGGAGAATTAACACCACTGTCCCTTTCTTACTCTACGGGGAGTGGATGTTACTGGGACGCATGCCGAGGATATGACGATGGCTTTGCATCGAGACTTTTCTTCCCCTGTATCTGCGGGAGAAGGTGCCTGCGGAGGCCTTGTGAATCGGGTATTATCCCAACCTATGAGGTGCTTGGTATCTCTCGATCGAAATGACAAGCCTTCTTCTGGTAGGCAAGTGACGAGATGACGGGACATAGTCGTACGCTTTAATCCCTAAATTTTTCCTAGACCGCCCTTTCGGGTTTTCAGTCCATCGGAATACCCTTTTTTGCCCAAGCCGCCTTTTCAGGTTTTCGACTTGCAGGGTGTACATATTTTTTCATTTTCATACCTTATTTTTGCCCGAACCCTTTTGGTTCGCCGGGAAGCCCTTACTTTTTCCTAGGCCAGTCGACCTAGTGGGTCTTTGATTATGCGTAGTACTTTTTTGACTATGTCCACGCTCTCAGGATGTAGGGAGGTGTCACTGTCAGTAGCGTTGTCACGATACTAGAAGATGTTTGTCTGATCGTGGAAGATTCGTTGCTGGAATTCATGTCCAAAGCCCTAAGCGATTCAGATGGATATTTGCCCCTGGATATTTGGCATCTTTGAGAGATTCCTTGAATCTTGACTTAACTGCCCTAGATGATGGACAATGATCATGTCTGCCCCTTGGTTGGAAGTGCTTTTTTCCACTTGAGGTGACCCTTTTTATTGAAAAGGTTTTTGTTCACTAGATATTAGTCGTGCGAATTTCTCTGCTGTTGAGCAAATAGTCATATGCAAACAATGTTATTTTAAGAATGCAAAGCTTATGTATGTTTTGAAGTTCTTTGAAAATGCAGTTTTCAATAAAACAAGCGAATTTTTGTAAAATGTGATGTCAACTCAGGATTTACAGCAAGCCCTACAGGAGTCAGGATACCTTTTGTAACATTATGCTTTCGAACTAACCCATGCTTCAGCTAGGACTTTTAAGGTTTATAACATGGTCTGGCTCACGGTTCAAGAAACAAAGGATAAAGGCTCAAATTTTATTTGTACCCACCTGTTCTTCGTGATATTCTTCGATCCTAAACTCAGCTAATCGTGCATTAGATCTTGTTTGATTCTTTACTCTGATATACCAGTGATAGTTCGGATACTGAAAATTTATTTTGAACAGGCAGTCATTTTGTTGAGAGTTTGCAGGATATCTTTCCTTTTGATTTGTATTATCCCTGTATTTTGCCTGAACTGTTTCTTTTTGTGATTACAGTCAGCGGGATGCCCCGGTTTTGTAAGTCTCCTTCATAGGTTTTGACTTAATGGGTTTTTATTTCTGAGAGATAATGACTGCCTATCTTGACGATTATAAGGAACCATCACCGTCTCTTGTTTTGGAAGGACCTTTTTGATGCCATTCATTGTGCACCTGGATTAAATGAGAAAACTACCCTGCCCCAGGTTGTGATTAAGGGTTTTAATTTGTGTGAAAAGAAAAACTCCTACTTCTTTGGCTCAAAGGGGTTGACGAGGGATTATCTTCCTTATAACTCCACTGTTTAGGATTTGAAACAATGCATGTACATCGTCAGCGGGGTCTGTTCAAAAGCATACTGTAGAGATTTTGGTATCATTTTTGTCATCCTCCCTCTAAAGGCTTAGAATTTTTTTAATTGAGAGTTTATCATCACAAAAATGAAAGCAATTTGAATATAGTGAATACGAATGGATTGATTCAAAACAGGCATATGCGATGCATTGATAAAGTAACAAAGTTTGACATGAATAAATGTTTGAACAATCAAAAGAAAATTACAAATTGAAAATTCTAATGAACAAAAGTCTTCTCGTCTGGTCTTGTCACTTCAAATGGTGAGCCTTGGAGGGATGGTAGAAGAACTCAACCTGACCATCTTGTGTGAATTCCAATGCTCCTTTATCAATCAGGTTTTGAATTTTGTACTTCAACTTCCAACAGTCGTCACTATCATGTCCTGGGCTTTTAGAATGGTATGCACACCTTGCATCAGGATTGTAGTTGGGTGAAGAAGTCGTAGGATTCAGATGAGGTCCTACTAATGTCACCAGATTCAATCTCAACAGGTGTTGTAAAGCTTGAGACAACGGCATGTTAAGCTTGGTAAACTGCCTTTGATTAACCCGTTGTTTATGGTAGGGTTGTTGTTGGACCCGTGAGGTAGTAGCAACTTGGAGAGGTCCATTCTTTACCAAACTAAACCCTTGTCTTCTTGGAGGCTGATCAATGACTTGGTCCCTGGCCTTGACTGTTTGCTTCATGCTGTTGTATCTGTCTTGATGAAGCTGGATGATAATGGTTCTCAGCTCTTCTTGTTCCCGGGCTAAGCTTTAGTTAAAAACCATCTGCCCCATCATCTGGGTTCTCATTGCATCTACCTCAGCTTACAATTGTTCCAGCCGTTCGTCCTTATTGTCTTCAGGACTTTTCTTGACCAAGTTCCCAACGAGGAGTGTTTTCAACTCTTCCTGCCCCTTGGATAGGTTTAGGAAGATTTCCCTGAACTGAGTCTCTTGAGTATGAAGATCTTGGTTGTCTTGTTGGAGAGCCATTGCTGAAATAAACAGCGAGAACATGAGAGACCTGTATTGGGAGACCTGTTATGCAATGATATGTATGATATATGGATTCAACGTTTTCAAGGATCTCGCGGGGTAAACAAGAAACTGTTAGAATTTGTTTGAAGAAACTTCGTGTCGCTAAGAGTCCTTCTTTAAGAGTCAAGCTCACTATATCGAGTGGGTCTTAGACCCTGACTCAAGTCATCGTGTTTTGATTTATAGACGACATTGGCTAGAGGAAAATAAATCCTCTTTGCCCCTTGCTTGACGTCTGATTTTCCATAACCTGCATTACAGACCCTTGAGATCCTTGAAATGGTTAAGGAAATGTTAAGGCATGATGTTATGATGTGTATGCTATGCGTTTAAGCAAAAGTGTGAGGTGTTGTAAGTAAACCCTGCAATAAATCTAAATTATTGGATAAGGACTGTAAACAAAACCTGCAAGGAACTCATGTTGTCAGATAACAAGAATGTGCAAGTAGTTCAAGTTTTGAAGGCACACAAGTCACACAATAGCTCTTAAATTTCAGGCTGGCATGGAGTTTAGGTATTACCCTCTTTCAGTTTAGTTGGTTCAACCTGTCCTAGTAATAGTAACCAGGTTCTAGACGATCTCAATATCACTGACCACCCTCGATCAGTCATAATTCTAGTTTAGAAACCTTTTCTTGCAGCCGGAATCATCGCGAGAGTTTGGTCTCAATGAGTGTAGCATACTGCTACTTTTCTATGGCCAAGTTGGTCAATTATAGGTTCTAAGGTCAGTTGGTGCTTAATGACCCCTTAACAGACCCATATTCTCCTTGTTGCGCCACAAGGGATATCGGTACAAACTAAAGTGTCACACCAACGTAGCTACTGCTTCAACCGTATCGGTCTACACCGTACAATTCCCTCACAGTCTATTGCTACTTACCTAAAAGGTATCCCCAGATCCGGGTCAGGATCTATAGTAACTCTGATTCAAGCCCATAAAAATAAAGCAAACATATCAAACAATTGAAAATAATATGAACTATTCCTAAGGTACACCCCACTTATAAAACATCCCCAGCAGAGTCGTCAGTTCTGTGATACGGTGGGAAGAACTGACTGTTTTTTGAAATGCTGGTTTGCGTTTTGCGTTTGTTTTGGCAAAATGTCGCGGTAAGCAAGAGTCGCCACCGACTTTTATTTTATCCAACAAGGAAAGGAAAAAAGCACAGAAAAATTCCTTTTTCGAGATATTTCTCGGGTTCGGGGGGTAGATTATAGAAAGGGAAGGTGTTAGCACCCTTTCTATCCGTAGTTATCTACGGGCTCTTAGGTACTTGCTCAATTGTTTTCAAAATTGTTTTCTTTGTGTTTGTGGGTTTGAAAAAGTTTTTGTTTGAAAACTTCGATTTAACTCTTGCTTTTGTCCTCAAGAGTGTAATGAAGTGTTTTGAAAACTTTGTTCGAAAAGGAGTGTAAGTGTAAAAGTTTTATTTTTTTTGAAAGAGAAAGTATCTAAGAACTATCTACCTACTCGAAAAAGGAATCGTTCTATGCTAATTTCCTTTAGACAATGCCATCCCACTATTAGTGAGTTGGTAGCACCGTCGTTGGAGTTTAAGGGTCAATTCGAATGAGGGACATACGGTCACTAAAGCAATGTTAGGACGCCTTAGCGGTAACCCTAATGTCTTAGATCATTTGTTTGAGGCAAAAATATCCGAGGCAACCATTTCGAGGCGACTATGATCTTTTAGACAAGAGGGCGACCTCTAAAGTGACCTATACTCAATGACCGTGTACGAAGGCAACCAAGTGGGGTGTACCCTAAGAATGCGCATGTGCGAGTGTGTCGTTTTCAGTTATTCTTATCTTTGTACATGTTAAGGGTGATCTAATTTGATTTTAAGATTAACATTCAGTTTTGTCATGCAAACCCTATTATCAAACATCTAGCAGTTATAATTTGCGGAATTAAAATGCGGAAATAAAATTACAAGGCGTCGGGTATTTACATCGCCAAAGACAAACCCTTTGAAAAATAAAATAAAGCGATAAAAATAATTAAATGTCCTATTTAACTATTACAATCCGGAAGCAAATACGTTAATATGATAAAAAATAAATAAAGCGCGCGGGAAATTAGATCGAGTGCGAATTTTAGGGTTTTGACCCTTTTGAAAGAAAATGCCATCTTTTTGTTGTTTTTATTTGAGAAAAGAGATTAAGTCCTAAATTAATTACTAAATTAATTATAAAATAAATTAAATGAAAAATAACATATTTTTGGAGTTTTTGATTATTTAAGAAATAAATTAAAAAATAATTAAATTAGTAGTTGAGACCTAATTAAATCTAATTAGTTTTATTTATTTACAAAATAGGTTAAAGTTATTCTAGAATTAAAACCTAAATTAATTAATTAGTGTTTAATAATAAAAATAAAAGTTAAAATTTGATTGGATAAAAAAGGTATTTTATGATTTTATTTGATAAAAAAAGAATTTTGTTATTGGTTAAAAAATTAATTAAATGAAATAAAACAATTAAATAAAATAACAAAATAAATAAAAAGAGAGAGGAGTTGGGCCTGATTAGGAGGTGTAAGGAGCAATTTTTTGCTGGCCCATTTGGACTTGTTCTGATCCATTACACGCATGTTGACCTGGCTCATGGTGCTCCTTTGATTGCTGACCATCAGATCTGGCCACAGGCCATTTGGCACTTGGATTGGTGAGGGCATATGATGGATTGCAAGCTTGAGTGCACACTGGAATACATGAAAAATAATAACATGGAGAAAGAGGGGGACCTGGGATTCGAACCCAGGTCCTGAAGGGAATACACGCGCTATGTCTACCACCACGCCAAGCTGTTTTGATTGTTATAATGATAAGCATAAAATATAATATAGTAAAACAAGATCAAGTGGTTAGAAAAAATAAAAACACGCGCTATTTTTGAATGGTCCAATAGAGGGATGCCACAGATCATCCCTAACCTCTTGTCCGTTGCTAAAAGGTCAATCACCTATACCAACGGACAGAAGTCCGTAGCTATAAGCAGGTCCATCTTCAAAATCCTGTACATGCCAAAAAATGATTTCCAAAGGCATGGTCGTGTTCGTCTCAACCTCCCAGTCATAACCATATCCTTCATGGAGGTCAATTATTCCTGAAACAAAAACTCCCAAAAACTCCAAGCAAACCCTAACTATGGCGGATTGCAATACAGATCACATAAATGAAATTAAATGATGCAAAAAGTTTGAAAATGTTCTAGTGATCACGAATATGCCATTAGTTTGTTCAAATGATGCCATAATAACTCAAATTGATTTCAAGAATAAGGCTATGTCGCGTGAGACTTACAGTGCACTAGGGAGTGTGAAAATGCGTGGCTTGAATCGTAATAGCTTCTGGAGATGGCCAACAATTGATTGAGACAACTCTCGCGTCCAGAAACTGCCTCTAACCTGGATTTTGATCTCCAACTTTTTTGTGATTTTTTTCACTTTTGTTCCGCCTCTACCAATGCTTTCCAACCCTTATTTCGTGTCCTTCAGCTTGCTTATGTATTGTATGTTGCATTAGGTTCACAAACCTGGCCCAAATCTCTCCATATCAATGCTCATGAATTGGATTTTATTCCACCATTAAAACCTTCCAAATTTGATTTGATTTGGATATTTTTGTGCATACAAGCCTTGATTCGAATTTGATTGTAATGCTAGCTGTGATCAAAGCCTAAAACAACCAGAAAATCATGAGTTATAAATGCCTTGGATTTTATATGATTTTATTTGATTTAAAATGAATAAATTCAATTAAAAATCAAATTAAATAATAAAAATGAAATATGGGCACATGGATGAAGCTAGGGAACGTGGGCAATAATACAAACTTAAATCAAGTGAAAAAGAATGGGCCCATTTGGCAAAATTTGAAGTTTTGGGGATAGTTGACTTTTGGCAATTTTACAAAAAAGTCCAACTTCAACAATGCATAACTTCTTCAATTTTGAACTTTTGGAAGTGTTTTTGGACCTTTTAGAAATCATGAGATGCCCTCTAATCATCCCTTTTTGTCTCATCTCATTTTGATATTCCATGCTCAAGTTATAAGCTTTGACAAAAAATGTGTTTTTGTTGACTTTCAAAAATGACCTATAATGTCCAAATTCATAACTTCTTGTGAATGCATTTTTTGATCTTGGGATATGACTATGGATTATAGGGAATTGCATCCTCTTCAAAATGATATTTGGATGGGTCATTTCTAATAAAGTGTGAGAAAGTTATGCTTGGTCAAAGTTGAGTTGACTTTTCCTACAAAACCCTAATTTAGCAACTTTTGAGTCTTGATGAATTTTGAGCAATCCTTGATGAATCATCATAAACCCTTGATCAAATGATGAAATATCCTTCAAAATGAGAATATTGACAAAAAACTTGAAGGTTGACTTTATTTGGGTCACAGTTGACTTTTTCCCTAGCCCAGTCAATTTTTGGACCTTTGGGCAATTGACTGAGCAAACTTCTTCTGCAAGGCTTGAAATTTGACATGGATGGTCTTGAGAGAATATTAGGACACTGGGGAGCACTTGAGGTCATTTGGACTCAAGGATATTGATGCGACACAAAACCCTAATTTGGGGTAGAATGCCTTAGGAGAGAGCTTGTCTGACCAATTCTTGAGCAACCTTGAGCAACTTGGAGATCTTTCTTGCAATGTCTTGAGAAATATGGGAGGGAAAATTTTGGGGTACAACACTTCTCACATCCCTACTATCCAGGATTTCATATCGAAGTAACCCTACTATCCAAGCTTTCATATCGAAGTAACCCTACTATCCAGGTTCCTTCTCACAACCCTACTATCCAGGCTTTCATATCGAAGTAACCCTACGGCCCAGGTTCCTTCTCATAGCCCTACTATCCAGGCTTTCATATTGAAGTAACCCTGCTATCCAGGTTCCTTCTCATAGCCGTACTATCCATGCTTTTATATCGAAGTAACCCTACTATCCAGGTTCCTTCTCACAGCCCTACTATCCGGGCTTTCATATCGAAGTAACCCTACTATCCAGGTTCCTTATCACAACCCTACTATCCATGCTTTCATATCTAAGTAACCCTACTATCCAGGTTCCTTCTCACAGCCCTACTATCCAGGCTTTCATATCGAAGTAACCCTACTATCTAGGTTCCTTCTCACAGCCCTACTATCTAGGCTTTCATGTCAAAGTAACCCTACAGCCCAGGTTATTTCTTATAACCCTACTATCCAGGCTTTCATCTCGAAGCAACCCTATTATCCAGGTTCCTTCTCATAACCTTACTATCCAGGTTCCTTCTTTCTTATCTCCAAACAATAGTTCACAACATTGTAAGACCTGGACCAGATCAAACACGATTGGTTTCGCATTTCCCCAGTAGAGTAACAAACAACTGAAGCTCCTAAAATTCTATTTCTCCTAAGACAGATACCAACGTTCCTCAGCAGATTCCTCATCAACAACTGGAACAGGGACTCTCATCAAAAGAATGTCTCAGGAAATTAACATCATCTAGATGGCATCTTTAAGCCTATCTCCGACGGTACTCCGTTACATCTTGGGTGGCATCTTTAAGCCCATCTCCGACAATTCTCTAGCAACTTCCAAATGGAATCTATAAGCCCATTCCCGATATCACAAATCAAGTATCACTTCATGTGAGTGCAAATTTCTGGGCACTCTAGTGTTCAATCATCTTCCACCTTCAGATCACGAAAGGCAGACGAGCCAATCTACATCCTCAGGTTTAAGAAGATTGAACGGGGGCAGCTGTTGTACCCCAAAATTTGCCCTCTCATTTTAATCAATACATACTCCTAGAGATCTTCAATTTGCTCAAGCTTGCCCAAGAGTTGACTAGACAAGCTCTCTCCCAAGGAAGTGTGTCTCAAATTAGGGTTTCCATTTTCATTAAGATGGGTGGACTCTAAAGACCTCATATGCTTTACATGGTCCTAATATGTTCTCAAGACCCTCCATGTCAAGTTTCATGCCTTGCACAAGAAGTTTGCTCAGTCAACTGCTCAGATGCTTAAGAATCAACTGTATTAGGTCAAAAGTCAACTGTGGCCCACATACAGTCAAACTTCAAGATTTTTAGTCAACATTAACATTTTGAAGTGACTTTCATCATTTTATCAAGGTTTGATCATGATTCCTCAAGGAATGCTCCAAATTCATCAAAACCCGAAAGTTGCTAAATTAGGGTTTCTTAGGAAAAGTCAACCAAACTTTGACCAAGTATAACTTTCTCATATTTTACCAGAAATTTTCCATCCAAGGCTCATTTTTAAAAAGATGCAATTATATACAACTCATCTTCAGCCCACAAGTTCAAAATATCCACCCATCAAAAGATATGAATTTCTACATTATGCGTCCTTTTGAAATGTCAACAAAAACACCTTTTGGGTCAAAGCTTCTTACATGAACATGGAAGACTCAATTGAGATGATACCAAAAGGGTTGCTTAGGGGACATCCTAAGATTTCTAAAAAGTCCAAGAAAACCTCTGTAGGATTAAAATTGGAAGAGATATGCCTTGTCAAAGTTGACCTTTTTTGCAAAATTGCCAAAAGTCAAATGGGCTCAAAATTACATTTTTTTGCCAAATGGGCCTAACTTTTATGTTTGCACCTTACTTATAATATGGTCCACGACCCAAATATTCACCCACATATTATTTTCTTCATTTTTCAATTTATTTTATTTTTTATTAATTAAAAATTGAATTAAATAAAATTATTGGTGAATAATAGCAAAGATATGTTTTGATTTGATTTTTTGACAGGTTGGCAATCAAAATATGCTGAGATATCAAGACCAAAATGAATCAAGCATAATTGGTACAAGAAAGGGATGATTTGGCTCAATATAGCAAGTTTACATATGGAATGGAAATTAAATCAAATCTTCCATAATTGCAAAGATACAAGCGAATTTTATAACCCTAATTCATTCTAACATATATATATATATGGAACATGTACGAAGCATAAGAAAGGGGTTGTAGTCGTGAAAAAGCAAGAACAAAACTTCAAAATTTCAAAGGAAAGTGATGGGTCGATTTCCATTCTAGAGGCCAATTCAAGCCATCCTAGCATTGCCAATAGATTGTTGGACGTCTCAGGAACGTGTCTCAATCAATAGAAAGCCCTCTCACGCCCAGAATCAGCCCTCAGACCTCATACGGTTTGTCTTTTTTTTCAAAATTGTATTCGTGCATTCTTGCATTATTAACTTCTTTTGACTACATATATGTGTTTGTATGGATGTGTAGAAGCTTTCTGCATAGGTGAATTAATGTTTAAGAGCATGATGCATGATACGCCATTGTTAGGGTTTGAGGTTCCAAATTAGGAACTTCATGTACAGGCCAAATTGGACCACATAAAGAGTGAAATGGTACTCAGGAAGTCATGAGCGGTGTACTCATGCCCTTGGTTTTAATTATTATTGCTTGTACTTGATTTTGGAAATGTGCAGGGTTTGTAGCTACAGACATCGTCTGTAGGTAAAAGGGCGTTACCTAATACGACGGTTCCAGGAAGAAGAAGAATAGGTGGCGTGATCCCATTGGAGCATTTGAATCTCACGCACGTTTTTCAGCTAACCACGTTGTTTCGTATATTATGTTTTATTCTTATGATATTAACAAACAAACATAACAGCTCATATGGTGAAGCGCGTTAGTGGGGAGTATAAGGACCTGGATTCGATCCCAGGTCCCAACAATTTTCTTTGTTCTATTTTTCCTATACAGGATTAGATGCATCAATCTTTCAAACGCCTCACATACACCCCCATCATCCATCCAGTGGATTCATCATCAGTCAGATCTAATGTCTCCTGTAATGAAGGAGCATGTTGCACCATCAAAAGATCAGCACACGCGATTCAGCATAGGGGTTGGGCCATCAGCCTTGGGCCCAAGATCAATTCAGAATTACACACCCCTGGGACATTCAACACAGGCCCAGTTTGTTATTCTTTCTATTTTTTTTTATTTCTTTAATTATTTTTAATTAATTAACACAAAAAATATTTTTTTAAACTATAAAAATCACAAAAAATATAGAATTAGGTCTTATTTATTCAAATTATTATTTTTGGAAATAAATTAGGTTAATTAGTTTATTTAATTATTATTTTTAATTAAAATTAGTTAGAAATTAGTTTTTAAATTTGTAATTAAATTTCTTTTCTTAAATAAAAAATCACAAAAACATAAAATCTTTTTATAAAATATTTTATTCTCTTGATTTATTTAATTTAGTTTAAATTAGGTTAAGTTCAACTTCTTTTTATAATTAAAAAATAATTAAAATTAGGGTTTTAATTGTACATAACCTAATTAAGTCTTTTCTAAAAAATAATTTAAATAATTTTTCAATTAGATTTTTAGGGTTTTCAATCTTTCTCGCATTTAATTTTTCGCGCGCATTTTAATTCTTTTTATTATTATTGTAACTGCTCCGGGATTGTAATAGTGATTAGGGTTTTAAATTCAGCATTTTTATTTTCAGTCAAGATGATTATGTAACTGCCAAAGCCTTGAAATAGCTAGGTTTATTTTCTCGCACTTTAAATTCTTACAAATCTTTAACTGTCTAGATGTACGCTAATAGGATTGTATGGCAAAAATATCTTGAAATTAAAACGGTAGATCACCTAATGTGCAAAGACTAAATAATTGAAAAATTCACGTGCACATGCTCACTCCTAGGGTTTTCCTCACTTCGGTTTCCTTCGATAAATAGTCATTAAGCATAGGGTATTTTAGTGGTTGCCCTCCATTCTAAAAGATCAAAATGTCCCATTCAAATGTTGCCTCAGAAATGTTGCCTCAGAAATGTTGCCTCGGAAATGTTGCCTCGAAAAGATCTTAAGACTTTAGGGTTACTACTAAGGCTTCCTAACTGTTGCTTTGGTGACTGTACTTGTCCCTTTAGAATGTCCCTTACAAACTCCAACGATGGTGCTACCTATTCCTTAATAGTAGGATAGCGTTGTCTAAAGGAAACGAGAACGAACAATCTTTTTTCGAGTAGGTAAAATCTTAAGTACTTGCTCAATAAAACTTCTCACACAAACACCTTTCAAAACAATTTTCAAAACTACTTTGTCACATCCTTGAGGACTAATACAAGGGTTATCACGAAGTAAAACATTTTCAAAAACAAACAAGCACACACACAAGCAATTTTAAAAAGATGAACAAGTACCTAAGAGCCCATGGAAAACCATGGATAGGAAGGGTGCTAACACCTTCCCTTTCTATAATCTACCCCCCGTACTCAGAATATCTCGAAAAAAGGTTTTTTCTGTTCTTTTTCCTTTTCCAGGAGTGGATAAAATAAAAGTCGGTGGCGACTCTTGCTTACCACGACATTTGTGAATACAAAAAGCAAACCAGTAAAAAACAGTCGGTTCTACCACCGTATCACATTGGTTATCTTCAAAATATCGTCCACTTCTTTCTCTAACGTAGCTCCGCTAGTCTCACCCAAAGCCTTCTTGGGTTCAATGTTCTCAGCAATTTTCTTTCCAGCACCAATATCTCTTCGAACAACTGACGCAAACACACGACCACTGCGGGTCACCCTGCTATTTTCAGCTTTATTTCCAACATCCGGCATTGGATGGATGGGAACCTCCACTCCATCCTCTAAGATTGTAGCGTTATATTTGTAAGGCACAACCTTATTTGACTTGTAGGGGATAGGACCCGACAAACTAATCACCAATGGGGTGATAGCTGGCTTGCTGTGATACTCAACTTCAAAATGGGTGGGTGCACCAAAACAAGGCACAATGACGTTTACCCCCTCTTCAACATAATCAGTCATTTATGGAAACTCTTCGTCTGAAGATAAATACTCATCTACAGAGGCATACTCTTAATTGGACTCTTCTTTAGTCAAACAAACCTCAGCCATATCAACTTCATGATAATCATCCCTCTGACTTGTGACCTTGATAGTTCTGTTGTCTAAAAACAACTGAACACCCTTCTTCACGATTGAACATCCTCGGGAATCTCGACAGCAAACTAGGCAAGATCCATATTGGTGTTCCACCTGACCAGCCGTATGGCAGAAGGTAGCATGCAACTATACGAGGTCCTCATTCATATACTCTACATCAAAAATTCTGAATTCTCCAGGACATCCATAAACCATATTCACTTTCCTTCATACTCTGCCCTAGGCCTGATTATATGAATGAGGCCCTCATCCATCATCTCCTGCAAACCAGCCTTTATCTTATTGCAACCCTATATGTGTGTACTGCAAATAGAACAACTGGAATGGTCATGCATATAGTAGCTAAATTCACAAAGGTCTGCATGCATTTTCACCAAATCTTCTCTAACCTGATTAACATCAAAAATCCAGAAGTCGCCTGGACAACCGGCCACCATATTCACAACATTTACTCCCTCGTGTTTGGGTAGAGGATTATCTTTCACATTAGGTTCCACGTCCTTGAAAGATAGAACACCATACTTTACCAATTTCTGTACCTCGGTCTTCAAAGGATAACAATTCTCAACATTATGCCCTGGTGCTCCCTGATGAAAAGCACATGTTTGGTCTGCCTTGTAATACCAAGGCAATGGTGACTGTATGGAGGGAGGTGGTCGGGTTTGAACCAACTTCTTCTGAATCAATGCCGGTAGTAGCTCTGTATAGCTCATGGGAATAAGGTCATAAATCTCCTTTCTCTGATTATACCCTTGATTCCCCTGCTGGGACGGTCTCTAATAAGCAACAGTAGTTGGAGCGGCTTTCATAACGGGAGTAACTGAGGCGACTTGCTGATGACGCTAATAATTCCTTCTAGGAGTGTTTACCCTCATCTCTTGTATAACAACATTTGCATCTCCTTCTTTCTTCTTTGTAAACCCATAATATGGCTTCTTCACACCTCCAGATCATTCACTCTTCGTCAAACGACCGTCTCTTACAGCCTCTTCTAAGCGGATACCCATTCCTACCATTTCAGTAAAGTTACTTGGTGCACTTGCTACCATCCTCTCGTAGTGGAAAGCACCCAGCGTCTTTAAGAAAATCTTAGTCATCTCCTTCTCTTCCATGGAAGGAATCACTTGGGCGGCTACCTCACGCCATCTTTGTGCATACTCTTTGAACGATTCCCTGTCTTTCTGAACCATGGCCCTGAGTTGATCACGGTCAGGCGCCATGTCCATGTTATACCTGTATTGTTTGATGAATTCTTCTCCTAAATCATTAAAAGTATGGATATTGGCGCTGTCTAAACTCATATACCACTTTAGCGCAGCATCGGTCAAACTATCCTGAAAAAAGTGAATCAGCAGACGCTGATCATCAGTATGGGTAGACATTCTCCCCATGTACATCACCAGATGAGCACGAGGGCAAGTGTTGCCCTTGTACTTATCAAACTCCGGGACCTTAAACTTAACAGGTATCTTAACATTCGGGAACAAACATAGCTCGTTCACATTCTGCCCAAATATCTCTTTTCCCCTGAGGGCCTTCATCTCTCTCTGCATCTTGTCAAACTGCTTTTGAAAATCATCCATTCTATCATAAAGACCCAAGTCTTCACTCGGTGGAGGGAAAGGACGGTACACATCATCATTAACAAATGGAACCAAATTCACCGAAGGAAGTACAACAGGAACATGCACCGCAGGAGGTGCAGGAGTAACAATAATCTGAACCACTGGAGTATCTTGGGGACCAAGATTGAAACCTTCCGGTGCAAAATTCTCTGGAATTCCCCATGGATAACCTTGGGGCATGCGATTATGAACAACAACTGAAGTAGTAGATACGGGAATAGTCGGGGCTTCAAAAGCTGCCCTTGTTAGTTGAGGCTGAACACTCGGTGGCTGATTCTGAGCAGCCACCAGAGCTTCCATCAGAGTAGTCAGATTGGCCATGCCGGCCTTCAAAGCAGAAACTTCCTCGCGTAGCTCGCGATTCTCTTGTTCTAAGTTGTCCATCTTCTTTTTGAAATTAGCCCGAGTGTTGTATTGATGAGTCATCTTGCTGAACGAAGTAAAGAAGCTTGGTAAGACACCTGGATATGCATAACAAATGCAAAAAATATGTGCAATATGATGCATGATATGCAATGCACATGATTATTTTTACTTTGTTATTTAATATTTTAAGGGATTTATAGATTTATAGACATATTGCAAACATCAAAGTAATAACGCATTTGAAATACTGAAATTTTTTATTATAACAACTCCAAAATGGATTACAAGTTTCAATGATCCCAAGTAAAAGATGAAAATAAAATCTAAAACCCTGAGAAATAAAACTGATGGAGATCACTCTATACGTTGACGCTTCCCCGTGAGCCTGGGAATCTGAGCCTTCAAACTCTGGTTTTCCTCCGCATATCCGATGGCAACCTCCTTCCAATCATCTGAGTAATCAGCACCTGATTGAGGCTTAGGAGAAAATAAATCCCCTTGCCTCTCCATAGAATCTACCGCTCGAATCTAAAGGATCTCAATCAAGTCATCTTTCTCCTTCAAGTCTGCTCTATAGGAACTCTTTAAAGTTTTGAACTTGTTCTTCCAAGCATCCTTTTCCTATTGTATCCTAACCAAAGCAATTTTAAGCTCTTCCAGATCATTTAATAAGGGAGGAGTGGTATTCACAAATAGATCAGGCATGGGTGTCTCCCGGGTATACGACATCTTTAACTGAATAGCTCTCGATCGGACCCACTGAAGATATGGCTCCAAAGAAACAGCACCCCTAGGTCCCAAATCCTTCCTACTCTTCTTATGAATGTGACGCCAGGCCTTCGCAATCTACTCCCTATCTTCCCTATAGTCTTCTCCTTCCTTAAAAAAGAAACTACTCAAATGAATACTATTTGGTTTATCCCTCATCGGATAACTAAGCTGTCATCATGCAAGAACAATGTTATAGTTAATTCCTTCCTTTGTACCAAGAAGAGGTACATTGGGGAAACTACCACAACTGTCAATAATCTCTATATCCTGGTAAGCTTGATGATACCAATCAATATCCGAGTGAGTAAGTGCCATGATCTTAGGAGCCCAAAGGGGTTCCTTCTTGACATCCCAAAAAGCATCAGACTGAGGCATATGAGAGATAAACCACGGGTATAACAGAGGCGTGCAACAGATAATCATCCCCCCATGATAAGAATTCTGAAGATGAATAGAGTAATGAGCATCACCCAATAATGTAGGAACTGGGTTTCCAATCATGAAGATCCTGATAGCATTAATGTTAATAAACTTGTCCACATTAGGAAATAAGAACAACCCGTAAGCAAGTAGAGCAAAGATGGCCTCAAAAGCAACTGTACTCTTCATTTTGGCAAAGTAACGAGCTTTCTCAAGTAAGAACTGAGTTGGTAATCCTATAACCCCTCCTTTAGTAGTCATATGGGCTTCCACCTCAGATTTCCCCAGATGAATCAAAGAAGCAATCTCATGTGGTTTTGCTCATCCTCCAAACCGGTGAAAGGAACACGATCGGTAACAGGTAAATCTAACAGATAAGAATACTCCTCCAGTGTAGGAATCAACTGATAGTCGGGAAAAGTAAAGCAATGATACATCATATCATAGAACTGCAGAACACTTGATCTCGGGAATTAGACTAGTCAACTCATCTATCTTGGGATCCTTGAAACTGTATTTCCCGGTCTTTCTCTTTCCAGAATCCATGGTTAGAAAGTACCTGAGATATTCACAAATAGTCAATCTTTAAATCCCTTGAAATATGGTTTCTTCAAAAGATGCTTATGAGTGCATGGATGCATGATGTAACAATCATACACAAGGTCACACATATAGGGTTCATAGGTATAACGTCATGAGCATGAGGTCGGAGGTACTACCCATAAGGTGTTGGTCTAAAAGTTATCACCTGCCGAACAAGGTTCTAGAGGTTCCCAAAGTCTACATCCTTCCTCGGATATTACTAACTTCCCGATTAACTCGGTAATTAGTAATATTCTCAAGAAATACTTGTCCGAGCGTAGTATCGTGTGACAACTATTTCCGAATTACTCCTTCATAGCTTCCACACTACACCTAAAAGGCCAAGACGGCTTTGGTATTCTACGGTCCTCAGTTTCAGCAGGCTCCCAGGTCGAAAGCAGTACGTCTTCCCGATTACTCGATAAACTACACTACAGTCAAAGGTTCCTCCACTGAGTAGGGGATCTCATGCCTCCTTTTTTGGAATTACTCCCTCAAAGTTAACATGACTATACCACCCGTCTTATCTTAAAGTTTTCCCAAGTCCGGGTATAGGACTTATGAGTAATCACCAAGCACCCTGAAAACCAGGAAAATCCAGACAAACATACATACAACATATAACACAAAAACAATAATAACACATATACAGATATAAACAAAGATAGGCTTAACCCACTTAGGGATGGACCAGCAAGAGGTCAACATTTTCCCCAGTGAAGTCACCATTTTTCTGTAGCGGTAGAAATGTTTAAGACTAAGCCATTGGATTGACTAGACTTTATACGAATCAAGATAAAAATCGCCACCGCGCTTTATTGTTTCCAAAGGAATGGGAAAAGAGCGAATAACCTAAAAAAGAAGGGGAAAGATTCAAGGTAAGGGGGTTGGTTATGCAAAGGGAAGGTATTAACACCCTAAACATTTACGGTACTCCGCAGGAGCCTCTTTGTAAAATTTGTATACTTTGGCTATGAAAAAATGTTGTATATAAAAAATGGATGGTGGAGGTTAGAAAAGAAATATATTTATTTTATAATTTTTGCACCCGCCATGGTTACGAACCTTTAGTGCCTAAGTACCACCTTTTCGTGCAATAGGGGATCAGGGTACACGTAGTTCCTCTTTTAAAAAATTTTAAGACATAAATGTGTTGGTTAATTTTATGAGATAAAACATCATCGGCATTGTCCGTGTGGAAAACATACCTACTACCCACAATTATGAGAAAGGAGAATTTGCATCATCTAAAAGTGGAGGATACGGCCTGGATTTTAAAATCAACAATGCCTCACTCAACACCCGAGTGGAAAATATCTCTCTTCACTATATATTGTAGAAGTATAGTTGTTTGCATCACTACAAGGATTGACAAGAGTTCAATCTTTTGAGAAAATTTTAAAGATAAAAGCCAAAATGGCAAGATGGTTTGAAATGAGATTGATTGACTTTTAGTCTTCTCACAAAAAAATGTCATGGTATTATTAAGTTGATTGGGGTTTATTTAGGAAAATGTTTTGAAAATGCATGGACATAAGTCCAAGTTTATTATGAAAGTGGTTCAAGTTAAAAAACAAGAAGAGTTTTCAAAAGGAGGAAGAAGATTTTTGAAATTAAAGAAGATGGGAGGAGAAGAAGGTACTATCCTAAAGCATAAGGTAAAAGCTAGGGATAAGAACCATCTAACCACCAAGAAGCCAATACTTGACTATGATACGGTGGGAGAACTGACGGTGGTTTTACGTTTGTTTTCGCAAATGTTTCGGTTGAGCAAGAGTCGCCACCGACTTTCTATTTTATCCTAATGAAAGGTTTAAAAAGCACAGCAAAAACCTTTGAGATTTTTCTTGGGTTCGGGGAGTAGATTATAGAAAGGGAAGGTATTAGCACCCTTTCTATCCATGGTTATCCATGGGCTCTTAGGTACTTGCTTAGATCAACTTGCCTTGGTTTTCAATTGTTTGAAAATGGTGCTTTGTGTGTGGTTTTGAAAATGTTTTGAAAAAGATGCCTTGTCTAGGCTACCCTTGTAACAATTCTTTACTCGAATGTTTTACAAAAGGTATTTGTCTTTTTGAAAAGATGTTTCAAAGTTTTTTGAAAGTTTATTTTGAAAGTGTAGTGAGGTGTGGTTTGAAAATAGGCAAGTGTTTTATTTCGCAAGTTGACAAGTACTTAAGAGCTATCTACCCTAAAGTTCTCAAAGATTTTTGTTATGTTTTAACCCTTTTAACAATTTTGTTCCACCATTGCATTTGGTGGACAATATTGTGTTTAGGAGGTGAAAGGGACGGGCGCGGGTCATCGTTTAGACCATAATTGCAATAGTGCTAAGTATATTTGGGCAATTTTTCCTTGAAAGGGACTTGATCATTTTAGGCAACTTTCGAAAGCGTCATCGAGGGACTATGATCAATTGATTTGTATTTGTTTTGCCCAAAGAAACCTAACATGCAATATGGCCCATTTATTTGAAGGCAACAAGTGGAATACCCTAGGGGTGCAAGTGTGAGATGTGTTGTCCATTTTCATGCTTGATTATCTTGAAATTAGGTCAAACTAATTTTGTTCTTTTTATTTGCATACAAACCCTAATTCTAGCATGGTATATTTAGAAAGCGTTTAAAGTGCGAAAAGTAAAATTCCTACACTATTACAACACAATATGGGAAGGGGGATACAAATGTTCAAATGGGGGGATATTTAGACAAAGAATTTAAACCTAGCTATTACATCAATTTTGGAATATTTACAAGATAATTAATTGCATAAATTAAATGGAAAATAAAATAAAGATGCAAAATGCAAAAAAGGGGTTTTTTATATGTATGGAAAAAAAAGTATTATTTATGTCAAATAAATAAAATAAAAAAGTATTATTTTTGGAGTTTTTTGTGTTTTAAGAGTAAAACCCTAATTTCATTAAATAAATATATATATTATTTAATTTATACAAGTATTTATTTATTATGTACAAAAAATAAAATAAAATGAAGTATATTTATAAAAAGTATTTTTTGAGGTCAAATATTAATAAAATAAAAAAATGTATATATTTTTTTTGTATTATTTACCTAAATATACTAATATATGTAAATGTCTTTATTATTTACTAAATAAATATTATATGTACAAAAATAATAATATTTAATATTTATAAAAAAAGTATATTTTGTATAAAATATTTTCAAAAGAAAAAATGAAATAAAAAATCAGAAATAAAGTATATTTGCATTATTTTTTTTAATCTTCTTAAATAATAGTATATATATATTTATGTATAAATATCCATATAAACAAATAAATACCTAAAAAATATGAAAATGGTGTAAAAATATTTTTTATGTTTTTTAATATGATTAGCAAAAATAAATAAATCAGGATAAAAAAAGAAAAGTAAAAAAAACATGCAAATACACAAAATGGGCCTGGGGGGTATGAAAGCAAATATATGGTGTGAAGAGAAATGACACAAAAAAGCCCAGCCCATGAAGACCTTTCTTCAACCTTCAGCCAAAAATGTTCCAAAACGCGCGCCTGTTACTCAAGTTCAAACATTTGGATTCTTTGATCTTTTACACAAACTCACAACATAAGAAATGTTAAGCATTGAATCACGATTCTAAATATGTAAAGAACTCATCCTAACTCTCAGAACTGAGAGAGAATTTTGACATTCCCAAATCCTGACCTAACTTTTCTTCCATATTCAAACCTTAAATTCTCACAGCTCAAGCAAAATAAATAAAAAGTAAAAGCATGTACAGATTTAGGGGCATGAGTAGAACATTTCTTATTCACAAACCTAGAGCTAATGATGCCTACACTAAGAGTTAGAAGTTCACAAAGATACCTGTTTAGTTGAAGTTCTATCTGGCAATGGGGGAGCTTTCAGAGCAAGATGATGATCTGTATAGCTTGCCTGAAGTGTGGTGATGCTATTCCAATGCTTACTTTGCTTTGAAACTCCTTGAATCGAGCTATGGACCTTCAACTTCAAAACAAGAAAGTGAAAATGGTGGAACTGGTTAGAGGAGTTACAGGTCGTGTTTTGTGTTTTGGTTAGCCTCAAGTGATGCTAGGGAATTTGTTTGATGAGCTTTGAGCAAGAAAGCATGCAAGGGATGAGAGTTGGCACTCAAACTGCAGTGAGAACTCTGTTTGAGCAGTTTGAGGGTGGTTCTGAGTTTGTGGAGGTATTGGAAGTATTGGAGTCGTGTGCTAGCTTAGTTAGGATGTCTTGAAGGTGTACAAAATATTTGCTTAAGGTTTCTAATGCTGAGATCAAAGTTCTTTTGTGTTATGCTAAGTTTCTTAACACTTAAGCAAACAAAAGCCACTTGAGTTTCTAGGCAGGTAGAGGCCCCCTAAACATGCTGCTAACCTTGTCTTGATCAGTGTGTTTTGCTCATAATCTTGTGCCAAAGTGATTTGATATGTACTTGTGGATTTGCAACTTTGACATAAAGCTTGCTTTTGCAAAAATGGCTATTTCACTTTTTCCATAAATGGCTTAATTCAACATGTAATGCATAAACTCATGAAACAAGGCCTTAGCACAATGAACATGCATTAAATTATTGAGTGTTGGATGGTTTAGAGGCCTGTAATGTAGCATAAACCAAGCTGACTTGAAAATGGCATATGTTATGAACATGTACATGACCAATTCAAAAGTGAGTTTTTGCCATATTGCAAAATTCGATTCTCTCAAGTTATGAGGTTGTTTGATGAGTTCTTGGACATTTTGGAAAGCTTATAATGTGTACTACAATCCATCTTTGAAAAGAAAATTGGAATTCCAAGTGGAAGTGTATGGAAAATGGTCTTGAAGTTAGGTAGAAAACCTTGCCAAAATAGGTCAAATTTTCACTAAGTTAAGAATGGTTTAGTACCCTTGTTCCAAAAATTGTAACTTGAGATACAAGCCTCTTTTGGGAAAACTTTTTGAATCAAAGTTGTAGATTATGCAACAAGCTACAACTTTCATGTTTTGACTTTTGCTTGAATCCAAATGAATCTTGGTGAGAAAGTGGGGCAAAGTTGGAAAAAAATTAGGGTTTTTCATAACTTAGAAAAATTCTAAGTTATGAAAAATTCTCATTTCAAACCCTAATTTGCAATTTTTGATTTCTTGATGAACAAGTTTCATGATTTGGCATGTTTTGATGAAAAATGAATCTTGACTCTTGATTTTGACCAAAAAGTCAAAGTTTGACTTTTCAGTATACAGTCAAAATTGATCAATTGACTGGGAAATTCAACTGTCAATCTTGTGTACTTGGGATCTTTTGAACTTGTTGAGCATGTAAAGATGATTCCATGGGGTCCTTGAGTCTATATGTGAGCTTGGTTTGCCATTGCCTAGGTCAAACAGTCAAAAATTGCCTTTGTGCAGTCAAAACCCTAAAAATTACCATTTTGCCCTTTTGGTGATCTGATCAAATTTCTTGTGGAATTGTGATCTAAACTTGATCAAATGGTCCATATGAGTTCATAATATTGATGTGGGTCAATTTTCATGAGGTTTGACTGTCAATTGGCCACAGTTGACTTTTTCCCCAATACAGCTGATTTCTAGGTCAACTGTCCAATTGATTGGGCAAAACTTGGAATCAAGACTTGAAACTTGATGTGGATAAACTTGGGAGTCCAATATGAAGCAAGAAAGTCATCTTAGGCATTTTAGGTCAGAACATCTTTGTGCAAACACAAACCCTAATTTGGGTCAACAGTGCAAGGAGAAGTTTTGAGCAGATGAAATCCTAACTGGATCTTGATCTTCAGGGGCTTTGTGATGAGAAATCAATGAGAAATGGGAGGGCAAATTTTGGGGTACAACAGTTGCCCCTGTTCAATCTTCTTGAACCTGAAGAGTTAGATTGGCAAGTTTGCCTTTTGTGACTCGAGGGTAAAAGGAGATTGGACACTAGAGTGCCCTTACATTTGCACTTGTCAAAGCAATGGATGCGGGAATGGGCTTAGAGATGCCATTTGGTGATGGGCTTAAAGATGCCATCTGGAAGGGTGACAGAAATCTTGTCGGGGATGGGCTTAAAGATGCCATCTGGAATGAGTATCAGGAAGGTGTCCATGCTTGCGACCATCTCTGAACTGGGGATATGAATAAGCAATAGATTGACATCCGTTGTTGGGAGGAATCCGTAAACTGTTTTCAAAAGTCTTGCGAAGAAACTGAACAAGTGATAGGTTAACATCCGTTACTTGGAGAACCCGTGAACTGTTTTCAGAAATCTTGAAGTTGAATAAGCAATAGAGCAGCATCCGTTGTTGGAAAGCGTCCGTAAACTGTTTTCAAAGGTTGCATCTGAACAAGTGATAGATTAACATCCGTTGTTGGGAAGAATCCATAAACTGTTTTCAGAAGTCTTGAGAAGAAACTGAACAAGCGATAGGTTAACATCCGTTACTTGGAGAACCCGTAAACTGTTTTCAGAAGTCTTGGAGTTGAATAAGCAATAGAGCAGCATCCGTTGTTGGGAAGCGTCTGTAAACTGTTTTCAAAGGTTGCATCTGAACAAGTGATAGATTAACATCCGTTGTTGGGAAGAATCCATAAACTGTTTTCAGAAGTCTTGAGAAGAAACTGAACAAGCGATAGGTTAACATCCGTTACTTGGAGAACCCGTAAACTGTTTTCAGAAGTCTTGGAGTTGAATAAGCAATAGAGCAACATCCGTTGTTGGGAAGCGTCCGTAAACTGTTTTCAAAGGTTGCATCTGAACAAGTGATAGATTAACATCCGTTGTTGGGAAGAATCCATAAACTGTTTTCAAAAGTTTGGAGAAGAATCTGAACAAGTGATAGGTTAACATCCGTTACTTGGAGAACCCGTAAACTGTTTTCAGGAGTCTTGAATTTGGAATAAGAACCGGTGTAGGGTTCCCTGATGATGAGCTCGTGTAAAACTGCATCTGGATAAATCTGGAATAAGCATTAGAATGTTGCCATGTCTGGGTCACATCTGAACTATTCCTGGAAAGAATCTCGGAAGATAATGATTTTATTCTTTCGACTGATCTTACCTGAAAGGTAAAGAGTTAGTTATATGCAATGTCATGATGCATGATACAATGTATGTTATGTGATATGAATGTAAATGGATGCGCATGTAAGCTAGAGAGCTGTCTTGCAAAGGATAGATGAATCCGAGATGGCTGAAGGTAAAAGCATCTTGACTGCTGCCGGGAAGAATAATTCCTTGTTGTTGTTGGAGAATAAAGAGCTTGGGTTGTATACCAATCTTATGGGGAATTCCTGATGACTTCTACTGGGGAGTTCCAATCTAATAGACTCATGTTGGGGAGGTAAGACTGAGAATCTTCAGTTTGGTGGGAAGTATCTCTGGCGACTTCACTGGGGAACTCAAGATTTGCCCTCCCAAAACTCTGTGGGGAAAAGGTTCATTAGTCTGGCTTCGCTGGGGAGTGATAATTTGAAGCCTTAGCTCGGCTGGGGATACTGAAACTTAAACCCTGAGGGGAATTGAATTCTGAAGGATTCTCTGGCTGGGGATTGTAAAGATAGGTTCCTCTGGGGGATTGTATTGATAAGTTATGCTGGGGAACTCTGATGAATTCCGCTGGAGGTAGGAAGAATTTTGACGAGTGCGATCTTCCGTGGCAATAAGCTGAGGATAACCCAGTTATAAGCCCTTTTGAGGAATAACGTTAAATAAAACTCGGGAGAGACGTCCGTGCTCTGTAGGGGATAAGCTTCAAGACTTGCTGGGGATATGGATTCCAAATCTCCTGGGGGTTTCCTTTGAAAGGGTATCAAGATATCCAACTGCGCCTTCAACCTATCAGTAATCCTCTTTCTTGATTCATAAGGAAATGATTATGTTTCAAATGCATATGCCTATTTAACAAAACATTGGACGTTTCTCAAAATAAACAATTAGTGCAAAAAGAAAGGAAAAGACACGAATTTCTGGGAAAAGTATTTGTATTGACTTTCTATGAGTATATTTGTACAAAGGAGACAATCATCCTAGTAAGAGGATTTTGTCGTAAATATTGAAAGATTTATACAAAATAAAGATGGCTATGTGAAATAATTCCATGGGATTCCATTCCGCTATAGCCTTCACAACCCTGAACATCTGTCCATTCAATGCTTCGTTTGCCGATGACTGGATTGATTAGAAGCCTGGAACTGGTTGATGAAGAGATTGTCTTTGAAGTGATCCGACGAAACATAGTCATACTCTTTAATTCCCTAACTTTTGCCTGAATCTCCCTTTCGGGTTTTCGATCCACTGGGAAACCCCTTTTTTGCCCAAGCCGCCCTTTCGGGTTTTCAACTTGCCGGGTGTACAGATTTTTTATTTATTTATCCCTAATTTTTTCCTGAACCGCCCTTTCGGGTTTTCGGTTCACCGGGATGCCCATTTTTGCCCAAGCCGCCCTTTCGGGTTTTCGACTTGTCGGGTTCTTTTATGTGTAGTATCTTTTGACTATGTCTGCGTTCGCAGGGTGCGGAAAATCGTCGCCTTCCATGGTGGTCAGAATCATTGCACCACCAGAAAATATGTTTTTGATCACAAATGGTCCTTCATATGTAGGAGTCCATTTGCCCCTGGGATCACTTTGCCGCAAGATAATCCGCTTGATTACGAGATCTCCGACTTGATACACTTGATGTCTGACTTTCTTATTGAAGGCCTTGATCATCCGTTTTTGATACGTCTGACCATGGCATATAGCAGCGAGTCACTTTTCGTCGATCAGATTGAGTTGATCAAGTCGGGTCTGCATCCAATCATCTTCATTCAAACATGTGTCCTTCATAATCCTTAGAGAAGGAATCTGAACATCCATAGGCAAGACAACTTCCATGCCATATACCAAAGAAAATGGGGTTGCCCCGGTTGAAGTACGTGCCGTCGTACGGTATCCATGTAGAGCAAACGGTAACATCTCATGCCAGTCTTTGTAAGTGACTGTCATTTTCTGAATGATCTTCTTAATGTTTTTGTTCGCAGCTTCAACAGCACCGTTCATCTTCGGCCGATAGGGAGATGAATTGTGATGATAAATCTTGAACTGTTCGCACAACGCGGTGATCATCGTGTTATTCAGATTTGTACCGTTGTCTGTGATGATCCTATCTGGAACACCATACCGACATATGAGATTTTTCTTGATGAAGCGGGCAACCACATTTTTAGTAACAGAGGCGAAGGAAGCTGCTTCGACCCATTTGGTGAAGTAGTCAATGGAAACCAGGATGAAGCGATGTCTGTTGGAAGCCGTGGGCTTGATCTCTCCAATCATGTCAATGCCCCACATTGCAAATGGCCAAGGAGCAGTCAGAACGTTGAGAGGGACCGGAGGGATATGAACTTTGTCAGCGTAGACTTGACATTTGTGGCAAGTGCGGGAATGTTGATGGCAATCAGTTTCCATGGTAGACCAGTAATAGCCTGCCCTTAGGATCTTCTTAGCCATTGTATGCCCGCTCAAGTGAGTGCCAAATGTGCCACTGTGTATATCAGTCATGATCAACTTTGCTTCAGCTTTGTCTATGCATCGGAGTAGTACACAATCATGGCTTCGTTTGTAAAGGATGCCGTTGCTCAGGAAGAATTTGGCAGCAAATTTCCTTAAGAACTTCTTGTCATTGACGGAAGCTCCTTCGGGATAATCTCTAGTCTCGAGATACCTTTTGATTTCATGGAACCAAGGTTGTTCCACTACTTCTTCGGTATTAATCTCATGACAATGCGCAGGTTCATCCATTCGCTCGATAGTGATTTGGGGAGCCTCGTTATCCCAGTCGAGTTTAAACATGGAGGACATTGTTGCTAGAGCATCTGCTAGCTGATTCTCTTCTCGCGGGAAATGCTCGAAGGTAATTTGCTCGAAATGAGGCAACAATGTCAAGACATGTTCTTTGTATGGGATAAGATTAGGATGCTTGGTATCCCACTCTCCTTTGATTTGACTGATAACCAAAGCCGAGTCCCCAAATACGATCAAAGATTTGATCCCCAAGTCTATAGCAGCCTTGAGACCAAAGATGCAAGCTTCGTACTCAGCCATGTTGTTTGTGCAGCTGAAGCAAAGTCGGGCCGTGAAAGGTGTGTGACAGCCTTCCGGAGAAATGAGTACCGCACCGATACCGTTTCCAAGTGCATTTGAAGCACCATCAAAGTACAGGGTCCATCGGGATCCCTTTTCGGGTCCGTCATACGGTCCGTTACCTTCAATGTTATCCAAATTCATGATGTCCTCGTCTGGGAAGTCAAATCTCATGGGTTGATAGTCTTCGATAGCTTGATGAGCCAGATGGTCAGCTAGTACACTCCCTTTTATAGCTTTTTGGGTGGTGTACTGGATGTCATACTCAGTTAAGATCATTTGCCATCTGGCTATCCTTCCAGATAAAGCAGGCTTTTCGAAGATATACTTGATAGGATCCATTTTGGAAATCAACAAGGTAGTATGAGTCAACATATACTGTCTTAGTCGGCGAGCAGCCCATACCAAAGCGCAGCAAGTTTTCTCGAGCAGTGAGTAGCGAGTCTCACAGTCGGTAAACTTTTTGCTAAGGTAATAAATAGCATGCTCTTTTCGACCAGACTCGTCATGCTGGCCCAAAACACACCCCATTGAGTTATCCAAGACGGTCAAATACATGATCAATGGTCTTCCTTCGACAGGCGGCATCAGAATAGGAGGTTCTAGCAAATATTCCTTGATTTTATCAAAAGCAGCTTGGCAATCGTCGTTCCATTCGACTACCTGATCTTTCTTCAAGAGTTTGAAAATTGGCTCACAGGTAGAAGTCAGATGAGAGATGAATCTGGAAATATAGTTCAAGCGCCCCAATAATCCTTTAACCTCCTTTTCAGTACGGGGAGCAGGCATCTCTTGTATTGCTTTCACTTTTGCTGGATCGACTTTAATGCCTTTGTTGCTTACAATGAATCCTAGAAGTTTACCAGACCTTACTCCAAAAGTGCACTTACTTGGATTCAGCCTGAGTTTGTATTCTTTCAACCTGGCGAACAACTTTTCTAGATGTTCAAGGTGCTCCTCCTCTGTTTGTGACCAAGCTATCATATCGTCTACATAAACTTCAATCTCATGATGTATCATATCATGAAACAAAGCTACCATGGCGCGTTGATAAGTTGCCCCTGCGTTCTTCAGCCCGAACGACATCACCTTGTAACAGAAAGTGCCCCATTGTGTGACAAAAGTTGTTTTCTCCATATCCTCGGGGGCCATTTTGATTTGATTGTAGCCCGAGAATCCATCCATGAAGGAAAACACTTTGTGCTGAGCTGTATTGTCGATCAAAATGTCAATGTGAGGTAGCGGAAAATCATCTTTGGGGCTGGCTCTATTCAGATCCCGGTAGTCCACACACATCCTGACTTTGCCATCTTTCTTAGGTACTGGCACGATGTTAGCGACCCATTGTGGATAGGACGTAACAGCCAAAAAGCCAGCGTCGAATTGCTTCATTACTTCTGCTTTGATCTTTTCAGACATGTCAGGCCTCATTCGGCGAACTTTTTGCTTAATCGGTGGACAATCCTCTCTTGTGGGGAGACGGTGAACCACGATGTCTGTGTCTAAACCCGGCATGTCTTCGTAAGACCAAGAGAAGATTTCAACATACTCATTCAACAACTGTATCAGGCGTTCCTTGACACTTGGTTCCAGATTGGCACCCACTTGCACCTCCTTCCGGTCCTCCTTGGTCCCTAAGTTGACAGTTTCCAATGACTCTTCGTGCAGTAAGATGGCCCTTTCCTCTTGTTGTAGAAGTCTGGCTAGTTCCCCTGGTACTTCACAACCTTCGTCATCTTCATACTCGGCTTGATTGACCATATCTTCAGAGTTATTGAAGGATATAGCGGAATAGTCACCCATGGAATCCGGAGTGGATGGGTACCTGCATTTGTGAGCGTGGGTGTGTGTAAGGGATAGCCATCCTTAAACAAAAAATGCAAAAGGAAAGAAAATGAACACAAGCAGTTTATCAAATGAAAAACGTCCAATGAATCATTAAACATGGCATATGGATATGAAAAATAATCAAAACCCTTACAAATGAACCTACACGCCCCGGGCAAGGCATGAGGTGAAAAGATAGTGTACGGATTGTTTAAACATAAATATTACAGACCAAATAAGAAATGTTTGACAGATAAATTACTGATGAATAAAAGTGATGGGGACAAAGTCTTTTGCCTCCCAGTTGCTCAATCCTCCTTTGACAGTTGGATAAATCCACTCTTCGATGTTACTCTCCTTGTCTTCATCCTCCAAAGCGTTGATTCCATAGGGAGAAATTTTGACTGGCGCTCTTTCAATCTTCGCACGGCGCATAGCTTTCTGGCCTGCGGTAGTGAACCCTAATCCAAATTTGTCTGTTTTATGGGGAATGTCAGGTAACTGCCCCCATGCTGAATTCTTCCCTTCCTTTATTGCGGCCCTTGCGTCCTCCAGAGATGCCATCCTGGCCATCTGCCTCGGTGTCTCAACTACCAACTTTGCTATTGTTATCTCAGGAAGGACTTCTTCGAAATGCTGAAAAGGCGTCTCAATGAACTCTCCTTCTACCTCCACGTACCGGAAAGAATTCAAGTGGCTAATCATGTACTCTTCTTCGCCATGGACAGTAATGATCTTTCCCTTGACATGATACTTCAACATCTGATGTAAGGAGGAGGTGACTGCCCCAGCATGATGTATCCAAGGCCTACCCAACAAGCAAGAGTATGATGGACGGATGTCCATCACATAGAAAGTAGATTTAAACACCTCAGTGCCTATCTTGATGGGAATTTCAACCTCCCCATGGGCCATTCTCTTCGAACCATCAAAAGCTCTGACAACAATATCACTTGGCTTCAATTCCAACCCTTCACAATCTAGTCGGTCCAAGGCCTTCTTAGGCAAAACATTCAGCGACGAACCTGTGTCAACCAAGACATGTGCGAGAGTGGTTCCTCGGCACTCGACTGAAATGTGCAAAGCATCATTGTGGTTTCTACCTTTAGGAGTTAGGTCGGCATCAGAGAAACCTAATCCATTGTCCGCAGTCAGGCTAGCCACGCAATTTTGAAATTGATCCGCAGAGGTTTCCTGGGGCACATGGGCTTCCTTCAGGAATTTTATCAGGGCTTTAGCGTGCGCTTCTGAGCAAAGTAGTAGTGCCAGCATGGAGATTTTTGAGGGGGTTTGCCCCAGCTGTTCTACCACATCGTAATCACTCCTTTTGATTATTCTCAAGATCTCATCCATTTCCTTCTTGGAGGTTTCCGGGATGACCAAGGGTTGAGCCCTCGTCCTGACGAGCTCATCTTGGATTCCCTTACCTTTATCAGTAGCGGTAGGAGAGACAGCACTAGGAACAACAACATCCTCAATCAAAGGGGTTCTAGTAGAGAGTTTTATTGGTGCAGGGATGACCTTGTCGGCAGATGAGGGTCCAAAGATTGCTCTTGGAGGGGCAATCTCTGGAGAAAATATTCTCCCTCTCCTGGTGATTTTGCTCGTGCCTACAATGTTACCAATGCCGGCTTCTTCATCATCCGAAATTTCTTCATTTATTTCGATTTGTTTAATACCATGGTAGTAGACGTCACCGCCATAGTTCCATGGTATCGACTTCTCAGAAACATAGGGGACAGGCCCTGGCATTGTTATCTTCAAAGGAACAGATTTCGTAGCTGGTGTAATCTTAACAGGCTTTTTGACGGCCTTGGAAAGATTGGCGTGAATGGTTATGATTGAGACATCTTCAGTATGAGTTGGAACAACAGAAACTTTTTCAAACAAAATTTGTCGACTATCCATAAGGCCTTGGATGCCTTTCTTCAGTAACGGACAATCAAACGGCAGAGAGTAACAACAGTAACAGTCTTCTTTACATCCCGGGAAGATCCCGGCCCTTAACAAATTCAACTTGATGGTTAGCAATGGAGTTACCAGATCATTGACGTCAGCAACATACAAATCTTCTTCAATGGCATTGACATTTCGGTCGTGCTTCGGCATGGGAGCAGATATCACATTAGGCTTCTCTGGAGCGTCAAACTCCACCTCCTTCGCCTCTATCAGGTCTTGGATCTTATGCTTGAGTGCCCAACAATCATTGGTGTCGTGTCCGACACTGTCAGAGTGGTAGGCGCATTTAGCATTAGGATGATAATACGGAGAGGACGTATTCACATTCTTTGGTGCCTCCTTGATGGTGGTGAGATTCAACTTCAACAGATGGGGAAGCACTTGCGCTGGAGTCATATTAATACGGGTGAACTGCCGTTGTGGCCGTTCCACCCGTTGTTGATTTGGTCTGGACTGGTTATAGCGAGGCTGCTCACTTGAAGGGTTTTGAATCATTACGGCCCCCATGGTCGGCCGGCGCTCAGTCTTCCCTGCTCTTCTCTGAGAATATACCACAGCTGTTTCCTTCTTAAAAGGCTTCTTCTCAACACTTGCAGCAACACCCTTCTGAATCTTTCCTGACTTGATGCCAGCTTCTATTCTTTCGCCTGTTAAGATCAAATCGGTAAACCCCACGAAAGAGTTACCAATTAGATGATTGAAAAATGGCCCGGACAGGGTCCCAAGAAACATATCAATAAGTTCGCGGTCGGTTAAAGGAGGCTGCACCCTGCCAGCCAAATCCCTCCATTTTTGTGCATACTCTTTGAATCCTTCGCTTGTTCCTAGTGACATACCCTGAAGTTGGGTACGAGTAGGAGCAAGGTCCGAATTATACTGGTATTGTTTGTAAAAGGCAGTGGCCAAGTCTTCCCAATTTCTGACGCTGGTTCCCTCTAGCTGATAAAACCACTCCAATTGAGCTCCAGAAAGGTTGTCTTGAAAGAAATGAATCAAAAGATTTTTATCTGCCGTATAGGGTTGAATCTTTCTCACGTAGGACCTGAGATGCATTTTTGGACAGGACAGCCCATCATACCTCACAAACACTGGCACCTTGAACTTTGGGGGAATCACAATCTCGGCAACCAAACCCAAGTCTTCAAAATCCAAACCCGGTACTCTTTGCAGCTCCATGGCGGCCAACCTGTCTTCTAAACCTTTGTATTTATCATCAGCTGGAGGGTATTGTTAATCAGAATAATCTTCATCCTCTTCGACCTCTTCTTCTTCCACATCGGACTCGGAAGGTACCGCAGCCCCACCTCCTTTACTGGTTCCTTCATCAGAAGTAGGAGGAAATTCAAGCACTCGCCGAGCTTCTCCGTCAAATCTTCTCCCTAAAGTAGCCACTCCGAGTCTCTTTTTCTTCTTTTTCACTGGGTCTTTATTCCCCAGCAAGGTCTTGAGATCCTCCTGACCTTTAGCCAAGGTTGTAAGGAGTTGCTGAAACTGTGCATTTTGAGCTTGTAGGTCTTTGACTGTTTGCTCGAGATCCATCCTACTGAAATAAACAGCAGACAAATAAGGAAACCTGGAGTGAGACCTGCTTATGCACATGATGAATGATATGCTTATGTATGCAATGCATTCAAGGATTTAGGACATTCAAAATTGTTTCAGACAAAGAAGAACGCACGTCATATTAATAAGAAGAAATTTGTTAGTACATAAATGCCCCATGGGCCAAATATTACAAACTTCTTAAGGTAAAAATACATTGCGCATCCTCTTTGGCGCAATGTAGGTGTTGAGGGCCTCTTGCTCATGGAGTCGGCGGGTAAGCTCTAGAACCTTCTTCTCACTGGCGTAGAAGCTAGCTTCAAAAGTATTTCGTTCCTCCTTGAGTTGAATCCAACTTTTCTGCATTTCCTCCCACGATGTAGGCATGTCAGGATGTAGGACGGTGTAGGGAACCTCTCCTTCCTTGACGGGCTCTTTAATCACAGGGAGTACATGAGGATAAGGCATCATTAGACTTTGGGCTCGGGCTCGTACCCACTTGAGATAAGGCTCAAGAGGGATGGAGTTCTTGTGTCCCAGAGTCTTGCTATCAACCTTGTTGGGCCTCCCCCAAGCTCTGATGAATCTTTGGCGAAGTCCTTGCGTATCGTTGTCGAAGTCAAAAACTAGCTCAGGAATCAACATATCATGAGGGCCATCCCTCCGTGCATATCCAAAATTCCTTAAACCTAGGCAAGGGTTGTAGGTGATACCTCCTCTGATTCCAAGTAAAGGAACATTAGGAAATTCTCCGCAACGATCGACAATGATGACATTTTCTCTGGACCAAGAACACCATTGTACATCAGAGTGAGTAAGAGTCATCAACCGTTGGGACCACCTTGAGCCTTGGTCATTCTTCAAGACAGATTGTGGAAGGTGCGAAATAAACCACCTTGCAAGGAGAGGAGTACATCACATGAGAACACCCCTCTTTCTCATTGTTCGTGTGTAAAATGAGTGAAGGATGTCCCCAAGCAATATGGGTATTGGATTTCTGGACAAGAAGATTTTGACGGCGTTGACATCTACCAATTGGTCAGAATTTGGGAACAAAACCAACCCATAGATAAGGAGTGCCACAATCTCTTCAAAGGCTTGTAGGTCCAATGAGTTCCAACATTCTTGTGCCTTCTCAAACAAGAATTTTGCTAAGAATCCTTTGACGCTGCTTCTGGTTTCCCAATGCCCCTTGATGTCAGATGGTTGTAGATGTAATGCTCGAGCAACATCTTCCGGCTTTGGTTCCTTTTCCGTACCGTTGAAGGGTAGTTGATTAAGGATAGGGATTCTTAGGAGTTGAGAAAACTCCTCCAAAGTGGGCACCAACTGGTAATCAGGGAAAGTGAAACAGTGGTGAAGAGGGTCAAAGAACTGGAATAGCACTTTCATCATGTCTTCTTCAATGTTGGTGTTGACTAAGCTGAGTAGTCTACCATGTCTTTCACTGAAGGATGAGCTTTCCGGAATTCTTGAGGTGAGCTCCTTGAGTTGAGGAGAAATTCTCACAAGGTTGACTTGGATGGTGTTTCTGCGAGGGACTTCCATGACCTACAAAACAAGAACAAAGATGAAGATCCAAACCCTTGAAATGGTTAGTGAATGCATATGATGTTTTATGATGTATGCACAAAACACATGTACAAGCAAATCACACCAAACCCTAGTTTCAGGCTTGCATGGGGTTTCATAGGTAAGTACCCTCTTGAGTGTAGTTGGCTTAAAAACCTGACCTATAAATAGTAACCGGGTTCTAAGGAGCTCAATATCATTGGATCGTTTTCAATGTTCATTGTTTTGGTTTAGCCACTTAACTAGCGACCAAAATATTCCAAGAAAACAACCCTCAATGAGTGTAGCATCGAGTATCTACCAACTTCGGACAGCACCAAAGCCGGTCATCTCACTACCCCTAATAAAAGGCCAAGATGGTCAAGTAAGGTTCTAGGTCATTAGTGCTTAGTGACATCACTCAGCGGCCCCGTACTCTCCTTGATTGAACTCAAGGGTTACCGGTACTCACAAATATGTCGCACTAATATAGCTATTGCTTCGACCGTGTCGGTATACCCCGCACAGTTTCCACAACGTATTGCTATCTATGAATGTTTCCCAAAATCCGGGTGTAGGATTGCAAACCCAAACAATAGGGCCAAGATATAAAGCAAACAATTCAAACAATTTAGTCATGCAAGAGGGTGATCTAAGCCCTAAGGTTACTCCACTTTTAAATTTCTCCCCAGCAGAGTCGCCAGTTCTGTGATACGGTGGGAGAACTGACGGTGGTTTTGCGTTTGTTTTCGCAAATGTTTCGGTTGAGCAAGAGTCGCCACCGAATTTTTATTTTATCCTAAGGAAAGGTTTAAAAAGCACAGCAAAAACCTTTGAGATTTTTCTTGGGTTCGGGGAGTAGATTATAGAAAGGGAAGGTATTAACACCCTTTCTATCCATGGTTATCCATGGGCTCTTAGGTACTTGCTTAGATCAACTTGCCTTGGTTTTCAATTGTTTGAAAATGGTGCTTTGTGTGTGGTTTTGAAAATGTTTTGAAAAAGATGCCTTGTCTAGGCTACCCTTGTAACAATTCTTTACTCGAATGTTTTACAAAAGGTATTTGTCTTTTTGAAAAGATGTATTAAAGTTTTTTGAAAGTTTGTTTTGAAAGTGTAGTGAGGTGTGGTTTGAAAATAGGCAAGTGTTTATTTTGCAAGTTGACAAGTACTTAAGAGCTATCTACCCTAAAGTTCTCAAAGTTTTTTGTTATGTTTTAACCCTTTTAACAATTTTGTTCCACCATTGCATTTGGTGGACAATATTGTGTTTAGGAGGTTAAAGGGACGGGCGCGGGTCATCGTTTAGACCATAATTGCAATAGTGCTAAGTATCTTTGGGCAATTTTTCCTTGAAAGGGACTTGATCATTTTAGGCAACTTTCGAAAGCGTCATCGAGGGACTATGATCAATTGATTTGTATTTGTTTTGCCCAAAGAAACCTAACATGCAATATGGCCCATTTATTTGAAGGCAACAAGTGGAATACCCTAGGGGTGCAAGTGTGAGATGTGTTGTCCATTTTCATGCTTGATTATCTTGAAATTAGGTCAAACTAATTTTGTTCTTTTTATTTGCATACAAACCCTAATTCTAGCATGGTATATTTAGAAAGCGTTTAAAGTGCGAAAAGTAAAATTCCTACACTATTACAACACAATATGGGAAGGGGGGTACAAATGTTCAAATGGGGGGATATTTAGACAAAGAATTTAAACCTAGCTATTACATTAATTTTGGAATATTTACAAGATAATTAATTGCATAAATTAAATGGAAAATAAAATAAAGATGCAAAATGCAAAAAAGGGGTTTTTTTATATGTATGGAAAAAAAAGTATTATTTATGTCAAATAAATAAAATAAAAAAAGTATTATTTTTGGAGTTTTTTGTGTTTTAAGGGTAAAACCCTAATTTCATTAAATAAATATATATACATATATATATATATATATATATATATATATATATATATATATATATATATATATATATATATATATATATATATATATATATATATATATATATATATATATATATATATATATATATATATATATATATATATATATATATATATATATATATATATATATATATATATATATATATATATATATATATATATATATATATATATATATATTATTTAATTTATACAAGTATTTATTTATTATGTACAAAAAATAAAATAAAATGAAGTATATTTATAAAAAGTATTTTTTGAGGTCAAATATTAATAAAATAAAAAAATGTATATATTTTTTTTGTATTATTTACCTAAATATACTAATATATGTAAATGTCTTTATTATTTACTAAATAAATATTATATGTACAAAAATAATAATATTTAATATTTATAAAAAAAGTATATTTTGTATAAAATATTTTCAAAAGAAAAAATGAAATAAAAAATCAGAAATAAAGTATATTTGCATTATTTTTTTTAATCTTCTTAAATAATAGTATATATATATTTATGTATAAATATCCATATAAACAAATAAATACCTAAAAAATATGAAAATGGTGTAAAAATATTTTTTATGTTTTTTAATATGATTAGCAAAAATAAATAAATCAGGATAAAAAAAGGAAAGTCAAAAAAACATGCAAATACACAAAATGGGCCTGGGGGGTATGAAAGCAAATATATGGTGTGAAGAGAAATGACACAAAAAAGCCCAGCCCATGAAGACCTTTCTTCAACCTTCAGCCAAAAATGTTCCAAAACGCGCGCCTGTTACTCAAGTTCAAACATCTGGATTCTTTGATCTTTTGCACAAACTCACAATATAAGAAATGTTAAGCATTGAATCACGATTCTAAATATATAAAGAACTCATCCTAACTCTCAGAAATGAGAGAGAATTTTGACATTCCCAAATCCTGACCTAACTTTTCTTCCATATTCAAACCTTAAATTCTCACAGCTCAAGCAAAATAAATAAAAAGTAAAAGCATGTACAAATTCAGGGGCATGAGTAGAACATTTCTTATTCACAAACCTAGAGCTAATGATGCCTACACTAAGAGTTAGAAGTTCACAAAGATACCTGTTCAGTTGAAGTTCTATCTGGCAATGGGGGAGCTTTCAGAGCAAGATGATGATCTGTATAGCTTGCCTGAAGTGTGGTGATGCTATTCCAATGCTTACTTTGCTTTGAAACTCCTTGAATCGAGCTATAGACCTTCAACTGCAAAACAAGAAAGTGAAAATGGTGGAACTGGTTAGAGGAGTTACAGGTCATGTTTTGTGTTTTGGTTAGCTTCAAGTGATGCTAGGGAATGTGTTTGATGAGCTTTGAGCAAGAAAGCATGCAAGGGATGAGAGTTGGCACTCAAACTGCAGTGAGAACTCTGTTTGAGCAGTTTGAGGGTGGTTCTGAGTTTGTGGAGGTATTGGAGGTATTGGAGTCGTGTGCTAGCTTAGTTAGGATGTCTTGAAGGTGTACAAAATATTTGCTTAAGGTTTCTAATGCTGAGATCAAAGTTCTTTTGTGTTATGCTAAGTTTCTTAACACTTAAGCAAACAAAAGCCACTTGAGTTTCTAGGCAGGTAGAGGCCCCCTAAACATGCTGCTAACCTTGTCTTGATCAGTGTGTTTTGCTCATAATATTGTGCGAAAGTGATTTGATCTGTACTTGTGGATTTGCAACTTTGACATAAAGCTTGCTTTTGCAAAAATGGCTATTTCACTTTTTCCATAAATGGCTTAATTCAACATGTAATGCATAAACTCATGAAACAAGGCCTTAGCACAATGAACATGCATTAAATTATTGAGTGTTTGATGGTTTAGAGGCCTGTAATGTAGCACAAACCAAGCTGACTTGAAAATGGCATATGTTATGAACATGTACATGACCAATTCAAAATTGAGTTTTTGCCATATTGCAAAATTCGATTCTCTCAAGTTATGAGGTTGTTTGATGAGTTCTTGGACATTTTGGAAAGCTTGGAATGTGTACTAAAATCCATCTTTGAAATGCAAATTGTAATTCCAAGTGGAAGTGTATGGAAAATGGTCTTGAAGTTAGGTAGAAAACCTTGCCAAAATAGGTCAAATTTTCACTAAGTTAAGAATGGTTTAGTACCCTTGTTCCAAAAATTGTAACTTGAGATACAAGCCTCTTTTTGGAAAACTTTGTGAATAAAAGTTGTAGATTATGCAACAAGCTACAAATTTCATGTTTTGACTTTTGCTTGAATCCAAATGAATCTTGGTGAGAAAGTGGGGCAAAGTTGGAAAAAAATTAGGGTTTTTCATAACTTAGAAAAATTCTAAGTTATGAAAAATTCTCATTTCAAACCCTAATTTGCAATTTTTGATTTCTTGATGAACAAGTTTCATGATTTGGCATGTTTTGATGAAAAATGAATCTTGACTCTTGATTTTGACCAAAAAGTCAAAGTTTGACTTTTCAGTATACAGTCAAAATTGATCAATTGACTGGGAAATTCAACTGCCAATCTTGTGTACTTGGGATCTTTTGAACTTGTTGAGCATGTCAAGATGATTCCATGGGGTCCTTGAGTCTATATGTGAGCTTGGTTTGCCATTGGCTAGGTCAAACAGTCAAAAATTGCCTTTGTGCAGTCAAAACCCTAAAAATGACCATTTTGCCCTTTTGGTGATATGATCAAATTTCTTGTGGAATTGTGATCCAAACTTGATCAAATGGTCCATATGAGTTCATAATGTTGATGTGGGTCAATTTTCATGAGGTTTGACTGTCAATTGGCCACGGTTGACTTTTTCCCCAATACAGCTGATTTCTAGGTCAACTGTCCAATTGACTAGGCAAAACTTGGAATCAAGACTTGAAACTTGATGTGGATAAACTTGGGAGTCCAATATGAAGCAAGAAAGTCATCTTAGGCATTTTAGGTCAGAACATCTTTGTGCAAACACAAACCCTAATTTGGGTCAACAGTGCAAGGAGAAGTTTTGAGCAGATGAAACCCTAACTGGATCTTGATCTTCAGGGGCTTTGTGATGAGAAATCAATGAGAAATGGGAGGGAAAATTTTAGGGTACAACATTGACATTATGAGCCAAGATAGAATTCCCATTCCTTGAATTGAAACCAATCAAGCAAAAAAAAACTAGACATCTGGAGAGAACCAAACTTCAAGTGTATTAAGTCTTCATAAAAATTGGGCAGAGTAATGGCTGTATACGGGCGAATTCCAGATTACAAACAAAGGGTGTAATCACAAAAACTTGCACATAAAAACAAACAAGAAACCCAATGTCTTGAGGTAAACCTCAAGAACTCTAGACAGAATAATTAGATAAGATCACAAGGTCTCCAAGATAGGCCAAGGTTTCTAATCCTAAGTTCAAGAAAAGTCTCATGCTCCATAATGTCAAGGATAGAAACCAAATAGTCCAAGTATCATTAAAGATTTTTTAGGATTTATGTTGATTATTAAGTATCTTAAGAAAGGAAAAGAAAAGCTCAAGTGAGGAAAGTAAAAATGACAAGAAAATAAATGCTCAAATGAGCAAAGATGAAAATGGCATGAAATGTAAATGCTAAAAGTAAATGGTATATAAAGCATTAAAAAGAATAAAAGCATAAAGTAAGACAATTCAATAATTAGTGGTTAGTTGGATGACCATCTTGAAGCTTGCATTTGGAACTCATTAGAGGATTGGTAGAACCAAAGCCTCCACACAACAAGTTGCATTTGCTTTTTGTCAAGTATATCATCCATTTGAAATTCTCACAAGTGCCATTTAATGATCAACGATGTTTAAGTGATACGCGTTGACCAAATGTGTTGTAGATCCATTAGAGGATTGGTAGAACCAAAGCCTGCACACAATGAATCTCAAAGTTATTGGATCAAAGAGATCAAATTAACATGCTCGGGATTGAAAACATAAGTTTGGGCCACAAATGATCATTTATTCGAATCGGGACAAAATTTAGCGCTATGTTAAGCAATCGTAAGTGGACTAATATAGAAGTTGCACCTATTTTAAGGTCGGTCAATAGCAATCTATGCACCATTTGTTTTGAGACATGATATAGAGATCATGCTCCAACAACATTTAGTGCAATAAGAAGGGGATGAGATGAAGAAGGATGGGAGAGAATATACAAACCACTTTTGAATTAAATTTAATCAAACTATTATTAAAATCATTCATCCATTTTTGTGGAGTTAAACTCAACACCATAGATCCAATGATGTTAATAAAGTTCATGATCCAAAATTTAGCCCAAGATCAGCCAGAAAATAGTCACAAAATAATATCACATTTTAATATATACAAAAGGGTTAAAAAATAATGTTTAAAAAATAGAAAATAAAGAGAAAAATATCAACTATGTTCAAATTAATCAAGAAATAAAAAGTAAGACCATAGAAAAATCAGAAAAGGGCTCAAATAATTTTACAATTTTTTTTGGTAATTTTTTAAAGTTAGAAACTATTTTTAAAATTAAAATAAATGGGTAAAATAAACCATAAATGATAAAAAATAGTAAAGTCAGAAACAAAAATAAAATAAGGTCACAAATATTTGTCACAATATCATTGGATCATTCCATAATTTTTTCAGAATTTAAAAATGTATAAAAGTATTTTTAAACATTTAAAACAAATCAAATAAAATGTAAATTTATAAAAAATACCAAAACACAAAATTAAATTGTGAAAAAATAAAAATCAGAAAGAGAATAATCTAAAATATATTTCATAATTTTTTCAGATTTTTTGGACTGAAAATGACTTTTCTATGATTTTTTTAAATTTAAAACAATTAAAATATAAAAATCAGAAAAAGAAAATAAAAGTAAAATATGTGGACCATTAGATGAGAGTCAAAACGCATTAGTAATCAAATCAAAGGGATCTGGCGCACTGTTCATGTTATGGTCATTAATGAATAATGTACAGAATCATTAATTAAATCAGATTTTAAAAAAACAGATGGCGCACCTTCATTGGTTGGAAGATGACACGTTGGTAATCTTCAACCTCCATCCAACACGAATTGCAGGTCTATCAAACTGTAAAATCAGAAGTTCAGACATATTCCATTCGCTTTGTCTCTTCAAGACGAAGACAACCACACCCTCGCGCCAAATTTATATAAACTGTAGCTCAAGCAATTTGGAAAGAAAGTTTTGAAAAGGGATTTGAAATTTCATATTCAAAATGTATTTCTAGAAAACGGTAAGTGTTGCGACTAGAACTAGGGCAATGAGAGCATCACAATGATATCAAAGTTTTGAAGAATTGATGAAGGAATCTACCTATTGAAGTTGAGTTACAGAGCTCTGAAACTGGACTTCTATGGAGCAGTATAAGGCACGATTCTTAAATGTAATTATATGGTTAGCTTCAGGGAAGATCAAGGAAGGTGAATTGATGGAAAAATTGGATTGAAAAAGGCTCGAGAATGGATTTTGAAGTTACTGAATTCTAAGTTATGAAACAAGTTTAGCATGGGTGATTCTGGCTATCCTAGCTTGAGAAAATGAATGGGATAGTTCATGTATTTATAGGAGAAGAAAATGGAATCAAAAAGAAGAGTGAATGATGCATTTTGGAGGGAATCCGTGCAAACCTGATGCACGAGTTAATTGTGATCTAAACTTCACCAAAACTCATCCAATTCTTGCGTTTTGATGAGCTAATCCACTTGGGAAAGTTGACTAATCATGTTTAGACCCAAAACGCATGTTAATTTGAGGTTTAGAGGTTGTAACATCAAATTCAAATTCTGACTTGCAATGAAACTTCCATTCCAAGTTACCACTTTTGAAACAATGACATTCTCATCTCAAGGGATCTTAAGGCATGATTCTTGATGCTTTAGAAAGATGAGGTTACAAGCTTTGCAATGGAAAAAGAATGGAGTTAAATGGATGCTTAAGCTGAAAGTGGTATTGAGTCAAAGTTGAAGAAAAAGGGTTGACTTTCCATACTTAGAAATATTTCAAATTCTTCTTCAAAAATGACCTATAATGTCTTGCATCTAAATATGGCTTTCCACTTGTAATTTGCTCTTGACCAAAAAAGATGGCATGAAGTAGATCTCTTGAATGACATTTTGAAACTTGAATCATTCAAAATCTCAAAAATTTGAGAGTTATGAATTGTTGAAGTTGGCAAAAAATCATGAAATGACCTATAATCTTTTGTATCCTTAAGGAAACTTCCATCCATTTTCTTACTTTGCACATAAAAGAAAGCATAAAATTCACATCTTCAAGATCATTATGGAAAAATAATGGACTCAAGGTGATGAAAAATTGGGGATTCATCTGGAGGACTTGTAACCTTTCTTCCTCATGAAAACTCTTTGGAACTTTTGAAGTGATTTGTTAATAACCCTTTGAAGAGAAGGATGTCTTTGGAATCACTCAAAAATAACAAAATATAAGCAAGATATATTCCTTTGAAACTCAAAACCCTAGCATATAGATCAAGAAAAATGCCTTGAGAAACCTTGACAAGCTTGAACAAACTTCTTGTACCAATATTCTTGCTTTGTGAATAGAAGTTGTTGAGGATTATAATGAGAACTCATAGCCACCAAAACCACTTCCATATCTTGAAAATTGAGATAAATATGCTCTTGTGACCAATAGGAACAATGCCTTGTCCAAACATGACAACTTCTCCAATCAACCCCTAGTACTTTTCAACCAAATTTGATAATCTTGGAATATGGTGAACCAAAATAACCTTGCCATGCCATTTCTTCCAAAACAAATCCAATGATGAGGTTTGAACTTCTCAAGCTTTATTGACTAGGGCATGGAAATAAAATCATGAACCCATGAGGGGAACTTGTTGAATCTCATGGCCTTTACCTACATGGATAACAAGCAAGACAAACCAACATTGCACTTTATTTAATTAAAAGAAGAAATCAAGACAAAAATATTCATGATCACAAAAGAACATAAGTCAATGTACTTAGTAATTCCTCAAAAGGGCAAAGTTAAATATAGGGAGGGGAACCAATAATTCTAGTATGATCTTGTTGTGAATGAATCAATATGGTATGATGAAGGGATCTTAGGGGAAAAAGTTGGGGGTACAACACATACTACTACAATTGATTAAACAAATTTCTATACTGATAATAAATCATAATTTAGAAAAGATGTATTATTATTTGGAAACTCCAACTTACCCTACTGACAACTCTAAACATGTTGAAATTACACAAAACAAATAAAAATGACTTCTAATGATACAAAACAACTCTATTGATAACTTTAACAACACTATTGACAACTCTAACAACCCTACTGACAACTTTATTGATAGTTCTAACAACTCTATTAGAATAGAAATTAACCCAAGTTAACTATTTATCCAAATACTTATCTCTAATTCATAACTTCTACAAAATTATACTAACAATATTAAATCATTCTTCTTCTTCTTATTATTATTATTATTATTATTATTATTATTATTATTATTATTATTATTATTATTATTATTATTAAACTAATGAAAATATTACCTATTAGTAAACTAAAGAAATCGATGCAGTATACACATGATAACCAAACTTTCTATATATCAATATATATATATATATATATATATATATATATATATATATATATATATATATATATATATATATATATATATATATATATATATATATATATATATATATATATATATATATATATATATATATCAATATATATATATATATATATATATATATATATATATATATATATATATTATAATGCTATACCCATCATACTGAGAAGTGACGTTACAAATAATGCAACCTTATTATTCTAATTTGTAATCACTTATATGTATGCTCAAAAGTACTATTACAGTGTCGGCCACTTTACTATTCTCCACTTAATTCCTATGTATACTGCCAAGCTATAGTATAGGCTATATTGGAATATTTTATCAAATAGTGATTTACTCATGGAACACCGCAACGGTATCAATATATATTAAATTGGATTTTCAATCATCTCTTAATTTCAACAATATATCAATTTCAAACACAAACAGAAATAATTTTTTTTACAACCTAATCCCACATGCCATTCAGTTGTTGTAGTTTGAGTTTCACCAGCTTGTGTTATAGTTTGAGTTGCAGCAGTGTGTATTGTAGTTTGAGTTCCACCAGTTTCTGCTGAAGTTTGAGTTGCAGCATGGAGTATTGCAGTCTGAGTTCCACCAGTTTGTGCTTCAGTTTGAGTTGCAGCATGAGGTATTACAGTCTGAGTTCCACCAGTTTGTGGTGCAGTTTCAATTGCAGATTGGGGTATTGCAGTCTGAGTTCCACCAATTTGTGTTGTAGTTTCAGTTGCACCAGTTTCACCAGCTTGTTGAACATCATCAGTTGTAACTACCTTGACCTTCCTCTACAAAAATAAAACACATTACTTGTTAGTTCAGAATACATGATATGTCAGTTCAAAATACACACATACAATACCTTTCTCTTTAGTCCATTAGCATCTTGTGTTATGCTTTTACATGTTTGAGCATAGTGACCAAATTTTTCACACTTAGTGGATCTACAAGAAACACATGGCAATCTCCTCCTTCTAGGACCCTCTTCACCACACTCTCTTATCCTTAACTTTCTTGGTCTTCCTGGACCTTTCTTGTACATAGGGGTTAAAATCTCCTCTGACTGAACTTCTGGCCACATTTCCTCACCATTAATTGGGCTCACAGAAAAACTATAGTAATATTGCATACTTGTCTCTATAATAACAGTGATCAACAAATCCTCTGGATTTTGTTGCCTAAAACCTAAAGCAGCAACACCATGCCTACAAGGAATACCAACTATATCCTAGAAATTACAAGTACATGATCTCTTAGATATGTCAACTATAAATTCCTGTCTGTTATAGGAATGAGTGACTTGGAATTTTTCATCCATTGCCCAAGTAGGCAGCCATTGACCACTAAATGTAACCTCATTTTCATACCTCAAATTTGTCCGCCCTTTATTTTTATGGTTAAAAATATAACATTATTTGATTTTTATAAATATTCTCTTCCAAACCTATTTAAAAATATAATGATATATATAAGATCATTTGTATTTTTAAATAAATAAATATTTGCTCGTCTTCATGTCCTTTGAATTGACTTTTTATTTTAAATAAGTAACATAGCACAGTTGGTAAGGAGTGAAGCTTGCAAATATGAAGTTGTAGGTTCAAATCTCTCATGGAGCACTTTAAACATTTTTTCAATTTTTTTTGTTTATTGTTACTAATTTTATTTCTCTTTACAAAAATCATTAAAAAGCCATTTTTTTATTATTTAAATATTATTTTCGTATTTTTAATTATGGCATTTTTAAAAAAATAATTATTTATTTGATTTTATGCACTTTTATCAAAATTGAGTGCAAAAATCATAATAAACACCAAAAATATGTCTTAGTATTTAGACTAATAATCGACTTGATACATAATTTCAAATTTCTTTTTAAATCTAATTAATTCAAACATTCTATAATTAATAGGATGTCCATCTTCGAATAATTAAATGAGTCGACATATCGTCTACCAGTTTATTATTCAAAATTAAACAATCTAAACCCCCCGCTTAATTGGGCCAAGTTCAATTTCTGAACTTGGGCCCTTAATACCCCATTTGCATTTTGGGCCCAGATCAATATCTGAACTTGGGCCTTTACTTGCAAGACCCTCCTATTTAACTACCCTGTTACAAAACATACCCCTCAGCCAATTTGGGCTCAAAATATCTTTGGGTCCAAATTTTCTTCTAATACACCACTCAGTCTTAATATTTACACCCCTCCTGTGAAAGCGGGCCAAGTTCAATTTCTGAACTTGGGTCTTAATATCAAAACTTAAAACAGCTAACAAACTTCAAACTATTTTTCTACTAACTTAATCAAAACTTCAAGATCATTTTCAAAAAAGGATTAATAGCATTGTCTTCGAATCAAACTACAAACCGCGTCTACCATCACACAATTTTCAACCCGGACAAGGTTCAAGGTTAATTCAAAAATAATTCTACGCGATCTTATAAAAAACACCAACCCAACAATCGCGAACTACGAAATGGGACTCTGATTCCTCCTAAGAGGATACGTAGGCATACGATTAAAATCGTGACGAGTTCTCCTAACTAAAATTCAAACCCCTTTTCCCCTAATTAATAATTAAAATCCTATTTCCTAAGAACACGCTTATAAACCTAGTATCCTTGTGAACAACGTAGATGAGAGGTTCCTAGCACCTTCCCTTCGTCTAGAACCGAGTCTAAACCTAGAATCTCCGGACTTTTTAGGGTTATTCCTTATATTCCCTTCCTTATGATAAAAATTAAGGGTGGCGACTCTGATTTAAAAACCAGTTGCAACAACTGGCGACTCTGTTGGGGAATTCAACCCTAGGTTTAGAAGCCTTTCCCTTAGGTTTTAGGGTTTTTTTTTTATTTTGTGGGGTTTTTTTATTTCCTTTATTTATTTATTCATTTATTTATACCTTGTCTATTTTATTATTATATTTACTGTGTGGCAGGTGTGATACAGTGGCAGAACCGACAATTTAATACTGGTTTGCGTTTTGCGTTTTTTGTTTGCATAATGTCGCGATAAGCAAGAGTCACCATCGACTTTTATTTCATCAAATCATGGAAAAGGAAAAAGAACAGAAAAAAACTTTTTTTGAGATATTCTGAGTACGGGAGGTAGATTATAGAAAGGGAAGGTGTTAGCACCCTTTATATCCATGATTTTCCATGGGCTCTTAGGTACTTGCTCATTTTTCAAATTTCTTGTGTGTGTTTGTCTTGAAAATGTTTTACTTCGTGATAACCCTTGCATCAGTCCTCAAGGATATGACAAAGTTTGTTTTGAAAATTTGTTTTGAAAGGTGTTAGTGTGAAAAGATTTGTTTTGAGCAAGTACCTACTAGCATCTACCTACTCGAAAAAATATTATTCTTGTTTCCGTTTCCTTTAGACAGTGCTATCCTACTATTGAGGAGTAGGTAGCACCGTCGTTGGAGTTGTAAGGGACGTTCGAAAAGGACCAATACGATCACTAAAGCAATAGTTAGAAAACTTTAGTAATAACCCTAGAGTCTTAAGATCTTTCTGAGGCAACATTTCTGAGGCAACATTTCTGAGGCAACATTTCCGAGGCAACATTTGAATGGGACAATTTGATCTCTTTAGACTGGAGGGAAACCACTAAAATCTCCTATGCTTAATGGTTGTTTACCGAAGGCAACCGAAGTGAGCCAAACCCTAGGAGTGAATATGTGCAAATGATTTGTTTCAGTCATTTAATCTTTACACATTAGGTGATCTACCATTTTAATTCTCCAGACATTCTTGCCATACAATCCTATTAGCCATACATCTAGACAGTTAAAGATTGCGGGAATTTAAAGTGCGAGAAAATAAAACCTTGCTATTACAAGGCTTTGGGGAGGGGGATTAATTACATCACCAAAAATTGGGGATTTAAACAGTAAATAAAAACCCTAGATTAAATATTACAAACCATGAACAATTACAAAATAATGGATAAATAATTAACAAGCGCACGGTAAATTAAATACGAAAACGATTGAAAAGATAACCTAAAACTCTAATTGAGAGAAAAAGATTTTTGTTCTTGCGGATTTTTATTTGAGAAAACATCTAATTGCAAATTAATTAAACCTAATTTCTAATTGTTTTTAAATTATGAAAGAAATTAAATTAATTAATTAAAGAAATAGAAAATATTTTGTACAAAAAGATTTTGTATGTTTTTGGTTTTTTTTATTTGAGAAAAGAAATATCAATTGTAAAATTAAAACCTAGATTCTATTTGATTTTAAATGAAACAAAAATTAAATTCACATAACTTACTAATTAAATTAAATAATTTATTATTAAAAATTCTTTTTTTATATGTTTGTGATTTGTTGATTTTATGATTAATTAAGAAAACAATTAATTTTTTTGGTGAAAAATAATTAAACAAAAATTATTAAAATAAAAGAAATAAATAAAGAAAAGAAAAATAATGGGCCTGTATGCTAGCAAAATGGGGGTATGAATCTGAAATTCCAAGCCCAATAAGCTCCAAGCCCAGTCAACCTTTGGATCCGGCGTAGCATTGACTTGTACGTGTACCATGAAAATTCAAGGGAGAGATGTTAGATCTGGCTAGCTGTGCATCTAGTGGATGGGCGTTGAGGTTGTATGGAAGGCGTGTGAGGGAGTGAAGCATTGGATTGGCCTGAAATTAATAGGAAAATAATAAAATGCACACGCCTGGGATCGAAACCAGGACGTGTGCATCAAAGGTGTGTGTTGCACCCCAAAATTTACCCTCTTGATTTCAGAATTTTTATGGCTTATGTTTCATCATACATATTCATGCATTGTGACGTGATCAATGTATTCTTATTTTCTAGTTTTCTTCAAGTTGTGGAAAATGGTCGTATTGTCAATCAGTCTAAGAAGGATTTCATATCCTCATTATTTTGATCATTTAGGCTACCAAGGGTTCCATTGAATTCAAAGCATTTCAGGTTGTTTCTTTGTCTCATCAGAGGGTTCGGAATGGCAAGGGTTTCAAAGTAAATCAGATTCTTCTCTTATCCACTGGCCCTTGTGCATGGTTTTTGGTCACCAAAATATATGATGCATTTATTGTTAAAATTCGTAGTCTCATCTTCATGAGCTTCTTTTTATCATTACACAAAGCACCTAGGGTCCGTGATTCAGTGCAATATTAGGGTTTACAGTTGAGGTTATCTGGAGTCAGAGTTTGATTTATGATAAAAGCTGTTAAGCTTGAGAGCTTGCTAAGGATACATTGATTATTTAGGAAGAAATTTAACAAGAGTTGATCTTGAGATTGCAGTTTTCTCGTCTTTTGGGAAGGTATTTGTTGATAATTATTAATGGTGTTTTGGTATGTGGATGTTATTGCAGAGATGTTCATTCGGATGATTACTGAATGCCATAGGATTAAGTGGTTTCAATTTGGAAAAGTTGAGTCAATCTTTTACGGCACAATTGTGTGGACACTCTTGGTATTCAGAAACTTATCTAGGTTCATGAAGATGTTTCATTCAAAAATTCAACTTGTTTTTACAAGCACCATGGCAAAGAAGTTTGAATTGCAAGTTTCAAATTGGAATCTATACGAGTTTACAAGTATGTTTACAAGTACAAGTTTGAACCCCCTTCTGTTTGAAATTCATTACTAATTGCAATTTATCAATTCTCAAAGTTCAAGTTACAACATGAAATTACAATGTTACATTTTTTAATAAACACATGTTTGTTCTAAATCTACAAAAAAGACATATTTTATTCAAGTCTTTAAGCTTTCCAAGGCTATTGATTTGGCTTCATCTTCAAAACCTTTCTCTTCATCTCCCTCTCATCCATCACATGAAACATAAGAGAGAATAATTAGCAAAAAAAAAAACTCAACATAAATAAGAACAAGGTGATTTCAAGCAAGTTTCTCAAAGGTTCATTCATCATTAGGGTTGTGTAAAGGAATCAGAATAGGGTGGTTCTCAAATCATGTTCAAAGCCCAATACAAAGCCTCATAAACAATTTTGTTTCATAATAAATCAGGTTTCTAATGTAATCATTGGCTTAAGGGTATTCCATTTTCAAATCACAAAAACCATTGGTTTTTGGTTCACAAAGGGAGGTGCTAAGGAGAAGTTGTTACGCAAATAAACTCAGAATTTCATCATAGTTAGCAGTACAAAAAGTGGATTTCCAAGTCCAGTATAACATCATGGTTCAGCAAAGGAAAACAAACTCAGAATAGAAAAATTTCAGCCCAATACGCAACAGAAGCATATTAGAAAATAAGGAAAAAAATCATCATAAGACAGAAATAAGTCTCAGCCCAACAGCATCAAGAAGTTCACATATCAGAAAAATGATGAGGTCATAATCAGAAGTTCTGGCCCAACATAACAGGAAATAACATTGCCAGGCAAATATCAGAAAATAAAAACAAGTTCAAAATTTGCAATGTTCCAGCCCAACAAACAGTTGTTATCACCCATCATAAACATCACAAATCCCACAAAATAGGTCACAAATAAATATCAAAGCCCAATACAGAAAGAAATTGATCACAAGCCTGTTACTGATCATTGAACCAACAAATCCAAAACACAAAACAAATTCAGCAAGCCTGTTATCATAACAAATGACAGAGTCCGTCTATCAAGCAGCAACCCTAATCCATCCCACTATAAAACCATTCAATTGCACAAGTTTCAGGGGGGCAATGGTACACAGAAAATCAAAAGCTACGCAACAATCACAACAACCCCCCAAAACCCTAATTGTTCATCTTTTTCCAGATCTACAAACCTTTAAGATATCAAAAAACGAAAAAAAGAAAGACTACTATTGACAGATCACATAAGCTACAGTTCACACAAAAACCCTAAACACCTGCAGTAAGCTGCACAAGCCAAACCCTAATCATTATCGTCATCTTCCCCACAAAACCCTTCAAATTTTGAATCCGAGAGAGAAGAAGAAGAAAAGAGTGAACAAACATAAAGATCTCACCGGAGTAAGCTCAAAAGTTGCGTTATCATCACCGATCGCACATCATCATTGTCTATTTTCATGAATCTGAAGCTAGGGTTCCAAAACCCTCTTTAAAGATCTAGGCGAGATCTTTCGTTTCTGGAAAAAAAGAGTCATAGATTAGAGAAGAGGAGAGAAAGGCAAAGCGATTGGTGTAATAAAGTTGAAGATCGGAGCAAGTTCGCCGCTCGCCACCGTCATATCCGCCGTGAGGCGATTTACGGCACGACTGATCTTCCTTCTCAGGCGAGGCACTATGAAGAGAGAGAACAGAGAGATAACGAGAAAACAAAAGTGAAGAAAGATAGATGAGTGTATTTGTGGTTAATTGAGGTTATGTCCTAATTTTGGTTAATTATTATTTTTTAATTAACACACTAATCCGACGGTGACACTTGTCACCGTCCTTGTGTCCTTTTGTTAGTTCTGTGCAGATATTCCCATGCTAGCTATCATGGTCCCTCATGTCTCTAGCATCTAATCTTCATCAGAGTTTCATCATAAAGCATCAGTGTTCCAGGTTAGCGCGTTCATGGTGGACCTATGCTAGATGACCACACCAGATTTCACAGACCCCATCAGATCCTATGTAATACATCTCTGGCCTTACCATGCGCATACGCTCTCCCAGCTGTCAGATTTTTATCCAATGCTCTGTATCCGCGTGCACACGGTGAACACTCAGGAGCTAGCTACATGGAATTAACACAACTTCCTCCTAATGGGCCTGAGCGCCCAACTCCTGTTTGCACCCCCATTTTATTTACTTTCTTTATATTTTTTTGTATTGTTTTGTTATTTGTTTTGATATTTTTTATCAATTAAAAAAAGGTAATAATAAAATACAAAACCATATTTTCATATCGTAAATAATTAAATTAAAAAATATTATTTTACTAATTAATTTACTAATTAATTTTATTAAAGAGATTGTTTTAGTTTAACTAGTTGTTTATTAATTTCAATTGGGTTGTACTGTTTGTTTATTTAGACTTTTGTCGTATTATCGATTCGACTCATCACAATTCGTAAACTTGTATCCCCATTCCCATATGGTTTGTAATAGTTTAGAATTTTATTTTCTTTGCTATTTTCTTTACATGTTAAAATTGCTATTATGCATAATCGTTCAAATAGAACACTTGGCCTCCTCTTGGACTCGTCATCAATGAGCAGGTATCCACCTACAAATGCACACTTGCACACATTTCATAGTTTGGTCCTGGGCTTTTCTACAACGACAACTATTCGATTAATTATTCCAATTGGTCGTTTAGAATACTAGTGCCACACTAGTCCCACTTTCTAGGAGCATGCATATAACCACTTTGTATGGGTTTTTGATCTTACGCATTGAAGCAAATTCTCTCCATTCCGTTGGTCCACATACCAAGCATCTTCATAAAGGGTGTCATAGTTGAGTTTGGGCATGGCCATTCTCACGAGGTTAATCAAGTTTTTCCCTTGGTTAACCATAACCCGAATCAACCACTCTGGTCCATATACCAAGTGTTTCCATGCATAAAGGGTCTCATGGTTGAGGGCAGGAGCACCTACTCTCACGAGATTAATCAAGTACACACCTTGGTTAATCATAACCCGATTCAACTCCCATACCCCAAGCACTCTCCTTATCTGGTGGACATTTGTGTTATGACCTTGCGATCGATCGCTAATGTAACCCGGGTATGCCTAATTGATAGTTAATTGAGGAGGTTCAAGGAGTCATTTTGTAGAGATGTCTTATATCATGCGCTTCGAAGAGGCAACAGACCTACTCTGTTAGGTATCATTGTGATCTCATTCTTATCTCTGCATCTTAATCATGTCAAACAGGAATAGAGATGCATGAAAGGGACTTCCATTGCTGATATCTGTCAGGAATCCCTCTGGTTTATTTAAATCCCTGTTTAAGGAGATTCTACATATGTGCCTTGCCTGTTACTCATGTTTGTATGTTTTTTCCAAAACACTTGTTTGTTTATTTGTTTGGTATTTACCATGCTCCCTTAGGATTGCTCGATTAGAGTAGTTTTCGAGCTAGACATTAGGATAGGTATCCATGCATGCTAACTTAGGGTAGAAAATTCGCTCTTTCATCCTCCACTTTAGGACCAATCATTGTATGATAACATTAGGGCTAGAGATTAGGATAGTCTCCCTTAGTTGTTTTCTTTTCCTTTGCATTTTGCATCTTAAAACAAAAATTGTTTTCTTTGCAAATCATAAAACACCTCTAATAAACTCAAACCCTTCTTCAAGGTAAAAGATACAAATCAATCTTTTGTTTGTGCGCCTCTTGGTTTTGTTTTTAAACCTGGTTTAGCCGATGTTTTGCCATCTCACATTTGTTTGAAGCCGATGTTTCGCCATCGCACATGTTTGTTATCCTGCTTTGATTCTCAATATCATTGTTAGGTGTGATATTTTGTCATCTGGTTTATTGATGTTTTGCCATCTTTACCATGATACCTTGTTATCTTTTAGCCGATGTTTCGCCATCGCACATTTGTTTGAATCCGATGTTTCGCCATCACACATGTTTGTTATCCTACTTTGATTCTCAATATCATTGTTAGTTATGATGTTTTGTCATCCGTTTTATTGATGTTTCACCGTCTTTGCCATGATACTTTGTTATCTTTTAGCCGATGTTTCGCCATCGCACATTCGTTTGAAGCCGATGTTTCGCCATCGCACATGTTTGTTATCCTACTTTGATTCTCAATATCATTGTTAGGTATGATGTTTTGTCATCTGTTTTATTGATGTTTCGCCGTCTTTGCCATGATACTTTGTTATCTTTTAGTCGATGTTTCGCCATCGCACATTTGTTTGAAGCCGATGTTTCACCATCACACATGTTGGTTATCCTACTTTGATTCTCAATGTCATTGTCAGGTGTGATGTTTTATCATTTGGTGTTTCGCTATCTTTGACATGTTACTATGTTATTATTTAGTTGATGTTTTACCATCTCATTTGTTTGTTGTTTTATTTGATGTTTTGCCATCTTGACTGTTTTTGTTGTCTTAACTAAAAAACACAAACCAACCAGAATATATGAGCCGAACTACGGGGGTAGGGCCCGATCGAGCATAACTTTTATTTTCCCTACATTGTTTACTTTTTCTTTCGCATGCATTCCCTTTTTTTATTTAAGCCATAGACATAGGTTTTGACCACACCCATTAGATTAGACAACAAGAGTGGATACCGTAGAGTACTACGGGCATGTGGGGTGCTAATACCTTCCCCTCACGTAACATGCTCCCTTACCCGATCTCTCGGTCGAAAGACCGTGATTTCTCCCTTTTTAGGTTTTCTTGATGTTTACCTTTCCCTCTCAGCGGGATAAAAGACGTTCGGTGGCGACTTCATTGATGTTTCACTACATCCAGATGACAGGTTCGGCCGGGTGGTTTCAGCTGGTGACTTCACTGGGGAACGATTGACCTTTTGCTGGTCCATCCCGGAGTCGATCCTAGCTCTTGTTTGTTTTCTTTTTGGGTGTTTATTTTGCCGCTTTGCATATTTGTTTGCATTGCATCCTATGTGTGCTTTACTTTCTGCATACTGGATTTGGCTGGACTATTTGGATTCTGGTTTTTTTGGTGGGTGGGTTTCTCCATGAGGTAAAAGGCCTTATACCCAGGCTATGAGTGAATTCCATAGGAACTAGGAATATAGTGGCCATTGCGGCTATAAGGCGTATGTCTTGTAGACCCGACCATGAGACCCATGACTTCAGAGGAAGTTCAGATAGGTGTTATCGTATGATGATACCAACAGATGAGCTCATGTATTCTGATTTGGACTTCGACCTTACCGTAACCTAGTTTCGCCCATGAGTGGGGAGGGATGATTGATTCTTACAGGTACAGATGGTGACTCTAGCTCTGACGGAGACTTTGGTTATGTTGCTGACTTGAGTTCTGTTGGTGACCATGCTCTGATAGTTAATGTGTGTTTTTGATGGTTACTTGATACTGTCGGTGACCGTGTGTTCTCTCAGTTTTTCTCTGGACTTTTCACCTTGGAATGGCCGTTTATTTCGGCAGTTCCGCAACTACCTTTTGTGACAGGGAGATTTTGATCTCATACAGTTGCTGATCTACTTGGTACTTGGCTCTTTTGTGTTCCATGGTGGTGTCATACCTTTGATCCGGTGATGTTCATCATTCAGTTTAGAGATAGTGAAACCATTTTCCATGTTTATGGAACCTTGATCCCGTGTTCTTGCACACATAATCTGTTAACTTCATTTTAACAAATGTGTTCTTTTCATTTCCAAGGAACCATGCTTGTGAACTTTGTGCTGCACTTTTTCATCTTTTACTAGTTTAAAATCAAAATTAAAAGCATGTGAGTTCCTTGGAAATGATCGAACATGGAATTACATCCACTCACGGACTTCATGCATATTCATGCATTCATAACAGGTACTGAGAGTTGGAGATTGTTATTCAGATCTGGTATTCTCTTCCGATATACAAACTTGAACTCTTACTATCACGTGTTCGGAGGTCAGTTATGGAAAAACTTCGTGGGGTATTCGCTGGGATGAAGATTCAAATGGAGTTGTTTGGGATACATGCAAGCCATGGCCCGTGATTGGGAACTCTTTGAGAAGGAAGATATTCAGTTGAAGACCCAATTGAGTCAGGTCATAGAAATCTTGATGACAATGTCAACAATCCCACACCGACTGTTGCAGCGCGAGTTATTCTCTTCTGCTCATCTTTTGGGATTTCTTTCAAACCATGGAGTGCCTTGTGGATTTCATCCACTACCTTAAGCGCTTGGAACTTCTTATCAATAGATGGTTCCTATTTTCCAGTTGAATTCAAGAGGTTTATTTTATCAACAAGGGCATAATAGGTCTGGAGAGTGATTTTGATCCCATCCCAGTGCTTTATTCTCGTTTGTTTCCATGCTTGTTTGAGTTTCAGTGGGTTGGGCTCTGTACTTCAGTACCGTCTACAAATTCCCTTCCTGATCATGATACCAACAACAGATATGGTTACCACACTAGGGCACCCAATTATTCAATCAGGCACACTCTCTACAACTTTTGGCCACCTGATCTTCTCTTTAGCAGTCAGTGTTTGTTCCCCAAGTGAATCCATGGGGCAAAGCTTTTAAGCAAAAAAGATAGAAGAAGATTGAGAATTTTGTTGATACATCTCAATGCCTTACGTCCTGGCACTTCCTCGTCTGTTGGGAATTCATCTGATAAAGCTTCGTACTTTGAGACTATTCAGTTGATTATTCTCTCTTCTGATGCAAATGCTAGACGTGTCTATCATTCTAGGGAATTTAGTCGTGATGTTGAAGATTGCAAGAGATTTGAGTAAAGTCCAGCTCTGGCCTGGCGTCTTTTCCAAAGTCCAATTTCTAATGTGGCGGACAATTTCAAACTTTTCGCTTGGTACAACGTTCACCCTCTCTTTTAAGAAATCTTTGGTGAGTATATTCTAGGGCACTCAGATATTCAGTTGAAGACAATTTATCATCCAGAAATAAAATCCAAGCTTGGATCAATTCAGAGACTGTTGTGTCCATATCAGATGGGGAATCTCTTATCCAAGTGAGCCTCAAGGTTGCGGAAGATCGTTTGAAGCAATCAGTCCATACATAGACTAGTCTCCTCAACAATGAAATTTCAAATTTCATTTGCATTCTAATTTGCAATCTTAATTGTTTTGTTCGACAACTTCTTGTATGCAAACTTGCTCATCTTTTTGAATGTTAATCATAATTCATTGAATATGTTTGTCTTGAATTAATCCATTCGTTATAACTCTTATTTGTTTTACTATGTTTTTGATATTCAACTCTTATTTAAAAACAATAACCCTGGAGGGAGGATGATGAAAATTTACCTGAAATCTCAAATGGTATGCTTTCAAGTAAAAACCTTGCTGACGATGTACATGCCTTGTTTCAATCCCCAAACACCGGAGATATAAGGGAGTTAGACCCTCGTTAACCCCTCTGAGCCTTCAAAGTAGGAGTTTATTTTCTGTTCAAGAAAAAAACCTTTATTTTTAACCCGGGGCAGGGTAGATGTTCAGTTAATCTGATCGAGCATTCAAATTTCAGAAGGAGTGTCCCATCTGAGGATCAAAACAACAATGGTTATTTCTTCACAAAATCTCGAGGTCGAGATTGAATCGATACAATAATGGTTATCCCTCGCCGACCAAAGAATGAGAAATCACTTTCCTCCAAAAAGTTCAAAGACTTAGGGTCACACGACTTGTTCAAAAGGGAAATTATGAATACGAAAGAAACAAAAAGGCCTGCTAAGTCGAAACTTGAAAACTAGTCTCTTAGGCAAAAGTTAGGGCATCCCGCTGGACTTCCAAATTGAAATTCAAAAAAAAGAATTTGTCCAGGAAAAAGTTAGAGAAAGTGAAAAACATTTAAGGCAAAAAAGGATTATCCAATAAAAATCCTCATCAAAAGAAAAGTCGTGTGATCAAACACCCAAAAACCAAAGGTTAAGTGATTGTCGTGTCCAAAAATTTTTGTGGTTCCTCAACCATATTAAAGTTCCTTTTGAGAGATGAATGATCGTGTCAAGTTAACTGAATTTACGACTGGAGAACATCATGGATAATAGGTGGGCACCAAAAAAAATTTTGAGCCTTAAATCCTTTTTTCTAAAAAACCGTGAACCAGGCCATGTTACAACCCTTAAAAGTCCTAATTGAAGCATGGGTTAATTCGAAAGAAAAACTGTTACGAGAATATGGTAACCTGACTCCTAGGAGACTTGCTTAAAACTTTTGAGTTGGTATCACTCCCTCTTTTATTTTCTTTGTACAGAAAAGTTTTGATGTTTCAACATATTTTCAATAAAAAAATTTCTAACTTCAAGACAACTATATGATTTGCATTAGATCTATCATTCATAGGATAAAACATTCTTTGCATATGAAAAGTGCTTAAACATCAAGCGAGCTTGCATAATGAGCATCAGATAAAGAGTTTGATTATCCCGAGGGATGAATTGCTTCAGGGATCTGTTGAAAAGAATGATCTTAATATGAGGCATGCTTTGTAGCTACTCCTTTGAATTGAAGAAGACTGATATGAGAGATTGATAAGAGCTTTTTGTTTGATGATTATGTGGAAGTTTTGTCTGCCCCCAAATCTCTGATTGAGAAATGGTATATCGCTCCCAGTTGGTCCCAAAGGATAATTTTTGTCAAGCATCTGCTTGCGCTTAAAGAAGTTCGAGTTGAGAAGTATGATTGTGTACTAGCTTGTTTTGAAGACGTAAGTCAATCATCCTGAGAAAGTGTTATCTTTCAAACTCCGTGAACTTCTCATTCCTCTCTGAGCATGAGGTAAAGAAATGGTTTTCCAAGATTCTGGTAATCTGGAGAAATCAAGTCAAGATCCATTGACTCTCAAAACTTCGGCAATCTGGGGGCAGTGAAGTCGAGATTCGACGAATCTCTCAAAGTGCCGAGTGATCAGGGTCCGTTACCCAAGACTTATTGATGCCACTTCTAATTTTGATTAGTCAGAAGCTGTGTTTCAAATTTTGGAACACTGGGGCAGTTTATCTGGGTGGTACAAATCTCAGGAAGTCCTTTCAAGGCAAGTTCTTTAACAACCCTATAGACTGGGGCAAGGCATTATACATGGGCATTTCTCCACCTCAGAGTTGATCAGGTTAAGTCCAGTCGCAGGCTAAACAACTTCTGAATTTGAAGAGCATGACAAGAAGTCGAGATTGTTATCCTTATCTCATCAGAATTTTAAGTCTCTGTATTGTTGTTCCTTCATCAGAAGTTGAGATCTTTATCTCCAATTGAAGTCAGGAGTGCTATTCTCAGCACAGATCCTGGGAAGTCCTCTCGAGGAGAATCTCTTCAAAGGTTAGTCAACCTGAAGAAGTTACGTTGAAATTCAACGAATCTCTCCATGGACCTGTTGTGTCAGAGAATTATCACAAGCTCGAATAATCTGAGGCGGATTATCTCAAGATAAAAAGGACCCTCTCCAGCAAAGTTGTCACACTAACTGGGGCACGTTCAGTGATCTGTTTCGCATAAAATTATCATGTGCTTTGCTTATCTGCATAATTCTCTGTTACCAGAGCAACATCTTTCAAGAGGATTAAAGTAACCCTAACCTGGATCGTTTCCCCTGAAGCAACACTGAAGTTTCTACTTCTCCCAAGAGAATATCTATTCCTCGGAGCACAACATCATTACCCTGATTGAAGATTTGATTGAATATATTCTTATTCACCGATGACATCATTTCAGGAAGATCAAATTTATTTGAGATTAATTGAGGGTTTATACGGAGATCTGAAGTTTCTATTGCTCCCCAGGGAATCTCCCAAAGCATATAGTTTTAAAGATCGACTAGTTGGAATTTCAGACTAAGAGAGTCGTATCCTCCAAGTGCTTGAAGTTTTGTCTTCCCGGTCGCCTAGTAAAAGTGGAGTGTTCTCATCCCCAACTGAAGTCGAGAGTTCCTTCGAAAATTTCTCTTGTTCCTCGATGAAGTCACTTCATAAAGATTCTTGTTCAAGAATTCTCTAATCTCCCCATTGCAGAAGCATGGTTTGAAGTTAGTTATGTTGAGAATCTTCTGTTATCCCCAGTAAAGACTATTCAAGTCTGTTCTGTTTCCTAGAAAAGTCATGGGAGCATCATCTCACTCCCTCAGAGGAGGCTGTTCATGATGATCTCTTGTCCAAGATTTCTCATTCCCCAATGGAGCTGCTTTATTGGAGATCTCGTTCTCAGGAATTTTCATTCCCCCAACTGATTTGTGTTGAGGTTTATTTTATCTCTCTAGTGAAGACCGTTGGCTGAGATCTCTTATGCAAAATTTCTCTTTTCCCCCAACGGAGCTGCCTTCAGAAATCCCTTACTCGGAAATCCTCATCTCCCCTGTGAAGTTGCCTTATCAAGAAATCTACTATTCAGGAATGCTCATTTCTCAAATAGAGTCGTTTCACTGAAAGTGTTATTCACAAATGCTCTCTTTTCCCAGTAGATCTCAATCCTGGATGTTGATAAGTGTTGCTTCCCTACAAGAGTACACTACTGTGGTTCCTAGCCCCAGGATAAAGCATTATAGCAGGAGTTTTGTTCTGATTGAAGTGTATCTTTATTTCCCAATGGAGATGAAGATTCTCTTACTTCCAGCAATAACATATCTTGTTGAGTCTCTCCTACAAAAGCGTCTTATTCTCGACCAGGGTTCTTTTTGTAAGGACCTGACTTCCAGTAATGTTCTCTTTATCTGTGGAAGGAGATACTGAATCTTTTCCCTAGAAGGTTAAGAGGTGAGACATAGGTCAATATTTCTTCTGCAGTGCAATTTATTTTTGCATTTTTCTCCCCAGGAAGTTATCCCCGGTGATAAATTGACAACTTATCAAACAAAAGTCAGTTTTGATATGATCTTCTCTAGCAGAATTTGCAATTTATTTTGCGAGTTTTTATCAGGGTTCGGCCTGTGGTTACTGGTCTTTTCATTTCGCCATGCTAGGGCAGACAAGTTGAGGATCGATTTCTCAAAATTCCACTATTCTGTGGCAGCATGTCAATGATGGTACGAACCCCATGAAGTCCTCTCAAGGAATTGTTGTTCACTCTGTAAATTACAGCTTGTCGGCACCCATGCGAGAGTCTTACCTCTAACTTTTGAATTATGGAACAGGAAATCCCCCGCAGGGTTGCTTCTCCTCAGCATTGTCATGTGAGGGATTCTCGAGGCGGATAAGGTTCTAGATACCTTCATTCTCCAACCAAGTCTGGATGAACATTATCTCATTTCTTAATAGAGACTATTCCTAGTGGAGTTTATCTTCCGATTTAAATTATCATTGAAGTTCGCATTCTGAAGTTCTCATTTTCCCATCTGATTTGTGACTTGGGGCATTTCAATATCAAAAAAATATTTTATTATCCTCAGTAGGGTTGATGTTGGCTGAGATTTCCATTTCCCCAGTAAAGTGATACTGTTTAACTATCTTCATAGTCTATTTTACGGTTGAATACCGAAGGTTCAAGGATCTTTACCCTATCCCTAGTGAAGTTTTGTTTCCTCAGCAGAGCTTTGTTGCCCCAGAAATATTTTTCAAGAGAAAGGCTTCGTTCTGAGACTTCAAGTTTGAATATGTCGCATATCCCCAGTGGAGTTGTTTAAATGGGAACTCACATTCTGAAGAAGTTTCAACTCTCTAGCGGAGTTTCCATTTAGAGATTTATCGCCCTGATCTCGCATTTCCCAGCTAATCTGTTTCTTGGGGCATCCTTATGTTAGGATCTTTCCTCATCCTCAGTAAAGTTGATACTGTGTGACTATCTGCATGATCCATCCAATGTTTGCATTCCAAAAGAAAAATCTCTCTAACAAAACGCTCTTCAACAGAGTTTTGTCTCCCCGATGAAGTCCCGTTTCCTCAATAGAGCTTTGTTCCCCCAACAAAGGTTTTTACCCCTCACGTCGGTTTCGTTATCTTAGTGTCATCCCCAACGCGGTTGTGCCCTGTCTTTTCCAGAGACCACAATTTCGCCCTAATCTTCTCCTACAATGGCCAACTTCTATTTGACATCCCCCCAGAAGTTACAGCTTCAATCTGATCTTCTCCAGCAGAGTTCACAATTTATTTTTGCAACTCCTCTCAATGTTTATAGCCTGTTTCTACCGGTTACACATTTGTTACTTCACATAGAGTTTCAGCTCTTCAAGGGTTTCTTTCCAGCAATTTCTCGTATTTTCTCTTCTTCAGCAGAGTTTGCAATTTATTTTTGCAGCTCCCCTCATTGTTTGTGGCCCGTTTCTATTGGTTGTTCGGTTGTTATTCCCCGCGAAGCTTCATCTCTTCGAGGTTCCCTCTCTAGCGGTTCCCCATATTTTCTCCTCTCCTTTGGATTTTGCAATTTATTTTTTCAAGTCATGTTTGATTCTTACTTCTTGGTTATTGGCTTCTAAATTAGCCATTCCCCAGTGAAACTTTTAAACATGCATCATTACATTTCATCTACCAAAACGCGTAGCATTTCCATTATATGGAGTATTGCGCTATATAAAAAGAATTCAAACACGCATCAGAACATAAGCCATTATTGTTTCTGTTATCCCCAGTGAATTTGCTAATACTTCGGATTAATTCCCCATCGAGGTCTTCGTCCTCATTATCTCAGTTCCCCCCTCCCCCCATACCAATATCCTTTTTGATGTCAATCATTTGTTTGTTTGAGTGTCTACTCTTGACTGTAGTTCAGTTTTGCCCTGGCACAGTCTTCTCAAGTTTAGTCTTCACTACCCTCTCTGGTTCATTCCAATGTCTATTGATGCACCTTTCAAATATCAGTTTCATCCTGATATTCGCTTTTAGCAGGTTTTTAGGTGTACGCCCTAATCCCCTTGCTTTGGGTTGAGCTCAGAGTTTCATCTCCTCACCTTGCACGTGAAATCCAGTTTCGTCCTGGTGCTCATCTAGTTTAGTTTCGCCTAACTAGTTTTTGAGTCGAGTTTCGCCTCATTTTTGCTTTCATACCTTGGACCCTTTGACGGTGTACGTTTACCGAGTGCAGTGTTCGTACTGCGTCCCTGGTTTGAAATAAGTCTCCTTTGTTCCTTGGATTCTTCTATCAGTTTTCGTCACTGTTTATCCATTGACCTGAGACCAGTAGGTGCTCTGAGAAACATGCGCTCTCATCACTCTCGCTTTGGGTCGAGTTTCGCCTCGTCGCCTGTGCATGAAATCCAGTCTCGTCCTGGTAATCATCTAGTTTAGTTTCTCCTAACTAGTTATTGAGTCGAGTTTTGTCTCGTTTTTGCTTTCATACCTTGGACCCTTTGACGGTGTTCGTTTACCGAGTGCAGTGTTCGTACTGCGTCCCTGGTTTGAAATTAGTCTCCTTTGTTCCTTGGATTCTTCTATCAGTTTTCATCACTGTTTATCCATTGACCTGAGACTAGAAGGTGCTCTGAGAAACATGCGCTCTCATCACTCTCGCTTTGGGTCGAGTTTCGCCTCGTTACCCATGCGTGAAATCCAGTTTCGTCCTGGTACTCATCTAGTTTAGTTTCGTCTAACTGGTTATTGAGTTGAGTTTCATCTCGCTTTTGCTCCTCATTTCTGGGATTCTTTCAGTTCCTTCGTACTGTCTATCTTAGTTGAGATTAGCAAGTGCTCCTAGAATCACGCACTCTAGCCACTTTGCTTTGGGTCGAGCCCAGAGTTTCGCCTCCTCACCCGCGTACGTTTTCTTTTCCATAGCTTAGTTTCGCCTATACTCTGTGGTTTGAGTTTTATCTCACCTTTTTTTTGAAGCCCAGTTTTTCCCTGGCGCATTTTTCCGGAAGTTTAGTTGCGTCTACTCTTATTTATTTTTATTTTGTTTCAACTTGCGTTATAGATTCATTATGACGCATGTCTTAGGGGTTTTCTGCTTCTTTTTTTCTTTCTTCTTTAAGAGTGTAAATTTTCGGGTTCTTTTGTATTCAATGATCTTCAACTACGAACGCTCGAAAGTTGTAACTTTTCTGACTTATCATGTTGAAGATGATTGAATAGGGGCAACTGTTGCACCCCAAAGTTTACCCTCTTGATTTCAGAATTTTTATGGTTTATGTTTCATGATACATATTCATGCATTGTGACGAGATCAATGTATTCTTATTTTCTAGTTTTCTTCAAGTTGTGGAAAATGGTCGTATTGTCAATCAGTCTAAGAAGGATTTCATATCCTCATTATTTTGATCATTTTGGCTACCAAGGGTTCCATTGCATTCAAAGCATTTCAGGTTGTTTCTTTGTCTCATCAGAGGGTTCGGAATGGAAAGGGTTTCAAAGTAAATCTCATTCTTCTCTTATCCATTGGCCCTTGTGCATGGTTTTTGGTCACCAAAATATATGATGTATTTCTTGTTAAAATTATTAGTCTCATCTTCATGAGCTTCTTTTTATAGTTACACAAAGAACCCAGGGTCCCTGATTCAGTGCAATATTAGGGTTTACAGTTGAGGTTATCTGGAGTCAGAGTTTGATTTATGATAAAGCTGTTAAGCTTGAGAGCTTGCTAAGGATACATTGATTATTTAGGAAGAAATTTAACAAGAGTTGATCTTGAGATTGCAGTTTTCTCGTCTTTTGGGAAGGTATTTGTTGATAATTATTAATGGTGTTTTGGTATGTGGATGTTATTGCAGAGATGTTCATTTGGATGATTACTGAATGCCATAGGATTAAGTGGTTTCAATTTGGAAAAGTTGAGTCAATCTTTTACGGCACAATTGTGTGGACACTCTTGGTATTCAGAAACTTATCTAGGTTCATGAAGATGTTTCATTCAAAAATTCAACTTGTTTTTACAAGCACCATGGCAAAGAAGTTTGAATTGCAAGTTTCAAATTGGAATCTATACGAGTTTACAAGTATGTTTACAAGTACAAGTTTGAACCCCCTTCTGTTTGAAATTCATTACTAATTGCAATTTATCAATTCTCAAAGTTCAAGTTACAACATGAAATTACAATGTTACATTTTTAATAAACACATGTTTGTTCTAAATATACAAAAAATACATTTTTTCTTCAAGTCTTTAAGCTTTCCAAGGCCATTGATTTGGCTTCATCTTCAACACCTTTCTCTTCATCTCCCTCTCATCCATCACATGAAACATAAGAGAGAACAGTTAGCAAAAAAAAAACTCAACATAAATAAGAACAAGGTGATTTCAAGCAAGTTTCTCAAAGGTTCATTCATCATTAGGGTTGTGTAAAGGAATCAGAATAAGGTGGTTCTCAAATCATGTTCAAAGCCCAATACAAAGCCTCATAAAAAATTTTGTTTCATAATAAATCAGGTTTCTAATGTAATCATTGGCTTAAGGGTATTTCCTTTGCAAATCACAAAAACCATTGGTTGTTGGTTCACAAAGGGAGGTGCTAAGGAGAAGTTGTTACGCAAATAAACTCAGAATTTCATCATAGTTAGCAGTACAAAAAGTGAATTTTTAAGTCCAGTATAACTTCATGGTTCAGCAAAGGAAAACAAACTCAGAATAGAAAAATTTCAGCCCAATACGCAACAGAAGCATATTAGAAAATCAGAAAAAAAAATCATCATAAGACAGAAACAAGTCTCAGCCCAACAGCATCAAGAAGTTCACATATCAGAAAAATGATGAGGTCATAATCAGATGTTTTGGCCCAACATAACAGGAAACAACATTGCCAGGCAAATATCAGAAAATAAAAACAAATTCAAAATTTTCAATGTTCCAGCCCAACAAACAGTTGTTATCACCCATCATAAATATCACAAATCCCACAAAATAGGTCACAAATAGATATCAAAGCCCAATACAGAAAGAAATTGATCACAAGCCTGTTACTGATCATTGAACCAACAAATCCAAAACACAAAACAAATTCAGCAAGCCTGTTATCATAACAAATGACATAGTCCATCTATCAAGCAGCAACCCTAATCCATCCCACTATAAAACCATTCAATTGCACAAGTTTCAGGGGGGAAATGGTACACAAAATCAAAAGCTACGCAACAATCACAACAACCCCCCAAAACCATAATTGTTCATCTTTTTCCAGATCTACAAACCTTTCAGATATCAAAAAACGAAAAAAAGAAAGACTACTATTGACAGATCACATAAGCTACGGTTCACACAAAAACCCTAAATACCTGCAGTAAGCTGCACAAGCCAAGCCCTAATCATTATCGTCATCTTCCCCACAAAACCCTTCATATTTTGAATCCGAGATAGAAGAAGAAGAAAAGAGTGAACAAACAGAAAGATCTCACCGGAGTAAACTCAGAAGCCGCGTTATCATCACCGATCGCACATCATCATCGTCGATTTTCACGAATCTGAAGCTAGGGATCCAAAACCCTCTTTCAAGATCTAGGAGAGATCTCTCGTTTCTGGAAAAAAAGAGATTCATAGATTAGAGAAGAGGAGAGAAAAGCAAAGCGATTGGTGTAAGAAGTTGAATATCGAAGCAAGTTCGCCGCTCGTCGCCGTCATATCCGCCGCGAGGCGATTTCCGGCACGATTGATCTTCCTTCTCAGGCGAGGCACTATGAAGAGAGAGAACCGAGAGATAATGAGAAAACAAAAGTGAAGAAAGATAGATGAGTGTCTTTGTGGTTAGTTGAGGTTATGTCCTAATTTTGGTTAATTATTATTTTTTAATTAACACACTAATCCGACGGTGACACTTGTCACCGTCCTTGTGGCCTTTTGTTAGTTCTGTACAGATATTCCCATGCTAGCTATCATGGTCCCTTATGTCTCTAGCATCAAATCTTCATCAGAGTTTCATCATAAAGCATCAGTGTTCCAGGTTAGTGCGTTCATGGTGGACCTATGATAGATGACCACACCAGATTTCACAGACCCCATTAGATCCTATGTAATACATCTTTGGCCTTACCATGCGCATACGCTCTCCCAGCTGTCAGATTTTTATACAATGCTCTGTATCCGCGTGCACACGGTGAACACTCAGGAGTTAGCTACATGGGATTAACACAACTTCCTCCTAATGGGACTGAGCGCCCAACTCCTGTTTGCACCCCCATTTTTTTTGCTACTTCTAGGCCCATTTTATTTACTTTCTTTATATTTTTTTTGTATTATTTTGTTATTTGTTTTAACTTTTTTTATCAATTAAAAAAAAGGTAATAGTAAAATACAAAAACATATTTTCTTATCGTAAATAATTAAATTAAAAAATATTATTTTACTAATTACTTTACTATTTAATTTTATTAAATAGATTGTTTTAGTTTAACTAGTTGTTTATTAATTTCGATTGGGTTGTACTGTTTGTTTATTTAGACTTTTGTCGTATTATCGATTCGACTCATCCCCATTCGTAAACTTATATCCCCATTCCCATATGGTTTGTAATAGTTTAGAATTTTATTTTCTTTGCTATTTTCTTTACATGTTTAAATTGCTATTATGCATAATCGTTCAAATAGAACACTTGGCCTCCTCTTGGGCTCGTCATCAATGAGCAGGTATCCACCTACAAATGCACACTTGCACACTTTCATAGTTTGGTCCTGGGCTTTTCTACAGCGACAAATATTCGATCAATTATTCCAATTGGTCGTTTAGAATACTAGTGCCACACTAGTCCCAATTTCTAGGAGCATGCATATAACCATTTTGTATGGGTTTTTGATCTTACGCATTGAAGCAAATTCTCTTCCTTCCCTTGGTCCACATACCAAGCATCTTCATAAAGGGTCTCATAGTTTAGTTTGGGAATGGCCATTCTCACGAGGTTAATCAAGTTTTGCCCTTGGTTAACCATAACCCGAATCAACCACTCTGGTCCATATACCAAGTGTTTCCATGCATAAAGGGTCTCATGGTTGAGGGCTTGCCCTGTTCATATCTCTATAATACACATACATCCGTACCTTACGGTCCTTCTTAGGTACCGGAACGACGTTGGCAACCCACTGCGGATAAGAAGTGACAGCCAAGAATCCTGCGTCGAACTGTTTCATGACCTCTGCCTTGATTTTCTCTGACATTTCAGGGTGCATACGATGGACCTTCTGTTTAACCGGAGGATAGTCTTCTTTAGTCGGCAGGCGATGTACCACAATATCAGTGTCCAAACCAGGCATGTCTTCATAGGACCAGGAGAAGATCTCAACATAGTCGTGCAACATCTGTACTAACCGTTGTTTGACACTAAGCTCCAGATTCGCACCTATTTTGACCTCTTTCGTGTTTTCCTCTATACCCAAATTCACTGACTCAACTGGCTCTTCATGCGGCTGTATGGACCTTTCCTTCTACTATAATAGTCTAGCAAGTTCTCTAGGCACCTCACAATCATCCTCACCTTCGTCCTCGGCTTGGTTGATCGGACTTTTGAAGTCATAATTGGCAATAGCAGAGCTGTTATCAATGGGATCCAGAGTGGATATGGATCTGCATTATCACACGTGAGTGTGTGTAAGAGAATAGCTGTTTTAATAAAGTGAAAAACAGAAAAGAAAAACAGAGAGCGCAAGATTTGTATGCAAGAAACGTCCAATGCTTTATTGATGATATATGAAATGACAAATAATAGCCCTCACAAGCAAAGCCGAGGTGCCTCGGGCAAGGCACCGAGACGTAAAGTTTCAAAATATTTATTACAAATCTAAAAAAAAATAAGTCAATTACTGCGGAATAAAAGAAACAGGTATGAAGTCCCTAGCCGTCCAATTACTCGGTCCACCGTTGGTAGTTGGGTAGATCCAGCTGTCAATGTCTGAGTCCTCCTCGTTGTCTTTGATGGCATTGATTCCCCGATTACTGATGCGTAGGGGAGGTCCTCTAGCCCGAGCGCGTCTAACATCCCTTTGAGTCCCTGTAGTAAAGCCCAAACCAAATTTGTCAGTTTTATGAGTGAAATCAGGGAGCTGACCCCAATTGGCACACCTACCTTCTTCAACCACAGCCCTGGCGTCCTTGAGACAAGCCATCTTCAAAGAAGGTTTGTTGCTGGTAGTTTCAGTTGATGCCAAGATTTGAGGGACCTCTTCAAAATTCTGACAAGGAGTTTCGATGAATTCCTCATCCATCTCTACGTAGCGGAAGGAGTTGAGGTGACTCACCATATATTCTTCTTCACCCCGCACTATGACAATCTTTCCTTTCACCGGATACTTCAGCATATGGTGGAGTGTGGAGGTGACTGCCCCAGCCTCATGGATCCAAGGATGACCCAACAAACAAGAATACGAAGGCCTAATATCCATCACATAGAAAGTGGACCCAAAAGTCTGAGAACCTACTTTGACAGGGATGTCCACCTCCCCGTGCACCGTTCTCTTTGATCCGTCAAAAGCCCTCACCACAATGTTACTAGGCTTTAGAGTTAAACCCTCACAATCCAAATGGTCCAACGCCTTCTTTAGCAGAACATTCAATGAAGACCCAATATCTACCAACACATGAGCCACAGTGGTGCCCCTGCATTCAATCGAGACATGCAAAGCATCATTATGCTTCCTTCCCTTTGGTGTCAAATCCACATCTGAAAAACCCAACCCATTATTAGCAGTCAGGCTGGCCACACAATCTTTGAACTGATCAGCTGAAGTTTCCTGCGTCACATGTGCAGTCTTGAGAAATGAAATCAAAACCTTCGCATGGGCTTCAGAACACAACAGCAGAGACAACATGGATATCTTTGATGGGGTCTGCCCCAGCTGCTCGACCACATTGTAGTCGCTCTTCTTAATGATTTTCAGTATTTCCTCTATTTCTTGTTTAGAGGCTTCCACAACAACTTTCTTAGGCGCCTCCGTCCGGGCAGGCTCACTTACAACCTCTTTGCCGCGGGTATCAGATGATTCGCCGACTAGAGTAAGAACAGGAACAATAGTTGATGTACTAGAAGGAACATCAGATGTAATGACAATAGGATTTATAACAGTCTTAGGGGAAATCTCGGGGGAGAAGACCCTTCCACTTCGGGTGATTTTGCTGGTTCCGACAATGTTATCGATATCAAGATCATCCTCTTCATCTTTCAGATCTTGTTTGATGCCATGATAGTACACATTGGCACCATAATGCCATGGGACAACTTTGTCCGAGACATACGGGACAAGACCGGGAACAATGATTATTAGTGGAGCAATTCTTGGAGCAGATGTAATCCTAACAGGTCTTCTCGAGGAAACCTTGGAAGGATTGGCGGAAATGGTTATAATAGCAACTTCTTCAACTGGAACAACAGGAATCATAGTTTTCTCAAACAAAATTTCTTTTCTATCTATCAGGCATTGTACACCTAATTTCAGCAAACGGCAACCAGAAGGTAGAAGCGAACACATGTGGAAACCTTCACCACAACCCGAAAATAAACTGGCCAACAAAAAATTCTTCTTGACAATCATGAGAGGAGTAGACACTTCATCGACAGAGGTAATAAACAAATCAATATCAATAGCATTGACTCCACAGACGTGCTTAGGCATGGGAGCAGTTATGACATTTGGCTTCTCCGGAGCATCAAAATCTATCTCCTTGGCTTCAATCAAGTCTTGTATTTTATTTCTCAGAGCCCAGCAGTCATTTGTATCATGGCCAGGAATCTCAGAATGATAGGCACACCGGGAATTTGGATTATATCGAGGAGACGTAGTATTTGGATTCTTGGGGGCCTCTCTCAAGGTTGCCAAGTTGGATCTCAGCAGGTGAGGTAGCACTTCAACCAATGTCATGTTGATGCGAGTAAACTACCGTTATGGTATTTCCACCCTTTGTTGATTGTTGCATTGTGGAGCAACTGCAGGTCTAGGTATCATCACAGCACTTACTGTTTGACATTGTTCAGCCCTGTTCTGACCCCTCGGGCTATAGACGGCATTGGCTTCCTTCTTACCAGCAAAAGGCTTCTTTACTGAACTTGACGAGGCATCCTTTTGCATTTTGCCGCTTCAAATCCCAGCTTCCACTCTTTCCCCAGTTAGGATTAGCTCAGTGAAACTAGCTGATGAGCTGCCGATCAAATGATTGAAAAATGGACCAGATAGCGTCCCTAGAAACATATCAACCAACTCCCTATCAGACAACGGGGGTTGGACTCTCCCAGCCAGGTCTCTCCATTTTTGTGCATAATCTTTAAAACCTTCACCTACACCCATGGACATACTCTAGAGTTGAGTACGAGTGAGAGCAAGGTCGACATTATACTGATACTGCTTGTAGAAAGCAGCAGCCAGATCTTTCCAGTTTCGGACATTGGCTCCCTCCAACTTATAGAACAATTCAAGCTGAGTCCCTGACAGACTATCTTGAAACAAATGCACCCACAAATTTCTATCAGCGGTGTGGGGTTGGATCTTTCGGACATAAGAGAGGAGATGGAGCTTTGGGAAGGACACCCCATCATACTTGGCAAAAACTGGAGCTTTGAACTTCTGCGGGATGACCACTCCCGACACGAAACCCAATTCTTCAAAATCTAATCAAGGTATCCTATGAACTTCAATGGAACTCAGACGATCTTTCAACTATTTGTATCTATCCTCAACAGGAGGATATTGCTCATCGTTATAATCAGTATCATTGTCAGAGACTGCAGGACTAGGGTCCTTCTCTTCTTCCTGATTCTCCCCTTCCTTAGATGAAGAGGTCAGGTCGACTTGTTGCTTCAACCGCTCTCCAAACCTTCGACCCATGTTCAGACTACCAACAAACTTCTTTTTCTTCTTATCTTTCAGAATGAGGGCTTTCATATCCTCGTGCCCCTTTGCTAGACTGATGAACATTTGTTGGAACTAGGCGTTCTGTGCCTGCAGGTCCTTAATGCTTTGTTCGGAAGACATTTATGCTGAAATAAACAGCGAAGGAGATGAGAAACCTGTAATGGTACCTGTAATGATGTGTATGATAATGGTATGCACATGCAATGATTTCAAAGACTTCGGGAAATTTAAATTTGCAAACCCAAAATAAACAAAACTTTATTAGCTGAATTTGAAGTTCAAATGCCTTTTAGGCGTTACAATTAAAAAAAACAAATCTACAACTATAAAAGTCATCAAAAATCCCATGGATGCTTCCTCTTTGTGCCGAGATAGTCATTGAGTCCTTTTTATTCATGGAGTTTCTTTATGAGCTCTAAAACCTCCCTCTCCTGAGCATGGAATTGATCCCTGTAAGTATCCTATTCCTTTATCAACTGAATCTAAGATCTTTGTAATTCTCCAAGATTAGTGGGCATATAAGGATAAAGAACTGTGTAAGGAATACCCTCCTCTGTAGTGGGTTCCACAATCACTGGAAAAACAGCCACATAGGGCATCATAAGCTGCTGGGCACAAGCTCATACCCATTGTAGATAAGGTTCCATTAGAATGGAAGTCTTTGGCCCAAAAGCCATGACGCTGGATCAGTTTACCATGCCCCAGGCTCGTATGAACCTCCGACGATACTCTTGAATATCATCCTCATAGTTGAATACAATACCCTCGATAAGTAACTCATGGGGACCATCCCTTCGAGCGTGACCAAATTGTCGTAGAGCTAAACAAGGATTGTAGGTTATACCCCCTCTGATACCAAGCAGTGAGACATTAGGGTACTCCCCACAGCGGTCAATGATAGCGAAGTTTTCCATAGATCGAGAACACCAAAGAATATCTGTATGAGCGAGTGACATTATCCTTTGTGACCAAACCAGACCTTCTTCATTCTTCAGTATGGACTTAGGGAGGTGAGAAATAAACCACCTCGACATTAATGGCATGCAACACACAAGAATCCCTCTTCTCCTCATGGTACGAGTATGGAGAGTGTGCAAAATATCTCTGAGCAAAGTAGGCACCGAGTTGCGAGAGAGAAAGATCTTAATAGAATTCACATCTATGAATGAGTCCGGATTAGGAAAGAGAACTAAACCATAGATAAGAAGAGCCAAGACCTCCTCAAAAGCCTGAAAATCCATATTATCCCAAAATAGCTGGGCTTTGTCTATCAGAAACTTAGCTAGAAAACCCTTGACTCTGCTTCTAGTTTCCCAATTGGATACCATATCGGCCCGTTTCAGGTGCAAAGCTGAGGCAATGACTTCTGGCTTAAGAACTTCTTCTAGACCTGTGAAGGGTGCCTGTTCAAGAATAGGTATATCCAATAACTGGGAGAATTCCTCCAAGGTAGGCACCAACTGATAGTCTGGAAAGGTGAAGCAATGGTGCTTGGGATCAAAGAACTGAAATAGTATACTCATCATCCTTTCATCAAAGTTTGAAGTAACCAGGTTGAGAAGTTGACCGTGTCTCTTAGTGAACGCAGAAGTTTCAGAAACCCTTGATGCTAGTTCTTTGAGTTGGGAAGGTATCTTCACAAAGCTGATTCGGATAGTGTTTCTACGAACGGAAGCCATGATATACAAAACAGAACAAAGATAAATTCCCTTGGTCTTTGAAATGGTTAGTGCAATAAGCATGGATTCCATGTTTTGATGCATGATGTCATGATAAACCACAGGTATAGAAAACACAGGTATAGCAAACACAGTCAAGTCACAGCAAGTCCTTAGGTTTAAGACTTGCATGAGGTTAAAGGTAGTACCCTCTTGAAGTTTAGTTGGTTCAAACCTGTCCTAAAAAGTAATCGGGTTCTAGAGATTCTCGATATCACTGACCATCCATTATTGGGCATTGTTTCAGCTCTCAATCTTTTCTTGCAGCCAAAATATCCCGAAAGTCTGATCTCAATGAGTGTAGCATCGAGTATCAACCAGCTCTCAGCTCTACACCGAGGCCGGATATCTCTCTACTTTCTATTGGCCAAGTCATTCAACTAAGGTTCTAAGGTCCGTTAGTGCTTCACGACACCACACGGCGGCCCCTTATTCTCCTCGTTTCCCCACGAAGGATACTCGTACAAACCAAAGTGCCAAACTAACACAACCATCGCTTAAACCATATCGGTCTACGCTGTACAATCTCCATGATCTATTGTTGTTTACCTAATGAGTTCCCCCAGATCCGGGTGTAGGATCTATAGTAACCCCAAACAAACCCTCAAAAGTAAAGCAATCAAGACAATCAAGAGAAGCAATTTAATGACCTAGATTCTAAGGTATACCCCACTTATTAAATCCCCAGCAGAGTCGCCAGTTCTGTGATACGGTGGCAGAACCGACAGTTTAATACGGTTTGTGTTTTGCATTTTTTATTCGCAAAATGTCGCGGTAAGCAAGAGTCGCCACTGACTTTTATTTCATCCAATCATGGAAAAGGAAAAAGAACAGAAAAAACCTTTTTTCCAGATATTCTGAGTACTGGGGGTAGATTATAGAAAGGGAAGGTGTTTGCACCCTTTCTATCCATGGTTTTCCATGGGCTCTTAGGTACTTGCTCAATTTTCAAATTGCTTGTGTATGCTTGTCTTGAAAATGTTTTACTTTGTGATAACCCTTGAATCAGTCCTCAAGGATGTGACGAAGTTTGTTTTGAAAATTTGTTTTGAAAGGTGTTAGTGTGAAAAGATTTGTTTTGAGCAAGTACCTACTAGCATCTACCTACTCGAAAAAATATTGTTTTTGTTCTCGTTTCCTTTAGACAGCGTTGTCCTACTTTTCAGGAGTAGGTAGCACCATCGTTGGAGTTGTAAGGGACGTTCGAAAGGGATCAATACAATCACTAAAGCAATAGTTAGAAAACTTTAGTAATAACCCTAGAGTCTTAAGATCTTTCCGAGGCAACATTTCCGAGGCAACATTTGAATGGAATAATTTGATCTCTTTAGACTGGAGGGCAACCACTAAAATCTCCTATGCTTAATGATTATTTACCGAAGGCAACCGAAGTGAGGCAAACCTTAGGAGTGAATATGTGCATATGATTTGTTTCAGTCATTTAATCTTTGCACATTAGGTGATCTACCGTTTTAATTTTCCAGACGTTCTTGTCATACAATCCTATTAGCCATACATCTAGACAATTAAAGATTGCGGGAATTTAAAGTGTGAGAAAATAAAACCTAGCTATTACAAGGCTTCGGGGAGGGGGATTAATTACATAACCAAAAATCGGGGATTTAAGCAGTAAATAAAAACCCTAGATTAACTATTACAAACCATGAACAATTACAAAATAATGGACAAATAATTAACAAGCGTGCGGTAAATTAAATACGAAGACGATTGAAAAGAAAACCTAAAACTCTAATTGAGAGAAAAAGATTTTTGTTCTTGCGGATTTTTATTTGAGAAAACATTTAATTGCAAATTAATTAAACCTAATTTCTAATTGTTTTTAAATTATGAAATAAATTAAATTAATTAATTAAAGAAATAGAAAATATTTTGTACAAATAGATTTTATATGTTTTTGGTTTTTTTATTTGAGAAAAGAAATATAAATTGTAAAATTAAAACCTAGATTCTATTTGATTTTAAATGAAACAAAAATTAAATTCACCTAACTTACTAATTAAATTAAATAATTTATTATTAAAAAAATGTTTTTTTTTATATTTTTGTGATTTGTTGAATTTATGATTAATTAATAAAACAATTAATTTTTTTGGTGAAAAATAATTAAACAAAAATAATTAAAATAAAATAAATAAATAAAGAAAATAAAAAGAATGGGCTGTATGCTAGCAAAATGGGGGTATGAATCTGAAATTCCAAGCCCAATAAGCTCCAAGCCCAGTCAACGTTTGGATCCGGCGTAGCATTGACTTGTACGTGTACCATGGACATTCAACGGAGAGATGTTAGATCTGGCTAGCTGTGCATCTAGTGGATGGGCGTTGAGGTTGTATGGAAGGCGTGTGAGGGAGTGAAGCATTGGATTGGCCTGAAATTAATAGGAAAATAATAAAATGAACACGCCTGGGATCGAACCCAGGACGTGTGCATCAAAGGCATGCCTCCCAACCATCTGCGCTGCCGGTTCCTTTGTTAATACAAGTAAGCAAAATATAATATAATGTAAAAAAAGAACGATGCCCATAAAAATGCGCAGAATTCAAATCAATCGGTCATGGGCTGCCACACATCACCTTATTCACTGCAACCGTCGTCTTAGGTTAAAGACTTATACCTACAGACGTTTGCTGTAACTACAGCTTTACAAAAATTCAAAAATCTCGTACAAGCATGATAAATTAATTGTGATGGTACCAATCAACTCGTCTTGGTCTCACGTGTATCATGGTACCTCATTCATGGTCCAATTTTTCCTGTATGAGAAATCCCCAAATCGTGCTCTTAAACCCTAACAATGGTGAATATGGATTCCTGCACTGTTAGTACAATTAAGTGATACAGAAAGCTTGCAAACATGATTATAAATAAGAATATGTGGATAGAATAGATTTATCATGCGTAAAACATAGAAATTGAATTTGAGTTTGGGAGGTAAACCGTGATGTGTCTAGGCAATGATTCTTGACGTTTTGAAGGCTGCAAATGATGTTGTTGGCTTCAGGAGATGACCAGGAAGTGATTAGTAGCGTTGGAATGGTCTGAATTGGTCTCCAAAAACAAAAACGGTCCAACACTTTTTGCCACTTTTTGGAACTTTGTTTTGTGTTTTCACGATTGCTCAACCCTCTCTTTTGATCTAAAATTGTTGTATACATATAGTTTACTGAATTAGGTCAACAAAATTGTATCATATCTTTGAGAATTATGAAAATTGGATTTGATTTGCTTCATGTATGATATCTTTCTAAAACAAACTTCAATCCAATCTTTTCCAACCCTAATGAGCCTTGCACGAATTGATCATCATGCTAGCTGTATATGGACTCAAAATGTGCACAAAAATCCCAAGATTTGATTTCATTATTTTACCATTTAATTTGATTTATTTTGATTTAAATGAATAAAAAATCAAAATAAATGATAAAAATAATAAAATAAGAGGTGATTGAGCTCAAGGGTCGTGGGTCCTATTAGAAACATGTTTCAAGCAAGAAAACATGGTCCCCTTTGGAAAAAATGCCAATTTGATCAATGTTGACTTTTGACAATTTTCTAAAAATTGCACACTTTGACAATGCATATATCTCTCAATTTTGACCGTAGGGAGATGTTCTTGGACTTTTTAGAAATCTTAGGATGTCCCCTAAGCAACCCTTTTTGTCTCACTCAATTGGATCTTCCATGTTCATGTATGAAGCTTTGACCCAAAAGGTGTTTTTGTTGACTTTTCAAAATGACCCATAATGTAGAAATTCATATCTTTTTGTGGGTGCATATTTTTAACTTTTGACATGAATATGAATTGTAGGGAATTTCATCCTCTTCAAAATGAGATTTGGATGGAAAATTTATGATAAAGCATGTGGAAGTTATGCTTGGTCAAAGTTGGGTTGACTTTTACTAAGAAACCCTAATTTAGCAACTTTTGGGTTTTGATGAATTGTGAGCAATCCCTGAGGAATTGTGATCAACCCTTGATCAAATGATGGATAACACTTCAAAATGATGATGTTGACCAAAAATCTTGAAGTTTGACTGTATGTGGGCCACAATTGACTTTTGACCTAATATAGTCGATTCTCAAGCATCTGAGCAGTTGACTGAGCAATCTTCTTGTGCAAGGTATGAAACTTGACATGGATGACCTTGGGAACATATTAGGACCTTGGAAGTCATTTGGGCCCTTTGTGTTTCACCTATCTTGATGAAGAATGAAACCCTAATTTGAGATACATTGCCTTAGGAGAGAGCTTGTCTGGTCAACTCTTGGACTTCCTCGAGCAACTTGGGGACCTCAATTGCCATTGATTGAGTAAAATGGGAGGGAAAATTTTAGGGTACAACAGCGGGATTTTAATTTCAAAAAGAATTATTTTCAAAAACCCTTAGAAAGAAGGTTCGTCTATTAGCCAAGGGGATACATCATCCCTATGATTTTATGTGATGACTTCGCCTAGAGTCGATGGAATTCCGCAAAAGGAATACTTATCAAGAGATATCCTCTTGTAAAGTAGGACTTTGTAATGACACCTATGACTCTTTGTACAATCCTAAACCAAAAACTCATGATGAGACCTTTCACGACCTAGAGACTTAAGTTCCGGTCTGCAAAGAGGCTCCACTTAAGGGAGACCCTTGTGCCTTTCCCTCTAGTGTTACTCATGATACCTTTAAGGAAACTGCCTTATGGGGAGGGTAGACTAATCGTAGGCCAAAACTAGGAGCCTACCTTCTAAGGATACCATTCATTTAATCTCATTTCCATTATCCCTAAAACCGCAAGGGTTACTTCCGGTATACTACAATCCCTAGCCTATAGGGTTTATATTTCGTGAGTCATAACCCCTAGGTTGTAGGGATTCCTCAACCGCCCATTAGTCTATTACAATTCCTAGCTTGTAGGGATTCTCGTCCCTCAGTTACCATCCATAGCTTGTAGGGATTCCTCTTCAACTTCTATGGTCCTTAATCCTTAAGGAATTCCTACTTGTCTCAATCTCTGAGTCAGTGTAGGGTATCTTCAAATCCATATCTATTTTTATCTTCGTCCTTAAGGAATTCCTACATATCTCAATCTCTGAGTCAGTGTAGGGTATCTTCAAATCCATATCTATTATTATCTTCGTCCTTAAGGAATTCCTACCTGTCTCAATCTCTTAGTCAATGTAGGGTATCTTCAAATCCATATCTATTATTATCTTCGTCCTTAAGGAATTCCTACCTACTGCAATCTCTGAGTCAGTGTAGGGTATCTTCAAATCCATATTTATTATTATCTTCGTCCTTAAGGAATTCCTACCTGTCTCAATCTCTGAGTCAGTGTAGGGTATCTTCAAATCCACATCTATCATTATCTTTGTCCTTAAGGAATTCCTACCTGCCTCAATCTCTGAGTTAGTGTAGGGTATCTTCAAATCCATATCTATTATTATCTTCTTCCTTAAGGAATTCCTACTTGTCTCAATCTCAGAGTCAGTGTAGGGTATCTTCAAATCCATATCTATTATTATCTTCGTCCTTAAGGAATTCCTACCTGTCTCAATCTCTAAGTCAGTGAAGGATATCATCAAATCCATATTTATTATCTCCGTCCTTAAGAAATTCCTATTTGTCTCAATCTCTGAGTCAGTTTAGGGTACCCGCGTTTCCATCACTATCTTCGCCTTAAGGAGTTCATGCTTGTCTCAATCTATGAGACAGTGTAGGATATTATCATTTCCATAAACGTGTATAGTGTACCCCTACGTCTACCCTCATACTACGTATGCGTCACATTGCATATCCATGAAACTTGTTTGCATACCCAAAAGCCAAAAAATATTTTTGCATACCCATGCATTTACATACGCCCATACATTTGCATCTCATGCATTTCCACCTTCACCATTATACATATACTAGCTGTTTTCTTGGTACTCACAAAAGAACTCAAGAAAGTCTGAAACTGTGGAAAAATGAGATTATCTATTGGAGACTCAATGGAGCTTGATTCTACAATTATTATTGGAGAGAGAAGGCAACCCTTCACCATGACAACTAGAGGCCTACACAACGCCTCAAATGCCTCTACCATTGGTGATTCCTCTGCATCAAGAGCAACTGCCCTATCAACATAATTGGTATGCCCAGAGAGAAGTCAAGGGTCACCCCCATGCTTTAAAAAGTGCAAAAACTATGTAGCATCCCTTAAAGACAATGGATCAACAAAAAATCTCATCTCAAAGATTATCAGACTTTATCAAATTCAATTTGTAAAATCCAAGTTGCTAGGTTCTATTTGTTGTAAACTTGTATCTTTTGATTAGTAATTCTAATAAAATGAGCATGCTTGTTTTGAAATCGATCCATTCGTATTCACTCTTCTATCTCTTTCCATAAATATCAATTATTCACTTCCATCTTCCATTTCAACTTTAACAAATTAGGGAGAATGATGAAAATACAAAATAATCAAATTTTGCCAATGTATGCTTTTTAATAGTAAGTCTTAGCTGACGATGTAAGGAATTGTTTTACTTCCCAAACAATGGAGATATAAGGATATAATCCGTAGTCAACCCCCTCGAGCCAGGAGTTGGAGTTTTCTTCTAAAATATTTAAAAAAAAACCTTAATTTCAACCAGGGGCAGGGTAGTCTTTCAATTAATTCAATGATGCATTCAAATCTCGGGAAAACCAAGTCCATCTATGGGAAGGTTTAAGCATATCTTCTTCCTCGATACATCATTGAGGAAATTATCTAAAAAAAGGTTCAATAACATCATCTTCCTCGTGCACATCAACAAAGATGGAGGAAGCAATCAATAAAGACGAAGTTCACAATGTCTTCTTCTTTAATACATCATTCAAGATCGAGGAAACAATAAAGACGAAGCTTACAAAAATCAGCGTGGCAGACAGAAATTTTCAAAATCAAAAGCAGAAGAAATAAATTCAAAAGGAAAAATAAAGCCCGCTAAGTCAAGTAAAAATCGGAAAAAAAACTTGACTTAGGCAAAAGTTAAGGCGTCCCGATGGACCGAAAAATTCAAAAACAAATCGGTCCATGCAAAAATAAGGGATTGAAAACAAAATTGGAGAACAATCTTGTGACTGCCACCTCAAAGATTTCTCATCAATGCTTGGATCTTATCAATGCATCTCATCGATGCTAGAATCTTATCAACGCTTCTCGTCATCTGCGCGACTATGAAACTTCTCTTGGGGATTAAATGCATCTGTTGGATTAATTGAACTTAGGATTGAAGAACATCAAGGAGAATGGGGTGGGCTAAATAAATTTTGAGCCTTATATCTTTTGTTTCTTAAACCACAAACCATGGCCATGCTACAACATTCAAAAGTCCTAATTGAAGCAAGGTTAACTATGAAAGCATACTCAACAAAATTCGTGTTAAACTGACTCCTATGTTTATTAAAATTATTTCTAACTACTTCGCTTCTTTGAATATTCATCTCTAATCATCCATTTTTATTTAAACTTCAATTTCAAAACTTGCATGTACATCAAACATAATTACTTTTCAAAATGTACAATTTTATTAGCAAATCAATACGTAGCATCAAGGATATTTCAAAAAAAAATAAGGTCTGATCAAAGGAAGTATTTCCAAATCGCTCTTAACCAGGGGCAAAACATCTAAAGAAGAACCCTGTAATCATAATAAAATACTATTGGCCATAATGAGTATATCACATGAAGATATTATTTGCAAGGGGTGATCATTCCGAGATTTAATCAACTCTGATCAAATTTCAAAATGTTGTTCAATCAGGGGCATACCTTTCGAAGGAGCATTCCTTAATCAAGTCATATCACAACAGGGTGTGACTCGGTTTCCTCATTTTAACCAACCTCTCAAGGCCTTGATTCAAGAGAAACATTCCAAGATTCAAATGTTGGGGCAGTGCGTACCAAGTTCATCCTACTACACATAGGGTCCAAATTCTTCAAGCAACTTCGTGTACAAACTTTTCAAGCTTCAAATATCTGGGACAATCTATGTCAAGTTCATGGTAAGGTCTAATTTCAACCCGAGGGTATTTCCTCCAGATCCATGAGATTGAGGGGCACATTTTTCAAAATTCGAATGGTGAGGAAAACCATGGCGAGGCTCGATCAAATGGAGTTGACTCGGAGCGGTCCATCAAAGCCAAGCATTTTCAAGAGTCTTTTAGTCAGGGGCATAATACAAAATGGTGGAGTCATTCATATTATGATCAAAACTATTTCCAAGCCCATATAAATGAGAATTTCCTCCAAGACCAAACATATTCCTCATAAGGGCAAGCTCTCCACGTACCTTCGTAATCTCCAGTGGATCTTTCTTCTACGTCAGCAATTTCCGAGTTCAAAACGAGTATCAGGAAATCATGCAAGCACAATAATCAACCATCATGTGACAAGCAACCTTGTTACATAGTCAAACCTCTACACTTAATCATCAACGACCCATCACGGGGGTACGATTCAACAAATCATGTGAGTCATAATCATAAAGCATAAGTCTGCATAAATCATTAGCATGCATTCATTATGATACTACGATCCAAAATCAAGCTACACCTATCATCTCATCCGGATGATGAATTCCGACAACATGGATCTAACAAAGAGCTTAATCTCACTTGGCACCTACCCTTAAACCTAATTCTCATTGGCGTGTCAAAATCCAAACATCCATTGAGGCATATCCAATTCTCTCGTTACATATATTGGTCAGTCATTCTACGAATTAACACTTGCATCTACATGCATATATAACATATCATAGGCTAAGACTTAGGACCCCCGTAAAAATCCAGAGTCAATTTCTATGGGAGTAACTATTGGAATCTCCAACCTATCTTTAACTATCCCTCCTAGTCAGTCTGTAATGGAAGCATTCTTCATCAAACTAAATCGTAAGCAGTCTTACGTACAACCATTCATACATAAGAAGCCTTATGTAAAAGTCGTGAGCAGCCTCACAATTTCCAAATCACTGAATTAATGTCTCTAGATAACCTTGTCGATATCAGCGACCTTGCTATCCATTTCACATTGCCAAGTCACCAAGCTAATACTATTCCCATAGTTCTACTAACGGTGGTGCAAAGCCCAGTTCCCGTCTGGCACATCTTTTCAAAATCCCTGCCCCTAACTGACACGGCTTCTTAGAAAAAATAAGCCTTGGCTGATAATATGCCTTAAGAATTGGTTCCACAGTTCAAATAAAAAGGGCGTTACATTTATTAATTATTGCATCATTTCAATTCATAACATTATCATATCGAGCATACATACCATACATCATGCATACATCAAGCATAATCATATCAAACATGCATACATGCATTACATTCAATCATATATGCCCATAAAAAAGTTGCAGAAGAATCTCAAGGCATTACTACCAGCTAAGACGAACCCAAATTCAAATCCAAGCTCAATATTATCCATTCATCTAGCTATAGCTACCTCGTTTGAGGATGGACACAACCGTCAAAAGTACCACTATCAAAGTTTCAATAGGAAGCTTACCTACGATTCATATCTACGCCTATGTCCATGTCTATGCCTGCGCTCATGTTCACACCTATACCTACGCTTATGATACAAGTATAAAGACACTCTTCATCATGTCCACACCAATTCATTGCGTTGGGGAATTGATGACCCAAAACCAATGGTTTGACAAAAGAGAATTATCAAAAACGTTTGCAAAAATACTTAGAGTATACACAAACATTTAAGGGCATACACGCTCATTACATATACACTCTGGGTTCCATACTGATCTAAGACATCATACAAATACATCACACATGGCATTTCTCAAAGCATACTTTAGGTGGGACAAATTTCGTTGGGCTCTCCATCAGACTATTACCTTGGTTGAAAACAGACAACTGGTAAAAGTATGATCCTATCTCTGATTTAGTTATCTAAGATTTGATCATCAAAATAACTTCCACTACAAATTTAAACCATTGCCTAAGGCTCCATGTAGCAATGTGTTTTCCCCTATTTTGCGATTTAGTCCATTTCCTAAGGCTCCGTGCAGCAGTGTTCGAAATCCAAAATTAAACCATCGCCTAAGGCTCCATGCAGTGACGTGTTTTCTTCTTTGCAACTCAGTTCATTGCATAAGACTCCATGCAGCAATGTTCGAAATACCTATATTACCCATTGCCTAAGGCTCCATGCAGCAATATTTTTCTTTCTTTTTAGCGATTAAGTTCATTGCCTAAGGCTCCATGCAGCAATGTTTGAAATCTGCAATTTAACCCATTGCCTAAGGCTCCATGCAACAATGTGTTTCTTTCTTTTTGCAATCTAGCTCATTACCTAAGGCTCCATGCAATAATGTGAGAAATCCGTAATTTAACCCATTTCCTAAGGCTCCATGTAGCAATCTGTTCTCCTTCTTTTAAGATATAGCTCATTACCTAAGGCTCAAAGTAGTAATGTGTGAAATCTGCAAATTTAACCCATTACCTAAGGCTCCATGTAGCAATGTGTTTTCCTTCTTTTGCAATATAGTTCATTGCCTAAGGCTCCATGCATCAATGTTCTAAATCCAAATTTAACTCATTGCCTAAGGCTCCATGCAACAATGTTTTTCCTCCTCCAAAATTTAACTCATTGCATAAGGCTCCATGCAACAATGTGTTTCTTTCTTTTGCGATATAGCTCATTGCCTAAGTCTTCATCCAGCAATGTGCAAAACCCACAAATTTAATTCGTTGCGTCAGGCTTCATGCAACAATGTTGGTTCCTCCTTTTCGATCTAGCTCATTGCCTAAGGCTCCATGCAGCAATGTGCGAAATCTGCAGCTCAACTCATTGCATCAGTCTCCATGCTGTCGTACCTCAAATTTTCCCTACCTCGATGAAGTTATTTATTAAGATTAAAATAAAGAAATGTTTAATTAAAGATGGTATAACAGTATCTTAGGGCCCATCTTTATCCAAGACGTCTAAGGGGTGTACTTTAATTCAGGAAAGTAGGGCTTTCTAAATCAGAAAGACCCATGTGTCCGTAGGTCCATTTACAAAGCATGTTGGCCAATGGCCCATGCGATTCAAAAATGGAAAAATTATTCAAATAACTATTAAGTCCTTAATTCTTAAAGCCAACTTAAGTTTAAGTTGTTATTAGTTGAAATTAAATCTATTAAATCCATTTAGAGATTCTTGTTGTTAGTAAAAGGGGTGTGCTTATCAAATTAACTAAGCCCGTTAAGATTTTTAGCCAATTGTGAAGCTTTATTACTATTTTATAAAAAACAACATTTACTATTAAAACTCCTTGCTATTATTATTTTATTATATATATATATATATATATATATATATATATATATATATATATATATATATATATATATATATATATATATATATATATATATATATATATATATATATATATATATATATATATATATCCCTTTATTAGAAAAAAACACGTTATAATGTTGATATTAATCATAATGTTTTTATCAGTAATTATTATAATTCATTTATTAAAAATTATTGTTTAGAAGAAAATCTGATTGGATCGTTTTTGGAAGGCTTGGGCCTAATGTTGTTTATGCATTTGCCAGGCTGAACAAAAGGATAATTAGCGCAGGCCCATTTTCAGTTATGCATTTGCTGGACAGATCTAATTAATGTAAGGCCCATAATTAAGAACAAGTGTTGTAGAAATTCAACCAAAATTCGCGCATGTTTTCAACCAATTGTTACTGTAGAGATCAAACGCAGCAAACCAAATCTTCTAAAGAAGCAAATTCCAGATTTTTTTTTAGGTATAAAATCTAAACAAATCAAAATCCAGGAAATTACAAATCTAAAAATCTAAACAAATTCAATCTCTATTACAAATCAAATCCAAAAATTACAATACAGAAATTTAAAATTAATTTACAAATCAAATCAATCCCTAATCATCTCTAAATCCCTAAATCTATTCTAATCCTAAACAACAATTAAGCTAAACCCTAGAACTAGAAGAACATATAAATAGAAGAAGAACAACAGTGGTACGGGGGGGTGGGGGGGAGGCTTCGAGATACAAAGGAGAAAAAAAGATCAAAGAAGAACACGAACGAACATAGAGGCGGGGGAAGAACAGCCGCGAAGAGCCGTCATCAGTGCTGCAGAAGAAGCAACAATTGGGGTTTCGATATCCGAAACCCTAGTTCCTACCCTCAAGCTCCGCCGTATCATCTAGTCGCTATCACCATAAAATTCAATCAACACCGGAATCTACAAAAGGAGAGGAAAAAGAGATCAACACCCATATCGGAAAAGAAATAGGAAAAGATAGTCGCGATAGAGGGGTAAGACTTAGCTTTTGTTTTGGTGTATGGGGGTTGGGGGTTACGATTTAGGTTAGGGTATTTCTTAGCACCGCCGCCAATGGTGGTGGGTGGTTAGGTTTTGGAATGTTAGGGAAGAAAGAAGAAGGGTTGTGGGTTGTGCGTGAGAGAAAGATGAGGGTTATGTTGTAACTGAAACAATGAAATGAATGCAATAGTTAAAACAAAATGATATGTGTTCCATTCAAATTCCATGCGCACGCACCCACGGTAACTACCATAATACCCCAATCATCATCCATTTGATAATGATCAAGCGGCCGCTAGGCCAAGTTCCACAGTAAACTCATGCTCCCTCCCACACATAATCAGACTGAACCCCTTCTCACTGCGTAATGGGCTTAAGCACAACACTTTCTACACCCTTATTCGCCTTAATTGCTAAAACTCCAAATGAATCATACCCCCCTGTTCTGAATTATTTCTGGGCCTAACTCAATCCAATTTCAGCACCCCCTATTTACTTTACAATAGAAACTACACCCCCAGGTTTAATCAAATTTTTTATTTTATTATTTCTATTACATTATATTATCTATTTTTAATTCTTATACTTATTATATTATATTTTTATAACAATTATTATTTATATTTGCAATTATTATTATTATTAATTTTTATATTTATTATTATTATTATAGATTATTATTATTATTATATATTATTATTATTATTATATATTATTATTTATTATATCATGAAAATAAATTATTTTATTTAAAACTCATTCATATGTATTTTCTTTATTTGCATTAAATTTTTTTTAATCATGCACTAATCAAGACTTTTTGCAATTTATATGATAAAAAACACTAACAAATATCATATTATTTTTTTGCAACAAATTAATCTAAACAACTATTTTTGCAAAAGGATTTCAAATGGATTTTGACTAACCACGTATTTAGCCAAAATCTCCGCAATCACTACTCCTGGCCAAAATGTGAGGTGATTCAAAGTACATTTGCAACCCATAAAAAACACCAACCCCATACGAACTACAAATTAGGACTCTGATTCCTCATAAGAGGATACGTAGGCATACAATCAAAAATTGTAGCGAGTTCCCCTATTAAAAATTAAAACCCTTTCCCCTATTGAAATTTAAAACTCTATTTTACCCAAACCTAAACCTAAAACCTAGTATCCTTGTAAACAAGGTAGATGAAAGGTACCTAACACCTTCCTTTCGTCTAATAGAGTCTGAAACCTAGAATCTCTGTCTACGAATTAGGGTTTTCTGTTAGATTTCCTTCCTTAGGATAAAACCTAATAGTGGCGACTCTGATTTAAAAACCAGTCGCAACAGCTGGCGACTCTACTGGGGAGTTCAACTTTAGGTTTTAGGGTTTTTACTTTGGGGTTTTATTTATTTATTTATTTATTTCATTATTTATTTATTACATTATTTATTTATTGCATTTATTTATTTATTGTCAATTCTTTGTATCATATATTTACTACATGGCGGGAACTTTTATCTCAAAAATATTCTCATATAACCCTTAGAAAGAAGGTTCGTCTATTAGCTTAGGGGGTACATCATCCCTGCGAGTTTATGTGACGACTTCGCCTAGAGTCGGTGGACTTCTGAAAAAGGAATACTTATCGAGAGATATCCTCTTGACGAGTAGGACTTTGGAAGGACACCCATGACTCTTTGCAACGACCTTAATCTAAAATTTCATGACGAGACCATTCACGACTTTGAGACGAAATTTTTGCTCCGTAAAGTGGCTCCACCTAAGGGAGGCCCTTGTGCCTTTTCCCTCTGGTGTTATTCATGACACCCTTTAGGAAGCCAACTTTTGGGAGGGTAAGCCAACCGTAGGTCAAAATTAAGGAGCCTACCTTCTAAGGATTCCTGTCAAAAAAACCTCGTCACTGAACCATACATCCCTACCTTATAAGGGTACTTATCACAAAAATCCCGTCACTCAACCCTACATCTATACATTCATGCATTCATATATGTCACATATTCATCATTTGTTTCTTTTATCTGTCTTATTCACAGGGTACAAAACAAAAGATAATAAAATCAAGATTTTGGGTGACAGTATTTAAAAAATGGATACCAGAAGGAAACAACTTGTCCGCGTCAATGCCTTCCAGCCTGACATTTATGAAATCAAAACTATAAAGGGGAAATTATCTGAGAGAGCTCTGAATATGTATGCTCGCCGCTATGGGGATACCCTTAACTTGACCAGAGTAGAGGTTCAAATTGATGTTGTTTCTGCCCTCATTAAGTTTTACGATCCTCCACTGAGATGTTTTACCTTCCAAGACTTCCAGCTAGCACCGACTCTGGAAGAATTTGACAGAATTCTAAACTTTTCCAAAGAGAAGGCCTATGTAGGTATCAGACAAACTATTGAAGTCAAAGATTTGGCAAAGGGCTTAGGGATCCCTTACCCTGAGTTAATGCAAACTTACCGAAGAGAAGGTCTCATACAAGGAATCAAAAGGATATACTTCAGAGCTAAGGCACTCGAATTTGCTAATTATAAAGAATGGGAATCTTGTCAATTGTTTAGGGCTACTAGTATTTGGTGTAATTTTATTTCCTCAGACTGTGGACTATATTGACCCTGCGGCCATTAGCATATTCTAGGTTGCGAAAGTCTTTATTACGGATCCAAGTCTTGCTTTGCTTGCTGACATTTATTACTCCTTCCATACGATGTATGAAAAGAGAAAAGGCACGCTAAAGTATTGCATCCCACTTCTATATACTTGGTTCATGACTCATCTTTACAAACAATACTATATGATTCCAAACTTGACCAGACGCGAGTGGCCACAAAAATTTAGGTCTCTCACTGCAAACTCGATATTATAGTATGCTAGGAAGTTGGATATTGGAGACATCACTATTAGCTGTGGGGACTTTCCTAATGTCCGTTGATTGAATCTCGGGGATATATTAATTACAACCCTACTTTGGCCCTACGACAGTTAGGGTATCCTTTGGAAGACAGACCTTCGGACGAACAACTCCAACCATTGATCATCCATGACATGTGTATAGAAGACCAAGGGTTTCTCAACAAGGTTATCCGGGCTTGGAATAAGGTTAACAAAAGGAAAGCCAAAAGAAAGAATGCCATAGCGAGAGAACCCTACACCAGATGGGTCCGAGATAGGATACAAATTATCAAGCTGCCATTCGATATAGATCCAGAGTATAAGTCATAGGTTACACCTATGTCCTTGGAAGAAGTCAACAATTTGAAAAGCGCCTTAAAGCAAGCTCAAAGGGAAAAAGAAGAACTAGAGCTCAACCTTCTCAACCTAACCAAAGAGAAGAAGCAGATGCAACTCATACTTGAGTCAAAGGACCAACAAATTGAGAGAGATCAAAAGGCATTGGAGAAAAAGAGTCTCAAATGGAAGTGTACAACTGAAGGGTTATTGAGTGTGACATTCAACCTAGATTCCCACAACCAAAATTTAGAGGAGGCTGCTACTGAAATCGGAAGGTTAACCAGATGGTATGAAAAGGAAACACATGACAAAAAGGTGCTAGAGGAAAATCTAAGAGCCCAGATCCAAAGTTTGGCGCAAGCTTCCTTAGATCAAGAAGAGCAAGTAAAATACCTCACCACTGAACTTCAAGACAGCCAAGAATCCGAGGTCAAAGCACGCCTTGAAAGGGTAGAGGCAGAAAGAATCTTGACTTAGAGAACTCAAGAATATGAGCATGTGTGCCTAGAGCTACAGGGTCTCCAAAAAGATTTCCTTATTCAACAAATACTTTATACGAAAATGAGGGGTGAAAAGATGTATTGAGAAGAGAAGTATACCAAGATCTCCCAAGCTGGGAGAGATGACAATAAAATAATCCCGCATCTTTACCAAGAGTACCGGTATTACAAGGACAAGCATGAAATACTCGCTTTCTTAGCCAATAACCTCATTGAAGATATCCCTAGAAGTTTGAGAGGCGCCGAAAGTGTAATGGTTCCTCTTCCAAATGATGTTGAAGACTTTCTCAAACTTTGCCAAGCAATGGTGGATGGTTTCAGAGCCGACATCCGCAAGCGCACCTAGAAGATTTATTTCTATTTTATTTATGTCTCATGAACATTTTTCTTGATTTCAAGTTGTAATATTTTTAAATATCTGGATTATGTTACTTTAAATATAGGCATTTTGTTTCCCATCTCATTGGAATATCTATTTTTAAAGCTAGTCACCAAGTAAAATAAAAAGCTAAAAATTAATATATACCCAAGTGAATAAGACATTTAACCCCGCTCATATTCATACATATTCATACACAGACATGCATTCATAAACACCTACATATCATATCAAAACTCATCTCGATCTTTCAAAAAAAAATCTCTCCAGTTAAGCCATGGGTAGAAGATGATCTCCACCTCCTTGGCCTCCATATCAAACAAGGGCCTATCAACAAAGAACCCTGGAACAGATCGAGGGAAACCAGACTACATTCAAAGAAGATCTAGACCAAGTTAAAGGTGATGTGAGGTCGATGAAAGGAGATCTGAGTCAAGTTCTCCTAGCTCTAAAGAACTTCATTGACAAACAAGACCATATTCCCAAGGTAGCTTTCTAAGAAGTAGCTCAAACGATTGGTACATCAAGCGGTCGCCAACTAAGAAAAGAGCCAAAAGCAGGACCCACAATCCAAAAGGCCACCTCCAGACTCCCCAAAAAGACAAGAGGGAGAAATTAATGTCGTAGCCTCACAACCAAGGGCACCACAACCGTTAATGATCCCATAAGGACAACACCAAGGCAGAAGGCCACAAAGAAACTTTGGTCCACTCCCCATGCCCCCTAGCCAATTATTATAACATCTGGTTAAAGCATCCTTAGGGGAACTCAAGTTTCTAGCTCCTTCGGTCGGGCCACTCCCTTGAAGGTACAATGCCGATGCCATATGCGAATACCATGCTAACTCCCCGAGGCACACCATAGAACAATGTTGGGCATTTAAACATAAAGTGCAGGACTTGCTAGAGTCTCAAGACATCACTTTCGAGAAGCCCAACATCAAATCAAACCCTATGCCTCCCCATGGTGGGCCAGCAATAAATGCAATTGAGGTTGTCACTAACTTTTGGGCAACCAGACAAGAAAAAACCCCGATAAGCTTATTGATAAAATATATGTTGGGATGTGGATTCCTGCTAGAACATAATGAAGCTTTCGAGAGAATGCTACAAAAGCTACTGGACCAGGGGATAGTCCAATTCAGACCATACCCTGAAGAAAAATATAAAGCTACTCTGAAGGGAGAAGCACATTTTCCTCCGATCTAAGAGACCTTTGTCAACAAGGGAGTAGAGCATGGCGGACATGTGGCGATGATATCCAATAAAGTCAATACCAAAAGGGCAACTAACTACATCCAAGAATGCGCCCCAGAAGAAGAACTGAAAAGATGGATTGCCGTGGAGATTCTCGAGATCTTTTTCTTCCCTGAGTAATTTTTCTTTGTTTTAAAAAGAACCTATGTCAAGCCCGAGGCATATGGGTTACTCGTAAGGGTTCTCTCGTTTTGTTTCAGACAATATTTATAATTAATAAAAGTTATATTTTGTTTTCAATTAAAATCCATGTCTTCCTCTTGCATTTATATCTTAAATTTCAAAATGGAAATACTTTCTCTGCATATGCATTTTCAAATTTCATATACTAAATCTGCACTGAAACATGATAAGCATGCAAACCCATTCCCAAAACAACCGATAATGCTACTGCTACGACCCGATACAATTTTGGTGCTCCTATCAACCAAGCTAAAGAGGAAGATGATAAAAGATCTTGAACTCTCTGAGGAAATGGCAAGGGAAATAGAGTGAAAGGCTGACAATGTACAACCGTATCAAGAGGATATTAAGACCATTAATTTAGGTACAAAGGAAGAAATCAAGCTAGGGGCAATGTTAGAATAGAGCATCCAAGAAAGGCTGATCAAGACATTATCTAGCTCACCAATCACTACCAGAATATCAACCTATGAATTCTACCTTCAAGACAGAGATGTCATAGGTGACTATGAGATACCAGGACCTAACGAAAAAAAATCAAGCCAGGGGCACGTTGGACACTCATGTTCGACGGAGCTTCAAATGCACTGGGGGCACGATATAGGGGCAGTTTTGACTTCTCCAAAGAATTATCACAAGCCCTATACTACAAGATTGTGTTTGACTACACCAACAATATCGCCGAGTACGAAGCTTGTATACCAAGACGGGAAGCTGTCACTGATCCAAGAATAAAACACCTCGAAGTATTTGAGGACTCCACATTAGTCATATACCAAGTCAACAGTGAATGGGATCCTAAATACCCTAAATTGATTCCATATCGGGATCATATTTTAAAGTTGGCTGCGGAATTCACAGAGATCACTTTCAGTTACATTCCACGAGAAGAAAATAAAATGGAAGACACTTTGGCAACTATATCAGCTATGTTCAAAGTAACTTGGTCAAACCACGAACCCCGCATCTCAATCAAGTGCCCGTACACTGTCTTGCAATCAAAGAAGGACCGGATGACAAGCCTTGGTTTTATGACATCAAGAAGTACCTGGAAAAGAAGGACTATCCAGAATATGCCTCTATCATTGACAAACGAACTCTACGGAAATTAGCCTCAAAATTATTTCTGAGTAACGGTGTACTGCACAACATGGTCTAATACTCCATAAGATTCTGCTACCTTGCCTCAACTCACGTGGTAAATGGACACCCAACTACGAAGGTCCATACGTAGTGAAAACAAAATTCTCCGGTGGTAGTCTCATCCTCACAATAATGGATGGGGAAGAACTACTGCATCCGCTAAAATCAGACACTGTCAAAAAACACTATGTATAAGAAGCTCGCTAAGATCGAACCCTAAATGGGCGACTTATGCAAAAAGGAGCGTCCTGGTGGATCAAAAACCCTAAAGGGATATCCAGGCAAAAATTAGGGGCATATAAAAAAAATTATCCCGGTGTATTGAAAACCAGAAAGGGAAATCCAGGAAAAATTAGGGATTATTAAAAAAGAAATAAAGAACAAAAAGACTGCGATTTAAGAACTTCGACTACGAACCACGAAGAGAGAGATGGACCTGAATCATACAAATCAGAAGCAAAGGAGATAAGGGCTATTAAAAGGATATTGGGGAACAGTAGCAACAATTATCATTTTTCATTTCCATTTACAATTTTAAAACTTTCTGTAATTACCTATTTCTAGGAATTGCATCTTGTACTCTCGCCTATTCAGAGGCATATTAATGAAACATCCATTTTTCTTTTCATCTTTCAAATTGTTTTTTTTCTTAGGCTTGTTTGCAAAATACTATGATCATTACTTGTGAATATTTTCTTGAAATCATTTCGGGGAAATTAACAAATAAAAGCTTTTGATAAAACATAGAAAAGCATTTTGGTTAGAAAAATATCGAAAGAAAATCCACGTCTACATCCACGCACATGGCTACTCCTACGTCTATAATACAAACTCTATGCACATGTCTACGCCTATGGCTATGCTCACAACACAGAAAGTCTGCGTCCAATACATACGTCCGCGCCTATGCCCGCACTTACAACATAAAAATCTACACATATGCCAATACATACGTCTACGTCTACACCCGCGCTTACAATACAACAAAATCAATGTTCAAAATTTTGCTAACGCCTTTCACCATATTCAAATCAAATTCAATGATGCCACGAAAATACAACATATAACGCCAGGGGTTGGTAATTCAAAACCAATGGTTTAAAGGAGAGAATGCCAGAACTAGTCCTCGTAACGTTTCAAGGCATACACACATTTTACACATATTTCATACATACATTTTGCATATCCAAAGCATACCTACACTATACATTTTTGCATACAATACGCATATACCTAGGGTTCCATCTCAATATCACACAACATACGCCTGTATCACACAGCAAACAAATAACCTCACCCTTGATTCAATCATCTAAGGGTCAATAAACAAAACACTTCTCCTACGATTCAACCCGTCACCTAAGTCTCCATGCCGTGACGCATTCAGCCCATCACCTAAGTCTCCATGCATTTATGTACGAAGCTTGGTACATTGCCTCTAAGCCTCAATGTATTCTCCTCATCTAACCCACTGCCTAAGATATCGTGCAGCAGTGCGGTTCCTAGCTCGGTAATAAATACCATTGCCTAAGACGTCGTGCAACAATGTGCTTCTTTATTATGCAACCCAAATATCTCCTAAGTAGACATGCAGCAATGTTAGAAAAAACAAAACTTGGTACATTTCCTCTAAGCCTCAATGTACTCTCCTCATCCATCCCACTGCCTAAGACATTGTGCAGCAGTGCGGTTCCTAGCTCGGTAATAAAGATCATTGCCTAAGACGTTGTGTAGAAATGTGCTTCTTTATTCCGCAACCCAAACATCGCCTAACTCAACATGCAGTGATGTTCGGGAAAAAAAATCGATACATTGCCTCTAAGCCTCAATGTACTCTCCTCATCTAGCCCACTGCCTAAGACATTGTGCAGCAGTGCGGCTCCTCACGACGTAATATAGACCATTGCCTAAGACCTCAGGTAGCAATGTGCTTCTTTATTCTGCAACCCAAACATCTCCTAAGTCGACATGCATCAATGTTCAGAAAAACAAAACTTAGTACATTGCCTCTAAGCCTCAATCTACTCTCCTCATCCATCCCACTGGCTAAGACATCGTGCAGCAATGCGGTTCCTCACGATGTAATATAGACCATTTCCTAAGACCTCGGGAAGCAATGTACTTCTTTATTCCATAACCCAGACATCACCTAAGTCAACATGCAATGATGTTCAGAAAAAACAAAACTCGGTACATTGCCTCTAAGCCTCAATGTACTCTCCTCATCCAACCCACTGCCTAAGACATCGTACAACAGTGTGGTTCCTTGTTATGTAATATAGACCATTGCCTAAGACCTCGGGCAGCAATGTGCTTCTTTATTCTGCAGCACAGATCATCGCCTAAGTCAACATGCAGCGATGTTCGAAAAAAAAAACAAAAACTCGGTACATTGCATCTTAGCCTCAATTTACTCTCCTCAATATAAACCACTGCCTAAGACATCGTGCAGCAGTGCGGTTCCTTGTTACTTAATATAGACCATTTCCTAAGATGTCGTGCAACAATGTAATTCTTTATTATGTAACACTGACCATCACCTAAGACGACATGCAGTAATGCTCGGAAACCAAAATCTAGCTTATCGCCTAAGACATCATGCAGCGATTCGTGAACATAACCCATGGCCTTAGTCTCCAAGCAGCCATGCATCATCAATTATTGTTTTTTTCATCTACCAAAGTGGTGAATAATCAAAACCAAGCAAAGACATGCAAGATTGATCTCTCGAGCTCAAGACTATCTGCCTCGCCATCAAACCCTGGTAAGCGATATATCATCAGCTTCGCCTATCTCCTCAAGACTCGTAAGGGTATGCTATATCAGCATAACCTTATGTTTGTCAGACAAATTTTGGGGTATTCCAAGTATTCAATAAACTCTCAATCAGAATGCGCAAGACTTGAGTATCCTCACGCTATTCGATTGGAAGATGATTGAATAGGGGCAGTTGTCGTACCCCAAATTTTCCCTACCTCGATGATGTTATTTCTTAAGATTAAAATAGAAGAAATGTTTAATTAAAGATGGTACAGCAGTATCTGATGGCCCATCTTTATCCAAGACAACTAGGGGGTGTACTTTAATTCAGGAAAGTGGGGCTTTCTAAATCAGAAAGACCCGTGTGTCTGTAGGCCCATTTACAACATGTTGGCCAATGGCCCATGCGATTCGAAAATGGAAAAATTATTCAAATAACTATTAAGTCCTTAATTCTTAAAGCCAACTTAAGTTTAAGTTGTTATTAGTTGAAATTAAATCTATTAAAGTCATTTAGATATTATTGTTGTTAGTAAAAAAGGTGTGCTTATCAAATTAACTAAGCCCATTAAGATTTTTAGCCAATGGTGAAGCTTTATTACTATTTTAGAAAAAAAACATTTATTACTAAAACTCCTTGCTATTATATATATATATATATATATATATATATATATATATATATATATATATATATATATATATATATATATATATATATATATATATCACTTTATTAGAAAAAAAACACGTTATAATATTTATATTAATCATAATGTTGATATTAATCATAACACTTATATTAATCATAATGTTTTTATCAGTAATTATTATAATACATTTATTAAAAATTATTGTTTAGAAGAAAATCTGATTGGATCATTTTTGGAAGGCTTCGGCCTAATGTTGTTTATGCATTTTCCAGACTGAACAAAAGGATAATTAGCGCAGGTCCATTTTCAATTATGCATTTGTTGGGAAGATCTAATTAATGTAAGGCCCATAATTAAGAATACGTGCCGTAGAAATTCAACCAAAATTCGCGCATGTTTTTAACCAACTGTTACTGTAGAGATCAAATGCATCAAATCAAATCTTCTAAAGAAGCAAATTCCAGATTTTTTAGGTATAAAATCTAAATAAATCAAAATCCAGGAAATTACGAATCTAAAAATCCAAACAAATCCAATCTCAATTACAAATCAAATCCAAAAATTACAATACATAAATTCAAAATCAATTTATAAATCAAATCAATCCCTAATCATCTCTAAATCCCTAAATATATTCTAATCCTAAACAATAATTAAGCTAAACCCTAGAACTAGAAGAACATATAAATAGAAGAAGAACAACAGCGGTATGGGGGGGGAATGGCTTCGAGATACAGAGGAGAAAAAAAGATCAAAGAAGAACACGAACGAACATAGAGGTAGAGGAAGAACAGCCGCGAAGAGCCGTCATCAGTTGTTGTAGAAGAAGAAGCAGCAACTGGGGTTTCGATATCCGAAACCCTAGTTGCTACCCTCAAGCTCCATCGCATCCTCTAGTCGTTATCATCATCAACTTCAATCAACACCGGAATCTGCAAAAGGAGAGGAAAAAGAGATCAACGCCCAAATTGAAAAAGTAATCGGAAAAGACAGTCGCGATAGAGGGGTAAGACTTAGCTTTTGTTTTGGAGTTTGGGGGATGGAGGTTGCGATTTAGGTTAGGATATTTCTTAGCGCCGCCTCCGGTGGTGGTGGGTGGTTAGGGTTTGGAAGGTTAGGGAAGAAAGAAGAAGGGTTGTGGGTTGTGCGTGAGAGAAAAAGGAGGGTTATGCTGTAACTGAAACAATGAAATGAATGAAAAAGTTAAAACAAAATTGTGATATGGTGGCAAAACCGACTGTTAATATTGGTTTGCATTTGTATTGCAAAATGTTGCGGTAAGCAAGAGTCGCCACCGACTTTTATTTCACCCAACAAAGGAAAAGGAAAAAGAACAGAAAAAACCTTTTTCGAGATGTTTCTGAGTACGGGGGGTAGATTATAGAAAGGGAAGGTGTTAGCATCCTTTCTATCCGTGGTTTCCCACGGGATCTTAGGTACTTGCTCATTTTTAAATTGCTTTTGTGTGTTTGTGTGCTTTGAAAAAGTTTGGTAATTTCCTTAGTGTGGCGATTCACTTTATGGTAACCCTTGTATCAGTCCTCAAGGGTGTGATAAAATGTTTTTGAAAACTTTGTTTGAAAAGCTTGTTTTTGAAAGTGTATGTGTAAAAATTGTTGTTTTGAGCAAGTACCTAGGAACTATCTACCTACTCGAAAAAGGTTGTTCGTTTTCCTTTAGACAGCGCTATCCTACTATTAAGGAGTAGGTATCCCTATCGTTGGATTTATAAAGGGACGTTCGAAGGGAGGAAATGGTCTCTGAAGGCAACAAGTAAAGATACCTTAGCATTTCAAAGGGACTATCATCATAAGATCAATTCATAGGCAACTCGAGGGACAAGTAGGGACTATGATCTTTATGACGATTTTGAATCGCGAGTCATTGCTAGGATATCCCTACATTCGAGGGACGCGACCATTATTTTTGAGGCAACCAAGTGGGGCACACCCTAGGAGTGGACATGTGCGAGTGTGTTTTTTAATTAATTATCTTTGCGCAATTAGGGTTTTCTATTGTATTAATCATTTATCTTTCACATGCAAGCCTATTGTCCATACATCTAATAGTTAAATAGTTGCGGAAATTAAAAGTAAGAAATTGAAACCCTAACTATTACAAGGCTTTGGGGGAGGGGATTACATATTCAAAAACCCAGGAAAAAGCGAAATATTAAACCTAATTTAACTATTACAACTTGGGAACATTTACAATATTTAATAAGAATAAAGAAAATAAGGATGCGCGCGACGAAATAAATATGAGAATGAAGTCGAGGTCCTAAAAAAAATCTAATCAATTAAAAGGAAAATATTTTTTGTATTTTATTATTGAGAAAAATATTTTAAATTTTAATCTAAATCTAATTAATTAAAGAATTTTTTTTTGATATTTTATTGAGAAAGTTTAATATTTAGGAATTAAACCTAATTTGTCGAATTAATTTTAATTATGAAAACAAACAAATCAAAATTAATTAATTTTCCAAAATAAAACTAATTTTAATAAAACCTAATTCTACATTTTTTATGATTTTTTCTGATTTTAAAATATATAAAAAGTGATTTTTGTAAAACAACCAATAAATAAATACTATTAAAGAAAAGAAATAAAAAAATAAGAATGGGTATGATATGATGAGCAATTAGGGGGGTGTGATGCCAAATCCCTTGTTAGGCCCAAAGCTGGAGGCCCAGAGCCTACGCTTGGTCCCATACATCACTCTTCTGATGGTTCATGGTGGTCCCTCAAAGCTGGAGCGTGAGATTTGTATGATGATGGATCTTAGGGATGGGATCTGGGGTGCACGGTGGATGCTAGGCATTGAGATACGCTGGATCTTTAAGGAATTTTTCAGAAAATAAGAAAATGTTTGGACCTGGGATCGAACCCAGGTCCCTTGCTTCACATGCCCATACTCCTTTCCATCTGCACTGTAATGCTTATTTGGTAATATAATAGACAAACAATATTATAACAACTACGCACGTCTTATGCCTGGAAAACGCACGCAAATTTAAATTGACCAGTGGTTAGCTACAACCCCACGTTATTCAAAAATCTAGCACAAGCAATATAAATTTCATTAAAGACAATAAATCAACTGGGTTTAAAGCCCTGGACATCATGGTGTCCACGCCTAGACCTAATTTTGCCTGTAGAAGGAAGCCCTAAAATGAGCTCAGAAACCCTAAGAATGGCAAACCATGATTCTTGCACTTAAAACTCAATTAAACGATTCAGGAAGCATCAAGACTTTGTAATAAACAAGAATGTATGATTGAATTTCATCGAAAAAGCATGTATGCATGTAATCAAAAATAAAAAATAGTTGGATAACAGGGTTGCGGATTTTACGATTCAAGGTGTTTTGGTGCGTGCAAAAGGTGCCGTTAGCTTTAGGAGATTTCCAGGAACACGTTGCAACCCTTAAATCTCCTTGAGGATGGTTGTAATATGGAATTCAATCTAAGATTTTTTTGACAAAAGTGCACCGTGTTCTTGGCCGTTTCACACGATTTCTTATCTCCCTTGTGCCTTGGATTTGTTGTGTATATGTACCTCTTTGAATTAGGTTAACAAAAAAGCTTCAAATCCTTGTCAATTATTAAGATTTGATTTCATTCCTACCTTGCATCATTTCTTTCCAAATCAAGCTAAATCATTCAATTCTCACTCCAATCAACCTAGACACGATTTGATTCTGTTTTGGCAGTATAAATGGATTAATTTCATTCAAAATCAGATCAAAAATAAATCTTCTATATTTTACATCATTTATTTGATTTAATTTGATTTTTAAATGATTAACATCAAAATAAATTAAATAAATAAAGTCAATAAAATATGGAAAAGTGTTTGGGTCGTGGACATTGTTAGAGGTAATATGCAAGCATAAAAAATTAGGCCCATTTGGCAAAAAAAAGACAATTTTGAGCATTATTGACTTTGTACAAATTTCCAAAAATGGCCAACTTTGACAATGCATATCTCTCTCTCAATTTTGACCTTAAGAGGGTTTCCTGGGAATTTTTAGAAAGCTTAGGGTGTCCCCTAAGCAACTTATTTGGTTTCATCTCAATTGGATCTTCCATGTTCATGTAAGGAGCTTTGACCCAAAAGGTGTTTTTGTTGACTTTTTGGAATGACCTAAAATGTTTGAATCCATATCTTTTGATGAGTGCATTTATTGAACTTGAGGGCTGAAGATGAGTTGTAGGGAATTGGATTCTCTTCAAAATGAGCCTTGGATTAGAAATTTCTAATAAAGTATGAGAAAGTTATGCTTGGTCAAAGTATGGTTGACTTTTTTTGAGAAACCCTAATTTAACAACTTTTGAGTTTTGATGAATTAGGAGCATTCCTTGGGGAATCATGGTCAACCCTTGATCAAATGATGAATATCACTTCAAAATATTGATGTTGACCAAAATTTTTGAAGTATGACTATATGTGGGCCACAGTTGACTTTTGACCTAATACAATTGATTTTCAAGCATCTGAGCAGTTGACTGAGCAAACTTATTGTGCAAGGCTTGAAATTTGACATGGAGGGTATTGAGAATATGTTAGGACTATGGAGAGCATATGAGCCCTTTGATGAAAATGGAAACCCTAGCTAGAGGTTCATTGCTTTAGGAGAGAGTTTGTCTGGTTGACTCTTGGGCATTCTTGAGCAAGTTAAGGATCTTAGTGAGCATGTGTTGGGTAAAATATGAGGGAAAATTTTGGGGTACAACAGCTGCCCCTATTCAATCTTCTTAAACCTGAGGATGTAGATTGGTCGGTATTCCTTTCATGATCTGAAGGTGAAAGATGATTGAACACTAGAGTGCCCCGAAATTTTCACTCGCCTGAAGTAATACTGATTGGTGATATCGGGAATGGGATTACAGATGCCATTTGGAAGGTGACAGAGAATCGTCGGAGATGGGCTTAAAGATGCCATCCAGAAAAGATATCGGTTGCATAAGAGATTCCTTTGCGAGAATTCCTGTACCTGCCGTTGAGGAGGACTTTGCCAGGGAATGTTGATTTATGTCTTGGGGAATAGAGGCTAGGAGCTTCGGTTGTCCATTACTCTACTGGGGAATTAACTCCTGGTTGAGGAGGTAGAAGTAAACTGCATATCTGGTCAGGATCCAGGCTGCACAGCGATTTACTAGGGAAATGTGAAATAGTCCGTGTTTGGTCGGGTCTAGGTCTTACACTATTGTCTGGAGATAAGAGAGAAGGAACATGGGTTGTAGGGTTACTTCGAGATGAAATCCTAGATAGTAGGGCTATAAGAAGGAACCTGGATAGTAGGGTTACTTCGAGATGAAAGCCTGGATAGTAGGGCTGTGAGAAGGAACCTGGATAGTAGGGTCACTTCAAGATGAAAGCCTGGATAGTAGGGCTATGAGAAGGAACCTGGATAGTAGGGTTACTTCGAGATGAAAGCCTGGATAGTAGGGCTTATGAGAAGGAACCTGGGTCGTAGGGTTACTTCGAAATGAAAGCCTGGATGGTAGGGCTTATGGGAAGGAACTTGGATAGTAGGGTTACCTCAAGATGAAAGCCTGGATAGTAGGGCTTATAGGAAGGAACCTGGATAGTAGGGTTTCTTCGGGATGAAAGCCTGGATAGTAGGGCTATGAGAAGGAACCTGGATAGTAGGGTTTCTTCGGGATGAAAGCCTATATATTAGGGCTATGAGAAGGAACCTGGATAGTAGGGTTACTTTGAGATGAAAGCATGGATAGTAGGGCTTATAAGAAGGAACCTGGGTCGTAGGGTCACTTTGAGATGAAAGCCTTGATAGTAGGGCTATGAGAAGGAACCTGGATAGTAGAGTTACTTCGAAATGAAATCCTAGATAGTAGGGCTTATGAGAAGGAACCTGGGTCGTAGGGTTACTTTGAAATGAAAGCCTGGATGGTAGGGCTTATGGGAAGGAACCTGGATAGTAGGGTTACCTCAAGATGAAAGCCTGGATAGTAGGGCTTATGGGAAGGAACCTGGATAGTAGGGTTACTTCAAGATGAAAGCCTGGATAGTAGGGCTTATGGGAAGGAACCTGGATAGTAGGGTTACCTCAAGATGAACGCCTGGATAGTAGGGCTTATGGGAAGGAACCTCATTTGGTTACATAGATTAGTTGACCCATTTGATCTTCGGGAACTGATTTTCCACTGGATGCCTGTAGATATAACACGTACAACTGCTGGAATCGTTGGTGATAATTATCTTTCCTGAAAAGATAACAGGGTTAATTATATGTGCAATGCATGAAATTCCTCGTGAGATGATGTTCTCAAAATAAATGAGACTATGTTGTATGTGATATGTATGCGTATGTCGTGATGTATAAGCATGTTATGCTATTATGATATGTCTGAGTCTGGGAAAGTAAGTCCCCGCATACTGCTGGAGAGTATAGCATTCCTGACTATTGTAGAGAATTGTGGTTCTTCTACTTCCGCTGGGGATGATGAACGGAAATGACTGTGCTGGAGTTTTACTCCTTATTGTTTGTGAGTATGCTGGCAGGGAGAGACTCTGTTTGAGAATAACTTTGTGGGGAATAACTTGGAAGGTGAATTTCCGTAGCTAAAGTAATGGGCTCTGTCAAGGATTGAGCTTCTGTATCCAGAGAAATAAACTCTGCTTGGGAGATAAAATTTACTGACCCACTTGCGATTATGAAATTCGGCTGGGGGATATAGATGTCAGGTTTCTGAATGACCCTGACTGGGGAGATTACTTCCTGTTTCGGGAAAGCCGACATCAACGCTTTGAATACTTTTACTCTGTGGGGAGTGTATGTACTGATGATTATGCTCCAAAGTTGTCTCTGTCCTGGTACTTGCTGGGCAGAGTAACTGTCGGGTTTGACATTTCTTGTTTTTTCCCCTGTTTCTGGAATTACGAGCAATTGTCTTTTCGTTTCTTATGTAAATATTTATGAGCAGCAATCATATTCAAATGCATATGTAAAGAATAAATCATTGGACGTTCTTGCAAAACAAAACAAAAAAGGAAAAACTCATAGTTTCTTGTGAAAATGATTTTGTATTGATTTTTTTTTGTTTTTTGAAGTTGGCCTGTAATAGGAGTTTGTGTACAAGGAGACTGACGCTCTAATAAGAGAACGCCACTGTAAAAATAGAAGCTATACAATTTTGTGTAAAAAGAAAAGAAAACAGCTATGTGCAATAATTCCATTGAGTTCTAACTCTGCTATTGCCCCTATGTCTTCGAGCGTCTCATCACTTTGCTACTTGGCTAAAAGTTGATTAGATTGATTGGTGTCGTTCGAGCTTGATAGTCGATAATGAGGTCTGATCGCGAGGTGATCCAATAGGGACATAGTGATACGCTTTTACGTCCCTAATTTTTTCCTGGACTGCCCTTTCGGGTTTTCAGTCCACCGGGATACCCTTTTTTGCCCAAGCCGCCCTTTCAGGTTTTCGGCTTGCCGGGTGTACAGATTTTCCATTTTCATCCCTTATTTTGCCCGAACCCTTTTGGTTCGCCGGGAAGCCCTTATTTTTTCCTAGGCCAGTCAACCTAGTGGTCCTTCAATCAGACGTAGTATCTTTTCACTATGTCTGCGTTGACAGGGTGAGGAAGGTCGTCACCGTCCATGGTGGTTAGAATCATGGCTCCACCTGAGAAAATGTTTTTAATAACAAATGGCCCTTCGTAGGTGGGAGTCCATTTGCCCCTGGGATCACCTTGCAGCAGTATGATGCGCTTGATTACCAGATCCCCGACTTGATATTCTTGACGTCTGACTTTCTTGTTAAAAGCCTTGATCATTCGCTTTTGATACGTCTGACCATGACAAATAGCAGTAAGTCTTTTCTCGTCGATTAGATTCAGTTGATCAAGTCGAGTCTGGATCCAGTCGTCTTCGTTCAAACCCACATCCTTCATAATCCTGAGAGAAGGTATCTAGACTTCGATGGGTAGGACTGCCTCCATGCCATACACCAGAGAGTAGGGTGTTACCCCTGTCGACGTACGTGCCGAGGTACGGTATCCATGAAGAGCAAATGGTAACATCTCATGCCAGTATTTATATGTCACCGTCATCTTATGTACAATATTCTTGATGTTCTTGTTAGTTGCTTCAACATCGCCATTCATCTTTGGCCGATAGGGAGAAGAGTTATGATGTTGTATCTTGAATTGTTTACAGAGCTCGGTGATCATTGTGTTGTTGAGATTTGTACCATTGTCAATAATAATTCTTTCGGACATACCATATTGACAAATCAGATTATGTCGGATAAACCGTGCCACGACGTTCTTGGTAACAGTAGCAAAGGAGGCCGCCTTAACCCATTTCGTGAAGTAATCAATGGCCACTAAGATGAAGCGGTGTCCATTGGAAGAAGTAGGCCTGATTTATCTAATCATGTCAATGGCCCACATTGCAAAGGGCCACGGAGCTATCAAGACGTTTAAGGGAACCAGAGGCACATGTACCTTATCAGCGTAGATTTGGAACTTATGACAAGTTCGGGAGTGCTGATAACAATCTGCTTCCATGGTGGACCAGTAATATCCTGCCCGTAGGATATTCTTAGCCATGGTATATCCACTGGAATGGGTTCCGAAGGTACCTTCATGTAGATCTGCCATAATCCTCTCTACTTAGCTCTTGTCTACACACCGCAGTAAGGTAGAGTCATGATTGTGCTTGTAGAGGATTCCATTACTGAGGAAGAATTTCACAGCGAACCTTCTCAGAAACTTCTTATCGTTGACAGATGCCCCTTCGGGATACACTTGGGTCTCAAGGTACCTTTTTACTTCATGGAACCAGGGTTTATCTGCTACCTCTCCAGTATCAATTTCACAGCAGTGTGCTGGTTCATCTAACCTCTCAATGGTGATTTGGGGAGCTTCGTTGTCCCACGTGACTTTAAACATAGAAGACATGGTAGCTAGCGCGTCCGCTAACTGATTCTCCTCTCGCGGGAAATGTTCAAAAGTTACCTCCTCAAAGTGTGGGAGCAATGTCAACACGTGCTCTTTGTATGGGATGAGATTCGGATGCTTCGTATCCTATTCACCTTTATTCTAATTTATTACCAAGGCTGAATCCCCAAAAACATTTAAGAATTTGATCCTGAGATCGATATCAGCTTTGAGACCCATGATACAGGCTTCATACTCCGCCATGTTGTTAGTGCAGTTGAAACATAGCCGAGTAGTGAAAGGAGTGTGAAAACCCTCAGGAGATATGATTATTGCACCAATTCCGTTACCGAGTGTGTTCGAAGCTCCATCAAAAAACATAGTCCATCGGGATCCCTCCTCGGGTCCTTCATCTGGTCCAGGTTCTTCGTAGTCAGTCACCAACATAATATTCTCATCCAGGAATTCAAAATTCATGGACTGGTAGTCATCCACGGCCTGATGAGCCAAATGATCAGCCAATACACTCCCTTTGATTGCTTTCTGGGTTGTATATTGTATATCGTATTCAGTTAAGATCATCTGCCATCTCGCTATTCTTCCGGAGAGAGCTGGCTTCTCGAAAATGTATTTGATTGGATCCATCTTAGATATCAACCAAGTAGGGTGGGTCAGCATATACTGTCTTAGTTGGCGAGTAGCCCATGCCAAAGCGCAGCAAGTTTTCTCGAGCAGTGAGTATCGTGTATCACAGTCGGTAAACTTTTTGTTAAGGTAGTATATTGCGTGCTCTTTTCGACCAGACTCGTCATGCTGCCCTAGCACACACCACATTTAATTGTCTAGCACTGTTAAGTACAAAATCAAAGGTCTTCCTTCAACCGGAGGCATTAGAATTGGCGGTTCTTGAAGGTATTCTTTGATTCTTTCAAAGGCCTTCTGGCATTCGTCATTCCACTTTACCACTTGATCTTTCTTCAGAAGCTTGAAGATGGGCTCACAAGTAGCAGTTAGATGTGAAACGAACCTGGAGATATGATTCAAGCGTCCCAAGAAACCTCTAACTTCCTTCTCTGTGCAGGGAGCCGACATCTCTTGTATGGCCTTTACTTTTGCGGGATCTACCTGAATACCTTTGTCACTGACGATGAAGCCCAAAAGCTTACGAGACCTCACACCGAAGGTGCACTTGTTTGGGTTCAACCTCAGCTTGTATGTCTTCAACCTGTCGAACAACTTTTGTAGATGATCGAGGTGCTCCTCCTTGGTTTGAAACCTGGCTATCATGTCATCAACATAAACTTCGATCTCATGGTGAATCATATTGTGGAACAAAGCTACCATGGCTCGCTGATAAGTTTCCCCAGCATTCTTCAACCCAAAATGCATCACCTTGTAACAGAAAGTGCCCCACTGTGTGACGAAGGTTGTCTTCTCCATGTCTTCAGGAGCCATCTTGATCTGTTTGTAGCTAGAGAAACCATCCATGAAGGAGAAGATTTTGTGTTGCGTGGTGTTGTCGACCAGAACATCAATGTGAGGAAGCGGGAAGTCATCCTTGGGGCTTGCCCTGTTCAATTCTATGTAGTCCACACACATCTGTACCTTACCGTCTTTCTTTGGCACCAAAACAACATTAGCAACCCACTGTGGATAGGAGGTGACAACTAAGAACCCTGTGTCAAACTGTTTCATGACCTCAGCCTTGATCTTCTCTGACATTTCAGAGCGCATAAGACAAACCTTCTATTTAACTGGAGGATAGTCTTTCTTGGTCGGTAGACGATGTACCACAATATCAATGTCCAAACCAGGCATGTCTTCATATGACTAGGCGAAGATCTCAACATAGTTGTCCAACATTTGTATCAACCGTTGTTTGATCTTAACTTCCAGATTTGCACTGATCTTGACTTCTTTTCCATCTTCTTACGTGCCCAAGTTTATCGTCTCAACCAGCTCTTCATGGGGTTGTATAGCCCTTTCTTCCTGTTGTAACAGTATAACAAGTTCTCCAGGTACCTCACAATCGTCCTCACCTTCGTCCTTGGCTTGGTTGATCGTATTTTCGAAGTCATAACTCGAAGTAGCAAAGTTATTATCAATGGGATCCAGAGTGGATATGGATCTGCAGTATGATACGTGAGTGTGTGTAAGAGTATAGCTGTTTTGATAAAGTGAAAGCAGAAAAGAAAAATAGGGAGCGTAAAATTTGTATGCAAGGAACGTTCAATGCTTTATTGATGATATATGAAATGACACATAATAGCCCTCACAAACAAAGCCAATGTGCCTCGGGTAAGACATAGGGCCGTAAAGTTTAAATTGTTTAATACAAATCTCAAAAACAAGTAAGATAATTACTGCAGAATAAAAGAAACTGGTATAAAATCCCTAGCCATCCAGTTACTCGGTCCATCGTTGGTAGTTGGGTAGATCAATCTGTCAATGTCAGAGTCTTCCTCACTGTCTTCAATGGCATTACATCCCCAATTATTGATGCGTAGGGGAGGTCCTCCAACTCGAGCGCGTCGAACAGCCCTTTGAGCTCCTGAAGTAAAGCGCAGACCAAACTTGTTAGTTTTGTAAGCAAAATCAGGGAGTTATCCCCAGTTGGTATACCCACCTTCTTCAACCACTGCTCTGGAGTATTTGAGAGAAGCCATCTTCAGAGGAGGTTTGTTACTGGTAGTGGTTTCAGTCGATGCCAAGATCTGGGGAACCTCTTCAAAATTCTGGCAAGGAGTCTCTATGAATTCCCCGTCCATCTCTATGTATCTGAAGGAGTTGAGGTGGCTCACCATATACTCCTCTTCACCATGCATAGTGACAATATTCTTTTTTACTGGATACTTCAGCATTTGATGCAGTGTAGAAGTAACAGCCCCAACTTCATGGATCCAAGGACGACCCAACAAACAAGAGTATGACGGCTGGATGTCCATTACATAGAAAGTGAACTCAAAAGTCTGAGAACCTACTTTGACAGGGATGTCCACTTTCCCATGCACCATTCTCTTTGACCCATCAAAAGCCCTTACCATAATGTTACTAGGCTTTAAGGTCAAGCCTTCACAATCCAAGCGATCCAGCGCCTTCTTAGGAAGAACATTCAGCAAAGACCCAGTATCTACCAGCACATGAGCCATAGTGGTGCCCCTACATTCGATCGAGATGTGCAGAGCATCATTATGCTTCCTCCCTTTCGGTGTCAAGTCTGCATTTGAAAAATCCAGCCAATTGTCAGCAGTCAGGCTGGCCACACAGTCTTTGAATTGATCAACTGAAATCTCCTGTGGCACATAAGCAGTCTTGAGGAATGCGATCAAAGCCTTCGCATGGGCCTCAGAGCACAACAACATAGACAACATGGATATCTTTGAGGGGGTCTTCCCCAGCTGCTCAACCACATTGTAGTCGCTCTTTTTTATTATTTTCAATATTTCCTCTATCTCTTCCTTAGAGGCTTCTATGACAATTTTTCTAGGTGCCTCCGTCCAGGAAGGTTCGCCTATAACTTCTTTGCCTCGGGTACCAGATGACTCGTCGGCAGGGGTAACAATTAGAGTAAAAACAAGAGTAGTAGTTGAAGCATCGGTAGGAATAGCAGGTGAAATAAAAACAGGTCTATTGACAGTCCTTGGGGAAATATCGGGAGAGAAAACCCTTCAACTTCTGGTGATCTTATTGGTCCCGAAAATGTTATTGACATCAGGATCAACCTCTTCGCTCTTTGGGTCTTGTTTAACGCCATGATAGTAGACATCGGCGCCATAATGCAAGGGGATAACTTTGTCCGAGGCGTATGGGACAGGACCAGGAAGGGTGATTATTAACAGAGCGACTCTTGGAGCAGATGTAATCCTAACAGGTATTCTCGAGGAGACCTTAGAAGGATTGGTAGAAATGGTTATAATTGCAATATCTTCACATGGAACAGTTGGAATAAAAGTTTTCTCGAACAAAATCTCTCTGCTGTCCATCAGGCGTTGGACACGTGTTTGAAGAAGGGAAAAACACAAGAAGGGGGGGGGGGGGGGGGGGGTTGAATTGTAAACTTGAAATCAAATGCGCAAAGACACAATATTTTTATCCTGGTTCATTTTCAATATTTCCTCTATCTCTTGCTTAGAGGCTTCTATGACAATTTTTCTAGGTGCCTTCGTCCGGGCAGGTTCACCTATAACTTCTTTGCCTCGGGTACCAGATGACTCATCGGCAGGGGTAACAATTAGAGTAAAAACAAGAGTAGTAGTTGAAGCATCGGTAGGAATAGCAGGTGAAATAAAAACAGGTCTATTGACAGTCCTTGGGGAAATATCGGGAGAGAAAACCCTTCAACTTCTGGTGATCTTATTGGTCCCAAAAATTTTATTGACATCAGGATCAACCTCTTCTCTCTTCGGGTCTTGTTTAACGCCATGATAGTAGACATCGGCGCCATAATGCAAGGGGACAACTTTGTCTGAGGCGTATGGGACAGGACCAGGAAGGGTGATTATTAACAGAGCGACTCTTGGAGCAGATGTAATCCTAACAGGTATTCTCGAGGAGACCTTGGAAGGATTGGTAGAAATGGTTATAATTGCAATATCTTCACATGGAACAGTTGGAATAAAAGTTTTCTCGAACAAAATCTCTCTGCTGTCCATCAGGCGTTGGACACGTGTTTGAAGAAGTGAAAAACACAAGAAGGGGGGGGGGGGGGGGGGGGTTGAATTGTAAACTTGAAATCAAATGCGCAAAGACACAATATTTTTATCCTGGTTCATTTAATCTCAGACTACTCCTGTCCACCCGTCAAGGTGATTTCGCCTCTCTCCAACAAGGTCTTAATCCACTAATCTCAAACAGATTACAATCACTACTTTGACAACTGTCAAAGTCTTCTTGAGTACAAACACAATCCGGTTAATCTTAAGGAAAAACTATTCTTAATCAAAGATACAAGAGTACTATGTATAGATTTTTTTCGTTACAAAAACAGTTATCACAACTATGATATTTTACACAAATTTAGAGCATGGAAATAGAGATGAGTAAGCTTGCAGCATTTTTAATTGTATTGCAGTAGCGTTGGAAAAATCGTAAACAATTTGATCTCTTAGCTTGTATTTATAGGAAATGGAATTATGTCCAACTTTAAGTGTGATTATGATCATTAATGCAGTTTCCATTTAGAGAAGATCCTGTCTAAAAGAAGCCGTTGTAGTTGATGTTGTCTTGATTGTAAAGTAACGCTTCAGAATCTTACATCCTTGCCTACTGCTGATGCTTCAGAACATTGATGCCTTAGATTATACTCCTTCTGTTCAGAATCAGAGTTTACTTCACTTAAGCGCAGGTTCTAATCATCATTCTTCAGTGCAAATTCTGATTACTTCAGCGTGTAGCTTCTATAGCTTAACTTCTGATGCTGCTTTGGTCAGAACTTCTGCGTACAAAATAATATAATTTTTAGGGTGCATATTTGTTCTTTGTATTTGTTATCATCAAAACTCTAATTAAGGGTTGTAGAATCAAACTATGTTCTAACAATCTCCCCCTTTTTGATGATGACAAAAACTAGAATTTTCAATGAAAAATAGAGAACAAAAGTTTAAGAGAGACTCCCCCTGAGTTGATTACTTCCTTGAAGTTCCTTCTCGTCAGAGATTTTGCTGCATCTCCTATCAGAATTTGTTCCTGTTCAAACTTTTCAGAAAGTAGAGGTTAAATAATTCAGAATGTTTGAGACTTTTGTCCCAGTATACTATTATTGAAAATATCTTACTTTCTCCCCCTTTTTGTCAAGTATCAAAAAGGCAATATAATCAGAGCCAAAAAGATGAGTTATATTAAAAACATAACGCAATGACAAGGTTCAGAAACAAGGAGGTAAAGATAAAAATTACAGATAAACAGTTTTAAAAGAAAAATCTAAGAAGGAGAGGGAAGGCGTGTGAACAACGCTACCAACAAGCTCTTGATCTGAGTGCTTGACTCTTCCTGCTTGCCCAGAATATCTTTGATTTCCTTTGTAGTATCTTCTTGTTTATCCAGAATTCCTTTGATCTCTTTGTTCGTATCCTCTTGCTTGTCCAGTCTTGCATGGATTAAAGCATTCTCTTTCTTCAACTCTTCTAGAGTTTGCATGACTAGAGAGGAAGCTGGTGTCTCTTCAGGGGTTGCATGATGTTAAGAACATTCTGTAGCTTCTTCTGATTGAACCACTTCTTCTGCTACAACCATGTCTTCTGGAGCAGTAGTCAGGGAGAGACTATCTGAATCTGGTTCAGCAACTTCTGACGGAGGGTGCTCTTTCCAGGGAGCATTATCCAGTGGAAGAATTTCTTTCTTGCACCATTGACTCAGAACTTGATCTTGAAAAGCTTTAAGCTAATCACTGAAGTTCTGCTGAGCCCTTTCATAACCCAATTCCTTCAGCTTCAGAGTTTCAGCGTTGAGCCATTTTCTGAATCTTTCCCAGAGAAAGTCAGAAGCAGCAGGATTAGAAATCTCTAGGCTTGCTTGCTTCAAAGAATTGACCCATTCCTGCATTTCTGTTTCAAAAATCAACAGACTCTTGCCAACATCTGATTTTGGTTTAGGTTTGGGAATGGCAATTTTGCGAGAGTTGGGAGCTAGTCTGTCCAGCACTAGTGGATCAATGACAATTCTGAGGTTGTCAGCTGGATGGTTGATGGGTGAAGGAGTGGGAGAGTCAGGAATTAGAATTGGTCTGTTATTGGAGTTTGGTGGTGTGGATTCAAGGGATGAAGGAAATTCTGGAATTTCTGGAATGTCATGAATAATGAGAGGCATGTGCACCGCAAGAGGTTATGTTATTCCAGGAATTTGGATTGTGGTATCAGAATCTGAAGGAGAGTCTTCAGATTGGTTTGTGGAGGTGTGTTGAGTTTCTGGTTCTGGAATTATAGAGGATGGGTTTTCAGAAGGTGGAGAGAGAGTGTCTATTTTATGGTTGTGGTGAGTTGGGATTCAGATGATCTGGAGAGTGTGGTTATGGATTATCTAATTGTTGTTGGGAGTTTGGATTTTCTGGGAGTTGTTGAGAGTTTGGATTTTCTGGGAGTGGAGATTGAAAGTCTGAATTAAATAGTTCAATGTCAGATAGAACTTTTGCAAGTTTTGGTTGATGAGGTTCTGGGTTTGGATTTTGATTGGGGGAGTGAGGTTCATTCAAAAAATTTCCTAGAGTTACAAATGGATCAAACTCTATGTCAAAATCTTCAAAAGTTTATGGTGAACGATTTTCTATAGGTTGAGGGGGATTGATTTCAGATGTTGTAACAATAATTGATTCTATAACAGAAACATAAGATGGATTACCTTTCTTTTTCGCAGCTTTAGGTGCCTTCTGAGAGGATCCTTTTCCTGCTGCTTTCCTCTTCTTAGATTTCCTTAGCACAACCTCTGGGGCTGGCCTGTGCAGATCTTGAATGTTTATTTCTGGAGTAGTGCCATCAGCCTTGCAAGCTTCAAGGTATCTGACTATGACTTTTGGGTTGCTGTCTATCTCGGAGAATAAAGGAAAATACTTCAGAGGTATCCTCCTTGAAGTAATGGTCTCATGAGAAGCAATAGTTGGTTCCTTCTGAATGTTCTCAATGATCTTCATTTTCTTCAGATTCTTTGCGTTCAGAGGCTTCCCAGCAGTTGCTTCCAAAGTGCTTATTTCTTGAGCCTCTATCTGGTATTCTATCAGCCTGTTTTCTGTTAGAATATCTGATATCAGTCTTCCTAAGGGAATCCAATCCCTCTTAGTTCTTTCTTCTTCTCTGGTCTCTTTCACACTCGTTCTGAGATGGTTGAAGAGCAAGTGTGCAAGATTAATCTTTGTCTTCTTTGCAATGAAATAGATCAGAAACTGCTGATCAATGTTGATGTAATCAGGAGAGCTTGTGGGCTTCCTGTGGTTAATACATCCCAGAATGATTCTGGCCCAGATTTTGTGATGATCCTTCAAATCTCTAATTTTGCTTGATGGTTGACCAGAAGTGAAAATTTCATTGGCAATTGATTTTAGGTCAGAACATCTATCTGCCATATCTATGCATCTGACTCCACCACTATTGTATCCAATGAGCTTCCCAATAAGATCTTCTGTAGTCACAATTTTCTTTCCCATAACATAAGAAGTAACCTGGTGGTTGGAAGATGTAGCGTGAATCCAGAATTTTTTTGACGAGAATGGGAAATGTTGGACCCACCAGACGGTCAAAATACTTGTTCCAACCTTGAGCAGCCACGTCTTCATAGAGATTGAACCCATTTTCTTGTAGACTCTCAAAATCAATGATCAGTTCTGAGAGAACTTCCAGGTTATCAACATGAGTGAGAAGCATCATGATGGGTTCTTCATATTGTTCCGTTGATGTAGATTCAGGAGTGTTGTACCCCAATTTTTGCCCCTAAGATTCCTCTATCATATCATATCAACTCGATCATAACAAGATCACATTAGGGTTGGTTCTTCCTCTTTTTCTATCTCCTATCTTTAAGTTTGCTCTTGAGGAATCTCCAAGCACCTTTGTTGTGTATTTTGTATATGTGTTGTTGACTAACTTCTAATCAAAATACAAAAAATATTTGTCTTTGTCTTTGTATATTTTTGTTTTGTAGGTACCAAGTCGAAGCATCTGACAAATAAGGATTTCTGGTATTATTTTCCTAAAATCTCTATTTGCAAAGAAAAAGAATTAAAAAATTTCATTTTTTTCACTGATGCAATCGATTGCTCTTAAAGTGCAATCGATTGCATATAGTGTATTTTGCGCCATTTTTGCAAAAAATACACTGTGCAATCGATTTGCACTGTAGTGCAATCGATTGCACAACATGAAAATTTAAAAAAAAATCAGCAATTTTAAACTTGTCAAATTTTGGCTCCAATTTTCCTTCACTTTTGAAAGATGTATCATTAATTCAAATTTTAGTGCCGATCTTTCATTTTTAAAAAGAATTATCATTAATTCAAATTTTGGCTCTAATATTTGAAAGAATTATCATTAATTCAAATTTTGGCTCTAATTTTTGAAAGAGTTATCATTAATTCAAATTTTGGCTCCAAGAATCAATTACCAAATTACCACTAATCCCAATCCTAAACTCTATAAATAGAGCTCTCATTTCATTCAAATTTCAAGCTTTTGATATCCAAATCCACCTTGCTAAAAAATCTCTCAATTCTCTCCATCTACCAAATTCACTCAAAGCTCCATTTTCAAAAAGTTAGTAAGATTTGCATTGAAGCTTACTAATCTTTGAGCTAAACCTTCATCCAAACACTTTTTCTTCATCAATTCTCTACATCCAAGCTTGGTCAATTGATTCTTGTGGTTGAATTGAAGCAAATTCTTGAAGTTGTTTTGATAATTCTCTAGATCTACCTTTGGTAAGTTGGATAATTCATCTTTCACAATGTTATCTCTTGTTGATCTTTGGGTTTGATTCTTTGAGCATTATTTTGTGATTCTAATAGTGTTATTTTCTCATAATTTGATGGAATTTTCGTGCTCAATTGGATCCATGATCATAAGGTGTTTGATGGAAAGTTTGAACAAGAAATTGGCCTTTTTAAATGCTATTTTTGCTACTGTAACAGTGTGCAATCGATTGCAGTAACTGTGCAATCGATTGCACAGAAGCATTTCACACAATTTTTTTGAAAATAACACTGTGTGCAATCGATTGCACAGTTACTGCAATCGACTGCATAGGGACAGAATGCACTTGTTTGCCTTGTTTTGGGGCAGCTTTGATCCAAAATGATTTTTCTACTCACTCCTTTTGATTGTTGGTTTGGATTGCAATTTTAAATGTCCAATTTGTCTTTAAACTCAATGGACTTTGTGATGTAGATGAAGTTGGATAAATGTTCATCAATTCAAATCTACCTAAGAGTGAATTATTTAATTCATTTTTGGTGATTTGGATTAATGATATATTTAGTGCTCTAATCCATCTAGAGGAGTGGTTGAATTTAAAGATGAAAGAATTTTGAAATGTTGATCCAAATTAGCTTATCATTCCCCTCCCTCTTCATCTTATCCCTTTCTTTTTTAATTTTGCTACATGAAGTACATAGATTGCTATTGACCGGCCTCAAAATAGGTGTGACTTCTACATAAGTCCACTTACGATTGCTTAACATAGCGCTAAATTTTGTCCCGATTCGAATAAATGATCATTCGTGGCCCAAACTTATGATTGCAAGCCCAAGTATGTTAATTTGATCTCTTTGATCCAATAACCTTGAGATTCATTGTGTGGAGTCTTTGGTTCTACCAATCCTCTAATGGATCTACAACACCTTTGGTCAACGCGGATCACTTAAACATTGTTGATCATTACATGTTGCCTTGTGAGAATTCCAAAATGGATGATATACTTGACAAAAAGAAAATGCAACTTGTTGTGTGGAGGCTTTGGTTCTACCAATCCTCTAATGAGTTCCAAATGCAAGTTTCAAGATGGTCATCCAACTAACCACTAATTACTAACAATTAACTTTACTTTACGCTTTTATTTTCATGCTTTATGTACCATTTACTTTTAGCATTTTACATTTCATGCTATTTTCATCTTTGCTCACTTGAGCATTTACTTTTATGTCATTTTTATTTTTCTCACTTGAGCTTTTCTTTCTTTTTAAAGACACCTAATAATCAACATGAACCATAAAAATCATTAATGATACTTGGACTACATGGTTACTATCCTTTGCATTATGGAGTGATGGACTTCTTGGACTTAGGATTAGAGACCTTGGCTTATATTGGAGACTTTGTGACTTTATTTGATATTTTGTATGGAGTTCTTGAGGTTTACCTCAAGACATTGGGTTGTTTGTTTGTTTTGTGTGCAGGTTATTGAGATTACGATCTTTGTTTGTAATCTGGAATTCACTCGTATACAGCTGTTACTCTGCCCAATTTTTGCGAAGACTTAAAACACTTGAAGTTTGGTTCTCTCAAGAGGTCTAGTATCTTTGCTTGCTTGGTTTCAATCCGAAGAATGGGAATTCTATATTGACTCATAATGTCAAGTATTGGATTCTTGTTGGTTAGATGGTTCTTATCCCTAGATTTTACCTTATGCTTTAGGATAGCCTCTTCTTCTCCTCCCATCTTCTTTAATTTCAAAAATCTTCTCCCTCCTTTAAAAAAAGACTCTTCTTGTTTTGAAACTTGAAACATTTTCATAATAAACTTGGACTTATGTCCAATGCATTTTCAAAACATTTTCATGAATAAATTTCAATCAATTTAATAATACCTTGATTTTTTTTGTGAGAAGACTAAAAGTCAATGAATCTCATTTCAAATCATTTTTTTCGCTTTGGCTTTTTATTTTAAAATCTTTCTCAAAAGATTAGACTCTTGTTAATCCTTGCAGTGATGCAAACAACTATACTTCTACAATATGTAGTGAAGTGAGATATTTTCCACTTGGGTGTTGAGTGAGGCATTGTTGATTTTAAAATCCAAGCCATATCCTCCACTTTGAGATGATGCAAATTCTCCTTTCTCATTATTGTGGGTAGTAAGTATGTTTTTCACACAGACAATTGCGATGATGTCTTATCTCATAAAATCAACCAACACACTTGTGTTTCAAACTTTTAAAAGAGGAAATACGTGTACCCTGATCCCCTATTGCACGAAAGGTGGTACGTAGGCACTAAAGGTTCGCAACCGCGGAAGGTGCAAAAATCATAAAAATATTTCTTTTCTCACCTCCACCATCCATTTTATATACAACACATTTTTATAGCCAAAATATACAGATTTTTCAAAGAGGTTCCTGTGGAGTACCGTAGATGTTTAGGATGCTAATACCTTCCCTTTTCATAACCAACCCCCTTACCTTGAATCTTTCCCCCTCTTTTTGGGTTATTCGCTCTTTTCCCATTCCTTTGGAAACAATAAAGCACGGTGGTGATTTTTATTTTGATTTGTATAAATTCTAGTCAATCCAATGACTTAGTCTTGCACATTTCTACCGCTACAGAAAAATGGCGACTTCATTGGGGATAGATTGACCTCTTGCTGGTCCATCCCTAAGTGGGTTGAGCCTATCTTTATTTATATCTGTATATGTGCTATTGTTGTTTATGTGTTATATTTTATATATATGTTTGTCTAGATTTTCCTGGTTTATAGGGTGCTTGGTGATTACTCATAAGTCCTATACCCGGACTTGGGCAAACCTTAAGATAGGACGGGCGGTATAGTCATGTTAACTTTGAGGGAGTAATCCCAAAAAAGGAGGCATGAGATCCCCCACTCAGTGGAGGCCCCTTTGACTGTAGTGTCGTTTACCGAGTAATCGCGTAATGCTTTTGACCTGGGAGCCTGCCAAAGCTGAGGACCGTAGATTACCTAACCTCTCTTGGCCTTTTAGGTGTAGTGCGGAAGCTATAACGGAGTAATCCAGAAATAGTTGTCACGCGATACTACGCTCAGACGAGTATTTCTTGAGAATATTACTAATTACCGAGTTAATCGGGAAGTTGGTAATATCCGAAGGAAGGATGTAGACTCTGAGAACCTCTAGAACCTTGTTTGGCAGGTGATAACTTTTTAGACCAATACCTTATGGGTAGTACCTTCGACCTCATGCTCGTGACGTTGAACCTATGAACCTTAAATGTGTGATCTTGTGTGTGATTGTTGCATCATGCATCCATGCACTCATAAGCATCTTTTGAAAAAAACAATATTTCAAGGGATTTAAAGGTTGACTATTTGTGAATATCCCAAGTACTTTTAAACCATGGATTCTGGAAAGAGAAAGACCGGGAAATACAGTTTCAAGGATCCTAAGATAGATGAGTTGATCAGTCTAATTCCCGAGATCGAGTGTTCTGCAGAATTTCGAAAGAAGTATGGATCCATTATTCCTCTCATGAAGCTGAAGATGAAGGAGGATTTTGTCTCAACTTTGGTCCAGTTCTATGATCCGGTGTATCACTGCTTTACTTTTCCCGATTATCAGTTGATGCCAACACTGGAAGAGTATTCATATCTATTAGATTTACCTATTACCGATCGTGTTCCTTTTACTGGTTTGGAGGGAGAGCCAAAACCACATGAGATTGCTTCTTTGATTCATCTGGGGAAGTCTGAGGTGGAAGCTCATATGACTACCAAAGGAGGGATTAGAGGATTACCAGCTCAGTTGTTATTGGAGAAAGCTTGTTACTTTTCCAGGATGAAGAGTACGGTTGCTTTTGAGGCCATCTTTGCTTTACTCGCATATGGATTATTCTTATTTCCTAATGTGGACAAGTTTGTCGACATTAATGCTATCAAGATTTTCATGATTAGAAACCCGATTCCTACACTATTGGGTGATGCTTATTACTCTGTTCATCTTCGGAATTCTTATCATGGGGGAATGATTATCTGTTGCACGACTTTGTTGTACCGGTGGTTTACCTCTCATATGCCTCAGTCTGACGTTTTTTGGGATGTCAAGAAGGAACCCCGTTGGGCTCCTAAGATCATGGCACTTACTCACTCGGATATTGATTGGTATAATCGAGCTTACCAGGATGTGGAGATTATTGACAGTTGTGGTAGTTTCCCCAATGTGCCTCTTCTTTGTACAAAGGGAGGAATTAGCTATAACCCTGTTCTTGCACGGCGACAGCTTGGTTATCCGATGAGGGATAAACCAAATAATATTCATCTGAGTAGTTTCTTTTTGAAGGAAGGAGAAGACCACGGGGAAGATAGAGAGCAGATTGCGAAGGCCTGGCGTCACATTCATAAGAAGAGTAGGAAGGATTTGGGACCTAGGAGTGCTGTTTCTTTGGAGCCATATCTTCAGTGGGTCCGATCGAGAGACATTCAGTTGAAGATGCCGTATACTCGGGAGACACACATGCCTGATTTGTTTGTGAAGACCACTCCTCCCTTATTAGATGATCTAGAAGAGCTGCAGCTTGCTTTAGTTAGGATGCAATAGGAAAGAGATGCTTGGAAGAACAAGTTCTAGACTTTAGAGAGTTCCTACAGAGCAGACCTGAAGGAGAGAGATGATTTGATCGAGATCCTTGAGAGTCGAGCAGTAGAGTCTATGGAGAGGCAAGGAGATTTATTTTCTCCTAAGCCTCAAACAGGTGTTGATTACTCACTTCCTGCTTCAGATGATTGGAAGGAGGTTTCCATCAGACATGTGGAAGAAAACCAGAGGTTGAGGGCTCAGATCGCCAGGCTCACAGGGAAGCGCCAACATACAGATTGATCTCTATTAGTTCCTTTTCTCAGGATTTTAAATTGTATTTTAATCTTGTACTTGGGATCATTTAAACTTATAATCCATTTTGAAGTTATTATAATAAAAAATTTCAGTATTTCAAAAGCTTTATTACTTGGATGTTTGCAATATGTCTATAAATCTTAAATCCCTTGAAATATTAAATAATGAAGTAAAAATAATCATGTGCATTGCATATAATGCATCATATTTCACATATTTCTTGCACGCATATCCAGGTGTCTTACCCAGCTTCTTTGCTTCACTCAGCAAGCTGACTCATCACTACAACACTCGGGCTAATTTCAAAAAGAAGATGGACAACTTAGAACAGGAGAATCGCGAGCTGCGCGAAGAAGTTTACGCTTTGAAGGCTTGCTTGGCCAACTTGACTACTCTGATGGAAACTCTGGTGGCTGCTCAGAATCAGCCGCCGAGTGTTCAACCTAAACCAACAAAGGCAAATGCTGAAGTTTTGACTGTTCCTGTATCCGCTACTCCGGATGTTGTTCAAAACCGTATGCCTCAGGGTTATCCGTGGGGAATGCTAGAGAATTTTGCACCTGAAAGTTTCAATCTTGGTCCTCAAGATGCCCCAGTGGTTCCAAATGTTGTTACTCCTGCACCTCCTGTGGTGCATATTGTTCCTGTTGCACCTCCTTTGGTGAATTTGGTTCCGTTTGTTAATGAAGATGTGTGTCGTCCTTTCCCTCCGCCGAGTGAAGACTTGGGTCTTTATGACAGAATGGATGATTTCCAAGAGCAGTTTGATAGAATGCAAAGAGAGATGAAGGCTCTTGGGGGAAAAGAGTTGTTCGGGCAGAATGTGAATGAGATGTGTTTGGTCCCGAATGTTAAAGTGCCTGCTAAGTTCAAGGTCCTGGAGTTTGAGAATTACAAGGGAAACACTTGCCCTCGTGCTCACTTGGTGATGTATGTAAGAAGGATGTCTACCCATACTGATGATCAGCGTCTGCTGATTCATTTTTTCCAGGATAGTCTGACTGGTGCTGCATTGAAATGGTACATGAGTTTAGACAGCGTCAACATCCATACTTTTAATGATTTGGGAGAAGCATTCATTAAACAATACAAGTACAATGTGGACATGGCGCCTGACCGTGACCAGCTTAGGGCCATAGTTCAGAAAGACATAGAATCATTCAAAGAGTATGCGCAGAGATGGCACGAAGTGGCTGCACAAGTGATTCCGCCCATGGAAGAGAAAGAAATGACCAAGATTTTTCTAAAGAAGCTGGGATCTTTCTACTACGAAAGAATGGTAGCAAGTGCCGCAAGTGATTTTACAGAGATGGTAGGAATGGGTGTCCGCCTAGAAGAGGCAGTAAGAGAAGTCCGTTTGACAAAGGGTGAAGGATCTGGAGGTGTGAAAAAGCCAGCTTATGGGTTTACAAAGAAGAAAGAGGGGGATACAAATGCTGTTATGCAAGAGAGAAAGGTAAACACTCCTAGAAGGAATTATCAGCGTCATCAGCAAGTCGCCTTAGTTACTCCTGTTATGAATGCCGCTCCGAATACTGTTGCTTATCAAAGACTGTTCCAGCAGGGGAATCAAGGATATAATCAGAGAAGGGAGAACTGTGATCCTATTCCCATGAGCTATGCAGAGCTATTACCAGCATTGGTTCAGAAGAAGTTGGTCCAGACACGACCACCTCCCGTTGTACCATCACCATTGTCGTGGTATTACAAAGCAGACCAGACGTGTGCCTTTCATCAGGGAGCACCAGGGCATAGTGTTGAGAATTGTTATCCTTTGAGAATTGAAGTGCAAAGGTTGGTGAAGTATGGAATTTTATCTTTCAAAGACGTGGGACCTAATGTGAAAGACAATCCTCTACCCGAGCACGGGGAGGTGAATGTTGTAAATATGGTGGCCGGTTGTCCAGGCGACTTTCGAATTTTTGACATTAATCTGGTTAGAGGGGATTTGATGAAGATGCAAACAGATCTCTGTAAATTCAGTTATTATACGCATGACCATACCGGTTGTGCTGTTTGCAGTACAGATATACAGGGTTGCGAGAAGATAAATGCTGATTTGCAGGAGATGATGGATGAAGGTTTAATCCATATAATCAAGACTAGGGAAGAATATGTAGAGGGAGTGAATATGGTTTCTGGATGTCCGGGTGAATTCAAAATTTTTGATGTGGATCATTTGAATGGGGATCTAGTGCAGTTACATGCTACCTTCTGCCATACTGCTGGTCAGGTGGAACACCAATATGGATCTTGCATAATTTGTTGTCGAAATCCCCGAGGATGTTCTGTTGTGAGGGAAGGTGTTCAGTTGCTGTTAGACAATGGAACCATCAAGATCACAGGTCAGAGAGATGATTATCATGAGATTGATATGGTTGAAGTCTGTTTGATGGAAGAGTCAGAGGAAGAGTATGCCTCCACAAATGAGTATTTCTCTTTAGACGAAGATTTGTTTTCCGGAAATGAATTTTTGATGGCTGATTGTGTTGAGGAAGGGATAAATGTCATTGTACCTGGTTTTGGTGCACCCACTCATCTTGAGGTGGAGTACCATAGTAAACCCGCTGTTGCCCCATTGGTAATTAGTCTTCCAGGTCTTGTTCCCTATGAATCAGATAAGGTTGTACCTTACAAATACAACGCTACGATCTTAGAAGATGGGGTGTGTGATCGATGGGAATGAGAACTGACTGTTTTGGAATGCTGGTTCGCGTTTGCGTTTGTTTTCGCAAAATGTCGCGGTAAGCAAGAGTCGCCATCGTCTTTTATTTTATCCAATAAGGAAAGGACAAAAGCACAGAAAAATTCCTTTTTGAGATGTTTCTCGGGTTCGGGAGGTGGATTATAGAAAGGGAAGGTGTTAGCACCCTTTCTATCCGTGGTTATCCACGGGCTCTTAGGTACTTGCTCAAAATGTTTTCAAAAGTTTGCTTTTCTTTGTGTTTGTGGGTTTGAAAAGAGTTTTTTGATTGAAAGGGGTGTAAGTGTGAAAAGTTTTGTTTTTGTTTTAAAAGGAGCAAGTACTTAAGAACCATCTACCTACTCAAGAAGGAATTAATCTGTACAAGTGTCCTTTAGACAATACTATCCCACTATGAATGAGTAGTTAGCACCGTCGTTGGAGTTTTCGGGTCAATTCGATTAAGGGACGTGTGGTCACTAAAGCAATGTTAGGACGCCTTAGCGGTAACCCTAATGTCTTAGATCATTTTATCCGAGGCAACCGTTTCGAGGCAACTATGATCTTTGGACAAGAGGGCGACCTCTAAAACTTCCTATACTTAACGACCACGTTCGAGGCAACCAAGTGAGGCGTACCCTAAGAGTGGCATGTGCGAGTGTATTGTTTTTCAGTTATATTATCTTTGTACATGTTATGGTGAGCTACCGTTGATTTTAGGTTTAACGATTAGTCTTGTCATGCATTGCCTATTTATCAAACATCTAACAGTTAATGGTTGTGGAAATTAAATTGCGGAAAATAAATCTAAGCTATTACAAGGCGTCGGGTATTTACATCGCCAAAAACAAACCCTTGAAAATTAAACTGCGAAAAGTAAATGAAGCGATAAATAAAATCCTAAGTTAAAACTATTATATTCCCGGAGCAGTTACAAAATTGAAATTATGGATCAAAATAATTCGCCCGAGAAAAATTGAATCGGAGTGTCCTAGGGTTTTGACCCTTGTGATTAAATAAAGCATATCTTTTGTTATTTTTTGAATTAATAAATAATCTAAATTAATAATTGAATTAATTAATAAAATGAAAAATATTTTTGGGTTTTATTTTAATTAAGGAAATAAAATAAGAGTGATTAAAAGATATTAAAAACCCTAATTCTATGTTAATTTTAATTTAATGCAAAAGATATTAAAATTGTACCTAATTAAACTAAATAAATTAATCAATTGTTATTTACAAAAATAAATAATAAAATTAATGATGAAAATAATATTTTTTATGGTTTTGGTTTTATTGGGAAAATAAATTATTGGGTTAGTAATTAAAAATAACAAATAAATAATTATAAGTAAAATAAGAAAATAATGAAAGAAATAAAAAAAAGCAAACTCAGGGGGGGTGCTGGGCCCAATTTGGTGGTGAAAAGAGTATTTCTAAGGCCCAAAACGTCCAGGCCTTGTTGGACTTTTGTGATTCCCTGCGTGCTTGTTGACCAGGGAGTATGGTGGATGCTCAAATCTGGCTTTTGGATCTTGGCCTGAAGCCACTTGGCACATTGAGATCTGAGGGCCATTGGTGATCCACGCTTGGAGTGTTGCACATGAGTACCTGAAGAAAAATTATAACAAAGTTTTGGGGGACCTGGGATTCGAACCCATGTCCCAAGGGGTTTTTCCATAGCATGCTTGCCAACTCATCCACATTGTTTCTTTGTTATTGGGATAGACAACAAATATTATAAGATAAACAAATTAAATATGCCCTGCAAAAAATAAAAACGCGCAATTGATTCAAATGAACCAATCACGCCCAGCCACATCTTCGTCTTCTTCAAAGGCCCTGGTTCATTTACCTGTGGATTTTGTTCCGCAGGAAGATTCGTAGCATCTCTCAAAAATCCTTCCTAGGCCATGTAAATGTAAGTTAAGAGTGCCAATGCACTCGTCTCTCTCTCCTGAACTCATCCATGGCCATTATTGGTCCTGATTATGCCTGTATCAAGAATTCCCAAAAAACAAGAATATGAACCCTAGCTTTGAATCCAGGGCTATAAGTCAAGAAAACGAAATCAAATATTGCAGAATCAATGGAAATTGAATGGCAAGCATGATAGTGCAATCAAATTGGCAAAAAGATGCAAGGAGAATGATTTACAATTTCATGTGAAGAGGCATATTCGTGGAGACTTACAGTGAGTTTCAGAGGGTCTCAAGGCCTAGTTTTGATTGCTACAACTTCAGGAGGTTGCTGGCAAGAGAGCTACATTGTGATTTGGGATTGAATTGGCCTCCAATGCTGTTTTTGATCTCACACTTTTCAAGCTTTTTCACAAAATTGGTATGGCCGTTTCTGCAAGGTTTTGTGCGTGTATTAGGTCTGCCTCAGTTGTATGCATATAATGGAATGTGTTTAGGTCAAAATATGGACCATAATCCTTATGCATTGAAGATGGGAGATTTGTTTGACCACCATTGATAAGCTTTCCAAAATTGCATCAAATCTGAGATTGTGTGCATGTTTTGACTTGGCACGAGTTTGATTGAGTTGCACATGATATTTACAAGTTGTATTGATCACAAGAATCCCCTTACATCAATTTTGAGATTTTATTTGATTTAATATTGATTAATAATGAATTAAATCAATAAAAATGAAATAAAATATAAAAATAAATGTTTGGTCATGAAATTAAAGATGGAACACGTGTGTGGCAAGACAATACCATATCAAGTGGGAAAAAGTGGGCCCTTTTGTCAAAAATTGGAGTTTTGAGGATAGTTAACTTTTGGCAAATTTGGAAAAATGCCCAACTTCAACAATGCATAACTTCTTCAATTTTGAACTTTTGGAGGTGTTATTAGACTTTTTAGAAACCTTGAGATGTCCTCTAACCAACCCTTTTGGTCTAATCGCATTTTGATCTTCCATTCTTAAGTTATAAGCTTTGGAAAAAAGGTATTTTTGTTGACTTTCAAAAATGACCTATAATGTCCAAATTAGCAACTTTTTGTGAGAGCATTTCTTGATCTTGGGGTGTGAAGATGGATTGTAGAAAATTTCATCCTATTCAAAATGAGCTTTGGATGGGTCATTTCTCATAAAGTATGAGAAATTTATGATTGGTCAAAGTTGAGTTGACTTTTCTTGCAAAACCCTAATTTAGCAACTTTTGAATCTTGATGAATCTTGATCAATCCTTGATGAATCATGATCAACCCTTGATAAAAGGATGAATTATCCTTAAAAATGAGAATGTTGACAAAAAATCTTGAGGTTTGACTGTATTTGGGACACAGTTGACCTTTGCCCTAGCACGGTCGATTTTTGGGCCTCTTGAGCAATTGACTGACCAAACTTCCTCTGCAAGGCTTGAAATTTGACATGGATGAACTTAAGAACATATTAAGACATTGGGAAGCACTTGGGGACATTTGGATATGATAACCTTAGTGCAACACAAAACCCTAATTTTGACTTGATTGCCTTAGGAGATGATTTGACTGTCCAACCCTTGAGCCATCTTGAGCAATTTGAAGATTATTCTTGACATGTCTTGAGGAATATGGGAGGGAAAATTTTGGGGTACAATAGTTTCCCCTGTTCAATTTTCTTAAACCTGAGGATATAGATTGGCTTTTGAGCCTTTCGTGATCCGAAGGTGGAAGATAATTGAACACTAGAGTGCCTAAAAATTTGCACTCACATGGTGTAGTATCAACATTGTGATGTCGGGAATGGGCTTACAGATGCCATTCGGAGATTTTTGGTAGGATTATGGGCTTATAGATGCCATCTGCAGGAATGTCGATCGCATAAGAGATTCCTTAGCGAGAACTTGCATACCTATGGTTGTAAAAGATTCCGCAGGGGAAGTCTAACCTTTGTTGAGATTTAGGAATCTGCCTGTACTTCAACTGAGAGAATGCCTCGGCTGAGTCTTAAGAACCTGTCCATAATTCAATTGGAGGGAAACATCTTCATCAAGATCTAGGAACTGTCTCGTGCTCAACATAGTATACCGTTGAGGTTATAGCACTTGTCCACACTATGACATAGGGAAACATCTTCATCAAGATCTAGGAACTGTCTCGTGCTAAACGTAGTATACCGCTGAGGTTATAGAACTCGTCCATACTATGACGGAGGAAAACATAAAGATCTAGGAACTGACTCATGCTCAACGGAGTATACCGTTGAGGTTATAGTACTCGTCCACACTATGACGTAGGGAAACATCTTCATCATGATCTAGGAACTGTCTCGTGCTCAACGTAGTATACCGCTGAGGTTATAGAACTTGTCCACACTATGACGATGGAAAACATCAATATCTAGGAACTGACTCATGCACAATGGAGTATACCGTTGAGGTTATAGTACTCATCCATACTATGATGTAGGGAAATATCTTCATCAAGATCTAGGAACTGTCTCGTGCTCAACGTAGTATACCGCTGAGGTTATAGAACTTGTCCACACTATGACGGAGGAAAACATCAAGATCTAGGAACTGACTCGTGCTCAATGGAGTATACCGTTGAGGTTATAGTACTCGTCCACACTATGACGTAGGGAAATATCTTCATCAAGATCTAGGAACTGTCTCGTGCTCAACGTAGTATACCGCTGAGGTTATAGAACTTGTCCACACTATGACGGAGGAAAACATCAAGATCTAGGAACTGAATCGTGCTCAATGGAGTATACCGTTTAGGTTATAGTACTCGTCCACACTATGACATAGGGAAACATCTTCATCAAGATCTAGGAACTGTCTTGTGCTCAACGTAGTATATCGCTGAGGTTATAGAACTTGTCCATACTATGACGGAAGAAAACATCAAGATCTAGGAACTGACTCGTACTCAATGGAGTATACCGTTGAGGTTATAGTACTCGTCCACACTATGACGTAGGGAAACATCTTCATCGAGATCTAGGAACTGTCTCGTGCTTAACGTAGTATACCGCTGAGGTTATAGAACTTGTCCACACTATGACGGAGGAAAACATCAAGATCTAGGAACTGACTCGTGCTCAATGGAGTATACCGTTGAGGTTATAGTACTCGTCCACACTATGACGTAGGGAAACTGTCGAGATTGAGAGCCTTATCTGAAATTCAACCGAGGATAATTCAATTGAGATTTAAGAACCGGTCAGGTCTTCGACGTAATTGAGAACTTTAATTGTATCTTTCCTGAAAGGTAAAGGTCAGTCATATGCAATGCATGATATGGATCAGGAAATGATGTTCTCAAAATAAATGAGATTGTATTCGTATGATGCATATATGCATGTATCATGATGTATGGGGATATAATTTTTTAGCTGGGGAAAATAAATCCCGGAGCTGCTGGAGAATAGAGTTGAAAACTTCGTTTCCGCTGGGGATGATGAACGAAGATGATAAACCTGTAGGAGAGAAAAAATCCGTTGGGGGAATAAACTGATGAAGAGATTACTCTGAGGGGGATTACTCTGTGGGGAAGAGACGTTATGCTGAAGATTTTAACGATAACCCCGCTGGGGATTCTGTTGATAAGCTCTGTTGGGGATTTTAATGATGAACTCCGCTGGGGATAGAAAGAACTTCGCTGGGGATGATCTTTCAGTTGCAACTTGCTGAGGATAACCCAGTTAGACTCTTGTGAGGATAACCTTCTGAATTTGGCTGGGGAGATTTATTTGTGCTCTGTAGGGGATAAGCTTCCAGAATCTACTGGGTAACATGATTCAACTCTGGCGGGGAAACTTTTTTAGACTACGCTGGGGAAATGGCTCCACTAGGGGTATCTTGTATTCCGCAGGGGAAAATTCTTATATTCTGTTGAGGAATATTAAGACTGTCGGGGGTGCTCTTATACTTGCTGGGGAACCTCTTTATACTCTGCTGGGGAAGATTAAGATCTTCCGGGGATACCAAGCCTTTTTAAGGGCTGATGGTAGATTAACTCTGCTCGGGGAGAGCATTGATGATTCGTTCATAATTGCAAGTCTCAGTGGGGAGAGCTACCATTACTGTTTTACTCTACGGGGAGTGACGGTATCTTGGTCATATTCTTCAGTTGAACCTCCCTTGGTACCTTGGTGGACAGAGCAACTAGACAGCTCGGACAATTCTTATTGCCCCTGTTTCTGATATTACCAGTAATTTGTCCTTTGTTTCACATGTAAATATTTATGAGCAACAATTAATGTCAAATGCATATATCAAAAATGAACATTGGACGTTCTTTGCAAAACAAAACAGATAAAGAAAAAAACAATTTGGAATTTGTCTGAAAATGAATCTGTATTGATTTTGAAGTTTTGCCTGTAAATAGGCGTTTTTGTACAAGAGGCTGACGTCCTAGTAAGAGGACGCCGCAAAACAAATAGAATTTATACAATTTGTGAAAAGAAAACAAAACATCTATGTGAATAATCCCACTGGATTCCAACTCTGCTATTGTCTTTATATCTTCAAGCATCTCATCACTTTGCTGCTTAGTTGAAGATGAATCTGATTGATTGGCGCCGTCCGAGCCTGATAGTTGATACCGAAGTCTGGATGCAGGGTGATCCAATGAGACATAGTGTTACGCTTATCCCTAACTTTTTCCTAGACCGCCCTTTCGGGTTTTCAGTCCACCGGGATACCCATTTTTGCCCAAGCCGCCTTTTCAGGTTTTCGACTTGCCGAGTGTACAGATTTTTTCATTTTCATCCTTTATTTTTGCCCGAACCCTTTTGGTTCGCTGGGAAGACCTTATTTTTTCCTAGGCCAGTCAACCTAGCGGGTCTTTGATTATGCGTAGTATATTTTCACTATGTCTGTATTGACGGGGTGAGGAGGGTCGTCACTATCCATGGTGGTTAGAATCATAGCTCCTCCTGAGAAAATATTCGTAACAACAAATGGCCCTTCGTAAGTAGGAGTCTATTTGCCCCTGGGATCACCTTGAGGTGAGATAATGCGCTTGATTACCAGGTCCCCAACTTGATACTCTTGTCGTCTAACTTTCTTGTTAAACGCCCTGATCATCCGTTTTTGGTACGTCTGACCATGACGAATAGCAGTAAGTCTCTTTTTGTCGATTAGATTCAGTTGATCAAGTCGGGTCTGGATCCAGTCATCTTCATTTAAACCTGCATCCTTCATGATTCTAAGAGAGGGTATTTGAACTTCAATAGGCAAGACTGCCTCCATGCCATAAACCAAGGAATAGGGTGTTGCCCCTGTTGACGTCCGTGCTGAGGTACGGTACCCATGAAGAGAAAATGGTAACATCTCGTGCCAATCTTTGTAGGTCACTGTCATCTTCTGCACAATCTTCTTAATGTTCTTATTAGCCGCTTCTACAGCCCCATTCATCTTCGGCCGGTAAGGAGATGAGTTATGATGCTGTATTTTGAATTGCTCGCAGAGCTCAGTGATCATTTTGTTGTTGAGGTTGGTACCATTGTCCGTAATGATCCTCTCGGGTACACCGTATCGACAAATCAGGTTATGCCGAATGAACCGTGCCACGACGTTCTTGGTTACTGTAGCAAAGGAAGCTACTTCAACCCACTTCGTAAAGTAATCGATAGCTACAAGGATGAAACGATGCCCGTTGGATGCCGTAGGTTTGATCTCACCAATCATATAAATGCCCCACATTGCAAAAGGCCAAGGTGCTGTCAGAACATTCAGAGGAACTGGAGGAATGTGCACCTTATCAGCATAGACCTGGCACTTGTGACATGTACGAGAATGTTGATAACAGTCAGCTTCCATTGTGGACCAGTAATATCCTGCCCGAAGGATTTACTTTGCCATGGTATGTCCACTGGAATGAGTTCCGAAAGTACCTTCATGCAACTCTGTCATGATTCTTTCTCCTTCTGTCTTATCCACACAACGCAGTAAGGTCGAATCATGGTTACACTTGTAAAGGATGCCATTGCTGATGAAGAACTTCGCCGCGAACCTCCTCAGAAACTTCTTGTCATTAAAAGATGCACCCTCGGGGTATTCCTGAGCTTCAAGGTACCTCTTCACCTCATGATACCAGGGCTTTTCTGTTACCTCTTCAGTCTCAAGATCACAGCAATGTGCAGGTTCGTCCAATTTTTCAATAATGACCCGGGGAGCCTCGTTGTCCCAATTGAATTTGAACATAGAAGACATCGTAGCCAACGTGTCCGCCAACTGATTCTCCTCTCTAGGGAAGTGTTCAAAGGTTATCTCCTCGAAATGGGGAAGCAATGTCAACACATACTTCTTATAAGGGATAAGATTCAGGTGTTTCGTATCCCACTCACCTTTGATCTGACTGATCACGAGAGCGGAATCTCCGAAGACACTTAGAAACTTAATCCTTAGGTCAATTGCAGCTCGAAGACCCATGATGCACGCTTCATACTCCGCCATATTGTTGGTGCAGTTGAAACATAGTCGGGCGGTAAACGGAGTATGAGAGCCTTTAGGAGATATGATCACAACGCCAATGCCATTACCCAAAGCGTTTGAAGCTCCATCAAAGTACATAGACCATCGGGATCCTTCCTCAGGTCCTACATCCGATCCAGGTGTCTCACAATCAGTTATCAACATGATATTCTCGTCCGGGAATTCAAAGTTCATAGACTGGTAATCATCCATTGCCTGATGTGCCAAATGATCTGCCAATACACTTCCCTTGATTGCTTTTTGAGTCGTGTATTGGATGTCATATTCAGTCATGACCATCTGCCATCTTGCTATTCTTCCGGATAAGGCTGGATTTTCGAAGATATACTTGATTGGATCCATCTTTGAAATCAATAGAGTAGTGTGAGTCAGCATATACTGTCTCAGCCGGCGAGCAGCCCATGCCAAAGCACAACAGGTTTTATCAAGCAGTGAGTATCGGGTCTCACAGTCGGTAAACTTTTTTCTAAGGTAATAAATAACATGCTCTTTTCGGCCAGACTCGTCATACTACCCCAACACATACCCCATTGAGTTGTCAAGTACTGTCAAGTATAAGAATAGAGGTCTCCCTTCAATTGGTGGCATCAGAATGGGTGGCTCCTAGAGATACTCTTTGATTCTTTCAAAAGCAGCCTGGCATTCATCGTTCCAACGTACCACTTGATCTTTCTTCAGTAGCTTGAAGATTGGCTCACAAGTAGCAGTTAGGTGCGAGATGAATCGGGCAATGTAGTTCAGTCGTCCCAGAAAGCCTCTGACCTCCTTCTCTGTCTTGGGAGCTGGCATCTCTTGTATGGCTTTCACCTTGGCAGGATCCACTTGAATACCTTTGTCGCTTACAACGAAACCCAGCAGCTTACCAGACCTTACCCCGAAGGTGCACTTGTTCGGGTTTAACCTCAACTTGTACAACTGCAGCCTGTCAAACAGCTTCTGTAGATGGTCAAGGTGTTCCTCCTTAGTCTGGGACCTTGCAATCATATCGTAGACGTATACTTGAATCTCATGATGGATCATGTCATGAAATAAAGCAACCATGGCACGTTGATATGTTGCCCCAGCATTCTTCAACCCAAAAGGCATGACCTTGTAGCAAAAGGTACCCCACTGAGTAACAAAGGTGGTCTTCTCCATGTCTTCGGGAGCCATCTTAATTTGATTATATCCGGAGAAACCATCCATAAAGGAGAATACCTTGTGCTGAGTAGTGTTGTCAACCAGAACGTCGATGTGAGGTAGAGGGAAGTCATCCTTAGGGCTTGCCCGGTTCAAATCCCTGTAGTCAACACACACTCGAACCTTACCATCCTTCTTCGGTACCGGAACCACATTGGCAACCCACTGAGGGTAAGAAGTCACTGCTAGAAAGCTGGAGTCAAACTGTTTCATAACTTTGGCCTTGATCTTCTCAGACATCTCTGGACGCATACGTCGAACCTTCTGTTTTACCGGAGGGCAGTCTTCCTTGGTAGGCAGGAGATGAACCACAATGTCAGTATCTAACCCAGGCATATCTTCGTAAGACCAGGCAAAGATCTCAACATAGTCATGCAGCATCTGAATCAACCACTGCTTCACACTAAGTTCCAGATTTGCACCGATCTTGACTTCCTTCTTGTCTATTTCAGTACCCAGATTCACCATTTCCACTGGCTCTTCATGTGGATGAATGGCCCTCTCTTCCTGGAGTAGCAGTCTTGCAAGTTCACCCGGCACATCACAATCATCTTCACCTTCATCTTTGGCTAAGTTGATCAGATTTGCGAAGTCATAACTGGCAGTAGCAGAGTCGTTACCGGTGAGATCCAGAGTGGATTGAGACCTATATATGTGAGTGTGTGTAAAATAGTTGTTTTGTAATATATAATAAAGAAAGACAAGGAGAACAAAATTTGAAATGCAAAAAACGTCCAATGCTTTTATTAATGATATATGAAAATGGCACACAAAAGCCCTCACAAATGAAGCCACGGTGCCCCGGGTAAGACACCGGGCCATAAAGTTTCAAACATTGTCTCCTACAAATTCAAAACAAATAGTTCATTACTGGGTAACGAAAGTAATAGGGATGAAGTTCTTTGCCGTCCAGTTGCTTGGTCCACCGTTGGTCGTAGGATAGATCCAGCTGTCGAATTCAGACTCCTCCACATCATCCTCAATGGCGTTCACTCCCGAGTTGCTGATGAACACGGGAGGTCTTCCCATCCTTGCACTTCGAACAACCCTTTGAGCTTCTGCAGTGAAACCAAAACCAAACTTGTTAGTCTTCTGAGTGAAATCAGGAAGTCGGTCCCAATTTTCACACTCACCATTCTCAATAACAGCCCGGGCATCCTTTAAGGAAGCCATCTTCATAGGAGAATCTTCAACCACAGTTTCAGCTGATGCCAGTGTCTGAGGGACCTCTTCAAAGTGCTGAAATGGGGTTTCAATGAACTCCCCATCCATCTCTACGTATCTGAACGAGTTGAGGTTGCTGACCATATACTCTTCCTCCCCTTGTATTGTTACAATCTTCCCTCTGACCGGGTACTTCAGCTTCTGGTGAAGCGTTGAGGTTACAGCTCCAGCTTTGTGGATCCATGGACGACCCAACAAACAAGAGTAGGATGGCCGAATGTCCAACACGTAGAATGTAGAATTGAAGACCTGAAAACCAACTTTAATTGGAATATCAACTTCACCATGCACCATCCTTTTAGACCCGTCAAAGGCCCTGACAATGATGTTACTTGGCTTTAGCTCCAACCCTTTGCAATCCAACCGGTCTAGAGCTTTCTTGGGCAAGACGTTCAGTGAAGAACCAGTATCGACCAATACATGTGCAAGAGTAGTGCCCCTGCATTCAATGGAGACATGCAGGGCATCATTGTGGTTCTTCCCTTTAACAGTCAAATCGGCGTCGGAGAAACCCAAACCATTATCAGTAGTTAAATTGGCCATACAATCGGTAAACTGATCAGCTGATGTCTCTTGTGGCACGTGGGCAGTCTTCAGGAAGGTAATCAGAGCCTTGGCATGGGCCTCTGAACACAACAACAGTGACAACATAGAAATCTTGGATGGGGTTTTCCCCAGCTGCTCAACTACATTATAATCACTCTTCTTAATAATCTTCAGAATCTCTTCCATCTCCTGTTCGGAAGCTTTAACAGTAATGGTCTTTGGCGCCTCCGTCTGGGCAGGTATATCAGTGGTGATCCCTTTGCCCCGAGTGTTAGATGACTCAGCGACAGGGGTAAAGATAGGAACTTGATCAGTAATAGTGATAGGTACACTTGCAGGTGTAATGACAACAGGTCTTCGGACAGTTGGTGGAGCAATATCAGGTGAGAAAAGTCTACCGCTGCGGGTGACTTTAGCAGGTCCAGTAATGTTGCTGACGCCGGTATCAGCATCCAACTCTTGCTTAACTCCTAGAACATAAACATCTGCCCCATAGTGCCAAGGGACAACTTTGTCAGAGGTATAGGGGATGGGCCCCGGAACAGTGATGATTACAGATGCGATCTTCGAAACAGATGTAATTCTAACAGGCTTCCTCGAGGGAGCCTTGGAAGAATTGTCGAAAATGGTAATAATGGCGACTTCTTCAGTAGGAATGGAAGGAACAACAATCTTCTCAAATAGGATCTCCTTATTATCCATCAGGTTTTGGATACCTGACTTCATAAATGGGCAACCAGTAGGTAAAACAGAACACATATGGCAACCTTCGCCACTGCCCAGAAATAAACCGGCTAGCAGCAGGTTCTTCTTGACATTCTTCCTCTCGAGGGGTAACAATATCATCCACGGAAACTACAAACAAGTCTTCCTCTACAGCATTTACTCCATGTTTGGGCATGGGAGCAGTCACAACATTAGGCCTCTCGGGCACCTCAAACTCAATCTCCTTTGCATCAATTAGGTCTTGCACCCTGTTCCTCAAAACCCAACAATCATCTGTATTATGCCCCGGGCTATCAGAGTGAAAAGCGCAGTGGGCATTAGGGTTGTACTTTGGTGTTGTGGTACTTGGATTCTTTGGAGCTTCTTTTAGAGTCACCATATTGGTCTTCAGTAACTGCGGCAGAATCTGAGACAAAGTCATGCTGAGACGAGTGAATTGCCTTCGTGGTCTCTCGTCCTTCTGTTGATTGTGATGCTGAGGAGCACCAGCAGGTTTTGAAATAACAACCACATTGACAGCTTGGCGGTGTCCAGGTCTATTATGTCTTCTCGAACTGTAGACAACACTGGACTCTTTCTTAAACGGTTTCTTCTCAGTGCTCGATGAGGCACCCTTCTGTATCTTCCCAACCTTAATACCAGCTTTAATCCTCTCACCAGTCAAAATAAGATCTGTAAACCCAGCTGAAGAGCTTCCAATCAGATGATTAAAGAATGGACCAGACAGGGTCCCCAGAAACATGTCCACAAGCTCACGATCAGCCAAAGGTGGTTGCACCCTTCCAGCAAGGTCTCTCCATTTTTGAGCGTACTCTTTAAATCCTTCACCCGTTCCTATTGACATACCCTGGAGTTGGGTACGCGTAGGAGCGAGGTCGGAGTTGTACTGATACTGCCTATAGAATGCAGTAGCCAAATCTTCCCAGCTACGGATACTGACTTCGTCCAACTGATAGAACCACTCAAGCTGAGTCCCTGAGAGAATGTCTTAAAAGAAATGGATCCACAAGTTCTTATCAGCAGTGTAAGGTTAGATCTTCCTCACATATGACCGGAGGTGCAGCTTCGGACAGGAAACTCCGTCATACTTGGCAAAGGCAGGTGCCTTGAATTTATGGGGAATTACCACCCCATAGGATAGACCTAGATCTCCGAAATCTAGACCTGGCACCTTCTGAATTTCCATAGCGCTTAAACGGTCTTCCAATTGTTTGTACTTATCCTCGGTAGGAGGATACTGTTCTTCATCATAGTCCGTCTCGTTGTCGGAGACCATAGGGCTAGGAGCCCTCCTTTCTTGTGGACTATCTTTCCCTCCAGATGAGGTGGTCAGATCAACTTCATTCTGCAACCCGTTCCCAAACTTGCGTCCAGTATTGAACAAGATGCTCCTCTTCTTCTTCTTTTTCTCCTTCAGAATCAAGGTCTTCAGGTCCTGCTGACCCTTGGCTAGATTCATGAACAGCTCTTGAAACTGGGCATTATGGGCCTGGAGGGCCTTGATAGCTTTCTCAGTCGAAGGTTCGGTAGACATGATGATTGCTGAAATAAACAGCGAAGAAGATAAGAGACCTGTAATGGGTATCTGTTTATGAAGTGCATGGGATGAAATGCGTATGATTATGATTTCAAAGACAATCAAGATTCAAATTTGTAAACAAGAAAGGAAACACCCTTTATTAGATTTAAACTTCAAAATTTAAATTGTTCAACAAATTTCCCTTAGGCGTTACAAGAATGGAAATACTTAAAAGTAAATAAAAACTGTAAAAGAAATCATCAAAGGTCCATCAATGCTCCCATGCTCTCTTCTTCTTAGTGCGGACATAATCATTCAGAATCCGCTCATTCTCCAACTGTCGAGTCAGCTTTTGGATCTTCTGCTCCTGTTCATTGAACCTCTCCCGATAAGAATCTCGTTCTTCCCGCAGTTGCATCCAAGACCTCTTCAGTGTCCCAATATCAGTGGGCATATAAGGATGGAGAATAGTTGGAGGAACCCCTTCCTCTTCAGCAACTTCAAGAGTAACAGGCCTGACAACTTCATATGGCATTCCTAACTTCTGGGCACGGATGCGGACCCATCTGAGATATGGCTTCATTGGCAGAGAAGTCTTTGGTCCCAACTCATGTGGGTCAGATTGGTGAACTCTGTCCCAAGCCCTTATGAATCTACGACGCAGCTCGTCGCTATCTCCCTGAAAATCAAAGATGATATGGGGCATCAACATCTCATGAGGCCCTTCTCTTCTGGCTCTTCCAAATTGACGGAGATCTAAACATGGGTTATAAGAAATTCCTCCATTGGTTCCGATCAATGGAACATTAGGATACTCTCCACAACGATCAACGACAGTCACCTCATCCAAGCCTTTGAGAGTCCAGATAATGTCATTATTAGAAAGAGACATCACCCTATAAGCCCAGCCCATTCCTTCTTTGTTCTTCAGTACGGACTTAGGGAGGTGCGAAATAAACCACCTCGACAATAAAGGAGCACAACACATCAAAGTTCCCCACTTTCGGGCAGTACGAGCATAGAGCTAATGAAGGATGTCACCCAAGAGAGTGGGTACAGGGTTCTGAGAGATGAAGATCTTTATGGCATTAATATCAACAAAAGTGTCAGGATTTGGAAACAATACCAGACCATAAATCAAGAGAGCCAGAATATCCTCGTACGCCTTGAAGTCTAAGCTGTCCCAGAAGTAATTAGCTTTGTCAACCAAAAACTTAGTTAGAAAACCCTTAGCTCCACTTCTAGTCTCCCAGTTGGCCATTACCTCCTCCTTGGTCAAGTGAAGGGCTGCAGCAATTTCTTCGGGCTTAATAGTCTTTTCCCAACCAGTGAATGGAGTCTGCTCCAAAATAGAGATACCAAGCAACTCAGAGAACTCTTCCAGGGTAGGAACCAGCTGGAAGTCTTGAAAGGTGAAGCAATGGTATAGCGGATCATAAAACTGTACCAGGACACTCATCATTTGTTCATCCAACTTTGAAGTGACCAAACTGAGAAGAGAACCATGCCTTCTGATGAAGGAAGTAGTGTCTGGAATCCTGACAACCAAATCTTTAAGCAGGGTAGGTACTTGGACAAAGTTGATCTGGATAGTATTCCCACGAATGGGCATCATGATGACCTATAAAACATAGCAAAGATGAAACCCTCTTGTCCTTGAAATAGGTTAGTCCTTATGCAAGATGTATGCAATGCTATGATGTTATGATGTCATGATAAAGGCACACCACAAGTATCCACAAAAGGCAAACATGGTAAAGGCACACAAGTCACACAAAAAGAGCCCTTAGATTTCAGGCTGGCATGGAGCTTAGGTACTACCCTCTTTCAGTTCAGTTGGTTTAAACCTGTCCTAAAAATAGTAACTGGGTTCTAGAGGATCTCAATATCACTGACTACCCTCAATCGGTCATAATTCTAGTTTAGCAACCTTTTCTTGCAGCCGGAATCATCGCGAGAGTTTAGTCTCAATGAGTGTAGCATACTGCTACTGTTCTATGGCCAAGTTGGTCAATTTAAGGTTCTAAGGTCAGTTGGTGCTTAATGACTCCTTAGAAGACCCATATTCTCCTCGTTCCAACACAAGGGATATCGGTACAGACCAAGGTGTCACACCAACATGGCTACTTCTTCATCTGTATCGGTCTACGCCGTACAGATCCCTCACAGTTTATTGCTACTTACCTAAAGGGTATCCTCAGATCCGGGTTAGGATCTATAGAACTCCGATACAAGCCCACAAAATTAAAGCATACAAAGCATACAATTGAAAACATAGTCATCTAATCCTAAGGTACACCTCACTTAACGGAATCCCCAGCAGAGTCGCCAGTTCTGTGATCGGTGGGAATGAGAACTGACTATTTCCGAATGCTGGTTCGCGTTTGCGTTTGTTTTTGCAAAATGTCGCGGTAAGCAAGAGTCGCCACCGTCTTTTATTTTATCCAATAAGGAAAGGACAAAAGCACAGAAAAATTCCTTTTTGAGATGTTTCTCGGGTTCGGGAGGTGGATTATAGAAAGGGAAGGTGTTAGCACCCTTTCTATCTGTGGTTATCCACGGGCTCTTAGGTACTTGCTCAAAATGTTTTCAAAAGTTTGCTTTTCTTTGTGTTTGTGGGTTGGAAAAGAGTTTTTTGTTTGAAAGGGGTGTAAGTGTGAAAAGTTTTGTTTTTGTTTTAAAAGGAGCAAGTACTTAAGAACCATCTACCTACTCAAGAAGGAATTAATCTGTACAAGTGTCCTTTAGACAATGATATCCCACTATGAATGAGTAGGTAGCACCGTCGTTGGAGTTTTCGGGTCAATTCGATTAAGGGACGTGTGGTCACTAAAGCAATGTTAGGACGCCTTAGCGGTAACCCTAATGTCTTAGATCATTTTATCCGAGGCAACCGTTTCGAGGCAACTATGATCTTTGGACAAGAGGGCGACCTCTAAAACTTCCTATACTTAATGACCACGTTCGAGGCAACCAAGTGAGGCGTACCCTAAGAGTGGCATGTGCGAGTGTATTGTTTTTCAGTTATATTATCTTTGTACATGTTATGGTGAGCTACCGTTGATTTTAGGTTTAACGATTAGTCTTGTCATGCATTGCCTATTTATCAAACATCTAATAGTTAATGGTTGTGGAAATTAAATTGCGGAAAATAAATCTAAGCTATTACAAGGCGTCGGGTATTTACACCTCCAAAAACAAACCCTTGAAAATTAAACTGCGAAAAGTAAATGAAGTGATAAATAAAATCCTAAGTTAAAACTATTACATTCCCGGAGCAGTTACAAAATTGAAATATGGATCAAAATAATTCGCGCGAGAAAAATTGAATCGGAGTGTCCTAGGGTTTTGACCCTTGTGATTAAATAAAGCATATCTTTTGTTATTTTTTGAATTAATAATTAATCTAAATTAATAATTGAATTAATTAATAAAATGAAAAATACTTTTGGGTTTTATTTTAATTAAGGAAATAAAATAAGAGTGATTAAAAGATATTAAAAACCCTAATTCTATGTTAATTTTAATTTAATGCAAAAGATATTAAAATTGTACCTAATTAAACTAAATAAATTAATCAATTGTTATTTACAAAAATAAATAATAAAATTAATGATGAAAATAATATTTTTTATGGTTTTGGTTTTATTGGGAAAAATAAATTATTGGGTTAGTAATTAAAAATAACAAATAAATAATTATAAGTAAAATAAGAAAATAATGAAAGAAATAAAAAAAAAGCAAACTCAGGGGGGGTGCTGGGCCCAATTTGGTGGTGAAAAGAGTATTTCTGAGGCCCAAAACGTCCAGGCCTTGATATGAGGGCCTTTGGTGATCCACGCTTGGAGTGTTGCACATGAGTACCTGAAGAAAAATTATAACAAAGTTTTGGGGGACCTGAGATTCGAACCCAGGTCCCAAGGGGTTTTGCCATAGCATGCTTGCCAACTCATCCACGTTGTTTCTTTGTTATTGGGATAGACAACAAATATTATAAGATAAACAAATTAAATATGCCCTGCAAAAAATAAAAACGCGCAATTGATTCAAATGAACCAATCACGCCCAGCCACGTCTTCGTCTTCTTCAAACGCCCTGGTTCATTTACCTGTGGATTTTGTTCCGCAGGAAGATTCGTAGCATCTCTCAAAAATCCTTCATAGGCCATGTAAATGCAAGTTAAGAGTGCCAATGCACTCGTCTCTCTCCCCTGAACTCATCCATGGCCATTATTGGTCCTGATTATGCATGTATCAAGAATGCCCAAAAAACAAGAATATGAACCCTAGCTTTGAATCCAGGGCTATAAGTCACGAAAACGAAATCAAATATTGCAGAATCAATTGAAATTGAATGGCAAGCATGATAGTGCAATCAAATTGGAAAAAAGATGCAAGGAGAATGATTTATGATTTCATGTGAAGAGGCATATTCGTGGAGACTTACAGTAAGTTTCAGAGGGTCTCAAGGCCTGGTTTTGATTGCTACAGCTTCAGGAGGTTGCTGGCAAGAGAGATACGTTGTGATTTGGGATTGAATTGGCCTCCAATGCTGTTTTCGATCTCACACTTTTCAAGCTTTTTCACAAAATTGGTATGGCCGTTTCTGCAAGGTTTTGTGCGTGTATTAGGTCTGCCTCATTTGTATGCATATAATGGAATGTGTTTAGGTCAAAATATGGGCCATAATCCTTATAAATTGAAGATGGGAGATTTGTTTGACCACCATTGATAAGCTTTCCAAAATTGCATCAAATTTGAGATTTTGTGCATGTTTTGACTTGGCACGAGTTTGATTGAGTTGCACATGATATTTGCAAGTTGTATTGATCACAAGAATCCCCTTACATCAATTTTGAGATTTTATTTGATTTAATATTGATTAATAATGAATTAAATCAATAAAAATGAAATAAAATATAAAAATAAATGTTTGGTCATGAAATTAAAGATGGAACACGTGTGTGGCAAGACAAGACCATATCAAGTGGAAAAAAGTGGGCCCTTTTGTCAAAAATTGGAATTTTGAGGATAGTTAACTTTTGGCAAATTTGGAAAAATGCCCAATTTCAACAATGCATAACTTCTTCAATTTTGAACTTTTGGAGGTGTTAATAGACTTTTTAGAAACCTTGAGATGTCCTATAACCAACCCTTTTTGTCTAATCTAATTTTGATCTTCCATGCTAAAGTTATAAGCTTTGGCAAAAAAGGTATTTTTGTTGACTTTCAAATATGACCTATAATGTCCAAATTAGCAACTTTTTGTGAGAGCATTTCTTGATCTTGGGGTGTGAAGATGGATTGTAGAAAATTTCATCCTACTCAAAATGAGCTTTGGATGGGTCATTTCTAATAAAGTATGAGAAAGTTATGATTGGTCAAAGTTGAGTTGACTTTTCCTACAAAACCCTAATTTAGCAACTTTTGAATTTTGATGAATCTTGATCAATCCTTGATGAATCATGATCAACCCTTGATCAAAGGATGAATTATCCTTCAAAATGAGAATGTTGACAAAAAATATTGAGGTTTGACTGTATTTGGGACACAATTGACTTTTGCCCTAGCACGGTCGATTTTTGGGCCTCTTGAGCAATTGACTGACTAAACTTCCTCTGCAAGGCTTGAAATTTGACATGGATGAACTTAAGAACATATTAAGACATTGGGAAGCACTTGGGTACATTTGGATATGAGAACCTTAGTGCAACACAAAACCCTAATTTTGACTTGACTGCCTTAGGAGATGATTTGACTGTCCAACCCTTGAGCCATCTTTAGCAATTTGAAGATTATTCTTGACATGTCTTGAGGAATATGGGAGGGAAAATTTTGGGGTACAACAGGGTAGAGATTCCCATCCAGCCGATGCCAGATGTTGGAAATATAGCTGATGATAGCAGAGTAACCCGTAGTGGTTGTGTATTTGCATCGGTCATTCGAAGAGATGTTATTGCTGGAAAGAAGATTGCTGAGAATGATGAGCCTAAGAAGTCTGCAGGAGGGACTAGTGGAGCTAAATTAGAGAAAGAAGTGGATGATATCTTGAAGATAATTAAGATGAGCGATTACAGAATTGTAGATCAGCTATTGCAGACTCCTTCAAAGATATCTATTCTAGCCTTATTGATGAATTCCTCTGCTCATAGAGAATTGTTGATGAGAGTACTAGACCAAGCTTTTGTAGAGAATGACATGCCATTAGATCAATACAGCAGCGTAATTAGAAACATTACGCCATGTAACAATTTGAGCTTCTGTGATGATGAGTTACCAGATGAAGGGAGGAATCACAACCCGACCCTCCACATGTCCATGAACTGTAAGAATGATTCGCTGTCCAATGTGCTAATTGATAACGGATCCGAGTTGAATGTCATACCGAGAAGTACCCTCTTGAAGTTAAAGTATCAAGGAACATCTATGTGCCCGAGTGGCATTATTGTAAAGGCTTTTGATGGGTCGAGGAAATCTGTCATCGGTGAAGTGGACCTGCCCATCCATATAGGACCACATTTGTTCTTGATAACCTTCCAGGTTATGGATATTATTCCCGCATATAGTTGTTTGCTTGGACGACCATGGATACACGAAGCAGGGGTTTTCACTTCAACTCTGCATCAGAAGCTAAATTTTGTGCGCGAGGGGAAGGTAGTGATCATAAATGGGGAGCAGGCGTTGTTGATATCCCATCTATCCTCTTTCAGTATTGTAGAAGCGGATGAGGCTGCTATTGGAACCCAGTTCCAAGCCCTATCCATTGACAACATAAGGAGGAATGAGAATTCTGTGGTTTCCCTGAAGGACGCGCAACAGGTTGTGCGCAATGGTCATAATGCAGTTTGGGGACGACTGATGGATCCACCCGTGAACAAGAACATAACTGGTTTGGGTTTTCCTTCGAAGAATGGCAAAGGCGGAAGTTTGAAGTCAAAGTCTCCTGTGAACAGTTATCATGATGTTTTCCGTAACGGAGGCTACCTCCATCCAATTGGTTCTGGAATCAATGCTGTTGAAGAAGATGAAGCAGAGCAGGAAGTACCGAATTATGTGACGCATGGAGTCCGAGTTTAGAATTGGGTCACCATTGATGTTCCTTCTTGCATACATATTTCAAAGTAATTTTTTTTGTTAATTTGTTTCTTTCTTTGAAAAGCTTTCACTCTGCCCAAGGTGAAAGTATTGTATGGGCTTATCTGTTTGCTTTGATTTTTAAGATCATTAATAAAAGTTGTCTTTGCTTCCAAAAATATGTCTTTATTTTTTTCTTTTTCTTGGGAAATGGTAATCAAATAAAAAACCCTTTCAAAATAAATGATAACTGAAAATTAATCTGCATGATCACTTGTTATATGTGTCAGTTTCTAAAAGCAATCATAAATCATATGTGCGGATTAATTAAAAAACCCGTTGAATACAATGACCCTGCACCCTCTCCCAACTTTAAATGTCCTGTGTTTGAGGCTGAAGAAGAAGATTATGATGAGATTCCAGAAGAGGTCTCACGGTTGCTTGAGCACGAGGATAATACCATTCAACCATATAAGGAGCCTTTGGAAGTGATTAATTTGGGTTCAGAAGAAGATCCGAAAGAGATTAAGATTGGAGCATCGTTGCATCTTGATGTGAAGAGCGGGTTGATTGAGATGTTGAAAGAGTATGTGGATATTTTTGCTTGGTCTTATCAAGACATGCCTGGTCTAGATACAGACATTGTTGAGCATCATTTGCCATTGAAGTCAGAGTGTCCGCCAGTTAAACAAAAGTTGAGAAGAACCCACCCAGATATGGCAGTAAAGATCAAAGAGGAGGTCCTAAAGCAGATTAATTCTGGTTTTCTTGTGACGTCAGTGTATCCTCAATGGATTGCCAATATTGTCCCAGTACCAAAAAAAGACGGAAAAATCTGCATGTGCGTAGATTACAGAGATCTAAATAAAGCTAGTCCAAAATATGATTTTCCATTGCCTCACATTGATATGTTAGTGGATAGCACAACAAAATTCAAAGTATTCTCGTTCATGTACGGATTTTCCGGGTATAATCAAATAAGAATGGCTCCAGAGGACATGGAAAAAACAACGTTTATCACACCCTAGGGAACATTCTGTTACAGAGTGATGCCCTTCGGGTTGAAGAACGCTGGTGCAACGTACCAGAGGGCTATGACAACCCTATTCCATGATCTGATGCACAAGGAAATTGAAGTATATGTTGATGATATGATTGCCAAATTCCCAACTGAAGAAGGGCATATAAAAGATTTGTTGAAGTTGTTTCAGCGTTTGAGGAAGTTTCGTCTCCGCTTGAATCCAAATAAATGCACCTTCGGAGTTAGATCGGGAAATTTTTGGGTTTTATTGTTAGCCAGAAAGGAAGTGAAGTTGATCCTGATAAAGTCAGAGCAATTCAAGAAATGCCAGCACCAAGAGCTGAAAAGCAAGTCAGGGGTTTCCTCGGGCGTTTGAATTATATTTCCAGATTCATTTCCCACATGACTGCAAAGTGTGAACCGATTTTTAAGTTGTTAAAGAAAGATCAAGGTTGTGTGTGGACGGATGACTACCAAAGGGAATTTGAGAGTATTAAAGAGTATCTGCATGAACCTCCTATCTTTCTCCCTTCCGTAGAAGGAAGACTGCTGATTATGTATCTAACAGTGTTAGATAAATCCATGGGTTGTATTCTGGGACAACAGGATGAAACGGGAAAGAAAGAGTTCACCATTTATTATCTCAGCAAAAAGTTCACTGATTGTGAGTCGCGGTATTCCACGCTAGAAAAGACATGTTGTGCTTTGGCCTGGGCGGCAAAGCGTTTGCGGCAGTATATGTTGAATCATACCACTTGGTTGATCTCTAAAATGGATCCAATCAAGTATATTTTTGAGAAGCCTGCTCTTACTGGGAGAATTTGCCGCTGGCAGATGTTGTTGTCTGAATATGATATTGAGTACCGCACTCAAAAAGCTATTAAAAGTAGTGTGTTGGCAGATTACCTTGCTCACCAACCGGTGGGAGATCATCAGTCTGCAGAATTTGAATTCCCTGATGAGGATGTGATGTTCCTGAAAGTGAAATATTGTGATGAACCATTGCCTGAGGAAGGCCCTGACCCTGAATCTCATTGGAGTATGATTTTTGATGGAGCGGTGGATGCTTATGGTAAAGGAATTGGTGTTGTAATTGTCACTCCTCATAGATCGCACATTCCTTTTACTGCGAGGCTAACATTTGATTGCACTAATAATATGGCGGAATATGAGGCTTGCATCATGGGTCTTGAGGAAGCTATTGATCTCAGAATCAAAATTCTAGATGTGTATGGTGATTCAACTTTGGTAATAAATCAGATTAAAGGAGAATGGGATACTCGTCACCCTGGCTTGACCCCTTACAAAGATTATGTTAGAAGATTGCTACCCTTCTTCAATAAAGTTAAATTCCATCACATCCCTAGAGATGAAAATCAAATGGCGGATGCTCTGGCAACTCTGGCTTCCATGTATCAAGTGAATTCTTGGAATGATATACCCCATATTACAGTTCGACGACTGGATAGGCCCGCTCATGTGTTTGCGACAGAGGAGGTAGCAGATGAAAAACCTTGGTATTATAATATCAAGCATTTTCTTCAGACTCAGGAATACCCGATTGGTGCATCGAGGAAAGATAGAAAGACATTGAGAAGATTGAGAGGCAGTTTCTTCCTCAGTGAAAATGTGTTATACAAGAGAAATTATGACATGGTCTTGCTCAGATGCGTGGATAGACACGAAGCAGACATGTTGATGCATGAGATTCATGAAGGTTCATTTGGCACTCATGCTAACGGACATTCGATGGCTAAAAAGATGCTAAGGGAATGTTACTATTGGTTGACAATGGAATCTGATTGTTACAAATTTGCAAAGAGGTGCCATAAATTCCAGATTTATGCAAATAAGATCCATATACCTCCGACATTGCTCAATGTGATTTCCTCCCCGTGGCCTTTTTCTATGTGGGGTATAGACATGATCGGGATGATAGAACCCAAAGCTTCGAATGGACACCGTTTCATCTTGGTAGCAATTGACTACTTTACCAAATGGGTAGAGGCTGCTTCTTATGCCAATGTTACCAAACAGGTGGTTGTGTGTTTCATCAAAAACAATCGGATATGACGGTATGGTGTGTCGAGTAGAATCATCACTGACAATGGCTCAAATTTGAACAACAAAATGATGACAGAACTGTGTGAAGAATTCAAGATTGTCCATCACAATTCGTCTCCATACAGGCCAAAGATGAATGGGGCTGTTGAGGCTGCTAATAAGAATATCAAGATAATTATCCATAAAATGATTATTACTTATAAGGGTTGGCATGAAATGCTCCCTTTTGCTCTGCATGGATATCGAACATCTGTCTGCACTTCAACAGGAGCAACCCCGTTCTCCCTGGTATATGGAATGTAAGTTGTACTCCCTGTTGAGGTAGAGATTCCCTCATTGCGTGTGATAATGGAATCCAAGTTGACAGAGGCTGAATGGGTCCAGAACAGGTTTGACCAATTGAATTTGATTGAAGAGAAGAGAATGACAACTTTGTGTCATGGGCAGTTATATCATAAAAGAATGAAGAAAGCATTTGATAAAAATGTCAAACCTCGTGGATTCAGAGAAGGCGACCTCGTGCTCAGGAAGATCATGTCTTTTAACACTGATTCTAGGGGAAAGTGGACTCCCAATTTTGAAGGCCCGTATGTTGTCAAGAAAGCCTTCTCTGGTGGTGCATTAATTCTTGAAACTATGGATGGCGAGGAGTTCCCACATCCCATGAATGCTGACACAGTCAAGAAATACTTCGCCTAAAGAAATAAAAGAACAGCTCGCTAAGTCGAAAACCCGAAAGGGCGGCTTAGGCAAAAAGGAGCGTCTCGGTAGGCTGAAAACCCAAAAGGGTGGTCTAGGCAAAAATTAGAGACATAAACAGAATAAATTTCCCGCTAAGTTGAAAACCCGCAAGGGCAGCTTAGGCAAAAGTTAGGGATTTTTCTTGGAAAGTAACTACGTCAGACAAGACTTAGTCGTTGAAGCAACAATCTTCTCGGATCCTCACCATACTTCAACAAAAGCTGCTGCTCAGGACTTCAAAAGTTGTTAGGGGAATGGTGGTCATTGTATCTCAATGTATCTTTTCCATTATATATTAGAATTTCCCAAACTTTGTAATCATCCATGGAGTCTCGCCATTCGCAGACTACCATTCTATTAATAAAATTCGAGCTTTTGCCCAATTCTTTGTGTTCTTATTTTTATTTAGCTTGCAAAGACTTCATTTATTACTGATAATAACTTTCAAAGCAAAAAGATTAAAAAAACAAAATTGACTTTTCAAAAAATAAAGACATCTTTACAATTCAATTTACTTTGGGATTTGTAATGAAACAATGACAACAAAAATGGCGGTCCCTGGAATGAACAAACTCCGGTTGTTTTAAGAATATTTACTTCCTTCGTGAAGGTTTTTCTCAGGTCATCTTGTTGGTATATGCACAATCTTTGTGTGTTTCTCAGATAATTAAAGACGATACCAGTTGGCGTAAGGTACAATATTAGGTTTTTGATTCCATGATCCCCAGCCAAGTCTTGGTTTGCTTTTGATTTTGGGTTTGCATGGTCAGAAGCCTCTGTCCCAGGTTCCCCAGTGAAGTTTTCCCTCATATAATGAAAGGTTTTATTCCCTTGGTATGCTAAGATATCACTCTTTTTGTGATATTGGCACTAGTGTTGACTTCTTGATTTCCCGGGAAGGCTATACCAGGGCATCTTTTATTGGAATAGGTTTGGTTGATATGAAGACTCAATCCAGTATTTTCCAGTGAAGGCCTTGTTTATTTGATAGAAGTCCCTTTTCCCCAGTGAAGAACGTATCTTGGTTTCCCCTCGATGATGTGGTGTCGACCTCCCCAATGAAGTCAGCATGAAGTCCCCGGTAGATGTCTCGATGATGAAGTATTGTCTCCCTTAGTGAAGTTCGTATGTTTTTCTTCCTTCAAAGTGGGCCTGATTTCCCCAGTGAATGTTTTGACAATTTGGTTTCCATTTGCCTTATTCACAATCAGTATCGAAATCCCCAGTAGGAGTACGGACTGTGAAACATTTGTTTTCCCCATGGAAGTCTGTGTGTTATTCCCTGGGAAGGTTATCCCAGAGCATCTCTCGTTGGAATGAGTATTCATGATGAAAAGTTTTCAATCCTCGGTTTTTTTTCTCCAGGGAAGTGGGTTTGAATTCCTCAGTGAGGTTTGGTTGTCTCAGTGTCAGTCTGCTTTATTTGAGACTAGTTTTGCAATCTTCAGTAGGCACGTTGTTTTTGGAAAACTGCTTCTCTGATGAAACCGGAAGAAGGTTGTTCTATCCCGGTATCTTTTTGATTTAGCTACATCCGGATTATGTTTATCCTCAGTGAAGTTAGGACATGCAATAGGTTTGGTTTCCGCAGTTGCTTTTACCTTTCTTGGATTGATCTTTCTGGTTGAAGTTTAGCCCAATGTTGTTAGTACCTGAGGCGGTTTTGTTTGTTTGTACTAATTATGTATCCTTTTACCAGCATATGCACGATATCACTCATACATTCATACATGCATCATGCATTGCTACAAGTCATTTTATTGACATTGTGTTCTAACCTTCCTGCAGCGCTCCTTACTTAGGTGGATTCGGTTTTCCCTCTTGAGTTTATTTCTCAAAGGATGTATCTTTGTTGGCCGTCTTGCTCCAGTGTGTTTCTAATTGGATTCGTGGTTGCATGACGAAATTAATTACTTTGGATTTCCGAGAACTTTGAGTTTTGGTTTGTGCATTTATTTTGCACGAGAAGACTTTATCTCTTCAGTAGGAATATCGTGGCATTTCCCCGGGAAGTCATATCTCTTTCCCCAGGAAGCCACATTTCTATCCCCAGAAAGTCATTTCTTTTGGCAATCCTCCATGATAACAAGCAACAGGTATCTTTGTTTGAGCAACTCGTGCTTCCCTATACAAGTCGACGTAACTTTTTTTGCTATTTCCTCTATGAGTGGTTAGCTTGTAGTCCGTAGTCAGTTTACGCCAGTGGATGGCAAGACTTTCAAATTCACAGAAATTGTTCGTTGTGAAATCTTTGCAAGTGGAAGTCTCTTTATTTGAGACAACTTACATATTACCCTTTCCAGGCGGAATTCCTTGGTTAAGAAAGAAGTTGAGACCCATTCTAGGTGAAACACTAGAAGTTTGGGGAACATATGATATTTTCAAAATCTACCTTCAGTGAACGTTGGTAGTGCATCGGAAGTGAACGTCGGTGTTTCTTATCTTTTTGCTATCATCAGTGAACGGTGGTGATTCCTCGTCAGTGAACGGTGATGGTACGATATTTTCAAAATCTACCTTCAGTGAATGTTGGTAGTGCATCGGCAGTGAACGTCAGTGTTTCTTATCTTTTTGCTATCATCAGTGAACGGTGGTGGTTCCTCGTCAGTGAACGGTGATGGTACGATATTTTCAAAATCTACCTTCAGTGAATGTTGGTAGTGCATTGGCAGTGAACGTCGGTGTTTCTTATCTTTTTGCTATCATCAGTGAACAGTGGTGGTTCCTCGTCAGTGAACGACGATTGTATGATATTTTCAAAATCTACCTTCAGTGAACGTTGGTAGTGCATCGGTAGTGAACGTCAGTGTTTCTTATCTTTTTGCTATCATCAGTGAACGGTGGTGGTTCCTCGTCAGTGAACGGCGATGGTATGACATTTTCAAAATCTACCTTTAGTGAATGTTGGTAGTGCATCGACAGTGGACATCGGTGTTTCTTATCTTTTTGCTATCATCAGTGAACGGTGGTGGTTCCTCGTCAGTGAATGGTGATGGTGTGATTTTTCAAAATCTACCTTCAGTGAACGTTGGTAGTGCATCGGCAGTGAACGTCGATGTTTCTTATCTTTTAGCTATCATCAATGAACGGTGGTGGTTCCTCGTCAGTGAACGGCAATGGTGTGATATTTTTAAAATCTACCTTCAGTGAACGTTGGTAGTGCATCGGCAGTGAACGTCGGTGTTTCTTATCCTTTTGCTATCATCAGTGAACGGTGGTAGTTCCTCGTCAGTGAACGGCGATGGTGTGATATTTTCAAAATCTACCTTCAGTGAACGTTGGTAGTGCATCGGCAGTGAACGTCGGTGTTTCTTATCTTTTTGCTATCATTAGTGAACGGTGATAGTTCCTCGTCAGTGAACGGAGATGGCATGATATATTTTCTCTTCTACCTTCAACTATTGAGTTGGTAGTTTACCGTCATCTATGAGTCGGTATATCTTCTTCTCTCTACCTTCAGTGAACGTTGGTAGACATCGGCAGTGGATGTCGATGCTTGTTATCCTCCTCTCTGGTTCTATTATTTTGGTCCACCAGTGATTTATTTTCCTGGTGGGGTTGCTCCTTTGTTTCTTCATTTTTGTGGCATCCCTAGTGTTACTTTGCGTCTCTTTTGTTATGTTCATATGCATCCATAATCATAAGCATTGCATGGCATCTTAGAGACAAAAATAGGGTTTGTTTTATATTTAAGTATCTTCAATCGCGTCGACACGAAGATTTATAACCTTCGTATCTCCGGATAGAAGACACTTAAATAAGGGCAGCTGTTGTACCCCAATTTTTGCCTCTAAGATTCCTCTATCATATCATATCAACTCGATCATAACAAGATCACATTAGGTTGGTTCTTCCTCTTTTTCTATCTCCTGTCTTTAAGTTTGCTCTTGAGGAATCTCCAAGCACCTTGGTTGTGTATTTTGTATATGTGTTGTTGACTAACTTCTAATCAAAATACAAAAAAATATTTGTCTTTGTCTTTGTATATTTTTGTTTTGTAGGTACCAAGTCGAAGTATCTGACAAATAAGGATTTCTGGTATTATTTTCCTAAAATCTCTATTTGCAAAGAAAAAGAATTAAAAAATTTCATTTTTTTCACTGATGCAATCGATTGCTCTTAAAGTGCAATCGATTGCATATAGTGTATTTTGGCCATTTTTGAAAAAAATACACTGTGCAATCGATTTGCATTGTAGTGCAATCGATTGCAAAGCGTGAAAATTTAAAAAAAAATCAGCAATTTTAAACTTGTCAAATTTTGGCTCCAATTTTCCTTCACTTTTGAAAGATGTATCATTAATTCAAATTTTAGTGCCAATCTTTCATTTTTAAAAAGAATTATCATTAATTCAAATTTTGGCTCTAATATTTGAAAGAATTATCATTAATTCAAATTTTGGCTCTAATTTTTGAAAGAGTTATCATTAATTCAAATTTTGGCTCCAAGAATCAATTACCAAATTATCACTAATCCCAATCCTAAACTCTATAAATAGAGCTCTCATTTCATTCAAATTTCAAGCTTTTGATAGCAAAATCCACCTTGCTAAAAAATCTCTCAATTCTCTCCATCTACCAAATTCACTCAAAGCTCTATTTTCAAAAAGTTAGTAAGCTTTGCATTGAAGCTTACTAATCTTTGAGCTAAACCTTCATCCAAACACTTTTTCTTCATCAATTCTCTACATCCAAGCTTGGTCAATTGATTCTTGTGGTTGAATTCAACGAAATTCTTGAAGTTGTTTTGATAATTCTCTAGATCTACCTTTGGTAAGTTGGATAATTCATCTTTCACAATGTGATCTCTTGTTGATCTTTGGGTTTGATTCTTTGAGCATTATTTTGTGATTCTAATAGTGTTATTTTCTCAAAATTTGATGGAATTTTCGTGCTCAATTGGATCCATGATCATAAGGTGTTTGATGGAAAGTTTGAACAAGAAATTGTCCTTTTTAAATGCTGTTTTTGCTACTGTAACAGTGTGCAATCGATTGCAGTAACTATGCAATCGATTGCACAGAAGCGTTTCACACAATTTTTTTGAAAATAACACTGTGTGCAATCGATTGCACAGTTACTGCAATCGACTGCACAGGGACAGAATGCACTTTTTTTCCTTGTTTTGGGGCAGCTTAGATCCAAAATGATTTTTCTACTCACTCCTTTTGATTGTTGGTTTGTATTGCAATTTTAAATGTCCAATTTGTCTTTAAACTCAATGGACTTTGTGATGTAGATGAAGTTGGATAAATGTTCATCAATTCAAATCTACCTAAGATTGAATTATTTAATTCATTTTTGGTGCTTTGGATTAATGATATGTTTAGTGCTTTAATCCATTTAGAGGAGTGGTTGAATTTAAAGATGAAAGAATTTTGAAATGTTGATCCAAATTAGCTTATCATTCCCCTCCCTCTTCATTTTATCCCTTTCTTTTTTAATTGTGCTACATGTTAAGGGATGGTGATCTCTATATCATTTATCCAAACATTAAGTACATAGATTGCTATTGACCGGCCTCAAAATAGGTGTGACTTCTACATAAGTCCACTTACGATTGCTTAACATAGTGCTAAATTTTGTCTCGATTCGAATAAATGATCATTCGTGGCCCAAACTTATGATTTCAAGCCCAAGTATGTTAATTTGATCTCTTTGATCCAATAACCTTGAGATTCATTGTGTGGAGGCTTTGGTTCTACCAATCCTCTAATGGATCTACAACACCTTTGGTCAACGCGGATCACTTAAACATCATTGATCATTACATGTTGCCTTGTGAGAATTCCAAAATGGATGATATACTTGACAAAAAGCAAATGCAACTTGTTGTGTGGAGGCTTTGGTTCTACCAATCCTCTAATGAGTTCCAAATGCAAGTTTCAAGATGGTCATCCAACTAACCACTAATTACTAACAATTAACTTTACTTTACGCTTTTATTTTCATGCTTTATGTACCATTTACTTTTAGAATTTTACATTTCATGCTATTTTCATCTTTGCTCACTTGAGCATTTACTTTTATGTCATTTTTATTTTGCTCACTTGAGCTTTTCTTTCTTTTTAAAGACACCTAATAATCAACATGAACCATAAAAATCATTAATGATACTTGGACTACATGGTTACTATCCTTTGCATTATGGAGTGATGGACTTATTGGACTTAGGATTAGAGACCTTGGCCTATCTTGGAGACTTTGTGACTTTATTTGATATTTTTTCTGGAGTTCTTGAGGTTTACCTCAAGACATTGGGTTGTTTGTTTGTTTGTTTTGTGTGCAGGTTATTGAGATTACGATCTTTGTTTGTAATCTGGAATTCACACGTATACAGCCGTTACTCTGCCCAATTTTTGTGAAGACTTAAAACACTTGAAGTTTGGTTCTCTCAAGAGGTCTAGAATCTTTGCTTGCTTGGTTTCAATCCGAAGAATGGGAATTCTATATTGACTCATAATATCAAGTATTGGCTTCTTGTTGGTTAGATGGTTCTTATCCCTAGCTTTTACCTTATGCTTTAGGATAGCCTCTTCTTCTCCTCCCATCTTCTTTAATTTCAAAAATCTTCTCCCTCCTTTAAAAAAAACTCTTCTTGTTTTGAAACTTGAAACATTTTCATAATAAACTTGGACTTATGTCCAATTCATTTTCAAAACATTTTCATGAATAAATTTCAATCAATTTAATAATACGTTGATTTTTTTTTGTGAGAAGACTAAAAGTCAATCAATCTCATTTCAAATCATTTTTTCCGCTTTGGCTTTTTATTTTAAAATCTTTCTCAAAAGATTAGACTCTTGTCAATCCTTGTAGTGATGCAAACAACTATACTTCTACAATATGTAGTGAAGTGAGATATTTTCCACTTGGGTGTTGAGTGAGGCATTGTTGATTTTAAAATCCAAGCCATATCCTCCACTTTGAGATGATGCAAATTCTCCTTTCTAATGATTGTGGGTAGTAAGTATATTTTTCACACGGACAATTGCGATGATGTCTTATCTCATAAAATCAACCAACACACTTGTGTTTCAAACTTTTAAAAGAGGAAATACGTGTACCCTGATCCCCTATTGCACGAAAGGTGGTACGTAGGCACTAAAGGTTCACAACCGCGGCGGGTGCAAAAATCATAAAAATATTTCTTTTCTCACCTCCACCATCCATTTTATATACAACACATTTTTATAGCCAAAATATACAGATTTTTCAAAGAGGTTCCTGCGGAGTACCGTAGATGTTTAGGGTGCTAATACCTTCCCTTTGCATAACCAACCCCCTTACCTTGAATCTTTCCCCCTCTTTTTGGGTTATTCTCTCTTTTTCCATTCCTTTGGAAACAATAAAGCGCGGTGGCGATTTTTATTTTGATTTGTATAAAGTCTAGTCAACCCAATGACTTAGTCTTGCACATTTCTACCGCTACAAGGAGCACTGAGATTTTTGAGGTTTGATGAAGAAGTCATTGTTCATACAGGTTTGTTGGAGAAGATGAAAAGGGTTTTTGAAAATGAAACTTGAAACAGGAGTGAATAGAGAAGATAGTAAAAGTGAATGAATGAAATAGTGAATTTGAGTTTAAATAGGTGTTTGGAAAACGTAAGCAGTAAGTAAGAAAATAATGTAATGATTATATGCATTAATGAAACCTGATATTAGGGGATTCAAAAATATATTTGAATGGTTTACCACTGAAAAATGTCTCAATACATCCAATCAAAGCCTTGGACCCTTCGAAAATTGAACGCGTGTTCAGCCTCAAAAGGTAGCTGGTGAGAGGATGACAAGTGTTTAATGATGTGAACTGCACGCCTCTATCCTTGAAATGAAACGTTCAGGACTTCATGGATAGATTCTGAGGCAATCTGTACTTCTAAACTCTGAAGACAGGTTGATCAGTTGTTCACAGAAAATAATAAAGTTCCGAGGGTTAAGATATGTAAATAAAACATTTTATTCTGGACATAACTTCATGCTGAGATGTTTCAGAATGAAATTAAATCTATCTTTAGAAAGAGGTTTTGTAAATACATCATCCCATTGATGGTCTGTGTCAATGAATTTTAAAGTGAGAATTCCTTTCTGAATATAGTCTCTAATAAAGTGATGTTTTATTTCTATATGCTTAGCCCTAGAATGTAAAATAGGATTCTTACTGAGACATATAGTTGAAGTGTTATCACAGAAGATAGGAATGTTACTCTCAAATATGTTAAAGTCTTCAAGTTGACTTTTCATCCAGAGCATTTGAGTGCTACATCCAGCAACTGCTATGTATTCAGCTTCTGTTGTTGATAATGCTATTGTGGATTGTCTCTTGTTGGTCCATGAGATCAGATTCTCTCCAGGAAACTGGCAGCTTCCAGAAGTACTTTTACGCTCTACTCTGTCTCTAGCAAAATCAGCGTCACAGTATCCTACTAAGCTGTATTCATTGGATTTTCTCTGTAGACTTTCTGTTCTACCTTTTTACTTACCTCTTCCTTTTCTAGAATGCACGTGGGGTGCATTGGAGTCTTTGAGGGCTTACATTCTGAGAGATCAAATTTCTTCAGAAGTTCTCTAACATATTTGCTCTGATGAATGTAAGTTCCTTCTGGAGTTTGGTTTATCTGAATGCCCATAAATAATTTGAGTTCCCCCATTAAGCTCATCTCAAACTCTGCCTGCATGCACTTAGCAAACTCTCTTCTCAGAGATGGTTTAGTGGATCAAAATATAATGTCATCTACATAAATCTGACACACTAAAATGTCATTCTTAAATGACTTACAGAACAAGGTTGTGTCCACTTTCCCTCTGGTGAATTCCTTTTCTAACAAGAAGTTACTTAGTCTTTCATTACAAGCTCTGGGAGCTTGTTTCAGACCATAGAGTGACTTCTTTAGTTTGAAAACATATTCTGGGTGTTTAGAATTCTCAAACCCAGGGGGTTGGTGCAGATATACCTCTTCATCTATATAGCCATTTAGGAATGCACTTTTGACATCCATCTGATACAGAGTGATGCCATTATTTACAGCAAATAAATTAAGAGTCTGATAGATTCTAACCTGGAGACTGGAGCAAAGGTTTCTGTATAGTCTATCCCCTCTTGCTGACTATAACCTTGTGCCACCAGTCGTGCTTTGTTTCTGATGACTTCTCCTAGCTCGTTCAGTTTGTTTCTGAACACCCACTTTATTCCAATGACGTTGAATCCTTTTGGTTTGGGAACCAGATCCCATACGTCAATTCTGGTGAACTGATTTAATTCCTCCTGCATTGCCAAAATCCAGTCATTGTCTAGAAGCACTTCATCAATTGTGGTTGGTTCAATCAGAGAGACCAGTCCCATGAGGGATTCTTTGGAGTTTCTGAATGTTGATCTTGTTCTGATTGGATCATCCTTCTTTCCCAGTATTTTATCTTCTGGGTGAGTTATGCTGCTTCTAGATAGCCTTTTCTGAAGTTGATCAACTGAAGGTGCTGGATTGCTTGTATCTTTTCTTTCTGACGTTGTTGGAGCGTCTCTGTTGAGAACATCTAATGCTTTGACTTCAGTACCTATGAATTCAACTTCTATATCTGCAAAGAATTCATTCTGCTTTGACTCTTGAGAGTCAAGCTTATCATCAAATCTAACATTGATTGACTCTTCAACGCTCTGTGTTTCTGTATTGTATACTATGTACCATCTTGAGCATTCATAGTATCCAAACATAATACACTTTTTTGCTTTAGAGTCAAACTTGTTCAGATAATTTTTAGTATTCAGAATGAAACAAGTGCATCCAAAAGGATGGAAATAAGAAATGTTGGGCTTTCTGTTCTTCCACAGTTCATATGGAGTCTTTTCCAAAATAGGTCTTATAGAGATTCTATTCTGAATGTAGCACACTGTGTTAATTGCTTCTGCCCATAAGATCTTAGCAATGTTAGTCTCATTGATCATGGTTCTGGCCATTTCTTGCAAAGTTATGTTCTTTCGTTCTACAACTCCATTTTGTTGGGGAGTTCTAGGACAAGAGAAGTCATGCAAGATGCCTTTTTCATTAAAAAATGATTCAAAATATTTATTTTCAAATTCTCCACCATGATCACTTCCGACTTTGACAATTCTAAGATCCTTTTCATTCTGAACTTGGTTACAGAATGCAAAGAACACAGAGTGTGACTCGTCCTTGTGTCTTAAGAACTTTACCCATGTCCATCTGCTATAGTAATCTACGATCACTAACCCATACTTCTTGCCACTAACAGACGCATTTTTAACTGGTCCAAATAAGTCTATGTGCAGAAGTTCTAACGGCTTAGAGGTGGAAATAACATTTTTAGATTTAAAAGCAGGTTTTGAAAATTTTCCTTCCTAACATGCTTCACATAAAGCATTTGAGCTAAACTTCAAATTAGGAAGTCCTCTGACCAGATTGAGTTTGTTAATCTGAGATATTCTTCTCATACTAACATGCCCCAATCTTCTGTGCCAGACCCATTGCTCGTTGTTAACAGAAAGAAGGCATTTTACGTTCTGACTCTTAAGTTCAGAAAGTTTTATTTATAAATGTTGTTTTTCCTCTTTCCATTAAAAAGGATAATTCCATCTTTTTGACTAACAACTTTGCATGAATTTTGATTGAAGATTATATCATAACCGTTATCAGTTAATTGACTTATGGATAATAGGTTATGCATTAATCCATCAACTAATAGCACATTATTTATAGAGGGAAGATTTCCATTACCTACTATTCCAGAGCCAATTATTTTTCCTCTTTGGTTGCCTCCAAAGCCCACGTAGCCTCCAGGTTTAAGTTCTAGGATTTGGAACATATGCTTTCTTCCCGTCATTTGTGAGAGCATCCAGAGTCCAAGTACCATGATTTATGTTTTAGCCTTGCTGCTAAAGATATCTGCTACATATATAATTTTATCCTTAGGTACCCATATCTTCTTAGGTCCTGGTTTGTTAGTTTTACCAAAACTCTGGTTGAATTTTGGTTTGTCAGAGTAATTATGAGTAGTGTAGTTTAGGTCATGTGTGTTCCCATATATGAAGTGTGATTTAAGTGGTGTGCGTTTTATGACTAAGTCCATGGCTTTCTTAGGTGTAGGTACCTTACCTTGATATCCTATCCCTTTTCTGCCATTTCTGCCAACTCCATAGATCATTGAAGCCATCTTGCTTCTATCTATGCTTTTAGCCAAAAACTTCTGAAAGTTGTGATCATATTCTTTGATGATCTCATCAACATTACTGGGAGTCTCTGAGATTATTTCCTTCTGAGAGTTTCGCAAATCATTTTCTAATTTTGAAACTTTTTCTTTTAACTCAGAATTTTCTAATCTGAGACTCTCAGTCTTTTCAGAGTCAGAGACAAGTTCCTTTTTCAGGTTCTTGAATTTGACTCTGATTTGCTGATACCTTTCCAGAATTTTATTTAGACTTTCTGCAAGTTCAACTTTAGTGAAATTAATAACAAAGTTAGGGAATACCTCTTCAATGTCTGGTTCTGAGTCTGAACCAGAAGCTTCACTGTCTTCTGACACGTTTGCCATGAGAGCTATGTTTGCTCTTTTATCATCTGACTCTGAGTCAGCATCAGAAGTGTACGAATCATCCCATGTTGCCATGAGGCTTTTCTTCTTCTCCTTGAAGAACTTCTTTTTGGGCTTCTTCTTCTGAAGCTTAGGACAGTCACTTTTGTAGTGCCCTTTCTCATTGCACTCATAGCAGATGATGTCCTTGTTATTTGACTTTCTGTGCCCTGAAGAGCCTTCAGATCTTCTATGACCAGAGGAAGACTCATACTTTCTGTATTTGGAAGAGGATTCATTTTGATTCTCTGATCTTCTAGGATTTCTGAATTTCCTTTGTTTCTACTTCCATAGTTGATTCACCCTTCTGGAGAGGAGAGAGATAATTCATCTTCTTCTGATGAGAATCCATCAGAGGTTTCTTCCAAAGCCTACAAAACCTTAGAGTTGGATTTTCGGTTAGATTTTAAAGCTAGTGGCTTACCTTGCTTTTGACGCTCATCTTCTTCTAGTTCTATCTCGTGACTTCTGACGGAGCTGACAAGTTCCTCCAGAGATATCTTGTTGAGATCTTTGGCTAGCTTAAGTGCTGTGACCATTGGCCTCCATTTCTTGGGTAGACTTCTGATGATCTTCTTTACGTGATAATCAGTAGAATATCCTTTGTCAAGAACCTTCAACCCAACAACAAGGATCTGGAATCTTGAGAACATTGTTTCTATGGATTCAGTGTCTTCCATCTTAAATGCCTCATACTTCTGAATAAGCGCAAGGGCTTTGATTTCTTTGACTTGAATGTTTCCTTCATGCGTCATTCTCAGAGAGTCAAACATATTTTTGGCTGTATCTCTATTTGAGATTTTCTCATATTCTGAGTATGAGTAGCACTGAGAAGTATTGTTCTGGCCTTATGATGATTTCTGAAGTCACGTTTCTGTTGGTTAGACATCATTTTTTTGTCTATCTTCTGACCTATTCCATCCACTGGATGTGTGTATCCATCAGTTACATTGCCCCATAGATCAGCATCATGGGCCAGAAAGAAGCTCTCAATTCTGTCTTTCCAGTAGTCAAAGTTTTCTCCATCAAAAACTGGAGGTTTGCCACTGATTCTGTCTTTGTCTTCATGATAGTCATTGCTGATGTTTTGGCTTGGTCCCACCATAGTGTTTTTCTGAAGCTTGGATCTTGTACTGACACGGTTAAGTGTATGAACTCAGAACCAGGCACTCGGATGACAATTGAAGAAGTGAAAAACACAAGAAGGGGGTGTTGAATTGTAAACTTGAAATCAAATGCGCAAAGACACAATATTTTTATCCTGGTTTGTTTGATCTCAAACTACTCCAGTCCACCCGTCAATGTGATTTTGCCTCTCTCCAACGAGGTCTTAATCCACTAATTTCAAACAGATTACAATCACTACTTTGAAAACTGTCAAAGTCTTCTTGAGTACAACCACAATCCAGTTAATCTCAAGGAAAAACTGTTTTTAATCAAAGATACAAGAGTACCGTGTATAGATGTTTTTCGTTACAAAAACAGTTATCATAACTGTGATATTTTACACAAATTTAGAACGTGGAAATAGAGATGAGTAAGATTGCAGCGTTTTTAATTGTATTGCAGTAGCGTTGGCAAAATCGTAAGCGATTTTGTGATCGGTGGAAATAGAACTGACTGTTTTAAAGCTGGTTTGCGAAATGTTGCGGTAAGCAAGACTCGCCGCCGTATTTTATGTTCTCCAACAAGGAAAGGACAAAAGCACAGCAAAATTCCTTTTCGAGATGTTTCTCGGTTCGGGAGGTAGATTATAGAAAAGGAAGGTGTTAGCACCCTTTCTATTTGTGGTTATCCACGGGCTCTTAGGTACTTGCTCACTATGTTTTCAAAAATTTTTGCTTTTCTTGTGTTTGTGGGTTTTGAAAAAGTTTCGTTTGAAAAACTTCTAGGTAACTCTTGTATCAGTCCTCAAGAGTGTATGAAGTGTTTGTTTGAAAACTTTTTGTTTGAAAGTGTGAGTGCGAAAAGTTGTTTTTTGTTTTGAAAGAGCAAGTACCCAGGAGAAATCTACCTACTCTAAGGAATTAAGCTGTGTAAGAGTCCTTTAGACAGTACTATCCTACTATTGAGAAGTAGGTAGCACCGTCGTTGGAGTTTGTCGGGTCAATTCGATTATAGGGACATGTGTGGTCACCAAAGCAATAGTAGGACGCCTTAGCGGTAACCCTAATGTCCTAGATCCTTTTTATCCGAGGCAACCGTTTCGAGGAAACTGGATCTTTAGACAGGAGGGCGACCTCTAAAACACCCTATACTCAATGACCACCTCGAGGCAACCAAGTGAGGCGTACCCTAGGAGTGGCATGTGCACGTGTGTCAGGTTTCATGTTAAATTATCTTGTACATGTTATTGGTGAGCTACGGGTTGATTTTATTTTTCATACAAGTCTTGTCATGCATAATTAACAGTTAATAATTTGCGGAAAATAAAGTGCGGAAAGTAAATCTACGCTATTACAAGGCGCGGGTATATACATCGCCAAAAACATAACCCGTTTGGAAAATAAATGCGAGAAAATAAAAGAAAGCGATAAAAGAGGTCCTAATTAGCTATTACATTCTCGGAGCAGATACATAAATATAATCAAAATAAATATGCGCGCAAAAGAATTGAATCGGGAAAAGTCTTAGGGTTTTGACCCTTTTGGAGAAAGGAAAGAAATTTGTCCTTTTTTGCAATTAATTAAATAATAACCCTAATTTACTAATTAATTAATTAATTAAAAGAAAAAGTATTTTTTTCGTTTTTGAGGTCTTAATGAAAATAAAATAAAGATAATTAAAATTGTCACAACCCTAGTTCTAATCTATTTTATTTATTGCAAAAATATTCAATATTAACCCTAATTAAACTAAATTAATTTATTATCATTTTATTTACAAAATAATTAAACTAAAGTGAAATTAATAATAATAATAATAAAATATTTACATTTTTTAGTTTTCTGAATTTTTATTGTGAAAAATTAATTATGTTAATTTTAGTGATAATAATAATAATTAGAAAAATAGTTAAATAAATGAAATAGAAAATATAAAATAAAAGGAAAAAGGAATGAACCAAAGGGGTTCTGGCCAGGTTAGGAGGTGTTTTCTGGAACTTTGAAGCCCAATTCCTCAAGCCTGGTTTGACTTTCTGACTTCTCCATGGCACGTGTTGACTGGGCATATGGTGGTCATCCACTCTAGGCCATTGGATATGAGTTGAGGCCATTTGGCGCACTGATTTATGAGGTGCATAATGGACCCTCTTTGGCAAGCCTTACAAGAACACCTGAAAAATAAAGGCAACAAGGTTTTTTGGGGGACCTGGGATTCGAACCCAGGTCCCAAAGGTCTATGCATGTTCGCCCCAGCCACTGAGCCAATCGCTTCCATTCATTATAACAATAGAAAATTAATATTATATATAATAAAAAGCAATATCCTGGAAATAAAAAAATGCGCGCGTTTTGGGTTTGAATGGGCCAGTGATAAGAAGACACATCATCGTCTTCTTCACTAACATCCTGGTTCAATTACCTGCGGATTTTTATCCGCAGGAGGTTTCGTAGATCGCTTCAATAGTTGTCCTCAGGCCATGAAAACGCCACCTGAGACCATGGGCATGTCCGTCTTGGTCCCCTGATCATCTCTATCCCCATTACTGGGTCCAATTTTCCCTGTACCAAAAACACCTAAAACGCAAAAACATGAACCCTAGAATCGGGCATCACGATTCAGGGCCTAAAAACGAAATTGGCTATTACAGTTATGTTAGAAATCAAGCAATGAATATGAATATGTTAACGCTTTGAAGAAAAAATGCAAGAATTGAGAGTTTAGGTTTCGTGTTCAGGGGCCTGTTTCTGAGAACTTACAGCGCTATTCAGTGGATCTTTGGACGTGTTTATGGTCGCTTTAGCTTCAGTGGATAGCAAGGAAGAAGGCTACGTGCTTCTTTTGATTTGAAAACGTCTGCAATCCTGTTCTTGATCTCCCACTTTTCCAACAATTTTTCAGTTTTGCCTTGGCCATTTTAGCAATGCTTAGCTCGTGAATTAGGTTTAGGTTACTTGCATATGTATAAGGCAAGCAGTCTAGGTCAAAATTTGGGCTTGTATCTTTGTGTATTGAAGTTTGGAGATTTGGTTGACCACCATTGAAGACCTTTCCATATTTGGTTCAAATCTAAGATTTTATGCACAAAAAAGGCTTAGCACGAATTGGTTAGCTGGCATATGACATATAAAAGCTATTCAAATCACAAAGATGTTATTCCATTGATTTTTAGATTTTATTTGAATTATTATGGATTTAAAATGAATTAAATCAATAAAAATTAAATAAAATGAAAAAATAAATGTTTTATCCTGAAATTAATCATGGGACACGTGTGTGGCATGACAAGGCTGAATTAAGTGGAAGAAAGTGGGCCCTTTTGTCAAAAATTGAAGTTTTAAGGATAGTTGACTTTTGCAAATTCATGAAAATTTCCCAACTTCTCCAATTCATATCTTGCTCAATTTTGATCATATGGACATGTTCTTGGACATTTTGGAAACGTCTTGAAGTCCTCTAACCAATGCCTTTGGTCCCATGTTATTTGGATTCACCAATCTCAAGTTATGGTCTTTGACTTAAAGTGCATTTTTGTTGACTTTTTAATTTGACCTATAATGTAAAAATTGATAACTTTTTGTGAGAGCATTTCTGGGACTTGGAATGTGAAGATGAGTTGTAGGAAATGTCATCCCCTTCGAAATGAGCATTGGATGGGATTTTTCTGATGAACTATGAAAAAGTTATGCCTTGGTCAATGTACAATTGACTTTTCTACTGTCCAAAAATGGTAACTTTTGGCATCTTGATGATTTTTGAGCTATCCTTGTGGAATCATGATCAAGACTTGATCAAATGATGATTGTGGGCTCAAAATAAGATGTTGACCAAAAATTCTGACTTTTGACTGCAAAATGACCATTTTACCCCTGCATTTGACTGTGGATCAAATAGGGCTTTTAACTGTGCAAATTGGCATTGTGAGCCTTGAGACTTGACATGTAGGTGCTTGACAATGTATATGGGCACATGAGACTTGATTGAACCATTGAAAACCTCAAATTCTTTGAAAGAACCAAAACCCTAATTTTGACTGGCTTAAGAGGCATTTGGACTGTGCAACCCTTGAGCAAATCTTGAACCATTTGGAGATGATGCTTGATAAACCTTGAAGAATATGGGAGGGAAAATTTTGGGGTACAACAGTTGCCCCTGTTCAATCTTCTTAGACCTGAGGATGTAGATTGGCTTGCGTGCCTTTCGTGATCCGAAGGTGGAAGATGATTGAACACTAAAGTGCCCAGAAATTTGCACTCGCATAGTGGAGTATCAGCAATGTGATGGCGGGAATGGGCTTACAGATGCCATTTGGAGATATGATGGATAGGAGGATGGGCTTATAGATGCCATCTGGAGATGTGATAGAGAGTTGATGGAGATGGGCTTATAGATGCCATCCAGGGGTGTCGATCGCGTAAGAGATTCCTTAGCGAGAACTTGCATACTTGAGAAAGAAAGATGGTTTCCTGGCCTGTTACAGGTATTGATCTTCAAACTCTTCGTGCAGATACTTTCCTGGCTAGTTACAGGTATAGATCTACAATCAATCGCTCACAGATATGCCCTGGATAGATACAGGTATCGAATCCGGAACTTCAAAAGGTTGATCGAGATAGCTTTCCTGGCTGGATACAGGCGTAGACCTCTAATCAGTCGCTTACAGATATGCCCTGCTTGGATACAGGTATCGAATCTACAAACAATCGCTCACAGATATGCCCTGGCTAGATACAGGTATCGAATCTGGAACTTCAAAAGGTTGATCGAGATAGCTTTCCTGGCTGGATACAGGCGTAGACCTCTAATCAGTCGCTTATAGATATGCCCTGGCTGGATACAGGTATCGAATCTACAAACAATCGCTCACAGATATGCCCTGGCTAGATACAGGTATCGAATCTGGAACTTCAAAAGGTTGATCGAGATAGCTTTCCTAGCTGGATACAGGCGTAGACCTCTAATCAGTCGCTTACAGATATGCCCTGGATGGATACAGGTATCGAATCTACAAACAATCGCTCACAGATATGCCCTGGCTAGATACAGGTATCGAATCTGGAACTTCAAAAGGTTGATCGAGATAGCTTTCCTGGCTGGATAAAGGTGTAGACCTCTAATCAGTCGCTTACAGATATGCCCTGGCTGGATACAGGTATCGAATCTACAAACAATCGCTCACAGATATGCCCTGGCTAGATACAGGTATCGAATCTGGAACTTCAAAAGGTTGATCGAGATAGCTTTCCTGGCTGGATACAGGCGTAGACCTCTAATCAGTCGCTTACAGATATGCCCTGGCTGGATACAGGTATCGAATCTACAAACAATCGCTCAACAGATATGCCCTGGCTAGATACAGGTATCGAATTTGGAACTTCAAAAGGTTTATCGAGATAGCTTTCCTGGATGGATACAGGTGTAGACCTCTAATCAGTCGCTTACAGATATGCCCTGGCTGGATACAGGTATCGAATCTACAAACAATCGCTCACAGATATGCCCTGGCTAGATACAGGTACCGAATCCGGAACTTCAAAAGGTTGACCGAGATAGCTTTCCTGGCTGGATACAGGCGTAGACCTCTAATCAGTCGCTTACAGATATGCCCTGGCTGGATACAGGTATCGAATCTACAAACAATCGCTCACAGATATGCCCTGGCTAGATACAGGTATCGAATCTGGAACTTCAAAAGGTTGATCGAGATAGCATTCCTGGCTGGATACAGGCGTAGACCTCTAATCAGTCGCTTATAGATATGCCCTGGTTGGATACAGGTATCGAATCTACAAACAATCGCTCACAGATATGCCCTGGCTAGATACAGGTATCGAATCTGGAACTTCAAAAGGTTGATCGAGATAGCTTTCCTAGCTGGATACAGGCGTAGACCTCTAATCAGTCGCTTACAGATATGCCCTGGATGGATACAGGTATCGAATCTACAAACAATTGCTCACAGATATGCCCTGGCTAGATACAGGTATTGAATCTGGAACTTCAAAAGGTTGATCGAGATAGCTTTCCTGGCTGGATAAAGGTGTAGACCTCTAATCAGTCGCTTACAGATATGCCCTGGCTGGATACAGGTATCGAATCTACAAACAATCGCTCACAGATATGCCCTGGCTAGATACAGGTATCGAATCTGGAACTTCAAAAGGTTGATCGAGATAGCTTTCTTGGCTGGATACAGGCGTAGACCTCTAATCAGTCGCTTACAGATATGCCCTGGCTGGATACAGGTATCGAATCTACAAACAATCGCTCAACAGATATGCCCTGGCTAGATACAGGTATCGAATTTGGAACTTCAAAAGGTTGATCGAGATAGCTTTCCTGGCTGGATACAGGCGTAGACCTCTAATTAGTCGCTTACAGATATGCCCTGGATGGATACAGGTATCGAATCTACAAACAATCGCTCACAGATATGCCCTGGCTAGATACAGGTATCGAATCTGGAACTTCAAAAGGTTGATCGAGATAACATTCCTGGCTGGATACAGGCGTAGACCTCTAATCAGTCGCTTACAGACATGCCCTGGCTGGATACAGGTATTGAATCTACAAACAATCGCTCACAGATATGCCCTGGCTAGATACAGGTATCGAATCTGGAACTTCAAAAGGTTGATCGAGATAGCTTTCCTGGATGGATACAGGTGTAGACCTCTAATCAGTCGCTTACAGATATGCCCTGGCTGGATACAGGTATCGAATCTACAAACAATCGCTCATAGATATGCCCTGGCTAGATACAGGTATCGAATCCGGAACTTCAAAAGGTTGATCGAGATAGCTTTCCTGGCTGGATACAGGCGTAGACCTCTAATCAGTCGCTTACAGATATGCCCTGGCTGGATACAGGTATCGAATCTACAAACAATCGCTCACAGATATGCCCTGGCTAGATACAGGTATCGAATCTGGAACTTCAAAAGGTTGATCGAGATAGCTTTCCTGGCTGGATACAGGCGTAGACCTCTAATCAGTCGCTTATAGATATGCCCTGGCTGGATACAGGTATCGAATCTACAAACAATCGCTCACAGATATGCCCTGGCTAGATACAGGTATCGAATCTGGAACTTCAAAAGGTTGATCGAGATAGCTGGATACAGGCGTAGACCTCTAATCAGTCGCTTACAGATATGCCCTGGATAGATACAGGTATCGAATCTACAAACAATCGCTCACAGATATTCCCTGGCTAGATACAGGTATCGAATCTGGAACTTCAAATGGTTGATCAAGATAGCTTTCTTGGCTGGATAAAGGTGTAGACCTCTAATCAGTCGCTTACAGATATGCCCTGGCTGGATACAGGTATCGAATCTACAAACAATCGCTCACAGATATGCCCTGGCTAGATACAGGTATCGAATCTGGAACTTCAAAAGGTTGATCGAGATAGCTGGATACAGGCGTAGACCTCTAATCAGTCGCTTACAGATATGCCCTGGATAGATACAGGTATCGAATCTACAAACAATCGCTCACAGATATGCCCTGGCTAGATACAGGTATCGAATCTGGAACTTCAAAAGGTTGATCGAGATAGCTTTCCTGGCTGGATACAGGCGTAGACCTCTAATCAGTCGCTTATAGATATGCCCTGGTTGGATACAGGTATCGAATCTACAAACAATCGCTCACAGATATGCCCTGGCTAGATACAGGTATCGAATCTGGAACTTCAAAAGGTTGATCGAGATAGCTTTCCTAGCTGGATACAGGCGTAGACCTCTAATCAGTCGCTTACAGATATGCCCTGGATGGATACAGGTATCGAATCTACAAACAATCGCTCACAGATATGCCCTGGCTAGATACAGGTATTGAATCTGGAACTTCAAAAGGTTGATCGAGATAGCTTTCCTGGCTGGATAAAGGTGTAGACCTCTAATCAGTCGCTTACAGATATGCCCTGGCTGGATACAGGTATCGAATCTACAAACAATCGCTCACAGATATGCCCTGGCTAGATACAGGTATCGAATCTGGAACTTCAAAAGGTTGATCGAGATAGCTTTCTTGGCTGGATACAGGCGTAGACCTCTAATCAGTCGCTTACAGATATGCCCTGGCTGGATACAGGTATCGAATCTACAAACAATCGCTCAACAGATATGCCCTGGCTAGATACAGGTATCGAATTTGGAACTTCAAAAGGTTGATCGAGATAGCTTTCCTGGCTGGATACAGGCGTAGACCTCTAATTAGTCGCTTACAGATATGCCCTGGATGGATACAGGTATCGAATCTACAAACAATCGCTCACAGATATGCCCTGGCTAGATACAGGTATCGAATCTGGAACTTCAAAAGGTTGATCGAGATAACATTCCTGGCTGGATACAGGCGTAGACCTCTAATCAGTCGCTTACAGACATGCCCTGGCTGGATACAGGTATTGAATCTACAAACAATCGCTCACAGATATGCCCTGGCTAGATACAGGTATCGAATCTGGAACTTCAAAAGGTTGATCGAGATAGCTTTCCTGGATGGATACAGGTGTAGACCTCTAATCAGTCGCTTACAGATATGCCCTGGCTGGATACAGGTATCGAATCTACAAACAATCGCTCATAGATATGCCCTGGCTAGATACAGGTATCGAATCCGGAACTTCAAAAGGTTGATCGAGATAGCTTTCCTGGCTGGATACAGGCGTAGACCTCTAATCAGTCGCTTACAGATATGCCCTGGCTGGATACAGGTATCGAATCTACAAACAATCGCTCACAGATATGCCCTGGCTAGATACAGGTATCGAATCTGGAACTTCAAAAGGTTGATCGAGATAGCTTTCCTGGCTGGATACAGGCGTAGACCTCTAATCAGTCGCTTATAGATATGCCCTGGCTGGATACAGGTATCGAATCTACAAACAATCGCTCACAGATATGCCCTGGCTAGATACAGGTATCGAATCTGGAACTTCAAAAGGTTGATCGAGATAGCTGGATACAGGCGTAGACCTCTAATCAGTCGCTTACAGATATGCCCTGGATAGATACAGGTATCGAATCTACAAACAATCGCTCACAGATATTCCCTGGCTAGATACAGGTATCGAATCTGGAACTTCAAATGGTTGATCAAGATAGCTTTCTTGGCTGGATAAAGGTGTAGACCTCTAATCAGTCGCTTACAGATATGCCCTGGCTGGATACAGGTATCGAATCTACAAACAATCGCTCACAGATATGCCCTGGCTAGATACAGGTATCGAATCTGGAACTTCAAAAGGTTGATCGAGATAGCTGGATACAGGCGTAGACCTCTAATCAGTCGCTTACAGATATGCCCTGGATAGATACAGGTATCGAATCTACAAACAATCGCTCACAGATATGCCCTGGCTAGATACAGGTATCGAATCTGGAACTTCAAAAGGTTGATCGAGATAGCTTTCCTGGCTGGATACAGGCGTAGACCTCTAATCAGTCGCTTATAGATATGCCCTGGTTGGATACAGGTATCGAATCTACAAACAATCGCTCACAGATATGCCCTGGCTAGATACAGGTATCGAATCTGGAACTTCAAAAGGTTGATCGAGATAGCTTTCCTAGCTGGATACAGGCGTAGACCTCTAATCAGTCGCTTACAGATATGCCCTGGATGGATACAGGTATCGAATCTACAAACAATCGCTCACAGATATGCCCTGGCTAGATACAGGTATTGAATCTGGAACTTCAAAAGGTTGATCGAGATAGCTTTCCTGGCTGGATAAAGGTGTAGACCTCTAATCAGTCGCTTACAGATATGCCCTGGCTGGATACAGGTATCGAATCTACAAACAATCGCTCACAGATATGCCCTGGCTAGATACAGGTATCGAATCTGGAACTTCAAAAGGTTGATCGAGATAGCTTTCTTGGCTGGATACAGGCGTAGACCTCTAATCAGTCGCTTACAGATATGCCCTGGCTGGATACAGGTATCGAATCTACAAACAATCGCTCAACAGATATGCCCTGGCTAGATACAGGTATCGAATTTGGAACTTCAAAAGGTTGATCGAGATAGCTTTCCTGGCTGGATACAGGCGTAGACCTCTAATTAGTCGCTTACAGATATGCCCTGGATGGATACAGGTATCGAATCTACAAACAATCGCTCACAGATATGCCCTGGCTAGATACAGGTATCGAATCTGGAACTTCAAAAGGTTGATCGAGATAACATTCCTGGCTGGATACAGGCGTAGACCTCTAATCAGTCGCTTACAGACATGCCCTGGCTGGATACAGGTATTGAATCTACAAACAATCGCTCACAGATATGCCCTGGCTAGATACAGGTATCGAATCTGGAACTTCAAAAGGTTGATCGAGATAGCTTTCCTGGATGGATACAGGTGTAGACCTCTAATCAGTCGCTTACAGATATGCCCTGGCTGGATACAGGTATCGAATCTACAAACAATCGCTCATAGATATGCCCTGGCTAGATACAGGTATCGAATCCGGAACTTCAAAAGGTTGATCGAGATAGCTTTCCTGGCTGGATACAGGCGTAGACCTCTAATCAGTCGCTTACAGATATGCCCTGGCTGGATACAGGTATCGAATCTACAAACAATCGCTCACAGATATGCCCTGGCTAGATACAGGTATCGAATCTGGAACTTCAAAAGGTTGATCGAGATAGCTTTCCTGGCTGGATACAGGCGTAGACCTCTAATCAGTCGCTTATAGATATGCCCTGGCTGGATACAGGTATCGAATCTACAAACAATCGCTCACAGATATGCCCTGGCTAGATACAGGTATCGAATCTGGAACTTCAAAAGGTTGATCGAGATAGCTGGATACAGGCGTAGACCTCTAATCAGTCGCTTACAGATATGCCCTGGATAGATACAGGTATCGAATCTACAAACAATCGCTCACAGATATTCCCTGGCTAGATACAGGTATCGAATCTGGAACTTCAAATGGTTGATCAAGATAGCTTTCTTGGCTGGATAAAGGTGTAGACCTCTAATCAGTCGCTTACAGATATGCCCTGGCTGGATACAGGTATCGAATCTACAAACAATCGCTCACAGATATGCCCTGGCTAGATACAGGTATCGAATCTGGAACTTCAAAAGGTTGATCGAGATAGCTGGATACAGGCGTAGACCTCTAATCAGTCGCTTACAGATATGCCCTGGATAGATACAGGTATCGAATCTACAAACAATCGCTCACAGATATGCCCTGGCTAGATACAGGTATCGAATCTGGAACTTCAAAAGGTTGATCGAGATAGCTTTCCTGGCTGGATACAGGCATAGACCTCTAATCAGTCGCTTACAGATATGCCCTGGATGGATACAGGTATCGAATCTACAAACAATCGCTCACAGATATGCCCTGGCTAGATACAGGTATCGAATCTGGAACTTCAAAAGGTTGATCGAGATAGCTTTCTTGGCTGGATACAGGCGTAGACCTCTAATCAGTCGCTTACAGATATGCCCTGGCTGGATACAGGTATCGAATCTACAAACAATCGCTCAACAGATATGCCCTGGCTAGATACAGGTATCGAATTTGGAACTTCAAAAGGTTGATCGAGATAGCTTTCCTGGCTGGATACAGGCGTAGACCTCTAATTAGTCGCTTACAGATATGCCCTGGATGGATACAGGTATCGAATCTACAAACAATCGCTCACAGATATGCCCTGGCTAGATACAGGTATCGAATCTGGAACTTCAAAAGGTTGATCGAGATAACATTCCTGGCTGGATACAGGCGTAGACCTCTAATCAGTCGCTTACAGACATGCCCTGGCTGGATACAGGTATTGAATCTACAAACAATCGCTCACAGATATGCCCTGGCTAGATACAGGTATCGAATCTGGAACTTCAAAAGGTTGATCGAGATAGCTTTCCTGGATGGATACAGGTGTAGACCTCTAATCAGTCGCTTACAGATATGCCCTGGCTGGATACAGGTATCGAATCTACAAACAATCGCTCACAGATATGCCCTGGCTAGATACAGGTATCGAATCCGGAACTTCAAAAGGTTGATCGAGATAGCTTTCCTGGCTGGATACAGGCGTAGACCTCTAATCAGTCGCTTACAGATATGCCCTGGCTGGATACAGGTATCGAATCTACAAAAAATCGCTCACAGATATGCCCTGGCTAGATACAGGTATCGAATCTGGAACTTCAAAAGGTTGATCGAGATAGCTTTCCTGGCTGGATACAGGCGTAGACCTCTAATAAGTCGCTTATAGATATGCCCTGGCTGGATACAGGTATCGAATCTACAAACAATCGCTCACAGATATGCCCTGGCTAGATACAGGTATCGAATCTGGAACTTCAAAAGGTTGATCGAGATAGCTGGATACAGGCGTAGACCTCTAATCAGTCGCTTACAGATATGCCCTGGATAGATACAGGTATCGAATCTACAAACAATCGCTCACAGATATTCCCTGGCTAGATACAGGTATCGAATCTGGAACTTCAAATGGTTGATCAAGATAGCTTTCTTGGCTGGATAAAGGTGTAGACCTCTAATCAGTCGCTTACAGATATGCCCTGGCTGGATATAGGTATCGAATCTACAAACAATCGCTCACAGATATGCCCTGGCTAGATACAGGTATCGAATCTGGAACTTCAAAAGGTTGATCGAGATAGCTTTCCTGGCTGGATAAAGGTGTAGACCTCTAATCAGTCGCTTACAGATATGCCCTGGCTGGATATTGGTATCGAATCTACAAACAATCGCTCACAGATATGCCCTGGCTAGATACAGGTATCGAATCTGGAACTTCAAAAGGTTGATCGAGATAGCTTTCCTGGCTGGATACAGGCATAGACCTCTAATCAGTCGCTTACAGATATGCCCTGGCTGGATACAGGTATCGAATCTACAAACAATCACTCAACAGATATGCCCTGGCTAGATACAGGTATCGAATTTGGAACTTCAAAAGGTTGATCGAGATAGCTTTCCTGGATGGATACAGGCGTAGACCTCTAATCAGTCGCTTACAGATATGCCCTGGCTGGATACAGGTATCGAATCTACAAACAATCGCTCACAGATATTCCCTGGCTAGATACAGGTATCGAATATGGAACTTCAAATGGTTGATCGAGATAGCTTTCCTGGCTGGATAAAGGTGTAGACCTCTAATCAGTCGCTTACAGATATGCCCTGGCTGGATACAGGTATCGAATCTACAAACAATCGCTCACAGATATGCCCTGGCTAGATACAAGTATCGAATCTGGAACTTCAAAAGGTTGATCGAGATAGCTTTCCTGGCTGGATACAAGCGTAGACCTCTAATCAGTCGCTTACAGATATGCCCTGGCTGGATACAGGTATCGAATCTACAAACAATCGCTCAACAGATATGCCCTGGCTAGATACAAGTATCGAATTTGGAACTTCAAAAGGTTGATCGAGATAGCTTTCCTGGATGGATACAGGCGTAGACCTCTAATTAGTCGCTTACAGATATACCCTGGTTGGATACAGGTATCGAATCTACAAACAATCGCTCACAGATATGCCCTGGCTAGATACAGGTATCGAATCTGGAACTTCAAAAGGTTGATCGAGATAGCTTTCCTGGCTGGATACAGGCGTAGACCTCTAATCAGTCGCTTATAGATATGCCCTGGCTGGATACAGGTATCGAATCTACAAACAATCGCTCACAGATATGCCCTGGCTAGATACATGTATCGAATCTGGAACTTCAAAAGGTTGATCGAGATAGCTTTCCTAGCTGGATAAAGGCGTAGAACTCTAATCAGTCGCTTACAGATATGCCCTGGATGGATACAGGTATCGAATCTACAAACAATTGCTCACAGATATGCCCTGGCTAGATACAGGTATCGAATCTGGAACTTCAAAAGGTTGATCGAGATAGCTTTCCTGGCTGGATAAAGGTGTAGACCTCTAATCAGTCGCTTACAGATATGCCCTGGCTGGATACTGGTATCGAATCTACAAACAATCGCTCACAGATATGCCCTGGCTAGATACAGGTATCGAATCTGGAACTTCAAAAGGTTGATCGAGATAGCTTTCCTGGCTGGATACAGGCATAGACCTCTAATCAGTCGCTTACAGATATGCCCTGGCTGGATAGAGGTATCGAATCTACAAACAATCGCTCAACAGATATGCCCTGGCTAGATACAGGTATCGAATTTGGAACTTCAAAAGGTTGATCGAGATAGCTTTCCTGGATGGATACAGGCGTAGACCTCTAATCAGTCGCTTACAGATATGCCCTGGCTGGATACAGGTATCGAATCTACAAACAATCGCTCACAGATATGCCCTGGCTAGATACAGGTATCGAATCTGGAACTTCAAAAGGTTGATCGAGATAACTTTCCTGGCTGGATACAGGCGTAGACCTCTAATCAGTCGCTTACAGACATGCCCTGGCTGGATACAGGTATCGAATCTATAAACAATCGCTCACAGATATGCCCTGGCTAGATACATGTATCGAATCTGGAACTTCAAAAGGTTGATCGAGATAGCTTTCCTGGCTGGATACAGGCGTAGACCTCTAATCAGTCGCTTACAGATATGCCCTGGATGGATACAGGTATCGAATCTACAAACAATCGCTCACAGATATGCCCTGGCTAGATACAGGTATCGAATCTGGAACTTTAAAAGGTTGATCGAGATAGCTTTCCTGGCAGGATAAAGGTGTAGACCTCTAATCAGTCGCTTACAGATATGCCCTGGCTGGATACAGTTATCGAATCTACAAACAATCGCTCACAGATATGCCCTGGCTAGATACAGGAATCGAATCTGGAACTTCAAAAGGTTGATCGAGATAGCTTTCCTGGCTGGATACAGGCGTAGACCTCTAATCAGTCGCTTACAGATATGCCCTGGCTGGATACAGGTATCGAATCTACAAACAATCGCTCAACAGATATGCCCTGGCTAGATACAGGTATCGAATTTGGAACTTCAAAAGGTTTATCGAGATAGCTTTCCTGGATGGATACAGGTGTAGACCTCTAATCAGTCGCTTACAGATATGCCATGGCTGGATACAGGTATCGAATCTACAAACAATCGCTCACAGATATGCCCTGGCTAGATACAGGTATCGAATCTGGAACTTCAAAAGGTTGATCGAGATAACTTTCCTGGCTGGATACAGGCGTAGACCTCTAATCAGTCGCTTACAGACATGCCCTGGCTGGATACAGGTATCGAATCTATAAACAATCGCTCACAGATATGCCCTGGCTAGATACATGTATCGAATCTGGAACTTCAAAAGGTTGATCGAGATAGCTTTCCTGGCTGGATACAGGCGTAGACCTCTAATCAGTCGCTTACAGATATGCCCTGGATGGATACAGGTATCGAATCTACAGACAATCGCTCACAGATATGCCCTGGCTAGATACAGGTATCGAATCTGGAACTTTAAAAGGTTGATCGAGATAGCTTTCCTGGCAGGATAAAGGTGTAGACCTCTAATCAGTCGCTTACAGATATGCCCTGGCTGGATACAGTTATCGAATCTACAAACAATCGCTCACAGATATGCCCTGGCTAGATACAGGTATCGAATCTGGAACATCAAAAGGTTGATCGAGATATCTTTCCTGGCTGGATACAGGCGTAGACCTCTAATCAGTCGCTTACAGATATGCCCTGGCTGGATACAGGTATCAAATCTATAAACAATCGCTCACAGATATGCCCTGGCTAGATACAGGTATCGAATCTGGAACTTCAAAAGGTTGATCGAGATAGCTTTCCTGGCTGGATACAGGCGTGGACCTCTAATCAGTCGCTTACAGATATGCCCTGGATGGATACAGGTATCGAATCTACAAACAATCGCTCACAGATATGCCCTGGCTAGATACAGGTATCGAATCTGGAACTTTAAAAGGTTGATCGAGATAGCTTTCCTGGCAGGATAAAGGTGTAGACCTCTAATCAGTCGCTTACAGATATGCCCTCGCTGGATACAGGTATCGAATCTACAAACAATCGCTCACAGATATGCCCTGGCTAGATACAGGTATCGAATCTGGAACTTCAAAAGGTTGATCGAGATAGCTTTCCTGGCTGGATACAGGCGTAGACCTCTAATCAGTCGCTTACAGATATGCCCTGGCTGGATACAGGTATCGAATCTACAAACAATCGCTCAACAGATATGCCCTGGCTAGATACAGGTATCGAATTTGGAACTTCAAAAGGTTGATCGAGATAGCTTTCCTGGCTGGATAAAGGCGTAGACCTCTAATCAGTCGCTTACAGATATGCCCTGGATGGATACAGGTATCGAATCTACAAACAATCGCTCACAGATATGCCCTGGCTAGATACAGGTATCGAATCTGCAACTTCAAAAGGTTGATCGAGATAGCTTTCCTGGCTGGATAAAGGTGTAGACCTCTAATCAGTCGCTTACAGATATGCCCTGGCTGGATACTGGTATCGAATCTACAAACAATAGCTCACAGATAAGCCCTGCCTAGATACAGGTATCGAATCTGGAACTTCAAAAGGTTGATCGAGATAGCTTTCCTGGCTGGATACAGGCATAGACCTCTAATCAGTCGCTTACAGATATGCCCTGGCTGGATACAGGTATCGAATCTACAAACAATCGCTCAACAGATATGCCCTGGCTAGATACAGGTATCGAATTTGGAACTTCAAAAGGTTGATCGAGATAGCTTTCCTGGATGGATACAGGCGTAGACCTCTAATCAGTCGCTTACAGATATGCCCTGGCTGGATACAGGTATCGAATCTACAAACAATCGCTCACAGATATGCCCTGGCTAGATACAGGTATCGAATCTGGAACTTCAAAAGGTTGATCGAGATAACTTTCCTGGCTGGATACAGGCGTAGACCTCTAATCAGTCGCTTACAGACATGCCCTGGCTGGATACAGGTATCGAATCTACAAACAATCACTCACAGATATGCCCTGGCTAGATACAGGTATCGAATCTGGAACTTCAAAAGGTTGATCGAGATAGCTTTCCTGGCTGGATACAGGCGTAGACCTCTAATCAGTCTCTTATAGATATGCCCTGGCTGGATACACGTATCGAATCTACAAACAATCGCTCACAGATATGCCCTGGCTAGATACATGTATCGAATCTGGAACTTCAAAAGGTTGATCGAGATAGCTTTCCTGGAAGGATAAAGGTGTAGACCTCTAATCAGTCGCTTACAGATATGCCCTGGCTGGATACAGGTATCGAATCTACAAACAATCGCTCACAGATATGCCCTGGCTAGATACAGGTATCGAATCTGGAACTTCAAAAGGTTGATCGAGATAGCTTTCCTGGCTGGATACAGGCGTAGACCTCTAATCAGTCGCTTACAAATATGCCCTGGCTGGATACAGGTATCGAATCTACAAACAATCGCTCACAGATATGCCCTGGCTAGATACAGGTATCGAATCTGGAACTTCAAAAGGTTGATCGAGATAACTTTCCTGGCTGGATACAGGCGTAGACCTCTAATCAGTCGCTTACAGACATGCCCTGGCTGGATACAGGTATCGAATCTACAAACAATCACTCACAGATATGCTCTGGCTAGATACAGGTATCGAATATGGAACTTCAAAAGGTTGATCGAGATAGCTTTCCTGGCTGGATACAGGCGTAGACCTCTAATCAGTCGCTTATAGATATGCCCTGGCTGGATACAAGTATCAAATCTATAAACAATCGCTCACAGATATGCCCTGGCTAGATACAGGTATCGAATCTGGAACTTCAAAAGGTTGATCGAGATAGCTTTCCTGGCTGGATACAGGCGTAGACCTCTAATCAGTCGCTTACAGATATGCCCTGGATGGATACAGGTATCGAATCTACAAACAATCGCTCACAGATATGCCCTGGCTAGATACAGGTATCGAATCTGGAACTTTAAAAGGTTGATCGAGATAGCTTTCCTGGCAGGATAAAGGTGTAGACCTCTAATCAGTCGCTTACAGATATGCCCTGGCTGGATACAGTTATCGAATCTACAAATAATCGCTCACAGATATGCCCTGGCTAGATACAGGTATCGAATCTGGAACTTCAAAAGGTTGATCGAGATATCTTTCCTGGCTGGATACAGGCGTAGACCTCTAATCAGTCGCTTACAGATATGCCCTGGCTGGATACAGGTATCGAATCTACAAACAATCGCTCAACAGATATGCCCTGGCTAGATACAGGTATCGAATTTGGAACTTCAAAAGGTTGATCGAGATAGCTTTCCTGGCTGGATACAGGCGTAGACCTCTAATCAGTCGCTTAAAGATATGCCCTGGCTGGATACAGGTATCGAATCTACAAACAATCGCTCACAGATATGCCCTGGCTAGATACAGGTATCGAATATGGAACTTCAAAAGGTTGATCGAGATAGCATTCCTGGCTGGATACAGGCGTAGACCTCTAATCAGTCGCTTACAGACATGCCCTGGCTGGATACAGGTATCGAATCTACAAACAATCTCTCACAGATATGCCCTGGCTAGATACAGGTATCGAATCTGGAATTTCAAAAGGTTGATCGAGATAGCTTTCCTGGATGGATACAGGTGTAGACCTCTAATCAGTCGCTTACAGATATGCCCTGGCTGGATACAGGTATCGAATCTACACACAATCGCTCACAGATATGCCCTGGCTAGATACAGGTATCGAATTTGGAACTTCAAAAGGTTGATCGAGATAGCCTTCCTGGCTGGATACAGGCGTAGACCTCTAATCAGTCGCTTACAGATATGCCTTGGCTGGATACAGGTATCAAATCTACAAACAATCGCTCACAGATATGCCCTGGCTAGATACAGGTATCGAATCTGGAACTTCAAAAGGTTGATCGAGATAGCTTTCCTGGCTGGATAAAGGCGTAGACCTCTAATCAGTCGCTTACAGATATGCCTTGGATGGATACAGGTATCGAATCTACAAACAATCGCTCACAGATATGCCCTGGCTAGATACAGGTATCGAATCTGCAACTTCAAAAGGTTGATCGAGATAGCTTTCCTGGCTGGATAAAGGTGTAGACCTCTAATCAGTCGCTTACAAATATGCCCTGGCTGGATACTGGTATCGAATCTACAAACAATCGCTCACAGATAAGCCCTGCCTAGATACAGGTATCGAATCTGGAACTTCAAAAGGTTGATCGAGATAGCTTTCCTGGCTGGATACAGGCATAGACCTCTAATCAGTCGCTTACAGATATGACCTGGCTAGATACAGGTATCGAATCTACAAACAATCGCTCAACAGATATGCCCTGGCTAGATACAGGTATCGAATTTGGAACTTCAAAAGGTTGATCGAGATAGCTTTCCTGGATGGATACAGGCGTAGACCTCTAATCAGTCGCTTACAGATATGCCCTGGCTGGATACAAGTATCGAATCTACAAACAATCGCTCACAGATATGCCCTGGCTAGATACAGGTATCGAATCTGGAACTTCAAAAGGTTGATCGAGATAACTTTCCTGGCTGGATACAGGCGTAGACCTCTAATCAGTCGCTTACAGATATGCCCTGGCTGGATACAGGTATCGAATCTACAAACAATCGCTCAACAGATATGCCCTGGCTAGATACAGGTATCGAATTTGGAACTTCAAAAGGTTGATCGAGATAGCTTTCCTGGCTGGATACAGGCGTAGACCTCTAATCAGTCGCTTAAAGATATGCCCTGGCTGGATACAGGTATCGAATCTACAAACAATCGCTCACAGATATGCCCTGGCTAGATACAGGTATCGAATATGGAACTTCAAAAGGTTGATCGAGATAGCATTCCTGGCTGGATACAGGCGTAGACCTCTAATCAGTCGCTTACAGACATGCCCTGGCTGGATACAGGTATCGAATCTACAAACAATCTCTCACAAATATGCCCTGGCTAGATACAGGTATCGAATCTGGAATTTCAAAAGGTTGATCGAGATAGCTTTCCTGGATGGATACAGGTGTAGACCTCTAATCAGTCGCTTACAGATATGCCCTGGCTGGATACAGGTATCGAATCTACACACAATCGCTCACAGATATGCCCTGGCTAGATACAGGTATCGAATTTGGAACTTCAAAAGGTTGATCGAGATAGCCTTCCTGGCTGGATACAGGCGTAGACCTCTAATCAGTCGCTTACAGATATGCCTTGGCTGGATACAGGTATCAAATCTACAAACAATTGCTCACAGATATGCCCTGGCTAGATACAGGTATCGAATCTGGAACTTCAAAAGGTTGATCGAGATAGCTTTCCTGGCTGGATAAAGGCGTAGACCTCTAATCAGTCGCTTACAGATATGCCTTGGATGGATACAGGTATCGAATCTACAAACAATCGCTCACAGATATGCCCTGGCTAGATACAGGTATCGAATCTGCAACTTCAAAAGGTTGATCGAGATAGCTTTCCTGGCTGGATAAAGGTGTAGACCTCTAATCAGTCGCTTACAAATATGCCCTGGCTGGATACTGGTATCGAATCTACAAACAATTGCTCACAGATAAGCCCTGCCTAGATACAGGTATCGAATCTGGAACTTCAAAAGGTTGATCGAGATAGCTTTCCTTGCTGGATACAGGCATAGACCTCTAATCAGTCGCTTACAGATATGACCTGGCTAGATACAGGTATCGAATCTACAAACAATCGCTCAACAGATATGCCCTGGCTAGATACAGGTATCGAATTTGGAACTTCAAAAGGTTGATCGAGATAGCTTTCCTGGATGGATACAGGCGTAGACCTCTAATCAGTCGCTTACAGATATGCCCTGGCTGGATACAAGTATCGAATCTACAAACAATCGCTCACAGATATGCCCTGGCTAGATACAGGTATCGAATCTGGAACTTCAAAAGGTTGATCGAGATAACTTTCCTGGCTGGATACAGGCGTAGACCTCTAATCAGTCGCTTACAGACATGCCCTGGCTGGATACAGGTATCGAATCTACAAACAATCACTCACAGATATGCCCTGGCTAGATACAGGTATCGAATCTGGAACTTCAAAAGGTTGATCGAGATAGCTTTCCTGGCTGGATACAGGCGTAGACCTCTAATCGGTCTCTTATAGATATGCCCTGGCTGGATACACGTATCGAATCTACAAACAATCGCTCACAGATATGCCCTGGCTAGATACATGTATCGAATCTGGAACTTCAAAAGGTTGATCGAGATAGCTTTCCTGGAAGGATAAAGGTGTAGACCTCTAATCAGTCGCTTACAGATATGCCCTGGCTGGATACAGGTATCGAATCTACAAACAATCGCTCACAGATATGCCCTGGCTAGATACAGGTATCGAATCTGGAACTTCAAAAGGTTGATCGAGATAGCTTTCCTGGCTGGATACAGGCGTAGACCTCTAATCAGTCGCTTACAAATATGCCCTGGCTGGATACAGGTATCGAATCTACAAACAATCGCTCACAGATATGCCCTGGCTAGATACAGGTATCGAATCTGGAACTTCAAAAGGTTGATCGAGATAACTTTCCTGGCTGGATACAGGCGTAGACCTCTAATCAGTCGCTTACAGACATGCCCTGGCTGGATACAGGTATCGAATCTACAAACAATCACTCACAGATATGCTCTGGCTAGATACAGGTATCGAATATGGAACTTCAAAAGGTTGATCGAGATAGCTTTCCTGGCTGGATACAGGCGTAGACCTCTAATCAGTCGCTTATAGATATGCCCTGGCTGGATACAAGTATCAAATCTATAAACAATCGCTCACAGATATGCCCTGGCTAGATACAGGTATCGAATCTGGAACTTCAAAAGGTTGATCGAGATAGCTTTCCTGGCTGGATACAGGCGTAGACCTCTAATCAGTCGCTTACAGATATGCCCTGGATGGATACAGGTATCGAATCTACAAACAATCGCTCACAGATATGCCCTGGCTAGATACAGGTATCGAATCTGGAACTTTAAAAGGTTGATCGAGATAGCTTTCCTGGCAGGATAAAGGTGTAGACCTCTAATCAGTCGCTTACAGATATGCCCTGGCTGGATACAGTTATCGAATCTACAAACAATCGCTCACAGATATGCCCTGGCTAGATATAGGTATCGAATCTGGAACTTCAAAAGGTTGATCGAGATATCTTTCCTGGCTGGATACAGGCGTAGACCTCTAATCAGTCGCTTACAGATATGCCCTGGCTGGATACAGGTATCGAATCTACAAACAATCGCTCAACAGATATGCCCTGGCTAGATACAGGTATCGAATTTGGAACTTCAAAAGGTTGATCGAGATAGCTTTCCTGGCTGGATACAGGCGTAGACCTCTAATCAGTCGCTTAAAGATATGCCCTGGCTGGATACAAGTATCGAATCTACAAACAATCGCTCACAGATATGCCCTGGCTAGATACAGGTATCGAATATGGAACTTCAAAAGGTTGATCGAGATAGCATTCCTGGCTGGATACAGGCGTAGACCTCTAATCAGTCGCTTACAGACATGCCCTGGCTGGATACAGGTATCGAATCTACAAACAATCTCTCACAGATATGCCCTGGCTAGATACAGGTATCGAATCTGGAACTTCAAAAGGTTGATCGAGATAGCTTTCCTGGATGGATACAGGTGTAGACCTCTAATCAGTCGCTTACAGATATGCCCTGGCTGGATACAGGTATCGAATCTACACACAATCGCTCACAGATATGCCCTGGCTAGATACAGGTATCGAATTTGGAACTTCAAAAGGTTGATCGAGATAGCCTTCCTGGCTGGATACAGGCGTAGACCTCTAATCAGTCGCTTACAGATATGCCTTGGCTGGATACAGGTATCAAATCTACAAACAATCGCTCACAGATATGCCCTGGCTAGATACAGGTATCGAATCTGGAACTTCAAAAGGTTGATCGAGATAGCTTCCCTGGCTGGATACAAGCGTAGACCTCTAATCAGTCGCTTACAGATATGCCCTGGCTGGATACAGGTATCGAATCTACAAACAATCGCTCAACAGATATGCCATGGCTAGATACAAGTATCGAATTTGGAACTTCAAAAGGTTGATCGAGATAGCTTTCCTTGCTGGATACAGGCGTAGACCTCTAATCAGTCGCTTACAGATATGCCCTGGCTGGATACAGGTATCGAATCTACAAACAATCGCTCACAGATATGCCCTGGCTAGATACAGGTATCGAATCTGGAACTTCAAAAGGTTGATCGAGATAGCTTTCCTGGCTGGATACAGGCGTAGACCTCTAATCAGTCGCTTACAGATATGCCTTGGCTGGATACAGGTATCGAATCTACAAACAATCGCTCACAAATATGCCCTGGCTAGATACAGGTATCGAATCTGGAACTTTAAAAGGTTGATCGAGATAGCTTTCCTGGCTGGATACAGGTGTAGACCTCTAATCAGTCGCTTATAGATATGCCCTGGATGGATACAGGTATCGAATCTACAAACAATCACTCACAGATATGCCCTGGCTAGATACAGGTATCGAATCTGGAACCTCAAAAGGTTGATCGAGATAGCTTTCCTGGCTGGATACAGGTGTAGACCTCTAATCATTCGCTTACAGATATGCCCTGGCTAGATACAGGTATCGAATCTACAAACAATCTCTCACAGATATGCCCTGGCTAGATACAGGTATCGAATTTGGAACTTCAAAAGGTTGATCGAGATAGCTTTCTTGGCTGGATACAGGCGTAAACCTCTAATCAGTCGCTTACAGATATGCCCTGGCTAGATACAGGTATCGAATCTACAAACAATCTCTCACAGATATGCCCTGGCTAGATATAGGTATCGAATCTGGAACTTCAAAAGGTTGATCGAGATAGCTTTCGTGGCTGGATACAAGTGTAGACCTCTAATCAGTCGCTTACAGATATGCCCTGGCTGGATACAGGTATCAAATCTACAAACAATCGCTCACAGATATGCCCTGGCTAGATACAGGTATCGAATCTGGAACTTCAAAAGGTTGATCGAGATAGCTTTCCTGGCTGGATACAGGCGTAGACCTCTAATCAGTCGCTTACAGATATGCCTTGGCTAGATACAGGTATCGAATCTACAAACAATCGCTCAACAGATATGCCCTGGCTAGATACAGGTATCGAATTTGGAACTTCAAAAGCTTGATCGAGATAGCTTTCCTGGCTGGATACAGGCGTAGACCTCTAATCAGTCGCTTACAGATATGCCCTGGCTGGATACAGGTATCGAATCTACAAACAATCGCTCACAGATATGCCCTGGCTAGATACAGGTATCGAATTTGGAACTTCAAAAGGTTGATCGAGATAGCCTTCCTGGCTGGATACAGGCGTAGACCTCTAATCAGTCGCTTACAGATATGCCTTGGCTGGATACAAGTATCAAATCTACAAACAATCGCTCACAGATATGCCCTGGCTAGATACAGGTATCGAATCTGGAACCTCAAAAGGTTGATCGAGATAGCTTTCCTGGCTGGATACAGGCGTAGACCTCTAATCATTCGCTTACAGATATGCCCTGGCTAGATACAGGTATCGAATCTATAAACAATCGCTCACAGATATGCCCTGGGTAGATACAAGTATCGAATCTGGAACTTCAAAAGGTTGATCGAGATAGCTTTCTTGGCTGGATACAGGCGTAGACCTCTAATCAGTCGCTTACAGATATGCCCTGGCTAGATACAGGTATCGAATCTACAAACAATCTCTCACAGATATGCCCTGGCTAGATATAGATATCGAATCTGGAACTTCAAAAGGTTGATCGAGATAGCTTTCGTGGCTGGATACAAGTGTAGACCTCTAATCAGTCGCTTACAGATATGCCCTGGCTGGATACAGGTATCAAATCTACAAACAATCGCTCACAGATATGCCCTGGCTAGATACAGGTATCGAATCTGGAACTTCAAAAGGTTGATTGAGATAGCTTTCCTGGCTGGATACAGGCGTAGACCTCTAATCAGTCGCTTACAGATATGCCCTGGCTGGATACAGGTATCGAATCTACAAACAATCGCTCACAGATATGCCCTGGCTAGATACAGGTATCGAATCTGGAACTTCAAAAGGTTGATCGAGATAACTTTCCTGGCTGGATACAGGCGTAGACCTCTAATCAGTCGCTTACAGACATGCCCTGGATGGATACAGGTATCGAATCTACAAACAATCACTCACAGATATGCCCTAGCTAGATACAGGTATCGAATCTGGAACTTCAAAAGGTTGATCGAGATAGCTTTCTTGGCTGGATACAGGCGTAAACCTCTAATCAGTCGCTTACAGATATGCCCTGGCTATATACAGGTATCGAATCTACAAACAATCTCTTACAGATATGCCCTGGCTAGATATAGGTATCGAATCTGGAACTTCAAAAGGTTGATCGAGATAGCTTTCGTGGCTGGATACAAGTGTAGACCTCTAATCAGTCGCTTACAGATATGCCCTGGCTGGATACAGGTATCAAATCTACAAACAATCGCTCACAGATATGCCCTGGATAGATACAGGTATCGAATCTGGAACTTCAAAAGGTTGATCGAGATAGCTTTCCTGGCTGGATACAGGCGTAGACCTCTAATCAGTCGCTTACAGATATGCCTTGGCTAGATACAGGTATCGAATCTACAAACAATCGCTCAACAGATATGCCCTGGCTAGATACAGGTATCGAATTTGGAACTTCAAAAGGTTGATCGAGATAGCTTTCCTGGCTGGATACAGGCGTAGGCCTCTAATCAGTCGCTTACAGATATGCCCTGGCTGGATACAGGTATCGAATCTACAAACAATCGCTCAACAGATATGCCCTGGCTAGATACAGGTATCGAATTTGGAACTTCAAAAGGTTGATCGAGATAGCTTTCCTGGCTGGATACAGGCGTAGACCTCTAATCAGTCGCTTACAGATATGCCCTGGCTGGATACAGGTATCGAATCTACAAACAATCACTCACAGATATGCCCTGGCTAGATACAGGTATCAAATCTGGAACTTCAAAAGGTTGATCGAGATAGCTTTCCTGGCTGGATACAGGCGTAGGCCTCTAATCAGTCGCTTACAGATATGCCCTGGCTGGATACAGGTATCGAATCTACAAACAATCGCTCACAGATATGCCCTGGCTAGATACAGGTATCGAATTTGGAACTTCAAAAGGTTGATCGAGATAGCCTTCCTGGCTGGATACAGGCGTAGACCTCTAATCAGTCGCTTTCAGATATGCCTTGGCTGGATACAGGTATCAAATCTACAAACAATCGCTCACAGATATGCCCTGGCTAGATACAGGTATCCAATCTGGAACCTCAAAAGGTTGATCGAGATAGCTTTCCTGGCTGGATACAGGCGTAGACCTCTAATCATTCGCTTACAGATATGCCCTGGCTAGATACAGGTATCGAATCTACAAACAATCGCTCACAGATATGCCCTGGGTAGATACAGGTATCGAATCTGGAACTTCAAAAGGTTGATCGAGATAGCTTTCTTGGCTGGATACAGGCGTAGACCTCTAATCAGTCACTTACAGATATGCCCTGGTTAGATACAAGTATCGAATCTACAAACAATCGCTCACAGATATGCCCTGGCTAGATATAGGTATCGAATCTGGAACTTCAAAAGGTTGATCGAGATAGCTTTCGTGGCTGAATACAAGTGTAGACCTCTAATCAGTCGCTTACAGATATGCCCTGGCTGGATACAGGTATCAAATCTACAAACAATCGCTCACAGATATGCCCTGGCTAGATATAGGTATCGAATCTGGAACTTCAAAAGGTTGATCGAGATAGCTTTCCTGGCTGGATACAGGCGTAGACCTCTAATCAGTCGCTTACAGATATGCCTTGGCTGGATACAGGTATCGAATCTACAAACAATCGCTCAACAGATATGCCCTGGCTAGATACAGGTATCGAATTTGGAACTTCAAAAGGTTGATCGAGATAGCTTTCCTGGCTGGATACAGGCGTAGACCTCTAATCAGTCGCTTACAGATATGCCCTGGCTGGATACAGGTATCGAATCTACAAACAATCACTCACAGATATGCCCTAGCTAGATACAAGTATCAAATCTGGAACTTCAAAAGGTTGATCGAGATAGCTTTCCTGGCTGGATACAGGCGTAGACCTCTAATCAGTCGCTTACAGATATGCTCTGGCTGGATACAGGTATCGAATCTACAAACAATCACTCAACAGATATGCCATGGCTAGATACAAGTATCGAATCTGGAACTTCAAAAGGTTGATCGAGATAGCTTTCCTAGCTGGATACAGGCGTAGACCTCTAATCAGTCGCTTACAGATATGCCTTGGCTGGATACAGGTATCGAATCTACAAACAATCGCTCACAGATATGCCCTGGCTAGATACAGGTATTGAATTTGGAACTTCAAAAGGTTGATCGAGATAGCTTTCCTGGCTGAATACAGGCGTAGACCTCTAATCAGTCGCTTACAGATATGCCTTGGCTGGATACAGGTATCGAATCTACAAACAATCGCTCACAAATATGCCCTGGCTAGATACAGGTATCGAATCTGGAACTTTAAAAGGTTGATCGAGATAGCTTTCCTGGCTGGATACAGGCGTAGACCTCTAATCAGTCGCTAACAGATATGCCCTGGCTGGATACAGGTATCGAATCTACAAACAATCGCTCACAGATATGCCCTGGCTAGATACAGGTATCGAATCTGGAACTTCAAAAGGTTGATCGAGATAGCTTTCCTGGCTGGATACAGGCGTAGACATCTAATCATTCGCTTACAGATATGCCCTGGCTGGATACAGGTATCGAATCTACAAATAATCGCTCACAGATATGCCCTTGATAAATACAGGTATCGAATATGGAACTTCAAAAGGTTGATCGAGATAGCTTTCCTGGCTAGATACAGGCGTAGACCTCTAATCAGTCGCTTACAGATATGCCCTGGCTAGATACAGGTATCGAATCTACAAACAATCGCTCACAGATATGCCCTGGCTAGACACAGGTATCGGATCTGGAACTTCAAAAGGTTGATCGAGATAGCTTTCCTGGCTGGATACAGGCGTAGACCTCTAATCAGTCACTTACAGATATGCCCTGGCTAGATACAGGTATCGAATCTACAAACAATCTCTCACAGATATGCCCTGGCTAGATATAGGTATCAAATCTGGAACTTCAAAAGGTTGATCGAGATAGATTTCTTGGCTGGATACAGGCGTAGACCTCTAATCAGTCGCTTATAGATATGCCCTGGCTAGATACAGGTATCGAATCTACAAACAATCTCTCACAGTTATGCCCTGGCTAGATATAGGTATTGAATCTGGAACTTCAAAAGGTTGATCGAGATAGCTTTCGTGGCTGGATACAGGTGTAGACCTCTAATCAGTCACTTACAGATATGCCCTGGCTGGATACAGGTATCGAATCTACAAACAATCGCTCACAGATATGCCCTGGCTAGATACAGGTATCGAATCTGGAACTTCAAAAGGTTGATCGAGATAGCTTTCCTGGCTGGATACAGGCGTAGACCTCTAATCAGTCGCTTACAGATATGCCTTGGCTGGATACAGGTATCGAATCTACAAACAATCGCTCAACAGATATGCCCTGGCTAGATACAGGTATCGAATTTGGAACTTCAAAAGGTTGATCGAGATAGCTTTCCTGGCTGGATACAGGCGTAGACCTCTAATCAGTCGCTTACAGATATGCCCTGGCTGGATACAGGTATCGAATCTACAAACAATCACTCACAGATATGCCCTGGCTAGATACAGGTATCAAATCTGGAACTTCAAAAGGTTGATCGAGATAGCTTTCCTGGCTGGATACAGGCGTAGACCTCTAATCAGTCGCTTACAGATATGCCCTGGCTGGATACAGGTATCGAATCTACAAACAATCGCTCATAGATATGCCCTGGCTAGATACAGGTATCGAATCTAGAACTTCAAAAGGTTGATCGAGATAGCTTTCCTGGCTGGATACAGGCGTAGACCTCTAATCAGTCGCTTACAGATATGCCTTGGCTGGATACAGGTATCGAATCTACAAACAATCGCTCAACAGATATGCCCTGGCTAGATATAGGTATCGAATTTGGAACTTCAAAAGGTTGATCGAGATAGCTTTCCTGGCTGGATACAGGCGTAGACCTCTAATCAGTCGCTTACAGATATACCCTGGCTGGATACAGGTATCGAATCTACAAACAATCGCTCACAGATATGCCCTGGCTAGATACAGGTATCAAATATTGAACTTCAAAAGGTTGATCGAGATAGCTTTCCTGGCTGGATACAGGCGTAGACCTCTAATCAGTCGCTTACAGATATGCCCTGGCTGGATACAGGTATCGAATCTACAAACAATCGCTCACAGATATGCCCTGGCTAGATACAGGTATCGAATCTGGAACTTCAAAAGGTTGATCGAGATAGCTTTCCTGGCTGGATACAGGTGTAGACCTCTAATCAGTCGCTTACAGATATGCCCTGGCTGGATAGAGGTATCGAATCTACAAACAATCGCTCACAGATATGCCCTGGATAAATACAGGTATCGAATTTGGAACTTCAAAAGGTTGATCGAGATAGCTTTCCTGGCTGGATACAGGCGTAGACCTCTAATCAGTCGCTTACAGATATGCCCTGGCTAGATACAGGTATCGAATCTACAAACAATCGCTCACAGATATGCCTTGGCTAGATACAGGTATCGGATCTGGAACTTCAAAAGGTTGATCGAGATAGCTTTCCTGGCTGGATACAGGCGTAGACCTCTAATCAGTCACTTACAGATATGCCCTGGCTAGATACAGGTATCGAATCTACAAACAATCTCTCACAGATATGCCCTGGCTAGATATAGGTATCGAATCTGGAACTTCAAAAGGTTGATCGAGATAGCTTTCTTGGTTGGATACAGGCGTAGACCTCTAATCAGTCGCTTACAGATATGCCCTGGCTAGATACAGGTATCGAATCTACAAACAATCTCTCACAGATATGCACTGGCTAGATATAGGTATTGAATCTGGAACTTCAAAAGGTTGATCGAGATAGCTTTCGTGGCTGGATACAGGTGTAGACCTCTAATCAGTCACTTACAGATATGCCCTGGCTGGATACAGGTATCGAATCTACAAACAATCGCTCACAGATATGCCCTGGCTAGATACAGGTATCGAATCTGGAACTTCAAAAGGTTGATCGAGATAGCTTTCCTGGCTGGATACAGGCGTAGACCTCTAATCAGTCGCTTACAGATATGCCTTGGCTGGATACAGGTATCGAATCTACAAACAATCGCTCAACAGATATGCCCTGGCTAGATACAGGTATCGAATTTGGAACTTCAAAAGGTTGATCGAGATAGCTTTCCTGGCTGGATACAGGCGTAGACCTCTAATCAGTCGCTTACAGATATGCCCTGGCTGGATACAGGTATAGAATCTACAAACAATCACTCACATATATGCCCTGGCTAGATACAGGTATCAAATCTGGAACTTCAAAAGGTTGATCGAGATAGCTTTCCTGGCTGGATACAGGCGTAAACCTCTAATCAGTCGCTTACAGATATGCCCTGGCTGGATACAGGTATCGAATCTACAAACAATCGCTCACAGATATGCCCTGGCTAGATACAGGTATCGAATCTAGAACTTCAAAAGGTTGATCGAGATAGCTTTCCTGGCTGGATACAGGCGTAGACCTCTAATCAGTCGCTTACAGATATGCCTTGCCTGGATACAGGTATCGAATCTACAAACAATCGCTCAACAGATATGCCCTGGCTAGATATACGTATCGAATTTGGAACTTCAAAAGGTTGATCGAGATAGCTTTCCTGGCTGGATACAGGCGTAGACCTCTAATCAGTCGCTTACAGATATACCCTGGCTGGATACAGGTATCGAAACTACAAACAATCGCTCACAGATATGCCCTGGCTAGATACAGGTATCAAATCTGGAACTTCAAAAGGTTGATCGAGATAGCTTTCCTGGCTGGATACAGGCGTAGACCTCTAATCAGTCGCTTACAGATATGCCCTGGCTGGATACAGGTATCGAATCTACAAACAATCACTCACAGATATGCCCTGGCTAGATACAGGTATCAAATCTGGAACTTCAAAAGGTTGATCGAGATAGCTTTCCTGGCTGGATACAGGCGTAGACCTCTAATCAGTCGCTTACAGATATGCCCTGGCTGGATACAGGTATCGAATCTACAAACAATCGCTCATAGATATGCCCTGGCTAGATACAGGTATCGAATCTAGAACTTCAAAAGGTTGATCGAGATAGCTTTCCTGGCTGGATACAGGCGTAGACCTCTAATCAGTCGCTTACAGATATGCCTTGGCTGGATACAGGTATCGAATCTACAAACAATCGCTCAACAGATATGCCCTGGCTAGATATAGGTATCGAATTTGGAACTTCAAAAGGTTGATCGAGATAGCTTTCCTGGATGGATACAGGCGTAGACCTCTAATCAGTCGCTTACAGATATACCCTGGCTGGATACAGGTATCGAATCTACAAACAATCGCTCACAGATATGCCCTGGCTAGATACAGGTATCAAATCTGGAACTTCAAAAGGTTGATCGAGATAGCTTTCCTGGCTGGATACAGGCGTAGACCTCTAATCAGTCGCTTACAGATATGCCCTGGCTGGATACAGGTATCGAATCTACAAACAATCGCTCACAGATATGCCCTGGCTAGATACAGGTATCGAATCTGGAACTTCAAAAGGTTGATCGAGATAGCTTTCCTGGTTGGATACAGGTGTAGACCTCTAATCAGTCGCTTACAGATATGCCCTGGCTGGATAGAGGTATCGAATCTACAAACAATCGCTCACAGATATGCCCTGGATAAATACAGGTATCGAATTTGGAACTTCAAAAGGTTGATCGAGATAGCTTTCCTGGCTGGATACAGGCGTAGACCTCTAATCAGTCGCTTACAGATATGCCCTGGCTAGATACAGGTATCAAATCTACAAACAATCGCTCACAGATATGCCTTGGCTAGATACAGGTATCGGATCTGGAACTTCAAAAGGTTGATCGAGATAGCTTTCCTGGCTGGATACAGGCGTAGACCTCTAATCAGTCACTTACAGATATGCCCTGGCTAGATACAGGTATCGAATCTACAAACAATCTCTCACAGATATGCCCTGGCTAGATATAGGTATCGAATCTGGAACTTCAAAAGGTTGATCGAGATAGCTTTCTTGGTTGGATACAGGCGTAGACCTCTAATCAATCGCTTACAGATATGCCCTGGCTAGATACAGGTATCGAATCTACAAACAATCTCTCACAGATATGCCCTGGCTAGATATAGGTATTGAATCTGGAACTTCAAAAGCTTGATCGAGATAGCTTTCGTGGCTGGATACAGGTGTAGACCTCTAATCAGTCACTTACAGATATGCCCTGGCTGGATACAGGTATCGAATCTACAAACAATCGCTCACAGATATGCCCTGGCTAGATACAGGTATCGAATCTAGAACTTCAAAAGGTTGATCGAGATAGCTTTCCTGGCTGGATACAGGCGTAGACCTCTAATCAGTCGCTTACAGATATGCCTTGGCTGGATACAGGTATCGAATCTACAAACAATCGCTCAATAGATATGCCCTGGCTAGATACAGGTAACGAATTTGGAACTTCAAAAGGTTGATCGAGATAGCTTTCCTGGCTGGATACAGGCGTAGACCTCTAATCAGTCGCTTACAGATATGCCCTGGCTGGATACAGGTATAGAATCTACAAACAATCACTCACATATATGCCCTGGCTAGATACAGGTATCAAATCTGGAACTTCAAAAGGTTGATCGAGATAGCTTTCCTGGCTGGATACAGGCGTAAACCTCTAATCAGTCGCTTACAGATATGCCCTGGCTGGATACAGGTATCGAATCTACAAACAATCGCTCACAGATATGCCCTGGCTAGATACAGGTATCGAATCTAGAACTTTAAAAGGTTGATCGAGATAGATTTCCTGGCTGGATACAGGCGTAGACCTCTAATCAGTCGCTTACAGATATGCCTTGGCTGGATACAGGTATCGAATCTACAAACAATCGCTCAACAGATATGCCCTGGCTAGATATAGGTATCGAATTTGGAACTTCAAAAGGTTGATCGAGATAGCTTTCCTGGCTGGATACAGGCGTAGACCTCTAATCAGTCGCTTACAGATATACCCTGGCTGGATACAGGTATCGAATCTACAAACAATCGCTCACAGATATGCCCTGGCTAGATACAGGTATCGAATCTGGAACTTCAAAAGGTTGATCGAGATAGCTTTCCTGGCTGGATACAGGTGTAGACCTCTAATCAGTCGCTTACAGATATGCCCTGGCTGGATAGAGGTATCGAATCTACAAACAATCGCTCATAGATATGCCCTGGATAAATACAGGTATCGAATTTGGAACTTCAAAAGGTTGATCGAGATAGCTTTCCTGGCTGGATACAGGCGTAGACCTCTAATCAGTCGCTTACAGATATGCCCTGGCTAGATACAGGTATCGAATCTACAAACAATCGCTCACAGATATGCCCTGGCTAGATACAGGTATCGGATCTGGAACTTCAAAAGGTTGATCGAGATAGCTTTCCTGGCTGGATACAGGCGTAGACCTCTAATCAGTCGCTTACAGATATGCCCTGGCTAGATACAGGTATCGAATCTACAAACAATCGCTCACAGATATGCCCTGGCTAGATACAGGTATCGAATCTGGAACTTCAAAAGGTTGATCGAGATAGCTTTCCTGGCTGGATACAGGCGTAGAGCTCTAATCAGTCGCTTACAGATATGCCCTGGCTGGATACAGGTATCGAATCTACAAACAATCGCTCACAGATATGCCCTGGATAGATACAGGTATCGAATCTGAAACTTCAAAAGGTTGATCGAGATAGCTTTCCTGGATGGATACAGGCATAGACCTCTAATCAGTCGCTTACAGATATGCCCTGGCTGGATACAGGTATCGAATCTACAAACAATCGCTCACAGATATGCCCTGGCTAGATACAGGTATCGAATCTGGAACTTCAAAAGGGTGATCGAGATAGCTTTCCTGGCTGGATACAGGCGTAGACCTCTAATCAGTCGCTTACAGATATGCCCTGGCTGGATACAGGTATCAAATCTACAAACAATCGCTCACAGATATGCCCTGGCTAGATACAGGTATCGAATCTGGAACTTCAAAAGTTGATGGTAATATCCTTTGATTGACCTTTTCCTGAAAAGGCAAAACATTAGTTGTATGCAATGTCATGATGTATGAAATGTATGATGTTCTCAAAAATAAATGAGATTGTGTGATATGATGCGTATATGCATGTATCATGATGTATGACAATGTGATGTTTATGAATGTATCTTCGTCTGGGGAAAATAAATCCCTGACGAATGCCGGGAGCTTATTAAATCCTGGGCTGATGTTTGAAGAGTAGAGTTCTTCGTTTCTGCTGGGGATGATGAACGAAGATGATTGCGTGAATAAACCTGTAGGAGAAGATGACTCCGTTGGGGAATAAACTTGATGAAGAGATTACTCTGCGGGGAATTACTTTGTGGGAAGAGATACTTCACTGAGATTTTGATGATAACTCCGCTGGGGATTCCGTTGATAAGTTTTGTTGAGGAATTTGATGAACTTCGCTGGGGATAGGAAGAACTTCGCCGAGGACGATCTTTCCGTTGCAACTTGCTGAGGATAACCCAGTTAGGCTCTGGTGGGGAATAACCTTTAAACATGGTCGGGGAGAGATGCATGTACTCTGCAGGGGGCAAGTTTCCCGAATCTACTAGGGATAAGCTTCCAGAATCTACTGGGGATAAGCTTCCAGAATCTACTGGGGAGATGGTTCAACTCTCCTGGGGAAACTTTTTAGACTGCACTGGGGAATGGCTCCACTGGGGTGTCTGGTATTCCTCCGGGGAACAATCTTATATTAAGACTGTCGGGGATGCTTGATGAGGAACATCTGTATACTCTGCTGGAGAATATTGAGATCTTCTGGGGATACCCAACTTCTTTAGGGCTGACAGTAGTCTAACTCTGCTTGGGGAGAGTGCTGCTGATTTGCTAGGGATATTGTGCCTTTTTGGGGCTGATAGGAGACCAACTCTGTTCAGGGAGAGTATTGCTGATTTCTTGTCTTACTCTACGGGGAGTGGAGGTATCTTGGTCATGTTCTTCAACTGAACTTACCTTGGTACCTTGGAGGACAGAGCAGCTTGCACAGTTCGGACAATTCTTATTGCCCCAGTTTCTGCGGAAGAAGGTGCCTGTGGAGGCCTTGTTAACTACCGATTGACCAATCTTCTTCTGGTAGGCAAGTGACGTGATGGCGGGACATAGTCGTACGCTTTGATCCCTAATTTTTGCCTGGACCGCCCTTTCGGGTTTTTAGTCCACCGGGACACCCATTTTTGCTCAAGCCGCCTTTTCAGGTTTTCGACTTGCCGGATGTACAGATTTTTTCATTTTCATCCCTTATTTTTGCCCGAACCCTTTTGGTTCGCCGGGAAGCCCTTATTTTTGCCTAGGCCAGTCGACCTAGCGGGTCTTTAATTATGCGTAGTATTTTTTTCGACTATGTCTATGCTCACAAGATGCAAGGAGTTGTCACTGTCAGTAGTGTTGTGTTGCCATACTACCAGAAGATGTTTGATCAGGCAAGATTCGTTGCTGGAATTCATGTCCAATGCCCCAAGTGACTCAGGCGGAGATTTTCCCCTGGCTATTTGACATCTTGAGAGATTCCTTGAATCTTGACTTGACTGCCCCAGATGATGGACAATGCTCATGTCTGCCCCTTGATTGGAAGTGCTTTTTCCACCGGAGATGACTCTTTTGTTGAGAAGACTTTTGTTCACTAGATATTCTTCGTGCGAATTTCTCTACTGTTCGAACAAATAGTCATATGCAAACAAAGTTATTTTAAGAATGCAAAGCTTATGTCTGTCTTGAAGTTTTTGAAAATTCGGTTTTCAATAAAACAAGAGAATTTTGTGAAATGTGATGTCAACTCAGGATTTTACCAGCGAGCCCTATAGGAGTCAGGATACCTTTGTAACAGTATGCTTTCGAACTAACCCATGCTTCAGCTAGGACTTTTAAGGGTTGTAACGTGGCCTGGTTCACGGTTTAAGAAACAAAGGAAAAATGCTCAAATTTATTTGTACCCACCCATTCTTCGTGATGTTCTTCGATCCTAAACTCAGCTGATCGTGCATTAGACCTTGTTTGGATCTTCGCTCTCATATACCAGTGATGGTTTGGATACTGATAGTTTATTTTGAATAGGCAGTCATTTCTTTTTTGTTGAGGGTTTGTAGGACCTCTTTATTTTTTTTATTATATTATCCCTGTCTTTTGCCCGAACTGTTTCTTTTGTATTTACAGTCACCGGGATGCCCCAGTTTTGTAAGTCTCCTTCATAGGTTTTGACTTATTGGGCTTTTATTTTGAGAGATAATGACTGCTTGTCCTTATGATTATAGGGAACCATCATTGTCTTTTTGTCTCGGAAGTACTTCTTTGATGTCATCCATTGTGCACCTAGATCAACCGAGAAAGCTACCCTGCCCCAGGTTATAATTAAGGGTTTTAATTTTCGAAAAGAAAAACTCCGACTTCTTTGGCTCAAAGGGGTTGACGAGGGATTATCTTCTTTATAACTTCACTGTTTAGGATTTGAAACAATGCCTGTACCTCATCAGCGGGGTCTGTTCAAAAGCATACTGTAAAGATCGTGGTATCGTTTTCGTCATCCTCCCTCAAAAGGCTTAGAAATTTTTCCGAGAGTTGATCATCACAAAAAGTGGAAGCAATTTTAAGATAGTGAATACGAATGGATTGATTCAAAACAGACATATGCGATGCATTGATAAAGCAACAAAGTTTGACATGAATAAATGTTTGCACAGTCAAAAGAAAATTACAAATTGAAAATTCTAATGAACAAAAAGTATTCTCGTTTCGGGACTTGTCACTTCAAGTGGTGAACCTTGGAGGGATTGTAGAAGAACTCAGCCTGACCATCTTGGGTGAACTCCAATGCTCCTTCGTCAATCAGGTTTTGGATTTTGTACCTCAACTTCCAACAGTCATCAGTATCATGCCCCGGGCTGTTAGAATGGTACGCACACCTGGCATTAGGATTGTAGTTGGGTGAAGAAGTCTTAGGACTCGGATGAGGTCCTACCAAGGTTACCAGATTCAATCTCAACAGGTGTTTCAAGGCTTGAGATAGCGGCACGTTGAGCTGGGTAAATTGCCTCCTGGGCTTGTTTGGCTCACTCTGATCAACCCGTTGTTCTTGGCAAGGTTGTTGTTGGACCCTTGAGGTGGTAGCAACTTGGAGAGGTCTATTCTTCATCAAACCAAACTCTTGTCTTCTTGAAGGCTGATTACTGGTTTGATCCCCAGCCTTGACCGTTCGCTTCATACTATTGTATCTGTCTTGATGAAGCTGGTTGATCATGACTCGCAACTCTTCTTGTTCCCGAGCTAAATCTTGGATAAGATCCATTTGCACCAGCATCTGGGTTCTCATTGCATCTACCTCAGCCTGCAGATGTTTCAGCCATTCGTCCTTATCATCTTCAGGACTTTTCTTGACCAAATTCCCCATGAGGAGTGTCCTCAACTCTTCCTGCCCCTTGGATAGGTTTAGGAAGATTTCCCTGAACTGAGTCTCTTGAGTACGAAGCTCCTGATTGTCTTGTTGGGAAGCCATTGCTGAAATAAACAGCGAAGAAGGTAAGTGACCTGTACCAAGGGTACCTGTAATGCAATGATATGTATGTATGCATGCAATGTTTTCAAGGATCTCGCGGGGTAAACAAGAACTGGTTAGAATTTGAATCTGGTAGCTTGATTGAAGGAACTTCATGTGTTGAGAATCCTTCTTCAAGAGTCAAGGCTCACCATATCGAGTGGGTCATAGCCCCTGACAACCTCGGCTAGAGGAAAATAAATCCCCTTTGCCCCTTGCTAGACATTTTGGTTCATCATGACCTGCATCGAAAACCCTTGAGATCCTTGAAATGGATTAGTCCTTATGCAGGATGTATGCAATGGTATGATGTTATGCTATGCATGGAGTGATGTAAGTAAGCCCTGTAATGAGTCCACATTATCGGATGAGGACTGTAAACAAAACCTGCAAGGAACTCGTGTTGTCAGATAACAAGCATGTGCAAGTAATTCAAGTATGAAGGCACGCAAGTCACACCAGACACCCCTTAGAGTTTAGGCCAGCATGAAGTTTAGGTACTACCCTCTTTCAGTTTCAGTTGGTTAAGACCTGTCCTAGAAATAGTAATCGGGTTCTAGAGGATCTCAATATCACTGACTACCCTCAATCGGTCATAACTCCAGCTTCGCAATCTTTTCTTGCTGCCAGAACCATCGCGAGAGTTTAGCCTCAATGAGTGTAGCATACTGCTACTGTTCTATGGCCAAGTTGGGTCAATTTAGGGTTCTAAGGTCGGTTGGTGCTTAATGACTCCTTAGAAGACCCATATTCTCCTTGTTCCAACACAAGGGATATCGGTACAGACCAAGGTGTCACACCAACGTAGCCACTACTTCACCCGTGTCGGTCTACGTCGGACAGGTCCCTTACAGCTTATGCTACCTAAAGGGTATTCCCCAGATCCGGGTTAGGATCTATGAAACTCCGATGCAAGCCCACAAATATAAAATCAATCAAGGCATACAATTGAAAACATAAGAGTGGTCTAATCCTAAGGTACACCTCACTTATAAAGTATCCCCAGCAGAGTCGCCAGTTCTGTGATCGGTGGAAATAGAACTGATTGTTTTAAAGCTGGTTCGCGAAATGTCGCGGTAAGCAAGAGTCGCCACCGTATTTTATGTTCTCCAACAAGGAAAGGACAAAAGCACAGCAAAATTCCTTTTTGAGATGTTTCTCGGTTCGGGAGGTAGATTATAGAAAGGGAAGGTGTTAGCACCCTTTCTATCCGTGGTTATCCACGGGCTCTTAGGTACTTGCTCACTATGTTTTCAAAAATGTTTGCTTTTCTTGTGTTTGTGGGTTTTGAAAAAGTTTCGTTTGAAAAACTTCTAGGTAACTCTTGTATCAGTCCTCAAGAGTGTATGAAGTGTTTGTTTGAAAACTTTTTGTTTGAAAGTGTGAGTGCGAAAAGTTGTTTTTTTTTTTGAAAGAGCAAGTACCCAGGAGAAATCTACCTACTCTAAGGAATTAAGCTGTGTAAGAGTCCTTTAGACAGTACTATCCTACTATTGAGAAGTAGGTAGCACCGTCGTTGGAGTTTGTCGGGTCAATTCGATTATAGGGACATGTGTGGTCACCAAAGCAATAGTAGGACGCCTTAGCGGTAACCCTAATGTCCTAGATCCTTTTTATCCGAGGCAACTGGATCTTTAGACAGGAGGGCAACCTCTAAAACACCCTATACTCAATGACCACATCGAGGCAACCAAGTGAGGCGTACCCTAGGAGTGGCATATGCACGTGTGTTGTACCCCAAAATTTGCCCTCCCATATTCTTCAAGAAATTGCCAAGTCATGCTTCAAAATCTCCCCAAGGGTTGCACAGTCAAAGATCTCCTATACAGTCAAAATTAGGGTTTTGATTCTGATCAAGAAAAGGAAGTTTTCAAGAACCCAATCAAGTCCCACATGCCTACAAATATGGTCAAGTATCCTCATACCAAGTTTCAAGACTTTCAGCACAAAATTGCACAGTCAAAAACCCTAATTGCACTACAGTCAACTGTAGGGGCAAAATGGTCATTTGACAGTCAAAAGTTCAAATTTTTGGTCAACATATCATTTTGAAGCCACAAACATCATTTGATCAATGCTTTATCATGATTCTCAAAGTTTGGCTCAGAAATCATCAAGATGCAAAAGTTTCCTTATTTGGATAGTTGAAAAAGTCAACTGTAAATTGACCAGGGCATAACTTTCACATGGATTATCAGAAAAATTCCATCCAAAGCTCATTTTGAAGAGAAAGACATTTCCTACAACTCATCTTCATACTTCAAGTCCAAGAAATGCTCTCACAAAAAGTTATCAATTTCAACATTATAGGTCATTTTCAAAAGTCAACAAAAAGGGACTTTAAGGCAAAGGCCATAACTTGAGATTGGTAAATCAAAATGACATGGGACCAAAGACATTGGTTAGAGGACTCAAAGACCCTTCCAAAATGTCAAGAACATGAGAAAAGCTTAAAAATTGAGCAAGTTGTGCCTTGTAGAAGTTGGGAAAGTTTTGGGTATTTTGAAAAGTCAACATTGATCCAAATGACCTAAAATTGCTAATGGGCCCATTTTTCTTCCACAAATCATCATCCATGGCATGTGCACGACTACTTGGCCCAAAGGGAAGTATTTCTTCATTTTTTATTTGAATTTTTATTTATATTAATTCATTTAAATTAAATTAAATGCATAGAAAATACTTAACCTAAAGTTTTAAATCTTTTTGTGCATGTTTTATACTCAATAATTCGTGCCTAGCCAAATAAGGAAAAATTTGGAGTGAATTGATCATAATTGATACAAGAACACATGGAAAAGATTGAAAAAGATCCTTAAAAATCAAATTTCCAAAAACCATGAAAGCATTGGATTTGTTCTATTTTTCTTGACCTAATGGACTCAATACAAAAGCCAAAAGACAACCCTAATCATCACACACACGCAGCTGCTCAAAAAAGCCATTATCAAACTTGAAATTTTTCTCTAAAACCTCAATTCTGAAAATCACATTGGAGGGCGATTCAAGGCAGAATTCTTGTTTCAATAGCTTGCTCAAGCATCATTGAACGTTTCCCAAACAAGAACATCCATCAAAACCTCAGGAATTGGTACAATAGAGTCCACCTGTTTCAAATAAATTTCATAATCGTACATCCTGTTCCATGCATTCTTGGTGAAATTTAATTATTGATTCATGTTGGTCATTTGATTCTGAAGCTAACCCATGTATTTAATTGTGTTTTTGAGCTGTATAGACGATTTCGCCATGGTCGATTTCTAGGGTTACAGGACCTTGGAATTAGGGCTTTTGAGACAAAGGAAAATTGGCCTTCCAGACCCATACCATGAGAATAAGCGCACTTGGACGAACTTGAACCCACCCTCGCGCTCAATTTATGAGCGTCAGAGGGCCATTCGCTATTTTCTCGTATCTTACCTATGGCAACGTTTACAAAACCGTTGCCAGTTTGTTATATGTTTCAGGGAAATAAAACACATGAAGAAGATGAATTCGTGGCGTCAACGGATTGGCCAGTTTAAAATTGCGCGCGCAGAGCCCACTAACCATTGTTTTCTTTTTATAATGTTTATTAGTTATTATATATTAACATATGTAAAGTAGCTCAGCTGGCAAGCATTGTTGTTGTTAATCCTCATGACCTGGGTTCGAGCCCCAGGTCTGCATGTTTTCAATATTATTTTGCCATTAAAATTCACGTGCAGGTTCAATCTCAAAGTCCATGATACACCTTCAGAATCCAGCGTACACGCGTCCTGGAGTATCAGATCAAAGGCCCTGGATTGGAGAACACCATACACTCTGGTCAACGCGTGTACACGCGTCCTGAAAAGTCAAAGAGGCCATCAATTTGAGTGGGCCTGGATTGCTATAGAATACCTCCTAATTTGGGACTACCACCCCCCCTGGTTTGCAATTCTCTATATTTTCTTTATATTTTTTATTATTGTCTATTTTCTTTATTGTTTTGAATTAATTAATTATTTTCATAAAATATAAAAAACCCATAAAAATCAGAAAAGAGAAAAAAACAATAAATAATTTTAGTATTTTTTTTAATAAATTTGCATGTAATTAATTAGTTTTAAATTAGGTTTGCAATTTTAATTCTTTTAATAAAAATCTAAAAAATGTAGAAATAGGTTTAATTAATAATTTTTCATCCTTTTTATTTTTCTTTCCTAAATATATCAAATAATTAAATATTTTATTTTCATAATTAAAATTGTAAATTAATTAGGGTTTAATTTAGGTTAAAAACTTCAATATTTTTCTTAATAAATTAAAAGCCATTAGAATTAGGGTTAGTATTAATTTTAATTAATTCTTTTTATATTAAATCCTAAAATACTAAAAAATACCAAAAACAAGTCCTTTTTTTTTTAATTAATTAACTCCATCATTAATTTGATTTTTGCAAAAGGGTCCAACGCCCTCGTTTCGTTCTTAATTTCTTATTAATTTGCATTTTTATTTTATTTCGTTTAAATATTAATGTAATTCTCCCGAAGCCATGTAAATTACTTCTCGCACTTTTAATTTCTTTATTTACTTTCTGTCAAATCGGGTTCGAGAAACTTTTGGCGATGTGGACCCGCGCCTTTTGTAATAGCTTAGAATTTACTTTCCCGAAAATATTTTAACTGTTAATCAAAAGCATGAAAGAATGTATGGACAAAATAAAAACAAGCGTAGAACACCAATAACATGACAAGACAAATACAAATGAAAACGACACGCAAATCACACACCACCCCTAGGGTACGCCTCACTGTTGCCTTGCCTCGAAAGGTGATCGTCGAGTAGAGGATGTCTTAGTAAGTCCTCATGATCCGGGAACCTGGCATGAGGGTAGCTTCTAAGGTGTCTTCCCATTGCTCTGGTGATCACCATGTCCCGAACCTCGAATTGACCCGAACACCTCCAACGGTGGTGCTACCTACCTCTCAATGGTGGGATGGCACTACTTTAAAGGACATCTACACAGACGAATTCCTTAGGGTAGGTAGACGACTCTAGATACTTGCTCTAATTTCAAAACAAATCAAAAATACTTTTCACACCGACACCTTTTCAAAAAGCTTTCGAAAGCAATTTTTCAAACACTCTTGAGGACCGATACAAGAGTCGAACTGGAATTTTCAAAGAAACTTTTTTTAAACCCACAGTTGAAAAGCAAACTAACCAATTTTGAAAACACAAATGAGCAAGTATCTAAGAGCCCATGGATAACCATGGATAGAAAGGGTGCTAACACCTTCCCTTTCTATAATCTACCTCCCGAACCGAGAGCAATCTCTATAAGGAATTTTTCTGTGCTTTTGTCCTTTCCATTTGGAGAAAATAAAAGACGGTGGCGACTCTTGCTTACCGCGACATTTCGCGATCCAGCGTTAAACAGTCAGTTCCAGATCCACCGATCACAGAACTGGCGACTCTGCTGGGGATAAACTTAAAGTGAGGTGTACCTTAGGGTAGTTCATAACTGTGTTTTCAATTGTATTGACTTGCTTGCTTTATTATTGTGGGACTGTCTTGGGAGTTCTATAGATCCTAACCCGGATCTGGGGGATACCTTCTTAGAAAGTAGCAACAAGGCTGTGAGGGAACTGTGTGGGGTATACCGACATGGTTGAAACAGTCTGCTACGTTGATGTGGCACTTTGGTGTGTACCGGTAACCCTTGAGTTCAGTCAAGGAGAGTACGGGGCCTCCGCGTGGTGTCGTGAAGCATCAACAGACCTTAGGAACCTTAATCGAACTATCTTGGCCTCTTTAGGGTAGTGAGATAACTGACTTTGGTGCAGTCCGAGGTTGGTTGATACTCGATACTACACTCAATGGAGGGTTGCTTTCCTGGAATATTTCGGTCGCCAGTTCAGTGGCTAAATCGAAACAATGAACAATGAAAGCAATCCCGTGATATTGGGACCCTTAGAACCCAGTTACTTTGATAGGACAGGTATGAACCCACCAACTTCAAGAGGGTAATACCCAGACCTCATGCTGGCCTAAACACTAAGGGCTTGTCATGTGTGACTTGTGTGCCTTCGTACTTGACTACTTGCATGCTTTATCTGACACATGAACTGCTTGCAGGTTTTGTTTTAGTCTTTAATTGGGACACATGACAGGGCTTACTAAGTTTCTTGCAGGTTTTGTTTATAGTCCTTAATTAGGACTCATAACGGAGTGTATTGAGTTTCTTGCAGGTTTTGTTTATAGTCCTTAATTAGGGCTTATAACAGAATGTACTGAGTTTCTTGCAGACTAGTTTTTTGCAGGTTTTGTTTATGTCCTTAATTGGGACTCATAACAGGGTTACTCACATTACCCCATGCATAACATAACATCATACCATTGCATACATCCTACATAAGGACTAACCCATTTCAAGGATCTCAAGGGCTTGTGATGCAGGTCATGGTGAATCAACTATCCCAGCAAGGGGCAAAGAGGATTTATTTTCCTCTAGCCAAGGTTGTCAGAGGCTATGACCCACTTGATATGGTGAGCTCTGACTCCTGAAGAAGGTTCCCCTAACCAAGGTTGTTTGGAAATCAAAACCAGACATGATGACTAAAGTCAGAAGCTATGACCCACTGGATATGGTGAGCCTTTGACCCTGGAAGAAGGACTCTCAACGATCCAAAGTTCCTTCAATCAAACTACCGGACCCAAATGCTAACAAATTTTCTTGTTTACCCCGCGAGGTCCTTGAAAACATTACATGCATGTCATACTCATCATTGCATAACAGGTATCCTTGTTGCAGGTCACTTACCTTTCTCGCTGTTTATTTCAGCAATGGCTTCACAACAAGATAACCAGGACCTTCACGCTCAAGAGACTCAGTTCAGGGAAATCTTCCTAGGTCTATCCAAGGGGCAGGAAGAGTTGAGGACACTCCTCATGGGGAATCTGATCAGAAAGAGACTGAAGATGACAAGGACGAACAACTGAAACGTCTACAAGCTGAGGTAGACACATTGAAAACCCAGATGCTGGGGCAAAGGGCCCTCATTCAAGGTTTAGCTCAGGAGCAAGGAGATCTGAGGGCCATGATCAGTCAGCTTCATCAAGGCATGAAGCAATCAGCCCAAATCAGGGACCAGGCCATGGAACAGCTTCCAAGAAGGCAAAGGTCGGGTCCAATGAATAGACCTCTCCGAGTCGCTACTACTTCACAGGTCCAACAACGACCTCGCCAAGAACAGCAGTTTGATCAGAACAGGCCGAACGAGCCCAAGAGACAATTCACCAACATCAATATGCCATGGTCACGAGCTTTGCAGCACATGTTGAGGATGAACCTGATTGCGGTGATCAACCCTCCTGCAAATCCAAAGACTTCCTCTCCGAATTACAACCCGGAAGCAAGGTGCGCGTACCATTCTGGTAGCCCGGGGCACGATACTGAGGATTGTTGGGCACTGAAGTACAAGATTCAGAACATGATCGATGCTAAAGAGATCGAGTTCGAGCCCGACGAGACTCCCAACGTGGTCACTGCCCCCATGCCAAGACATGGCTAGGATAGAAAGCACTTTTTTGTTCATTTGAATTCAAGTTGTAATTTTCTTTTGATTGTTCAAGCATTCTATTCATGTCAAACATTGTTATTTCATTAATGCATCGCACATGTCTGTTTTGAAGCAATATATTCGTATTCACTATACGCAAATTATTTTCATATTTTTTCTGATAATCAACTCTTAAATAATAATTCTAAGCCTCTTGAGGGAGGATGACGAAAACGATACCACGATATACAGTATGCTTTTGAACAGACCCCGCTGATGAGGTACAGGCATTGTTTCAATTCCTAAACACTGAAGTCATAAGGAAGATAATCCCTCGTCAACCCCTCTGAGCCAAAGAAGTAGGAGTTTTTCTTTTCGAAAATTAAAACCCTTTATCATAACCTGGGGCAGGGTAGTTCTCTCAGTTGATCCAAGTACATAACAAATGGCACCAAAGAGGTCCTTACAAAAAAAAGACAGTGATGATTCCGAATAATCATAAGGATAGGCAGTCGTCATTTCTCATAAATGAAAAGCCCAAAAAGTCAAAACCTATAAAGGGGACTTACGAAACTGGGGCATCCCGCTGACTGTAATTCCAAAAAAGGAAACAGCTCAGGCAAAAAATAGGGATAACAAAATCAAAAAGAAAGAGGTCTTATAAACCCTCAACAAAAAAGGAATGACTGCCTAATCAGAATAAATCATCAATATCTGAACCATCACTGGAATATCAAAGCAAAGACTCAAACAAGGTCTAACGTATGATCAACTGAGTTTAGGTTTGGAGAACATCACGAAGAGCGGGTGGGTACAAATAATTTGAGCCTTTATCCTTTGTTTCTTAAACCGTGAACCAAGCCACGTTATAACCCTTAAAAGTCCTAGCTGAAGCATGGGTTAGTTCGAAAGCATACTATTACGAAAGGTATCCTGACTCCTGAAGGCCTATGGTAAAATATGGAGTTGACATCACGTTTTACAAACATTCACTTGTTTTATGAAAAGAATGCATTTTCAAAATCTTCAAGACAGACATAAGCTTTGCATTTTTAACATAACTTTGTTTGCATATGACCTTTTGTTTGAACAGCAGGGAAGTTCGCACGATGAATACCTAGTGAACAAAAGTATTTCCAATCAAGGGGCAGACATGACCATGGTCCATTATCTGGGGCAATCCAATCAAGATTCGGAGAATCTCTCAAAGGCCAAATAGCCTGGGGCAAATCTCCGCCCGAGTTATTTGGGGCACTCCAGCAACGAATCTGGCCTGATGAAACATCTTCTGGGACATGACAAAGCACTTATAACAGGGGCACCTCCCTACATCCTGAGAGCATGGACATAGTCGAAAAAATACTACGCATAGTCAAAGACCCGCTAGGTTGACACACCTAGGCAAAAATAAGGGCTTCCCGGCGAACCAAAAGGGTTCGGGCAAAATGAAGGGATGAAATGAAAAAATTTGTACACCCGGCAAGTCGAAAACCTGAAAAGGCGGCTTGGGCAAAAATGGGTATCCCGGTGGACTGAAAACCCGAAAGGGCGGTCCAGGCAAAAGTTAGGGATCAAAGCGTACGACTATGTCCTGTCATCTTGCCACCTGCCTATCAGAAGAAGGTTTGTCCATCAACGACTATTAACACCTCAACAGGTCTTCCTCTCCCACATCAGAAACAGGGGCAATAATGAGCTGCCCAAGCAATCTAATTGTTCTATCCTCCAAGGTACCAAGGTAGGTTCAGCTGGAGAACATAACCAGATATCTCAATTTCCCAGAGAGTGAGCCAGCAAGTCAGCAATACTCTCCCCAAGCAAAGCTACAGTCAGCCTTAAGGAAAGTTGGGTGTCCCCCAGCAGATATCAACATTCCCCGGCAATCTTGGTCTAAAGATTGTTCCCCGGCGGCATATCAAACATTCAAAGGAATCACTTCCCCCGCAGTTCAAAACCTCCCCAGGAGAATCCAATCTAGTTCACCAGGAAAGTTGGAATTCATACCCCCAAGCAATAAGCTTATCCCCAGTAAATTCTGGAAGCTTATCCTCGCAGAATACGAACGAGTCGTCCGGCTTTATTTAAAGAGTTATTTCCTTAACAGGATATAACTGGGTTATCCTCAGCCAAAAGCCGCGGAAAGAGCGTCCTCGACGAAGTCTTCTTACCCCAGCGAAGTCTATTAGCACTTCCAATACAGCAAGGATATCCTCAGCAAGCTATTATCAACTCAGCAGAGCATCCCTCTCCCCCACAGAGTATCACTCCCCAGCATGGTCGCTAGAGTATTTTTCTCCCCGCAGAATCTTCCATTTGCCAAGTTTATTCCTCAACGGAGTCATCTTCTCCTACCGGTATTCTTGCAGCTATCATCCCCAGCGGAAGCAAAAATCTTTTCTTCAAGATCAGCCCAGGATATGACTTCCCGGCACCCGTCAAGGATTTACTTTCCTAGACGGAAAAAAACATATTCATAAAACATCACATATATCATTATAGCATGCATGTACGCATCATATCATACAAATCTCATTTATGTTGAGAACATCATTGCTTGATCCATATCATGCATTGCATATGACTGATCTTTACCTTTCAGGAAGGATTCAGTTAAATTCTCAAATCATATTTCAAGATCTAGACCGGTTCAGTTAATCAACTCCAAAGATTTCTTATCCAGTCCAAGGCCTTCTCTAGTCCAGCTAAATCGACTCCCAACAGGTTTTTCTGATGAAGACTCAGTAGAAGTTATCAAACTATAATGGTTCTCTCTCCGACGGTGCATGAGATTTCAATTTTAGGTTTTTTCTTTGAGATTATAATGTCCTATTGGTTCTCTCTCCGATGGTGCGTGAGGTGGTAATTCCATTTTAGGTTATAATTTCCTTTGGTCCCCTCTCCGATGGTGCGTGAGGTGATAATTCCATTTTAGGTTATAATTTCCTTTGGTCCCCTCTCCGATGGTGCGTGAGGTGATAATTCCCTTTCAGATTATAATTTCCTATGGTCCCCTCTCCGATGGTGCGTGAGGTGGTAATTCCATTTTAGGTTATAATTTCCTTTGGTCCCCTCTCCGATGGTGCGTGAGGTGGTAATTCCATTTTAGGTTATAATTTCCTTTGGTCCCCTCTCCGATGGTGCGTGAGGTGGTAATTCCATTTTAGGTTATAATTTCCTATGGTTCCCTCTCCGACGGTGAGTGAGGTGATAATTCCTTTTCAGATGGTTCCCTCTCCGACGGTGAGTGAGGTGATAATTCCTTTTCCTATGGTTCCCTCTCCGACGGTGAGTGAGGTGATAATTCCTTTTCAGATGGTTCCCTCTCCGACGGTGAGTGAGGTGATAATTCCTTTTCAGATGGTTCCCTCTCCGACGGTGAGTGAGGTGATAATTCCTTTTCAGATGGTTCCCTCTCCGACAGTGAGTGAGGTGATAATTCCTTTTCAGATGGTTCTCTCTCCGACGGTGAGTGAGGTGATAATTCCTTTTCAGATGGTTCCCTCTCCGACGGTGAGTGAGGTGATAATTCCTTTTCCTATGGTTCCCTCTCCGACGGTGAGTGAGGTGATAATTCCTTTTCAGATGGTTCCTTCTCCGACGATGAGTGAGGTGATAATTCCTTTTCCTATGGTTCCCTCTCCGACGGTGAGTGAGGTGATAATTCCTTTTCCTATGGTTCCCTCTCCGACGGTGAGTGAGGTGATAATTCCTTTTCCTATGGTTCCCTCTCCGACGGTGAGTGAGGTGATAATTCCTTTTCAGATGGTTCCCTCTCTGACGGTGAGTGAGGTGATAATTCCTTTTCAGATGGTTCCCTCTCCGACGGTGAGTGAGGTGATAATTCCTTTTCAGATGGTTCCCTCTCTGACGGTGAGTGAGGTGATAATTCCTTTTCAGATGGTTCCCTCTCCGACGGTGAGTGAGGTGATAATTCCTTTTCAGATGGTTCCCTCTCCGACGGTGAGTGAGGTGATAATTCCTTTTCCTATGGTTCCCTCTCCGACGGTGAGTGAGGTGATAATTCCTTTTCCTATGGTTCCCTCTCCGACGGTGAGTGAGGTGATAATTCCTTTTCCTATGGTTCCCTCTCCGACGGTGAGTGAGGTGATAATTCCTTTTCAGATGGTTCCCTCTCCGACGGTGAGTGAGGTGATAATTCCTTTTCAGATGGTTCCCTCTCCGACGGTGAGTGAGGTGATAATTCCTTTTCAGATGGTTCCCTCTCCGACGGTGAGTGAGGTGATAATTCCTTTTCAGATGGTTCCCTCTCTGACGGTGAGTGAGGTGATAATTCCTTTTCAGATGGTTCCCTCTCCGACGGTGAGTGAGGTGATAATTCCTTTTCAGATGGTTCCCTCTCTGACGGTGAGTGAGGTGATAATTCCTTTTCAGATGGTTCCCTCTCCGACGGTGAGTGAGGTGATAATTCCTTTTCCTATGGTTCCCTCTCCGACGGTGAGTGAGGTGATAATTCCTTTTCAGATGGTTCCCTCTCCGACGGTGAGTGAGGTGATAATTCCTTTTCCTATGGTTCCCTCTCCGACGGTGAGTGAGGTGATAATTCCTTTTCCTATGGTTCCCTCTCCGACGGTGAGTGAGGTGATAATTCCTTTTCAGATGGTTCCCTCTCCGACGGTGAGTGAGGTGATAATTCCTTTTCAGATGGTTCCCTCTCCGACGGTGAGTGAGGTGATAATTCCTTTTCAGATTATAATTCCCTAGGGTTCCCTCTCCGACGGTGAGTGAGGTGATAATTCCCTTTCAGGTTATAATTTCCTATGGTTCTCTCCCCGACGGTGCGTGAGATGTAATTCCCTTTCAGATTATAATTTCCTTTGGTTCTCTTCCCGATACTGCGAAGATGGTAATTCCCATCAAGATTTGCTCAACGAGCGTTGTTGAAGTTAAAGTCACCCAAGGTTCTCTCAGCGTTCATTCTAAGGTAGTAACCATCCCTGGTTCATTCACCACCTTTTGAAGATCCATACTCAGCTCCTGTAACCAGTCAGGACACATCTATACCAACCATCTGAAAACCAGTTCTTGCAACGTGTCAGGTACTCATTTTTCTTTTGCAGGTATGCAGGTTCTCGCTAAGGAATCTCTTACGCGATCAACATCCAGATGGCATCTATAAGCCCATCATCCTATTCATCAACCTCTAAATGGCATCTATAAGCCCATTCCCATCACCACACGGCTACTATGTGAGCGCAAATTTCTGGGCACTCTAGTGTTCAATCATCTTCCACCTTCGGATTACGAAAGGCACGTCAGCTAATCTGCATCCTCAGGTCTAAGAAGATTGAGCAGGGGCAACTGTTGTACCCCAAAATTTGCCCTCCCATATTCTTCAAGAAATTGCCAAGTCATGCTTCAAAATCTCCCCAAGGGTTGCACAGTCAAAGATCTCCTATACAGTCAAAATTAGGGTTTTGATTCTGATCAAGAAAAGGAAGTTTTCAAGAACCCAATCAAGTCCCACATGCCTACAAATATGGTCAAGTATCCTCATACCAAGTTTCAAGACTTTCAGCACAAAATTGCACAGTCAAAAACCCTAATTGCACTACAGTCAACTGTAGGGGCAAAATGGTCATTTGACAGTCAAAAGTTCAAATTTTTGGTCAACATATCATTTTGAAGCCACAAACATCATTTGATCAATGCTTGATCATGATTCTCAAAGTTTGGCTCAGAAATCATCAAGATGCAAAAGTTTCCTTATTTGGATAGTTGAAAAAGTCAACTGTAAATTGACCAGGGCATAACTTTCACATGGATTATCAGAAAAATTCCATCCAAAGCTCATTTTGAAGAGAAAGACATTTCCTACAACTCATCTTCATACTTCAAGTCCAAGAAATGCTCTCACAAAAAGTTATCAATTTCAACATTATAGGTCATTTTCAAAAGTCAACAAAAAGGGACTTTAAGTCAAAGGCCATAACTTGAGATTGGTAAATCCAAATGACATGGGACCAAAGACATTGGTTGGAGGACTCAAAGACCCTTCCAAAATGTCCAAGAACATGAGAAAAGCTTAAAAATTGAGCAAGTTGTGCCTTGTAGAAGTTGGGAAATGTTTGGGTATTTTGAAAAGTCAACATTGATCCAAATGACCTAAAATTGCTAATGGTCCCATTTTTCTTCCACAAATCATCATCCATGGCATGTGCACGACTACTTGGCCCAAAGGGAAGTATTTCTTCATTTTTTATTTGAATTTTTATTTATATTAATTCATTTAAATTAAATTAAATGCATAGAAAATACTTAACCTAAAGTTTTAAATCTTTTTGTGCATGTTTTATACTCAATAATTCGTGCCTAGCCAAATAAGGAAAAATTTTGAGTGAATTGATCATAATTGATACAAGAACACACGGAAAAGATTGAAAAAGATCCTTAAAAATCAAATTTCCAAAAACCATGAAAGCATTGGATTTGTTCTATTTTTCTTGACCTAATGGACTCAATACAAAAGCCAAAAGACAACCCTAATCATCACACACACGCAGTTGCTCAAAAAAGCCATTATCAAACTTGAAATTTTTCTCTAAAACCTCAATTCTGAAAATCACATTGGAGGGCGATTCAAGGCAGAATTCTTGTTTCAATAGCTTGCTCAAGCATCATTGAACGTTTCCCAAACAAGAACATCCATCAAAACCTCAGGAATTGGTACAATAGAGTCCACCTGTTTCAAATAAATTTCATAATCGTACATCCTGTTCCATGCATTCTTGGTGAAATTTAATTATTGATTCATGTTGGTCATTTGATTCTGAAGCTAACCCATGTATTTAATTGTGTTTTTGAGCTGTATAGACGATTTCGCCATGGTCGATTTCTAGGGTTACAGGACCTTGGAATTAGGGCTTTTGAGACAAAGGAAAATTGGCCTTCCAGACCCATACCATGAGAATAAGCGCACTTGGACGAACTTGAACCCACCCTCGCGCTCAATTTATGAGCGTCAGAGGGCCATTCGCTATTTTCTCGTATCTTACCTATGGCAACGTTTACAAAACCGTTGCCAGTTTGTTATATGTTTCAGGGAAATAAAACACATGAAGAAGATGAATTCGTGGCGTCAACGGATTGGCCAGTTTAAAATTGCGCGCGCAGAGCCCACTAACCATTGTTTTCTTTTTATAATGTTTATTAGTTATTATATATTAACATATGTAAAGTAGCTCAGCTGGCAAGCATTGTTGTTGTTAATCCTCATGACCTGGGTTCGAGCCCCAGGTCTGCATGTTTTCAATATTATTTTGACATTAAAATTCACGTGCAGGTTCAATCTCAAAGTCCATGATACACCTTCAGAATCCAGCGTACACGCGTCCTGGAGCATCAGATCAAAGGCCCTGGATTGGAGAACACCATACACTCTGGTCAACGCGTGTACACGCGTCCTGAAAAGTCAAAGAGGCCATCAATTTGAGTGGGCCTGGATTGCTATAGAATACCTCCTAATTTGGGACTACCACCCCCCCTGGTTTGCAATTCTCTATATTTTCTTTATATTTTTTATTATTGTCTATTTTCTTTATTGTTTTGAATTAATTAATTATTTTCATAAAATATAAAAAACCCATAAAAATCAGAAAAGAGAAAAAAACAATAAATAATTTTAGTATTTTTTTTTAAATAAATTTGCATGTAATTAATTAGTTTTAAATTAGGTTTGCAATTTTAATTCTTTTAATAAAAATCTAAAAAATGTAGAAATAGGTTTAATTAATAATTTTTCATCCTTTTTATTTTTCTTTCCTAAATATATCAAATAATTAAATATTTTATTTTCATAATTAAAATTGTAAATTAATTAGGGTTTAATTTAGGTTAAAAACTTCAATATTTTTCTTAATAAATTAAAAGCCATTAGAATTAGGGTTAGTATTAATTTTAATTAATTCTTTTTATATTAAATCCTAAAATACTAAAAAATACCAAAAACAAGTCCTTTCTTTTTTTTTAATTAATTAACTCCATCATTAATTTGATTTTTGCAAAAGGGTCCAACGCCCTCGTTTCGTTCTTAATTTTTTATTAATTTGCATTTTTATTTTATTTCGTTTAAATATTAATGTAATTCTCCCGAAGCCAAGTAAATTACTTCTCGCACTTTTAATTTCTTTATTTACTTTCTGTCAAATCGGGTTCGAGAAACTTTTGGCGATGTGGACCCGCGCCTTTTGTAATAGCTTAGAATTTACTTTCCCGCAAATATTTTAACTATTAATCAAAAGCATGAAAGAATGTATGGACAAAATAAAAACAAGCGTAGAACACCAATAACATGACAAGACAAATACAAATGAAAACGACACGCAAATCACACACCACCCCTAGGGTACGCCTCACTGTTGCCTTGCCTCGAAAGGTGATCTTCGAGTAGAGGATGTCTTAGTAAGTCCTCATGATCCGGGAACCTGGCATGAGGGTAGCTTCTAAGGTGTCTTCCCATTGCTCTGGTGATCACCATGTCCCGAACCTCGAATTGACCCGAACACCTCCAACGGTGGTGCTACCTACCTCTCAATGGTGGGATGGCACTACTTTAAAGGACATCTACACAGACGAATTCCTTAGGGTAGGTAGACGACTTTAGATACTTGCTCTAATTTCAAAACAAATCAAAAATACTTTTCACACCGACACCTTTTCAAAAAGCTTTCGAAAGCAATTTTTCAAACACTCTTGAGGACCGATACAAGAGTCGAACTGGAATTTTCAAAGAAACTTTTTTTAAACCCACAGTTGAAAAGCAAACTAACCAATTTTGAAAACACAAATGAGCAAGTATCTAAGAGCCCATGGATAACCATGGATAGAAAGGGTGCTAACACCTTCCCTTTCTATAATCTACCTCCCGAACCGAGAGCAATCTCTATAAGGAATTTTTCTGTGCTTTTGTCCTTTCCATTTGGAGAAAATAAAAGACGGTGGCGACTCTTGCTTACCGCGACATTTCGCGATCCAGCGTTAAACAGTCAGTTCCAGATCCACCGATCACAACGTGTGTCAGGTTTCATGTTAAATTATCTTGTACATGTTATTGGTGAGCTAAGGGTTGATTTTGTTTTTCATACAAGTCTTGTCATGCATAATTAACAGTTAATAATTTGCAGAAAATAAAGTGCGGAAAGTAAATCTACGCTATTACAAGGCGCGGGTATATACATCGCCAAAAACATAACCCGTTTGGAAAATAAATGCGAGAAAATAAAAGAAAGCGATAAAAGAGGTCATAATTAGCTATTACATTCTCGGAGCAGATACATAAATATAATCAAAATAAATATGCGCGCAAAAGAATTGAATCGGGAAAAGTCTTAGGGTTTTGACCCTTTTGGAGAAAGGAAAGAAGTTTGTCCTTTTTTGCAATTAATTAAATAATAACCCTAATTTACTAATTAATTAATTAATTAAAAGAAAAAGTATTTTTTCGTTTTTTAGGTCTTAATGAAAATAAAATAAAGATAATTAAAATTGTCACAACCCTAGTTCTAATCTATTTTATTTATTGCAAAAATATTCAATATTAACCCTAATTAAACTAAATTAATTTATTAGCATTTTATTTACAAAATAATTAAACTAAAGTGAAATTAATAATAATAATAATAAAATATTTACATTTTTTAGTTTTCTGAATTTTTATTGTGAAAAATTAATTATGTTAATTTTAGTGATAATAATAATAATTAGAAAAATAGTTAAATAAATGAAATAGAAAATATAAAATAAAAGGAAAAAGGAATGAACCAAAGGGGTTCTGGCCAGGTTAGGAGGTGTTTTTTGGAACTTTGAAGCCCAATTCCTCAAGCCTGGTTTGACTTTCTGACTTCTCCATGGCACGTGTTGACTGGGCATATGGTGGTCATCCACTATAGGCCATTGGATCTGAGTTGAGGCCACTTGGCGCACTGATTTATGAGGTGCATGATGGACCCTCTTTGGCAAGCCTTACAAGAACACCTGAAAAATAAAGGCAACAAGGTTTTTTGGGGGACCTGGGATTTGAACCCAGGTCCCAAAGGTCTATGCATGTTCGCCCCAGCCACTGAGCCAATCGCTTCCATTCATTATAACAATAGACAATTAATATTATATATAATAAAAAGCAATATCCTGGAAATAAAAAAATGTGCGCGTTTTGGGTTTGAATGGGCCAGTGATAAGAAGACACATCATCGTCTTCTTCACTAACATCCTGGTTCAATTACCTGCGGATTTTTATCCACAGGAGGTTTCGTAGATCGCTTCAATAGTTGTCCTCAGGCCATGAAAACGCCACCTGAGACCATGGGCATGTCCGTCTTGGTCCCCTGATCATCTCTATCCCCATTACTGGGTCCAATTTGCCCTGTACCAAAAACACCTAAAACGCAAAAACATAAACCCTATAATCGGGCATCATGATTCAGGGCCTAAAAACGAAATTGGCTATTACAGTTATGTTAGAAATCAAGCAATGAATATGAATATGTTAACGCTTTGAAGAAAAAATGCAAGAATTGAGAGTTTAGGTTTCGTGTTCAGGGGCCTGTTTCTGAGAACTTACAGCGCTATTCAGTGGATCTTTGGATGTATTTATGGTCGCTTTAGCTTCAGTGGATAGACAGGAAGAAGGCTACGTGCTTCTTTTGATCTGAAAACGTCTGCAATCCTGTTCTTGATCTCCCACTTTTCCAACAATTTTTCAGTTTTGCCTTGGCCGTTTTAGCAATGCTTAGCTCGTGAATTAGGTTTAGGTTACTTGCATATGTATAAGGCAAGCAGTCTAGGTCAAAATTTGGGCTTGTATCTTTGTGTATTGAAGTTTGGAGATTTGGTTGACCACCATTGAAGACCTTTCCATATTTGGTTCAAATCTAAGATTTTATGCACAAAAAAGGCTTAGCACGAATTGGTTAGCTGGCATATGACATATAAAAGCTATTCAAATCACAAAGATTCTATTCCATTGATTTTTAGATTTTATTTGAATTATTATGAATTTAAAATGAATTAAATCAATAAAAATTAAATAAAATGAAAAAATAAATGTTTGATCCTGAAATTAATCATGGGACACGTGTGTGGCATGACAAGGCTGAATTAAGTGGAAGAAAGTGGGCCCTTTTGTCAAAAATTGAAGTTTTAAGGATAGTTGACTTTTGCAAATTCATGAAAATTTCCCAACTTCTCCAATGCATATCTTGCTCAATTTTGATCATATGGACATGTTCTTGGACATTTTGGAAAGGTCTTGAAGTCCTCTAACCAATGCCTTTGGTCCCATGTCATTTGGATTCACCAATCTCAAGTTATGGTCTTTGACTTAAAGTGCATTTTTGTTGACTTTTGAATTTGACCTATAATGTAGAAATTGATAACTTTTTTTGAGAGCATTTCTTGGACTTGGAATGTGAATATGAGTTGTAGGAAATGTCATCCCCTTCAAAATGAGCATTGGATGGGATTTTTCTGATGAACCATGAAAAAGTTATGACTTGGTCAATGTACAGTTTACTTTTCTATTGTCCAAAAATGGTAACTTTTGGCATCTTGATGATTTTTGAGCTATCCTTGTGGAATCATGATCAAGACTTGATCAAATGATGATTGTGGGCTCAAAATAAGATGTTGACCAAAAATTCTGACTTTTGACTGCAAAATGACCATTTTTCCCCTGCAGTTGACTGTGGATCAAATAGGGCTTTTAACTGTGCAAATTGGCATTGTGAGTCTTGAGACTTGACATGTAGGTGCTTGACAATGTATATGGGCACATGAGACTTGATTGAACCATTGAAAACCTCAAATTCTTTGAAAGAACCAAAACCCTAATTTTGACTGGCTTAGGAGGCATTTGGACTGTGCAACCCTTGAGCAAATCTTGAACCATTTGGAGATGATTCTTGATAAACCTTGAAGAATATGGGAGGGTAAATTTTGGGGTACAACAGATTTGATCTCTTATCTTGTATTTATAGGCAATGGAATTCTATCCAACTTTAAGCGTGATTATGGTCATTAACGCAATTTCCATTTAGAGAAGATCTTGTCTGAAAGAAGCCGTTGTAGTTGATGATGTCTTGATTGTAAAGTAACGCTTTAGAATCTTACATCCTTGCCTGCTGCTGATGCTTCAAAACATTGATGCCTTAGATTATATTCCTTCTGTTCAAATTCAGAGTTTACTTCACTTAAGCGCAGGTTCTAATCATCATTCTTCAGCGCAAATTCTGATTACTTCAGCGTGTAGCATCTATAGCTTAACTTCATATGCTGCTTTGGTCAGAACTTCTGCATACAAAATAACATAATTTTTAGGGTGCATATTTGTTCTTTGTATTTGTTATCATCAAAACTCTAATTAAGGATTGTAGAATCAAACTATGTTCAAACACTATTTTCAGCAAAGGGCAACCGGAAGGCAGAGATAAACACACGTGGCAACATTCACCTCAACCCGGAAATAAACTGGCCAACAACAAATTCTTCTTAATAGTCATCAGAGGAGTAGAAACTTCATCAACTGAGGTCATAAACAGATTGGTATTGTTGTACCCCAAAATTTTCCCTCTCATATTTCCTAAGACATTGCAAGAATAATCTCCAAGTGGCTCAAGATTGCTCAAGAGTTGGACAATCAAGTTATCTCCTAAGGCAGTCAACCTCAAATTAGGGTTTTGTGTTGCATCAAGGTCCTTGCATAAAAATGACCTCAAGTGCTCCCAAATTTCCCAATATTTTCTCAAGTTCATCCACGTCAAATTTCAAGCCTTGCAGAGGAAGTTTGCTCAGTCAATTGCTCAAAGGATCCAAAAATCGACTGTGCTAGGGCAAAAGTCAACTGTGACCCAAATACAGTCAAACTTCAAGATTTTTTGTCAACATTCTCATTTTGAAGGATATTTCATCATTTGATCAAGGGTTGATCATGATTCATCAAGGATTGTTCCAAATTCATCAAGACTCAAAAGTTGCTAAATTAGGGTTTTGTAGGAAAAGTCAACTTAACTTTGACCAAGCATAACTTTCTCATACTTTATGATAAATGACCCATCAAAATCGCATTTTGAAGAGGATGAAATTTCCTACAATCCATCTTCATACCCCAAGATCAAGAAATGCACTCACAAAAGGTTACAAATTTGGACATTATAGGTCATTTTTGAAAGTCAACAAAAACACCTTTTTTTCCAAAGCTTATAACTTGAGAATGGAATATCAAAATGATATGAGACAAGAAGGGTTGGTTATAGGACATTTCAATATTTCTAAAAAGTCCAAGAACACTTCTAAAAGTTTAAAATTGAAGAAGTTATGCATTGTTGAAGTTGGGAATTTTTGCAAAATTGCCAAAAGTCAACTATCCCCAAAACTTCAAATTTTGTCAAATGGGCCCATTCTTTTCCACTTAATTTGATCTTGTCACACTACACACATGTCCTAGCTTCAGCCTTGTGTCCATTTGTCAAATTTTCTATTTTATTTGATTTTTATTTGAACTATTCCATTTTAAATCAATTTAAATCAAATAAAATCACAAAACTTGATTACATGAGATCTTTTTCTATTCTCAGTACCTAATCATCATCATCAAGTGAATCAAATTCGTATCATACATTCCATGTGCAAAAAGATTGGATTTTTGGCAAAATTGGAAAGTTATCAATGGTGAATCAAATCAAATCTCAAAACATCAATGTGCAAAGATTCAAGACCCAAAAGTTAACCTAATACATTGCAGCATACATATACAAGCTAAAGCACACAAATTCAAGGGTTAGAGGCTGCAGAATCATCAAGAACCAAAATTGAAAAAAGGTGAAAAAGTGTGAAACTGAAATCGTGCATAGAGGCCAATTTAGAAGCAAAACTCGACACTAATCCATTGATGGGCAATCATTGAAGCAAAACCAATCCCTAACAAGCTCTCATACGCGCCCTAAAGCTCTGTAAGTGTCTCAAAAAATCACCTTTCGTTCAAAATCATAATCCCATATTCTTGCATTTTTTAGACAAATCTTTTGTATATTCATGATGCTTATTCAATTTCTGATCTTTTGGCATTGTTTGATTGCGTTTATATGAACCATAGCCCTGTAACCGAACCTAGGGTTTTGTAGATTGCTTTTTGGGTATTTCTTTTACAGGCAAAATTGGAGCCATTGATGGACATAGACGTACTCAGGAAGCCCAGACGAGCACAACCATGGTCTTGGGGTTTGTTTTCATGGCATAGAATAGATTTTAGGATGCACATGCGAATTTAGCTGCGGATATAAATCCGCGGGTAAATATCCAGGGTTGAACGAAGAAGATGAAGACGTGGCCCTCCCCCATTAGACGATTCATAATTCGCGCGCTTTGTTTTTTTTTTATTTTCTGGAATATTAACGCGTTTTATATATTATCATTATTGTCCAATATAATAACAACTAACGCATAATGGTCCAGTGGTCAAGGGGAGCACTCTCAAGGCATTGTTGGCTGGAGGTCAGGGGTTTGATCCTTGCCTCCAGCGCTTTACATTTTCCTTTGTTTTATTATGCAATCAGGTACAAACCAATAATGGAAGCCTATCATACAGCCTCACTCAAATGCTTGCCAGATGGGCCCAGGCCAGATCTGGTGGTCCAGGTGGAACGTGCATCATACTCTCTAGTCAACCAGTCCACATGGAATTCACAAAAGTCGTCCAGGCCAACGAAATTGGGCCATGAAAATTGCTAAGCAAGCCCTCCTTTCAGGCCCATAACCTCCTAACTCTTTCTCTTTTATTATTTATTTCTTTTATTTATTTATTATTTTATTATTTAATCATTAACCAATCAAACTTTTTTCTTAATAAAATTAAAAACCAAAAAATATTTTCTTTATTAAAATTAAATTTCAGTATTTTATTTTTTTGTTAATAAATATTAATTTAATTGATTTAGTTTTAATTAGGAATAACTTTGATATATTTTTGTAATAATTAAAATTAATTTAGACAATTAGGTTTTATTAACTTTGATCAAATTATTTTTATTTCTTTAAATATCAAAAATCCAAAAATATCATTTTTATTAATTAATTCATTAGTTCATTAATTTAATAATTAATCCAATTTAATTTCTTTCATAAACTCAAAAATAAAATAAAAAAAATCTATTCTTTAATAATTAAAGGGTCAAAACCCTAGAACTCGCCCGATTTAATTTCCCGCACGCGTTTCATTTTTATTCAATATTGTATCTGTTTCCCGAAATGTAATAGTTTAATAGGACCTTTACTATTTTTACCGCTTTATTTGATTTTCCGCATTTTAATTTCAAGGGTTGTTTTTGGCGATGTAAATACCCGACGCCTTATAATAGTTAGTTTTAATTTCCACAATTTAATTTCCGCAACTTATACACTGTTAGATGTTTGATAATAGGGAACACAAGACAAGATCAAATGTTTAAACCTAAAATCAACATAAATGACCATTGACATATACAAAGACAAATTAACTGAAAACAACACACTCGCACATGCGCACTCTTAGGGTACACCTCACTTGGTTGCCTTCGAACGCGGTCATTGAATATAGGAAGTTTTAGAGGTCGTCCTCTTGTCCAAAGATCATAGTTTCCTCGAAACGGTTGCCTCGGAAAAATGATCTAAGACATTAGGGTTACCGCTAAGGCGTCCTAACATTGCTTTAGTGACCACACGTCCCTTAATCGAATTGACCCTTAAAACTCCAACGACGATGCTACCTACTCATCAATAGTGGGATAGCATTGTCTAAAGGACATTAGCACAAATTGATTCCTTTTTCGAGTAGGTAGATGGTTCTTAAGTACTTGCTCTTTCAAAACAAAACAAAAACTTTTCGCACTTACACCTTTAAAACAAAAAACTTCTTTCAAACCCACAAACACAAAGAAAAGAAATTTTGAAAACACTTTGAGCAAGTACCTAAGAGCCCATGGATAACCATGGATAGAAAGGGTGCTAACACCTTCCCTTTCTATAATCTACCCCCCGGACCCGAGAAATATCTCGAAAAAGGAATTTTTCTGTGCTTTTTTCCTTTCCTTGTTGGATAAAATAAAAGACGATGGTGACTCTTGCTTACCACGACACTTTGCGAAAACAAATGCAAAACGCGAACCAGCATTACCAAAAACAGTCAGTTCTCTCCCCACCGTATCACAGAACTGGCGACTCTGCTGGGGACATATTAATAAGTGGGGTGTACCTTAGGATTAGATCATTGTGTTTTCAATTGTTTGCTTTATATGCTTTACATTTGTGGGCTTGTATCGGAGTTACTATAGATCCTAACCCAGATCTGGGGGGTACCCTTTAGGTAAGTAACAATAAACTGTGAGGGAACTGTACGGCGTAGACCGATACGGTTGAAGCAGTAGCTACATTGGTGTGGCACTTTAGTTTGTACCGATATCCCTTGTGTTGGAACGAGGAGAATATGGGTCTTCTAAGGGGTCATTAAGCACCAACTGACCTTAGAACCTTTAAATTGACCAACTTGGCCATAGAACAGTAGCAGTATGCTACACTCATTGAGACTAAACTCTCGCGATGATTCCGGCCGCAAGAAAAGGTTGCTAAACTGGAATTATGACCGATCGAGGTTAGTCAGTGATATTGAGATCCTCTAGAACCCGGTTACTATTTTTAGGACAGGTTTGAACCAACTGAACTGAAAGAGGGTAGTACTTAAGCTCCTTGCCAGCCTAAAATCTAAGGGCTCTCTGTGTGACTTGTGTGCCTTTACCATGTTTGCTATTTATGAATACTTGTGGTGTGCTTACTATCATGACATCATGACATCATAACATTGCATACATCTTGCATTGGACTAACCTATTTCAAAGACAAGAGGGATTCATCTTTGTTCTGTTTTGTAGGTCAGGATGCCCATGCGTAGGAATACCATACGGATCAACTTTTTCCAGGTTCCCACCATGCTTAAAGAGTTGGTTGCAAAGATGCCTGATACTACCTCCTTCATCAGAAGACATGGGTATCTTCTCAGTTTGGTTACCTCCAAATTGGAAGAGCAGATGATGAGTGTTTTGGTCCAATTCTATGATCCGCTATACCATTGCTTTACTTTCTAGGACTACCAGTTGGTTCCCACCTTAGAAGAGTTCTCTCATCTGCTCGATATCTCTATTTTGGAGCAAACCCCGTTGTGATCGGTGGAAATAGAACTGACTGTTTTGAAATGCTGGTTCGCGAAATGTCGCGGTAAGCAAGAGTCGCCACCGTCTTTTATGTTCTCCAACAAGGAAAGGACAAAAGCACAACAAAATTCCTTTTCGAGATGTTTCTCGGTTCAGGAGGTAGATTATAGAAAGGGAAGGTGTTAGCACCCTTTCTATCTGTGGTTATCCACGGGCTCTTAGGTACTTGCTCACTATGTTTTCAAAATAGTTTTTCTTTTCTTGTGTTTGTGGGTTATGAAAAGAGTTTTGTTTGAAAACTTCATTTTAACTCTTGTATCAGTCCTCGAGAGTGTATGAAGTGTTTGTTTGAAAACTTTTGTCAGAAAAGTGTAGGTGCGAAAAGTTGTTTTTGTTTTGTAAGAGCAAGTACCTGAGAACCTCTACCTACTCAAAGAAATTAAGCTGTGTAAATTTCCTTTAGACAGTACTATCCCACTATTGAGAAGTAGGTAGCACCATTGTTGGAGTTTCGGGTCAATTCGATTATAGGGACATGTGGTCACCGAAGCAATAGTAGGACACCTTAGCGATAACCCTAATGTCTTAGATCCTTTTTTATCCGAGGCAACCGTTCCGAGGCAACTGGATCTTTAGACAGGAGGGCGACCTCTAAAACACCCTATACTCAATGACCATGTCGAGGCAACCAAGTGAGGCGTACCCTAGGAGTGGCATGTGCGAGTGTGTCAGGATTCAGTTTAAGATTATCTTTGCACATGTATCATGGTGAGCTACGAGTTGATTTTAATTTTCAGGCAAGTCTTGTCATGCATAGTTAACAGTTAATAATTGTGCGGAAAGTAAATTGCGGAAAGTAAATCTACGCTATTACAAGGCGTCGGGTATTTACATCGCCAAAAACATAACCCTTGAAAAGTAAATGCGAGAAATTAAAGAAAGCGATAAAAGTCCTAATTACGCTATTACATCCTCGGAACAGATACATCAATATGATCAAAAGAATAATCAAAAAGAATATGCGCGCGAGAGAAATTGAATCGGAAAAAAGTCTTGGGGTTTTGACCCTCTTGAGAAAAGAATGGAATTTGGTCCTTTTTGCAATTAATTAAACCTAAAACTAATTAATTAATTAAAGAAAAATGTTTTTGAGTTTTTTATGTTTTTATGAAAATAAAATAAAATAAAAAGAAATTAAAATTGTCAAAAGAAAAACCCTAATTCTATATTGATTTTATTTATTGTGAAAAAAGATTAAAGTTAAACTAATTTAAAAGACTAAATCAATTTTGTTATATTTATTTACAAAATAATAATTAATAGTGAAATTAATAAATAATAAAAATAAATAATATTTACATTTTTTAGTTGTCTGAGTTTATCATGAAAAATATTAATTAAGTTAATTAAATAATAATAATTAGTAAAATAATTAATAGTCAAAGAAATAAAAAAAGAAAAATAATGAAAGAAAGAAAAAGAACCCAGGGGGTGCTGGCCCATTAGGAGGTGAAGAAGCAATCTGAAGCCCATTATCCTCAAGCCTGCTTTGACTTGTGAGATTCTCCAGGCGTTGGTTGACTAGGGAGTACCATGATCCCTCATCTTTGGCAATTGGATTAATGCTTAAGGCCACTTGGCGCGCTGATCATTGGAGGTATATGGTGGAGCACGTCCTGAAGCCTGCATGTAATCACATTAATAAAAATAGAAACAAATATTTGTGGGACCCGGGATTCGAACCCAGGTCCCAATGATCCTCAGCCAGCGCGTCCTCCACTACACCAACTTGCATGCTTTGTTAGTAAAACAACAAGTAATTAATATATTAAATAATTAATTCCTATGCTGTAAAAACCAAAACGCGCGCACTTATTCAAACTGTCCAACCACGTACTAACAACTCATCATCTTCCTCGTGCGTTCCTGCAAAAACAAGACAGATAGCGGGGGTTTTTAACCCCCACAAAACAGGATGAGGAAAAATAGCGATTAGGCGTATGGGCTACATAAATGTTTCGCGGTGGTGGATTTTGATTCGTCTTGTCTCAACGATTTCAACCATAGGCATTAGAGGTGCTAATTTTTCCTGTACAGCAAATCCCTAATTTGAACGTGTATGAACCCTAAAATTCATCAATGGCATTTTTGGATTCTGGGTGTCTCAATGCAATTAAACTATGCCATTAGTTTCCTGTGAGTTCTAGCAACACAAAACACACAAGAAATCACGTTAATGATGCATGAATGAGTCTATTCGATTCTGAAAATAAAATGCAAACCGTTAAACTATTTGTGGCGATTTCTTGAGCTTTAAGGCTTGGTTTGGATTGCAAAACGTCCCTGAGAGTACCAGCAATGTATTAGAATCCACCAATTGCTTCGAATCGTGCTGGAACCTGGAAAACAGTTTTGACTTTTCTTGGATTTTTTTGAATGTGGTTATGGCTTTCTTGCAGCAAATTCACGTCCAATGCATTAGGGTTGACTTGTGTACTTATAGAGGAAGAGAATTAGGTTAAATCCTTGGGCAAAGATCCATGAAATAATGGTTTGAATATTTGATTTGCAATCATATATTTTTGAATCTTTTTGATTGGAAAAACTTTCCAAACTTGGAGATTCTTGTCCCTTTGATTTGCACACGAATTTCCACCATATCTTGAGCTTGTTTGCTTCACTAAAAGATTGAAAAAATCAAATCTTTGAATTTCCTACATTTTAAATTAATTAAATGAATTAAAATCAATTAAAAATCCAATTAATTAATAAAAAATAAGAAAATAAATTCAAATAATCTCAATGGGTCGTGCATAAGCCTTGGATAAAGTTTCAAGAATAAATTTGAGTGCCCATTAGCAAAAACAAGGTGTTTTGAGCAAAGTTGACTTTTGCAAATTCATGAAAATTTCCCAACTTCTCCAATGCATAGCTTGCTCAATTTTGATCATATGAACATGTTCTTGGACATTTTGGAAAGGTATTGAAGTCCTCTAACCAATGCCTTTGGTACCATGTCATTTGGATTTACCAATCTCAAGTTATAGTCTTTGACTTAAAGTGCACTTTTGTTGACTTTTGAATTTGACCTATAATGTAGAAATTGATAACTTTTTATGAGAGCATTTCTTGGACTTGGAGTGTGAAGATGAATTGTAGGAAATGTCATCCCCTTCAAAATGAGCATTGGATGGGATTTTTATGATGAACCATGAAAAAGTTATGCCTTGGTCAAGATACAGTTGACTTTTCTACTGTCCAAAAATAGTAACTTTTGCATCTTTGATGATTTTTGAGTTGTTCTTGTGGAATCATGATCAAGACTTGATAAAATGATGATTGTGGACTCAAAATAAGATGTTGACCAAAAATTCTGACTTTTGACTGTAAAATGACCATTTTACCCCTGCAGTTGATTGTGAAGCAAATGGAGCTTTTGACTGTGCAAATTGGCACTGTGAGTCTTGAAACTTGGTATGTAGGTGCTTGAGAATGAAAATAGGCATATGAGACTTGATTGAGCCATTAAAAACCTCAAATTCCTTGAAATAAACAAAACCCTAATTTTGACTGGCTTAGGAAGATGTTTGACTGTGTAACCCTTGAGAAATCTTGAACCATTTGAAGATGATTCTTGACAAACCTTGAAGAATATGGGAGGGAAAATTTTGGGGTACAACAGTTTCCCCTGTTCAATCTTCTTAAACCTGAGGATGTAGATTGGATTGCGTGCCTTTCGTGATCCGAAGGTGGAAGATGATTGAACACTAAAGTGCCCAGAAATTTGCACTCACATGGTGGAGTATCAGCAATGTGATGTCGGGAATGGGCTTACAGATGCCATTTGGAGAGATGATGGATATGAGGATGGGCTTATAGATGCCATCTGGAGATGTGACAGAATCTTGTCGGGAATGGGCTTATAGATGCCATTTGGAAATGTAATGGATAGTTGTGGAGATGGGCTTAAAGATGCCATCCAGGGGTGTCGATCGCGTAAGAGATTCCTTAGCGAGAACTTGCATACTTGAGATAGAAAGATGGTTTCCTGGCTTGCTACAGGTATTGATCTTCAAACTCTTCATGCAGATACTTTCCTGGCTAGGTACAGGTATAGATCTACAATCAATCGCTCACAGATATGCCCTGGCTATATACAAGTATCGAATCTGGAACTTCAAAAGGTTGGTAGAGATAGCTTTCCTGGCTGGATACAGGTGTAGACCTCTGACCCGAGAATGAAAGATGACTTCCTGGCTAGATACAGGTATTGATCTTGAAACTCTTAATGCAGATATTTTCCTTGCTAGATACAGGTATAGACCTACAATCAATCGTCCACAGATATTCCCTGGCTAGATACAGGTATCGAATCTGGAACTTCAAAAGGTTAGTCGAGATAGCTTTCCTGGCTGGATACAGGTGTAGACCTCTGACCTGAGAATGAAAGATAATTTCCTGGCATGTTACAAGTGTTGATCTTCAATCTCTTCATGTAGATAACTTTCCTGGCTAGATACAGGTATAGATCTACAATTAATCGCTCACAAATATGTCTTGGCTAGATACAGGTATCGAATCTAGAACTTCAAAAGGGTGGTCGAGATAGCTTTCCTGGCTGGATACAGGTGTAGACCTCTGACCTGAGAATGAAAGATAATTTCCTGGCCTGTTACAGGTATTGATCTTTAAACTCTTCATGTAGATAACTTTCCTGGCTAGATACAGGTATAGATCTACAATCAATCGTCCAAAGATATGCCCTGGCTAGATACAGGTATCAAATCTGGAACTTTAAAAGGTTGGTAGAGATAGCTTTCCTGGCTGGATACAGGTGTAGACCTCTGACCTGAGAATGAAAGATGACTTCCTGGCTAGATACAGGTATTGATCTTCAAACTCTTCATGTAGATAACTTTCCTGGCTAGATACAGGAATAAATCTACAATCAATCGCTCACAGATATACCCTGGCTAGATACAGGTATCGAATCTAGAACTTCAAAAGGTTGGTCGAGATAGATTTCCTGGATGGATACAGGTGTAGACCTCTGACCTGAGAATGAAAGATGACTTCCTGGCTAGATGCATGTATTGATCTTCAAACTCTTCATGCAGATACTTTCCTGGCTAGATACGGGTATAGATCTACAATCGATCGCTCACAGATATGCCCTGGCTAGATATAGGTATCGAATCTAGAACTTCAAAAGGTTGGTCGAGATAGCTTTCCTAGATAGATACAGGTGTAGACCTCGGACCTGAGAATGAAAGATGACTTCCTGGCTAGATACAGGTATTGATCTTCAAACTCTTTATGCAGATGCTTTCATGGCTAGATACAGGTATAGATCTACAATCAATCACTCACAGATATGCCCTGGCTAGATACAGGTATCGAATCTGGAACTTAAAAGGTTGGTCGAGATAGCTTTCCTGGCTGGATACAGGTGTAGACCTCTGACCTGAGAATGAAATATGACTTCCTGGCTAGATACATGTATTGATCTTCAAACTCTTCATGCAGATGCTTTCCTGGCTAGATACAGGTATAGATCTACAATCAATCGCTCACAGATATGCCCTGGCTAGATACAGGTATCGAATCTGGAACTTAAAAGGTTGGTCGAGATAGCTTTCCTGGTTGGATACAGGTGTAGACCTCTGACCTGAGAATGAAAGATGACTTCCAGGCTAGATACAGGTATTGATCTTCAAACTCTTCATGCAGATGCTTTCCTGGCTAGATACATGTATAGATCTACAATCAATCGCTCACAGATATGCCCTGGCTAGATACAGGTATCGAATCTAGAACTTAAAAGGTTGGTCGAGATAGCTCTCCTGGCTAGATACAGGTGTAGACCTCTGACCTGAGAATGAAAGATAATTTCCTTGCCTGATACAGGTGTTGATCTTCAATCTCCTGATGTAGATAACTTTCCTGGCTAGATACAGGTATAGATCTACAATCAATCGTCCACGGATATGCCCTGGCTAGATACAGGTATCGAATCTGGAACTTCAAAAGTTGATGGTAATATCTTTTGATTGACCTTTTCCTGAAAAGGCAAAACATTAGTTGTATGCAATGTCATGACGTATGAAATGCATGATGTTCTCAAAAATAAATGAGATTGTATGATATGATGCGTATACGCATGTATCATGATGTATGAAAATGTGATGTTTGTGAATGTATTTTCGTCTAGGAAAATAAATCCTTGACGAATGCCGGGAAATTTGTTAAATCCTGGGCCGATGTTGAAGAGTAGCGTTCTTCGTTTCCGCTGGGGATGATGAACAAAGATGTTTGCAAGAATAAACCGGTAGGAGAAGCTGACTCCGTTGGGGAACAAACTTGTTGAAGATATTCCTCTGCGGGGAATTACTCTGTGGGAAGAGATGCTTCGCTGAGATTGTGATAACTCCGCTGGGGATTCTGTTGATAAGCTCGGTTGGGGATTTTGATGAACTCCGCTGGAGGATAGAAAGAACTTCGCTGAGGACAACCCTTCCGTTGCAATTTGCTAAGGATAACCCAGTTAGACTCTGGTGGGGAATAACTTTTGAATATGGATGGGGAGAGATATTTGCACTCTGCAGGGGATAAGCTTCCAGAATCTACTGGGTAAGATGACCCAACTCTCCTGGGGAAACTTTTTGGACTGCACTGGGGAAGTGGCTCCACTGGGGTGTCTGTATTCCGCCGGGGAACAATCTTATATTAAGACTATCGGGGATGCTTGCTGAGGAATATCTGGTATATTCTGCTAGGGAATATTAAGATCTTCTGGGGATACCCAACTCGATAATAGACTAACTCTGCTTGGGGGAGAGCGTTGCTGACTTGCTGGAGATATTGTGCCTTTTTAAGGCTGGTGGGAGACCAACTCTGTTTGGGGAGAGTATTGCTGAATCTTGTCTTACTCTGCAGGGAGTGAAGGTATCCTGGTTACATTCTTCAGCCGAACCTACCTTGGTACCTTGGTGGACAAAGCAACTAGATTGTTTAGACAAGGTTTATTGCCCCTACTTCTGTGGGAGAAGGTACCTGTGGAGGTGTTTGATAACTGCCGATTGACAAATCTTCTTTTAGTATGCAAGTGACGAGATGCCGGGACATAGTCGTACGCTTCGATCCCTAATTTTTGCTTGGACCGCCCTTTCGGGTTTTCAGTCCATCAGGATACCCTTGTTTGCCCAAGCCGCCTTTTCAGGTTTTCGACTTGCCGGGTGTACAGATTTTTTCATTTCATCCCTTATTTTTGCTCGAACCCTTTTGGTTCGCCGGGAAGCCCTTATTTTTGCCTAGGCCAGTCGACCTAGCGGGTCTTTGATTATGCGTAATATTTTTTCGACTATGTCCACGCTCTCAGAATGTAGGGAGTTGTCACTGTCAGTAGTGTTGTGTCGCCGTACCACCAGAAGATGTCTTATCATGCAAGATTCGTTGCTGGAATTCATGTCCAATGCCCCAAGTGGCTCAGGCGGAGATTTGCCCCTGGCTATTTGGCGTCCTTGAGAGATTCCTTGGATCTTGACTTGACTGCCCCAGATGATAGACCATGATCATGCCGTGCCCCTTGATTGGAAGTGCTTTTGTCGCTAGATATTCGTCGTGCAAAGTTCTCTGCTGTTCAAACAACTAGTCATATGCAAACAATGTTATTTTAAGAATGCAAAGCTTATGTCTGTCTTGAAGTTTTTTTGAAAATGCAGTTTTCAATAAAACAAGTAAATTTTTGTAAAATGTGATGTCAACTCAGGATTTTACCAGCGAGCCTTATAGAAGTCAGGATACCTTTTGTAACAGTATGCTTTCGAACCAACCCGTGCTTCAGCTAGGACTTTTAAGGGTTATAACGTGGCGTGGTTCACGGTTTAAGAAACAAAGGATAAAGGCTCAAATTTTATTTGTACCCACCCATTCTTCGTGATGTTCTTCGATCCTAAACTCAGCTAATCGTGCATTAGATCTTGTTTGAGTCTTTACTCTGATATTCCAGTGATGGTTCGGATACTGATAGTTTATTTTGAATAGGCAGTCATTTTTATAAGAGTTTGTAGGACCTCTTTCTTTTTTATTTTATTATCCCTGTCTTTTTGCCTGAACTATTTCATTTGTGATTACAGTCAGCGGGATGCCCCAGTTTTGTAAGTCTCCTTCCTAGGTTTTGACTTATTGCGCTTTTATTTTGAGAAATAATGACTGCCTGTCCTTACGATTATACAGAACCAACACCGTCTTTTGTTATGGAAGGACTTCTTTGATGCCATTCATTGTGCACCTGGATCAATTGAGAAAACTATCCTGCCCCAAGTTATAATTAAGGGTTTTTAATTTGTGAAAAGAAAAACTCCAACTTCTTTGGCTCAAAGGGGTTTACTAGGGATTATATTCCTTATAACTCCACTGTTTAGGATTTGAAGCAATGCATGTACCTCGTCAACGGGGTCTATTCAAAAGCATACTGTAGAGATCGTGGTATCGTTTTCGTCATCCTCCCTCAAAAGGCTTAGAATTTTTTCGAGAGTTGAGCATCAGAACAAAAAAATGAAAGCAATTTGAATATAGTGAATACGAATGGATTGATTCAAAACAGACATATGCGATGCATTGATAAAGTAATGAAGTTTTACATGACAATAATTGTTTGAACAATCAAAAGAAAATTACAAATTGAAGATTCTAATGAACAAAAAGTCTTCTCGTCTCAGGACTTATCACTTCAAATGGTGAACCTTGAAGGGATGGTAGAAGAACTCAGTCTGACCATCTTGGATGAATTCCACTGCTCCTTCATCAATCAGGTCTTGGATCTTGTTCTTCAGACTCCAACAGTTGTTTGTGTCATGTCCAGGACCATCAGAGTGGTAGGCATATCTTTCATTGGGATTATAGGTAGGAGCAGAGGTGTTGGGATTCCGGGGAGGAGCCCTTAATGTAATCAGATTCAATCTCAACAGGTGTTGTAAAGCTTGAAACAACGACACGTTGAGCTGGGTAAATTGCCTCCGGGGCTTGTTTGGCTTACTCTGATCAACCCGTTGTTCTTGGCAAGGTTGTTTTCGTACCCTTGAGGTAGTAGCAACTTGGAGAGGTCCATTCTTCACCATACCAAACTCTTGTCTTCTTGAAGGCTGATTACTGGTTTGATCCCCAGCCTTGACCGTTTGCTTCATACTATCGTATCTGTCTTGATGAAGCTGGTTGATCACGGTTCTCAACTCTTCTTGCTCCCGAGCTAAGCCTTGGATAAGAGCCATCTGCCCCAGCATCTGGGTTCTCATTGCATCTACCTCCGCTTGCAGATGTTTCAGTCGTTCGTCCTTGCTGTCTTCAGGACTCTTCTTGATCAAATTCCCCATGAGGAGTGTTCTCAACTCTTCCTGCCCCTTGGATAGGCTTAGGAAGATCTCCCTGAACTGAGTCTCTTGAGTATGAAGATCCTGGTTGTCTTGTTGGGAAGCCATGGCTGAAATAAACAGCGAGAACATGAGAAACCTGTAAAGGGTGACCTGTTATGCAATGATATGTATGATATATGTATGCAGTGTTTTCAAGGATCTCGCGGGGTAAACAAAGAAACTTGTTAGAATTTGAATTTGGTAGCTTGATTGAAGGAGCTTCATGTTGCTGAGAGTCCTTCTTCAAGAGTCAGGGCTCACCATATCGAGTGGGTCATAGCCCCTGACTCAAGTTATCGTGTTTAGGTCTCTGGACAACCTTGGCTAGAGGAAAATAAATCCCCTTTGCCCCTTGCTAGACATTTTGGTTCATTATGACCTGCATCACAGACCCTTGAGATCCTTGAAATGGGTTAGTCCTTATGCAGGATGTATGCAATGGTATGATGGTATGATGTTATGCTATGCATGGAGTGATGTAAGTAAGCCCTGTAATAAGTCCAGATTATGGACTGTAAACAAAACCTGCAAGGAACTCATATTGTCAGAATACAAGAATGTGCAAGTAGTTCAAGTTTGAAGGCACACAAGTCACACAAAAGAGCTCTTAGATTTCAGGCCGGCATGAAGTTTAGGTACTACCCTCTTGAAGTTGGTTGGTTAAGACCTGTCCTAGAAAATAGTAATCGGGTTCTAGAGGATCTCAATATCACTGACTACCCTCAATCGGTCATAACTCCAGCTTCGCAACCTTTTCTTGCGGCCGGAACCATCGCGAGAGTTTGGCCTCAATGAGTGTAGCATACTGCTACTGTTCTATTGGCCAAGTTGGGTCATTTAAGGTGCTAAGGTCAGTTGGTGCTTAATGACTCCTCAAAAGACCCATATTCTCCTCGTTCCAACACAAGGGATATCGATACAGACCAAAGTGCCACACCAACGTAGCTATTGTTTCACCCGTGTCGGTCTACGCCGGACAGGTCCCTCACAGTTTATTGCTACCTAAGAAAGGGTACCCCAAATCCGGGTTAGGATCTATGAAACTCAAATACAAGCCCACAAAATATAAAAGCAATCAAGACATACAATTGAAAACATAGAATGATCTAATCCTAAGGTACACCTCACTTATTAAGAATCCCCAGCAGAGTCGCCAGTTCTGTGATCGGTGGAAATAGAACTGACTATTTTGAAATGCTGGTTCGCGAAATGTCGCGGTAAGCAAGAGTCGCCACCGTCTTTTATGTTCTCCAACAAGGAAAGGACAAAAGCACAGCAAAATTCATTTTCGAGATGTTTCTCGGTTCGGGAGGTAGATTATAGAAAGGGAAGGTGTTAGCACCCTTTCTATCCGTGGTTATCCACGGGCTCTTAGGTACTTGCTCACTATGTTTTCAAAATAGTTTTGCTTTTCTTGTGTTTGTGGGTTTTGAAAAGAGTTTTGTTTGAAAACTTAATTTTAACTCTTGTATCAGTCGTCAAGAGTGTATGAAGTGTTTGTTTGAAAACTTTTGTCAGAAAAGTGTAGGTGCGAAAAGTTGTTTTTGTTTTGAAATAGCAAGTACCTGAGAACCTCTACCTACTCAAAGAAATTAAGTTGTGTAAATGTCCTTTAGACAGTACTATCCCACTATTGAGAAGGAGGTAGCACCGTCGTTGGAGTTTCGGGTCAATTCGATTATAGGGACATGTGGTCACCAAAGCAATAGTAGGACACCTTAGTGATAACCCTAATGTCTTAGATCCTTTTTTATCCGAGGCAACCGTTCCGAGGCAACTGGATCTTTAGACAGGAGGGCGACCTCTAAAACGCCCTATACTCAATGACCATGTCGAGGCAACCAAGTGAGGCGTACCCTAGGAGTGGCATGTGCGACTGTGTCAGGATTCAGTTTAAGATTATCTTTGCACATGTATCATGGTGAGCTACGAGTTGATTTTAATTTTCAGGAAAGTCTTGTCATGCATAGTTAACAGTTAATAATTGTGCGAAAAGTAAATTGCGGAAAGTAAATCTACGCTATTACAAGGCGTCGGGTATTTACATCGCCAAAAACATAACCCTTGAAAAGTAAATGCGAGAAATTAAAGAAAGCGATAAAAGTCCTAATTACGCTATTACATCCTAGGAACAGATACATCAATATGATCAAAAGAATAATCAAAAAGAATATGCGCGCGAGAGAAATTGAATCGGAAAAAAGTCTTGGGGTTTTGACCCTCTTGAGAAAAGAATGGAATTTGGTCCTTTTTGCAATTAATTAAACCTAAAACTAATTAATTAATTAAAGAAAAATGTTTTTGAGTTTTTTATGTTTTTATGAAAATAAAATAAAATAAAAAGAAGTTAAAATTGTCAAAAGAAAAACCCTAATTCTATATTGATTTTATTTATTGTGAAAAAAGATTAAAGTTAAACTAATTTAAAAGACTAAATCAATTTTGTTAGTATTTATTTACAAAATAATAATTAATAGTGAAATTAATAAATAATAAAAATAAATAATATTTACATTTTTTAGTTGTCTGAGTTTATCATGAAAAATATTAATTAAGTTAATTAAATAATAATAATTAGTAAAATAATTAATAGTCAAAGAAATAAAAAAAGAAAAAGAAAGAAAGAAAGAAAAAGAACCCAGGGGGTGCTGGCCCATTAGGAGGTGAAGAAGCAATCCGAAGCCCATTATCCTCAAGCCTTCTTTGACTTGTGAGATTCTCCAGGCGTTGGTTGACTAGGGAGTACCATGATCCCTCATCTTTGGCCATTGGATTAATGCTTAAGGCCACTTGGCGCGCTGATCATTGGAAGTATATGGTGGAGCACGTCCTGAAACCTGCATGTAATCACATTAATAAAAATAGAAACAAATATTTGGGGGACCCGGGATTCGAACCCAGGTCCCAATGATCCTCAGCCAGCGCGTCCTCCACTACACCAACTTGCATGCTTTGTTAGTAAAACAACAAGTAATTAATATATTAAATAATTAATTCCTATGCTGTAAAAACCAAAACGCGCGCACTTATTCAAACTGTCCAACCACGTACTAACAACTCATCATCTTCCTCGTGCGTTCCTGCAAAAACAAGACAAATAGCGGGGGTTTTTAACCCCCACAAAACAGGATGAGGAAAAATAGCGATTAGGCGTATAGGCTACATAAATGTTTCGCGATGGTGGCTTTTGATTCGTCTTGTCTCAACGATTTCAACCATAGGCATTAGAGGTGCTAATTTTTCCTGTACAGCAAAGCCCTAATTTGAACGTGTATGAACCCTAAAATTCATCAATGGCATTTTTGGATTATGGGTGTCTCAATGCAATTAAACTATGCCATTAGTTTCCTGTGAGTTCTAGCAACACAAAACACACAAGAAATCACGTTAATGATGCATGAATGAGTCTATTCGATTCTGAAAATAAAATGCAAACCGTTAAACTGTTTGTGGCGATTTCTTGAGCTTTAAGGCTTGGTTTGGATTGCAAAACGTCCCTGAGAGTTCCAGCAATGTATTAGAATCCACCAATTGCTTCGAATCGTGCTGGAACCTGGAAAACAATTTTGAATTTTCTTGGATTTTTTTGAATGTGGTTATGGCTTTCATGCAGCAAATTCACGTCCAATGCATTAGGGTTGACTTGTGTACTTATAGAGGAAGAGAATTAGGTTAAATCCTTGGGGAAAGATCCATGAAATAATGGTTTGAATATTTGATTTGCAATCATATATTTTTGAATCTTTTTGATTGGAAAAACTTGCCAAACTTGGAGATTCTTGTCCCTTTGATTTGCACACGAATTTCCAGCATATCTTGAGCTTGTTTGCTTCACTAAAAGATTGAAAAAATCAAATCTTTGAATTTCCTACATTTTAAATTAATTAAATGAATTAAAATCAATTAAAAATCCAATTAATTAATAAAAAAAAAGAAAATAAATTCAAATAATCTCAATGGGTCGTGCATAAGCCTTGGATAAAGTTTCAAGAAGAAATTTGAGGCCCATGAGCAAAAACAAGGTGTTTTGAGCAAAGTTGACTTTTGCAAATTCATGAAAATTTCCCAACTTCTCCAATGCATATCTTGCTCAATTTTGATCATATGAACATGTTCTTTGACATTTTGGAAAGGTCTTGAAGTCCTCTAACCAATGCCTTTGGTCCCATGTCATTTGGATTTACCAATCTCAAGTTATGATCTTTGACTTAAAGTGCACTTTTATTGACTTTTGAATTTGACCTATAATGTAGAAATTGATAACTTTTTATGAGAGCATTTCGTGGACTTGGAGTGTGAAGATGAATTGTAGGAAATGTCATCCCCTTAAAAATGAGCATTGGATGTGATTTTTCTGATGAACCATGAAAAAGTTATGCCTTGGTCAAGATACAGTTGACTTTTCTACTGTCCAAAAATAGTAACTTTTGCATCTTTGATGATTTTTGAGTTGTTCTTGTGGAATCATGATCAAGACTTGATCAAATGATGATTGTGGACACAAAATAAGATGTTGACCAAAAATTCTGACTTTTGACTGTAAAATGACCATTTTATCCCTACAGTTGATTGTGAAGCAAATGGAGCTTTTGACTGTGCAAATTGGCACTGTGAGTCTTGAAACTTGGTATGTAGGTGCTTGAGAATGCATATAGGCATATGAGACTTGATTGAGCCATTAAAAACCTCAAATTCCTTGAAATAAACAAAACCCTAATTTTGACTGGCTTAGGAGGACGTTTGACTGTGTAACCCTTGAGAAATCTTGAACCATTTGAAGATGATTCTTGACAAACCTTGAAGAATATGGGAGGGAAAATTTTGGGGTACAACAGTTTCCCCTGTTCAATCTTCTTAAACCTGAGGATGTAGATTGGCTTGCGTGCCTTTCGTGATCCGAAGGTGGAAGATGATTGAACACTAAAGTGCCCAGAAATTTGCACTCACATGGTGGAGTATCAGCAATGTGATGTCGGGAATGGGCTTACAGATGCCATTTGGAGAGATGATGGATAGGAGGATGGGCTTATAGATGCCATCTGGAGATGTGACAGAATCTTGTCGGGAATGGGCTTATAGATGCCATTTGGAAATGTAATGGATAGTTGTGGAGATGGGCTTAAAGATGCCATCCAGCGGTGTCGATCGCGTAAGAGATTCCTTAGCGAGAACTTGCATACTTGAGATAGAAAGATGGTTTCCTGGCTTGCTACAGGTATTGATCTTCAAACTCTTCATGCAGATACTTTCCTGGCTAGGTACAGGTATAGATCTACAATCAATCGCTCACAGATATGCCCTGGCTAGATACAAGTATCGAATCTGGAACTTCAAAAGGTTGGTAGAGATAGCTTTCTTGGCTGGATACAGGTGTAGACCTCTGACCTGAGAATGAAAGATGACTTCCTGGCTAGATACAGGTATTGATCTTGAAACTCTTCATGCAGATATTTTCCTGGCTAAATACAGGTATAGACCTACAATCAATCGTCCACAAATATGCCCTGGCTAGATACAGGTATCGAATTTGGAACTTCAAAAGGTTAGTCGAGATAGCTTTCCTGGCTGGATACAGGTGTAGACCTCTGACCTGAGAATGAAAGATAATTTCTTGGCCTGTTATAGGTGTTGATCTTCAATCTCTTCATGTAGATAACTTTCCTGGCTAGATACAGGTATAGATCTACAATTAATCGCTCACAGATATGCCCTGGCTAGATACAGGTATCGAATCTAGAACTTCAAAAGGGTGGTTGAGATAGCTTTCCTGGCTGGATACAGGTGTAGACCTCTGACCTGAGAATGAAAGATAATTTCTTGGCCTGTTACAGGTATTGATCTTCAAACTCTTCATGTAGATAACTTTCCTGGCTAGATACAGGTATAGATCTACAATTAATCGTCCACAGATATGCCCTAGCTAGATACAGGTATCGAATCTGGAACTTCAAAAGGTTGGTCGAGATAGCTTTCCTGGCTGGATACAGGTGTAGACCTTTGACCTGAGAATGAAAGATGACTTCCTGGCTAGATACAGGTATTGATCTTCAAACTCTTCATGCAGATGCTTTCCTGGCTAGATACAGGTATAGATCTACAATCAATCGCTCACAGATATGCCCTGGCTAGATACAGGTATCGAATCTGGAACTTAAAAGGTTGGTCGAGATAGCTTTCCTGGATGGATACAGGTGTAGACCTCTAACCTAAGAATGAAATATGACTTCCTGGCTAGATACAGGTATTGATCTTCAAACTCTTCATGCAGATGCTTTCCTGGCTAGATACATGTATAGATCTATAATCAATCGCTCACAGATATGCCCTGGCTAGATACAGGTATCGAATCTGGAACTTAAAAGGTTGGTCGAGATAGCTTTCCTGGCTGGATACAGGTGTAGACCTCTGACCTGAGAATGAAAGATAATTTCCTGGCCTGATACAAGTGTTGATCTTCAATCTCCTCATGTAGATAACTTTCCTGGCTAGATACAGGTATAGATCTACAATCAATCGTCCACAGATATGCCCTGGCTAGATACAGGTATCGAATCTGGAACTTCAAAAGTTGATGGTAATATCTTTTGATTGACCTTTTCCTGAAAAGGAAAAACATTAGTTGTATGCAATGTCATGACGTATGAAATGCATGATGTTCTCAAAAATAAATGAGATTGTATGATATGATGCGTATACGCATGTATCATGATGTATGAAAATGTGATGTTTGTGAATGTATTTTCGTCTGGGAAAATAAATCCTTGACGAATGCCGGGAAATTTGTTAAATCCGGGGCCGATGTTGAAGAGTAGCGTTCTCCGTTTCCGCTGGGGATGATGAACAAAGATGTTTGCAAGAATAAACCGGTAGGAGAAGATGACTCTGTTGGGGAACAAACTTGTTGAAGATATTCCTCTGCGGGGAATTACTCTGTGGGAAGAGATGCTTCGTTGAGATTGTGATAACTCCGCTGGGGATTCTGTTAATAAGCTCGGTTGGGGATTTTGATGAACTCCATTGGAGGATAGAAAGAACTTCGCTGAGGACAACCCTTCCGTTGCAATTTGCTGAGGATAACCCAGTTAGAATCTGGTGGGGATTAACTTTTGAATATGGCTGGGGAGAGATATTTGCACTCTGCAGGGGATAAGCTTCCAGAATCTACTGGGTAAGATGACTCAACTCTCCTGGGGAAACTTTTTGGACTGCACTGGGGAAGTGGCTCCACTGGGGTGTCTGTATTCCGCCGGGGAACAATCTTATATTAAGACTGCCGGGGATGCTTGCTGAGGAATATCTGGTATATTCTGCTAGGGAATATTAAGATCTTCTGGGGATACCCAACTCGATAATAGACTAACTCTGCTTGGGGAGAGTGTTGCTGACTTGCTGGAGATATTGTGCCTTTTTAAGGCTGGTGGGAGACCAACTCTGTTTGGGGAGAGTATTGCTGAATCTTGTCTTACTCTGCAGGGAGTGAAGGTATCCTGGTTACATTCTTCATCCAAACCTACCTTGGTACCTTGGTGGACAAAGCAACTAGATTGTTTAGACAAGGTTTATTGCCCCGACTTCTGTGGGAGAAGGTACCTGTGGAGGTGTTTGACAACTGCCGATTGACAAATCTTCTTTTGGTATGCAAGTGACGAGATGCCGGGACATAGTCGTACGCTTCGATCCCTAATTTCTGCCTGGATCGCCCTTTCGGGTTTTCAGTCCATCGGGATACCCTTGTTTGCCCAAGCCGCCTTTTCAGGTTTTCGACTTGCCGGGTGTACAGATTTTTTCATTTCATCCCTTATTTTTGCTCGAACCCTTTTTGTTCGCCGGGAAGCCCTTATTTTTGCCTAGGCCAGTCGACCTAGCGGGTCTTTGATTATGCGTATTATTTTTTCGACTATGTCCACGCTCTCAGAATGTAGGGAGTTGTCACTGTCAGTAGTGTTGTGTCGCCGTACCACCAGAAGATGTCTGATCATGCAAGATTCGTTGCTGGAATTCATGTCCAATGCCCCAAGTGGCTCAGGCGGAGATTTGCCTCTGGCTATTTGGCGTCCTTGAGAGATTCCTTGGATCTTGACTTGACTGCCCCAGATGATAGACCATGATCATGCCGTGCCCCTTGATTGGAAGTGCTTTTGTTCGCTAGATATTCGTCGTCCAAAGTTCTCTGTTGTTCAAACAACTAGTCATATGCAAACAATGTTATTTTAAGAATGCAAAGCTTATGTCTGTCTTGAAGTTTTTTTGAAAATGCAGTTTTCAATAAAACAAGTAAATTTTTGTAAAATGTGATGTTAACTCAGGATTTTACCAGCGAGCCTTATAGGAGTCAGGATACCTTTTGTAACAGTATGCTTTCGAACCAACCCATGCTTCAGCTAGGAATTTTAAGGGTTATAACGTGGCCTGGTTCACGGTTTAAGAAACAAAGGATAAAGGCTCAAATTTTATTTGTACCCACCCGTTCTTCGTGATGTTCTTCGATCTTAAACTCAGCTAATCGTGCATTAGATCTTGTTTGAGTCTTTGCTCTGATATTACGGTGATGGTTCAGATACTGATAGTTTATTTTGAATAGGCAGTCATTTTTATAAGAGTTTGCAGGACCTCTTTCTTTTTTATTTTATTATCCCTGTCTTTTTGCCTGAACTATTTCATTTGTGATTACAGTCAGCGGGATGCCCCAGTTTTGTAAGTCTCCTTCCTAGGTTTTGACTTATTGGGCTTTTATTTTGAGAAATAATGACTGCCTGTCCTTACGATTATACAGAACCAACACCGTCTTTTGTTATGGAAGGACTTCTTTGATGCCATTCATTGTGCACCTGGATCAACTGAGAAAACTACCCTGCCCCAAGTTATAATTAAGGGTTTTTAATTTGTGAAAAGAAAAACTCCAACTTCTTTGGCTCAAAGGGGTTTACTAGGGATTATATTCCTTATAACTCCACTATTTAGGATTTGAAGCAATGCCTGTACCTCGTCAACGGGGTCTATTCAAAAGCATACTGTAGAGATCGTGGTATTGTTTTCGTCATCCTCCCTCAAAAGGCTTAGAATTTTTTCGAGAGTTGAGCATCAGAACAAAAAAATGAAAGCAATTTGAATATAGTGAATACGAATGGATTGATTCAAAACAGACATATGCGATGCATTGATAAAGTAATGAAGTTTGAAATGATAATAATTGTTTTAACAATCAAAAGAAAATTACAAATTGAAGATTCTAATGAACAAAAAGTCTTCTCGTCTCAAGACTTATCACTTCAAATGGTGAACCTTGAAGAGATGGTAGAAGAACTCAGCCTGACCATCTTGGATGAATTCCACTGCTCCTTCATCAATCAGGTCTTGGATCTTGTTCTTCAGACTCCAACAGTTGTTTGTGTCATGTCCAGGACCATCAGAGTGGTAGGCACATCTTTCATTGGGATGATAGGTAGGAGCAGAGGTGTTGGGATTCCGGGGAGGAGCCCTTAATGTAATCAGATTCAATCTCAACAGGTGTTGTAAAGCTTAAAACAGCGACACGTTGAGCTGGGTAAATTGCCTCCGGGGCTTGTTTGGCTTACTCTGATCAATCCGTTGTTCTTGGCAAGGTTGTTGTCGTACCCTTGAGGTAGTAGCAACTTGGAGAGGTCCATTCTTCACCATACCAAACTCTTGTCTTCTTGAAGGCTGATTACTGGTTTGATCCCCAGCCTTGACTGTTTGCTTCATACTATCGTATCTGTCTTGATGAAGCTGGCTGATCACGGTTCTCAACTCTTCTTGCTCCCGAGCTAAGCCTTGGATAAGAGCCATCTGCCCCATCATCTGGGTTCTCATTGCATCTACCTCCGCTTGCAGATGTTTCAGCCGTTCGTCCTTGCTGTCTTCAGGACTCTTCTTGATCAAATTCCCCATGAGGAGTGTTCTCAACTCTTCCTGCCCCTTGGATAGGCTTAGGAAGATCTACCTGAACTGAGTCTCTTGAGTATGAAGATCCTGGTTGTCTTGTTGGGAAGCCATGGCTGAAATAAACAGCGAGAACATGAGAAACCTGTAAAGGGTGACCTGTTATGCAATGATATGTATGATATATGTATGCAGTGTTTTCAAGGATCTCGCGGGGTAAATAAAGAAACTTGTTAGAATTTGAATTTGGTAGCTTAATTGAAGGAGCTTCATGTTGCTGAGAGTCCTTCTTCAAGAGTCAGGGCTCACCATATCGAGTGGGTCATAGCCCCTGACTCAAGTTACCGTGTTTAGGTCTCTGGACAACCTTGGCTAGAGGAAAATAAATCTCCTTTGCCCCTTGCTAGACATTTTGGTTCATTATGACCTGCATCACAGACCCTTGAGATCCTTGAAATGGGTTAGTCCTTATGCAGGATGTATGCAATGGTATGATGGTATGATATTATGCTATGCATGGAGTGATGTAAGTAAGCCCTGTAATAAGTCCAGATTACGGACTGTAAACAAAACCTGCAAGGAACTCATATTGTCAGATAACAAGAATGTGCAAGTAGTTCAAGTTTGAAGGAACACAAGTCACACAAAAGAGCTCTTAGATTTCAGGCCGGCATGAAGTTTAGGTACTACCCTCTTGAAGTTGGTTGGTTAAGACCTGTCCTAGGAAATAGTAATCGGGTTCTAGAGGATCTCAATATCACTGACTACCCTCAATCGGTCATAACTCCAGCTTCGCAACCTTTTCTTGCGGCCGTTACCATCGCGAGAGTTTAGCCTCAATGAGTGTAGCATACTGCTACTGTTCTATTGGCCAAGTTGGGTCATTTAAGGTGCTAAGGTCAGTTGGTGCTTAATGACTCCTCAGAAGACCCATATTCTCCTTGTTCCAACACAAGGGATATCGGTACAGACCAAGGTGCCACACCAACATAGCTACTGCTTCACCCGTGTCGGTCTACGCCGGACAGGTCCCTCACAGTTTATTGCTACCTAAGAAAGGGTACCCCAGATCCGGGTTAGGATCTATGAAACTCAAATACAAGCCCACAAAATATAAAAGCAATCAAGACATACAATTGAAAACATAGAATGATCTAATCCTAAGGTACACCTCACTTATTAAGAATCCCCAGCAGAGTCGCCAGTTCTGTGATCGGTGGAAATAGAACTGACTATTTTAAAATGCTGGTTCGCGAAATGTCGCGGTAAGCAAGAGTCGCCACCGTCTTTTATGTTCTCCAACAAGGAAAGGACAAAAGCACAGCAAAATTCCTTTTCGAGATGTTTCTCGGTTCGGGAGGTAGATTATAGAAAGGGAAGGTGTTAGCACCCTTTCTATCTGTGGTTATCCACGGGCTCTTAGGTACTTGCTCACTATGTTTTCAAAATAGTTTTGCTTTTCTTGTGTTTGTGGGTTTTAAAAAGAGTTTTGTTTGAAAACATCATTTTAACTCTTGTATCAGTCGTCAAGAGTGTATGAAGTGTTTGTTTGAAAACTTTTGTCAGAAAAGTGTAGCTGCGAAAAGTTGTTTTTGTTTTGAAATAGCAAGTACCTGAGAACCTCTACCTACTCAAAGAAATTAAGCTGTGTAAATGTCCTTTAGACAGTACTATCCCACTATTGAGAAGTAGGTAGCACCGTCGTTGGAGTTTCGGGTCAATTCGATTATAGGGACATGTGGTCACCAAAGCAATAGTAGGACACCTTAGTGATAACCCTAATGTCTTAGATCCTTTTTTATCCGAGGCAACCGTTCCGAGGCAACTGGATCTTTAGACAGGAGGGCGACCTCTAAAACACCCTATACTCAATGACCATGTCGAGGCAACCAAGTGAGGCGTACCCTAGGAGTGGCATGTGCGAGTGTGTCAGAATTCAGTTTAAGATTATCTTTGCACATGTATCATGGTGAGCTACGAGTTGATTTTAATTTTCAGGCAAGTCTTGTCATGCATAGTTAACAGTTAATAATTGTGCGAAAAGTAAATTGCGGAAAGTAAATCTACGCTATTACAAGGCGTCGGGTATTTACATCGCCAAAAACATAACCCTTGAAAAGTAAATGCGAGAAATTAAAGAAAGCGATAAAAGTCCTAATTACGCTATTACATCCTCGGAACAGATACATCAATGTGATCAAAAGAATAATCAAAAAGAATATGCGCGCGAGAGAAATTGAATCGGAAAAAAGTCTTGGGGTTTTGACCCTCTTGAGAAAAGAATGGAATTTGGTCCTTTTTGCAATTAATTAAACCTAAAACTAATTAATTAATTAAAGAAAAATGTTTTTGAGTTTTTTATGTTTTTATGAAAATAAAATAAAATAAAAAGAAATTAAAATTATCAAAAGAAAAACCCTAATTCTATATTGATTTTATTTATTGTGAAAAAAGATTAAAGTTAAACTAATTTAAAAGACTAAATCAATTTTGTTAGTATTTATTTACAAAATAATAATTAATAGTGAAATTAATAAATAATAAAAATAAATATTATTTACATTTTTTAGTTGTCTGAGTTTATCATGAAAAATATTAATTAAGTTAATTAAATAATAATAATTAGTAAAATAATTAATAGTCAAAGAAATAAAAAAAGAAAAAGAAAGAAAGAAAGAAAAAGAACCCAGGGGGTGCTGGCCCATTAGGAGGTGAAGAAGCAATTCGAAGCCCATTATCCTCAAGCCTGCTTTGACTTGTGAGATTCTCCAGGCGTTGGTTGACTAGGGAGTACCATGATCCCTTATCTTTGGCCATTGGATTAATGCTTAAGGCCACTTGGCGCGCTGATCATTGGAGGTATATGGTGGAGCACGTCCTGAAGCCTGCATGTAATCACATTAATAAAAATAGAAACAAATATTTGGGGGACCCGGGATTCGAACCCAGGTCCCAATGATCCTCAGCCAGCGCGTCCTCCACTACACCAACTTGCATGCTTTGTTAGTAAAACAACAAGTAATTAATATATTAAATAATTAATTCCTATGCTGTAAAAACCAAAACGCGCGCACTTATTCAAACCGTCCAACCACGTACTAACAACTCATCATCTTCCTCGTGCGTTCCTCTAAAAACAAGACAGATAGCGGGGGTTTTTAACCCCCACAAAACAGGATGAGGAAAAATAGCGATTAGGCGTATGGGCTACATAAATGTTTCGCGATGGTGGCTTTTGATTCGTCTTGTCTCAACGATTTCAACCTTAGGCATTAGAGGTGCTAATTTTTCCTGTACAGCAAAGCCCTAATTTGAACGTGTATGAACCCTAAAATTCATCAATGGCATTTTTGGATTATGGGTGTCTCAATGCAATTATACTATGCCATTAGTTTCCTGTGAGTTCTAGCAACACAAAACACACAAGAAATCACGTTAATGATGCATGAATGAGTCTATTTGATTCTGAAAATAAAATGCAAACCGTTAAACTGTTTGTGGTGATTTCTTGAGCTTTAAGGCTTGGTTTGGATTGCAAAACGTCCCTGAGAGTTCCAGCAATGTATTAGAATCCACCAATTTCTTCGAATCGTGCTGGAACCTGGAAAACAGTTTTGACTTTTCTTGGATTTTTTTGAATGTGGTTATGGCTTTCTTGCAGCAAATTCACGTCCAATGCATTAGGGTTGACTTGTGTACTTATAGAGGAAGAGAATTAGGTTAAATCATTGGGCAAAGATCCATGAAATAATGGTTTGAATATTTGATTTGCAATCATATATTTTTGAATCTTTTTGATTGGAAAAACTTGCCAAACTTGGAGATTCTTGTTCCTTTGATTTGCACACGAATTTCCACCATATCTTGAGCTTGTTTGCTTCACTAAAAGATTGAAAAAATCAAATCTTTGAATTTCCTACATTTTAAATTAATTAAATGAATTAAAATCAATTAAAAATCCAATTAATTAATAAAAAATAAGAAAATAAATTCAAATAATCTCAATGGGTCGTGCATAAGCCTTGGATAAAGTTTCAAGAAGAAATTTGAGGCCCATTAGCAAAAACAAGGTGTTTTGAGCAAAGTTGACTTTTGCAAATTCATGAAAATTTTCCAACTTCTCCAATGCATATCTTGCTCAATTTTGATCATATGAACATGTTCTTGGACATTTTGGAAAGGTCTTGAAGTCCTCTAACCAATGCCTTTGGTCCCATGTCATTTGGATTTACCAATATCAAGTTATGGTCTTTGAAAGGCCTTGAAGTCCTCTAACTCAAATTAGGGTTTTGTGTTGCATCAAGGTCCTTGCATGAAAATGACCTCAATTGCTCCCCAATGTCCTAATATGTTCTCAAGTTCATCCATGTCAAATTTCAAGCCTTGCAGAGGAAGTTTGCTCAGTCAATTGCTCAAAGGGTCCAAAAATCGACTGTGCTAGGGCAAAAGTCAACTGTGACCCAAATACAGTCAAACTTCAAGATTTTTTGTCAACATTCTCATTTTAAAGGATATTTCATCATTTTATCAAGGGTTGATCATGATTTATCAAGGATTTCTCCAAATTCATCAAGACTCAAAAGTTGCTAAATTAGGGTTTTGTAGGAAAAGTCAACTTAACTTTGACCAAGCATAACTTTCTCATACTTTATGATAAATGACCCATCCAAAGCTCATTTTGAATAGGATGCAATTTCCTACAATCCATATTCATATCCCAAGATCAATAAATGCACTCACAAAAAGTTACAAATTTGGACATTATAGGTCATTTTTGAAAGTCAACAAAAACACCTTTTTTCCAAAGCTTATAACTTGAGCATGGAAAATAAAAATGAGATGATACCAAAAGGGTTGGTTAGACGACATTTCAAGTTTTTTAAAAAGTCCAAGAACACTTCCAAAAGTTTAAAATTTAAGAAGGTATGCATTGTTGAAGTTGGGCATTTTTGCAAAATTGCCAAAAGTCAACTATCCCCAAAACTTCAAATTTTGTCAAATGGGCCCATTCTTTTCCACTTGATTTGATCTTGTCACACTACACACGTGTCCTAGCTTCAGCCTTGTGTCCATTTATCAATTTTTCTATTTTATTTGATTTTTATTTGAATTATTCCATTTTAAATCAATTTAAATCAAATAAAATCACAAAACTTGATTACATAAGATCTTTTTCTATTCTCAGGACCTAATCATCATCATCAAGTGAGTCAAATTTGTATCATACATTCCATGTGCAAAAAGATTGTATTTTTGGCAAAATTGGAAAGTTATCAATGGTGAATCAAATCAAATCTCAAAACATCAATGTGCAAAGATTCAAGACCCAAAAGTTAACCTAATACATTGCAGCATACATATACAAGCTAAAGCACACGAATTCAAGGGTTAGAGGCTGCAGAATCATCAAGAACCAAACTTGAAAAAAGGTGAAAAAGTGTGAAACTGAAATCGTGCATAGAGGCCAATTTAGAAGCAAAACTCCACACTAATCCATTGTTGGGCAATCATTGAAGCGAAACCAATCCCTAACAAGCTCTCATACGCGCCCTAAAGCTCTGTAAGTGTCTCAAAAAATCACCTTTCGTTCGAAATCATAATCCCATATTCTTGCATTTTTTTGACAAATCTTTGGTATATTCATGATGCTTATTCAATTTCTGAACTTTTGGCATTGTTTGATTACGTTTATATGAACCATAGCCCTGTAACCGAACCTAGGGTTTTGTAGATTTCTTTTTGGGTATTTATTTTACAGGAAAAATTGGAGCCATTGATGGACATAGACGTACTCAGGATGCCCAGACGAGCACAACCATGGTCTTGGGGTTTTTTTTCATGGCCTAGAATATATTTTAGGATGCACATGCGAATTTAGCTGCGGATATAAATCCGTAGGTAAATATCCAGGGTTGAACGAAGAAAATGAAGACGTGGCCCTCCCCCATTGGACGATACATAATTCGCGCGCTTTGTTTTTTTTTTTTTCTGGAATATTAACGCGTTTTATATATTATCATTATTGTCCAATATAATAACAACTAACTCATAATGGTCTAGTGGTCAAAGGGAGCGCTCTCAAGGCATTGTTGGTTGGAGGTCAGGGGTTCGATCCCTGCCTCCAGTGCTTTACATTTTCCTTTGTTTTATTATACAATCAGGTACAAACCAATAGTGGAAGCCTATCATACAGCCTCACTCAAATGCTTGCCAGATGGCCCCAGGCCAGATCTGGTGGTCCAGGTGGAACATGCATCATACTCTCTAGTCAACCAGTCCACATGGAATTCACAAAAGTCATCCAGGCCAGCGAAATTTCGCCATGAAAATTGCTAAGCAAGCCCTCCTTTCAGACCCATAACCTCCTAACTCTTTCTCTTTTATTATTTATTTCTTTTATTTATTTATTATTTTATTATTTAATCATTAACCAATCAAACTTTTTTCTTAATAAAATTAAAAACCAAAAAAAAATTTCTTTATTAAAATTAAATTTCAGTATTTTCTTTTTTTGTTAATAAATATTAATTTAATTGATTTAGTTTTAATTAGGAATAACTTTGATATCTTTTTGTAATAATTAAAATTAATTTAGACAATTAGGTTTTATTAACTTTGATCAAATTATTTTTATTTCTTTAAATATCAAAAATCCAAAAATATCATTTTTATTAATTAATTCATTAGTTCATTAATTTAATAATTAATCCAATTTAATTTCTTTCATAAACTCAAAAATAACAAAAAAAATCTTTTCTTTAATAATTAAAGGGTCAAAACCCTAGAACTCGCCCGATTTAATTTCCCGCACGCGTTCCATTTTTATTCAATATTGTATCTGTTTCCCAAAATGTAATAGTTTAATAGGACCTTTACTATTTTTACCGCTTTATTTATTTTTCCGCATTTTAATTTCAAGGGTTGCTTTTGGCGATGTAAATACCCGACGCCTTGTAATAGTTAGTTTTAATTTCCGCAATTTAATTTCCGCAACTTATACACTGTTAGATGTTTGATAATAGGGAACGCATGACAAGATCAAATGTTTAAACCTAAAATCAACATAAATAACCATTGACATGTACAAAGACAAATTAACTGAAAACAACACACTCGCACATGCGCACTCTTAGGGTACACCTCACTTGGTTGCCTTCGAACGCGGTCATTGAGTATAGGAAGTTTTAGAGGTCGTCCTCTTGTCCAAAGATCATAGTTGCCTAGAAAAGGTTGCCTCGGAAAAATGATCTAAGACATTAGGGTTACCGCTAAGGCGTCCTAACATTGCTTTAGTGACCGCACGTCCCTTAATCGAATTGACCCTTAAAACTCCAACGACGATGCTACCTACTCATCAATAGTGGGATAGCATTGTCTAAAGGACATTAGCACAAATTGATTCCTTTTTCGAGTAGGTAGATGGTTCTTAAGTACTTGCTCTTTCAAAACAAAACAAAAACTTTTCGCACTTACACCTTTCAAACAAAAAACTTCTTTCAAACCCACAAACACAAAGAAAAGCAATTTTAAAAACACTTTGAGCAAGTACCTAAGAGCCCATGGATAACCATGGATAGAAAGGGTGCTAACACCTTCCCTTTCTATAATCTACCCCCCGGACCCGAGAAATATCTCGAAAAAGGAATTTTTCTGTGCTTTTTTCCTTTCCTTGATGGATAAAATAAAAGACAGTGGCGACTCTTGCTTACCGTGACATTTTGCAAAAACAAACGCAAAACGCGAACCAGCATTACCAAAAACAGTCAGTTCTCTCCCCACCGTATCACAGGTATCAACAACATTAACTCCACGATTATGTTTAGGCATGGGAGCAGTTATGACATTGGGCTTTTCTGGAGCATCGAACTCAATTTCCTTGGCCTCGATCAGATCCTGTACCTTATTTCTCAGAGGCCAACAGTCATTGGTATCATGGCCATGACTCTCAGAATGATAGACACACTGAGCATTTGGATTATATCGGGGAGAGGCGGTATTCGAATTCTTGGGAGCCTCTTTCAAGGTTGCCAAGTTGGATCTTAGCAGATGGGGTAGAACTTCAGACAACGTTATATTAATTCAAGTAAATTTTAGTTGTGGTCTTTCCACCCTTTGTTGATTGTTGCACTATGGAGAAGCCGCGGGTCAAGGTATCATTATAGCACTTACGGTCTGTAGGTGTTCAGCTCTGTTTGGCCTCTCGGGCTATAGATGGCACTGGCTTCCTTCTTACCAGTAAAAGGCTTCTTTATCGAACTCGAAGAGGCATCTTTCTGTATCTTACCGCTCCGAATCCCAGCTTATACCCTTTCTCCTGTTAATATCAGCTCGGTGAAACCAGTTGATGAGCTGCCAATCAAATGTTTAAAGAAAGGACCAGACAGCGTCCCAAGAAACATATCGACCAACTCCCTGTCAGATAAAGGGGGTTGGACTCTCCCAGCCAAGTCTCTCTACTTCTGCATATAGTCCTTAAAGCCTTCACCTGCACCCATGGTCATACTCTGGAGTTGAGTACGAGTGGGGGCAATGTCGGTGTTGTATTGATACTGCTTATAAAAAGCAGCGGCCAAATCCTCCCAGTTTCAGACATTGGTTCTCTCCAGTTTGTAGAACCATTCAAGCTAAGTCCCTGACAGACTGTCTTGAAAGAAGTGAACCCACAATTTTATATCAGTGGTGTGGGGATGGATCTTCCTTACATATGAACGGAGATAGAGCTTTGGGCAGGACACCCCATCGTACTTTGTGAATATTGGAGCCTTAAATTTATGCAGGATGAACACTCCTGACACAAATTCCAGTTTGTTGTACCCCAAAATTTGCCCTCCCATTTCTCATTAAAATTCTCACCACAAAGCCCTTGGAGATCAAGATCCCGTTAGGGTTTCATCTGCTCAAGACCTCTCCTTGCACTGTTGACCCAAATTAGGGTTTGTGTTTGCACAAGGATGATTTGACCTAAAATTCCTAAGATGACTTCCATGCTTCATATTGGACTCCCAAGATTATCCATACCAAATTTCAAGCCTTGATTCCAAATTTTGCCCAGTCAATTGGACAGTTGACCTAGAAATCAGCTGTATTGGGGAAAAAGTCAACTGTGGCCAATTGACAGTCAAACCTCATGAAAATTGACCCACATCAACATTATGAACTCATATGGACCATTTGATCAAGTTTGGATCACAATTCCATAAGAAATTTGATCAGATCACCAAAAGGGCAAAATGGTCATTTTTAGGGTTTTGACTGCACAAAGGCAATTTTTGACTGTTTGACCTAGCCAATGGCAAACCAAGCTCATATATGGACTCAAGGACCCCATGGAATTATCTTGACATGCTCAACAAGCTCAAAAGATCCCAAGTACACAAGATTGACAGTTAAATTTCCCAGTCAATTGATCAATTTTGATTGTATACTGAAAAGTCAAACTTTGACTTTTTGGTCAAAATCAAGAGTCAAGATTCATTTTTCATCAAAACATGCTAAATCATGAAACTTGTTCACCAAGAAATCACAAAATGCAAATTAGGGTTAGAAATTAGAATTTTTCATAACTTAGAATTTTTCTAAGTTATAAAAAACCCTAATTTTTTCCCAACTTTGCCCCACTTTTTCACCAAGATCCATTTGGATTCAAACAAAATTCAAAACATGAAAGTTGTAGTTTGTTGCATAATCTACAACTTTGATTCACAAAGTTTTCCCACTTGAGGCTTGTATCTCAAGTTACAAATTTTTGAATAAGGGCACTAAACCATTCTTAACTTAGTAAAATTTTTGACCTATTTTGACAAGGTTTTCTACCCCACTTCAAGGCCATTTTCCATACACTTGCACTTCAAAGATGGATTGTAGTACACATTCCAAGCTTTCCAAAATGTCCAAGAACTTCTCAAATAACCTCATGGTTAGGGAGAATCGAATTTTGCAAAATGGGAAAAAGTCACTTTTGTTCTTGGCCATGTACATGTTCATAACACTATGCATTTCAATCTCAGCTTGCATATCTTGATTACAGGTCCTTAAACCATCCAACACTCATAAATTTAATGCATATTCTTTGTGCCAAGGCCATGTTCTTTGTGTTCTAGCATTACATAAAGGATTAATCCCAAAATAGATAAAGCATTTCTTCCATTTTTGCAAAAGTTAGCTTTATGTCCAATTACAAATCCAAGAAGTACAGTCCATATCTAATTGGCACAAGTTTATGTGTTAATCACACTGATCAAGGAGGGATTATGCAGCATAGTATGAGGGCTTGTACAGGCTAGAGGCACAAAGTAACCATTGCTTGCTTAAAGTGTAAGAAACACATCATAACTCAAACCAACTCTCATATCAGCTTAGAAACCCTTAAGTGAACTTATCAAACATACTCAAGACATCTCAACCAAGCTTTTGCACGACCCTAACACCTCTCAAACACTCCCAATCTCAGAATCATCTTCAAACTGCAAAAACAGGGTCAGGCCTGCAGTTTGAGTGCCATCTTCCATTTCCCTCAAGCTCTCTTGCCCAAACCAGTTCACGTACATTCCCTAGCATCTATGCAAGCTAACCATGACTTGAAACACGACCTGTAATCCCTCTAACCACTTCCACCATTTTCAGTTTCTTGTTTTGCAGGTGAAGTGCTCTAGCACGATTCAGAAGCTTTCAAGACAAAGTAAGCATTGGAATAGCATTCCTGGACCTCAAGGAAGCTTTTCCAATCATCACCTTGCACTGAAAGCTCCCTCATTGCCAGATAGAACTTCAGCTGAACAGGTATCTTGGTGAATTTCTATCTCTCTTATCAAGCATCATTAACTCTAAGTTTGTGAATAAACAATGTTCTACTCATGCCACTGAACATGTACATGTTTTTACTTTTCATTTCTTTTACTTGAGCTGTGAGAATTTGAGGTTTGAAAATGGCAGAAAATCTAGGTTAGGATTTGGGGGAGAAGAAATTCTCCCTCATCTTAGAGAGTTAGATCAAGTTCTGCATATGGTTGGATTCGTCTCTTCATGCTGAACATTTTTTATGTTATGAGTTTTCATTGAAAAGCCAGGAATCAGGAGTTAGAAGATTGAGAACAGGGCGCGCGTTTTTTGAATTACATAGTTCAGAGGTTGAAGAAAGGTGGCATTGGGCTGGGCTTATGTTGACTTTTCTTTTTGCACCCTATAATTGCTTCTGAACCCCCTGAGCCCATTTGTTTTATTTTTAATGATTTTTGATTTTTTCCTTTTTTAATTGACTCATTTATTTTTTCTCAGCATATTAAAAATTTAAAAATATTTTTTCTCACCATTTTTTATTTTATTAGGTATTTATTTGATTTTTCTTTTAGTTTGAACATAAATAAACATATATATATATGTTTTGTTTAAAATATTAAAATATTGGAAATACATTTTTACATACTTTTATCTTATTTTTACTTCCTGAAAATATTTTATAGAAAAATACTTTTTTTATTTTAAATATTAAAAATTATTAATTGATATATATAATACATATTTTGTAAATAATATAAATAAATAGGTATATATTAATACACTTAGAATATAAATGCCAAAAAATGTACATATGTTATTTTTTAATATTTAATACTAAAAAATCTATTTTTTACAAATATACTATATTTTATTTTATTTTATATGTAAATAGTAAATATTATATAAATTAAATGATTAATATCCCTTTTTGATTAAAATTAGGGTTTTTGCCCTAAATATAGAAATACTTCAAAAAATACCACCTTTTTATTTCTCTTTTTATTTGACATAAATAATACTTTTTTTACATACACATAAAAATTCTTTTTATATTTTGCATATTTATTTCATTCCCATTTAATTATACAATTATTTATCTTGTAAATATTCAAAGAAAATGATGTAATAGCTAAGTTTAATTTCTTGTCTAAATAATCCCCATTTGAGACATTTGTATCCCCCTCCCCATATTATTGTGTTGTAATAGCGTAGGAATTTAAATTTCGCATTTTATCGCTTTCTAAATATACTATGCTAGAATTAGGGTTTGTTTGCGAATAAAACGAACAAATTAGTTTGACCTAATACAACACAAAAAGCATGAAAAATGGACAACACATTTCACACTTGCACCCCTAGGGTATTCCACTTTGTTGCCTTCAAATAATTGGGCCATATTGTATGTTAAATTTCTTTGGGTAAAACAAACAATCAAATGATCATAGTCCCCCGATGACGCTTTCGAAAGGTTGCCTAAAATGATCAAGTCCCTTTCAAAGAGAAATTGCCCAAAGACATTTAACACTATTGCAATTATGGTCTAAACAATGACCCGCGCCCGTCCCTTTCACCTCCTAAGACAAGATTGTCCACCAAATGTAATGGTGGAACAAAATTGTCAAAAGGTTTAAAACATGACAAAAATCTTTGAGAAAATTTTAGGGTAGACAACTCTTAAGTACTTGTCAATTTGCCAAGAAAACACTTGCCTATTTCCAAAACCCACTTCACAAACACTTTCAAAACCAACTTTCAAAAAAAACCTTGAAACATCTTTTCTAAAGACAAAACACCTTTTGTAAAACATTCGAGTAAAGAATTGTTACAAGGGTAGCCTATACAAGGCATCTTTTCAAAACATTTTCAAAAACCACACACCAAGCACCATTTCAAACAATTGAAAACCAAGGCAAGTTGATCTAAGCAAGTACCTCAGAGATCATGGATAACCATGGATAGAAAGGGTGCTAATACCTTCCCTTTCTATAATCTACTCCCCGAACCCAAGAAAAATCTCAAAGGTTTTTTCTGTGCTTTTTAAACCTTTCCTTAGGATAAAATAAAAAGTCGGTGGCGACTCTTGCTCAACCGAAACATTTGCGAAAAAAAACGCAAAACCCTAGTCAGTTCTACCACCGTATCACAGAACTGGCGACTCTGCTGGGGAAATCCTTAAAAGTGGAGTAACCTTAGGGCTTAGATCACCCTCTTGCATGACTAATTGTTTGATTTGTTTGCTTTATACTTTGGCTCTATTGTTTGGGTTTGCAATCCTACACCCGGATTTTGGGAAACATTCATAGATATCAATACGTTGTGGAAACTGTGCGGGGTATACTGACACGGTCGAAGCAATAGCTATATTAGTGCGACATATTTGTGAGTACCGGTAACCCTTGAGTTCAATCAAGGAGAGTACGGGGCCGCTGAGTGATGTCACTAAGCACTAATGACCTAGAACCTTACTTGACCATCTTGGCCTTACATTAGGAGTAGTGAGATGACCGGCTTTGGTGCAGTCCGAAGTTGGTAGATACTCGATACTACACTCATTGAGGGTTGTTTTGTTGGAATATTTTGGTCGCTAGTTAAGTGGCTAAACCAAAACAATGAACATTGAAAACAATCCAATGATATTGAGCTCCTTAGAACCCGGTTACTATTTATAGGACAGGTTTTAAGCCAACTACACTCAAGAGGGTACTTACCTATGAAACCCCATGCAAGCCTGAAACTAGGGTTTGGTGTGATCTGCTTGTACATATGTGTTGTGCATACATCATAAACATCATGAAGCATCATATGCATTCTCTAACCATTTCAAGGGTTTTGGATCTTCATCTTTGTTCTTGTTTTGTAGGACATGGAAATTCCTCGCAGAAATACCATTCAAGTCAACCTTGTGAGAATCTCTCCTCAACTCAAGGAGCTCACCTCAAGAGTTCCGGAAAATTCATCCTTCAGTGAAAGACATGGTAGACTGCTCAGCCTAGTCAACACCAACATTGAAGAAGACATGATGAAAGTGCTATTCCAGTTCTTTGAGCCTCTTCACCACTGCTTCACTTTCCCTGATTATCAGTTGGTGCCCACTTTGGAGGAGTTTTCTCAACTCCTAAGAATCCCTATCCTTAATCAACTACCATTCAACGGTACGGAGAAGGAACCAAAGCCGAAGATGTTGCTTGAGCATTACATCTACAATCATCCGACATCAAGGGGCATTGGGAAACCAGAAGCGGCGTCAAAGGATTCTTAGCAAAATTCTTGTTTGAAAAGGCACAAGAATGTTGGAACTCATTGGACCTACAAGCCTTTGAAGAGATTGTGGCACTCCTTATCTATGGGTTAGTCTTGTTCCCAAATCCTGACCAATTGGTAGATGTCAACGCTGTCAAAATCTTCTTGTCCAGAAATCCGATACCAACATTGCTTGGGGACATCCTTCACTCATTTTACACACGAACAATGAGAAAGAGGGGTGTTCTCATGTGCTGTACTCCTCTCCTTGCAAGGTGGTTTATTTCGCACCTTCCACAATCTGTCTTGAAGAATGACCAAGGCTCAAGGTGGTCCCAACGGTTGATGACTCTTACTCACTCTGATGTACATTGGTGTTCTCGGTCCAGAGAAAATGTCATCATCATCGATCGTTGCGGAGAATTTTCTAATGTTCCTTTACTTGGAATCAGAGGAGGTATCACCTACAACCCTTGCCTAGCTTTGAGGAAATTTGGATATGCACGGAGGGATGGCCCTCATGACATGTTGATTCCTGACCTAGTTTTTGACTTCGACAACGATGCGCAAGGACTTCGCCAAAGATTCATCAGAGCTTGGGGAAAACTCAACAAGGTTGATAGCAAGACTCTGGGACACAAGAACTCCATCCCTCTTGAGCCCTATCTCAAGTGGGTACGAGCCCGAGCCCAAAGTCTAATGATGCCTTATCCTCATGTACTCCCAGTGATTAAAGAGCCCGTCAATGAAGGAGAGGTTCCCTACACCATCCTACATCCAGACATGCCTACATCGTGGGAGGAAATGCAGAAAAGTTGGATTCAGCTCAAGGAAGAACGGAATACTTTTGAAGCTAGCTTCTACGCCAGTGAGAAGAAGGTTCTAGAGCTTACCCGCCGACTCCATGAGCAAGAGGCCCTCAATACCTACATCGCACCAAAGAGGATGCGCAATGTCTTTCTGCCTTAAGAAGTTTATTTTGTAATATTTGGCCTTTGGGGCATTTGTGTACTAACAAATTTCTTCTTATTAATATGACGTATGTTCTTCTTTGTCTGAAACAATTTTGAATGTTCTAAATCCTTGAATGCATTGCATACATAAGCATACCATTCATCATGTGCATAAGCAGGTCTCACTCCAGGTTTCCTTATCTATCTGCTGTTTATTACAGTAGGATGGATCTCGAGCAAACAATCAAAGACCTACAGGCTCAGAATGCACAGTTCCAGCAACTCTTGTTGACCTTGGCTAAAGGTCAGGAGGATATCAAGACTCAATTGGGGAATAAAGACCCAGTGAAAAAGAAGAAAAAGAGGATTGGGGTAGCTACTTTGGGGAGAAGATTTGACGGGGAGGCTCGAAGAGTGCTTGAATTTCCTCCTACTTCTGATGAGGGGACCAGTAAGAGAGATGGAGCTGCGGTGCCTTCCGAGTCTGATGCAGAAGAAGAAGAGGTCGAAGAGGATGAAGATTATTCTGACCAGCAATACCCTCCAGCTGATGATAAATACAAGGGTTTAGAAGACAGATTGGCCGCCATAGAATTACAAAGAGTACCGGGCTTGGACTTTGAAGACTTGGGCTTGGTTGTCGGGATTGTGATTCCCCCAAAATTCAAGGTACCAGTGTTTGTGAGGTATGATGGGCTGTCCTGTCCCAAAATGCATCTCAGATCCTACGTAAGAAAGATTCAACCCTATACGGCAGATAAAAACCTCTGGGTTCATTTCTTTCAAGACAGCCTTTCGGGAGCTCAGTTGGAGTGGTTTTATCAGCTAGAAGGAACCAGTGTCAGAAATTGGGAAGATTTGGCCACCGCCTTTTACAAACAATACCAATACAATTCTGATCTTGCTCCTACTCGTACCCAACTTCAGGGTATGTCACTAGGAACAAGCGAGGGATTCAAAGAATATGCACAAAAATGGAGGGATTTGGCTGGCAGGGTGCAGCCTCCTTTAACCGATTGCGGGCTCGTTGATATGTTTCTTGGGACCCTATCTGGGCCATTTTTCAATCATCTAATTGGTAACTCTTCCGCGGGGTTTACCGATTTGATCTTAACAGGCGAAAGAATAGAAGTTGGAATCAAGTCAGGAAAGATTCAGAAGGGTGTTGCTGCTAGTGTTGAGAAGAAGCCTTTTAAGAAGGAAACAACTGTGATATATTCTCAGAGAAGAGCAGGGAAGATGGAGCGTCGGCCAACTGTGGGGGCCGTAATGATTCAAAACACTCCTAGTGAGCAGCCTCGCTATAACCAGTCCAGACCAAATCAGCAACGGGTGAAACGACCACAACGGCAGTTCACCCGCATTAATATGACTCCAGCGCAAGTGCTTCCTCATCTACTGAAGTTGAACCTCGCCACCATCAAGGAGGCACCAAAGAATGTGAATACGTCCTCTCCACATTATCATGCCAATGCTAAATGCTCCTACCATTCAGACAGTGTTGGACACGACACCAATGATTGCTGGGCACTCAAGCATAAAATCCAAGACCTGATAGAGGCTAAGGAGGTGGAGTTCGACGCTCCGGAGAAGCCTAATGTGATATCTGCACCCATGCCGAAACACGGCCGAAATGTCAATGCCATTGAAGAAGATTTGTATGTTGCTGATGTCAGTGATCTGACTACTCCACTGCTAACCATCAAGTTGAATCTGTTGAGGGCCGGGATCTTCCCGGGATGTAAGGAAGACTGCTATTGTTATTACTCTCTGCCGTTTGATTGTCCGTTACTGAAGAAAGGCATCCAAGGCCTTATGGATAGCCGACAAATTTTGTTTGAAAAAGTTTCTGCTGTTCCAGTTCATACTGAAGATGTCTCAATCATAACCATTCACGCCAATCTTTCCAAGGCCGTCAAAAAGCCTGTTAAGATTACACCAGCTGCGAAATCTGTTCCTTTGAAAATAACAATGCCAGGACCTGTTCCCTATGTTTCTGAGAAGTCGATACCTTGGAACTATGGCGGTGACGTCTACTACCATGGTATCAAGCAAATCGAAATAATCGAAGAAAGTTCGGATGATGATGAAGCCAGCATTAGTAACATTGCAGGCACTAGCAAAATCACCAGGAGCGGGAGAATATTTTCTCCAGAGATTGCCCCTCCAAAAGCAGTCTTTGGACCCTCTTCAACTGACAAGGTCATCCCTGCACCAATAAAACTCTCTACTAGAACTCCTCTGATTGAATATGTTGTTGTTCCTAGTATTGTCTCTCCTACCGCTGCTAACAAAGGTAAGGGAATCCAAGATGAGCCCGTCAGGACGAGGGCTCAACCCTTGGTGATCCCGGAGACCTCCAAGAAGGAAATGGACGAAATTTTGAGGATAATCAAAAGAAGTGATTACGATGTGGTGGAACAGTTGGGGCAAACCCCCTCCAAGATCTCCATGCTGGCACTACTACTTTGCTCGGAAGCGCACGCTAAAGCTCTGATAAAGTTTCTGAAGGCAGCTCATGTTCCCCAGGAAACCTATGCGGATCAATTTCAGAATTGCGTGGCTAGCTTAACTGCGGACAATGGATTAGGTTTTTCTGACGTCGACCTAACTCCTAAAGGTAGGAATCACAATGATGCTTTGCACATTTCAGTCGAGTGTCGAGGAACTACCCTCGCGCATGTCTTGGTGGATACTGGTTCTTCGCTGAATGTTTTTCCTAAGAAGGCCTTGGACCGACTAGATTGTGAGGGGTTGGATTTGAAGCCGAGTGATATTGTTGTCAGAGCTTTCGATGGTTCGAAGAGAATGGTCCATGGGGAGGTTGAAATTCCCATCAAGATAGGCACCGAGGTGTTTAAATCCACTTTCTATGTGATGGACATCCGTCCATCATACTCTTGCTTGCTGGGTAGGCCTTGGATACACCATGCTGGGGCAGTTACCTCCTCCTTACATCAGATGTTGAAGTATCCTGTCAAGGGAAAGATCATCACTGTCCATGGCGGAGAAGAGTACATGATTAGCCATTTAAATTCTTTCCGGTATGTGGAGGTTGAAGGAGAGTTCATTGAGACACTGTTTCAACATTTTGAAGAAATCCTTCCTGAAATAGAAGTAGCAAAGTTGGCAGTTGGGGCACCGAGGCAGATGGCCAGGATGGCATCTCTGGAGGACGCAAGGGCCGCGATAAAAGAAGGGAAGAATTCAGCATGGGGGCAGTTACCCGACTTTCCGCATAAGACTAACAAGTTTGGGTTAGGGTTCACAGCCACCGGCCAGAAAGCTATGCGCCGTGCAAAGATTGAAAGGGCGCCAGTCAAAATTTCTCCCTACGGAATCAACGCTTTGGAGGATGAAGACAAAGAGAGCAACATCGAAGAGTGGATTTATCCAACTGTCAAAGGAGGATTGAGCAATTGGGAGGCTAAGGACTTTGTCCCCATCACTTTTATTCATCAGTAATTTATCTGTTAAACATTTCTTATTTGGTCTGTAATATTTACTTTCAAACAATCCGTACACTATCTTTTCACCTCATGCCTTGCCCGGGGCATGTAGGTCCACTTGTAAGGGTTTGATTATTTTTCATATCCATATGCCATGTTTAATGATTCATTGGACGTTTTTCATTTGATAAACTGCTTATGTTCATTTTCTTTCCTTTTGCATTTTTGTTTAAGGATGGCTATCCCTTACACACACCCACACTCACCAATGCAGGTACCCATCCACTCCGGATTCCATGGGTGACTATTCTGCTATATCTTTCAATAACTCTGAGGATCTGGTCAATCTAGCCGAGTATGAAGATGACGAAGGTTGTGAAGTGCCCGGGGAACTAGCCAGACTTCTGCAACAAGAGGAAAGGGCCATCTTACCGCATGAAGAGCCATTGGAAACTGTCAACTTGGGAACCGAGGAAGACCGGAAGGAGGTGCAAGTGGGTGCCAATCTGGAGCCGAGAGTCAAGGAGCGCCTGATACAGTTGTTGAATGAGTATGTTGAGATCTTCGCTTGGACTTATGAAGACATGCCAGGTTTAGACACAGACATCGTGGTCCACCGTCTCCCCACAAGAGAGGATTGTCCACCGATCAAGCAAAAAGTTCGCCGAATGAGGCCTGACAAGTCTGAGAAGATCAAGGCAGAAGTAATGAAACAATTCGATGCTGGTTTTCTGGCTGTTACGTCCTATCCTCAATGGGTCGCTAACATTGTGCCGGTACCTAAGAAAGATGGCAAAGTCAGGATGTGTGTGGACTACCGGGATTTGAATAGGGCCAGTCCCAAAGATGATTTTCCGCTACCTCACATTGACATCTTGATCGACAATACAGTTCAGCATAAAGTGTTTTCTTTCATGGATGGATTCTCGGGCTACAATCAAATCAAAATGGCCCCCGAGGATATGGAGAAAACAACTTTTGTCACGCAATGGGGCACTTTCTGTTACAAGGTGATGTCGTTCGGGCTGAAGAACACAGGGGCAACTTATCAACGCGCCATGGTGGCTTTATTTCATGATATGATACATCATGAGATTGAAGTTTACGTAGACGATATGATAGCTCGGTCACAAACAGAGGAAGAGCACCTTGAACATCTGGAGAAGCTGTTTGCTAGGTTAAAAGAATATAAGCTCAGGCTGAATCCAAGTAAATGCACTTTTGGAGTTAGGTCTGGTATACTCCTGGGATTCATTGTAAGCAACAAAGGCATTGAAGTCGATCCGGCAAAAGTAAAAACAATACAAGAGATGCCTGCTCCCCGTACTGAAAAGGAGGTTAGAGGATTCTTGGGGCGCTTAAACTATATTTCCAGATTCATCTCACATCTGACTTCTACCTGTGAGCCAATTTTCAAACTCTTGAAAAAAGATCCGGTAGTCGAATGGAACGACGATTGTCAAGCTGCTTTTGATAGAATCAAGAAGTATTTGCTAGAACCTCCTATTCTGATGCCACCCGTCGAAGGAAGACCATTGATCATGTATTTGACCGTCTTGGATAACTCAATGGGGTGTGTTTTGGGCCAGCATGACGAGTCTGGTCGAAAAGAGCATGCTATTTATTACCTTAGCAAAAAGTTTACCGACTGTGAGACTCGCTACTCACTGCTCGAGAAAACTTGTTGCGCTTTGGTATGGGCTGCTCGCCGACTAAGACAGTATATGTTGACTCATACTACCTTGTTGATTTCCAAAATGGATCCTATCAAATATATCTTCGAGAAACCCGCTTTATCTGGAAGGATAGCTAGATGGCAAATGATCCTAACTGAGTATGACATCCAGTACACCACCCAAAAAGCTATAAAAGGGAGTGTACTAGCTGACCATCTGGCTCACCAGGCTATCGAAGACTATCAACCCATGAGATTTGACTTCCCAGACGAGGACATCATGAATTTGGACAACATCGAAGGTAACAGATCGTATGACAGACCCGAAAAGGGATCCCGATGGACCCTGTACTTTGACGGTGCTTCAAATGCGCTTGGAAACGGTATCGGAGCAGTACTCATTTCTCCGGAAGGTTGTCACACACCTTTCACGGCCCGACTTTGTTTCAGCTGCACAAACAACATGGCTGAGTATGAAGCCTGCATCTTTGGTCTCAAGGCTGCTATAGACTTGGGGATCAAATCTTTGATCGTATTTGGGGACTCGGCTTTGGTTATCAGTCAAATCAAAGGAGAGTGGGATACCAAGCATCCTAATCTTATCCCATACAAAGGACATGTCTTGACATTGTTGCCTCATTTCGAGCAAATTACCTTCGAGCATTTCCCGCGAGAAGAAAATCATCTAGTAGATGCTCTGGCCACAATGTCCTCCATGTTTAAACTCAACTGGGATAACGAGACTCCCCAAATCACCATCGAGCGGATGGATGAACCTGCGCATTGTCATGAGATTAATACCGAAGAAGTAGTGGAACAACCTTGGAGGAGCTTCCGTGAATGACAGGAAGTTCTTAAGGAAATTTGCTGCTAAGTTCTTCCTGAGCAACGGCATCCTTTACAAACGAAGCCATGATTGTGTATTACTCTGATGCGTATATAAAGCTGAAGCAGAGTTGATCATGACTGATATACACAGTGGCACATTTGGCACTCACATGAGCGGGCATACAATGGCTAAGAAGATCCTAAGGGCAGGCTATTACTGGTCTACCATGGAAGCTGACTGTCATCAACATTCCCGCACTTGCCACAAGTGTCAAGTCTATGCTGACAAAGTTCATATCCCTCCGGTTCCTCTCAACATCCTGACTGCTCCATGGCCCTTTGCAATGTGGGGGATTGATATGATTGGAGAGATCAAGCCCACGGCCTCCAACGGACATCGTTTCATCCTGGTTGCCATCGACTACTTCACTAAATGGGTCGAAGCAGCTTCCTTCGCCTCTGTTACTAAGAATGTGGTTGCCCGCTTTATCAAGCAAAATCTCATATGTCGGTATGGTGTTCCAGACAGGATCATCACAGACAACGGTACAAATCTGAATAACACAATGATCACTGCATTGTGCGAACAGTTCAAGATTTATCATCACAATTCATCGCCCTATCGGCCGAAGATGAACGGTGCTGTTGAAGCTGCGAACAAAAACATTAAGAAGATCATTCAGAAAATGACAGTCACTTACAAAGACTGGCATGAGATGTTACTGTTTGCTCTGCATGGATACCGTACGACGATACGTACTTCAACCGGGGCAACCCCATTTTCTTTGGTTTATGGCATGGAAGCTGTTTTGCGTATGGAAGTCCAGATCCCTTCTCTAAGGATTATGAAGGATGCAGGTTTGAATGAAGATGATTGGATGCAGACCCGACTTGATCAACTCAATCTGATCGACGAAAAGCGACTTGCTGCTATATGCCATGGTCAGACGTATCAAAAGCGGATGATCAAGGCCTTCAATAAGAAAGTCAGATGTCAAGTCTATCAAGTCGGAGATCTCGTAATCAAGCGGATTATCTTGCCACAAAGTGATCCCAGGGGCAAATGGACTCCTACATATGAAGGACCATTTGTGATCAAGAGCATATTTTCTGGTGGTGCAATGATTCTGACCACCATGGACGGCGACGATTTGCCGCACCCTGCGAACGCAGACATAGTCAAAAGATACTACGCATAAAATAACCCGACAAGCTGAAAACCCGAAAGGGCGGCTTGGGCAAAAATGGGCATCCCGGTGGATCGAAAACCCGAAAGGGCGGTTCAGGCAAAAGTTAGGGATAAAAATAATTAAAAAAAATTGTACACCCGGCAAGTTGAAAACCCGAAAGGGCGGCTTGGGCAAAAAGGGGTTTCCCGGTGGATCGAAAACCCGAAAGGGCGATTCAGGCAAAAGTTAGGGAATTAAAGCGTATGACTATATCTCGTCGGATCACTTCAAGGACAATCTCTTCGTCAACCGGTTCCAGGCTTCTGATCAATCCAGTCATCGTCAAGCGAAGCATTGAATGGACAGATATTCAGAGTTGTGAAAGCTATAGCGGAATGGAATCCCATGGAATTATTTCACATAGCCATCCTTATTTTGTATAAACCTTTCAAATATTTACGACAAAATCCTCTTACTAGGACGATTGTCTCCTTTGTACAGATATACTCATAGAAAATCAATACAAATACTTTTCCCAGAAATTTGTGTCATTTCCTTTTCTTTTCTCTTGCACTATTTGTTTATTTTGAGAAACGTCCAATGTTTTGTTAAATAGGCATATGAATTTGAAACATAATCATCTCCTTATGAACCAAGAAAGAGTATTACTGATAAGTCGAAGGTACAGTTGGATAACCCGATACCCCTTTAAAGGAAACCCCCGGGAGATTTGGAATCCATATCCCTAGCAAGTCTTGAAGTTCATCCCCAGTAGATTCTGGAAGCTTATCCCCTGCAGAGTACGGACGTCTCTCTCAAGTTTTATTCAAAGTTATTCCTCACAAGGCCTTATAACTGGGTTATCCTCAGCTAACAACCACGGAAGATCGCACTCGTCAAAATTCCCCCTATCCCCAGCAGAGTTCATCAAAATCCCGCAGCAGTAACTTATCTTTACAATCCCCCAGCCAGAGGATCCTCAGGAATCCAATTTCCCTCAGAATTTAAGTTTCAATATCCCCAGCGGAGCCAGACTAATGAGCCTTCTCCCCACAGAGTTTTAGGAGAACAAATCTTGAGTTCCCCAGTGACGCCGCCAGAGATACTTCCCTCCAAGTTGAAGATTCTCAGTCTTACCTCCCCAGCATGGATCTATTAGGATTGGTACTCCCCAGTAGAAGTCATCAGGATTTCCCCAGAGGTTTGGTATACAACCCAAGCTCTTTGTTCCCCAGCAACAGCCAAGGAATTATTCTTCCCGACAGCAGTCAGGATGCTTTTATCTCCAGTCATCCCCAACAAGACAGCTCATCAGCTTACACGCGCATTCATTACATTCATTACATTCATATCATAAACATTGACATAATACATATTGCATCATACATTTCATGCAACATAATTTTGTGCTAGCTATCATTTTTGTCCTTTTCAGGATAAGAACAAAAAGCTATCATTAACAGTTTCAGGAACAGTTTTACACAGGCTCACCGTCAGGCAACCCTACACCGGTTCCTCCTCAAACTTCAAGACTTCTGAAAACAGTTCACGGGTTCTCCAATAACGGATGTTAACCTATCACTTGTTCAGATTCTTCAGCTTCTGAAAACAGTTTACGGATTCTCCAGTAACGGATGTTAATCTATCGCTTGTTCAGACTCAACCTCTGAAAACAGTTTACGGGTTCTCCAAGTAACGGATGTTAACCTATCGCTTGTTCAGTTTCTTCTCCAGACTTCTGAAAACAGTATATAGATTCTTCCCAACAACGGATGTTAATCTATCACTTATTCAGATGCAACCTTTGAAAACAGTTTACGAACGCTTCCCAACAACGGATGCTGCTCTATGGCTTATTCAACTTCAAGATTTCTGAAAACAGTTTACGGGTTCTCCAAGTAACGGATGTTAACCTATCGCTTGTTCAGTTTCTTCTCCAGACTTCTGAAAACAGTATATAGATTCTTCCCAACAACGGATGTTAATCTATCACTTATTCAGATGCAACCTTTGAAAACAGTTTACGGATTCCTCCCAACAACGGATGTCAATCTATTGCTTATTCAGACCCCCAGTTCAGAGACGGTCCAAAGCATGAACACCTTCCTGATACCCTCTCAAGATGGAATCTATAAGCCCATCTCCAAATGGCATCTCTAAGCCCATTCCCGCATCCATTGCTTTGACGAGTGCAAATTTCCGGGCACTCTAGTGTCCAATCTCCTTTTACCCTCGAGTCACAAAAGGCAAAATTGCCAATCTAACTCTTCGGATTCAAGAAGATTGAACAGGGGAAACTGTTGTACCCCAAAATTTTCCCTCCCATTTCTCATTAAAATTCTCACCACAAAGCCCTTGGAGATCAAGATCCAGTTAGGGTTTCATCTGCTCAAGACCTCTCCTTGCACTGTTGACCCAAATTAGGGTTTGTGTTTGCACAAGGATGATTTGACCTAAAATTCCTAAGATGACTTCCATGCTTCATATTGGACTCCCAAGATTATCCATACCAAGTTTCAAGCCTTGATTCCAAATTTTGCCCAGTCAATTGGACAGTTGACCTAGAAATCAGCTGTATTGGGGAAAAAGTCAATTGTGGCCAATTGACAGTCAAACCTCATGCAAATTGACCCACATCAACATTATGAACTCATATGGACCATTTGATCAAGTTTGGATCACAATTCCATAAGAAATTTGATCAGATCACCAAAAGGGCAAAATGGTCATTTTTAGGGTTTTGACTGCACAAAGGCAATTTTTGACTGTTTGACCTAGCCAATGGCAAACCAAGCTCATATATGGACTCAAGGACCCCATGGAATTATCTTGACATGCTCAACAAGCTCAAAAGATCCCAAGTACACAAGATTGACAATTGAATTTCCCAGTCAATTGATCAATTTTGACTGTATACTGAAAAGTCAAACTTTGACTTTTTGGTCAAAATCAAGAGTCAAGATTCATTTTTCATCAAAACATGCCAAATCATGAAACTTGTTCACCAAGAAATCACAAAATGCAAATTAGGGTTAGAAATTAGAATTTTTCATAACTTAGAATTTTTCTAAGTTATAAAAAACCCTAATTTTTTCCCAACTTTGCCCCACTTTTTCACCAAGATCCATTTAGATTCAAACAAAAGTCAAAACATGAAAGTTGTAGTTTGTTGCATAATCTACAACTTTGATGCACAAAGTTTTCCCATTTGAGGCTTGTATCTCAAGTTACAAATTTTTGAATAAGGGCACTAAACCATTCTTAACTTAGTAAAATTTTTGACCTATTTTGACAAGGTTTTCTACCCCACTTCAAGGCCATTTTCCATACACTTCCACTTGGTATTCCAACTTGCACTTCAAAGATGGATTGTAGTACACATTCCAAGCTTTCCAAAATGTCCAAGAACTTCTCAAACAACCTCATGGTTAGGGAGAATCGAATTTTGCAAAATGGGAAAAAGTCACTTTTGTTCTTGGCCATGTACATGTTCATAACACTATGCATTTCAATCTCAGCTTGCATATCTTGATTACAGGTCCTTAAACCATCCAACACTCATAAATTTAATGCATATTCTTTGTTCCAAGGCCATGTTCTTTGTGTTCTAGCATTACATAAAGGATTAATCCCAAAATAGATAAAGCATTTCTTCCATTTTTGCAAAAGTTAGCTTTATGTCCAATTACAAATCCAAGAAGTACAGTCCATATCTAATTGGCACAAGTTTATGTGTTAATCACACTGATCAAGGAGGGATTATGCAGCATAGTATGAGGGCATGTACAGGCTAGAGGCACAAAGTAACCATTGCTTGCTTAAAGTGTAAGAAATACATCATAACTCAAACCAACTCTCATATCAGCTTAGAAACCCTTAAGTGAACTTATCAAACATACTCAAGACATCTCAACCAAGCTTTTGCACGACCCTAACACCTCTCAAACACTCCCAATCTCAGAATCATCTTCAAACTGCAAAAACAGGGTCAGGCCTGCAGTTTGAGTGCCATCTTCCATTTCCCTCAAGCTCTCTTGCCCAAACCAGTTCACATACATTCCCTAGCATCTATGCAAGCTAACCATGACTTGAAACACGACCTGTAATCCCTCTAACCACTTCCACCATTTTCAGTTTCTTGTTTTGCAGGTGAAGTGCTCTAGCACGATTCAGAAGCTTTCAAGACAAAGTAAGCATTGGAATAGCATCCCTGGACCTCAAGGAAGCTTTTCCAATCATCACCTTGCACTGAAAGCTCCCTCATTGCCAGATAGAACTTCAGCTGAACAGGTATCTTGGTGAACTTCTATCTCTCTTATCAAGCATCATTAACTCTAAGTTTGTGAACAAACAATGTTCTACTCATGCCACTGAACATGTACATGTTTTTACTTTTCATTTCTTTTACTTGAGCTGTGAGAATTTGAGGTTTGAAAATGGCAGAAAATCTAGGTTAGGATTTGGGGGAGAAGAAATTCTCCCTCATCTTAGAGAGTTAGATCAAGTTCTGCATATGGTTGGATTCGTCTCTTCATGCTGAACATTTTTTATGTTATGAGTTTTCATTGAAAAGCCAGGAATCAGGAGTTAGAAGATTGAGAACAGGGCGCGCGTTTTTTGAATCACATAGTTCAGAGGTTGAAGAAAGGTGGCATTGGGCTGGGCTTATGTTGACTTTTCTTTTTGCACCCTATAATTGCTTCTGAACCCCCTGAGCCCATTTGTTTTATTTTTAATGATTTTTGATTTTTTCCTTTTTTAATTGACTCATTTATTTTTTCTCAGCATATTAAAAATTTAAAAATATTTTTTCTCACCATTTTTTATTTTATTAGGTATTTATTTGATTTTTCTTTTAGTTTGAACATAAATAAACATATATATATGTTTTGTTTAAAATATTAAAATATTGGAAATACATTTTTACATACTTTTATCTTATTTTTACTTCCTGAAAATATTTTATAGAAAAATACTTTTTTTATTTTAAATATTAAAAATTATTAATTGATATATATAATACATATTTTGTAAATAATATAAATAAATAGGTATATATTAATACACTTAGAATATAAATGCCAAAAAATGTACATATGTTATTTTTTAATATTTAATACTAAAAAATCTATTTTTTACAAATATACTATATTTTATTTTATTTTATATGTAAATAGTAAATATTATATAAATTAAATGATTAATATCCCTTTTTGATTAAAATTAGGGTTTTTGCCCTAAATATAGAAATACTTCAAAAAATACCACCTTTTTATTTCTCTTTTTATTTGACATAAATAATACTTTTTTTACATACACATAAAAATTCTTTTTATATTTTGCATATTTATTTCATTCCCATTTAATTATGCAATTATTTATCTTGTAAATATTCAAAGAAAATGATGTAATAGCTAGGTTTAATTTCTTGTCTAAATAATCCCCATTTGAGACATTTGTATCCCCCTCCCCATATTATTGTGTTGTAATAGCGTAGGAATTTAAATTTCGCATTTTATCGCTTTCTAAATATACTATGCTAGAATTAGGGTTTGTATGCGAATAAAACGAACAAATTAGTTTGACCTAATACAACACAAAAAGCATGAAAAATGGACAACACATTTCACACTTGCACCCCTAGGGTATTCCACTTTGTTGCCTTCAAATAATTGGGCCATATTGTATGTTAAATTTCTTTGGGTAAAACAAACAATCAAATGATCATAGTCCCCCGATGACGCTTTCGAAAGGTTGCCTAAAATGATCAAGTCCCTTTCAAAGAGAAATTGCCCAAAGACATTTAACACTATTGCAATTATGGTCTAAACGATGACCCGCGCCCGTCCCTTTCACCTCCTAAGACAAGATTGTCCACCAAATGTAATGGTGGAACAAAATTGTCAAAAGGTTTAAAACATGACAAAAATCTTTGAGAAAATTTTAGGGTAGACAACTCTTAAGTACTTGTCAATTTGCCAAGAAAACACTTGCCTATTTCCAAAACCCACTTCACAAACACTTTCAAAACCAACTTTCAAAAAAAACCTTGAAACATCTTTTCTAAAGACAAAACACCTTTTGTAAAACATTCGAGTAAAGAATTGTTACAAGGGTAGCCTATACAAGGCATCTTTTCAAAACATTTTCAAAAACCACACACCAAGCACCATTTCAAACAATTGAAAACCAAGGCAAGTTGATCTAAGCAAGTACCTAAGAGCCCATGGATAACCATGGATAGAAAGGGTGCTAATACCTTCCCTTTCTATAATCTACTCCCCGAACCCAATAAAAATCTCAAAGGTTTTTTCTATGCTTTTTAAACCTTTCCTTAGGATAAAATAAAAAGTCGGTGGCGACTCTTGCTCAACCAAAACATTTGCAAAAACAAACGCAAAACCCTAGTCAGTTCTACCACCGTATCACACAGTTCTTCAAGATCCAACCCAGGTACCTCTGGACTTCCATAACACTCAAATGATCCTCCAACTGCTTATACCTATCCTTAGTGGGAGGATACTGCTGATCATTGTAGTCCGTATCATTGTCAGAAACTCCAGGACTGGGGTCCTTTTCCCTTGTCTCTCTTTCTTGGTTCTCCCCTTCCTTGGATGAGGAGGTCATATCGTCTGGTTACTTTAATGCCCCCCTGAACCTTCTGCCCATATTCAGAATACCAGAGACCTTCTTCTTTTTCTTCTTCTCCTTCAGGATGAGGGCTTTCAGATCCTCCTGCCCTTTCGCTAGATTTATGAACATCTGTTGGAATTGAGAATTTTGCGCCTGGAGATCTTTGATGCTTTGTTCAGAAGACATTTCTGCTGAAATAAACAGCAAAGAAGATGAGAAGCCTGTAATGGTACCTGTATATGCAGTGTTTATGGATGGGATGCGTATGTAATGATTTCAAAGACTTTGGGAAATTTAAATTTGCGAACCAAAATGAATCATAGATTTTATTAGTAGAATTCAAAGTTCAATTGCTATTTAGGCGTTACAATTAAAACAGTTCTAAAAAACTAGAAAAAAATCAAATTTCCCATGGATGCTTCCTCTTTGTGCCGAGATAGACATTAAGGCTTCTTTCCTCATGAAGCTGCTTTGTGAGCTCCAAAACCTTCCTCTCCTGGGCATAGAACTGATCCCTGTAAGTATCCCTCTCTTTCTTCAACTGAATCCAAGACCTTTGTGGTTCTCCAAGATCAGTGGGAATATCAGGATGGAGAACCGTATAAGGAATACCCCCTTCAGTAGTGGGTTCCACAATCACTGGTAAAACGGCCACGTAGGGCATCATAAGTTTCTGGGCGCGAGCTCGTACCCATTGGAGATAAGGTTCCATAGGAATGGAAGCCCTCGGCCCCAAAGCCTTGGCGCCGGATCTGTTTACCATGCTCCAAGCTCGTATGAACCTCTGGTGATACCCTTGAACATCATCCTCATATTTAAATACAATGCCCTCGATAAGTAACTCATGGGGACCATCCCTTCGGGTGTAACCAAATTATCGCAGAGCTAAACAAGGATTGTAAGTTATGCCTCCTCTAATGCCAAGTAACGGGACATTAGGGTACTCCCCGCAGCGGTCAATAATAGCAGTATCTCCCATAGCTCAGGAATTCCAGAGAATATCCATGTGAGCGAGTGACATTATCCTTTGCGACCAACCCAAACCTTCTTCATTCTTCATTACGGACTTAGGGAGGTGAGAAATAAACCACCTCGACAGCAATGGCATGCAACACATAAGAACCCCTCTTCTCTTCATGGTACGAGTATGGAGAGTGTGCAAGATATCTCCGAGCAAGGTAGGCACGGGGTTGGGAGAGAGGAAAATCTTGACAGCATTCACATCTATAAGTGAGTCTGGATTAGGGAATAGTATTAACCCATAGATTAAAAGGGCCAAGACCTCCTCAAAAGCCTGAAAGTCCATATCATCCCAAAACAACTGGGCCTTGTCTATTAGGAACTTGGCTAGGAAACCTTTGACTCCACTTCTTGTTTCCCAATTGGATACCATATCGGCCCGTTTCAGATGCAAGGCTGAAGAAATGACTTCTGGCTTAGGAACTTCTTCCAAACCTGTGAAAGGAAACTGTTCAAGAAAGGGTACATCCAATAACTGAGAGAACTCTTCCTTGGTAGGCACCAACTGATAGTCTGGGAAGGTGAAGCAGTGGTGCTTGGGATCAAAGAACTAAAAGAGTACACTCATTATCTTCTCATCAAAGTTTGAAGTGACCAGGTTGAGAAGTCGACCATGTCTCTTAGTGAACGCAGAAGTTTGAGGAACCCTTGATACTAGCTCCTTGAGCTGGGGAGGTATTCTCACAAAGCTGATTCAGATAGTGTTTCTACGAGCGGAAGCCATGATCTGCAAAATAGAACAAAGATAAATTCCCTTGGTCCTTGAAATGGTTAGTGTAATAAGAATGGATGTTATGTTATGATGCATGATGTTATGTTCAAACAGAATAAATCACACACAAGCAAAACACACAATAAGCCTTAGGTTCAAAGGCTTGCATGAGGTTAAAGGTAAGTACCCTCTTGAAGTTTAGTTGGTTTCAAACCTGTCTTAGAAAAGTAACCGGGTTCTAAAGATTCTCAATATCACTGATCATCCTTTATCGGGCATTGTTTCAGCTCAGGCAATTTTTTCTTGCGGCCGAAATATCCCAAAATTTTGATCTCAATGAGTGTAACATTGAATATCAACCAATCCTCAGCTTTATACCAAGGCCAGCTATCTCACTACTTTCTAATGGCTAAGTTTGTTCAACTAAGGTTCTAAGGTCCGTTAGTGCTTCACGACACCACGCGAAGGCCCCGTATACTCCTCATTTACATACGAAGGATACCGGTACCAACCAAAGTGTCACACCAACACAACCATCGCTTAAACCATATCGGTCTATGTCGTATAGTCTCCACGATCTATTGATGTTTACCTAAAAAGTGTCCCCAGATCCGGGTGTAGGATCTTTAATAATACCCTGTTGTACCCCAAAATTTGCCCTCCCATATTCCTCAAGATTTGTCAAGAATGATCTTCAAATTGCTCAAGATTGCTCAAGGGTTGTACAGTCAAAACACCTCCTTAGGCAGTCAATCCAAAATTAGGGTTTTGGTTCTTTCAAGGAATTTGGGGTTTTCAATGGTTCAATCAAGTCTCATAGGCCTCTATACATTCTCAAGCACCTACATGTCAAGTTTCAAGGCTCACAGTGCCAATTTGCACAGTCAAAGGCTCCATTTGATCTACAGTCAACTACAAGGGCAAAATGGTCATTTTGTAGTCAAAAGTCAGATTTTTTGTCAACATCCTCATTTTGAGTTCACAATCATCATTTGATCAAGCCTTGATCATGATCCCACAAGAATAGCTCAAAAATCATCAAAGATGCAAAAGTTACTATTTTTGGACAGTAGAAAAGTCAACTGTACTTTGACAAGGGCATAACTTTTTCATGGTTTATCAGAAAAATTCTATCCAAAGCTCATTTTGAAGAGGATGCAATTTCCTACAATCCATTTTCACACTCCAAGATCAATAAATTCTCTCATAAAAAGTTACAAATTTTTACATTATAGGTCAATTTCAAAAGTTAACAAAAGTACACTTTGAGTCAAAGGACATAACTTGAGATTGGTGAATCCAAATGACATGGGACCAAAAGCATTAGTTAGAGGACTTCAAGGGCTTTCCAAAATGTCCAAGAACATGGTCATATGATCAAAATTGAGCAAGTTGTGAATTGGAGAAGTTGGGAAATTTTCATGAATTTGCAAAAGTCAACTATCCTCAAAACTTCAATTTTTGACAAAAGGGCCCACTTTTTTCCATTTGATTCAGCCTTGTCATGCCACACACGTGTCCCATCTTTAATTTCATGCCCAAGCATTTATTTTTCTATTTTATTTCATTTTTATTGATTTAATTCATTATTAATCAATATTAAATCAAATAAAATCCAAAAATTATTGAAAAGGGATCTTTGTGATTTGTACAGCTTGCAAACATCATGTTCCAACCAACCAATTCGTGCTAGGGCTTATTTGTGCACAAAATCTCAGATTTGGCCATATTTGGAAAGTTTGTCAATGGTGAAAAAAGTGCAAACCTAATTCTTGAATATACATGGATTAAGGCCCAGCTCTTGACCTAATTCAATTCTCATATATGCACAAAAGCCTCCTAAACCGAAAAGAGGACCTAAGAACTGTGAAAACGGCCATACAAAAACTGAAAAATTGTTGGAAAAGGGGGAGATCAAGAACGATATTGGAGGCATTTTCAGACAAAAAGAAGAACGTAGTTCCCTTCCTTGCCATCCACTGAAGCTAAAGAGATCCAAACCACGTCCTGAAACCACCTACAAAGCGATGTAAGTCCTCGCGAACTGGCCCCTGAACACGAAATCGAAACTTTCAATTCTTGCACTTTTTCTTCAAAACATTGGCATATTCATGTTTATTGTTTGATTTCTAACATGACTACAATAGTCGATTTTGTTTTCATGCCCTATATTGTGGTACCCGATTCTAGGGTTCATATGCTTGCTTTTTAGGTGTTTTCGATACAGGGAAAATTGGCCACAATAATTGGTATAAGAGTGATCAGGAGGCAGAGACGAGATCAGCCATGGCCTTAGATGGCATTTTCATAGCCTAGGGTGGATTATAGGATGAGGCCACGGATTTTGTTACGGACTAGAATCCGCAGGAAATAAACCAGGTGGTTCAAGGAAGAAGACGACCACGCGTCTTCTTCCCACTGGTCAATTCAAACAGTGCGCCATTTTTTTATTTTTTCAGTATGTTAATTGTTTATTGCATATAATAATCAGGTTTTGTTTTGTTAACAAAGAAGCGCCACAGCTCAGTTGGTGGACGCACTATTGTATAGTCCATTGGGAACTGGGTTCGAATCCCAGGTCCCCCAAATATTTGTTACAATTTTTCCTTATGTATTTGTGTGCAGCTTTCAAAAGGGTGTCCATCATGCGCTCTTCTCCAGATGCTGGCCAAGTGGCTTCAAAGCAAATCCAGTGGTCATGAACGAGGGACCACCATGGTCTCAGGTCAACGCGCGCCTAGGGAATCCAGACAGGTCAAAAAGGCTTGCAGCAATTGGGCCTTGAGAATTCCAAATACACCTCCAAAGTTGGGCCCAGACCCCCTGGGTTTGCCTTTTATTTTCTTTCATTTATACTTTTTTTATTTATTTGATTTATTTTCTTAATTTAATTACTAACAAAATAATTAACATTTTCATAATAAAAATCAAAAAAATACAAAAACATTATTTTTATTAAATTCATCACTTTTATTATTTTTGTGAATAAATAATTTAATTGATTTAGTTTTTTTAATTAGGCATAATTTTAACCTTTTTTCCCAAAATAAAATTAATGTAGAATTAGGGTTTTAAATAACTTTTGACCATTTTATTATTTTTCCTTAAATAACAAAATAACCAAAAATATATTCTTTTAATTAATTAATTCAATTATTAATGTAGACTAATTTCTTTAATTCAAAAAATAACCAAAATATGCTTTATTGAACAAAAAGGGTCAAAACCCTAAAAAACCATCCGATTCAATTTTTTTCTCGCATATGATTTATTTGATTCGTATTTTTATCCATATAATTTTAATTTCTCCGAGGATGTAATAACTTAGTTTTATTTTCCGCAACTATTAACTACTAGATGTATGCTAACTAGGCTATGCATGACAAGATTTCTCTTAACTTAAAATCAACCGTAGCTCACCATAACATGTACAAAGATAACATCACTGAAATTGACACATTTGCACATATCACTCCTAGGGTACGCCTCACTTGGTTGCCTCGGAAAACAATGGTCATGTCCCTCGAACGTAGGGATATCTTAGCAAAAGACCCTCAATCTAAAAGTCTTCATAAAGATCATGGTCCCTTACTGTCCCTCGAGTTGCCTACGAGAAATGATCTAGTCCCTCGATGTTGCCTACGAATATATGATGACGGTCCCTTCGAAATGCTAAGGTATCCTTACATGTTGCCTTCAATGACCATGACGTCCCTTAATCGAATTGACCCAAAAACTCCAACGACGGTGCTACCTACTTCTCAATAGTGGGATAACACTGTCTAAAGGACATTTACACAGTATAATTCCTTTTGAGTAGGTAGAGGTTCTCAGGTACTTGCTCTTTCAAAACAAAACAAATTTTCCGCACTTACACTTTTCAAACAAAGTTTTCAAAAATGCTTCATACACTCTTGAGGACAGAAACAAGAGTTAAATCGAAGTTTTCAAACAAAAACTTTTCCAAAACCCACGAACACAAGAAAAGCAAAACTTTTGAAAACATAGTGAGCAAGTACCTAAGAGCCCGTGGATAACCACGGATAGAAAGGGTGCTAACACCTTCCCTTTCTATAATCTACCTCCCGAACCCGAGAAACATCTCAAAAGGAATTTTTCTGTGCTTTTGTCCTTTCCTTGTTGGATAAAATAAAAGACGGTGGCGACTCTTGCTTACCGCGACATTTTGCAAAAACAAACGCAAACGCGAACCAGCATTAAAAAACAGTCAGTTCTATTTCCACCGATCACAGAACTGGCGACTCTGCTGGGGATTTCTAAATAAGTGAGGTGTACCTTAGGATTAGATCACTTGTGTTTTTAATTGTATGCTTTAAATTTTGTGGGCTTGTATCGGAGTTTTATAGATCCTAACCCGGATCTGGGGGCACCTTTAGAAGTAGCAACAAACTGTGAAGGAACTGTGCGGGGTATACCGACATGGTTGAAGCAGTTGCTACGTTGATGTGGCACTTTGGTGAGTACCGGTAACCCTTGAGTCAAGTCAAGGAGAGTACGGGGCCGCCGCGTGGTGTCGTGAAGCATCAACTGACCTTAGAACCTTACTTGACCATCCTGGCCTTTTTAGGGGTAGTGAGATGACCGACTTTGGTGTAGTCCGAAGTTGGTAGATACTCGATACTACACTCATTGAGGGTTGTTTTCTTGGAATATTTTGGTCGCCAGTTAAGTGGCTAGATCAAAACAATGAACATAGAAAACAATCCAATGATATTGAGCTCCTTAGAACCCGGTTACTATTTATAGGACAGGTTTTGAGCCAACTACACTCAAGAGGGTACTTACCCATGAAACTACATGCCAGCCTAAACTTAAGGCTATATGTGTGACTTGTGTTCCTTCAAACTTGAACTACTTGCACATTCTTGTTATCTGACAGCATGAGTTCCTTGCAGGTTTTGTTTACAGTCCTTATCCAACAATTTGGATTTATTCCAGGGCTTACTTACATCACCTCACATTTTTGCTTAAATGCATAGCATACACATCATAACATCATACCATAGCATTTCCTTAACCATTTCAAGGATCTCAAGGGATTGTGATGCAGGTCATGATGAACCAAATGTCTAACAAGGGGCAAAAGGGGATTTATTTTCCTCTAGCCAAGGTTGTCTAGAAATCCAAGCGCGATAACTTGAGTCAGGGGCTATGACCCACTCGATATGGTGAGCCCGACTCTTGAAGAAGGACTCTCAGCAACATGAAGTTCCTTCAATCAAGCTACAAAATTCAAATTCTAACAAGTTTCTTGTTTACCCCGCGAGATCCTTGAAAACATTACATACATATATCATACATATCATTGCATAACAGGTTACCCTTTACAGGTCTCTCATGTTTTCGCTGTTTATTTCAGCAATGACTCTCCAACAAGACAACCAGGACCTTCATACTCAAGAGACTCAGTTCAGGGAAATCTTCCTAAACCTATCCAAGGGGCAGGAAGAGTTGAGAACACTCCTCATGGGGAATTTGGTCAAGAAAATTCCTAAAGACAATAAGGACGAATGGCTGAAACATCTGCAAGCTGAGGTAGATGCAATGAGAACCTAGATGCTAGGGCAGATGGCTCTTATCCAAGGCTTAGCTCGGGAGCAAGAAGAGTTGAGAATCATGATCAACCAGCTTCATGAAGACAGATACAACAGTACGAAGCAAATAGTCAAGATTGAGGATCAAGTCATTAATCAACTTCCGAGAAGTCAAAGGTTTGGTTTGATGAAGAATAGACCTCTTCAAGTTGCTGCTACCTCACAGGTCCAACAACAACCTCGCCAAGAACAACGGGTCGATCAGAGTAAGCCAAACAAGCCCAGGAGGCAATTCACCAAGCTCAACGTGTCACTATCTCAAGCTTTACAAAGCCTGTTGAGATTGAATCTGGTGACGATAAAGGACCCTCCTAAGAATCCCAACACAGCCTCCCCAAGGTATAACCCTGATGAAAGGTGTGCATACCACTCTGACAGTCCAGGACATGACACCGACGACTGTTGGACTCTGAAGAACAAGATCCAAGACCTGATTGATGAAGGAGCATTGGAATTCGCCCAAGGTGGTTAGGCTGAGTTCTTTTACCATCCCTCCAAGGTTCACCATTTGAAGTGACAAGTCCTGAGACGAGAAGACTTGTTGTTCATTAGAATTTTTAATTTGTAATTTCCTTTTGATTGTTCGAACATTTATTCATGTCAAACTTTATTACTTTATCAATGCATTTCATATGTCTGTTTTGAATCAATCCATTCGTATTCACTATATTCAAATTGCTTTCATTTTTTTTTTGTGATGTTCAACTCTCGATTAAAAAATTCTAAACCTTTTGAGGGAGGATGACGAAAATGATACTACGATCTTTACAGTATGCTTTTGAACAGACCCCGCTGATGAGGTACAAGCATTGTTTCAAATCCTAAACAGTGGAGTTATAAGGAAGATAATCCCTAGTCAACCCCTTTGAGCCAAAGAAGTTGGAGTTTTTCTTTTCACAAATTAAAACCCATAATCACAACCTGGGGCAGGGTAGTCTTCTCAGTTGATCCAGGTGCACAATGAATGGCATCAAAAGAAGTCCTTCCGAAACAAAAGACAGTGATGGTTCCCTATAATCGTCAAGACAAGCAGTCATTATCTCTCAAAATGAAAGCCCAATAAGTCAAAACCTATGAAGGAGACTTACAAAATTGGGGCATCCCGCTGACTGTAATCACAAAAGAAACAGTTCAGGCAAAAAGACAGGGATAATAAAAACCAAAAAGAAAGAGATCCTACAAACCCTCAACAAAAAATAAATGACTGCCTATTCAAAATAAACGGTCAGTATCTGAACCGTCACTGGTATATCAGAGCAAAGACTAAAAAAAGATCTAATGCACGATTAGCTGAGTTTAGGATTGAAGAACATCACGAAGAACGGGTGGGTACAAATAAATTTGAGCCTTTATCCTTTGTTTCTTAAACCTTGAACCAGGCCATGTTATAACCCTTAAAAGTCCTAGCTGAAGCATGGGTTAGTTCGAAAGCATACTGTTACAAAATGTATCCTGACTCCTGTAGGGCTTGCTGTAAAATCCTTAGTTGACATCACATTTTACAAAAATTCACTTATTTTATTGAAAACTGCATTTTCAAAAAACTTCAAGACAGACATAAGCTTTGCATTTTTAAAATAACATTGTTTGCATATGACTATTTGTTCGAACAGTAGAGAAATTCGCACGACAAATATCTTGTGAACAAAAACCTTTTTAATAAAAAGAGTCACCTCAAGTGAAAAAAAAACACTTCCAACCAAGGGGCACGACATGAGCATTGTCCATCATCTGGGGCAGTTAAGTCAAGATTCAAGGAATCTCTCAAATGCCAAATAGCCAGGGGCAAATCTCCGCCTGAGTCACTTGGGGCATTGGACATGAATCCCAGCAACGAATCTTGCATGATCAAACATCTTCTGGTAGTATGACAACAAAATACTACTGATAGTGACAACTCCCTACATCCTGAGAGCAGGGACATAGTAAAAAAAAAAGTACTACGCATAATCAAAGACCCACTAGGTTGACTGGCCTAGGAAAAAATAAGGGCTTCCCGGCGAACCAAAAGGGTTAGGGCAAAAATAAGGGATAAAAAATGAAAAAATTCTATACACCCGGCAAGTCGAAAACCTGAAAAGGCGGCTTGGGCAAAAAAGGGTATCCCGGTGGACTGAAAACCCGAAAGGGCGGTCCAGGCAAAAATTAGGGATCAAAGCGTACGACTATGTCCCGTCATCTTATCGCTTACCTACTAGAAGAAGACTTGTCATTCCAAGAACCTCATAGGTTGGGATAATACTCGATCCACAAGGCCTCCGCAGGCACCTTCTCCCGCAGAAACAGGGGCAATAAGAATTGTCCGAACTGTGCAAATGCTCTGTCCACCAGGTACAAGGTAGATTCAGTTGAAGAGTATGACCAAGATACCTTCACTCTCCGCAGAGTAAGACAGTAACGGTAGCTCTCCCCGTTGAAACTTGCAACTACGAAGGAATCAGCAATACTCTCCCCCAAGCAGAGTTAGTCTACCGTCAGTCCCGAAAAGGCTTGGTATTCCCAGAAGGTCTTAATATTCCCCAGCGGAGTATAAAGATATTCCCCAGCAAGCGTAAAGAGCATCCCCGGTAGTCTTAATATTCCTCGACGGAGTATAAGAATGTTCCCCGGTGGAATACAAGATACCCCCAGTGGAGCCATTTCCCAGTGCAGTCTAAAAAAGCTTCCCCGCCAGAGTTGAATCATCTTCACCAGTAGATTCTGGAAGCTTGTCCCCTGCAGAGTACAAATATATCTCCCCAGCCATATTCAGAGGTTATCCTCACAAGAGTTTAACTGGGTTATCCTCAGCAAGTTGCAACTGAAATACCATCCCCAGCGAAGTTCTTTCTATCCCCAGCGGAGTTCATCATCCAAATTCCCAACGGAGCTTATCAACGGAATCCCCAGCGGAGTTTATCATTAAAAATCCCAGCAAAGCATCTCTTCCCCACAGAGTAATTCCCCGCAGAGTAATCTCTTCACCAGTTTATTCCCCAACGAAGTTCTTTTCTCCTGCAGGTTTATTCTCCCAATCATCTTCGTTAATCATCCCCAGCGGAAACGAGGAACTCAACTCTATTCTCCAGCAGCGCCGGGATTTATTTTCCCGGACGAAAATACATTCATAAACATCTCACACTTCATACTTCCTGTTTACACACGTGATAAAGTGCATACGACACGATCTCATTTATTTATTAGAACATCATGACATCATGCATTTCATACATCATGACATTGCATACAGCTAACGTTTTACCTTTTTCAGGAAAAGGTCAATCAAAAGATGGCTACCATCAACCTTTTTTAGGTCCCAGGTGAATACCTGTAACAAGCCAGGAAAATATCTGTGGACGACTGATTGTAGATCAATACCTGTAACAAGCCAGGAAAATTATCTACATGAAGAGATTGAAGATCAATACCTGTAACAAGCCAGGAAGACTTTCTTTCTCAAGTCAGAGATCAATACCTAAAACCAGCCAGGACAGATATCTTCTTGACCAACCTTTTCAAGTTCCAGATTAATACCTGTAACAAGCCAGGAAATTATCTGCATATAGAGATTGAAGATCAATACCTGTAACAAGCCAGGAAGACTTTCTTTCTCAGGTCAGAGATTAATACCTGAAACCATCCAGGACAGATATCTCATTGACCAACCTTTTCAAGTTCCAGATTAATACCTGTAACAAGCCAGGAAATTATCTGCATAAAGAGATTGAAGATCAATACCTGTAACAAGCCAGGAAGACTTTTTTCTCAGGTCAGAGATTAATACCTGAAACCAGCCAGGACAGATATCTCTTTGACCAACCTTTTAAAGTTCCAGATTAATACCTGTAACAAGCCAGGAAATTATCTGCATAAAGAGATTGAAGATCAATACCTGTAACAAGCCAGGAAGACTTTCTTTCTCAGGTCAGAGATTAATACCTAAAACCAGCCAGGACAGATATCTCCTTGACCAACCTTTTCAAGTTCCAGATTAATACCTGTAACAAGCCAGGAAATTATCTGCATAAAGAGATTGAAGATGAACACCTGTAACAAGCCAGGAAGACTTTTTTCTCAGGTCAGAGATTAATACCTGAAACCAGCCAGGACAAATATCTCCTTGACCAACCTTTTCAAGTTCTAGATTAATACCTGTAACAAGCCAGGAAATTATCTGCATAAAGAGATTGAAGATGAACACCTGTAACAAGCCAGGAAGACTTTTTTCTTGGGTCAGAGATTAATACCTGAAACCAGCCAGGACAAATATCTCCTTGACCAACCTTTTCAAGTTCCGGATTAATACCTGAAACCAGACAGGACAATTATCTACTTGACCATAATGAAGCAACCCTACATCGGTTTCTTCTTATCTCCAAGATGAAGTTTTTACGCAGACTCATCATCAGGCAACCCTACACCGGTTCCTTATCAATTTCAGATGAAGTTTATCACGGACTCATCATCAGGCAACCCTACACCGGTTCCTTATCACTTCCAAGATGAAGTTTTACACGGACTCATCCTCAGGCAACCCTACACTGGTTCCTTCTCTTTCCAAAATGAAGTTTTACACGGACTCATCACAAAGTAACCCTACACCGGTTCCTTCTCTTTCTAAAAATGAAGTTTTACACGGACTTATCACAAAGTAATCTTACCCAGGTTCCTCCAGAAGTTTTACATGAACTCATCCCAAAGTAACCTTACCCAGGTTCCTCTAGAGGTTTTACACAAACTTATCTCGAAGTAACCTTACCCAGGTTCCTCCTTATAATTTCCCGACGTAGTTTTACCCAAACTCCTTGCAAAACAACCTTACACAGGTTCCTTCCTTCCAAGATGCAGTTTCACACGGACTCATCATCAGTCAACCCTACACAGGTTTCCCTCTTTCCAAGATACAGTTTCACACGGACTCATCATCAGTCAACCTTACACAGGTTTCCTTCCTTCCAAGATGCAGTTTCACATGGACTCATCATCAGGCAACCATACACAGGTTCCTTCTTTCAACTTAAGAAGTTATGATTCAACAAACAATCTCCGGGTGGCATCTTTAAGCCCATCTCCAACAACTTCCTATCACATCTCCAGATGGCATCTATAAGCCCATCCTCCTATCCAAAAATCTCCAAATGGCATCTGTAAGCCCATTCCTGACATCACATTGCTGATACTACACCATGCGAGTGCAAATTTCTGGGCACTTTAGTGTTCAATCATCTTCCACCTTCGGATCACGAAAGGCACGCAAGCTAATCTATATCCTTAGATTTAAGAAGATTGAACAGGGGCAACTGTTTTACCCCAAAATTTTCCCTCCCATATTCCTCAAGATTTGTCAAGAATGATCTTCAAATTGCTCAAGATTGCTCAAGGGTTGTACAGTCAAAACACCTCCTTAGGCAGTCAATCCAAAATTAGGGTTTTGGTTCTTTCAAGGAATTTGGGGTTTTCAATGGTTCAATCAAGTCTCATAGGCCTTTATACATTCTCAAGCACCTACATGTCAAGTTTCAAGGCTCACAGTGCCAATTTGCACAGTCAAAGGCTCCATTTGATCTACAGTCAACTGCAAGGGCAAAATGGTCATTTTGTAGTCAAAAGTCAGATTTTTTGTCAACATCCTCATTTTGAGTTCACAATCATCATTTGATCAAGCCTTGATCATGATCCCACAAGAATAGCTCAAAAATCATCAAAGATGCAAAAGTTACTATTTTTGGACAGCAAAAAAGTCAACTGTACTTTGACAAGGGCATAACTTTTTCATGGTTTATCAGAAAAATTCTATCCAAAGCTCATTTTAAAGAGGATGAAATTTCCTACAATCCATTTTCACACTCCAAGATCAAGAAATGCTCTCATAAAATGTTACAAATTTTTACATTATAGGTCAATTTCAAAAGTTAACAAAAGTACACTTTGAGTCAAAGGCCATAACTTGAGATTGGTAAATCCAAATGACATGGGACCAAAAGCATTGGTTATAGGACTTCAAGGGCTTTCCTAAATGTCCAAGAACATGGTCATATGATCAAAATTGAGCAAGTTGTACATTGGAGAAGTTGGGAAATTTTCATGAATTTGCAAAAGTCAACTATCCTCAAAACTTCAATTTTTGACAAAAGGGCCCACTTTTTTCCATTTGATTCAGCCTTGTCATGCCACACACGTGTCCCATCTTTAATTTCATGCCCAAACATTTATTTTTCTATTTTATTTCATTTTTATTGATTTAATTCATTATTAATCAATATTAAATCAAATAAAATCCAAAAATTATTGAAAAGGGATCTTTGTGATTTGTACAGCTTGCAAACATCATGTGCCAACCAACCAATTCGTGCTAGGGCTTATTTGTGCACAAAATCTTAGATTTGGCCATATTTGGAAAGTTTGTCAATGGTGAAAAAAGTGCAAACCTAATTCTTGAATATACATGGATTAAGGCCCAGCTCTTGACCAAATTCAATTCTCATATATGCACACAAGCCTCCTAAACCGAAAAGAGGACCTAAGAACTGTGAAAACGGCCATACAAAAACTGAAAAATTGTTGGAAAAGGGGGAGATCAAGAACGATATTGGAGGCGTTTTCAGACAAAAAGAAGAACGTAGTTCCCTTCCTTGCCATCCACTGAAGCTAAAGCGATCAAAACCATGTCCTGAAACCACCTACAAAGCGCTGTAAGTCCTTGCGAACTAGCCCCTGAACAAGAAATCGAAACTTTCAATTCTTGCACTTTTTCTTCAAAACATTGGCATATTCATGTTTATTGTTTGATTTCTAACATGACTACAATAGTCGGTTTTGTTTTCATGCCCTATATTGTGGTACCCGATTCTAGGGTTCATATGCTTGCTTTTTAGGTGTTTTCGATACAGGGAAAATTGGCCACAATAATTGGTATAAGAGTGATCAGGAGGCAGAGAAGAGATCAGCCATGGCCTTAGATGGCATTTTCATAGCCTAGGGTGGATTATAAGATGAGGCCACGGATTTTGTTACTGACTAGAATCCGCAGGAAATAAACCAGGTGGTTCAAGGAAGAAGATGACCATGCGTCCTCTTCCCACTGGTCAATTCAAACAGCGCGCCATTTTTTTTATTTTTTCAGCATGTTAATTGTTTATTGCATATAATAATCAGGTTTTGTTTTGTTAACAAAGAAGCGCCACAGCTCAGTTGGTGGATGCACTATTGTATAGTCCATTGGGACCTGGGTTCGAATCCTAGGTCCCCCAAATATTTGTTACAATTTTTCCTTATGTATTCGTGTGCAACTTTCAAAAGGGAGTCCATCATGCGCTCTTCTCCAGATGCTGGCCAAGTGGCTTCAAAGTAAATCCAGTGGTCATGAACGAGGGACCACCATGGTCTCAGGTCAACGCGTGCCTAGGGAATCCAGACAGGTCGAAAAGGCTTGCAGCAATTGGGCCTTGAGAATTCCAAATACACCTCCAAAGTTGGGCCCAGACCCCCTGGGTTTGCCTTTTTATTTTCTTTCATTTACACTTTTTTTATTTATTTGATTTATTTTCTTAATTTAATTACTAACAAAATAATTAACATTTTCATAATAAAAATCAAAAAAATACAAAAACATTATTTTTATTAAATTCATCACTTTTATTATTTTTGTGAATAAATAATTTAATTGATTTAGTTTTTTTAATTAGGCATAATTTTAACCTTTTTTCACAAAATAAAATTAATGTAGAATTATGGTTTTAAATAACTCTTGACCATTTTATTATTTTTCCTTAAATAACAAAATAACCAAAAATATTTTCTTTTAGTTAATTAATTCAATTATTAATTTAGACTAATTTCTTTAATTCAAAAAATAACCAAAATATGCTTTATTAAACAAAAAGGGTCAAAACCCTAAAAAACCATTCGATTCAATTTTTTCTCGCATATGATTTATTTGATTCGTATTTTTATCCATATAATTGTAATTGCTCCGAGGATGTAATAGGTTAGTTTTATTTTCCGCAACTATTAACTGCTAGATGTATGCTAACTAGGCTATGCATGACAAGATTTCTCTTAACTTAAAATCAACCATAGCTCACCATAACATGTACAAAGATAACATCACTGAAATTGACACATTTGCACATATCACTCCTAGGGTACGCCTCGCTTGGTTGCCTCGGAAAACAATGGTCATGTCCCTCAAACGTAGGGATATCTTAGCAAAAGACCCTCAATCTAAAAGTCATCATAAAGATCATGGTCCCTTACTGTCCCTCGAGTTTCCTACGAGAAATGATCTAGTCCCTCGATGTTGCCTACGAATATATGATGACGGTCCCTTCGAAATGCTAAGGTATCCTTACATGTTGCCTTCAATGACCATGACGTCCCTTAATCGAATTGACCTGAAAACTCCAACGACGGTGCTACCTACTTCTCAATAGTGGGATAGCACTGTCTAAAGGACATTTACACAGTATAATTCCTTTTGAGTAGGTAGAGGTTCTTAGGTACTTGCTCTTTCAAAACAAAACAAATTTTCCGCACTTACACTTTTCAAACAAAGTTTTCAAAAATGCTTCATACACTCTTGAGGACAGAAACAAGAGTTAAATCGAAGTTTTCAAACAAAAACTTTTCCAAAACCCACAAACACAAGAAAAGCAAAACTTTTGAAAACATAGTGAGCAAGTACCTAAGAGCCCGTGGATAACCACGGATAGAAAGGGTGCTAACACCTTCCCTTTCTATAATCTACCTCCCGAACCCGAAAAACATCTCAAAAGGAATTTTTTTGTGCTTTTGTCCTTTCCTTGTTGGATAAAATAAAAGACGGTGGCGACTCTTGCTTACCGCGACATTTTGCAAAAACAAACGCAAATGCGAACCAACATTAAAAAACAGTCAGTTCTATTTCCACCGATCACATACCCAAACAAAACCCTTGAATATAAAGCAGGCAAAGCAAAAAAAGAAAGCAATTTTAAAATGACCTAGATCCTAAGGTGTACCCCACTTATTTCATATTCCCCAGCAGAGTCGCCAGTTCTGTGATACGGTGGCAGAACCGATTGTTAATATTGGTTTGCGTTTGTATTCACAAATGTTACGGTAAGCAAGAGTCGCCACCGACTTTTATTTCATCCAACAAAGGAAAAGTAAAAAGAATAGAAAAAACCTTTTTCGAGATGTTTCTGACGATTTCTAATCGCGAGTCATTGCTAGGGTATCCCTACATTCGAGGGACGCGACCATTATTTTCGAGGCAACCAAGTGGGGCACACCCTAGGAGTGAACATGTGCGAGTGTATTTTTTCAATTAATTATCTTTGCACAATTAGGGTTTTCTACTGTATTAATCATTTATCTTTCACATGCAATCCTATTGTCCATACATCTAATAGTTAAATAGTTGCGGAAATTAAAAGAAAGAAATTAAAACCCTAACTATTACAAGGCTTTGGGGGAGGGGATTACATATTCAAAAACCCGGGAAAAAGAAAAATATTAAACCTAATTTAACTATTACAACTTGGGAACAGTTACAATTTTAATAAGAATAAAAAAATAAGGACGCGCGCGACGAAATAAATATGAAAATGAAGTCGAGGTCCTAAAAAAAATCTAATCAATTAAAAGGAAAATATTTTTTGTATTTTTATTATTGAGAAAAATATTTTAAATTTTAACCTAAATTTAATTAATTAAAGAAACATTTTTTGATATTTTATTGAGAAAGTTAAATATTTATGAATTAAACCTAATTTGTCTAATTAATTTTAATTATGAAAACAAACAAATCAAAATTAATTAATTTTCCAAAATAAAACTTATTTTAATAAAACCTAATTCTACATTTTTTTATGATTTTTTCTGATTTTAAAATAAAAAAGTGATTTTGTAAAACAACCAATAAATAAATACTATTAAAGAAAAGAAATAAAAAAAATAAGAATGAGCCTGATATGATGAGCAATTAAGGGGATGTGATGCCAAATTCCTTGTTAGGCCCAAAGCTGGAGGCCTAGAGCCTGCGCTTGGTCCCATACATTCACTCTTCTAATGGTTCATGGTGGTCCCTCAAAGCTGGAGCGTGAGATCTGTATGATGATGGATCTTAGGGATGGGATCTGGGGTGCGCGGTGGATGCTAGGCATTGAGATACGCTGGATCTGCAAGAAATTGTTCAGAAAATAAGAAAATGTTTGGACCTGGGATCGAACCCAGGTCCCTTGCTTCACATGCCTATACTCCTTGCCATCTGCGATGTAATGCTTATCTGGTAATATAATAGACAAACAATATTATAACAACTATGCTTGTCTTATGCTTGAAAAACACGCGCAAATTTAAATTGGCCAGTGGTTGGCTGCCACGCCATCTTCTTCTTCCCTGGACTGTGGCTTTAGACACCAACCCTTTTACCTACAGACGCCCATTGTAGCTACAACCCTGCGTTATTCAAAAATCTAGCACAAGCAATATAAATTTCATTAAAGACCATGAATCAACTGGGCTTGAAGCCCTGAACATCACGGTGTCCACGCCTAGCCCTAATTTTTGATGTAGAAGGAAGCCCTAAAACGAGCTCAGAAACCCTAAGAATGGCAAACCATGATTCCTGCACTTAAAACTCAATTAAGCGATTCAGCAAGCATCGAGACTTTGTAATAAACAAGAATGTATGATTGAATTTCATCAAAAAAGCATGTATGCACGTAATCAAAAATAAAAAATAGTTGGATAACAGGGTTGCAGATTTTATGATTCAATGTGTTTTGGTGCGTGCAAAAGGTGCAGTTAGCTTTAGGAGATTCCCAGGAACGTGTTGCAACCCTTAAATCTCCTTGAGGATGGTTGTAATATGGAATTCAATCTCATATTTTTTTGACAAAAGTGCACTATGTTTTTGGCCGTTTCACACGATTTCTTCTCTCCCTTATGCCTTGGATTTGTTGTGTATATGTACCTCTTTGAATTAGGTTAACAAAAAAGCTTCAAATCCTTGTCAATTATTAAGATTTGATTTCATTCCAACCTTGCATTATTTCTTTCCAAATCAAGCTAAATCTTTCCATTCTCACTCCAATCAACCTTGGCATGATTTGATTCTTTTTTGGAAGTATAAAGGGATTGCATTTCATTCAAAATCATAACAAAAACAAATCTTCTATATTTTACATCATTTATTTGATTTAATTTGATTTTTAAATGATTAACATCAAAATAAATTAAAAAAATAAAGTCAATAAAATATGGAAAAGTGTTTTGGTCGTGGACATTGTTAGAGGTAAGATGCAAGCATAAAAAATTAGGCCCATTTGGTAAAAAAATGCAATTTTGAGCATTATTGACTTTGGGCAAATTTCCAAAATAGGCCAACTTTGACAATGCATATCTCTCTCAATTTTGACCTTAAGAGGGTGTCCTTGGACTTTTTAGAAATCTTAGGGTATCCCCTAAGCAACTTATTTGGTTTCATCTTAATTGAATCTTCCATGTTCATGTAAGGAGCTTTGACCCAAAAGGTGTTTTTGTTGACTTTTTGGAATGACCTATAATGTTTGAATGCATATCTTTTGATGAGTGCATTTCTTGAACTTGAGGGTTGAAGATGAGTTGTAGGGAATTGTATTCTCTTCAAAATGAGCCTTGGATGAGAAATTTCTGATAAAGTATGAGAAAGTTATGCCTGGTCAAAGTTTGGTTGACTTTTCCTAAGAAACCCTAATTTAGCAACTTTTGAGTTTTGATGAATTAGGAGCATTCCTTGGGGAATCATGGTCAATCCTTGATCAAATGATGGATACCACTTCAAAATATTGATGTTGACCAAAAATATTGAATTTTGACTATATGTGGGCCACAATTGACTTTTGACCTAATACATTTGATTTTCAAGCATCTGAGCAGTTGACCGAGAAAACTTCTTGTGCAAGGCTTGAAATTTGACATGGATGTCTTGATAACATTTTAGGACTATGGAGAGCATATGAGCCCTTTGGAGCTCACCCATCTTGATGAAAATGGAAACCCTAACTAGAGGTTCATTGCTTTAGGAGAGAGTTTGTCTGGTCGACTTTTGGGCATTTTTGAGCAAGTTAAGTGTTGTACCCCAAAATTTGCCCTCTCATTTTATCAAGATTTTCCTCACAAGACTCGTTGGATTCAAGACCAGATTAGGGTTTGCTCAGCTCAAGACATCTCCTTGCATTGATGACCTGAAATTAGGGTTTCAGTTTGCACAAGGATTTTTGGATCATCAATGCTTAATGTGACTTTCATACACCATCTTGGACCCCTAAGATTGCCCATACCAAGTTTCAAGCCTTGAATCACATTTTTGCCCAATCAATTAGACAGTTGACCTAAAAATCAGTTGTATTGGGGAAAAAGTTAACCATGGCCAATTTACAATCAAACTGAATAATTTTTTATCCACAACAACATTATAGGCTCCTATGTACCATTTGATCAAGTTTGGATCACAACTCCTCAAGAAATTTGATTAGATCATCAAAAGGGCAAAATGGTCAAAATTAGGGTTTTGACTGAGAAAGGGCAATTTCTGATTTTTAACCTAGCCAATGGCAAATTGGATTAAATAATGATTTCAAGGACTCACTAGCATCATCTTGACCTAATCACATAGTTCAAAAGATCTCAAATGCATAGGATTGACAGATGAATTTTCCAATCAACTGATAAAAAATCAACTGTACACTGAAAAGTCAAACTTTGACTTTTTGGTCAAAATCAAGTGCCAAGGGTCATAATTCATCAAAACATGTCAAAGTGTGAAACTTGTTGACCAAGAAACCTAATTTTGAAAATTAGGGTTTTAATTTGATATTTTTCATAACTTAGAATTTTTCTAAGTTATGGAAATTTCTTATTTTTTCCCAACTTTCCACAACTTTTTCACCATGATGCAATTGGATTCAAAGAAAACTTCCAACATGAAAGTTGTAGTTCTCCATGAAATCTACAACTTTGATTCAAAAAGTTTTCCAAAAATATGCTTAGATCTCAAGTTATGATTTTGTGAATAAGGGTCCATAAACTTTTTAACTTAGTGAAATTTTGCCCTAGTTTAGGCAGATTTTTTATCTAACTTCATGGCAACTTTTCACCTAGTTCCAAGAGGAATATAAAAATTCATTTCAAATATGGATTCTAGAGCATGTTACAAGTTTTCCAAAATTTCCAAGAACTCTCCAGGATCATTTATGGTTAGGGAGAATCGAAGAAAGGAAAATGGCAATTTATCACTTTTGTTCAAGGCATTTTTCACAATGGTTCAAGTTGCAAATCTGTCCTAGCATGCTTGTACTTGTTATTACAGATCTTAATCCTTTCTACACTCCATAATTGAATGCTAACACATTGGATAATGGTCTTGTTCTGACTTTTGAAGCATTGCACAATGAATTAATCCAAAAATGGCATAAAGTTCATAATACTACTTTGATAAAGCTTGCTTTTTGCAACTTTGCAAATCTTGAGACATGGACCTGATCTCTTGTTGCAAACAAGATCCACAAACATCATAAAAAGTTTACCAACTCTATGTAGTCCATAAGCTAGCAAGTACAAGCTTTTGTATTGCCACTTCCAACTTTTCTTCAAAAGCAAGAAACTTGTAAAAGTCAATACAACTCATCCATCTGATAAAGGCAAGCCTTGGCATCATTTGAAACGACTTCAGAACCTTGTAACAAGCCAATACACGAATTGCTAACATCCCAAACACTCTCAAACACCAAAATCACACTTTTCTGCCCAAACAGGGCATCATCTGCAGAACCTTGGCCAATTTGAAATTTGCTCGTGCGTTTTGCTTTGTAACACTTCAAACATCTTCCCTACATCACACCTAAACTATCCAGGCCCTTGTCTTGCAACTGTGTGCCCTGTTTCAAGCTTCACCATTTCCATTTTTGAAGGTTCCAAGTTGACTTCTACAGGGAGATTCAAGCATCTACAAGGCAAACTGAGCATTGGAAAAGCTTGAGGGAACTTCAAGCAAGCTCACACGACCTTCAGTCCTCACTCAAAGTCCCCATATTGCCATATCCAAACTCAACTGAACAAGGTCAGAAATTAGGGCCATTAAAATTCTCCTTGGTCTTTGTGAGTTAGGTCATGTTCTTTATATCACTGGAATCGTGAGATCTTAAGCTACATTTTTCATGTTATAAGTTTTTGATTTTATGCAAAGAATAGCAAGAACATGATTTGAAGGCAGAACGCGCGCGTTTGGTGTTGTCTGGAGGTCAGGGATGAAGCTAGCTGGGCCTAGCGCCTTGGGCTTGCTACTTTTCACACCCCTCATTTTACTTTTGCACCCCCTGACTTATTATTTTTATATTTTTGTATTTTCTTGCATATTTTATATTTTTGACTTTATTATTTTTTTTCTGAATATTAAAAAATCCCAAAAATATTTTCTTAATTTTTTGCATTTTTTTTATCTTATTTTTTGCATATAAAAATATTTTTATTTTAATAAATAGAAATCATTTTCTTAAAATAACTTGTAAATAATATAAAAATATCATACATTTTTATTTTATTATTTTTCACATTTAAAATATTATTTTCATACATATTTCAATTTTTTAAAACATTTTATACATATTATTATTTTTCTTGAACAAAAATGAATAAAATGAATAATATAGAATATATTTTCTTTTAAACAAAAATTAGGGTTTTTCACCCTTTCAAAAATAATCATAATATTTTTTCTTATGTTAGACTTAAATAATTTATTTTTCACATACATAAAAATAAATACAAAAAAACATTTTTGCATACATAGCTTTTATTTGCATATTTAAATATTTGTTTATTTATTTATTTGTACAATAAATTCAATTGGGTTGTAATAGTGAATTAGGGTTTTATTTTGTGCAAATATCCCCATTCAAAACTTGTATCCCCCCTCTCATAATATTGTTGTAATACTTTAGATTTACTTTACGCAATTTATCGCATTATATACATGTTTAGTAAATTAGGGTTTGTATGATAAGACAAAATCAAACAAATAGCATGACCTAAATACAAGACAAAATGCATGAAAAATGACAACACATTGCACACAAGCACCCCTAGGGTTTCATCCACTTGGTTGCCTTAAAATAAATGGCCATGGTATGCATGCTAGGTATCTTGGCAAAACAAAACAAAACAAAAGATCATAGTCCCTCAATGATGCTATCAAAAGGTTGCCTAAACAAATATGATCTTAGTCCCTAAAACTTGCTAACATACTTGGCACCATTGCTATCATGGTCATACGATGACCCATGCCCGTCCCGTTTAACATCCAAAGATAGGGTTTTTTACCAAAGCAATGGTAAATCAACAATGTCAAAGGAATAAAAATATACAAGAAAGACTTTTGAGTAGGTAGATGCTTCTAGTTACTTGATCAATTTGCAAACCATCCTTGCTATTTTCAAACAAACACACACACAATTTCAAAACATTTTCAAACAACTTTCAAAATATTGAAACATTTTTCAAAAGACAAACATCTTTGTATACATTCTTACGAACGAGAATCATTACAAAGATTGCCTAAACGATGGCCTCTTTTCAAAATATTTTCAAAAACCACACAAAGCACCATTTCAAACAATTGGAAAAGCAAAGCAAGTGATCTAAACAAGTAACTAAGAGCCCATGGAAAACCATGTATGAAAAGGGTGCTAGCACCTTCCCTTTTCATAATCTACCCCCCGAACTCAAGAAAACATCTCAAAGGTCTTTCCTGTGCTTTTTGACCTTTCCTTTTGGATAAAATAAAATTCGGTCGCGACTCTTGCTAAACCGAAACATTTGCAAACACAAACGCAAAACCTTAAGTCAGTTCTCCCACCGTATCACAAAACTGGCGACTCTGCTGGGGAATGACATATAAAAGTGGGGTTACCTTAGGGTTTTAGATCACCTTTACATGCTTATCTTGCTTGACTTGTTTGCTTTACACTTTGGTTCTATTGTTTGGGTTTGAATCATCTACCCGGATTTGGGAAACATTCATAGGTAAATAGCAATACATTGTGGAAACTGTGCGGGGTATACCGACACGGTCTAAGCAATAGCTATGTTAGTGCGGCATATTTGTGGGTACCGGTATCCTTTGAGTCAATCAAAGATAATACGGGGCCGCTGAGTGATGTTATGAAGCACTAATGAACTTTTAGAACCTTTACTTGACCAACTTGGCCTTTTAGGATGTAGTGAGATGACCGGCTTTGGTGCAGTCCAAAGTTGGTAGATACTCGATACTACACTCATTGAGGGTTGGTTCCTTAGAATATTTCAGTCGCCAGTAAAGAGGCTGAATTGAAACAATGAACAAGGAAACAATCCAGTGATATTGAGCTCCTTAGAACCCGGTTACTATTTACTAGGACAGGTTGAGCCAACTAAACTTCAAGAGGGTACTTACCTATGAAACCCCATGCAAGCCTAAACTAGGAACTTGTGTGATTTTCTTGTACATATATACTTGTGCATAACATCATGGACATCATGAAGCATCATATGCATCCACTAACAATTTCAAGGATTTCGGAATTTCATCTTTGTTCCTGTTTTGTAGGTTATGGAATCACTTCGCAGGAAAACTATCTAAGTCAACCTTGTAAGAATTCCTCCTCAACTTAAGGAGCTAGCTTCAAGGATTCCTGAGAACTCTCCATTCACCGAGAGACATGGTCTCCTTCTCAACTTAGTCACTTCCAACACAGAGGAAGACATGATGAAAGTTCTTTTCCAATTCTTTGATCCTTTGCATCACTGCTTCACATTTCCTGACTACCAGTTTGTGCCCACTTTGGAGGAATTTTCTCAACTCTTGAGGATTCCTATTCTCAATCAACTACCCTTCAACGGTACGGAAATAGATCCAAGGCCAGAAGAGATTGCTCAAGCCTTTCACTTGCACTCATCTGATGTCACAACACATTGGGAAACTAGAAGTGGTGTCAAAGGCTTCTTGGAAAAGTTCTTGTTTGAGAAGGCCCAAAGCTACTGGAATTCTTTGGACCTACAAGCTTTTGAGGAGATTGTAGCTCTTCTCATCTATGGGATGGTCTTGTTCCCTAACCCTGACCAACTCATAGATGTGAGTGCTGTCAAAATCTTCATGGCTCGCAACCCGGTGCCTACATTTCTTGGAGATATCTTGCACTCTTTTCACACTCGAACAATGAGGACAAGAGGTGTTCTCATGCGTTGCATTCCTCTACTGGCAAGATGGTTTATTTCTCATCTTCCCCAATCAGTCTTGAAGAATGAGCAAGGTTTGAGGTGGTCACAACGATTGATGACTCTTACACATTCAGATGTTCATTAGTGTTCTCGATCCATAGAAAATGTTATCATCATCGACCGTTGTGGGGAATTCTCTAATGTCCCTCTACTTAGAATTAGGGGAAGCATCACCTACAACCCCTGCTTGGCTCTAAGACAGTTTGGTTATGCCCGAAGGGATGGCCCACATGACATGCTGATTCCAGACTTGGTTTTTGACTTCGACAACAATGATCAAGGACTTCGACAAAGGTTTATCCGAGCTTGGAGAATTCCCAACAAGGTAGACAGTAAGACCTTGGGACACAAGAATTCCATCCCTCTTGAGCCTTACCTCAAGTGGGTATGAACCCGCACCCAAAGTCTTATGATGCCTTACCCCTCTATTATCCCAGTGATTATAGAGCCTATTATGGAAGGAGAGGTTCCATACACCCTCCTACATCCTCACATGCCAACATCACTCGAAGATCTACAAAGGAGTTGGATACAGCTCAAGGGAGAACGCGATACTTTTGAAGCCTAATTCTACGCAAGCGAGAAGAAGGTTTTGGAACTTACTTGGTTACTTCACGAAGAGCAGACTCTCAACACCTACATTGCACCAAAGAGGATGCACAACGTCTTCTTATCTTATAATTTTGTACTATTTTGCCCTAGGGGAATTGATGTAAACAAATTCTATTTTATTAATATAAAGTTTGTTCCTTTTTGCTTAACACAAATTTGAATTTTCTAAATCCTTCAAAGCATTACATGAATACATATCATTCATCATATGCATAAACAAGTCTTCACACCAAGTTTCCTCATCTCTCTGCTGTTTATTACAGCAAGATGGATATTGAACAAACGGTCAAAGAATTGCAAGCTCAAAATTCACAATTTCAACAGCTACTCTTGACCTTGGCCAAGGGGCAGGAGGAGCTCAAAACTCTGCTAGAGAAGGAAAAGGAGAAAAAGAAGAAGAAGCGAGCTGGTGTAGCTATATTGGGCAAAAGGTTTGAAGGTCAAGCCAGACGGACTTTGGATTTTCCATCTACCTCTGAGGAAGGAGAGAGAAAAGGTAAAGAGACTGCAGTGCCATCTGAATCTGAAGTTGAAGAAGAGGAAGATGAGAACTACTCAGAACAACAGTATCCTCTGGCCAATGAAAACAAAAACTTAGAAGAGCGTCTAGCTGCTATGGAGATACAGAGAGTGCCTGGGCTGGACTTTGAAGAGTTAGGGTTGGTATCTGGAATAGTAATCCCTCCTAATTTTAAGGTGCCTCTTTTTGCTAAGTATGATGGGTTGTCTTGTCCCAAGATGCACCTACGATCTTATGTCAGGAAAATTCAACCATATTCTTCTGACAAAGACCCTATGGGTTCACTTTTTCCAGGACAGTTTGTCGGGAACACGGCTTGATTGGTTCTACCAGTTGGAGAGTTCTGATGTGAATAATTGGGAAGACTTAGTAGCCGCCTTCTATAAACAATATCAATACAACACCGAATTGGCGCCAACTCGTACTCAGCTACAGAGTATGGCTATGGCTACCAATGAGGGCTTCAAAGACTATGCCTAGAAATGGAGGGATTTAGCTGGAAGGGTGCAACCACCTATATCTGAAAGAGAGCTAGTGGACATGTTCTTGGGGACTCTGTCAGGTCCTTTCTTTAATCACCTAATTGGAAGCTCCTCTACAGGTTTCACTGAGTTGATTCTAACTGGCGAGAGGGTTGAAGCCGGTATTAGAAGCGGAAAAATTCAGAAAGATGTGTCTACCTCTACTGCTGCCAAAAAGCCCTTCACTGGTAAAAAGGAGGTGTATGTTGTCTATGCCCCGAGAAATCAGGTAAGAACCGAATGACGACCAACTGTGGGGGCCGTTATGATTCAGAAGTATGCTTCAGACCAGCCGAGGAACAATCAACCTAGAAATGATCAGTCGAGGAATAACCAACAAAGGGTGGAAAGGTCTGTAAGGAAATTCACCAAGATAAACATGAATCCTGCTCAAGTCTTACCACATCTCTTGAAGTTGAATTTGGCCATGCTGAAAGAGGCCCCTAAAAATCCTAATACTTCATCTCCACACTACCATCCGAATTCCAGGTGTGCTTACCATTCAGAAAGTCCAGGGCACGACACCAACAATTGTTGGGCCCTGAAGAACAAGATTCAAGATCTGATTGACGCAAAGGAAGTTGAATTTGAAGCTCCTGAAAAGCTAAATGTTATCTCTGCTCCAATGCCTAGGCATGGACACAATGCCAGTGCTGTGGAAGAAGATCTGTTTGTTTCTACTGTGGATGAATTGATAACTACTCTCCTAACCATCAAGTTGAATCTGTTGAAAGCTGGGGTGTTCCCAGGTTGTGACCAAGATTGCCATGCTTTCCTATCCTCCCCATTTGACTGTCCTCTATTGAAGAAAGGAATCCAACATTTGATTGATAACAAGGAAATTTTGTTTGAGAAAGCTCCTGTCTCACCCATTCCAATTCCAGAAGTTTCAATAATAACCATATACGCCAATCCTTCCAGGGTTCCTAAAAAACCCGTTAGGATTACATCCGCTCCTATGACTACTTCGTTGAAGATAACAATGCTCGGGCCAGCCCCATACAAATCCGATAAAATGGTATCATGGAACTATGGTGGAGAAATCTACTACCATGGTGTCAAACAGATTAAACAGACTGCCGAAGACGAAAGCTCTGAAGAAGACAATCCTGACATCAGTAACATTGCTGGAACAAGCAAAATTACTTGTAGTGGAAGAATTTTCTCTCCAGAGATTGCGCCACCAAAAGAAGTCTCTGGACCCATGGTCATTCCAAAGATTACATCCATACCAGTGATTACACCTGCAAGTGTATCCGCCAACAATGACAACACAATTCCCATCCATATTTCCGATGCTGAGAAAAAAGGAAAGAATGTTCAAGAGGAGCCTGTCTTGATGAAGGCTCAGTCATTAGTCATTCCTGAAACATCCCAGAAAGAGATGGAAGAGATTCTGAGGATCATTAAGAAAAGTGATTATGATGTTGTTGATCAACTAGGGCAGACCCCCTCCAAAATATCTATGTTAGCCCTGTTACTGTACTCTGAGGCACATGCCAAAGCTTTGGTCAAGTTTTTGAAGACGGCTCACGTGCCACAAGAAACCTCTGCTGATCAATTCCAAGAGTGTGTAGCCAGTCTAACAACTGACAATGGCCTGGGTTTCTCCGATGCTGACTTGACCTCCAAAGGGAGAAAACATAATGATGCACTACATGTCTCGGTGGAGTGCAGAGGAACCACCCTAGCTCATGTTTTGGTTGATATTGGGTCGTCTTTAAATGTCTTGTCGAAGAAAGCCTTGGATAGACTGGATTGTGAAGGTCTAACCCTGAAACCCAGCAACATCATTGTGAGAGCATTTGATGGCTCTAAAAGGATGTTCCATGGAAAGGTGGACATCCCAATCAAGGTGGGTACCCAGACGTTCAATTCAACATTCTATGTGATGGACATCCGTCATTCCTACTCTTGCCTGTTGGGACGCCCCTGGATTCACAATGTCGAAGCTGTCACCTCCACCTTGCATCAAATGCTCAAGTACCCCGTCCAAGGGAAAATCATAACTGTTCATGGCGAAGAGGAATACATGATCAGTCATCTTAATTCTTTCTGTTATATGGAATTAGATGGCGAATTCATTGAGACCCCTTTCCAACACTTTGAAGAAGTTTCTGAAGAAATAGCAGCGACCAAAGCAGTGTCTTCAACTCCTGTGATCACAAGACTTGTACCTCGGATGTCTTCTCTAAAAGATGCAAGGGCAGTAGTGGAAGAAGGCGGATCCATTATCTGGGGGCAGCTTCCCGACTTTCCTTTCAAATCAGACAAATTTGGCCTGGGATTTACCTCGACCAGTCAGAAAGCCGTGCGTCGCTCCCGTGCCGGAGGGCCACCTGTGAATATCAGCCACTAAGGGGTTAATTCTCTAGAGGATAGTGAAGAAGAGGGCAGCTTGGAAGACTGGATTTTTCTTACTATTGATGGAGGATTGTGAAACTGGGAAGTAAAAGACTTTGTTCCGATTACTTTCATACCGCAGTAATTTATCTTTTCCATTTTTGTTAGATCTGTAATAATTCACAAACAATTCTTACTTTTTCAACCTTGTGTCTTACCCGAGGCACATAGGTCCATTTGTAAGGGCCTTTATTTCATTTTCATATGTCATTTTAATGAATCATGGACGCTTTTCATATTTAAAACTTTTATGCTCATTGTCTTTCTTTTACATTTTGTTGTTTTAAGATGGCTATGCCCTTACACACACTCACACTCACAAATGCAGGTACCCTTCCACTCCGGAACCCATGGGTAACGATACTGCTATAGCCTTTAGTGATTCTGAAGACCTAGTCTACCAAGCCGAATATGAAGGTGAAGAAGACTGTGAGGTGCCAGGGGAATTGGCCAGACTTCTACAACAAGAAGAAAGAGCAATTTTTCCTCATGAGGAGTTGTTGGACACAATCAACTTGGGTACTGAGGAAGACAAGAAGGAAATCAGAGGGGGTGCCAACCTAGAGCCAAGTGTCAAGGAGCGCCTAATCCAGCTGTTGCATGAGTTTGTTGAGATCTTTGCCTGGTCATACGAAGACATGTCGGGACTCGATACAGACATTGTGGTACACCGTCTACCCACGAGAGAAGACTGTCCACCTGTTAAACAAAAAGTCCACCGCATGAGACCTGACATGTCTGAAAAGATCAAAGCAGAAGTTATGAAGCAGTTCAATGCTGGGTTTCTGGCTGTTACTTCCTATCCACAATGGGTTGCTAACATTGTGCCCGTGCCTAAGAAGGATGACAAAGTGAGAATGTTCACGGATTATAGAGACTTAAACAGGGCCAGCCCTAAAGATGACTTTCCACTTCCGCACATCGACATCCTGGTTGACAATACAGCTCAGCACAAAGTATTTTCTTTCATGGACGGATTCTCAGGCTATAACCAGATCAAAATGGCACATGAGGACATGGAGAAAACTACTTTTGTTACACAGTGGGGTACGTTCTGCTACAAAGTAATGCCATTCGGACTGAAGAATTCCGAGGAAACCTATCAACGCACCATGGTAGCTTTGTTTCATGATATGATACATCATGAGATAGAGGTCTACGTAGATGACATGATAGCCCGATCACAAACTGAAGAAGAACACCTTGATCACTTGCAAAAGTTATTTGTCAGGTTGAAGGAGTACAAGCTCAGACTGAATCCAAACAAGTGTACATTCGGAGTCAGGTCCGGTAAACTCTTGGGTTTCATTGTCAGCAACAAAGGCATTGTGGTTGATCCTGTCAAAGTCAAAGCTATACAAGAAATGCCTGCTCCTCGCACTGAGAAGGAGGTCAGAGGTTTTTTGGGACGCCTAAACTACATTGCTAGGTTCATTTCTCACCTAACATCTACTTGTGAGCCAATCTTCAAGTTGTTGAAGAAAGATCAGGTAGTTAAATGGAATGATGACTGTCAAATTTCTTTCGATAAAATCAAGGAGTATTTGCTAGAACCTCCTATCTTGATGCCACCCGTCGAAGGAAGGCCGCTAATCATGTATCTGACCGTCCTAGAGAATTCAATGGGGTGCGTGCTGGGCCAACATGACGAGTCTGGCTGAAAAGAGCATGCCATTTATTACCTTAGTAAAAAGTTTACCGACTGTGAGACTCGATACTCACTGCTCGAGAAAACTTGTTGCGCTTTGGTATGGGCTGCTCGCCGGCTAAGGCAGTACATGTTGACTCATACCACTTTGTTGATATCTAAGACGGATCCAATCAAGTATATCTTTGAGAAGCCTGCTTTATCTGGAAGAATAGCTAGGTGGCAGATGATCCTGACTGAATACGACATACAGTACACGACCCAAAAAGCCATAAAGGGGAGTGTACTAGCTAACCATCTGGCCCATCAAGCTGTCGAAGATTACCAAACCATGAAGTTTGACTTCCCTGACGAAGACATCATGACATTGGACAACATTGAAGAGATCAGACCATATGACGGACCTGAACAAGGATCCCGATGGACTCTATACTTTGATGGGGCCTCCAATGCACTTGGAAACGGTATTGACACAGTACTCATCTCCCCAGAAGGTTGCCATACTCCTTTCACAGCCAGACTCTGTTTCAACTGTACGAACAACATGGCAGAGTATGAAGCTTGCATCTTTGGACTCAAGGTTGTTGTTGTACCCCAAAATTTGCCCTCCCATATTCTTCAGAAATTGCCAAGTCAAGCTTCAAAATCTACTCAAGGGCCACACAGTCAACTATCCTCCTAAGCCAGTCAAAATTAGGGTTTTGGTTCTTGCAGGGAAGTTGAGGTTTTCAAGGGCTCAATCAAGTCCCATATGCTCATATACATTGTCAAACACCTACATGTCAAGTTTCAAGGCTCACAAGGTCAAGTTGCACAGTCAAAAACCCTAATTGCTCAACAGTCAACTGTAGGGGCAAAATGGTCATTTGGCAGTCAAAAGTCAAAATTTTTGGTCAACATCTTATTTTGAAGCCACAAACATCATTTGATCAATGCTTGATCATGATTCTTAAAGCTTGGCTCAAAAATCATCAAGATGCAAAAGTTTCTATTTTTGGACAGTTGAAAAGTCAACTGTAACTTGACCAAGGCATAACTTTCTCATGGTTCATTAGAAAAATCCCATCCAATGCTCATTTTGAAGGGGAAGACATTTCCTACAACTCATCTTCACACTCCAAGTCCAAGAAATGCTCTCACAAAAAGTTATCAATTTCAACATTATAGGTCATTTTCAAAAGTCAACAAAAATGGACTTTAAGTCAAAGGCCATAAATTGAGATTGGTAAATCAAAATGACATGGGACCAAAGACATTGGTTAGAGGACTTCAAGACCTTTCCAAAATGTCCAAGAACATGATCAAAGCTTAAAAATGGAGCAAGATATGCATTGGAGAAGTTGGGAAATTTTTGTGAAATGGCCAAAATCATTTATCCTTGAAATTTCATTTTTGACAAAAGGGGCCCACTTTTTCCACTTGAATTAACTTGGCCATGCTTCCCACGTGTCCCACCTTTTATTTCAAATTTTTTAATTAATTTTTTCATTTTTTATTGATTTTATTAGATTTAATTAATTTTAAATCTTTTAAAATCAAAGGAAAATCAAAAAGCCTAATTAAAGAAGATATTTGACTTTTATGGACCTTGAATTACCATTAAGCATGTGCCAAATTCGTGCATGGGACCAAAGAGAGCAAGAATTCAAAAATGATTCAAAAATGGAAATTTGGTTATGGAGGTTTATGGAGAATCTTGAAATTGAATGTTATGCATTATGGAGCCATAATTCCTCTTCATACACGTTGCATAAGACCTAAGCAAGTGATCAAAAACAACATTGAGAGCTAAGCTGCGCAGGAACACTCAAAGCAAACTCACATTTTTGGCCACATTTTTTGAAAACTGAAAACAGGGTTAGAGTTTGATTCAAGCCAAAACAACGATCCTATCACATTCCTGGGACATCAAGGAACCTTCCTGGATCAAGAACACAGTCCCTAACCCTTTGAATCATTGTACAGAAGTCAAGCTTTTCTCTTTTTTTTTCATAATCGTATTTCAAGATTTAGACATTTTCATTGCATATTTTTAATGGATCCATACTATATGATGTGTTCTGAAGCTAACCATCTACTTTAATTGCGTTTTTGTATACTATATGCGATTCTACCATTGATGCAGATTAGGGTTCTTGGAGGTCCAAATTGGGCGTTTTGAAAAGCGGTAAAATTAGACCACCATAGTACCATGACTGAATCAAGCATGATTGGACGATCAATAAACATATGTCGCGCCTAATTTATGAAGCCCCAGGGGCTATTCGCTATTTTCTAATATAGTGCCTACAGGGACGTTTAAAAACCGTTGCCTATGTTTGTTATATTTTCAGGAAAAATAAACCAAGGAAGAAGAAGGATGCGTGGCCATCAGTAATTGGCTAGTTCAAAATTTCGCGCTAAAACATCATTAATGTTTGGCTTTATTTTATATTGATTGTTTGATATCAAATATACAAACGCGTTGAGTGGAGCAGTTGGTAGAGTGCATCGCTGGTAACGTTCATGACCTGGGTTCGAGCCCCAGGTCCCCATCCTTTCATATTATTTTTCTTTCAAATGTTATCCTATGCAGTTTCAACACAAGGAGTGTACCATGTAGCCCACCATCCAGCCTGCCACGCGTATGTTAAGAGCAATCCCAAAGATATAATTGGAGGAGCATCATGGACTTGAGTCAAAGAATTACATGCTAGCCACGAAAGTCAATCAGGCCATGAATTTAAATGGGCCAAATTGCTAAAGACCCACCTCACAATTAGGGGGAGACCCCCTAGGTTTGCCATTTTTTTTACATTCTTTCTTTTTCATTATTTCTATTTTCTTTTAATTATTGTTTTGTTTAATTAATTTATTATTTTCATAAAAACACAAAAACCAAAAAAATCATAAAAGAACAAAAATATGTTTCATTTTAATTTAATTCATCAATAACTCCTTTTTGTAAATAAATCCCATAATTAATTTAGTTTTTAATTTTAGGTTGTTAATTTAATTCTTTTTCCCAATAACCAAAAATAATAAAAAATAGACCTTTAGCACTTTCTCTTTTTTTATTAAATATTTTTATTATAAGCATCATTAACCATTAATTTTGTAAATAAATTTTATAATTAATTTAGTTTTAATTCTAGGTTTTAACTTTAATGCGTTTTCTTTAATAAATTAAAAAAACAATTAGAACTAGAATTATTTAACTTTTAAATTCCAATTTAATTTTTCTTTAATGCCATAGATACAAAAACATGAAAAAATAAGTTCTTTCTTTTTATTTAACTTAACTATTTTAATAATTTTATTTTAATTCCTTTAAAGGGTCCAACGCCCTCGCATTTGATTATATTTTCTTTTCGCGCATTTTATTTATTTCTTTTTTTTGTGAATATAATGTAATTGCTCCAAAGCCCTGTAATAGATAATTAGACATTTATTTTCTGCACTTTATTTTAAATCGGGTCTGGATTAATTTGGCGATGTAGACCCGCGCCTTTGTAATAGCGTAGGACCTTTATCTTTTCCGCACTTTAAATTCCCGCACCTTTAACTGTTAAACAATAACATGAAAGAATGAATGCCCAAAAATAAAATAAAAACGTAGATCACCAATGCATGACAAGACAAACAATAAACTGAAAATGACACACAATTCACACACCACCCCTAGGGTATGCCTCACCGTTGCCTTGCCTCGAAAGGTGATCGTCGAGTAGAGGATGTCTTAGTAAGTCCTCATGATCCGGGAACCTGGCATGAGGGTAGCTTCTAAGATGTTTTCCCATTACTCCGGTGATCACCATGTTACCTTGTCCCTCGAAACGTGGTCGCCGACTATAGGACGTCTTAGTGAGTCCTTATGTCCCAATGATCTGGTTGCCTCAAAATAAGTTGCCTCGGAATAGTTGCCTCGGAATAAAAGATCAATGGCATGAGGGTAGCTCCTAAGATATCTTACCTTTGCTCGGTGGCCACACCGTCCCGAACCTCGAATTGACCTGAATACCTCCAACGGTGGTGCTACCTACCTCTCAATGGTGGGATGGCACTACTTTAAAGGACAATTACACAGACGAATTCCTTAGGGTAGGTAGATGACTCATGGATACTTGCTCTTTTCAAAAACAAATCAAAATACTTTTCACACCTTACACTTTTCAAAAAGCTTTCAAAACAACTTTTCAAACACTCTTGAGGACTGATACAAGAGTCGATCTGAAACTTTCAAAGAAACTTTTTCAAACCCACTCACACTTGAAAAGCAAACAAACCATTTTTGAAAACACAAGTGAGCAAGTATCTAAGAGCCCATGGATAACCATGGATAGAAAGGGTGCTAACACCTTCCCTTTCTATAATCTACCTCCCGAACCGAGAGCAATCTCTATAAGGAATTTTTCTGTGCTTTTGTCCTTTCCATTTGGAGAAAATAAAAGACGGTGGCGACTCTTGCTTACCGCGACATTTCACGAAACCAGCGTTAAACAGTCAGTTCCAGATCCAACGATCACAGAACTGGCGACTCTGCTGGGGATAATCTTTAAAGTGAGGTGTACCTTAGGACTAAGATCACTGTGTTTTCAATTGCTTTGATTTGTTTGCTTTAAATTGTGGGACTGTTTTGGGAGTTCTATAGATCCTAACCCGGATCTGGGGATACCTTCTTAGAAAGTAGCAACAAGGATGTGAGGGAACTGTGCGGGGTATACCGACATGGTTGAAGCAGTCTGCTACGTTGATGTGGCACTTTGGTGTGTACCGGTAACCCTTGAGTCAATCAAGGAGAGTACGGGGCCTCCGCGTGGTGTCTTGAAGCATCAACAGACCTTAGGAACCTTAATTGAACCATCTTGGCCTCTTTAGGGTAGTGAGATAACTACTTTGGTGTACTCCGAAGTCGGTTGATACTCGATACTACACTCAATTTAGGGTTGTTTTCTTGGGATATTTTGATCGCCAGTCAGTGGCTAAATCGAAACGATGAACAATGAAAGCAATCCAATGATATTGAGATCCTTAGAACCCGGTTACTTTGATAGGATAGGTTTGAGCCCACCAACTTCAAGAGGGTAATACCCAGACCCCATGCTGGCCTAAACTCTAAGGGTTTGTCTTGTGTGACTTGTGTGCCTTACATGTTTGCCTTTGTAAATATTTGTGGTGTGTTTAATCATAGCATCATAACATCATACACCATCATATGCATCCACTAACCATTTCAGGGGTTCGAATCTTCATCTTTGTTCTTGTTTTGTAGGACATGGAAACTATCCGCAGAAAGACAATTCAGATCAACCTTATAAGGGTCCCTCCTCAGCTTAAGGAGCTTACATCCAGGATTCCCGAGAACTCGTCATTCAGTGAAAGGCATGGTAGACTCATCAGCCTGGTCAATACCAATATTGAGGAAGAGATGGTAAAGGTCCTTTTCCAATTCTTTGACCCTCTGCATCACTGTTTTACTTTCCCGGATTATCAGCTGGTGCCTACTCTAGAAGAGTTTTCCCAGCTTCTGAAGATTCCCATTCTCAATCAACTACCCTACAACGGTACGGAAAGGGAACCAAAACTTGAAGAAGTAGCTAAAGCATTATGCCTACAACCATCTGACATCAAGGGGCATTGGGAAGCCAGAAATGGTATCAAAGGATTCTTGGCAAAGTTTATGTTTGAGAAGGCCCAAGAGTGTTGGAATTCCCTTGACCTACAAGCCTTTGAAGAAGTTGTAGCCCTCCTTGTCTATGGGTTGGTGTTGTTCCCTAAAGCAGATCAGCTTATAGATATCAGTGCTGTCAAGGTCTTCATGTCCAGGAATCCTATACCTACGTTGCTCGGGGACATCCTTCACTCATGTTACACTCGAACCATGAGAAAAAGGGGTGTTCTTATGTGCTGCACTCCCCTCCTGGGAAGGTGGTTTATTTCGCACCTTCCACAATCAGTTTTGAAGAACGAGCGAGGTTTGAGGTGGTCACAACGGTTGATGACTCTTACACATGCATATATACATTGGTGTTCTCGGTCCAGAGAGGATGTCACTATCATTGATCGTTGTGGGGAGTACCCTAACGTTCCTTTACTTGGAATCAGAGGAGGTATTACTTACAACCCGTGCCTGGCTTGGAGACAGTTTGGTTATGCTCGGAAAGATGGCCCTCATGAGATGTTAATTCCTGACATAGTTTTTGACTTCGACAAGGATGCGCAAAGACTTCGCCAGAAATTTATCAGAGCTTGGAGGATGCCCAGCAAAATAGACAGCAAGACCCTGGGGCACAGGAACTCCATCCCATTGGAGCCTTATCTCAAATGGATACGAGCCCGCTCCCAGAAGCTGGTAATGCCATATCCTCATGTTCTCCCCGTGATCAAAGAGCCAGACTTGGAAGGAGAGGTGTCCTACACCATTCAACATCCTGACATGCCCACGTCCTGGGAAGAGATGCAGAAGAGTTGGATCCAGCTTAAGGAAGAACGGAATTCTCTGGAGACCAGTCTACATGCCAGTGAGAAGAAGGTCCTGGAGCTCACCCGCCTACTGCACGAGGAAAGGAATCTCAATACCTATATTGCTCCGAAGAGGATGCATAGTGTCTTTTGGGACTGATCTGCTTTGTAATGTTTTCCCATGAGGCTTTAATGTACTGAACAATTATTTCCTTAATGATAACGTGTGTTCCTTTTTGTCTACAACAAATTTGAATTTTCGAACCCTTGAATGCATTGCATAAACACATATCATTCATCATATGCATCACAAGTACTCTTCTTTTCAGGTTGTTGACTGTTCTTCGCTGTTTATTACAGCATCATGAACCCTGAATCATCAACCGAGACATCTATCAAGGCCCTTCAGGCGCAGAACGCCCAATTTCAGGAACTGATCATGGGTTTAGCTCAAGGTCAAAAAGAGCTGAAGGCTATGCTTCTGAAGAAGAATAAGAAGAAGAAGAGGACTGTGCTATTTAACACTGGGCGCAGACTCGGGAACACCTTGCAAAATGAGGCTGAGAGGACTACTCCATCTGTGGGGGAAGGTAGTCACCAAGAAAGGGAGGTCCCTACTCCTGTGGTCTCTGATACTGAAACAGACTTCAACGACGAACAGTACCCTCCTGCTGAAGACCGGTACAAGCAGCTGGAGGACAGATTAAAAGCTATGGAAATTCAGCGTGTGCCTGGACTGGATTTCGGAGACTTGGGGTTATCTACTGGGGTGGTGATTCCACACAAGTTCAAGGCACCTGCCTTTGTGAAGTATGACGGGGCTTCCTGTCCCAAGATGCACCTCCGTTCTTATGTAAGGAAGATCCAGCCTTACACAGCAGATAGGAACTTATAGATCCACTTCTTCCAGGAGAGTCTTTCAGGGACTCACCTCGAATGGTTCTATCAGTTGGATGGAACCATCATTCGTAACTGGGAGGATCTGGCCACTGCTTTTTACAAGCAGTATCAATATAATTCCGACCTCGCTCCTACGCGTACCCAACTCCAGGGTATGTCGCTAGGGTCGGGTGAAGGTTTTAAGGAGTACGCACAGAAATGGAGAGATCTGGCTGGCAGGGTGCAGCCACCATTGACGGACCGAGAGCTGGTGGATATGTTTTTGGGGACCCTATCTGGTCCATTTTTCAATCATCTCATTGGTAACTCCTCTGCTGGGTTTACTGATCTGATCCTGACTGGTGAAAGGATCGAGGCCGGTATAAAATCGGGGAAGATACAGAAGGTTGCCTCCATCAATTCTGAAAAGAAACCTTCAAAAAGGAGGCTAGTGCTGTATATAGCTCCCGGAGACCAGAGAGATCTGAGCGCCGCCAATCTGTCAGTGCGGTAATGATTGCCAAGCCTGCTGCCGCTCCTCGGCCAACCAATCCTCAAAGGGCTGAAAGACCCCGGAGAGAGTTTACCCGTTTGAGCTTGACCTTATCACAGATCCTGCCACAGTTGCTGTCCACCAATCTAGTGACTGTCAGAGAGGCTCCGAAGTTCCCAAACACTACCTCTCCGAAATACAATCCAAATGCCCGCTGTGCGTACCATTCTGATAGCCCGGGGCATTCCACTGATGACTGTTGGGCATTAAGGAGCAAGCTGCAGGACCTTATTGACGCCAAGGAGGTACAGTTTGAGGCATCTGAGAAGCCTAATGTAGTGACAGCTCCCCTGCCTGCTCATGGAGTGAATGCTATTGGGGACGAAGATGAAGTGGATGAAGCTGAGTTTGATAGCTGGATCTACCCGGAAACCGACAGTGGACTTAACAATTGGAGTGCAAAGGATAATCTACCTGTTTCTCTTGTTACTAAGTAATGAATTCCTTTGTTTTGGATTTGTAATGAACAATAATTTGAAACTGTATGGCCCGGTGCCTTACCCGAGGCACCGTGGTTTTATTTGTGAGGGCACATAAATTGTCATTTCATATATCATAAATGAAAATCTTGGACGTTTTCTCGCATTACAAATCTTAAGCTCCTTTTCTGTATTTCTTTCCTTTGCATATATTGCAAAACAGCTGTATTTACACACACACTCACTCATACAGGTTTCAATCCACTCTGGATCTCACTGGTAACGACTCTGCTACTGCCGATTATGACTTCGACAATCCGATCAACTTAGCCGAAGACGAAGGTGAAGATGATTGCGAAGTGCCTGGCGAGCTTGCAAGACTGTTACTCCAGGAAGAGAGGGAAATTCAACCACATGAAGAGCCAGTGGAGACAATAAACCTGGGTACTGAGACCGACCGTAAGGAAGTCAAGATTGGTGCCAACCTAGAGCTCGGCGTGAAGCAACAGTTGATTCAGATGTTACATGACTACATGGAAATATTCGCCTGGTCCTACGAAGACATGCCCGGGTTGGATACCGACATTGTAGTCCATCACTTGCCTACTAAGGAAGACTGCCCTCCGGTTAAGCAAAAGGTCCGCCGTATGCGTCCAGAGATGTCTGAGAAGATCAAAGCCGAGGTTATGAAATAGTTTGACGTCGGTTTTCTTGCAGTGACTTCTTACCCTCAGTGGGTTGCTAATGTGGTGCCGGTACCAAAGAAGGACGGTAAGGTCAGAATGTGTGTCGATTACAGGGATCTGAACAGGGCCAGCCCCAAGGATGACTTCTCGCTACCTCACATTGATGTCCTTGTGGATAATACAGCTCAGCATAAGGTGTTCTCTTTCATGGATGGCTTTTCAGGGTACAATCAGATCAAGATGGCACCTGAAGACATGGAAAAGACTACATTTGTTACTCAGTGGGGCACCTTCTGCTACAAGGTCATGCCTTTTCGACTAAAGAACGCTGGGGAAACCTACCAACGTGCCATGGTTGCTTTATTTCATGATATGATCCATCATGAGATAGAAGTTTATGTTGACTGTGATACGGTGGGAGACCTGACTTGAGGTTTTGCGTTTGTATTCGCAAATGTTGCGGTTAGCAAGAGTCGCCACCGACTTTTTATTTTATCCTAAGGAAAGGTTAAAAAGCACAGCAAAAAACCTTTTGAGATGTTTTCTTGGGTTCGTGGAGTAGATTATAGAAAGGGAAGGTATTAGCACCCTTTCTATCCATGGTTATCCATGGGCTCTTAGTTACTTGCTTAGATCACTTGCCTTTTGTTTTCAATTGTTTTAAATGGTGCTTGAGTGTGTGGGTTTTGAAAATGTTTTTGAAAAGAAGCCAATGTGGTGGCAACCTTTGTAATGATCCATGTGGGGATGTATACAAAGATGTATGTCTTTTGAAAAAGTTTTCATTTGTTTTTGAAAGTTGTTTTGAAAGTGTAGTGATGTGTGATTTTGAAATTAGGCAAGTGTTTTGTTTTGCAAGTTGATTCAAGTAACTAAGAGGTTATCTACTCCTAAATTTCTCAAAAAATTATTGCTATACTTTAACCCTTTTAACAAGTTTGCTCCACCATTGTATTTGGTGGGCAACCTTGTGTTAGGATGTGAAAGGGACAGGCGCGGGTCATCGTTTTAGACCATAATTGCAACGACGTTAAATTTCTTTGAGCAATCTCTCTAAGGGACTTGATCATTTGTTTTTGTTTGTTTTTGAAAAGTTTTATCGAGGGACTATGATCATTCAAATTGTTTGCTTTGCCCAAAGAAGTTTAACATGCAATATGGCCCATTTATTTGAAGGCAACAAGTGGAATACCCTAGGGGGTGCAAGTGTGATTTGTGTGTCCATTTTCATGCTTGTTTATCTTGTATTAGGTCAAACTATTTTTTATCGTTTTTTCGCATACAAACCCTAATTCTAACATGTTATCATTAGAAAGCAATAAAGGGCGAAATTAAAATTACTAAGCTATTACAAAACCAAATATGGGAAGGGGGGTACAAATGTTCAAATGGGGATATTGACAAGAATTTAAATCTAAATTATTACATCATTTTGAATATTTGCAAGGTAAATAAATTGCATAATTAAATGTAAATTAAATAAATATGTGAAATGCAAAAAAAGAAAGTTTTTATGTGTATGAGAAAAGTATGGTTTATGTAAAATAAAATAAATAAAAATAAAAAGGTATTATTTTGAGTATTTTTAACTTTTAGGGCAAAAAACCCTAATTTATGAAAATGGATATTAATTGATTTAATATAAACATTTATTTATTATTTACAAAAATAAAAAAATAAAATGAAGTATATTGTGAAAAAAATATTTTTGTATCAAATATTAATAAAATGAAAAATTCAAGTATTTTTATATTTTTTCTTAAATATATTAATAATCACATATACATATATATATATTAAACCCTAAATATGTATTATACAAAAAATAAATATTTATTTAATATTTTAATAAAATAAATAAAAATAGTATTTTTTTTATGTGAAATATTTTCAGAAAGTAAATAAAAATAAAAATGTATTTACATTATTTTTACATTTTTATTCTAATAATCATATATATGTATTTATGTACAAATAAAGAAAATAAACAAATAAATATGCCATAAATGCAAAAAATGATAAAAAAAATATTTTTAATTTTCTAATGTCATGAGAAAAAATAAACAAAGTCAGCCAAAAAAGAAAAAGTCAAAAATGTTAAAAAATGAGCAAATGGGCTCAGGGGGGTGTGAATCAAGAAAGATGGTGTGGAAATCAAAATTACACAGGCCCAGCCCACTTCACTCCTTCTTCAACCTCCAGCTTCAAACGTTTGAAAAAACGCGCGCTTCTTGCTTCAATGTCTAACTCCTGATTCTTGGCTTTTCAGCAAAAACTCATAACACAAGAAATGTTCAGCATGAAGAGACGGTTTCAACCATATAAATAACTTGACCTATCTCTCTAAGATGAGGGAGAATTTCTCTCCCTCTCTTTTCTGACCTAACTTTTCATCAATGTTCAGACATGAAATTCTCTAAGCACACGAAACATAAATGAAATCTAATCATATGAGCATGTTCAGGGCTATGATTGTGACATGTTTTCTTCAAAAACCTAAAGCTAACAATGCCTAATAAGAGAGATAGAACTCCATGAATATACCTGTTCAGTTGGAATCGAGATGGGCAATGGAGGATGTTTCAGAGTGAAATGATGACTTGTACAGCTTCCTTGAAGTGTAAGGATGCTTTTCCAATTCCTACTTTGTCTTGAAACTCCCTGAATCGAGCTAGTGAACTCCAACTGCAAAACAGAAAATTGAAAATGGTGAAGTGGCTTGGAGGTGTTACAGGTCTGATTTTAGGACATGGTTAGCTTGCATATATTGTAGGGAAGGTAACGGAAAAGGTTTGAATCAAAATGCTTGAAGGGATTGGGAGTTTGCACTCAAACTGCAGAGCTTGCTCTGTTTGAGCAGTTTTGTGGTGATTTTGAGATGGAGGGTGCTTCAGATGGCAAAGGCTCGTGTGTTAGCTTGGATTTGGTCTATGAAAAGTGTTTGATAACTTTGTTCTTCTGTTTCTAAGCTGAGATGAGAGTTAACATAAGTTATGGACTTTTCTTCACACTTAAGCTACAAAATGCCACTTTTTCTTTCTAGGTCAGTACAGGCCCTCTAACTATGCTGCTATCCCTTGCCTTGATCAGTGCAATTTGCTCACAAACTTGTGCCAAGAAGATCTTGCTTGTACTTGCTTGGATTTCTATTTGACATAAAGCAAGCTTTTCAAGAATGGAAATAATGCTTTTTCTAGTTTAGGCTTAATTCCTTGTGTAATGACCAAAGGCTTAGAATAACAACTTGATTCATTGGTTTTGCATTAAATTAAGGAGTGTAATTTGGTTTTAGGACCTGTAAAGTAGCACAAACTATGCTGAGTTCAAATTTGCCAAGTTTATGAACATGCTTTGATGAAGAACAAAAGTGAATTTTTGCTAACTTGTGAAATTCGAATCTCTCAAGTTATGAGGTTGTTTGATGAGTTCTTGGACATTTTGGAAAGCTTGGAATGTGTACTACAATCCATATTTGAAATGTAAATCAAAATTCTAAGTGGAAGGGTATGAAAAGTGGCCTTGAAGTAGGGTAGAAAACCTTGTCAAAATAGGTCAAATTTCACTAAGTTAAAAGATGGTTTAGTGCCCTTATTCAAAAAATTATAACTTGAGATACAAGCTTCAAATGAGAAAACTTTGTGAATAAAAGTTGTATATTATGCAACAAGCTACAACTTTCATGTTTTGACTTTTGTTTGAATCCAAATGGATCATGGTGAAAAGATGGGGTAAAGTTGGGAAAAAATTAGGGTTTCCCATAACTTAGAAAAATTCTAAGTTATGAAAAATTCCATTTTCTAACCCTAATTTTCATTTTGTGATTTCTTGGTGAACAAGTTTCATGATTTGGCATGTTTTGATGAAAAATGAATCTTGACTCTTGATTTTGACCAAAAAGTCAAAGTTTGACTTTTCAGTATACAGTCAAAATTGATCAGTTGACTGGGAAATTCAACTATCAATCTTGTGTACTTGGGATCTTTTGAGCTTGATGAACATGTCAAGATAATTCCATGAGGTCCTTGAGGCCATATGTGAGCTTGGTTTGCCATTGGCTAGGTCAAACAGTCAAAAATTGCCTTTGTGCAGTCAAAACCCTAAAAATGACCATTTTGCCCTTTTGATGATCTGATCAAATTTCTTGGGGAATTGTGATCCAAACTTGATCAAATGGTCTATATGAGTTCATAATGTTGATGTGGATCAAATTTTATGAGGTTTGACTGTCAATTGGCCACAGTTGACTTTTTTCCCCAATACAGCTGATTTCTAGGTCAACTGTCCAATTGACTGGGCAAAACTTGGAATCAAGACCTGAAACTTGGTATAGGTAAACTTGGGAGTCCAATATGAAGCATGAAAGTCATCTTAGGCATTTCAGGTCAAAACATCCTTAGGCAAACACAAACCCTAATTTGAGTCCACAGTGCAAGGAGAAGTCTTGAGCAGAGGAAACCCTAACTGGATCTTGATCTTCAAAGGTCTTGTGATGAGAAAATGTTGAGGAAATGGGAGGGCAAATTTTGGGGTACAACAGTTGCCCCTGTTCAATCTTCTTGGACCTGAAGAGTTAGATTGGCAAGTTTGCCTTTCGTGACTCGAGGGTAAAAGGAGATTGGACACTAGAGTGCCCGGAAATTTGCACTCGCATGCTGGAGTCTCAACAATGTGGTGTCGGGAATGGGCTTATGGATGCCATCTGGAGAGATGGTGGATAGAGAGATGGGCTTATAGATGCCATCTGGAGAAGTGACAGAACTTTGTCGGGAATGGGCTTATAGATGCCATTTGGAAGTGTTGATCGCATAAGAGATTCCTTAGCGAGAACTTGTGTATTTGAGAAAGGCAGATGTTTTCCTGGCTTGTTACAGGTGTTTGATCTTCAGTCTCCTTATGCAGATATGCCCTGGCTAGATACAGGAATCGAATCTACAATTGGTTGCTCAGATGTGCCCTGGCTGGATACAGGAGTCGAATCTGGAAATAGTCGTTTAATAGATGTGCCCTGGCTGGATACAGGAATCGAATCTTCGAACTCTTCAGACGTGCCCTGGCTGGATACAGGAGTCGAGTCTGGAAACGTGGTCAACAGATATGCCCTGGCTGGATACAGGAATCGAATCTGGAGATGTTGTAGTTGATAGATGTGCCCTGGCTAGATACAGGAATCGAATCTTCGAACTCTTCAGACGTGCCCTGGCTAGATACAGGAATCGAGTCTGGAAACTGATCACTCTCAGATGTGCCCTGGCTAGATACAGGTATCGGATCTGGAATTGCGACAGTTGACGGTAATCGCTTTTGAGATTGTCTTTTTCCTGAAGAGGCAAAAATGTAAGTTGTATGTGATGCCATGATGTATGATATGCATGATATCATGATGTTCAACATGAGATGTTGTATGCGTTTCATCATGTAGGTAAGCAAGATGTATGCAAATATGAAATGTTTATGAATGTAATTTCATCTTAGGAAAATAAATCCTTGACGAACGGCCGGAGAATTGCTCTGTGGAAGAGATATTTGGCCGAAGTTTTGATGAGAGGCCTGCTGAGGACTTTAAAGACGGATTCCGCTGAGGATAATGATGATAAACTCCGCTGGGGAACTCCAAAGATAAACTCTGCTTGGGAATACCAAAGATAGACTTCGCTGGGGATTGAAGGAACTTTACCGAGAGCGATCTTCAGTGGCTTTTAGCTGAGGATAACCCAGTTATAAGTCCTTGTGAGGAAATAACTCTAAATAAAACTCGGGAGAGACGTCCGTACTTCGCCGGGGATAAGCTTGCAGAATCTACTGGGGATGAGCTTTTAAGACCTGCCGGGGAATGTTGTGCCTTTTTAGGATCGACGGGGGACCAACTCTGCCTGGGGAAAGTATTGTCGCATCCTGTTTTATTCTGCGGGGAATTGAGATGATCTGACCACATTCTTCAGTTGAACCTACCTTGGTGCCTTGGCGGACAAAGCAACCAGACTGCATTAGACAACTCCACATTGCCCCTGTCTTTGATGTCACCTGTAATTAATCTCTTGTTTTATATGCAAATATTTATGAATCAGCAATTTAATGTCAAATGCATATATCAAAAATGATCATTGGACGTTCTTCGCAAGACAAAACAGAGAAAAGGAAAACAATGGTAATTTGTATGAACAAGTGAATTTGTATTGATTTAAACTTTGCCTGTGAATAGGCGTTTTTGTACAAGAGGCTGACATCCTAGTAAGAGGACATCGCCAAATAGTATAGAGTTTACAATTTGAAAAAGGAAACAAAACCGCTATGTGAACAATCCCACTGGGTTCCAACTCTGCTATTGCCTTTATGTCTTCGAACGTCTCATCGCTTTGCTGTCCAATTTGAAGATGAAGCTGATTGGTCAATGCCGCAATCTGAAGCCAGATAGTTGATGCCGAATTCCGGATGCGAAGTGATCCAATGAGACATAGTGTTACGCTTTTATCCCTAACTTTTGCCTGGACCGCCCTTTCGGGTTTTCAGTCCACCGGGATACCCATTTTTGCCCAAGCCGCCCTTTCAGGTTTTCGACTTGCCGGGTGTACAGATTTTTATTCATTTCATCCCTTATTTTTGCCCGAACCCTTTTGGTTCGCCGGGAAGCCCTTATTTTTGCCCAGGTATGTCAACCTAGCGGGTCTTTTATTTATGCGTAGTATTTTTTCACTATGTCTGCATTGGCGGGGTGAGGAAGGTCGTCACCATCCATGGCGGTTAGGATCATGGCTCCTCCTGAGAACACACGTTTAACCACAAATGGCCCTTCGTAAGTAGGGGTCCATTTGCCCCGGGGATCACTTTGAGGAAGGATGATGCGTTTGATTACCAGGTCCCCAACTTGATACTCTTGTGGTCTGACTTTCTTGTTAAATGCCCTGATCATCCGTTTCTGATACGTTTGACCATGATAGATAGCAGTGAGCCTCTTTTCGTCAATCAGATTTAATTGATCAAGTCGAGTTTGGATCCAATCATCTTCATTCAAGTCTGCATCCTTCATTATCCGGAGAGAGGGTATCTAGATTTCGATTGGCAAGACTGCCTCCATGCCATAGACCAAAGAGAAAGGAGTTACCCCGGTTGACGTCCTTGCTGAGGTGCGGTACCCATGAAGAGCGAACGGTAACATCTCGTGCCAATCTTTATAGGTCACTGTCATCTTCTGCACAATTTTCTTGATATTTTTATTGGCTGCCTCTACAGCCCCATTCATCTTCGGCCGGTAGGGAGAAGAATTGTGGTGCTGTATCTTGAATTGTTCACAGAGTTCAGTGATCATCTTGTTATTAAGATTGGTACCGTTGTCCGTAATGATTCTTTCTGGGACGCCATACCGACAGATCAGATTATGCCGGATGAAGCGTGCCACGACACTCTTGGTTACTGTGGCGTAGGAAGCTGCCTCAACCCACTTTGTGAAGTAGTCGATTGCCACCAAGATGAAGCGATGCCCATTGGATGCTGTTGGTCGGATCTCACCGATCATATCGATGCCCCACATTGCGAAAGGCCAAGGTGCCGTTAGGACATTCAAAGGAACCGGAGGGATATGCACCTTGTCAACATAGATCTGGCACTTATGACAAGTTCGGGCGTGTTGGTAACAATCGGCTTCCATCGTGGACCAGAAATATCCTGCCCGAAGGATTTTCTTAGCCATGGTGTGTCCACTGGAATGGGTTCCAAATGTACCTTCATGCAGTTCTATCATAATTTTCTCTGCTTCAGCCTTATCCACACAACGTAGCAGAGTTGAATCATGATTCCGCTTGTAGAGAATGCCGTTGCTGAGGAAGAATTTTGCAGCAAACCTCCTCATGAACTTCTTATCATTGACCGACGCACCTTCAGGGTATTCCTGAGCTTCCAAGTACCTCTTCACCTCATGATACCAGGGTTTTTCAGTCACCTTTTCAGCCTCGAGCTCGCAGCAGTATGCCGGTTCATCCAACTTCCAGATTATGATTCGGGGAGCCTCATTGTCCCATTTAACTTTGAACATTGAAGACATCGTGGCTAGTGTGTCCGCTAGCTGATTCTCCTCTCTGGGGAAATGCTCAAAAGTTATCTCTTCAAAGTGAGGGAGCAAGGTCGACACATACTCCTTGTAAGGAATAAGATTCGGGTGTTTCGTATCCCACTCGCCTTTGATCTGATTGATCACGAGAGCGGAATCTCCGAAGACACTTAGAAATTTTATCCTCAAATCGATTGCAGCTTGTAAACCCATGATACATGCCTCGTATTCTGCCATATTGTTGGTGCAGTTGAAACATAATCGGGCGGTGAGGGGAGTATGAGTTCCTTTGGGAGATATGATTACAGCGCCGACGCCGTTACCCAAAGCATTGGAGGCTCCATCAAAATGCATAGACCATCGGGATCCTTCCTCAGGTCCTTCATCCGGTCCAGGTACTTCACAGTCAGTTACCACCATGATGTCTTCATCCGGAAAATCAAAGTTCAATGATTGGTAATCGTCTACAGGTTGGTGTGCCAAATGATCTGCCAGTACACTTCCCTTAATTGCTTTCTGAGTTGTGTACTGGATATCATATTCTGTCAAGATCATTTGCCATCTCGCTATTCTCCCAGACAGAGCTGGCTTTTCAAATATGTACTTTATGGGATCCATCTTTGAAATCAATAAAGTAGTGTGAGTCAGCATATACTGTCTCAGCCGGCGAGCAGCCCATACAAGAGCGCAGCAAGTTTTCTCAAGCAGTGAGTAACGAGACTCACAGTCGGTAAACTTTTTGCTCAAGTAATAAATAGCCTGCTCTTTTCGGCCAGACTCGTCATGCTGCCCCAGCACACACCCCATTGAATTATCAAGCACTGTTAAGTATAGTATCAGAGGTCTTCCTTCCACCGGTGGCATAAGAATGTGTGGCTCTTGGAGATATTCCTTTATTCTTTCAAAGGCGGCCTGACATTCATCATTCCAGCGTACCACTTGATCTTTCTTCAGCAATTTGAAGATTGGCTCACAAGTAGCAGTCAGATGCGAGATGAATCGAGCAATGTAATTCAGTCGTCCTAGGAAACCTCTGACTTCTTTCTCTGTTTTTGGAGTCGGCATCTCTTGAATAGCTTTAACTTTGGCAGGGTCCACCTGGATACCTTTATCACTTACAATGAAACCTAGCAACTTTCCGGATCTTACCCCAAAGGTGCATTTGTTGGGATTCAACCTCAGCTTGTATAACTTGAGTCGGTCAAACAACTTCCTCAGATGGTCAAGGTGCTCTTCCTCAGTTTGAGACCTTGCAATCATGTCATCAACGTATACCTCAATTTCATGATGGATCATATCATGAAACAAAGCAACCATGGCACGTTGATAGGTTGCCCCAGCATTTTTCAATCCGAATGGCATGGCCTTATAACAGAAGGTGCCCCACTGAGTCACAAAGGTAGTCTTCTCCATATCTTCCGGAGCCATATTAATCTGATTATACCCTGAAAAACCATCCATGAAGGAGAACACCTTGTGTTGAGCTGTATTGTCAACAAGGACATCAATGTGAGGTAGGGGGAAGTCATCCTTGGGGCTGGCCCTGTTCAGATCTCTGTAGTCGACACACATTCTGACTTTACCGTCCTTCTTCGGTACTGGCACCACATTGGCAACCCACTGAGGGTAAGAAGTTACTGCAAGGAACCCGGCATCAAACTGCTTCATAACCTCGGCCTTGATTTTTTCAGACATCTCTGGACGCATCCGTCGGACTTTCTGCTTTACCGGAGGGCAATCTTCTTTGGTTGGCAGGTGGTGAACTACAATGTCGGCATCCAAACCAGGCATATCTTCATAGGACCAAGCAAAAATCTCCATGTAGTCTTGTAGCATCTGGATCAATCGTTGCTTCACGCTGAGCTCTAGATTGGCACCAATCTTGACCTCTTTCCTATCTGTCTCAGTACCCAAGTTAATTGTTTCCACAGGCTCTTCATGTGGTTGAATAGCCCTCTCTTCCTGTAGTAGCAGTCTTGCGAGTTCACCAGGCACTTCGCAATCATCTTCACCTTCGTCTTCGGCCAAGTTGATCGGATTTTCGAAGTCATAATTGGCGGTAGCAGAGCTGTTACCAGTGAGATCCAGAGTGGATTGAAACCTGTATAAGTGAGTGTGTGTAAATACAGCTGTTTTGCAATATATATAACACAGAAAGGAAAAGAGCAAAAGATTTGAAATGCAACAAACGTCCAATGTTTTGATTGATGATATATGAAAATGTCATACAAAAAGCCCTCACAAATGGAGCTACGATGCCCCGGGTAGGACACCGAGCCAACAAAGTTTTAACATATTGTTTGTTACAAATTGGAAATCAAAAGAAATCAATTACTGCGTGACAAATGTGATAGGGGTAAAATCCTTTGCCGTCCAGTTGCTTGGTCCGTTGCTGGTAGTCGGGTAGATCCAACTGTCAAACTCAGCTTCCTCCACATCCTCCTCAATAGCGTTCACCCTTGAGCTGGAAATAAACACCGGAGCCTTTCCGATCTTTTCTTTGCGTACCGCCTTCTGAGCCTCTGCAGTAAAGCCTAGCCCAAACTTGTCGTTCTTCTGAGTGAAGTCAGGAAGCTGACCCCAGTGTGCACAATTGCCTTTCTGAACCACAGCCCGGGCATCCCTTAGGGAAGCCATCTTCAAGGAATCATTCTCTTCGGCCATTGTCTCTGCAGCTGCTGAAATTGGATGCACCTCCTCGAAATGCTGGAAGGGGGTTTCAATGAACTCTCCGTCCATCTCGATGTACCTGAAGGAATTCAAATGGCTCACCATATACTCCTCTTCTCCTTGTACAGTGACGATCTTCCCCCTGACGGGATACTTCAGCTTCTGGTGCAAGGTGGAGGTCACTGCCCCAGCTTTATGGATCCAAGGTCGGCCCAGCAGACAAGAGTACGATGGACGTATATCCATCACATAAAAGGTAGAGTCAAACACTTGAGAACCCACACGAATAGGGATGTTAACCTCTCCATGAACCATCCTTTTGGAACCGTCAAAGGCCCTAACGATGATATTGCTGGGTTTCAACTCCAGGCCTTCATAATCCAGACGATCCAAAGCCTTTTTCGGTAGAACATTCAAGGAAGAACCAGTATCCACCAATACATGTGCCAGAGTAGTGCCCCTGCATTCAATAGAGACATGCAGGGCATCGTTGTGGTCTCTCCCTTTTGCGGTCAGGTCAGCATCTGAAAAACCCAAGCCGTTGTCCGCTGTCAGATTCGCTATGCAGTCAGTGAACTGGACTGCAGACGTCTCTTGCGGCACATGGGCCGTCTTGAGAAATGAGATCAAGGCCTTAGCATGGGCCTCGGAGCATAGCAATAAGGAGAGCAGGGAGATCTTGGAGGGTGTATGCCCCAACTGCTCGACAACATTAAAATCACTTTTCTTTATTATTTTCAGAATCTCCTCCATTTCTTGTCGGGAGGCCTCAGCATTTATGGGTATCGGCGCCTCCATCCGGGCAGGCTCTTCTTCAATCCCTTTGCCCCGAGCATTTGATGACTCGGCAGCAGGGGACACAATTTGATCAGCAACAGGACTAGGTAAACTTGTAGGTTTTATGAGGAGGGGTTTTCGAATAGCGGGCGGCGCAATGTCGGGCGAGAAGAGCCTGCCACTGCGGGTGACCTTGGCTGGACCAGTGATATCGCAGATACTGGCACTGGCGTCGAATTCTTGCTTGATTCCATTTATATATATGTCTGCCCCATAATTCCAGGGGACAGCTTTATCAGACACGTAGGAGAGGGGTCCTGGAACAGTAATGATCACAGGCGCAACTGTCAAGATTTGAATAGGCTTCTTCGGGGGAGCCTTGATTGGATTTTTGAAGATGGTAATCACGGAAACTTCTTTCATCGGAACCAATTGAACAGCAGTCTTTTTGAATAGAATCTCCTTGCTATCCATTAGGCCTTGGATGCCTAACCTTAGCAAGGGACAATCAGATGGGGAAATGGCACAGAACAGGCAACCTTCACCGCATCCCGGAAATAAACCGGCCCGCAGTAGGTTCTTCTTAACAGTCTTCAGAGGGGTAACAACTTCATCTATCGAAACAGCGTACACTTCTTCCTCAATGGCATTTACCCTATGCTGGGGCATAGGAGCCGTTACAACATTTGGTCTTTCTGGCGCTTCAAACTGAATTTCTTTCGCGTCGATCAGATCTTGCACTTTGTTTCTTAAGGCCCAGCAATCATCAGTAGTGTGCCCGGGACTATCAGAATGATAAGCACACCGGGCATTTGGGTTATATTTAGGAGACGCAGTGTTGACGACCTTAGGAGCTTCTTTGAGGGTCACCAGGTTGGTGGATAACAGTTGGGGTAAGATTTGAGATAATGTCATACTTAGTCGGGTATACTGCCTCTTGGGCCTTTCGCTTCTTTGTTGATTGTACTGCTGAGGAGCAGCAACAGGTTTGGAGATGACCAAAGCATTGACGGCTTGGCGACTTTCGGGCTTGACTTGTCTTCTAGGACCATAGACAGCACTTGCTTCTTTCTTAAACGGCCTCTTCTCAGCACTTGTAGAGGCAGCCTTCTGTATCTTACCTGACCTGATGCCAGCTTCAATTCTTTCTCCCGTTAATATCAAATCTGTAAATCCAGCGGAGGAGTTACCAACCAAATGATTGAAAAACGGACCAGACAACGTCCCCAGAAACATATCAACCAGCTCTCGATCAGTTAATGGAGGCTGCACCCTGCCAGCCAAATCTCTCCATTTTTGAGCGTACTCTTTGAATCCTTCACCCGTTCCTAGAGACATACCCTGAAGTTGGGTACGCGTAGGAGCGAGATCAGAATTGTATTGGTATTGTCTGTAGAAGGCGGTTGCCAAATCTTCCCAATGCCGGATGCTAGCTCCATCCAATTGGTAGAACCATTCAAGCTGTGACCCCGAGAGGCTATCTTGGAAGAAGTGAATCCAAAGGTTCTTATCCGCCGTGTAAGGTTGGATTTTCCTTACGTACGACCTTAGATGCAGCTTTGGGCAGGAGACCCCATCATACTTGGCGAAGGCAGGCGCCTTAAACTTGTGTGGAATGACTACCCCAGAAGATAACCCCAAATCTCCGAAATCCAGTCCTGGCACGTTCTGAATTTCCATGGCGCTCAAGCGGTCCTCCAATTGTTTGTATCTGTCAGCAGCAGGTGGGTATTGTTCGTCGTTATAGTCCGTCTCGTTGTCGGAGACTGCAGGACTAGGAGCTCTTCCCCCTTGGGGACTGTTCTTCTCAGCAGAAGAAGTGGTTGGATCAGCTTCATTGTGGAGTGTGTTCCCAAATCGGCGTCCGGTGTTGAACAATGCGGTCCTCTTTTTCTTCTTCTTCTTCATGAGTAGAGTCTTCAACTCTTGCTGACCTTGGGATAGGCTTAGGACCATTTCTTGAAACTGTGCACTTTGGGCCTGAAGGGCCTTGATTGCTTGCTCACTGGAGGATTCTGGATTCATGATGACTGTTCACACAAACAGCAAAAAATTAAGCAACCTGTGAAATAGGGTACCTGCTATGCATATGGTGCAATGGAATGCGTATGTATGCAATGCATTCAAGGATTTAGAATATTCAAAATTTGTTGTAGACAAAAAGGAACGCACATCATATTAATAAGGAAAAATTCGTTAGTACATAAACGCCTCATGGGCCAAATATTACAAAATAACTCCCTAAGGTAAAAAGACACTGCGCATCCTCTTTGGCGCGATGTAGGTGTTGAGATTCCTTTCCTCGTGCAGCAGGCGGGTGAGTTCCAGGACCTTCTTCTCACTAGCATTTAGACTGGTCTCAAGAGAATTCCGTTCTTCCTTAAGCTGGACCCAGCTCTTCTGCATCTCTTCCCAGGAGGTGGGCATGTCAGGATGTTGAATGGTGTAGGATGCTTCCCCTTCCAAGACTGGTTCTTTGATCACAGGAAGCATATGAGGATAAGGCATCACTAATTTCTGGGAGCGGGCTCGTACCCACTTGAGGTAAGGTTCCAACGGGATGGAGTTCCGGTGCCCCAATGTCTTGCTGTCTATCCTACTTGGCATCCTCCAAGCTCTGATAAATCTCTGACGAAGTCCTTGAGTATCGTTGTCGAAGTCAAAAACTATGTCGGGAATTAACATGTCATGAGGGCCATCCATCCGAGCATAACCAAACTGCCTCCAAGCCAGGCATGGGTTGTAAGTAATACCTCCTTTGATTCCAAATAAAGGAACATTAGGGTACTCCCCACAACGATCAATGATAGTGATGTCTTCCCTAGACCTAGGGCACCAATGTATATCTGCATGCGTGAGAGTCATTAACCGTTGTGACCATCTCAAACCTCGCTCGTTCTTCAAAACTGATTGTGGAAGGTGCGAAATAAACCACCTTCCCAGGAGAGGAGTGCAACACATAAGGACACCCCTTCTTCTCATGGTTCGAGTGTAACATGAGTGAAGGATATCCCCCAACAGTGTAGGTATAGGATTCCTGGTCATAAAGATCTGGACAGCACTGATATCAATAAGCTGATCTGGGTTAGGGAACAACACCAAACCATAGACAAGGAGGGCCACAACTTCTTCAAAAGCTCGTAGGTCAAGAGAATTCCAACATTCTTGGGCCTTTTCAAACAGAAACCTAGCTAAGAACCCTTTGATACCACTTCTAACTTCCCAATGTCCCTTGAGGTCAGATGTCTGTAGGTGCAAGGCTTTAGCAATCTCTTCAAGCTTGGGTTCCTCTTCCGTACCGTTGTAGGGTAGTTGATCAAGGATAGGGACCTTCAGAAGTCGGGAGAACTCTTCCAATGTAGGCACCAACTGATAATCCGGGAAGGTGAAGCAGTGATGCAGAGGGTCAAAGAATTGGAACAGGACCTTTATCAAGTCCTCCTCAATGTTGGTGTTAACCAAGTTGATGAGTCTTCCATGTCTCTCACTGAATGAAGAACCCTCGGGAATCCTGGACAGAAGTTCCTTAAGCTGAGGAGGGATCTTTACAAGGCTAATCTGAATTGTCTTTCTGCGAGCAGTTTCCATGTCCTATAAAACAAGAACAAAGATGAAGATTCGAAACCCTTGAAATGGTTAGTCAATGCTCATGATGTTTGTATGATGTAATGATGTGATGATTAAATGCACTATAAACATTCACAGAGGCAAAACATGGTAAGGCACACAAGTCACACCAACCCTTAGAGTTTAGGCCTGCATGGGGTCTGGGTATTACCCTCTTGAAGTTTGGTGGGCTCAACCTGTCCTATCAAAAGTAACCGGGTTCTAAAGGTCCCAATATCACTGGATTGCTTTCATTGTTCATCGTTTCGATTTAGCCACTGAACTGGCGACCGAAATATTCCAGGAAAGCAAACCTCAATTGAGTGTAGTATCGAGTATCAACCAACCTCGGACTGCACCAAAGTCAGTTATCTCACTACCCCTAAAAGGCCAAGATGGTTCAATTAAGGTTCCTAAGGTCAGTTGATGCTTCATGACACCACGCGGCGGCCCCGTACTCTCCTTGACTGAACTCAAGGGTTACCGGTACACACCAAAGTGCCACATCAACGTAGCAGACTGCTTCAACCATGTCGGTATACCCCGCACAGTTCCCTCACAGCCTTGTTGCTACCTAAAAGGGTTTCCCAGATCCGGGTTAGGATCTATAAAACTCCGATACAAAGCCCACAAGATGTAAAAGCAAACAAAGCAAGCAATTGAAAACAAAGGTGATCTAAACCCTAAGGTTACTCCACTTTAAAAGTACTTCCCCAGCAGAGTCGCCAGTTCTGTGATACGGTGGGAGAACTGACTTGAGGTTTTGTGTTTGTATTTGCAAATGTTGCGGTTAGCAAGAGTCGCCACCGACTTTTTATTTTATCCTAAGGAAAGGTTAAAAAGCACAGCAAAAAACCTTTTGAGATGTTTTCTTGGGTTCGGGGAGTAGATTATAGAAAGGGAAGGTATTAGCACCCTTTCTATCCATGGTTATCCATGGGCTCTTAGTTACTTGCTTAGATCACTTGCCTTTTGTTTTCAATTGTTTTAAATGGTGCTTGAGTGTGTGGGTTTTGAAAATGTTTTTGAAAAGAGGCCAATGTGGTGGCAACCTTTGTAATGATCCATGTGGGGATGTATACAAAGATGTATGTCTTTTGAAAAAGTTTTCATTTGTTTTTGAAAGTTGTTTTGAAAGTGTAGTGATGTGTGATTTTGAAATTAGGCAAGTGTTTTTTTTTGCAAGTTGATTCAAGTAACTAAGAGGTTATCTACTCCTAAATTTCTCAAAAAATTATTGCTATACTTTAACCCTTTTAACAAGTTTGCTCCACCATTGTATTTGGTGGGCAACCTTGTGTTAGGATGTGAAAGGGACAGGCGCGGGTCATCGTTTTAGACCATAATTGCAACGACGTTAAATGTCTTTGAGCAATCTCTCTAAGGGACTTGATCATTTGTTTTTGTTTGTTTTTGAAAAGTTTTATCGAGGGACTATGATCATTCAAATTGTTTGCTTTGCCCAAAGAAGTTTAACATGCAATATGGCCCATTTATTTGAAGGCAACAAGTGGAATACCCTAGGGGGTGCAAGTGTGATTTGTGTGTCCATTTTCATGCTTGTTTATCTTGTATTAGGTCAAACTATTTTTTATCGTTTTTTCGCATACAAACCCTAATTCTAACATGTTATCATTAGAAAGCAATAAAGGGCGAAATTAAAATTACTAAGCTATTACAAAACCAAATATGGGAAGGGGGGTACAAATGTTCAAATGGGGATATTGACAAGAATTTAAATCTAAATTATTACATCATTTTGAATATTTGCAAGGTAAATAAATTGCATAATTAAATGTAAATTAAATAAATATGTGAAATGCAAAAAAAGAAAGTTTTTATGTGTATGAGAAAAGTATGGTTTATGTAAAATAAAATAAATAAAAATAAAAAGGTATTATTTTGAGTATTTTTAACTTTTAGGGCAAAAAACCCTAATTTATGAAAATGGATATTAATTGATTTAATATAAACATTTATTTATTATTTACAAAAATAAAAAAATAAAATGAAGTATATTGTGAAAAAAGTATTTTTGTATCAAATATTAATAAAATGAAAAATTCAAGTATTTTTATATTTTTTCTTAAATATATTAATAATCACATATACATATATATATATTAAACCCTAAATATGTATTATACAAAAAATAAATATTTATTTAATATTTTAATAAAATAAATAAAAATAGTATTTTTTTATGTGAAATATTTTCAGAAAGTAAATAAAAATAAAAATGTATTTACATTATTTTTACATTTTTATTCTAATAATCATATATATGTATTTATGTACAAATAAAGAAAATAAACAAATAAATATGCCATAAATGCAAAAAATGATAAAAAAAATATTTTTAATTTTCTAATGTCATGAGAAAAAATAAACAAAGTCAGCCAAAAAAGAAAAAGTCAAAAATGTTAAAAAATGAGCAAATGGGCTCAGGGGGGTGTGAATCAAGAAAGATGGTGTGGAAATCAAAATTACACAGGCCCAGCCCACTTCACTCCTTCTTCAACCTCCAGCTTCAAACGTTTGAAAAAACGCGCGCTTCTTGCTTCAATGTCTAACTCCTGATTCTTGGCTTTTCAGCAAAAACTCATAACACAAGAAATGTTCAGCATGAAGAGACGGTTTCAACCATATAAATAACTTGACCTATCTCTCTAAGATGAGGGAGAATTTCTCTCCCCCTCTTTTCTGACCTAACTTTTCATCAATGTTCAGACATGAAATTCTCTAAGCACACGAAACATAAATGAAATCTAATCATATGAGCATGTTCAGGGCTATGATTGTGACATGTTTTCTTCAAAAACCTAAAGCTAACAATGCCTAATAAGAGAGATAGAACTCCATGAATATACCTGTTCAGTTGGAATCGAGCTGGGCAATGGAGGATGTTTCAGAGTGAAATGATGACTTGTACAGCTTCCTTGAAGTGTAAGGATGCTTTTCCAATTCCTACTTTGTCTTGAAACTCCCTGAATTGAGCTAGTGAACTCCAACTGCAAAACAAAAAATTGAAAATGGTGAAGTGGCTTGGAGGTGTTACAGGTCTGATTTTAGGACATGGTTAGCTTGCATATATTGTAGGGAAGGTAAAGGAAAAGGTTTGAATCAAAATGCTTGAAGGGATTGGGAGTTTGCACTCAAACTGCAGAGCTTGCTCTGTTTGAGCAGTTTTGTGGTGATTTTGAGATGGAGGGTGCTTCAGATGGAAAAGGCTCGTGTGTTAGCTTGGATTTGGTCTATGAAAAGTGTTTGATAACTTTGTTCTTCTGTTTCTAAGCTGAGATGAGAGTTAACATAAGTTATGGACTTTTCTTCACACTTAAGCTACAAAATGCCACTTTTTCTTTCTAGGTCAGTACAGGCCCTCTAACTATGCTGCTATCCCTTGCCTTGATCAGTGCAATTTGCTCACAAACTTGTGCCAAGAAGATCTTGCTTGTACTTGCTTGGATTTCTATTTGACATAAAGCAAGCTTTTCAAGAATGGAAATAATGCTTTTTCTAGTTTAGGCTTAATTCCTTGTGTAATGACCAAAGGCTTAGAATAACAACTTGATTCATTGGTTTTGCATTAAATTAAGGAGTGTAATTTGGTTTTAGGACCTGTAAAGTAGCACAAACTATGCTGAGTTCAAATTTGCCAAGTTTATGAACATGCTTTGATGAAGAACAAAAGTGAATTTTTGCTAACTTGTGAAATTCGAATCTCTCAAGTTATGAGGTTGTTTGATGAGTTCTTGGACATTTTGGAAAGCTTGGAATGTGTACTACAATCCATATTTGAAATGTAAATCAAAATTCTAAGTGGAAGGGTATGAAAAGTGGCCTTGAAGTAGGGTAGAAAACCTTGTCAAAATAGGTCAAATTTCACTAAGTTAAAAGATGGTTTAGTGCCCTTATTCAAAAAATTATAACTTGAGATACAAGCTTCAAATGAGAAAACTTTGTGAATCAAAGTTGTATATTATGCAACAAGCTACAACTTTCATGTTTTGACTTTTGTTTGAATCCAAATGAATCATGGTGAAAAGATGGGGTAAAGTTGGGAAAAAATTAGGGTTTCCCATAACTTAGAAAAATTCTAAGTTATGAAAAATTCCATTTTCTAACCCTAATTTGCATTTTGTGATTTCTTGGTGAACAAGTTTCATGATTTGGCATGTTTTGATGAAAAATGAATCTTGACTCTTGATTTTGACCAAAAAGTCAAAGTTTGACTTTTCAGTATACAGTCAAAATTGATCAGTTGACTGGGAAATTCAACTATCAATCTTGTGTACTTGGGATCTTTTGAGCTTGATGAACATGTCAAGATAATTCCATGAGGTCCTTGAGGCCATATGTGAGCTTGGTTTGCCATTGGCTAGGTCAAACAGTCAAAAATTGCCTTTGTGCAGTCAAAACCCTAAAAATGACCATTTTGCCCTTTTGATGATCTGATCAAATTTCTTGGGGAATTGTGATCCAAACTTGATCAAATGGTCTATATGAGTTCATAATGTTGATGTGGATCAAATTTTATGAGGTTTGACTGTCAATTGGCCACAGTTGACTTTTTTCCCCAATACAGCTGATTTCTAGGTCAACTGTCCAATTGACTGGGCAAAACTTGGAATCAAGACCTGAAACTTGGTATAGGTAAACTTGGGAGTCCAATATGAAACATGAAAGTCATCTTAGGCATTTCAGGTCAAAACATCCTTAGGCAAACACAAACCCTAATTTGAGTCCACAGTGCAAGGAGAAGTCTTGAGCAGAGGAAACCTTAACTGGATCTTGATCTTCAAAGGTCTTGTGATGAGAAAATGTTGAGGAAATGGGAGGGCAAATTTTGGGGTACAACATTGACGACATGATCGCAAGGTCCCAGACTGAGGAAGAGCACCTAGATCATCTGCAGAAGTTGTTTGACCGGTTGAAACTATACAAGCTGAGGTTGAACCCGAACAAGTGCACCTTCGGGGTAAGATTTGGGAAGTTGCTAGGCTTCGTTGTAAGTGATAAGGGTATTCAAGTGGACCCTGCCAAGGTTAAAGCTATTCAAGAGATGCCAGTTCCTAAAACAGAGAAAGAGGTCAGAGGTTTTTTAGGACGCTTGAATTACATTGCTCGGTTCATCTCACACCTAACTGCTACCTGTGAGCCAATCTTCAAGCTGCTGAAGAAAGATCAGGTAGTACGTTGGAATAATGAATGTCAGGCTGATTTTGACAGAATCAAAGAGTATCTCCAAGAACCACCCATCCTTATGCCACCGGTTGAAGGGAGACCTCTGATACTTTACCTGACAGTACTTGATAACTCAATGGGGTGTGTGCTGGGGCAGCATGACGAGTCTGGCCGAAAAGAGCATGCCATTTATTACCTTAGAAAAAAGTTTACCGACTGTGAGACCCGATACTCACTGCTTGAGAAAACTTGTTGCGCTTTGGTATGGGCTGCTCGCCGGCTGAGACAGTATATGCTGACTCACACTACCTTGTTGATCTCGAAGATGGATCCTATAAAGTACATATTCGAAAAGCCTGCTCTGTCTGGGAGAATTGCAAGATGGCAAATGATCTTGACGGAATACGACATTCAGTACACAACCCAGAAAGCCATCAAGGGAAGTGTATTGGCAGACCACTTGGCACATCAGGCAGTCGACGATTATCAGTCAATGAACTTCGAGTTTCCGAATGAAAGTATCATGATTGTGACTGATTGTGAAGTACCTGGACCGGATGAAGGACCTGAGGAAGGATCCTGATGGTCTATGCACTTTGACGGAGCCTCCAATGCTTTGGGTAATGGTATCGGCGCTGTGATCATATCCCCTCAAGGCACTCATACTCCACTCACCGCCCGGCTATGTTTCAACTGCACCAACAACATGGAGGAGTATGAGGCGTGCATCATGGGACTCAAAGCTGCAATTGACTTAAGGATCAAGTTTCTGAGTGTCTTCGGAGATTCCGCTCTCGTGATCAACCAGATCAAAGGCGAGTGGGATACGAAACATCCGAATCTTATTCCTTACAAAGAATGTGTGTTGACAATGATCCCCCACTTCACAGAGATAACCTTTGAACATTTCCCGAGAGAGGAGAATCAGTTAGCGGACGCGTTAGCTACGATGTCTTCTATGTTCAAAGTCAAGTGGGACAATGAGGCTCCCCGGGTCATCATCTGTAAACTGGACGAACCAGCATACTGTTGTGATCTTGAGACTGAATTAGTGACTGAGAAGCCTTGGTACCATGAGGTGAAGAGGTACTTGGAAGCTCAGGAATACCCTGAAGGTGCATCTGTCAACGATAAGAAGTTTCTGAGAAGGTTCACAGCGAAGTTCTTCCTTAGCAACAACGTCTTGTATAAACGAAACCATGATTCGACCTTACTGCGTTGTGTGGATAAGACTGAAGCAGAAAGGATTATGGCGGAGCTACATGAGGGTACCTTCGGAACACATTCCAGTGGACACACTATGGCTAAGAAGATCCTTCGGGCAGGGTATTTCTGGTCCACAATGGAAGCTGATTGTTACCAATATTCTCGGACGTGTCACAAGTGCCAGGTTTATGCAGACAAGGTGCATGTTCCTCCAGTTCCCCTGAATGTTCTGACTGCGCCTTGGCCATTTGCAATGTGGGGCATAGACATGATCGGTGAGATTAAACCTACGGCATCTAATGGGCATCGCTTCATCCTAGTGGCGATTGATTATTTTATAAAGTGGGTCGAAGCAGCATCCTATGCTACGGTAACCAAGACTGTTGTGGCACGGTTCATTCGGCATAACCTGATCTGTCGATACGGCGTCCCTGAGAGAATTATTACAGACAACGGTACCAATCTGAATAACAAGATGATCACTGAGCTCTGCGAGCAGTTCAAAATACAACACCACAATTCTTCTCCTTACAGACCGAAGATGAATGGGGTTGTAGAAGCGGCAAATAAGAATATCAAGAAAATCGTGCAGAAGATGACAGTGACTTATAAGGATTGGCACGAGATGTTACCGTTCGCTCTACATGGGTACCGTACCTCAGCCAGAACGTCAACCGGGGCAACTCCTTTCTCTCTGGTTTATGGTATGGAGGAAGTCTTACCGATCGAAGTGCAAATACCCTCTCTCCGGATAATGGAGGATGCAAATCTGAACGAGGATGATTGGATCCAGACACGACTTGATCAGCTCAACCTTATTGATGAAAAGAGACTTGCTGCTATCTGCCATGGTCAGACGTACCAAAAACGAATGATCAGGGCATTTAACAAAAAGGTCAGACCACAGGAATATCAAGTTGGGGATCTGGTAATCAAACGAATCATCCTTCCTCAGAGTGATCCAAGGGGCAAATGGACCCCTACGTACGAAGGGCCGTTTGTGGTTAAGCATGTGTTCTCAGGAAGAGCCATGATTCTAACCAACATGGATGGTGACGACCTTCCTCACCCCGCCAATGCAGACATAGTAAAAAGATACTACGCATAAAAAGACCCGCTAGGCTGACATGCCTAGGCAAAAATTAGGGCTTCCCGGCGAACCAAAAGGGTTCGGGCAAAATGAAGGGATGAAATGAAAAAAATCTGTACACCCGGCAAGTCGAAAACCTGAAAAGGCGGCTTGGGCAAAAATGGGTATCCCGGTGGACCGAAAACCCGAAAGGGCGGTCCAGGCAAAAATTAGGGATAAAAGCGTAATACTATGTCTCATTGGATCACTTTGCATCCAGAATCCGGTATCTACATCAAGTTCAGACGGCATCGATCAGTCAGCTTCATCTTCGTTTAGGTCATCAAGTGATGAGACGCTCGGAGTTATAAAGGCAATAGCAGAGTTGAAACCCAGTGGATCATTCATTTCACACAGCTGTTTTATTTTCTCTTGTACAAAATTTGTATAAACTCTTTTGTTCGGCGGCGTTCTCTTACTAGGACGTCAGCCTCTTGTACACAAAACGCCTATTTTCAGGCCATTCAAAAATCAATACAAGTACACTTTTCAGTTAAAATTGTCAATTGTTTTTCCTTTTCTGTTTTGTTTTGCGAAGAACGTCCAAGGTTCAATTTGTGATATATGCATTGACAATAATTTGCTAACTCATAAATATTTGCATGCGAAACAAATAATTAATTACAGGTGACATTAGAAACAGGGGCAATAAAAGAGTTGTCTAAGCAATCTAATTATTCTGTCCTCCAAGGTACCAAGATAGGTTCAGCTAAAGAACATAGCTGATATCCCAATTCTCCAGAGAGTAAGTCAGCAAGACAGTACACTCTCCTCAAGCGAAGCTATTATCAAATCTTAAGGAAGTTGGGTATCCTCCAGCAGATCTCAACATTCCCCAACAGCATTATACATATTCTTAAACAAGCATCCCCGGCAGTCTTGGTCTAAAGATTGTTCCCCGGCGGTATACCAGACATTCAAAAGAATCACTTCCCCCGCAGTTCAAAACTTCTTCAAGAGAGTTCAATTTGCTTCCCCAGGAAAGTTAGAATTCATCTCCCCAAGCGGTAAGCTTATCCCCAGTAGATTCTGGAAGCTTATCCTCGCAAAGCACGAACGCGTCTCCCGGCCTTATTTAAAGAGTTATTTCCTTAACAGGATATAACTGGGTTATCCTCAGCCAAAAGCCACGGAAAGAGCGTCCTCGACGAAGTCTTCTTATTCCCAGCGGAGTCTATTAACACTTCCAGCACAACAAGGGTATCCCCAACTACTCAACAAAGTATCTCTCTCCCCACAGAGTATTGCTTCCCAGCAAGATCGCTAGAGTACTTTTCTCCCTGCAGAGTTATCCATTCGCCAGGTTTATTCCCCAACGGAGTTATTTTCTCCTGCCGGTATTCTTGCAACTATCATCCCCAGCGGAAGCAAAGATCTACTTGCCAACATCAGCCCAGGAGTGACTTCCCGGCGCCCGTCAAGGATTTACTTTCCTAGACGAAAACATACATTCCTAAACATCACATACATCATTATGGCATGCATAGATGCATCATATCTTACAAATCTCATTTATGTTGAGAACATCATTGCTTGATCCATATCATGCATTGCATATAACTGACCTTTACCTTTCATGAAATATTCAGTTAAGTTCTCAATCATATTTCAAGACCTAGACCGGTTCAGTTAATCGACTCCAAAGATTTCTTATCCAGTCCAAGGCCTTCTCTAGTCCAGCTAAATCGACCCCAAACAGATTTTTCTGATGAAGACTCAGTAGAAGTTGTCAAAGGTTTTTCTCAATGATTGCTTTTGAGATTATAATTTCCTATGGTTCTCTCCCCAATGCTGCGGAGACGATAATTCCATCCCAGGTTTTTCTCAATGATCGCTTTTGAGATTATAATTTCCTATGGTTCTCTCCCCAATGCTGCGGAGACGATAATTCCATCCCAGGTTTTTCTCAATGATTGCTTTTGAGATTATAATTTCCTATGGTTCTCTCCCCAATGCTGCGGAGACGATAATTCCATTCCAGGTTTTTCTCAATGTTTGCTATTGAGATTATAATTTCCTATGGTTCTCTCCCTAATGCTGTGGAGACGATAATTCCATTCCAGGTTTTTCTCAATGATTGCTTTTGAGATTATAATTTCCTATGGTTCTCTCCCCAAGGCTGCGGAGACGATAATTCCATTCCAGGTTTTTCTCAATGATTGCTTTTGAGATTATAATTTCCTATGGTTCTCTCCCCAAGGCTGCGGAGACGATAATTCCATTCCAGGTTTTTCTCAATGATTGCTTTTGAGATTATAATTTCCTATGGTTCTCTCCCCAAGCCTGCGGAGACGATAATTCCATTCCAGGTTTTTCTCAATGATGGCTATTGAGACTGTAATCACCTATGGTTCTCCCCTCGATACTGCGGAGATGATAATTCCCACCAAGATTTTCTCAACGATTGCTGTTGAAGTTAAAATCGTCCAAGGTTCTCTCACCGTTCCTGTTGAGGTAGTAACCACCCCTGATTCATTCATCATCTTTTGAAGCTCCAGATCCAGCTCCTGTAACCAGTCAGGACACATCTATACCAAGCATCTGAAGACCAGCTCCTGCAACGTGTCAGGTACTCATTTTTCTTTTGCAGGTATGCAGGTTCTCGCTGAGGAATCTCTTATGCGATCAACATCTATATGGCATCTATAAGCCCATCCACCTTCCAGCATCTCTCAGTATGGCATCTATAAGCCCATCCACCTTCCAGCATCTCTCAGCATGGCATCCGTAAGCCCATTCCACTACTACATCACTGCTACTATGTGAGCGCAAATTTCTGGGCACTCTAGTGTTCAATCATCTTCCACCCTCGGATTACGAAAGGCACGTCAGCCAATCTGCATCCCCAGGTCTAAGAAGATTGAACAGGGGCAACTGTTGTACCCCAAAATTTGCCCTCCCATATTCTTCAGAAATTGCCAAGTCAAGCTTCAAAATCTACTCAAGGGCTACACAGTCAACTATCCTCCTAAGCCAGTCAAAATTAGGGTTTTGGTTCTTGCAGGGAAGTTGAGGTTTTCAAGGGCTCAATCAAGTCCCATATGCTCATATACATTGTCAAACACCTACATGTCAAGTTTCAAGGCTCACAAGGTCAAGTTGCACAGTCAAAAACCCTAATTGCTCAACAGTCAACTGTAGGGGCAAAATGGTCATTTGGCAGTCAAAAGTCAAAAATTTTGGTCAACATCTTATTTTGAAGCCACAAACATCATTTGATCAATGCTTGATCATGATTCTCAAAGCTTGGCTCAAAAATCATCAAGATGCAAAAGTTTCTATTTTTGGACAGCTGAAAAGTCAACTGTAACTTGACCAAGGCATAACTTTCTCATGGTTTATCAGAAAAATCCCATCCAATGCTAATTTTGAAGGGGAAGACATTTCCTACAACTCATCTTCACACTCCAAGTCCAAGAAATGCTCTCACAAAAAGTTATCAATTTCAACATTATAGGTCATTTTCAAAAGTCAACAAAAAGGGACTTTAAGTCAAAGGCCATAAATTGAGATTGGTAAATCAAAATGACATGGGACCAAAGACATTGGTTAGAGGACTTCAAGACCTTTCCAAAATGTCCAAGAACATGATCAAAGCTTAAAAATTGAGCAAGATATGCATTGGAGAAGTTGGGAAATTTTTGTGAAATGGCCAAAATCATTTATCCTTGAAATTTCATTTTTGACAAAAGGGGCCCACTTTTTCCACTTGAATTAACTTGGCCATGCTTCCCACGTGTCCCACCTTTTATTTCAAATTTTTTAATTAATTTTTTCATTTTTTATTGATTTTATTAGATTTAATTAATTTTAAATCTTTTAAAATCAAAGGAAAATCAAAAAGCCTAATTAAAGAAGATATTTGACTTTGATGGACCTTGAATTACCATTAAGCATGTGCCAAATTCGTGCATGGGGCCAAAGAGAGCAAGAATTCAAAAATGATTCAAAAATGGAAATTTGGTTATGGAGGTTTATGGAGAATCTTGAAATTGAATGCTATGCATTATGGAGCCATAATTCTTTTTCATACACGTTGCATAAGACCTAAGCAAGTGATCAAAAACAACATTGAGAGCTAAGCTGCGCAGGAACACTCAAAGCAAACTCACATTTTTGGCCACATTTTTTGAAAACTGAAAACAGGGTTAGAGTTTGATTCAAGCCAAAACAACGATCCTATCACATTCCTGGGACATCAAGGAACCTTCCTGGATCAAGAACACAGTCCCTAACCCTTTGAATCATTGTACAGAAGTCAAGCTTTTCTCTTTTTTTTTTCATAATCGTATTTCAAGATTTAGACATTTTCATTGCATATTTTTAATGGATTCATATTATATGATGTGTTCTGAAGCTAACCATCTACTTTAATTGCGTTTTTGTATACTATATGCGATTCTACCATTGATGCAGATTAGGGTTCTTGGAGGTCCAAATTGGGCGTTTTGAAAAGCGGTAAAATTAGACCACCATAGTACCATGACTGAATCAAGCATGATTGGACGATCAATAAACATATGTCGCGCCTAATTTATGAAGCCCTAGGGGCTATTCGCTATTTTCTAATATAGTGCCTACAGGGACCTTTAAAATCCGTTGCCTATGTTTGTTATATTTTCAGGAAAAATAAACCAAGGAAGAAGAAGGATGCGTGGCCATCAGTAATTGGCTAGTTCAAAATTTCGCGCTAAAACATCATTAATGTTTGGCTTTATTTTATATTGATTGTTTGATATCAAATATACAAACGCGTTGAGTGGAGCAGTTGGTAGAGTGCATCGCTGGTAACGTTCATGACCTGGGTTCGAGCCCCAGGTCCCAATCCTTTCATATTATTTTTCTTTCAAATGTTATCCTATGCAGTTTCAACACAAGGAGTGTACCATGTAGCCCACCATCCATCCTGCCACGCGTATATTAAGAGCAATCCCAGAGATATAATTGGAGGAGCATCATGGACTTGAGTCAAAGAATTACATGCTAGCCACGAAAGTCAATCAGGCCATGAATTTAAATGGGCCAAATTGCTAAAGACCCACCTCACAATTAGGGGGAGACCCCCTAGGTTTGCCATTTTTTTTTACATTCTTTCTTTTTCATTATTTCTATTTTCTTTTAATTATTGTTTTGTTTAATTAATTTATTATTTTCATAAAAACACAAAAACCAAAAAAATCATAAAAGAACAAAAATATGTTTCATTTTAATTTAATTCATCAATAACTCCTTTTTGTAAATAAATCCCATAATTAATTTAGTTTTTAATTTTAGGTTGTTAATTTAATTCTTTTTCCCAATAACCAAAAATAATAAAAAATAGACCTTTAGCACTTTCTCTTTTTTTATTAAATATTTTTATTATAAGCATCATTAACCATTAATTTTGTAAATAAATTTTATAATTAATTTAGTTTTAATTCTAGGTTTTAACTTTAATGCGTTTTCTTTAATAAATTAAAAAAACAATTAGAACTAGAATTATTTAACTTTTAAATTCCAATTTAATTTTTCTTTAATGCCATAGATACAAAAACATGAAAAAATAAGTTCTTTCTTTTTATTTAACTTAACTATTTTAATAATTTTATTTTAATTCCTTTAAAGGGTCCAACGCCCTCGCATTTGATTATATTTTCTTTTCGCGCATTTTATTTATTTCTTTTTTTTGTGAATATAATGTAATTGCTCCAAAGCCCTGTAATAGCTAATTAGACATTTATTTTCTTCACTTTATTTTAAATCGGGTCTGGATTAATTTGGCGATGTAGACCCGCGCCTTTGTAATAGCGTAGGACCTTTATCTTTTCCGCACTTTAAATTCCCACACCTTTAACTGTTAAACAATAACATGAAAGAATGAATGCCCAAAAATAAAATCAAAACGTAGATCACCAATGCATGACAAGACAAACAATAAACTGAAAATGACACACAATTCACACACCACCCCTAGGGTATGCCTCACCGTTGCCTTGCCTCGAAAGGTGATCGTCGAGTAGAGGATGTCTTAGTAAGTCCTCATGATCCGGGAACCTGGCATGAGGGTAGCTTCTAAGATGTCTTCCCCTTACTCCGGTGATCACCATGTTGCCTTGTCCCTCGAAACGTGGTCGCCGACTATAGGACGTCTTAGTGAGTCCTTATGTCCCATTGATCTGGTTGCCTCAAAATAAGTTGCCTCGGAATAGTTGCCTCGGAATAAAAGATCAATGGCATGAGGGTAGCTCCTAAGATATCTTACCTTTGCTCGGTGGCCACACCGTCCCAAACCTCGAATTGACCCGAATACCTCCAGCGGTGGTGCTACCTACCTCTCAATGGTGGGATGGCACTACTTTAAAGGACAATTACACAGACGAATTCCTTAGGGTAGGTAGATGACTCATGGATACTTGCTCTTTTCAAAAACAAATCAAAATACTTTTCACACCTTACACTTTTCAAAAAGCTTTCAAAACAACTTTTCAAACACTCTTGAGGACTGATACAAGAGTCGATCTGAAACTTTCAAAGAAACTTTTTCAAACCCACTCACACTTGAAAAGCAAACAAACCATTTTTGAAAAAACAAGTGAGCAAGTATCTAAGAGCCCATGGATAACCATGGATAGAAAGGGTGCTAATACCTTCCCTTTCTATAATCTACCTCCCGGACCGAGAGCAATCTCTATAAGGAATTTTTATGTGCTTTTGTCCTTTCCATTTGGAGAAAATAAAAGACGGTGGCGACTCTTGCTTACCGCGACATTTCGCGAAACCAGCGTTAAACAGTCAGTTCCAGATCCACCGATCACAGTTGCCATAGACTTGGGAATCAAATCTTTAATTGTGTTTGGGGACTCAGCTTTGGTTATCTGTCAGATCAAAGGAGAGTGGGATACTAATCATCCAAACCTCATCCCTTACAAAGAACATGTCTTGACATTGTTACCACATTTCGAGAAGATTACCTTCGAGCACTTCTCGTGAGAAGAAAATCAGCTAGCAGATTCCCTAGCTACAATGTCATCCATGTTTAAACTTAACTGGGATAATGAGGCTCCCCAAATCACAATTGAACGGATGGACGAACCTGCACATTGTCACGAGATCAATACCGAAGAAGTAGTGGACCAGCCGTGGTTTCATGAAGTCAAAAGGTATCTCGAGGCCCAGGAATACCCTGAAGGAGCTTCAGTAAATGACAAAAAGTTCTTAAGGAGATTCTTGGCAAAGTTCTTCTTGAGCAATGGCATCTTATACAAGCGCAATCATGATTCTATTCTGCTCCATTTTATGGACAAGATTGAAGCTGAAAGGATCATGGCTGAATTGCATGAAGGTACCTTTGGCACTCACTCTAGCGGGCATACGATAGCTAAGAAGATTCTACGGGAAGGCTACTACTGGTCTACCATGGAAGCTGACTGCTATCAACACTCCCGTACTTGTCATAAATGTCAAATCTATACAGACAAGGTACACGTGCCTCCAGTTCCTCTAAATTTCTTCACAGCTCCTTGGTTGTTCGCTATGTGCGGAATCGACATGATTGGAGAGATCAAGCCTACAGCTTCCAATGGACACCGCTTCATTTTGGTGTCCATTGACTACTTCACCAAGTGGGTCGAAGCAGCTTCCTTCGCATCTGTTACTAAGAATGTTGTTGCCCGCTTCATCAAACAGAATCTTATTTGCCGGTACGGTATCCCCTAAAGTATCATTACTGACAACGGTACAAACCTTAACAATACTATGATCACCGCCTTGTGCGAGCAGTTCAAGATTCAACATCACAATTCATCTCCCTGTCGGCCAAAGATGAACAGTGTTGTTGAAGCTGCGAACAAAAATATCAAGAAGATCATACAAAAGATGACAGTCACCTACAAGGACTGGTATGAGATGCTACTGTTTGCTCTCCACGGGTACCGGACCACGGCACGCACATCAACTGGGGCAACACCCTATTCCTTGGTATATGGCATGGAGGCTGTTTTACCTATCGAGGTTCAGATTCCCTCTTTGAGAATCATGAAGGATGCTGGTTTGAGTGAAGACGATTGGATTCAAACCCGGCTTGATCAACTTAACTTGATTGACGAAAAGCGACTTACTGCTGTTTGCCATGGTCAGACATATCAAAAACGGATGATCAAGGCTTTCAACAAGAAAGTCAGACGCCAGACATATCAAGTCGTGGATCTTGTAATCAAGCGGATCATCTTGCCGCAAAGTGATCCCAGGTGAAAATGGACTCCTACCTACGAAGGACCATTTGTAATCAAAAACATCTTTTCTGGTGGGGCAATGATCTTAACCACCATGGACGGTGACGACCTGCCGCACCCTGCGAACGCAGACATAGTCAAAGGATACTATGCATAAATGACCCACTGGGTTGACACACCTAGGAAAAAAAGGGCATCCCGGTGAATCGAAAACCCGAAAGGGCGGTTCAGGCAAAAATTAGGGATAAATAAAAAAATTTGTATACCCGGCAAGTTGAAAATCTGAAAGGGCGACTTGGGCAAAAAAGGGTTTCCCGGTGGATCAAAAACCCGAAAGGGAGGTTCAGGCAAAAGTTAGGGAATTAAAGCGTATGGCTATGTCTCGTCGGATCACTTTAAGGACAATCTCTTCACTGACAAACCTGGAGCTTCTGATCAATCTAATCATCTTCAGACGAAGCAACGAATGGACAAGATATTCGGAGTTACGAAGGCTATAGAAGAATGGGAACCCCATGGGATTTTGTTTTACACATAGCTATCTTTCTTTGTATAAATCTTTCTCATTTTTATGACACCGTCCTCTTACTAGGATGTCTGTCTCCTTTGTACAAAACACTTACTCAAAGTTAATACAAAGATATCTCTTTAAAGTGCAGAAAACTATTTGCCTTTTTCTTTTTTACACTTGTGGTTTTATTTGCAAAAACGTCCAATGATTCATTATTGAACATATGCATTTGAACATAATTACTGTTTACAAATAAACAAAGTGGAAAAGAACAATTACTGACAGGTTGTGAGGATAGGAAAATGTCTTTCGGCTATTCCATGAGCAATCCCTACAGTACATCATCAAGATCCCCATCAGAGTTAAAACTTCAAACTCCCAATCCCCAGTGGAGCCAAAACTTTGAACTACAGATCCACAGCGGAGCTAAAACCTTCATTCCCCAGCGGAGTCAAATTTCCAACTACGAATCCACAGCGGAAACCATCCAGTTTCTCCAAATTCCCCAGCAAGTTGTCTTAAAGTCTGAAAAGCAACCAGATAACAGTTAACTTTTTGCCTCGCCCCAAGCTAGGATAATTCCCCAGTAGAGTGGCATACAACCCAAACTCCTGAACTTTTTCCAAACAGGAATAAGCTTTTCCCCCAGAGTCCTGAACTTACTCCCCAGCTGCAAAGCCTTCTTCCTCGCAGAGCTTTATTATTCCCTAGTGAAGTCGCTAGAATGAAGATTCTCATTCTTAATTCCCCGAAGAAGTCCTCAGAGTTTTCTCTATTCCCCAGCCGAGTAAGGATTCCCATTGTGTAATCCCAAGTATAGGTCATCAAAATTCCTTGGATTCTCCAAGCAAATCTCTCAAGCAGTTTGGCATTACTCTCACAACAGATTTTGTCAATAATCCAACTTCAAGACATGAAGGATCCTCATATCCCCACAGAAGTTGTCAATCCCCAACAGTCACCAAGGATTTCTCATCCTCAGCAATCAAAGATTTTGAATCTCCTCAGCAGTCAGGGGTTTATTTTCCCCGGCAGCAATCAAGGGTTTTATTATCCCCAGCCGTCAAGGATTTATTTTCCTCAGCAATACAACTAATCAACTTACATGCGCATACATTACATCCATATATCATAAACATTGATAAAGCACATTTATTGCATCATACATTTCATGCAACATAACTCTGTGTTTCAGCTAACATTCTACCCTTTTCAAGATAAGATTAACAGCTATCATTAGCAATATTCAAAGATTTTAGATACAGTAAAGATACACTCCAGACACGGAAGTCATTCTATTACTCATTCAGAATTCAAAGTCAAGATACAGTTCAGATACGCTCCATACACGGAAGTCATTCTATTACTCATTCATAATTCAAAGTCAAGATACAATTCAGATACACTCCAGACACGGAAGTCATTCTGTCACTTATTCAGATTCTAGTTCAGATACGCTCCAGACACGGTTTCCATTCGGTCACTTATTCTGATTCTCCCCATCTCAGAGACGCTCCAGACACGGATGCTATTCTATTGCTCATACAGCTCAGAGACGCTCCAGACACGGATGTTATTCTATTGCTCATACAGCTCAGAGACACTCCAGACACGGATGCTATTCTAGTTCTTATTCAGATTCAACATTCATATACAACTTGGATACGCTCCAGACACGGATGCCATTCCATTGCTCATACAGACTCAGACTCCAGATACAGTTCAGATACGTTCCAAATACGGATACCATTCTGATACTCATTCTTTTGACTTACAAATTGCAGTTCAACAAACATTCTTGGATGGCATCTTTAAGCCCATATCCAACAAGATTCTATCACCTCTCCAAATGGCATCTTTAAGCCCATTCCCTCAACTACATTTTGAAGAGTGCAAATTTACGGGCACTCTAGTGTCCAATCATCTTTTACCTTTGAGTCACGAATGGCAAGCTCCCCAATCTAACTCTTCAGGTTCAAGAAGATTGAACAGGGGCAGCTGTTGTACCCCAAAATTTTCCCTCTCATTTTATCAAGATTTTCTTCACAAGACTCTTTGGATTTAAGACCAGGTTAGGGTTTGCTCAGCTCAAGACATCTCCTTGCACTGATTACCTGAAATTAGGGTTTGAGTTTGCACAAGGATTTTTGGATCATCAATGCTTAATGTGACTTTCATACACCATCTTGGACCCCTAAGATTTCCCATACCAAGTTTCAAGCCTTGAATCACATTTTTGCCCAGTCAATTGGACAGTTGACCTAAAAATCAACTGTATTAGGGAAAAAGTCAACCATGGCCAATTTACAGTCAAACTTCATAATTTTTTATCCATAACAACATTATAGGCTCCTGTGTACCATTTTATCATTTTTGGATCACAACTCCTCAAGAAATTTGATCAGATCATCAAAAGGGAAAAATGGTCAAAATTAGGATTTTGACTGAGAAAGGGCAATTTCTGATTTTTTTAACCTAGCCAATGGCCAATTGGGTTCAAGCATGATTTCGAGGACTCAATAGCATCATCTTGACCTAATCACATAGTTCAAAAGATCTCAAATGCATAGAATTGACAGATGAATTTTCCAGTCAACTGATCAAAAATCAACTGTACACTGAAAAGTCAAACTTTGACTTTTTGGTCAATCAAGTGCCAAGGGTCATAATTCATCAAAACATGTCAAAATGTGAAACTTGTTGACCAAGAAACCTAATTTTTAAAATTATGGTTTTAATTTGAAATTTTTCATAACTTAGAATTTTTCTAAGTTATGGAAATTTCTTATTTTTTCCCAACTTTCCACAACTTTTTCACCATGATGCAATTGGATTCAAAGAAAACTTCCAACATGAAAGTTGTAGTCCTCCATGAAATATACAACTTTTATTCACAAAGTTTTCCCAAAATATGCATGGATCTCAAGTTATGATTTTGTGAATAAGGGTCCATAAACTTTTTAACTTAGTGAAATTTTGCCCTAGTTTAGGCAGATTTTTTATCTAACTTCACGACAACTTTTCACCTAGTTCCAAGAGGAGTCTAAAAATTCATTTCAAATATGGATTGTAGAGCATGTTACAAGATTTCCAAAATGTCCAAGAACTCTCCAAGATCATTTATGGTTAGGGAGAATCGAAGAAAGGAAAATGGCAATTTATCACTTTTGTTCAAGGCATTTTTCACAATGGTTCAAGTTGCAAATCTGTCCTAGCATGCTTGTACTTGGTATTACAGGTCCTAATACTTTATACACTCCATAATTGAATGGTAACACATTGGATAATGGTCTTGTTCTGACTTTTGAAGCATTGCACAATGAATTAATCCAAAAATGGCATAAAGTTCATAATACTACTTTGATAAAGCTTGCTTTTTGCAACTTTGCAAATCTTGAGTCATGGACCAGATCTCTAGTTGCAAACAAGATCCACAAACATCAGAAAAAGTTTACCAACTCTATGCAGTTCATAAGCTAGCAAGTATAAGCTTTTGTATTGTCACTTCCAACTTTTCTTCAAAAGCAAGAAACTTGTAAAAGTCAATACAACTCATCCATCTGATAAAGGCAAGCCTTGGCATCATTTGAAACGACTTCAGAACCTTGTAACAAGCCAATACACGAATTGCTAACATCCCAAACACTCTCAAACACCAAAATCACACTTTTCTGCCCAAACAGGGCATCATCTGCAGAACCTTGGCCAATTTGAAATTTGCTCGTGCGTTTTGCTTTGTAACACTTCAAACATCTTCCCTACATCACATCTAAACTATCCAGGCCCTTGTCTTGCAACTGTGTGCCCTGTTTCAAGCTTCACCATTTCCATTTTTGAAGTTTGTAGGTTGACTTCTACAGGGAGATTCAAGCATCTACAAGGCAAGCTGAGCATTGGAAAAGCTTGAGGGAACTTTAAGCAAGCTCACACGACCTTCAGGCCTCACTCAAAGTCCCCACATTTCCATATCCAAACTCAACTTTACAAGGTCAGAAATTAGGTTCATTAAAATTCTCCTTGGTCTTTGAGAGTTAGGTCATATTCTTTATATCACTGGAATCGTGAGATCAAGAGCTACATTTTTCATGTTATAAGTTTTTGATTTTATGCAAAGAATAGCAAGAACAGGATTTGAAGGCAGAACGCGCGCGTTTGGGGTTGTCTGGAGGTCAGGGATGAAGCTGTCTGGGCTTGCTACTTTTCACACCCCCCCCCCCCATTTTACTTTTGCACCCCCCCTGGCTTATTATTTTTATATTTTTGTATTTTCTTGCATATTTTATATTTTTTACTTTATTATTTTTTTTCTGAACATTAAAAAATGCCAAAAATATTTTCTTAATTTTTTGCATTTTATTTTATTTTTTATCTTATTTTTTGCATATAAAAATAGTTTTATTTTAATAAATAGAAATCATTTTCTTAAAATAACTTGTAAATAATATAAAAATATCATACATTTTTATTTTATTATTTTTCACATTTAAAATATTATTTTCATACATATTTCAATTTTTTTAACATTTTATACATATTATTATTATTTTTCTTGAATAAAAATGAATAATATAGAATATATTATCTTTTAAACAAAAATTAGGGTTTTTCCCCCTTTCAAAAATAATCATAATATTTTTTCTTATGTTAGACTTAAATAATTTATTTTTCACATACATAAAAATAAATACAAAAAAACATTTTTGCATACATACCTTTTATTTTCATATTTAAATATTTGTTTATTTATTTATTTGTACAATAAATTCAATTGGGTTGTAATAGTGAATTAGGGTTTTATTTTGTGCAAATATCCCCATTCAAAACTTGTATCCCCCCTCCCATAATATTGTTGTAATAGTTTAGATTTACTTTACGCAATTTATCGCATTATATACATGTTTAGTAAATTAGGGTTTGTATGATAAGACAAAATCAAACAAATAGCATGACCTAAATACAAGACAAAATGCATGAAAAATGACAACACATTGCATACAAGCACCCCTAGGGTTTCATCCACTTGGTTTCCTTAAAATAAATGGCCATGGTATGCATGCTAGGTATCTTGGCAAAATAAAACAAAACAAAAGATCATAGTCCCTCGATGACGCTATCAAAAGGTTTCCTAAACAAAGATGATCTTAGTCCCTAAAACTTGCTAAGATACTTGGCACCATTGCTATCATGGTCATATGATGACCCATGCCCGTCCCGTTTAACATCCAAAGATAGGGTTGTTTACCAAAGTAATGGTAAATCAACAATGTCAAAGGAATAAAAATGTACAAGAAAGACTTTTGAGTAGGTAGATGCTTCTAGTTACTTGATCAATTTGCAAACCATCCTTGCTATTTTCAAACAAACAAACACACAATTCAAAATATTTTCAAACAACTTTCAAAACATTGAAACATTTTTCAAAAGACAAACATCTTTGTATACATTCTTACGAACGAGAATCATTACAAAGATTTCCTAAACGATGCCTCTTTTCAAAATATTTTCAAAAACCACACAAAGAACCATTTCAAACAATTGGAAAAGCAAAGCAAGTGATCTAAACAAGTAACTAAGAGCCCATGGAAAACCATGGATGAAACGGGTGCTAGCACCTTCCCTTTTCATAATCTACCCCCTGAACTCTAGAAAATATCTCAAAGGTCTTTCCTGTGCTTTTTGACCTTTCCTTTTGGATAAAATAAAAGTCAGTGGCGACTCTTGCTAAACCGAAACATTTGCGAACACAAACGCAAAACCTGAAGTCAGTTCTCCCACCGTATCACATTGAGGATCTCAATGAGCATGTGTTGGATAAAATGAGAGGGAAAATTTTGGGGTACAACAAAAAAGATATGTGTTCCATTCAAATTCCATGCACACACACCTACATTAACTACCATACTCCCCTATCATCATCCATTTGATAATGATCAAGCGGCCTCTAGGCCAAGTTCCACGGTAAACCCATGCTCCCTCCCATACATAATCAGACTGAACCCCTTCTCACTGAGTAATGGGCTTAAGCCTAACACTTTCTGCACCCCTCCCATTCGCCTTAATTGCTAAAACTCCAAACGAATCATACCCCTCCCTGTTCTGAATTGTTTCTAGGCCTAACTCAATCCAATTTCAGCACCCCATATTTTTACTTTACAACAGAAACTACACCCCCAGGTTTAATCAAATATTTTCTTTTATTATTTTTATTACATTATATATCTATTTTTAATTCTTACACTTATTATATTATATTTTTAAAACAATTATTATTTATATTTTCAATTATTATTATTATTATTAATTTTTATATTAATTATTATTATTATATACTATTATTTATTATATCATGAAAATAAATTATTTTATTTAAAACTCATTCATATGTATTTTCTTTTTTTTGCATTAAATATTTTTTAATCATGCACTAATCAAGATTTTTTGCAATTTATACGATAAAAAACACTAACAAATATCAAACTATTTTTTCGCAACAAATTAATCTAAACAATTATTTTTGCAAAAGGGTTTCAAATGGATTTTGACTAACCGCACATTTAGCCAAAATCTCCGGAATCACTACTCCCGGCCAAAATTCGAGGTGATTCAGAGTACGTTTGCAACCCATAAAAAACACCAACCCCATACGAACTATGAATTGGGACTCTGATTCCTCATAAGAGGATACGTATGCATACAATCAAAAATTGTAGCAAGTTCCCCTATTAAAAATTAAAACCCTTTCCCCTATTGAAATTTAAAACCCTATTTTATCCAAACCTAAACCTAAAACCTAGTATCCTTGTAAACAAGGTAGATGAAAGGTGCCTAACACCTTCCTTTCGTCTAATAGAGTCTGAAACCTAGAATCTCTGTCTGCGAATTAGGGTTTTATGTTAGATTCCCTTTCTTAGGATAAAAACTAATTGTGGCGACTCTGATTTAAAAACCAGTCGCAACACATGCATCAATTTTTTTGTCAAGCTTTTTCTACGACATAAACTTTTGCATCAGTCTCCATGTAGCAACATATCATCAGACTTTGTTTTATTTACCCCATAGGTTGCGATGAATAGACAAAGTCAAAACTTACAATATTAGTCTCCAAGCATTAGTAAGTCAAATTTTCAAAACCTGTATCATTTACCTCCTAGGTTATGGTAAATTCTACAGCGATCTCTTTTCTAGGTATTGACGAGTTATCTGCGTCATTATATCTAGATCAATCTTACTGTTCAATATCTCTCTATTCAAACTCTGGTAGGATGATACATCATCGTCTTTGCCTATTTCTTTTTTCAAACCCTGATAAGGTGATACATCGTCATCTTTTCCTATTCCTTTAAAAAAACACTTGGGGGTACACTATATCAGTGTATCCTTATCTAGCCAACCTTCAGTCAAATTTTGGGGTCTTCCATTATTTAATAACCCTCCGATTCGAATGTGCGAGACCTGTACATTCTCGCACTATTCAATCGTAGAGTAATTAAATAGGGGTAGCTGTCATATCCCAAATTTGTCTTCCCTTTATTTCTACGGTTAAAAATATAACATTATTTGATTTTTATAAATATTCGCTTCCAAACCTATTTTAAAATATAATGATCTATATCAGATCATTTGTATTTTTGAATAAATAAATATTTTCTCGTCTTCATGTACTTTCAATTGGCTTTTTATTTCGAATAAGTAACGTAGCACAGTTGGTAAGGAGTGAAGCTTGCAAATATGAAGTCGCGGGTTTAAATCTCTCATGGAGCACTTTTAACATTTTTTCTATTTTTTTGTTTATTGTTAATAATTTTATTTCTCTTTACAAAAATCATAAAAAAAGCCATTTTTTATTATTTAAATATTATTTTCGTATTTTTAATTATGGAATTTTAAAAAAAAATTATTTATTTGATTTTATGCACTTTTTATCAAAAATGAGTGCAAAAATCATAATAAACACCAAAAATATGTCTTAGTATTTAGACTAATAATCGACTTGGTACATAATTCCAAATTTCTTTTTAAATCTAATTAATTCAAACACTCTATAATTAATAGGATGTCCATCTTCAAATAATTAAATGGGTCGACATATCGTCTACCATTTTTATTATTCAAAATCAAACAATCTAAACCCCCCGTTAATTGGGCCAAGTTCAATATCTCAACTTGGGTCTTTACTTACCAGACCCTCCTATTTGACTACCCTGTTACAAAATGTACCCCTCAACCAATTTGGGCTCAAAATATCTTTGGGTCCAGATTTTCTTCTAATACACCACTCAGTCTTAATATTCACACCCCTCCTACGAAAGCGGGCCAAGTTCAATTTCTGAACTTGGGCCTTAATATCAAAACTTAAAATAGCTAACCAACTTCAAACTATTTTTCTACTAACTTAATCAAAACTTCAAGATCATTTTCAAAAAAGGATTAAATAGCATTATCTTTGAATTAAACTGCGAACCGCGTCTACCATCACACAATTTTCAACCTGGAAAAGGTTCAAGGTTAATTCAAAACCAATTCTACGCGATCTTATAAAAAGCACCAACCCAACAACCACGAACTATGAAATGGGACTCTGATTCCTCCTAAGAGGATATGTAGGCATACGATTAAAATTGTGGCGAGTTCCCCTAACTAAAATTCAAACCCCTTTTCCCCTATTTAATAATTAAAACCCTAATTCCTAAGAACGCACTTCTAAACCTAGTATCCTTATGAACAAGGTAGATGAGGGGTGTCTAACACCTTCCCTTCGTCTAGAACCGAGTCCAAACCTAGAATCTCCGAACTTTTTAGGGTTATTCCTTTATATTCCCTTCCTTATGATAAAAATTAAGGGTGGCGACTCTGATTTAAAAACCAGTTGCAACACTCATTATCAAGTCTTTTTCTAGGAATTGGCATAACCTTATGAGGCCATTTTTTAAGCTTCATGGCAGAAGTAGAGCATATGTTCATTAAATACTTTCTAATCCATCCACACATTGTTAAAATTGGTTTATCCCTAACACTTAATATGGTGGCATTAAAGGACTCAAAAATATTGTTCATAAGAACATCACAATTAGGATAGAAACTGAAAGCATGCTTACACTAAACCTTTGGAGGAACACCCGTTAACCAAGTCCAAGCATTATGATCTGCCAACTTCATCTCATTCATCTTTTGTAACAATCCATGATGGTATGTAGACTTTGCAACCCCCATCATTAGATCTCTAATCAAAGCTCCACCTCCAAAACTTTTCTTGAAATTTGCATAAATATGCCTTAAACACAACCTATGCTCTATCCTTTGAGACATCTCCTCAAACACAGCTATCAAACCCTGAAACATTGCATAATATCAGTGAAAAGCAAAACATGCATAACATATAACTTAATGACAAAAAATGTATACCTTTTGTTGATCAGATATAAACACGAACCTCTTGTCCTGGCCTACAGCTGTCATTAGAAACTTAAGAAACTACCTTCAGCTTTCTTTAGTTTCAGTCTCAACCACCCCAAAGGCCAAAGGAAAATACTGATAATTTGGGTCCCTACCCACAATAATTAATAACTAACCTCCATACATTATTTTTAGATGACAGTCATCCACTCCAACAAAGGGTCTACAACCATTAATGAAACCCTTTTTAAACCATAAAAGCAAAAATAAAAGGAACTAAACCTTGGCTGAATAGATGGACTTTTTCTCTCTAAACTGATGCTCAAAGTGTTCCCAGGACTCACTCTATGTAACTCTACAACATATCTCCTTAAATTTTCATATTGTTTGCTTGCATCTCCTTAAAGCATCTTATTGGCTATGAGTTTAACCTTCCATGCCCTAGCCATTATGATTCCCACAGAATAATTTTGCCTCAAGTCTTGAATTATATCACAGATCCTGACATTATCAGAAGTTTTCATTTTCTTCAACACAATCTTAGCCACCCTTGAACTTTCAGATCTGTTGTCTAAAACCCTAGCACATGTGTGTTTGTCAACTATGGTTTTTATAGCATAAGTGAGCTTATGGCCCACTTTGGAGCACAACATTAAAAACCCACAATTGGCCCTGCATACTACCCTTACTCTGTCACTTTCATTTTTCACAAACGTAGTTTCCCTCCCATTTAATACTGACCACTCACGGATGGCATATCTAAAATCATCTAGGGAGTTGAATTGCATACCGCACTGAGATTTAAAATCCTTATTTAAATGCTTTTTCCTAAACTTTTCAAACTTTGGCACTTTCCCTTTATCACTATCAGATAAATCCGAGTCAAAGCTATCTATCTCATCATTCACATATTCTTCATCCTCACAACTTTTCTGTTTGGACCCAGTCATAAACTCACCAACTGAAGGGCTCTCATTAATGGGTTTAGTTACATAAATCCCTTCCAAACCATCTAGAATAGCAGTGGCCCGTTCATTCTCATTATCACCCAACCCTTCTATGAAATCGTCATCACATCCATCCATCTCAAAATTCTCATTGACACACCTTGGTCTACTTACTAAGGCTCCAATATGAGTAACATCATGCTCCACAGACATTTCCCCGTCTAGTTGGGTCGCACACGCGTATGCAGCGAAATCATAACACTCATCATCCTTTCTAATCTGGAAATAATTATCATCTATTTCATGAATTAAATTCCACTTTCTATAAGTTCCCCGCTTGTAACCCCAACCGATAACCAACCGATGGATGTTAAGCATTATCAACTGATCCAAGTGGAGATCCAAAACTAAAGTACTTACACCCCCTCTGTAAATCGTAACCCCATTTTTCAACATTACAAATTCACCTCCATGATGGAACACAACATTGAATAAATGATTATTCTGAAATCATTTGGGTAAACATTCAAAAACTAACATTTCACTGTATGTAGGAGTAAATGAACAAGCAGCTGAAAAAACTTACCTTATCAGCATTAACAGAAGCGCCTTCTTCGTCGTGCTTCTTCAGTTGCCTTGAATGCTTTGCCTTCTTCGGGTGCTTCTTCTTCTTCTTCGCTGCAAGTTTCTTCCCCATTGTAAGCTTGCTAACTTTGTTTGATAGTGAACCCTAGCTTTTCTAGGGGGTGAATCAGTACATGGAATATGTTATAAGTAATAGACACAAACAGTCCAACATGGCATTTAATTACACAGTCAGCAAATAATCAAATGCCACGTCTGAAACTCAAAGGTAATCTTATGTTGTAGGGTTTTCTATTTGGGAATTTATATTTGTTAAGGGGCGAAAAGAATTTTTTTTAAAAGGTGGGTAAATCAAAATTCTCTACTATTGCGAGGGGTAAAGTATATTTAACCCTTTTATCAAATAGTGATTTACTCATAGAACACCGCAAAAATATCAATATATATTAAATTAGATTATCAATCATCTCTTAATTTCAACAATATATAAATTTCAAATAGAAACAATTTTTTTTACAACCTAATCCCACATACCATTCATCACATACCCTATTATAGAGTCAGAACCCCGCCCTTACCTTAGATTGAAGGTTGCTCTAACTCTCTGATTTCACCTAGCTTGCCTCCTCTTTTCACTTCTACGTATCTCTTCCAAAACCCTTATTTTCTTCTTCTGGCAAAACATATTCATTCTCCTCTTACTGATACTTCTACTTCTTATTATTTCTCAAATAACTAATATAATAATATTATCATTCTATTATTCTTCTTTTGTCTTGTTGGGCTTAAATTTCTACACCTCTATTTCTTCTACTTCTAACATTAAAATAGGCCCACATAAACAATAATAGTATAATTCAATATTAATCCTATAACTTAATCAACTAATTAATTCAACTAAGAATGACACAACTTAAATCGACATTTCACAACTTCAAAAATTTAATCGGAAAAATATTTGAAAATATTTAATTAAATAATTAATCAAATATTGGGTGTTACAACTCTCCCCCACTAGAATATTTTTGTCCTCGAAAATTTACCTTGTTCGAACAACTCAGGATAGGAGTCTCACATCTTGCTTTCCAACTCCCACGTCATGCTTTCTATGACAGCTCCTATGATCGGTGGATTTAGAACTAATTGTTTAACACTGGTTCGCGAAATGTCGCGGTAAGAAAGAGTCGCCACCGTCTTTTATTTTCTCCAACATGGACAGAACAAAAGCACAGCAAAATTTCTTATAAGATTGTTTCTCGGTTCGGGAGGTAGATTTATAGAAAGGGAAGGTGTTAGCACCCTTTCTATCCATGGTTATCCATGGGCTCTTAGATACTTGCTCTTATGTTTTCAAAGTGTTTGCTTTTCTTGTGTTTGTGGGTTTGAAAAAGTTTCGTTTAAAGATTTCAGAATGACTCTTGTATCAGTCCTCAAGAGTGTTTGAAAAATTGTTTTGAAAGCTTTTTTGAAAGTGTCAGTGTGAAAAGAGTTTTGATTTGTTTTTTAGAGAAAGTATCTATGAGTCATCTACCTACCCTAAGGAATTAGGCTGTATAAATATTCTTAAGGTAGTGCCATCCCACCATTGAGAGATAGGTAGCACCACCGTTGGAGGTGTTCGGGTCAATTCGAGTGTAGGGACATTGTGGTCACCGAAGCAACAGTTAGGACACCTTAGAAGCTACCCTTATGTCCTTGATCCTTTTTTTAGTCCGAGGCAACCATTTTGAGGCAACTATTTCGAGGCAACTGATTCGAGGCAACTATTTCGAGGCAACTGGATCATGGACATAAGGACTCACTAAAACGTCCTATACTTGACGACCACGTTTCGAAGGCAACAGGTGAGGCGTACCCTAGAAGTGGTGTGTGTATTTGTGTGTTGTTTTCAGTTTAACAATTATCTTTGATCATGGCATTGTGAGCTACGCTTGTTTTTAATTAGCATACATTCTTTCATTCAATTTAGCAGTTTAATAGTGCGAAAAATTAAAAGACGGAAAGATAAAAGCTACGCTATTACAAGGCGCGGGTCTATACATCGCCAAAGTACAAAGACCCGTTTTTGATAAAAATGCGGAAAGTAAAAAATACCTAATTACTATTACATCCAGAAAGCAGTTACATAATAATCAACAAGAAAAATAATGCGCGAAATAGAAATTGAAACGTCCGAGGGTTTTGACCCTTTGCTTGAAATTAAATTAAATTAAAGTCTAATTATTATTTAATTAAAGAAAGGTGTTTTTTTATGTTTTTTGTATTTAATTAATATTAAACCTAAAACTAATTATTTAAATAAAAGAAAAAAGTATTTTTGATTTTTTAATGTCTTTAATGAAAAATAAAAATAAAATAAAATAAAGTCAAAAGTTAGTAAAACCTAATTCTAATTTATTTTATTTATTATGAAAAAACCAAAATTAAACCTAATTAAACTAAATTAATTTGTTAGAATTTATTTACAAAAAATAATTAATAGTGAAATTACAAAATAATAATAATACTAAAAATGTTAGTTTTGTGAATTTTATTATGAAAAAAATGTTAATTGGTTAGTGATTAATAAAAAGAATAACGATTAATTAATTAAAGGAAAATAATAAAAATAGAGAGAGAGTTTAGGAGTATACGAGCCTGATTGGAGGGGTAAAACAGCTATTGGCGTCATGTGTAAACTGTTTTGTTTTGGCCATTTTTGTTTTGGCTTTTGGCCATTTGTGTTCTGGCCTCAACGTTCCTTAACCTTCTCCTCAAGATGTCTGTATCGCCATGTATTGGTGCCATGTGTAAAATGTTCTGTTTTGGCCATTTGGCTTTTGGCTTTTGGCCATTTGTGTTTTGGCCTCAACGTTCCTTAATGAACCTGCATGAGATCCTGTCTAAAATCTGCAGTGTCGAATCTCATTAACATATTAAATAAAATCATAAAATGCAAATAAAGCCAATATATGAAGAAATTTAATGTTTAGGCACAATATGACATGTATGAATGATTATACCCTTTTGATCATGGAGATCAAATCAATCTTACCCTTACTGGAAAATTAGTGACATGAATGCTTTTATTCCCTTTTGATCATGGAGATCAAGTCAGCCTTACCCTTACTGAAGAAGTAGTGAGATGTTGGTTTATAACTGAGATGGCTTGTTTGTAGTGAGAGAGAGATTTGTAATAAGGATTTCAAGATTTTAGGGTTCTTGAAAGAATTTGATATTCTGACAATGTTGTGGCCAGGTTTTTTTCTCTTTTTTCTCCTCCCTGGTTTGTGTGAAAAGAAGGTGATTATATAATGGAAATTAGGGTAAAGAAAATGGGCTTTGAATGTGCAATTGGGCCTCCAATGTTCACTTGAGTTCGTCACTTTCCAGGCTAAATCGCAGGGACTTAAGTGCAATTTTTGAAGTTTAAATGTGAAAACAAAATGTAGCCGACATCGATAGCTAACTTCTGTCCGAAAATCGGCTCAATCGGATAAACGGTGAATTAGTTATGAATTTTTGAAGTTTCAGCTCAGACAAACTTATTTTGGGCTCCAGTGTCGACTCTGACACGTTCTTCAATAAAAAACTGGTATTGATCGGAGCATAATCCGGTCTCGACTTTTGAAGCAAAGTTGTAGATCTATGAGTCAGGGACTTTGTGTAAAAATATGAGCCCAATCCGATAAAAATTGACCGAGTTATGAATTTTCGAAGTTTCGGCCCAGATGAAATAATATTCAGCATTCAGGATTTTCAGCGTGTCATGCACTCTGAGCAAAAAACGAAGGCCTTTTGAATACCGTTTGAACTCAATACCTTCTGCGAAAATATAGCCAACTCAATTTGTGAAATTTTGGCGCCGGAACCAGCTCGATACGATGAAAATCGACCAAGTTATGATTTTCTAAACATGACGCAAATAAACTTCTGTCACAAATTTTCTGTACGAAAATACTTGATAAATCCACATTTTTGAAGACCTTCTGATCGAAATTGGCTTCCATCCGTGAGAGATGAAAATGTAGATAATGTCAAGACGGAATTTTGGCCACCGAAACGGGTTCAAAACGAGCCACGATCTTCAAGTTATGAATTTTTTTAGCGCGTAAAAACTGCACTTTCAGCACACTTTTTCCACCATATTTCTTCGAGAAAACTCACACAGTCGGATACCTTCTGAATTTGAACATACGTTAGGACATTAAGGAGCACTTGAAGTCATTTGATGTAAGGACCTTGATGCAACACAAAACCCTAATTTTGAATTGACTGCCTTAGGAGATGATTTGACTGTCCAACTCTTGAGCCATCTTGAACAACTTGGAGATAATTCTTGACATGGCTTGAGAAATATGGGAGGGAAAATTTTGGGGTACAACAGTTTCCCCTGTTCAATCTTCTTAAACCTGAGGATGTAGATTGCCTTGCGTGCCTTTCGTGATCCGAAGGTGGAAGATGATTGAACACTAGAGTGCCCAGAAATTTGCACTCGCATGGTGTAGTATCAGCAATGTGATGGCGGGAATGGGCTTATAGATGTCATTTGGAGATGTGGTGGATAAGAGGATGGGCTTATAGATTCCATCTAGAGATGTAACAGAATCTTGTCGGGAATGGGCTTATAGATGCCATTTGGAACTGTAATGGGAGGATGGAGATGGGCTTATAGATGCCATCGGGAGGTTGTCGATCGCGTAAGAGATTCCTTAGCGAGAACTTGCGTACCTGAGAAAGAAAGATAATTACCTGGCCGGTTACAGGAGTTGATCTTCAAACTCTTCATGTAGATGTGCCCTGGCTGGATACAGGTATCGAATCTTTAAACTCTTCAGACGTGCCCTGGCAAGATACAGGAATCGAGTCCGGAATATAGTCGTCAACAGATACACCCTGGCAAGATACAGGAATCGGATCTTCGAACTCTTCAGACGTGCCCTGGCAGGATACAGGAATCGAGTCTGGAATATAGTCGTCAACAGATACACCCTGGCAAGATACAGGAATCGGATCTTCGAACTCTTCAGACGTGCCCTGGAAAGATACAGGAATCGAGTCTGGTATAGTCGTCAATAGATACACCCTGGCAAGATACAGGAATCAGATCTTCGAACTCTTCAGACGTGCCCTGGAAGGATACAGGAATCGAGTCTGGAATTAGTCGTCAACAGATACACCCTGGCAAGATACAGGAATCGGATCTGGAATCACGACAGTTGATAGTAATCATCTTTGTACTAACCTTTGTCCTGAAAAGACAAAACGTTAGTTGTATGCGATGTCATGATGTATGACATGTGTGATGTTCTCAGAATAAATGAGATTGTATGTTCATGATGCGTATGTGCATGCTATAATGTATGAAGATGCGATGCTCATGAGCGTATTTTTGTCTAGGAAAATAGATCCTTGACGACTGCCGGGAGATTGAATCCTGGGCTGATGTTTGAAGAATAGAGCTTTTTGTTTCTGCTGGGGATGATGATTGCCAGAATACCGGTAGGAGAAGATGACTCCGTTGGGGAATAAACTTGGAGAATAGATTACTCTGCGGGGAGTGAACTCTGTGGGGAAAGAGAGGTATTTTGCTGAGATTGGTGATAACTCCGCTGGGGATACCATTGTTGAGCTCTGTTGGAAGATTTGATGAACTCCACCGGGGATAGGAAGACCTCGCCGAGGACGATCTTTCCGTGGCAGTTGGCTGAGGATAACCCAGTTATATCCTGGTGGGGAAATAACCTTTGAATAAAGTCGGGAGATGCGTTCGTGCTCTGCAGGGGATAAGCTTCCAGAATCTACTGGGGATAAGATTCCTACCTGCTGGGGATATGGATTCTATTCTCCTGGGGAGACTTTTCAGATTAGACTGGGGAATGGCTCCACTGGATGTCCTGTATACCGCCGGGGAACAATCTTAGATCAAGATTGCCGGGGATGCTTGCTAGGAATGTTTGTATACTCCGCTGGGAAATGTTGAGATCTTCTGGGGGTAATCCAACTTCCTTAAGGCTGACGGAGTATAACTCTGCTCGGGGAGAGTTGTTGAATCTTGGCTCGCTCTCTGGGGAATTAAGATATCTTGGTTACATTCTTCAGCCGAACTTACCTTAGTACCTTGGTGGACAGAGTAACTAGATCGCTTAGACAACTCATTACTGCCCCTGTTTCTGTGGGAGAATGAGGCCTATGAGGAGCTTGATGACTGTCGTTTGACAAATCTTCTTCTGGTAGACAAGTGACTAGATGACGGAACATAGTCGTACGCTTTTGATCCCTAATTTTTGCCTGGACCGCCCTTTCGGGTTTTCAGTCCACCGGGATACCCATTTTTGCCCAAGCCGCCTTTTCAGGTTTTCGACTTGCCGGGTGTACAGATTTTTTTCATTTTTCATCCCTTATTTTTGCCCGAACCCTTTTGGTTCGCCGGGAAACCCTTATTTTTTCCTAGGTGTGTCAACCTAGCGGGTCTTTGATTTTGCGTAGTATTTTTTCGACTATGTCCGTGCTCTCAGAATGTAGGGAGTTGCCCCTGTCAGAAGTATTGTGTTGCCATACCACCAGAAGATGTCTGATTGTGCAAGATTTATTGCTGGAGTTCATATCCAGTGCCCTAAGTGATTCAGGCAGAGGTTTGCCCCAGGTTGGTTGGCCTTTTGAGAGATTCTCCGAATCTTGACTTAACTGCCCCAGATGATGGACAATGATCATGCCATGCCCCTTGATTGGAGGTGCTTTCGTTCATTAGACATTCATCGTGCGAATTTCTTTGCTGTTCGAACAAAAAGTCATATGCAAACAAAGTTATGTTAAAAATGCAAAGCTTATGTCTGTCTTGAAGTTTTTGAAAATGCATTTTTTTTTATAAAAACAAGTGAATTTTTTGTAAACTGTGATGTCAACTCGTTATTTTACCGCAAGCCTTAAGGAGTCAGGATACCTTTCGTAACAGTATGCTTTCGAACTAACCCATGCTTCAGCTAGGACTTTTAAGGGTTGTAGCGTGGCCTGGTTCATGGTTTAAGAAACAAAGGATAAAGGCTTAAATTTTATTTGTACCCACCCGCTCTTCGTGATGTTCTTTAAACCTAAACTCAACTGATCGTGCGTTGGACCTTGTTTGAGTCTTTGCTCTGATATTCCAGTGATGGTTCGGATATTGACAGTTTATTTTGACTAGGCAGTCATTTCTTTTCTTTTTTTTTGAGGTTTTGTAGGGCCTCTTTCTTTTTGATTTCGTTATCCCTGTTTTTTTCCTGAGTTGTTTCCTTTTTGGAATTACAGTCAGCGGGATGCCCCAGTTTTGTAAGTCTCCTTCATAGGTTTTGACTTATTGGGCTTTTATTTTGAGAGATATCATGACTGCCTATCTTTATGATTGTTCGGAACCATCACCGTCTTTTGTCTTGGAAGGACTTCTTTGGTGCTATTTGTTGTGCACTTGGATCAACTAAGAGAACTACCCTGCCCCAGGTTATGATAAAGGGTTTTAATTTTTGAAAAGAAAAACTCCTACTTCTTTGGCTCAGAGGGCTTGACAAGGGATTATCTTCCTTATAACTCCAGTGTTTAGGAATTGAAACAATGCCTGTACCTCATCAGCGGGGTCTGTTCAAAAGCATACTGTAGATCGTGGTATCGTTTTCGTCATCCTCCCTCAAGAGGCTTAGAATTATTAATTGAGAGTTGACATCAAAAAAATGGAAGCAGTTTGAATATAGCGAATGCGAACATATTGGTTCAAAACAGACATATGCGATGCATTAATGACATAACAGCGTTTGACATGATAATTGTTTGAACAATCAAAAGAAAATTACAACTTGAACATTCGAATGAAAAAAAGTCTTCTAGTCTCAGGGCTTGTCACTTCAAATGGTGAACCTCGCAGGGATAGTAGAAGAACTCGACCTGACCATCTGGGGTGAATTCCACAGCTCCTTCATCAATCAGGCTTTGGATTTTGTACCTTAACTTCCAACAGTCATCAGTATCATGCCCCGGGCTGTTAGAATGGTATGCGCACCTGGCCCCAGGATTATAGTTGGGTGAAGAAGTCTTAGGATTAGGGTGAGGTCCTATCAACGTCACCAGATTCAACTTCAATAGGTGTTGCAAAGCTTGGGACAGCGACATGTTGAGCTGGGTGAATTGCCTCTTGGACCTGCTTGACTTACTCTGATCAACCTGCTGCTCTGGGCGGGGTTGTGGTTGGACCTGTGAAGTGGTAGCAATTTGGAGAGGTCTATTCTTCACCATGCCAGACTCTTGTCCTCTTGGAAGCTGATCAATGACCTGGTTCCTGACTTGGACTGGTTGCTTCATGTTGTATCTGTCTTGATGAAGCTGACTGACCATGGTCCTTAACTCTTCTTGCTCCCGAACTAAGCCTTGGATGAGATCCATTTTCCCCAGCATCTGGGTTCTCATAGTATCTACTTCAGCCTGCAGACGTTTCAGTCGTTCGTCCTTGTCATCTTCCGGACTTTTCTTGGCCAAATTCCCCATGAGGAGTGTCCTCAGCTCTTCCTGCCCTTTTGATAGGCTTAGGAAGATCTCCCTGAACTGAGTCTCTTGATCATGAAGACCCTGGTTATCTTGTTGGGAAGCCATTTCTGAAATAAACAACGAAAAAGGATAAGTGTCCTGCAACAAGGGTACCTGTAATGCAATGATATGTATGATATGCATGCAATGTTTTCAAGGATCTCGCGGGGTAAACAAGAAAATTGTTAGAACTTGAATTTTGTAGCTTGATGGAAGGAACTGCATATTGTTGAGAGTCCTTCTTCAAGAGTCAAGGCTCACCATATCGAGTGGGTCATAGCCCCTGACAACCTTGGTTAGAGGAAAATAAATCCTCTTTTCCCCTTGCTAGACATTATGGTTCATCATGACCTGCACCACAAGCCCTTGAGATCCTTGAAATGGATTAGTCCTTATGCCAGATGTATGCAATGGTATGATGCTATGATGCTATGCATGAAGTGATGTAAGTAAACCCTGTTATGAGTCCCGATTGAGGACTGTAAACAAACCCTGCAAGAAACTCATGTGTTAGATAACAAGTATGCAAGTAGTCAAGTTTGAAAGCACACAAGTCACACAAGACAGCCCTTAGAGTTTAGGCCAGCATGAAGTTTGGGGTACTACCCTCTTGAAGTTAGTGGGCTCAACCTATCCTATCAGAAGTAACCGGGTTCTAAGGGTCTCAATATCATTGGATTGCTTTCATTGTTCATCGTTTCGATTTAGCCACTGAACTGGCGACCGAAATATTCCAAGAAAACAACCCTCAATTGAGTGTAGTATCGAGTATCAACCAACATCGGACTGCACCAAAGTCAGTTATCTCACTACCCTAAAGAGGCCAAGATGGTTCAATTAAGGTTCGTAAGGTCAATTGATGCTTCACGATACCACGTGGCGGCCCCGTACTCTCCTTGACTGGACTCAAGGGTTACTGGTACTCACCAAAGTGCCACATCAACGTAGCAGACTGCTTCAACCGTGTCGGTATACCCCGCACAGTTCCCTCACAGTCTTGTTGCTACTTTCTAAGAAGGTATCCCCAGATCCGGGTTAGGATCTATAAAACTCCCAAGACAGTACCCACAATAATAAAGCAAACAATTCAGACAATAGAAAACACAAGTGATCTTAGTCCTAAGGTACACCTCACTTTATGAGTAACATCCCCAGCAGAGTCGCCAGTTCTATGATCGGTGGATTTAGAACTGACTGTTTAACACTGGTTCGCGAAATGTCGCGGTAAGCAAGAGTTGCCACCGTCTTTTATTTTCTCCAACATGGACAGGACAAAAGCACAGCAAAATTCCTTATGAGATTGTTTCTCGGTTCGGGAGGGAGATTTATAGAAAGGGAAGGTGTTAGCACCCTTTCTATCCATGGTTATCCATGGGCTCTTAGATACTTGCTCTTATGTTTTCAAAGTGTTTTCTTTTCTTGTGTTTGTGGGTTTGAAAAAGTTTTGTTTAAAGATTTCAGAATGACTCTTGTATCAGTCCTCAAGAGTGTTTGAAAATTGTTTTGAAAGCTTTTTTGAAAGTGTCGGTGTGAAAAGAGTTTTGATTTGTTTTTTAGAGCAAGTATCTATGAGTCATCTACCTACCCTAAGGAATTAGGCTGTATAAATGTCCTTCAGGTAGTGCCATCCCACCATTGAGAGGTAGGTAGCACCACCGTTGGAGGTGTTCGGGTCAATTCGAGTGTAGGGACAGTGTGGTCACCGAAGCAACAGTTAGGACACCTTAGAAGCTACCCTTATGTCCTTGATCCTTTTTTTAGTCCGAGGCAACCATTTCGAGGCAACTATTTCGAGGCAACTGATTCGAGGCAACTGTTTCGAGGCAACTGGATCATGGACATAAGGACTCACTAAAACGTCCTATACTTGACGACCATGTTTCGAAGGCAACAGGTGAGGCGTACCCTAGAAGTGGTGTGTGTATTTGTGTGTTGTTTTCAGTTTAACAATTATCTTTGATCATGGCATTGTGAGCTACGCTTGTTTTTAATTAGCATACATTCTTTCATACAATTTAGCAGTTTAATAGTGCAAAAAATTAAAAGACGGAAAGATAAAAGTTACGCTATTACAAGGCGCGGGTCTATACATCGCCAAAGTACAAAGACCCGTTTTTGATAAAAATGCGGAAAGTAAAAAATACCTAATTACTATTACATCCAGAAAGCAGTTACATAATAATCAACAAGAAAAATAATGCGCGAAATAGAAATTGGAACGTCCGAGGGTTTTGACCCTTTGCTTGAAATTAAATTAAATTAAAGTCTAATTATTATTTAATTAAAGAAAGGTGTTTTTTTTTTGTGTTTTTTGTATTTAATTAATATTAAATCTAAAACTAATTATTTAAATAAAAGAAAAAAGTATTTTTGGTTTTTTAATGTCTTTAATGAAAAATAAAAATAAAATAAAATAAAGTCAAAAGTTACTAAAACCTAATTCTAATTTATTTTATTTATTATGAAAAAGCCAAAATTAAACCTAATTAAACTAAATTAATTTGTTAGAATTTATTTTCAAAAAATAATTAATAGTGACATTACTAAATAATAATAATACTAAAAATGTTAGTTTTGTGAATTTTATTATGAAAAAAATGTTAATTGGTTAGTGATTAATAAAAAGAATAACGATTAATTAATTAAAGGAAAATAATAAAAATAGAGAGAGAGTTTAGGAGTATACGAGCTTGATTGGAGGGGTGAAACAGCTATTGGCGTCATGTGTAAACTGTTTTGTTTTGGCCATTTGTGTTTGACTTTTGGCCATTTGTGTTCTGGCCTCAACGTTCCTTAACCTCCTCAAGATGTCTGTCTCGCCATGTATTGGTGTCATGTGAAAAATGTTTTGTTTTGGCCATTTGACTTTTGGCTTTTGGCCATTTGTGTTTTGGCCTCAACGTTCCTTAATGAACCTGCATAAGATCCTGTCTAAAATCTACAGTGTCAAATCTAATGAACACATTAAATAAAATCATAAAATGCAAATAAAGCCAATATATGAAGAAATTTAATGTTTAGGCACAATATGGCATATATGAATGATTATACCATTTTGATCATGGAGATCAAATCAATCTTACCTTTACTGGAAAATTAGTGACATGAATGCTTTTATGCCCTTTTGATCATGGAGATCAAGTCAGCCTTACCCTTACTGAAGAAGTAGTGAGATGTTGGTTTGTAACTGAGATGGCTTGTTTGTAGTGAGAAAGGGATTTGTAATAAGGATTTCAATGTTGTAGGGTTCTTGAAAGAATTTGATATTCTGACAATGTTGTGGCCAGTTTTTTTTTCTCTTTTTTCTCCTCCCTGGTTTGTGTGAAAAGAAGGTGATTATATAATGGAAATTAGGGTAAAGAAAATGGGCTTTGAATGTGCAATTGGGCCTCCAATATTCACTTGAGTTCGTCACTTTCCAGGCTAAATCACAGAGACTTAAGTGCAATTTTTGAAGTTGAAATGTGAAAACAAAATGTAGCCGACATCGATAACTAACTCCTGTCCGAAAATCGGCTCAATCGGATAAACGGTGAATTAGTTATGAATTTTTGAAGTTTCAGCTCAGACAAACTTATTTTGGGCTCCAGTGTCGACTCTGACATGTTCTTCAATAAAAAACTGGTATTGATCGGAGCATAATCCGGTCTCGACTTTTGAAGCAAAGTTGTAGATCTATGAGTCAGGGACCTTGTGTAAAAATATGAGCCCAATCCGATAAAAATTGACCGAGTTATGAATTTTCGAAGTTTCGGCCCAGATGAAATAATATTCAGCATTCAGGATTTTCAGCGTGTCACGCACTCTGAGCAAAAAACGAAGGCCTTTTGAATACCGTTTGAACTCAATACCTTCTGTGAAAATGTAGCCAACTCAATTTGTGAAATTTTGGCACCGGAATCAGCTTGATACGATGAAAATCGACCAAGTTATGATTTTCTGAACATGACGCAAATAAACTTCTGTCACAAATTTTCTGTACGAAAATACTTGATAAATCCACATTTTTGAAGACCTTCTGATCGAAATTGGCTTCCAGCCGTGAGAGATGAAAACGTAGATAATGTCAAGACAGAATTTTGGCCACCGGAACGGGTTCAAAACGAGCCACGATCTGCAAGTTATGAATTTTTTTAGCGCGTAAAAACTGCACTTTCAGCACACTTTTTCCACCATATTTCTTCGAGAAAACTCACACAGTCGGATACCTTCTGAATTTGAACATACGTTAGGACATTAAGGAGCACTTGAGGTCATTTGGATGTAAGGACCTTGATGCAACACAAAACCCTAATTTTGAATTGACTGCCTTAGGAGATGATTTGACTGTCCAACTCTTGAGCCATCTTGAACAACTTGGAGATGATTCTTGACATGGCTTGAGAAATATGGGAGGGCAAATTTTGGGGTATAACAGCTCCTAACCATACTACTTTCACCAAATCAATCTTCACGCCTCTTAGAGTCTTCATTTCACGATCTGCGATTCATACAGGCGTCGTCTCCATAATAAGATTTTCTCGTACTTGCACATCATCCATACGAATCTCATGAGATGGATCTGAAATATACTTCGGGAGTTGTGACACATGGAACACAATGTGCAAATTTGAAAGATTAGGTGGTAAAGTCACTCTATATGCAACCTTGCAAACTCTGTCCAAAATCTGATACGAACCAATAAAATGAGGAGTGAGCTTCTTAGACTTCAATGCACGCCCAACACCAGTCACGTGTGTAACTCTTAGAATAACATGGTCACCTGCTTGAAATTATAAATCTTTCTTTCGCTTGTCATGATATCTCTTATGTCTACTTTGGGAAGCTTTCATCTTTTCTCGAATTAACTTCACCTTCTCGGTAGTTTCTCGAACAAGTTCAGGTCCAAGTACTACGCTTTCCCTATATTCATGCCAACATAAATGAGTTCTACATCTTCGACCATACAACGCTTCAAAAGGTGCTCTTCCAATACTATAATGGTAATTGTTATTATAAGTGAACTCTATTAACAGAAGATAAGTATCCCATGAATCTCCCTGCTCAAGAACACATGCTCTCAAAAAATCTTCCAACGATAGAATAGTCCTCTCCGTCTGACCATTTGTCTGAGGGTGATACACCAAACTCAACCTCAACTTAGAACCCAACGCCTCTTGCCAACTCTTCCAAAAATTTGAAGTAAACCTCGGATCTCTATCTGAAACAATACACAAAAGAACACCATGCAGTTTCACAATTACACTAGTGTAAATCTCCGCCAACTCTGATACTGGAAAACTGATGTTAATAGGAATAAAATGAGCCAACTTTGTAAGCCTATCAACAATGACCCAAATTTTATCATTCCCTCTTGAAGTATTAGGTAACCCCGTCACAAAGTTCAGAGAAATAATATCCCATTTCTATTGTGAAACTTCTAACGGTTGCATCAACCATGCAGGCTATTGATGTTCAACTTTCGAATTCTGACAAGTTAAACATGCATAAACAAACCGAGCTACATCACTCTTCATTCCAGGCCACCAAAACAAATTCTTCAAATCTTGATACGTTTTTATAGCTCCCGGATGAATGCTTAACTTGCTTCTATAACTTTCCTCGAGAATCACTTTCTTCATCTCCGCATCATCAGGAATACAAATTCGATTATGGAATCTCAACACACCTTGCACATCTAACTTAAAATCTTTATTCTCGGACTGATCAATCCCAACCATCGAGTCTACCAATTTTACATCTAACTTCTGAGCTTCTTTGATAATGTCCAGAAATTCACTGTTAATTTTCAATATTCCCAACATTACACTCAGCGGCCTCACTTCGCAAACTAAGCTCATATCTCTAAACTGTTCAATTAATTCTAACTCTTTAACCATCGTTTTAATCAGTTATCGGCAATCCACATACAATTTCATACTACTTCCTTTTTCTTTAAATAATGACATAAAATCCCCTAAAATTATACATTCGGTTTTACAAATTTATTTCTCCGTCCATATTCTAATAACTTATCCAGTTCTCCCAACTTTGAACTGACATCATGTATGGTGCCATAGGAACAAGTCTGGTACCAAGTACAAGATCAACATCAAATTTTGCCTCTCATCCAACATTATCACTTGACAAATAAATCATTTTCAGGTGCTGGAACCATTATTAAAACAAAGTTCATCATGTTATCTTTCTAGCGTTTCAAACATAACTCAAATTGAATGTCCAGAACTCAAGTTATGAATTTTCGAAGTTTTGCAAATTTTCATCGCAGGGTACTCTGGTACCCATATATGGTAACCGGGTACCGGTGGAACAGAAGCAGCTTTTTTTGTTATTTTCTATGTACAAAATCCATTCCAACATATAACCGAAACCCCCTTCCTCTCATAACTCGAGAGACATATTACTTTCTTCAAAATTCAGTTTCTAAAACATCAAAATTTAAATTCTTTCCATAAAACTATCCCAAAACATCATTCTTCTTATAACTCAAAAGACAAAGTATGTTGCCAAAACCTCAATTTTCAAAACATCAAAAATCTGATTCTTATCATAAGACTACTAGTATCCTTGAGTTTCGGCTCTGACTCGCAATTCACAATCACCCAAAAGCACCAACAACACCGACAATTACTTACCTGACTCCAACAATAACATTTACAGTACATCATCACTATATCACCATTCAAAACATCAACATCATACACAATGATAACTTAATACTGACAACTTCACAACCAACTGACAATGCTGAAACATTGCAACTGTCTGAGCCTCACCTTCTAAAAGTCATCCTACTTTTCTTAACAGATATCCTTTGGCATAAGAATATGCATCGACTTATCAAAGTAATTCGTAATCATTTGGTTTCACTTCAGAAAGACCACTCCAAGGATAACATTAAGTTAATCCATCATCTCTCTTTAACGGCAAGTCACAATCATCCCCGGAAAAACATTAGGACCAACACACAACTGGTACATTTTCGTACCCCAAATTTTCCCTACCTGTGTGATCATATTTTCAAGATTCAAAATAGAAGAAAGAATGTTTTGATTAAAGATGGTACAACAGCATCTGATGGCCCATTTTTAAGAATCCAAGTCAACCAGGGAGTGTATTTCAATTCAAGGAAATGGGACTTTCTAAATTAGAAAGACCCATGTATTCGTAGGCCCATTTGTGAAGCATGTTGGCCGATGCCCCATGAGATCCAAATATGAAAAATTATTTTAGAAAATTATTAAGTTCTTAATTGTAATAAAACTCATTTAAGTTGTTGTTAGTAAAAAGAGAGATTGAAATTGCAATTAAAAATCTCATTAAAATTTATATTGGCCCATTTTCGTTTTAGTAGTTGAATAGCAAAAAGAGGGGGTATAGTTACTAATTTTCAGGCCCATTGAATTTTTTTAGTTGACCCATCTGATGTTTTAAAAAAAAGTATTATTGTTATTAAAACTTTTGTTATCATCATTTTACTAAAAAAAAATATATATTTCTCTAACGTCATACTTTTCCCATTGTTACTGTTAAACTTTTTCATTTATCAAGGAATCTTTTATAATAATGTTTTATTAGATTAAATATTATTTCTTTTATTTATTAAGGTTTCTTGTTTGAAAAAGTTTATGTTTGGATCAAAAAATTTAAAAGAGATTTAGGCCCAGTTCACGTCAAAAAAGATAGTAATACTGTTTGAAGCCCAATAGCCTTTTTTTTGCGAATATGTTTAGAAAATTACGCAAGGCTCAAAAGAAAAAACTAACGGATACTTAGCGATTTACCAGAGTTTGCGCGTGTTTTCTCGTCCTTAACAGGTACTGTGCAAATCAAAATTGAATCAAGTATTCTAAAATAATCCAAGCCCAGAATTATTAAAATGAAACTAAAACAATATCAAATCTAAAATCCAGAATCAAAACAAAAGCCCAGAATATCTTATTGCAAAAATGAATCTAAAAATTATATAGAACGAATGTTTAATACAAATCAAATCTCTATCAAAATCAATTACAATAAATCTATAATCCATAATTTCACTAAATTCCTAAATCTAAGACAAGAACTCATAACAACCCTAAAACTGAAACCCTATAAATATTAAATTGAAAATACAGAAAGGGCGACAGAATCGCGAGGAGAATTTGAAGAACAGAAACAAGAAAAGTTGGAGAAGAATGAACGTAAACCTCCAGTTGTTGAAGAACAAAGAGGACCGCGATTAGGGTTTCAATATCTGAAACCCTAATTGCATTGTTGTCGTTGCCGCTTCTACCCTCAAGAATCTTTTCCCGAACCTACAAATCAAAGGGAGAAAGGAGATTAGCAGCAATCAACCCGAAGCTTGAATTCAGAGAACGAAATAGCGAAAGGGGTAAAAGCACTCAGCTTCTGTTTATTATTTTTCTTCTATAATCGCGTGTGGATAAAGGATAGGGGGAAAGGGGTTTCGGTTAGCACTGTCGTGGTTGTGGCCTTAGGTCTAGGAAGAAGGGGATGAAGAACTAGAGTTTGTGGATGGAGAAGGTTGGGGTAAGCGAAGGAAAGAGACAGAGGGTTGGCTGTGAAACTAAAACAAAAATGATTTGTAAAAAATGAAAAACAATAGTGTATATTCCGTATGGATTCAATACCCGCATGTTTCCTGTAGTTAACATGCACCTTCGAACTTCATCCGCTAGATCTTCATCAGACGGTCGTAGGCCAAGTCTCACTATAAGCACATGCACCCTCGCAACACACACTCGAACTGGCCCCTTTGCAACCATTTAATGGGCCAAGCTCAAATACTTCTCGCATACCCCTCTTTGCCATATTTGTTGAGTTCCAAAATAATTTTTACCCCCAAGCTTGTTGGCCTGAACTGAATTCAGGTTCTAACTCTTCACACCCACCCTTTTGCTAGCTCAACTAAAATTGCACCCCCTGATTTTATTTCAATATTTTCTAATTTCTTTTATTATTTTCTTATTTTATATATTTCTTATTTTTACTTATTATTTATTTTTGTTATTTATTTTTATAATAATTATTGTTATTATTAATATTAATTATTATTATTTTCATTTTATTTTCTTAATACTATTTATTAGGACACTCAAATTATTTTTTATTTAAAAACTCATATTATATTTTTAACATTGTATTAAAATATTTTATAATCATGCATTAATCAAGAATTTTCGCAATTAATATTATAAAAAATATTCAACAAAACTCAAATCTATTTTTCGCAATAAACTAATATAAACAACTATCTTTTGCAAAAAGGGTTTCAAATATATTTTTGACTAATCGCACATTTAGTCCAAAATTCCGCGATCTTTACACTCGGTCAAAATGCGAGGCAATTCAAAATACTTTTGCAACCCCTAAAAAACACAAACCCATACGAACTACGAATTGGGACTCTGATTCTTCATAAGAGGATACGTAGGCATACGATCAAAAATCATGGTGAGTTCCTCTATTAAAAATTAAAACCCTGTTTAACCTGAAACTTAAACCTAAACCTAATATTCTTAAGAATAAGGTAGATGAAAGGTGCCTAACACCTTCCTTTCGTCTAATGAAGTCTGAGCCCTAGAATCTTTGTTTTAAAATTTAGGGTTTCCTATTAGATGCTCTTCCTTAGGATAAAAACTAGTAGTGGTGACTCTTGATTTTAGATCCAGTTGCAACATACATCATTAGTCATAACATCGCCCTCCACTTCGAGAGATGCGAACAACACGAGTACCTGATCATTTCCCCTTAAGAACACATCTACTGACTGTTAGACTTAAATCCTGAATCTGTGCTTCCTTCGCAATTTAAAAAACAACACAACAACACTAACATCTCTACCCATGCACTTCATGACATACTAAACCGACTATTCATGCCTGAACCATCTCAGAGAAGCACAAGCTTCTCCCTCACTTGTTTCAATTCCACTCCTGCAAACAAGAGATTAGAAAATCAAGCACCGACAGTGTTTCACACACTTGTTGCATACTAAGGAACAAACAACATTAGACAACTTGATCGGACAGATCGACCTGCTCTGATACCACTAATGTAACATCTTATTTCTACCCAACGAATTATATAAAATCAGAGTTACAAAATTTCCAACGAACAAATGGAATGCTCCACTTTTAACTTGGAAACAACGACATTCGATCATATATAGTTCAGATGTATAACACATAAAATTTGGATGAACCGATAAAAACCTCTTTAGTATTTAAAAATAAAACAACTTTCGTTGCTACGCAGCAAATTCACAAATTCAACTGAAAATACCATAACATCTTGTCCAACTCAAAACGGATTTAAGACAACAAGTCTTTAATAAAAACAACTTAAAGATTTAGCAACATAATGAAAACCAACAATAAAGAAAAGATGTGTTTATCCTCCCGAGTGCTACATATCAGAGCGACAACACCGACTCAAACTAACGAAGGTAACATCTATCCTTCTTGATTACCTACACGTTACCAACAGATGACAACATTCAAACAGAAGGGGTGAGATATCGAACCATATAATTCAGTGTATGATAAATAATTGATTAGATCAGATTATATAAAATCACCACTTCAAAACTTTCAGCCAAGATCAATCATCACAAGTCAACAACACAACATGTTAAATATGCAAGACAGAATGCGTCTTGTTACAATGCACATGCATGTGGTACCAATTGAGCAAAACTCCCAACTTAGAAATCTTCCAATTAATAGAGGCATCAATAAGGCATAAGCATTCAACTTAATTTGCCAATCCAGACCAACTTACCGAGCATCAGCTCCAACTTGATATGTCATGTATGCAATCCAATATGAATGTCAGGATAGCAACAACAAAATTCCAGAGCAACACAAAAATAAACCAACATTGGCCATAAGCCCATAACTTAATATTTTGCCCATAAATAGATTCAATTCAACAAGATACAACATCACTTGCAAATTCGCATTGTTCAACAAGGAACACGATACCACGAATCAACCAAAATTTACTACAACTAAACTGCGTAACTATCGGGCTATTTCGACTATTTCTGATTAATTAATTATCTAAATGTTTATTTATAATTAAAAAACTCTTAAAATTATTTTATTAATAATATTAACTCATTGTTACTATTATTATAATTATTATACTAATGAAATGTATATACACATATATTAGTAATTTGTAATACTGAAATTGATTTTTCAATTCATCTATAATTTACGCTACATGATATACCACCAAAATCTTATTCTCAATTTAACTCATATAAGTCATAGTACCATAATTTAATTGAATAGAAACATGATATATTGTCTTAGTTTGGAATTGACGCTACAATTAACTATATATGCCAATTTGTTTTTCAAAGATAACATTACAGTTTATACTTTCACAAAGTAATGCTAAAAGGTGTAAGCTCTATTATTAATTAAATAGGTGTATACTAGTAAATTTGAAATGCTATCTCAATTTCACCTAATGCCACTCTGCTACATTATTCAAACATATGCATTGTATTCTTTCGCTACAGTATCCAAACATATAGACACTTATAATGTTTCACTAGAATATGCCCAACATATAGGTACTAATCATATACCACACTGTTGTACCCCAAAATTTACTCTCTCATTCTATCAACATTTCTCATCACAAGGCTCTTGGAACTCAGGATCAAGCTAGGGTTTGCTCTGCTCAAGACATCTCCTTGCACTAATGACCTAAATTAGGGTTTGAGTTTGCACAGGGATTTTTGGACCTTCAATGCCCAAAGTGACTTTCATACTTCATTTTGGACTCATAAGTTTTCCCATACCAAGTTTCAAGCCTTGAATCAAATTTTTGCCCAGTCAATTTGACAGTTGACCTAGAAATCAGCTGTATTGGGGAAAAAGTCAACTGTGGCCAATTTACAGTCAAACCTCATGAATTTTGACCCACATAAACATTATGAACTCATATGAACCATTTTATCAAGTTTGGACCATAATTCCACAAGAAATTTGACCAGATCACCAAAAGGGCAAAATGGTCATTTTTAGGGTTTTGACTGTACAAAGGCAATTTCTGATTTTTTTACCTAGCCAATGCCAAATCAAGCTCAACCATAGACACAAGGACTCAATGACATCATCTTGACTTATTCAACAAGTTCAAAAGATCTCAAATGCATGGGATTGACAGATGAATTTTGCAGTCAATTGATCAAAATTTGACTGTACACTAAAAAGTCAAACTTTGACTTTTTGGTCAAAATCAAGTGCCAAGGGTCATTTTTCATCAAGATGTGTCAAATTATGAAACTTGTTCATCAAGAAACCCAAAATTACAAATTAGGGTTTGAAATTGAAAAATTTCATAACTTAGAATTTTTCTAAGTTATGAAATTTTCTTAATTTTTCCTAAATTTGTCCCACATTTTCACCAAGATGCAAATGGATTAAGACAAATCTTACAACATGAAAGTTTTAGTCCTCCACAAAGTCTACAACTTTGATTCACAAAGTTTTCTTAAAAGAAGCTTGGATCTCAAGTTATGATTTTTGGAACAAGGGTCCCTAAAACTTTTAACTTAGTGAAATTTTGCCCTAGTTTAGGCAGGATTTTTCCCTATCTTCTTGGCCATTTTTAACATAGTTCTACTTGGAGTCTCAAGTTGCATTTCAAATATGGATTATAAATCATGTTTCAAGCTTTCCAAATTGTCCAAGAACTCCTCAAACACATTTGTGGTTAGGGAGAATCGAATGCTTGAAGTTGGCAAAAACTCACTTTGTATCCATGGCAAATTCATGTTCACTCAAGTGGCATTTTCAAACCAGCATGCCTTGTACTAGTTTGCAGGACTCTAAACCATTTCACACTCCTTAATTAAATGCAAATCCATCAGTCTAAGCATTTTTTTGGGCATTGTACACAAAACTAAGCCCTAACTAGAAAAAGGCAAATTCCTATTTTTGCAAAAGTGTGCTTTATGTCAAACCATGATCTTTTAGCATAGGGCCAAGATCTCAGAAGCCAAATCAAATCCACAAATTGCAGGGACCAAGAGGATTGTATGCAGCATATTTGATGGCTTGTACATGCCTGTATTGACAACTTCCACATCTTTGCTTCAAAAACAAGAAAACTTGCCAAGTCCTTACAACTTGAAAACCAGCAAAGAACAACTTACACAAACACTTTGAACAACTTTCATACAACCCTTTGAGAAAGAAACACGAGTGCTTGAGCCTCAAAACCTCCCATAGCCAGAAATCACTCTTCTTTGGCAAAACAGGACAGGTGTTGCAACTTGAGTGCCATAGCTCATTTGGCTCGTGCGTTTTGCCCCTTTTTGCTTCAAACACCTTCCATTCAACTCACTCAAGCTATCACAAACCTCCATTACCAACTGTAACTCCATTTACAGTGTTCACCATTTTCATTTCAAGCTTGTGCAGGTTGAGTTCTATAGGCTGATTCAGGGACATTCAAGGCAAGCTAGCTATTGGAAAATATCAAGTGAAGTTCAGGCAAGCTACCAGACACCTCAAAACTTGTTAAGAAGCACTGCATTGCCTTACACGAATCCAACTGAAACAGGTTTTTCTTCACTTTATATCTCTCTATTTAGGAACATTTAGCCTTAGGTTTATGAATAAAAAATGTATTGTTCATTGCTAGGAAGCCATACATATGCTCAGCTTTCATTTATATTAAGTGTGCTAGGAGAATTTCATCCATGAATATGCTGAAAAAACTAGGTCAAATTTTAGGGCCAGAGAAATTCTCTCTGGTCTTTGAGAGTTAGGATTAGTTGTTTATATGGTTGGAATCGTCTTGAAATTCTCTACAAGTTTGATGTTGTGATTTTTGGCAAAAGATCACGTATATAGGATGTAGCATTTGAACAGGGCAAGCGCGCGTGTTTCAGTCTGGAGGAAGAAGATGAAGTTGGCTTGGGTTGGGCTGACCTGGCTTGCTTCTAACACCCTCTTTCTCATTTTTGCACCCCCTGGCCCAATTTCTTGAATAATTATATTTTTGCATTTTTGTTTTCTTTTCTGACTTTGTTTATTTATTTCCAAATATAATAAATGCTCAAAAAATATTTTTATAATTTTTTACATTTATTTGGTATTTTATTTTGATTTTTCTAACATAAAAACATTTTGAATACTTTTATAATTTATTTGAAAACTTGAAAATAATATGTAAATTATACCTTTATTTTTATTTCTTATTTTTATTCACACTGAAAATATTATTTAAAATATAATTTATTTTTGTACATATTTTATTTTATATTATACATATTTAATATATATATATATATATATATATATATATATATATATATATATATATATATATATATATATATATATATATATATATATATATATATATATATATATATATATATATATATATATATATATATATATATATATATATATATATATATATATATATATATATATATATATATATATATATATATATATATATATATATATATATATATATATATATATATATATATATATATATATATATATATACTTTTATTTTATTAAATACTTAGAATAAAAATACAAAAATATTACATTTTTATTTTTATTATTATTTATACTAAAAAATACCCTTTTTTAAGTATATTTCATTTTTATACATATTAATATATTTTTTGTATATTAAATAATATAATATATAATTTTCTTAAAGAAATTAGGGTTTCATCCCTTAAACAATTAAATAAATCTTTTATTTATTTCTTTATACTTTTTTAGATTAAAAATACTTTTACATACATAGGTAAACAAAAACTTTTTTTGCATAATACATATCATTTAATATTTATTATTTTGTTTATTTAAATATTGTCCATTTAATATTTATGCTTTGGAAATTCAATTTGGATGTAATAGTAAACTAGGGTTTATGTTTCTTGTCAAATACCGCCCATTCAAAATTGTACCCCCATCCCCATAATCATGTTGTAATATCTTAGAATTTAAATTCTCGCACTTTATGCTTTCAATTATGCCATGATTAGAGAATTAGGGTTTGTATGCAAAAATCCAAATTAACAAATAGTTTGACCTAATCAAAGACAAAAATGCATGAAAATCAAACACAATGCACACTTGCACCCCTAGGGTTACAATTCACTTGTTGCCTTCAAAAATGGGCCATGGTATGCATGTTGGGTACTTTGGCAAAATAAAAGCAAAACAAAAGATCATAGTCCCTCAATGACGCTATCTTGGTTGCCTAAACAAAAATGATCAAGTCCTCAAGAAAATTGCCAAAGATATTTAACACAATTGCTATCATGGTCTATACGATGACCCGTGCCTGTCCCGTTTAACATCCTAACACAAGGTTGTTCACCAAATACAATGGTGAAACAACACTGTCAAAAGGGTTAAAAACATAAGAAAGATCTTTGAGTAAAATAGGGTAGATAGCTCTTAGTTACTTGATCAAAAAGCTTGCAAAAACATCCTTGCTATTTTCAAACACACTTCACAACATAATTCCAAAGCAAGACTTTCAAACATTGAAACCTTTTCAAAAGACAAAAAACACCTTTGTATACATTCAAACAAGAATCATTACAAAGGTTGCCACAACGATGGCCTCTTTTCAAAACATCTTTCAAAACCACACACAAAGCACCATTTCAAACAATTGGAAAAGCAAAGCAAGTGATCTAAACAAGTAACTATGAGCCCATGGATAACCATGGATGAAAAGGGTGCTTGCACCTTCCCTTTTCATAATCTACTCCCCGAACCCAAGAAAACATCTCAAAGGTCTTTCCTGTGCTTTTTGACCTTTCCTTAGGATAAAATAAAAAATCGGTGGCGACTCTTGCTAAACCGAAACATTTGCGAACACAAACGCAAAACCTCAAGTCAGTTCTCCCACCGTATCACAGAACTGGCGACTCTGGTGGGGAGATACTTAAAAGTGGAGTAACCTTAGGGTTTAGATCACCTTTGCATGCTTATCTTGATTGCTTTTATTGCTTTACATTTGGTTCTCTTGTTTGGGCTTGAAATCCTCTACCTGGATTTGGGAAACATTCATAGGTAAATAGCAATACGTTGTGGAAACTGTGCGGGGTATACCGACATGGTTGAAGCAATAACTATATTAGTGCGATATATTTGTGAGTACCGGTAGCCTTTGAGTCAATAAAAGAGAATACGGGGCCTCTGAGTGATGTCATGAAGCACTAATGAACTCTTAGAACCTTACTTGACCATCTTGGCCTTTTTAGGGGTAGTGAGATGACCGGCTTTGGTGCAGTTCGAAGTTGGTAGATACTCGATACTACACTCATTGAGGGTTGTTTTCTTGGAATATTTTGGTCGCCAATTAAATGGATAAACCAAAACAATGAACATAGAAAATGATCCAGTGATATTGAGCTCCTTAGAACCCGGTTACTATTTATAGGACAGGTTGAGCCAACTAACTTCAAGAGGGTACTTACCTATGAAACCTCATGCAAGCCTGAAACTAGGAACTTGTGTGACTTGTTTGTACATGTGCTTGTGCATACATAATGAACATCATAAAGCATCATATGCATCCACTAATCATTTCAAGGGTTTGGATCTTCATCTTTGTTCTTGTCTTGTAGGTCATGGAATCTCTTCGCAGGAAAATAATTCAAGTCAACCTTGTGAGAATCCCTCCTCAACTCAAGGAGCTCACTTCCAAGATTCCAGAGAATTCTCCTTTCAGTGAAAGACATGGTAGACTTCTAAACTTGGTCAACTCCAACATTGAAGAAGACATGGTGAAAGTTCTCTTCCAGTTCTTTGACCCCCTACACCACTGTTTCACATTCCCTGATTACCAACTAGTACCTACTTTGGAGGAATTTTCTCAACTCCTGAGAATTCCTATTCTTCATCAACTACCCTACAACGGTACGGAAAAAGAACCAAAGCCTGAAGATGTTGCTCAAGCCTTACACTTGCAACCATCTGATATCAAAGGTCATTGGGAAACCAGAAGTGGTGTCAAGGGTTTCTTGGCAAAGTTTCTGTTTGAGAAGGCACAAGATTGCTGGAATTCTCTAGATCTACAATCTTTTGAGGAGATTGTAGCACTTCTCATCTATGGGTTGGTCTTGTTCCCAAACCCTGATCAACTTATAGATGTGAATGTTGTCAAGATTTTCATATCTCGGAATCTTGTGCCTACATTGCTTGGGGACATCCTACACTCATTTTACACACGAACAATGAGGAAAAGAGGTGTTCTCATGTGTTGTACTCCTCTTCTAGCAAGGTGGCTTATTTCTCACCTTCCCCAATCAATTCTGAAGAATGAACAGGGTTTAAGGTGGTCACAGCGGTTGATGACTCTCACACATTCTGATGTTCATTGGTGTTCTCGGTCCAGAGAAAATGTCATCATCATCGATCATTATGGGGAATTCCCTAATGTCCCACTACTTGGCATTAGGGGAGGCATTACCTACAACCCCTGTTTATCCCTAAGACAGTTTGGATATGCTAGAAGGGATGGCCCTCATGATATGCTGATTCTAGACCTTGTTTTTGACTTCGATAACGACGCTCAAGGACTTTGACAAAGGTTTATCCGAGCTTGGAGGATGCCCAACAAAGTGGATAGTAAGACATTGGGGCACAAGAATTCCATCCCCCTTGAGCCTTATCTCAAGTGGGTACGAACCCGCGCCCAGAGTCTTATGATGCCTTACCCTCACATTCTGCCCATGATCAAATAGCCTGTTATGGAAGGAGAGGTTCCATACACCCTCCTACATCCTGACATGCCAACATCATTGGAAGAATTGCAAAAGAGTTGGATACAACTCAAGGAGGAACAGAATACTTTTGAAGCCAGCTTTTATGCAAGTGAGAAGAAGGTTTTGGAGCTTACCCGCAGACTTCATGAAGAGGAAACTCTCAACACTTACATCGCACCAAAGAGGGCGCGCAATGTCTTTTTACATTAAGAATTTTGTAATATTTTTCCCATGGGGCATTTATGTACTAACAAATTTCTTCTTAATATGACGTGTGTTCTTTTTGTTTGCAACAAATTTGAATTTCTGAATCCTTGAATGCATTACATGAATAATATATCATTCATCATATGCATAAACAGGTCTTCACACCAGGTTTCCTTATCTTTCTGCTGTTTATTTCAGCAAGATGGATTTGGAGCAGACGGTTAAGGATCTGCAAGCACAGAATTCGCAATTCCAGCAACTCCTCATGACCTTAGCAAAGGGTCAAGAGGACCTTAAAGCACTGTTGGAGAAAGATAAAGAGAAAAAGAAGAAAAGGACTGGTATGGCCACTATGGGAAGAAGGTTTGAAAACCAGGCTAGAAAGGTTCTCGAGTTCCCTTCGACGTCTGATGAAGGGGTTGGTAAAGGTAAAGGAGCTGCGATGCCTTCTGAATCTGAAGTTGAAGAGGAAGAAGAGGAAGAGGATGAAGATTACTCCGCACAACAATATCCCCCGACGGATGATAAGTATAAAAAACTTGAGGATCGGTTGGCAGCCATAGAGTTGCAAAGGGTTCCCGGGTTAGATTTCGAAGAACTAGGGTTGGTCGCTGGGATCGTCATTCCTCCCAAGTTCAAAGTACCTACATTTGCTAAGTATGACAGTTTGTCCTGTCCAAAGATGCATCTGAGATCCTACGTCAGAAAGATCCAACCCCACTCTTCTGATAAAGATCTTTGGGTCCACTTTTTTCAAGATAGCTTGTCAGGCACACAATTGGACTGGTTCTATCAACTTGAGGGATCTGATGTTCACAACTGGGAAGATTTAGCTGCTGCTTTCTACCGACAATACCAATACAATGCAGATTTAGCGCCTACTCGTACTCAACTACAGAGTATGGGTATGACTTATAATGAGGGATTTAAAGAGTATGCCCAGAAGTGGCGGGATTTGGCTGGAAGGGTTCAGCCACATTTGTCGGATAGAGAGCTGGTTGACATGTTTTTAGGGACTCTGTCAGGTCCATTCTTCAATCATTTAATCGGGAGTTCATCTGCAGGATTCACCGAATTAATTCTGACCGGTGGAAGGGTCGAGGCTGGCATTAAAAGTGGTAAAATTCAGAAGGATGCTTCCTCTTCCACTGCTATTAAGAAGACCTTCCCAACTAAGAAGGAAGTTTTTGCTGTTCACAACCAGAGAAATCAAGGAAGAACGGAGCGCCGACCAACGGTAGGGGTTGTGATGATCCAAAACTCTTCAACTGATCAACCTTGAAACAATCAACCAAGAACAAATCAGCAAAGGGTAGAAAGGCCACAATGGCAATTCACCCGAATCAACATGACACCGGCTCAAGTCCTTCCTCATCTGTTAAAGTTGAACCTCACCAACTTGAAAGAAGCGCCGAAAAACCCTAATACCTATTCTCCTTATTATCACTCCAATGCAAAATGTGCATACCACTCTGACAGTGTAGGGCATGATACCAACAACTGTTGGGCTCTTAAAAACAAGATCCAAGACCTGATAGACGTCAAGGAGGTAGAATTCGATGCGCCCGAAAAGCCGAATGTGATTTCTGCCCCAATGCCCAAGCACGGTCATAATGTCCATGCGGTTATGGAAGATCTTCATGTCACCACTGTTGATGACCTTTTGACTCTGTTATCGGTGATTAAAGTGAATTTGATGAAAGCGGGGACATTCCCAGGCTGTGGAAAAGACTGCTACTTTTGTTCAAACTTGCAAACTGATTGCCCACTGTTGAAATCAGGCATCCAACGCCTGATGGATACCCAAGAGATCCTCTTCCAAAAGACTCTTGTTGATACTATCACTCCTGTTACTCCTGCTACTTTTGTTACTTCAACCAATGACATTGCAATAATAACCATCTCCGACAATCTTCCCAAGACCTACAAAAGGCCTGTCAAGATTACGCCTGGTCCTAAGTTTGTGCCGCTAAAAATCACCATGCTGGGGCCTGTCCCGTATAAATCTAACAAAACGATACCATGGAACTATGGAGGAGAAATCTTCTACCATGGTATCAAGAAGATAGAATCAGTCCAAGAGAATTCTGATGATGAAACCCTTGATATAGGGAATATTGCGGGAACAAGCAAGATAACTCGCAGGGGAAGGATCTTCTCTCCGGAGATTGCTCCTCCACGAGCAGTCTTCGGACCCTCGAGAGTTTCTGCGCCTGTCAAGCCATCTGTGCAAAGCCTGGTAATTGGAGAATTGGATGCTCCTGAAGTTAGACCCTGTTATGCTACTACCAAAGGTAAGGGGATACTAGAAGCTCCTGTCAGGACGAAGGCTCAGGCTGTGGTAATCCCCGAGACCACCCAGAAAGAGATGGAAGAAATCTTTAAAATAATCAAGAAGAGCGACTATGATGTCGTGGAGCAGCTAGGGCAGACCCCTTCCAAAATATCCATGTTGGCTCTCCTACTCAGCTCTGAGGCCCATGCCAAGGCCTTGATCAAATTTTTAAAGACGGCACACGTGCCTCAAGAAACTTCGGCTGACCAGTTTCAAGAGTGCATGGCTAGCCTTACAGGCGATAACGGTCTTGGTTTTTCTGATGCTGATTTGACTCCTAAGGGAAGGAAGCACAACGACGTGCTGCATGTCTCGGTAGAATGTAGAGGGACCACACTTTCCCATGTTCTGGTTGACACCGGTTCATCTTTAAATGTGCTACCGAAGAAGGCGTTGGATAGATTGGACTGTGAAGGTTTGACCCTAAAGCCCAGTAACATCATTGTTAGAGCCTTCGACGGTTCTAAGAGGATGGTTCATGGAGAAGTGGACATTCCAATCAAGGTGGGCACAGAAATTTTCAACTCTACCTTTTATGTGATGGACATCCGTCCTTCATATTCATGCTTGTTGGGAAGGCCGTGGATCCACAATGCTGGGGCAGTCACTTCCTCTCTGCACCAAATGCTAAAGTATCCAGTTCAGGGTAAGATTATAACGGTTCACGGTGAGGAAGAGTACATGATAAGTCACCTCAACTCCTTCCGCTATGTGGAGTTGGATGGCGGGTCCATAGAAACACCTTTCCAGCACTTTGAAGAGGTTTCTCCCGAAGTCGCAGTTGCAAAGACAATGACTGAAGTGCATATCGTTTCCAAGCCTGTGTCTAGGATGGAATCCCTCAAATATGCGGAGGCCGTAATCAAAGAAGGAAGGAGTACTGTGTGGGGGCAACTGCCTGATTTTCCTCACAAGACGGATAAGTTCGGATTAGGTTTTACTGCTGCTGGCCAGAAAGCTGTGCGTCGCTCCCGGACTGAAGGACCACCCTTAAAAATCACTCACCATGGAATTAATGCCTTAGAAGATGATGATGAAGAAGATAACTTTGAAGATTGGATCTTTCCAACCGTCGAAGGAGGATTAAGAAATTGGGAAGCGAAATACTTCGTTCCCATCACTTTCATCAACCAGTAATTTATCTTTGAACAATTTCCTATTTTGGTCTGTAATAATTAAACAATTCGTACACACTCTTTTCACCTTATGCCTTACCCGGGGCATATAGGTCCATTTGTAAGGGCTTGATTTCTTCATTATCATATGCCATTTTTAAGTGAATCATTGGACGTTTTCATCTATAAACTGTTTTGTTCATTTTCTTTCATTTTACATTTTGTTTTGTTTAAGGATGGCTATCCCTTACACACACCCACACTCACAAAATGCAGGTACCCATCCACTCCGGATTCCATGGGTGACTATTCTGTTTTAGCCTTCGGTGACTCTGAATATTTGGTCAATCATGCCGAGTACGAAGGTGATGAAGATTGTGAAGTGCCTGGAGAGTTAGCCAGACTTTTGCAACAAGAAGAGAGGGTTATTCTGCCCCATGAAGAGTTGCTAGAAACCATCAACTTGGGAACAGAGGAAGACAAGAAAGAGGTTAAGGTGGGTGCCAACCTGGAACCAAGTGTCAAAGAGCGCTTAGTGCAGTTGTTGAATGAATATGTTGAAATCTTCGCCTGGTCCTATGAAGACATGCCGGAACTAGATACAGATATTATGGTTCACCGTCTCCCTACAAGAGAAGACTGTCCACCAATCAAACAAAAGGTCCGTCGAATGAGGCCCGACATGTCTGAAAAGATCAAAGCTGAGGTGATGAAGCAATTCAATGTTGGCTTTCTGGCTGTTACTTCCTATCCACAATGGGTTGCTAACATTGTTCCTGTGCCTAAGAAGGACGGCAAAGTCAAAATGTTTGTGGACTATCAGGACTTAAACAGGGATAGCCCTAAAGATGATTTTCCACTACCACACATTGACATATTGGTTGACAACACAGTTCAACACAAGGTATTTTCCTTCATGGATGGATTCTCGGGATACAACCAGATCAAAATGGCCCCCGAAGACATGGAGAAGACTACTTTTGTTACACAATGGGGTACCTTCTTCTACAAAGTGATGCCATTCGGACTGAAGAATGTCGGGGCAACCTATCAGCGAGCCATGGTAGCTTTGTTTCATGATATGATACATCATGAGATCAAAGTCTACGTAGATGACATGATAGCCCGTTCACAGACAGAAGAAGAACACCTCAACCATCTGCAAAAGCTGTTTGTCAGGTTAAAGGAATATAAGCTCAGACTGAACCCGAGCAAGTGCACTTTTGGAGTCAGGTCTGGTAAACTTTTGGGATTTATCGTCAGCAACAAAGGCATTGAGGTTGATCCTGCTAAAGTCAAAGATATACAAGAAATGCCTGCCCCCCGCACTAAAAAGGAGGTTAGAGGATTCTTGGGATGCTTAAACTATATTGCAAGGTTCATCTCTCACCTAACGTCTACCTGTGAGCCAATCTTCAAGTTGTTGAAGAAAGATCAGGTGGTTGAATGGAACAATGATTGTCAAGTTTCTTTTGATAAGATCAAGGATTATTTGCTGGAACCTCCTATCTTGATGCCACCCGTCGAAGGAAGGTCGTTAATCATGTATCTGACTGTTTTGGATAACTCAATGGGGTGCGTATTGGGCCAACATGACGAGTCTGGCCGAAAAGAGCATGCCATTTATTACCTTAGCAAAAATTTTACCGACTGTGAGACTCGCTACTCACTGCTCGAGAAAACTTGCTACGCTTTGGTATGGGTTGCTCGCCGGCTAAGGCAGTATATGTTGACTCATACCACTTTGTTGATTTCTAAAATGGATCTGATCAAGTATATCTTCGAGAAGCCTGCTTTATCTGGAAGAATCGCTAGATGGAAAATGATCCTGACAGAGTATGATATCCAGTACACAACCCCAAAAGCTATAAAGGGGAGTGTACTAGCTGACCATCTAGCTCATCAAGCCGTTGAAGATTACCAATCTATGAGATTCGACTTCCCTGACGAGGACATTATGACATTGGATAACATTGAAGGTAACGGACCGTATGACGGACCTGAAAATGGATCCCGATGGACCCTATACTTTGATGGTGCTTCAAATGCATTTGGCAACGGTATCGGTGCAGTACTTATTTCTCCGGAAGGTTGCCATACACCCTTCACTGCCCGACTTTGCTTCAGCTGCACCAATAACATGGCCGAATATGAAGCTTGTATCTTTGGTCTCAAGGCTGCTATTGACTTGGGAATCAAATCTTTGGTCGTATTTGGGGACTCAGCTTTGGTTATCAGTCAAATCAAAGTAGAGTGGGACACTAAACATCCTAATCTTATCCCATACAAAGAACATGTCTTGACATTGTTGCCTCATTTCGAGCAAATTACTTTCGAGCACTTCCCGCGAGAAGAAGATCAGCTAGCAGATGCTCTGGCTACAATGTCTTTCATGTTTAAACTCAAATGGGATAATGAGGCTCCTCAAATCACCATTGAGCGAATGGATGAACCTGCGCACTGTCATGAGATTAATACTGAAGAAGTTGTGGAACAACCCTGGTTTCATGAAATCAAAAGGTATCTCCAGACTAGAGAATACCCTGAAGGAGCTTCAGTCAATGACAAAAAGTTCTTAAGGAGATTTGCTGCCAAGTTCTTCCTGAGAAATGGTATCCTTTATAAGCGCAGCCCTGATTGTGTTCTACTTCGTTGTGTGGACAAGGTTGAAGCAGAGTTGATCATGACCAAAATACATAGTGGCACATTTGGCACCCACTTAAGTGGACATACGATGGCTAAGAATATTCTAAGGGAAGGCTATTACTGGTCTACCATGGAAGCTGATTGTCATCAACATTCCCGTACTTGTCACAAATGTCAAGTCTATGCTGACAAGGTACATATTCCTCTAGTTCCTCTCAACGTTCTGACAACTCCTTGGCCATTCGCGATATGGGGAATCGACATGATTGGAGAGATCAAGCCTACGGCATCCAATGGACATCGCTTCATCCTAGTGGCTATTGATTACTTCACCAAATGGGTCGAAGCAGCTTCCTACGCCTCAGTTACAAAGAATGTGGTTGCCCGCTTCATCAAGCAGAATCTCATATGCCGGTATGGTATCCCCGACAGGATCATCAATGACAACGGTACAAATTTGAACAATACTGTGATCACCGCTCTGTGCAAACACTTCAAGATTCAACATCACAATTCATCTCCCTATCGGCCAAAGATGAACGGTGTTGTTGAAGCTGCAAACAAAAATATCAAGAAGATCATTCAAAAGATGACAGTCACCTACAAAGACTGGCATGAGATGTTACCATTTTCTCTGCATGGATATCGTACCACGGCGCGTACTTCAACAGGGGCAACCCCTTTTTCTTTGGTATATGGCATGGAGGCTGTTTTACCTATGGAAGTTCAGATTCCTTCCTTGAGGATTATGAAGGATGTTGGTTTAAGTGAAGACGATTGGATTCAGACCCGGCTTGATCAACTTAACTTGATCGACGAGAAGCGACTTACTGCTGTTTGTCATGGTCAGACGTATCAAAAACGGATGATCAAGGCTTTAAACAAGAAAGTAAGGTGTCAGGTATATCAAGTCGGAGATCTTGTAATCAAGGGGATCATCTTGCCGCAAAGTGATCCCAGAGGCAAGTGGACTCCTACTTACGAAGGACCATTTGTGATCAAGAACATCTTTTCTGGTGGGGAAATGATTCTGACCACCATGGACGGCGACGACTTGCCGCACCCTGCAAACACAGACATAGTCAAAAGATACTACGCATAAAACGACCCGAAAAGTTGAAAACCCGAAAGGGCGACTTGGGCAAAAATGGGCATCCCGGTGAATCGAAAACCCGAAAGGGCGGTTCTGGCAAAAATTAGGGATAAACAAAAAAAATCTATACACCCGGCAAGTTGAAAACCCGAAAGGGAGGCTTGGGCAAAAAAGAGTATCTCGGTGGACTGAAAACCCGAAAGGGCGGTCCAGGCAAAAGTTAGGGAATAAAAGCGTATGACTATGTCTCGTCGGATCACTTTAAGAATGATCTCTTCACCAACAAGCTCCAAGCTTCTGATCAACTCAATCACCTTCGGACGAAGCAACGAATGGACAAGATGCTCAGAGTTGTAAAGGCTATAGCAGAATAAGAACCCCATGGAATTTTTGCACATAGCCATCTTTCTTTGTATAAAAGTTTTCTCAATTTTTCGAAAATATTCTCTTACTAGGATGCTTGTCTCCGTTGTACAAGATACTTACAAAAGTTAATACAAAATACTTCAAAGTGAGGAAATTTTCTTGCCATTCTTTTCTTTTTACACTTATGTTTTATTTGAAAACGTCTAATGGTTTGTTAAATAGGCATATGCATTTGAATATAATCATTGCTTACAAATAAAACGAAATGAGAAAGGATAATTACTGATAGGTCGAAAGTGTGGGAAAATGTCTTTAGGCTATTCCAGAAGAAATCCCCTACAGTAGGTCATTCAGATCCTCAACAAAGCTAAAACCTTGAGGTACATATCCCCAGCGGAGTTAAATTTCAAAATTCCCATCAGGGTTAAGTCTCTAAACTCCCGATCCCCAGTGGAGCCCGAAAACTTTGAACTACAGACCCTCAGCGAAGATCAAACCTTCTTCCCCAACGGAGTCAAATTTCCAACTATCAATCCCCAGCGGGAACCATTCAGCTCCCAACTTCCCCAGCAGGTTATCTTAAAAGTCTGAGAATCAACCAGATAACAGTTAACTTTTTTGTCTTATCCCCAACTAGGACAATTCCCCAGTAGATTGGCATACAACCCAAGCTCCTGATTCCCCGGCAAAATAAACACTCTCCCCACAGAGTTATTTCCCAACAGAACGAAGATTCTAGTTCCTGTTTCTCCATTTAAAGCCTCCCAGGTTTTAATCCCCCAGTAGAGGTCGTCGAATTTTTCCTTATTTCCCCAGGAAGGTCATGAAGAATCTTCATTCCCCGCAGAAGTTGTCAAAGCTCTTGTTAATCCCCACAAGTCACCAAGGATTCTCAATCCACAGCAGTTGTCCCAAGATTTCTCATCTTCAACAATCAAAGATTTTTGGAATCCCCAGCATCGGTCAAGGATCTACTTTCTCCGGCAGCAGTCAAAGATTTCATTATCTCCAGCTATCAAGGATTTATTTTCCTCAGCAAGACAGCTAATCAGCTTATATGCACATCCATTACATTCATATATCATGAACATTGATGGAACACATTTTATTGCATCATACATATCATGCAACATAACTTTGTGCTTTAGCTAACGTTCTACCCTTTTCAGGATAAGATTAAAAAGCTATCGTTAACAACTATTCAGATATTTCAGATACATTATGGATACACCCCAGACACGACGGTCATTCTATTACTCATTCAGAATTTCAAGTCAAGATACAGTATGGATACACCCCAGACGTGGAGGTCATTCTACTACTCATTCAGACTTCAACAATCAAATACAGACTAGATACGCTCCAGACACAGAAGTCATTCTATTTCTCATTTAGATTCAGCTATCAAACTCAAGTTCAGACACACTCCAGACACGGAAGTCATTTTGTCACTTGTCCAGATCCCAATTACAGTACGAATACACTCCACGGAAGTCATTCTGCTACTCATACAGATCTCAACTTCAGATACAGACCAGATACGCGCCAGACACAGTTGCCATTCTGTCACTCATTCGGAATTTATCCCCAACACATAGATGCTCCATACACAGATGTTTCTCTGTTACCCATTCAGAATACAGATACACTCCAGACACGACAGTCATTCTGATATTCATTCAAGAATCAAAAACAGTTACAGCTCAGATAAACTCTAGACACAGACGCCATTCCCTTGCTCATACAAACCCAGTCTCCAGATACAACTCAGATACGTTCCAAATGGCATCTTTAAGCCCATCCCCTCAGCTACATTTTTGGCGAGTGCAAATTTACGAGCACTCTAGTGTCTAATCCTTTTTTACCTTCGAGTCGCGAAAGGCAAACTTGCCAATCTAACTCTTCAGGTTCAAGAAGATTGAACAGGGGCAACTGTTGTACCCCAAAATTTTCCCTCTCATTCTATCAACATTTCTCATCACAAGGCTCTTGGAACTTAGGATCAAGCTAGGGTTTGCTCTGCTCAAGACATCTCCTTGCACTAATGACCTAAATTAGGGTTTGAGTTTGCACAGGGTTTTTTGGACCTTCAATGCCCAAAGTGACTTTAATACTTCATGTTGGACTCATAAGTTTTCCCATACCAAGTTTCAAGCCTTGAATCAAATTTTTGCCCAGTCAATTTGATAGTTGACCTAGAAATCAACTATATTGGGGAAAAAGTCAACTGTGGCCAATTTACAGTCAAACCTCATGAATTTTGACCCACATTACATTATGAACTCATATGAACTATTTGATCAAGTTTGGACCACAATTCCACAAGAAATTTGATTAGATCACCAAATGGGCAAAATGGTCATTTTTAGGGTTTTGACTGTACAAAGGCAATTTCTGATTTTTTGACCTAGCCAATGGAAAATCAAGCTCAACCATAGACTCAAGGACTCAATGACATCATATTGACTTATTCAACAAGTTCAAAAGATCTCAAATGCATGGGATTGACAGATAAATTTTTCAGTCAACTGATCAAATTTGATTGTACACTGAAAAGTCAAACTTTGACTTTTTGGTTAAAATCAAGTTCCAAGGGTCATTTTTCATCAAGATGTGTCAAATTATGAAACTTTTTCATCAAGAAACCCAAAATTACAAATTAGGGTTTGAAATTGAAAAATTTCATAACTTAGAATTTTTCTAAGTTATGAAATTTTCTTAATTTTTCCTAACTTTGTCCCACATTTTCACCAAGATGAAAATGGATTCAAACAAAACTTACAACATGAAAGTTGTATTCCTCCACAAAGTCTACAACTTTTATTCACAAAGTTTTCTCAAAAGAATCTTGGATCTCAAGTTATGATTTTTGGAACAAGGGTCCCTAAAACTTTTAACTTAGTGAAATTTTGCCCTAGTTTAGGCAGGATTTTTCCCTATCTTCTTGGCCATTTTTCACATAGTTCTACTTGGATTCTCAAGTTGCATTTCAAATATGGATTATAGAGCGTGTTGCAAGCTTTCCAAATTATCCAAGAACTCCTCAAACACATTTGTGGTTAGGGAGAATCGAATGCTTGAAGTTGGCAAAAAAACTCACTTTGTATCCATGGCAAATTCATGTTCACTCAAGTGGCATTTTCAAACCAGCATGCCTTGTACTAGTTTGAAGGCCTCTAAACCATTTCACACTCCTTAATTAAATTCAAATTCATCAGTCTAAGCATTTGTTTTGGACATTGTACATAAAAGTAATCCCTAACTAGAAAAAGGCAAATTCCCATTTTTGCAAAAGTGTGCTTTATGTCAAACCATGATCTTTGAGCATAGGGCCAAGATCTCAGAAGCCAAATCAAATCCACAAATTGCAGGGACCAAGAGGATTGTATTCAACACATTTGATGGCTTGTACAGGCCTGTATTGACAACTTCCACATCTTTGCTTCAAAAACAAGAAAACTTGCCAAGTCCTTGCAACTTGAAAACCAGCAAAGAACAACTTACACAAACACTTTGAACAACTTTCATACAACCCTTTGAGCAAGAAACACGAGTGCTTGAGCCTCAAAACCTCCCATAGCCAGAAATCACTCTTCTTTTGCAAAACAGGGCAGGTGCTGCAACTTGAGTGCCATGGCTCATTTGGCTTGTGCGTTTTGCCCCTTTTTGCTTCAAACACCTTCTATTCAACTCACTCAAGCTATCCCAAACCTCCATTACCAACTGTAACTCCATTTACAGTGTTCACCATTTTCATTTCAAGCTTGTGCAGGTTGAGTTCTATAGGCTGATTCAGGGACATTCAAGACAAGCTAGCTATTGGAAAAGATCAAGTGAAGTTCAGGCAAGCTACCAGACACCTCAAAACTTGTTAAGAAGAACTACATTGCCCTACACGAATCCAACTGAAACAGGTTTTTCTTCACTTTCTATCTCTCTATTTAGGAACATTTAGCCTTAGGTTTGTGAATAAAAAATGTAATGTTCATTGCTAGGAAGCCATACATATGCTCAGCTTTCATTTATATTAAGTGTGCTAGGAGAATTTCATTCATGAATATGCTGAAAAAACTAGGTCAAATTTTAGGGCCAGAGAAATTCTCTCTGGTCTTTGAGAGTTAGGATTAGTTGCTTATATGGTTGGAATCGTCTTGAAATTCTCTACAAGTTTGATGTTGTGAGTTTTAGCAAAAGATCACGTATACAGGATGTAGCATTTGGACATGGAAAACGCGCGTGTTTCAGTCTGGAGGAAGAAGATGAAGTTGGCTTGGGCTGGGCCTGACCTGGCTTGCTTCTAACACCCTCTTTCTCATTTTTGCACCCCCTGACCCAATTTCTTGAATAATTATATTTTTGCATTTTTCTTTTCTTTTCTGACTTTGTTTATTTATTTCCAAATATAATAAATGCTCAAAAAATATTTTTATAATTTTTTACATTTATTTGATATTTTATTTTGTTTTTTCTAACATAAAAACATTTTGAATACTTTTATAATTTATTTGAAAACTTGAAAATAATCTGTAAATTATACATTTATTTTTATTTCTTATTTTTATTCACACTGAAAATATTATTTAAAATATAATTTATTTTTGTACATATTTTATTTTATATTATACATATTTAATATATATATATATATATATATATATATATATATATATATATATATATATATATATATATATATATATATATATATATATATATATATATATATATATATATATATATATATATATATATATATATATATATATATATATATATATATATATATATATATATATATATATATATATATATATATATATATATATATATATATATATATATATATATATATATATATATATATATATATATATATATATATATATATATATATATATATATACTTTTATTTTATTAAATACTTAGAATAAAAATACAAAAATATTACATTTTTTTATTTATTATTATTTATACTAAAAAATACCCTTTTTTAAGTATATTTCATTTTTATACATATTAATATATTTTTTGTATATAAATAATATAATATATTATTTTCTTAAAGAAATTAGGGTTTCATCCCTTAAACAATTAAGTAAATCTTTTATTTATTTCTTTATACTTTTTTACATTAAAAGTACTTTTACATACATAGGTAAACAAAAACTTTTTTTGCATAATACATATTATTTAATATTTATTTATTTTGTTTATTTAAATATTGTCCATTTAATATTTATGCTTTGGAAATTCAATTTGGATGTAATAGTAAACTAGGGTTTATGTTTCTTGTCAAATACCCCTATTCAAAATTGTACCCCCATCCCCATAATCATGTTGTAATAGCTTAGAATTTAAATTCTCGCACTTTACGCTTTCAATTATGTCATGATTAGAGAATTAGGGTTTGTATGCAAAAATCCAAATTAACAAATAGTTTGACCTAATCAAAGACAAAAATGCATGAAAATCAAACACAATGCACACTTGCACCCTTAGGGTTACAATCCACTGGTTGCCTTCAAAAATGGGTCATGGTATGCATGTTGGGTACTTTGGCAAAACAAAAGTAAAACAAAAGATCATAGTCCCTCAATGACGCTATCTTGGTTGCCTAAACAAAAATGATCAAGTCCCTCAAGAAAATTGCCAAAGATATTTAACACAATTGCTATCATGGTTTATACGATGACCCGCGCCTGTCCCGTTTAACATCCTAACACAAGGTTGTTCACCAAATACAATGGTGAAACAACACTGTCAAAAGGGTTAAAAACATAAGAAAGATCTTTGAGTAAAATAGGGTAGATAGCTCTTAGTTACTTGATCAAAAAGCTTGCAAAAACATCCTTGCTATTTTCAAACACACTTCACAACACAATTCCAAAACAAGACTTTCAAACATTGAAGTCTTTTCAAAAGACAAAAAACACTTTTGTATACATTCAAACAAGAATCATTACAAAGGTTGCCACAATGATGGCCTCTTTTCAAAACATCTTTCAAAACCACACACAAAGCACCATTTCAAACAATTGGAAAAGCAAAGCAAGTGATCTAAACAAGTAACTAAGAGCCAATGGATAACCATGGATGAAAAGGGTGCTTGCACCTTCCCTTTTCCTAATCTACTCCCCGAACCCAAGAAAACATCTCAAAGGTCTTTCCTGTGCTTTTTGACCTTTCCTTAGGATAAAATAAAAAGTCGGTGGCGACTCTTGCTAAACCGAAACATTTGCAAACACAAATGCAAAACCTCAAGTCAGTTCTCCCACCGTATCACACACACTATCCCTTTATTAGTAAGCTTATCACCAATTCCTGCTACTTATCTTAATTTATTCTAGTGGCATACTACTACAATTGATTAAACAAATTTCCATACTGACAATATTTTTTGTATATAAATAATATAATATATTATTTTCTTAAAGAAATTAGGGTTTCATCCCTTAAACAATTAAGTAAATCTTTTATTTATTTCTTTATACTTTTTTACATTAAAAGTACTTTTACATACATAGGTAAACAAAAACTTTTTTTGCATAATACATATTATTTAATATTTATTTATTTTGTTTATTTAAATATTGTCCATTTAATATTTATGCTTTGGAAATTCAATTTGGATGTAATAGTAAACTAGGGTTTATGTTTCTTGTCAAATACCCCTATTCAAAATTGTACCCCCATCCCCATAATCATGTTGTAATAGCTTAGAATTTAAATTCTCGCACTTTACGCTTTCAATTATGTCATGATTAGAGAATTAGGGTTTGTATGCAAAAATCCAAATTAACAAATAGTTTGACCTAATCAAAGACAAAAATGCATGAAAATCAAACACAATGCACACTTGCACCCTTAGGGTTACAATCCACTGGTTGCCTTCAAAAATGGGTCATGGTATGCATGTTGGGTACTTTGGCAAAACAAAAGTAAAACAAAAGATCATAGTCCCTCAATGACGCTATCTTGGTTGCCTAAACAAAAATGATCAAGTCCCTCAAGAAAATTGCCAAAGATATTTAACACAATTGCTATCTTGGTTTATACGATGACCCGCGCCTGTCCCGTTTAACATCCTAACACAAGGTTGTTCACCAAATACAATGGTGAAACAACACTGTCAAAAGGGTTAAAAACATAAGAAAGATCTTTGAGTAAAATAGGGTAGATAGCTCTTAGTTACTTGATCAAAAAGCTTGCAAAAACATCCTTGCTATTTTCAAACACACTTCACAACACAATTCCAAAACAAGACTTTCAAACATTGAAGTCTTTTCAAAAGACAAAAAACACTTTTGTATACATTCAAACAAGAATCATTACAAAGGTTGCCACAATGATGGCCTCTTTTCAAAACATCTTTCAAAACCACACACAAAGCACCATTTCAAACAATTGGAAAAGCAAAGCAAGTGATCTAAACAAGTAACTAAGAGCCAATGGATAACCATGGATGAAAAGGGTGCTTGCACCTTCCCTTTTCCTAATCTACTCCCCGAACCCAAGAAAACATCTCAAAGGTCTTTCCTGTGCTTTTTGACCTTTCCTTAGGATAAAATAAAAAGTCGGTGGCGACTCTTGCTAAACCGAAACATTTGCAAACACAAATGCAAAACCTCAAGTCAGTTCTCCCACCGTATCACACACACTATCCCTTTATTAGTAAGCCTATCACCAATTCCTGCTACTTATCTTAATTTATTCTAGTGGCATACTACTACAATTGATTAAACAAATTTCCATACTGATAATAAATCATAATTTAGCAAAGATGTATTATTATTTGGAAACTCCAACTTACTCTACTGACAACTATAAACATATCGGAATTACGCAAAATAAATAAAAGTGGTTTTTAATGATACGAAACAACTCTATTGATAAATTTAACAACACTATTGACAAGTCTAACAACCCTATTGACAACTCAATTGACAACTCTATTAATAGTTCTAACAACTCTATTAGAATAGAAATTAACCCAAGTTAACTATTTATCCAAATACTTATCTCTAATTCATAACTTTTACAAAATTATACTAACAATATTAAATCATTCTTATTAATATTATTATTATTATTATTATTAAACTAATGAAAATATTACCTATTAGTAAATTAAAGAAATCGATGCAGTATACACATGGTAACTAAAATTTCTATATATCAATATATATTATATATATACTGCTATACTCATCATACTGAGAATTGACGTTACAAATAATGCAACCTTATTATTCTAATTTGTAATCACTTATATGTATGCTCAAAAATACCACTACAGTGTCGACCACTTTACTATTCTCCACTTAATTCCTATGTATACCGCCAAGCTACGTTATAGGCTATATTGGAATATTTTATTAAATAGTGGTTTACTCATAGAACACCGCAACAGTATCAATATATATTAAATTGGATTCTCAATCATATCTTAATTTCAACAATATATCAATTTCAAACACAAGCAGAAAACAAAAAATTTACAACCTAATCCCCATATCATTCATCACATACCCTATTATAGAGTCGGAACCTCATCTTTACCTTAGATTAAAGGTTGCTCTAACTCTCCGATTGCACCTAGCTTTGCCTCCTCTTTGCACTTCTACGTACCTCTTCCAAAACCCTTATTTTCTTCTTCTACCAAAACCTATTTTTTCTCTTCTTAATGATACTTCTACTTCTTATTATTTCTCAAATAACTAATTTAATAATATTATCATTCTATTATTTTTATTTTGCCTTGTTGGGCTTAAATTTCTACATCTCCCTTTCTATTACTTCTAACATTAAAATAAACTCACATAAATAATAATAGTATTATTCAATATTAATCATATAACTTAATCAACTAATTAATTTAACTAAGAACGACACAATTTAAATCAACATTTTACAACTTTGAAAATTTTATCAAAAAAATATTCGAAAATATTTAATTAAATAATTAATTAAATATTAGGCGTTACAGATGACTTCATGGGCATTTATTTTGTTGATCAAGGCTTCATTTCAATCTTTGATTAATACAAAACTTGTTCATCTCACTTCTCTTTTTCCATGAGGCACAAGATCTCATTATTTGGATGAACACGTCTCAAGTTATACTCATTCAAAGTCATGTTGTCAATTAACCAAATTTGATAGAGCACTTAGAAATTTCTGTGTTGGAAATCAGTTTCAACTACAAGTATTGCAAGATATTTTTCTCTATGATACAAACTTCATCTCACTTTATTTTCAACATCAAAGGTGTGGTCCTTGCTTCCAGCTTTCTACTAAGCTCGAGATCTCTTTGTTTGGATCACTAAATCTCAGGTTATGATCTATCAAAGTCAGGTTATCCAATTGACAAATGAACAAAACACTTAGAGAAATTCCAATTATGTGTAGTCAGTTTCATTTGATCATTTCCATGGCCACTTTCAAGAATGTTCCAGCCATTTTCTTACCTTGATGCTAACACGAAATATGGTCTATAAAGCTTCCTCTTTCCATTGATCACCAGACCTCGTCATGAGGGGGCCCATAGCTCAAGTTATAAGGGCAGGAAAATGGCTACTTGGACATGTTTCTTGGCAGCATCATGTGGCCAGAATTGCTAGTATAAGAGCATTTTTGTGAGTAGTCTTGCAGCATGGCACACGTCACATTCCAACAATTACTCAAAATGGCCAAACATTATCTCATTTCTCATGCATGCATACATGCCAAAACTCATAAAAATGGAAAAGACTCCTTTCACAAAGCTGGCTCAACATTCCTTATCACGTGACCATTCCATTCTTGTCTCCCTCACATTCTTTTTGCTCATGACCACAACGCCAACCTTACCACACATAGCAATAAACCGTGACACCACTCTGTTGCCCTCACTTTTCTATTATCTCATCCGGTGGTGGCCGGTGCTGGAACAGTCAGATGCATGGTGGCTAGTGCTTGAATGACGTTGGTGTGTGTTTGCATGGAGAAAACAAATTCTGATTGGCTGATTCTTTTTTTGTCTTTTAGTCACTTAACTTTCACCTTGACCAGTTGATAAAAGTTCACATGTTATTTTGTTACACATTATTAATAATCTGAATTAAATAAGAATAAAATAAAATAAGTTATGTGTTTTTTGTTTGGTTATTGGACTGTTTCATTTTGGGCTTAGCATTTTCGTTTTCTATACCCCCTAGTTTTCAGGCCCAGGCGCCATTCAACTAAGTCCCTGTTATTTCAATCCTTCAATATTGCACCCCCTCCCTTTGTTTGTTTATCTTTATTTCTTTTCAAATTTCATTTTTATTCTAAATGTTCTATTATCCTAAAAAATCCATAAAAATATGTTGATGATTATTTGATGTCTTATTCAATTTTTTATTATTTTTATTTTTATTTTCCTTTGATTTTCATATTTTATTCGAAATTAATTGTGAAAGGTGTCTAAATTGCTTAGCTGTTCAATTAAGGTTTATGTTTGAGACCTTTTGAAATGCCATTTGACCCAATATTTTTCACACACTTAGGCACATAAATTCTTAAGGTTTGAGTGCTTATTTGAGGTCTTATTATGTTTAATGGATGCATGTTTGAATCCTTTTTTAAAGCCTCAATTGCTTGCCTGATGGTTGAGATAGTTGGTTGATGTTTTATGTTTGCTTGAAGCAATTTTAGACCACTCTTTTAGGAAATTTTAGACATAGGTTTGGTGACTGATCTCATTTTGTTTTGGTTCTATTTCAACTTTTTTAGGTCCCCTAAGTGATGCCTTTGAAAGACTTGATACATGTTTAGTTTGCTTGGATGATTGCTTGCATCATTGGTTTAGTGGGGAACACACTTGTGCGAACTTTTGAGATTTTGTTCATCACTCGTACATGTTTGAAATGACATGAGATAGAGTCCATTTATTCTATTTTATAGGTCATCCATGAGCTTTGAATTATTGATACAATTTAGTGATCTTTTAGGGTTTGGTTTGCCTATCTTGTGTCCCCTTCCTCAAGTATGATTTGTGTGATAGCTTTGTGATGTTTATGAGCTTTTCATATTTGAATATACCATGTCTAAACTTCTGACTTATCTTGTTTGATTTATCAATCCATGACATTATGCTCTATTTTCCTTGATAGGAATAGTTGACTCCTTTTGTTGATTTTAATTAATGGATACATGCCTTGTTGATCATTCTTTGCATTCAATACTTGTTTGAATCTCCTTATGCTATTGAGACATGTTTAAGTTGAATCTCTTGTTCTTATTTGTATCATCTTATTTACCATATTTCTATCCTTTTTCCTTGTTTTTTAGCATATCTTGTTTAGAAGACTAGTCTCCACTTAGAGTTGCTTTTGACAAGTTTATGTTTCCTCTGAAACCTTTGTGGTAGGATTGTGTGGAGTTTATTTTGACATATTTGCTGACTTTCATGAATTATCATCTTGTTCACTTCACTTCTTATTTGTATGTCATGTTTGGTTAAGCACTTGACACTTAGTGCTTTGTATGATAACACTCTTTCCTATTTGCTTTCTCTTAGGTCCCTAATGCTAATACTTTGTGTGCATGACCCATAGGTTTTTTTTACATGTCTAAGTGGTTACTTTGATGTGAACTTGGTTCCTTGATAGTGTTTGATACATGCTTAAGGTTTGAACCTTTTGTTTGCCACTTGTTTGAGAAGTTTTGCCTTTCTTTTCCATGTATAGCTTGTTGGTTGGTTGATGTTTGATAACATGAAACCAATTATGATGTGATCCTTCAGTGCATGCTTATACATATGTGTTTACTGTTTTTTTCTTATTTGGTTGTTACTTTGGTTAAGGTAGCATTAATGAAGTGGTTACTTCTAATTGTTGTTTGTCTCTTCTATTTGCCTAGTTGAGTTGTTTTCTTTGCTACTTGACTTATGTTACCTGGTTTTGGGTAGGGTTAAGCTTATAACATATGAGGGGAACACTACGCCAAAAAAGACCTTTAAAAGCGCTTTTTTTGGGCTTTAAAAGCGCTTAAAAGCGCTTTAAAAGCTTGCGCTGGCGTAGGTAACAAAAGCGCTTCTAAAAGCGCTCTGGTAGACCCCCCCTTTAAGAGCGCTTCCTGGAAAAAGCGCTCTGGTAGGACCCCCTATAAGAGCGCTTTCCTGGAAAAAGCGCTCTGGTAGACCCCCCTTTAAGAGCGCTTTTTAAAAGCGCTGCCAAAGACCAGTAAAAAAGCAAAAAAAATTAAAAAAAAACGTAGCCTACAAAAGCGCTTTTGTAAAAGCGCTCTGGTAGGCCCCCCTATAAGAGCGCTTTTTCCAGAAAAAGCGCTCTTATAGGGGGGCCTACCAGAGCGCTTTTACAAAAGCGCTTTTGTAGGCTACGTTTTTTTTTAATTTTTTTTGCCTTTTTACTGGTCTTTGGCAGCGCTTTTACTAAGAAGCGCTTTAGTAGGTGGACCTTTAAGAGCGCTTTTTAAAAGCGCTGTCGTTTCTAAATGAGGTATTTTTATGTGCAGCCTATAATTTAATCCTCCCAGTCGACCTGTAATGTTTTCGACCTGTAATATTTTCGACCTGTAATATATTTTTGACCTGTAATATATTTTCGACGCTATTATTTCAGCCATCAGTAAGACAATATATGTACTAATATAATACCATTATAATATCCAAAATTATATATATACATCATTACATCAATAATATTATAGTTCAAATCGACACAAATCCTACATGAAAAATTGCCTAATATAATATTGACACAAATCTTCTTTAATTTCTTCCAACTTAAGCTTCGGGTACGCAGCAGCACGGAATTCGTCAAGGTACTACAAAACAAAAACATAATATAAATGATATATTTAGTTAAATGTAATAAATTATATGAAATTATCTTAAGTTATAAATTCATACCGTGAGCGGAATCTCTAATTGATTCGCCTGAAGGATTTCTTTCATGAACCTCAAAACAAAGTATCCGCAATCATGACTGTTTCGCTGTTGCGGACACTACATAATAAAACAAATAAGATTCTATAGTTGTCTTGTTTTACCAAGTAGCATAAATATTATAAGCAAAATTGTGAAAAGTAATGTACCTGCACTTGGATCCAAGTGATGTTGTTCGATTTAGTTCGGGATACCTGTGCGTCCCGTTGACTACGGAACACTTGTATTGATCTAATTATTAAATATATAAAAGCATATGTTTAAATCAATCCCACAAATAAGAAAATATATAAATATACACGAATATATATTTAGAACGATCCCACTTACAAATCAACGATTTCCTTCATAGCCGGATAATTGGTCCATTCACCATTTACCGAATTCAGATAATACACGACTTCTCTTATCGGGTTGATAGCAAGCAGCAACCAGTGTGCTCTATAAATTAAAACAATAGGTTATATGAAAATTTTGCTATACACAAAAGAAACAGAGATTAGATGAACCAAGAATGAGAAACTAACCCTACTGGTCGGGTATTATACGCCCAAAGATGCAGGCTTTCTGTATTGCCGGTGGACATGAATCTATCTACTAAGCGCTGTCTAACTGATTCCGGTTCCGAAGCAATTGTCATTCCGCTGCAATGGGCGGAAGACACGAAACGGAATCTGTCAGACAATGCAGTCCCGCGCAACACTCTGTCATACAACAACCTTAAATAAAAACATAATAAACATTAGATTATTTTCATTGAAATATGTAAATAAATTATATTGTGGGACTAATTAAATAATATATCGGATGAGTGAATATTACCGGATGTATGAGTGCATATTACTGACGCCTAGTTGATCATGGGTAAAAATCTCTTCCAAGTCATCAAATGTAATATGTGACTGGAATTCAATACCGAAGACACTTTCATCCATGTTGATTTCACGTAAACCACCATCCTTCAAATCGGACATATCAACCATGGTTGCGAGTGTCGAACGGTATCGAGGCACAAAAGCACCGCCTTTTTTTGCCGCTTGCTTCGGAGGACCAGTGGGTGGTAAGCTACGAACCTGCTGCGTCACTTGTTGTGACTCCCGAGCGGATGCCTAAAAATCATATAAGTTAGGTAAAATATAAAATCATGCAGATTTAGATTCAGACTATATATTAACACTTTAAATGTACCTCTTTTAGTGATGCAACAGACTCCTCCTCCTGTAAAATCCCTTTACCCTTAATTGCGGGTTTTATAGGAGCAGTCTAAAATTAAAATGTAAAAAATAATTAATAAACGGTTTAGAATTGACATTCGAAAACTAAATGATTCATAATCGTTTTCAGTATACCTCATCACTAATGGTAATGAGCTCCGAGGGCCATGCAACAAATGATCCTATTGCATCTCGCAGCAATGTCGTCTCTGAGACCATGTCGGGTACCGGTAGAATCGCATCACGATCTAATACAACATCCACCGATACTTTCAGGTGTCCATCAGGGAGGGGTCTGTGGTGAAGTAAATCTCCCGAAGTGTTGTGCACTTTTCCCTTGCCAACTAGTCGATAATTCGGTGACGATAAGTATAGTTGGCAAGATGAAATGCCCTAAACAAATAGAAAATATAAAGTCATTATCATTAATAAAATAGAACAGTTTGTAAGGAAAAAAACTTATAATTACCTCGGGAAATTTCTTTTGATAGTTGATACTAGCCTTATCACTAGTATCTCTCACCGATGAAGTGTTGCATTTTTCTCTCATATACATATCTTTATCTCTTTGCAATTCAGAGACCTGTGCTTGCAATTCCTGCAACTTTTGCAACACTTCTTCATTGGTAAGATTTGATCTTCTCCTAGAACTCTTATAAAAAGAGGTTGGAGTCACACCATGACCCTTACCCCTCACCCGACCGGGATACTCGGGAGCATCTAGTACTCTACTAAGTACGCTCTCCTCACCGGTGGATGCCGATTGCGACAAGGTCTCCTGTAATTCATTTACATTTAAATAATTATTAGTGGAGATAAAAAATCATTTATATATTAAAAAACATTTGATTTAATTAAAGACACAGTATTATACTTACACATTCAGTATAAACTCTCTGAACATCGGGATCGACAGCTTGATTTTTGCCCACACGAGCTTCCTTCCACAACACATGTACAGGAAGTGAAGCTTCCTCACTTTTAGTCTCCTCTAACTATGCATTGACACAAACGATAAAATCGTCAATTAAAACATGCACATGTAGACAATTAATTAAAACGCATTTCTATTTACTTACAATTTTATCCTCTAAGCGTGCATATCCCAAACGCCCTTTCTTGTATGGATACGCGGGTTTGGATGCTCTCTTACTATTCGTGGCACTCTTTTTCTGAAATGCTTCATCTCTTTGCTTTAAAAACTCAGCCCAATCTGCTTCATCAATGAATGTCGCATACTTTGTTGGCCGTCCCGGTGCCTCTTCAAGAAATTTTCCATCTTTATCCTTAAGATAGGTGTTTGTCAAAAAACTTTTCCACCCTCTATATCTTTTGCCGGCCAAACTAAGTATGTAGCTTTTACGTTCATCTGGTATCTCAAAAGTCCTCTGCAAAAAATTTCTGAGCATGTTCAGGATATTCCGTAGCCATGACCTTTGTTGATGAAGTGGTAGGAAGGAAGTATTGTAACCAACTGAAAATATGTTCTTAAGACCTATGCAGGCGGCAGTGGCGGAGTTTGTGATTGGTTTCTCCTAAAATTACTAGTTAATAGGTAGCTTATGTTTTAACCTAAATCTTTTCTTAAAAATAGGACATTCAAATTTAAAAATTCAAAAAATACTAACTAAAAATAAATAAAATAATAAATCTTAATGAACTGAACTAATCCTAATAAATATAACTAGAGGTCTATATCATATGTGTAAGAGAAAATTATATATTTTTCATATTTTCATTGAAAAATAAAATCACAAATCTTACTGATGAATAGTTACCAGGTATACTGAGTTTTACATTGATTGATAAATAAGTCATAGCCTTACTTATACAGTTGTTTACACAAAATTGGACCCTACCCACTTTTAACTTTAACAATATTATTTTGGATATCCAAATTTCATGGAACATTTACAATAGAAAACTTTAAACTTATTGCAAGATCATAACTGTTAAGCTTATTAGATTGGCTCCAAAAATAGTCTTAGAGAATCGGAGAGGATTCATATGAGACATAGTACAAGAAATCTTTTGAAAGAAACATGGCTATGAAAATTGATATAAAAAAAAAAGCATTTGTATTCACCAAAAAAGCTACACTGTAAGGCATAATAATAAAATAATGAAAATCACCTTAGACGAAGATGTGAGTAGATTCAATTCAAATAGCAAAACAGCAAAAAGCAGCAGCAAAGATGGAAGACGATTGAGAAGCAATACCAAAACTTTATTCTCAAAACCACGCAAGCTCTAACCCTCCACCCAGGGCAAGACCATCAATAGCAGCAACTGAAGGTTTCCTTCCCCCTGAAAGATGAAATGAAATTCAAAATCAAAATAGAATACATCGACAAATGAGTTGCAAAGAAAACTTCAAAAGAAACCGTACCTTCTATAGTGTCAGTAAGAAGGTCTACTGATATCAAACCAGGACTTGTCTTCTCTGTATATGGCAATGAAGAATTAGAAAATGAGTGCAAATACATTTACTAAAACAGAAAACCTTAAAAAAAAATATAAGAAAAATTCCGCAAGCAATACCATTAGGTGAAGCCTCTAGCTTCTTGAGAATCACTGGCTCAGCTCTCACACAGTCTAAAAAGACAAAGCAAACATCATAAAAAAACATAACCTCATGGATTTTCATAAATGGAAGAAGTATCATGCTTCTCAAACTGCAAATCAAATATATAAAACACCCAAAATAAATGCAAATTGCTTCTTTTGTACATATCTTAACACTTCCACAAAACACAAGACTTTCCCTATCCATAATTAAGAGAAGGGTAATTTAGGCTTCTTTTTTTTAATAAATTACTAATAATTCATGTTAAAAAATACTCAAGCACATAGTAGGTCCCCAAAACCACCTATTAGTGCAAGTCACCATCAAACAAACACTATCTTATGCTATATTCAAACATGATCATCTTCCAAACCACTATTGAAAATATACAAAAAGAAAAACCAAACCAAAGAAGAAGAGATTCTCTCTCTCTCTCTTGTTGTTTGTGTTTCAAGCTTTCAAAACCTTTTCTTCCTAAACTCCCTCACATGAAAACCAAAACCACCACAAAATCTTCCCCCCTTTCTTGAAAAATGGTTCAAAGAAAGGTCCCAAACAATCTTAGTATCCAAACACAACATGTTAAATTTGACAAATTTCCCACAAACATGAAACTATCTTCTTCATCTTCTCATCAACAAAACCAAGATGATAAAAGTAAACTTTCTAAGAAAATGAAGATATCAAACTCAATCAAACTCTCTCATCTTGAGACTCTTCAACTTCAATCAACACCAATTTCAACAAAAACAACAACAACAAAAGATGGTTCACCAAATTACATGAAGCACACAAGTAGTTCACAATCAAAAAAGGAACTTTTTCATGTAAGTCTTAGAAAAACTCAATCTTGCTCTGTTTCTAAGAATCTTGATACAAAATTTTCTAGTGATTATTCATGTAAAAAACCTAGTTTGAGTTTGGTTAGAACATTAACAAAAACTACTAGTTTTAAGGGTTCTAGAAATTCTCCTAGAAAATCAACAAGGGCTACTTGTTCTTCCACTCTGAAAGACTCAAACTTTCCATCATATCTTGAGCTTAATCATGGTGGAACTGAGTTAGAGGGAAGTTAGACAGAATCAAAGTTCGATACCTGCTATAAGAAGATATGTCCGGTCTTTGAAGTAAAAGCAATACCACGCAAGCAAAGAGTTGAAGACAAGATGCAAGCAAAGATGGAAGACGATGATTAGCGTTTCTGAGAATGCAAGATAATTTTGTGCGTTTTCAGCAGAAATTAGGGATTTGGAAGAAGAACGCGTTTAGGGATTTGGAAATGGGTGGATTATGAAACGCGTTAGTATAATTTTGTTTTTAAAAATTTTAATTTTAAAAAGGCTATCAAAGCGCTTTTGAAAAGCGCCTTAGTAGATGTAGCTATACCAGCGCTTTTAAGGGTAAAGCGCTCTTGTACCCCACCCCCTACCAGAGCGCTTTTGAAAAGCGCTCTCATACCCCCTTACCAAAGCGCTCTCATACCCCCTTACCAAAGCGCTTTTCAAAAGCGCTCTCATACCCCCCCTTACCAAAGCGCTTTTCAAAAGCGCTCTCATACCCCCCCTTACCAGAGCGCTTTTTAAAAGCGCTTTCATACCCCCCCCACTATAAGAGCGCTTTTTTAGCGTGTTTTTTAATTTTGTCTTTAGCGAAGCCTATGCCAGCGCTTTTCCTAAAAGCGCTTTCGTAGGGGTGCTGCTAAAAGCCAAATTTGGTATAGTGGAAATAAATTTGTGATAATTGATGTGCTCTCTTAACATGTATATTTGGTTGATGAATCCATATTTGTTTGCTTTGTTTCCTTACTTGTTTAATTATGATAACTCTTAGGGCTATGAGAAGTTTTATCTTTCATGTTTTGACTTCTATCCTTGTGAATTGGTGTGTGATTATTCAATTGTCACCTTCATTTATGCTTTGCTTTAATGAAACGAGTGCTACTATTTTAAGTGATACCTTATGTTATCTTTGATCATGGTTTATTTGTGCTTAAGTGTTCACCTAATTGTATGAGTTTGAAACTTTGTTACTTGCTTGGATAACTAGGTATGTGTTAGGCATCATGTTTAAGTGCTTAATAGGTGGGTAAGTGTTTACTTCTCATATGTGTTTGCTTGTTTCCAAATCTTGATTAAGTGTTTGATGCTTTCTTTCTTCTTCTTATTTCTTTCTTGTGAATTAACATGTTCCTTTAAGAGTTTGATTTCATCTTGTTCAAGGTGTGAATTCAATATACCTTAGGCTTCCAAATTATGCATGATAACATTAGGTAGTTTCCTTAATCCTCACCCATAGGTCCATCTTTGTATGCTAACATTAGGTAGTTTTCCCTTTGTTATCCTAACTTTAGGACCATTGTACATGACAACATTAGGACTTGAGTTTCCCTTAGACTTTTTTTTATTCCATTTTTCATCTTTAAGACTAAAACTTCTTTTTGTTATCAAGTTTCAAAAACACTTAACAATAAAGAGGCGAACCATGTGTCATGAGCCTCAAGTATTAGGAGGAGTATGAGGTGGTGTGTTTCTAACCTTGTATTTTCTCTCAATCATAGTCTTTAATATGGTTCAAATCACCAAATCCTTTTTCAAGGTAAAAATACTCAACCAATTCAAACCTTTTTACCTTCGGGCCTTTTCTTTTGGAAACCTTTTCTAGTAAGAACATTTTAATTCCTTTTTACGGCAACACGTGAGTCTCCAAAGGTCGAGCTGCAGTAGAATGCGAAATTAGCATCGTTCATAAAAAACACAAACAAAACAACATTTTCGAGAAGAACTGCAGTGCTTTGATTCTTTCGGGATATGTAGGCATAAGGTTGTAAAACCGAGGCGAACGCAATAATTTAAAACTTTATTTTTGTTTTTTAAAAACTCATTCATGCATTCCATTAGCTTGTAAGCACTAGATAAACACACCCTTTGATTAGAATAATAAGAGCGAATCTCATGGAGTACCACGACATGAGGGGTGCTAATACCTTCCCCTTGCGTAATCGACTCTCGTACCCTTGTCTTGGTTGCAAGACCTTGTTTTCTCTCAGGTTTACTCAATTTTTTCCTTTCCCTTATTTGGTATAAATAACATTGATGGCGACTTTATTGTTTATTTTTCTAGTTGCTTCAGTTACAAGTTGTTTGATGATTAAAACAGGAGGATTATGATCAGTCGGGACGTTGTAATCGATGAACTAAAGCCATTGCAGCAGGAATTAATTGATTACAGCCAATCGTTAACCAGTTACATGCAGGCGTTAACCAGTTACATGTAGATGTTAACCAGTTATAGGAAATCATTAATCGATTACAACTTCGAATTTCCAATTTCTAAAGAAATTAAAAGGGCGAAAACAGAGTGTGCCAAAGCCAGAACTGATGAAAATGTGAGACGATCAACTAGGCAAAGAGGTTTTCCTCAAATACGCCGATATTGTAAGATATTTTGGGACAACAAAATGAATGGTGATGGTTATTTCGTCTATTTTTCACGTATGGCTGAATCTGAGCCCTTTAAGACGGAAGAGATCTTGAGTGATACAAAATGGATTTGTACTATGAAAGAGGAGTCGTTATTGATTGAGAAAAACAATACTTGGGAGTTGGTTGATCTACCAAAAGGAAAGAATTTGATTGGTATAAGGTGAAGACAAATCCCAAAGCTGAAATAATCAAGCATAAAGTTTGATTAGTTACAAAGGGATTTTTGAAAAGAGAAGGTATAGACTTTGATGAGGTGTTTGCACTGTTTGCTAGGATTGAAACCATAAGGCTAGTATTTGGTATTATGAATAGCATCAATTTTTCCATCTATCAAATGGATGTGAAGTTCGCATTTTTGAACAGACCGTTGGAACAAGAAGTGTGTGTATACATACCCCTGGTTTTGCTGTTAAAAACCTAGAAGGAATTTTCTACAAGTTGAGAAAAGTGTTATACGGATGGAAGCAAGCTTCGAGAGCTTGGAACAAAAGGATATATGATTTCCTAATTGATGTTGGCTTCAATAAATGTGTGTCCGAACATGGAGTATATGAAGATGGATACAAATGAAGAGATAATCATTATTTGTCTATACATAGACGATTTGTTGATCACGGTCAGCGAAGAGAAGAGTATTTCTAAGTTTAAGAGTTAGCTTATGAAATAATTAGAGATGAGTGACTTTGGTATCATGACATACTTCCTTGGTATAGAGTTCCACAGGTCCAAAAAGGGATTGCTTATGCACCAAAGGATGTAACACCCCAATTTTAGTATTTAGTTATATACATTATATTAATTAATTATTTGATATTGTGAGTATTTGGTTTTATTTGAATTATTTGATATATGTTTTATGTGATGGGTTAGTTGGGTTAAGTATGTCGAACCGTAGAATTATAATTAGTAATAATGTCAGTTTATGATGAAATAATTTTATTATGTGAGAATTGTAGAAAATAGTAGAATAATAAGTAATTGGGCCTAATATGTGGGAGTGTGAAGAGTAATTAGGCCTAGTAGATATCGGGATAGGGTTATTTTGTTAAGAGTGTAAGAGGAAAAAAAACTAGGTTAGGAAAGGAAAAAGAGAAAAGAGGCAAAAGTAGACACAAAGGAAAAGGGAGAAAGAGTAGAAGAACACCTAAGGAGAAATTCAAAAGTTCATCAAGAAATTAAGATAAGGGTGGGTTTTTACATTGTTATGAGAATTATATGATGATGTATGATGGGTGGATTCATGTTTATGATGAAATCCCTAAATTTCCATGGTTTTGTAATTGTTAGGTTTTGATGAGAAATCCTTGAATATGATGAATAATGGTGTTGTGATATTTCTATTTGAGAATACATGTTAGATATAGGTTATAATATCTTAAATCACAGTAATTTGGATGTTAAAATGAGTTTTGGAGTTAAATTCTCGTAAGGAAATCGTAGGAAAATGCACGATTTTTTGTAAAACTTCATATAGGAAACCGTAGCTCCGTTTGAGTCCCCTTTCGAAACGTTGGAAAGATAGCGTGATATTATTTTCAATAAAAATGGTCTTAATGGAAGTAGGTGATTTAATTACTGTGTAGTTATGTAAAATGACATATATTTGTGTGTTGTGTTGTTGTAATATGGTGATGTTGCGTTATTGTTAGTGATTATAACAAGATGAGTTGATGAAATGTTTGGTGAATGATGATACCATAAGATTTTATTGTATTCTATGCATAATATGTTGTTTTGTAGAATGTTGCAAATAAATATGAATTGTATATGTGTTCTGGACTGGGCCGGGCTGGCCCAAAAGCAAGGATGAAAGCCCAATCCAAACGGATTTACAAGGGGTCGTGCCGACCAAAAAGCTACGACCGTGCCCGCCACTGTCCGCGAGCACGACATGCTCGACTTCACGCAGTCCAGCTCGACCTCAGCTCGAGTACCCCTCGTAGGGCAGACTATGACCACAACACCATCACCCGGATTCCGAAAAGACCGCGTCCTCGTCCGTCCGTACTTCTCGCAGAACATCCAGGAAAGGGACCACGTGCGGGTCCCCACTACACACGTAGAACCTGGCAGTTCCTTCATTGGGCCAAACCTGCCCGGCCCAATGAAGGGACCTTGGCCCAGCGCTGGGGGCTATAAATACCCTCTGTTCCCAGAGGGTCAGGTATTCATTTCTTTACCATACACACACTTTCTTGCCTGCTCGTACTACCACTTACTTTAGCATCGAAGTGCCTTGTAGGTACCCCCCCATCTCGTTCAACTTCAGCTCGGAGCCAGTCGTGACGGTCCAAGTCTGATTCGGTAAGATCAGTGGCACCGTCTGTGGGAAACTAGCTTCCCCGTCTTGCAAACACTCGAAGACCAAAGCTCAACTCAACGATCACCGTCATGGCTGACCAGATACGTAATGAACAAAACATCCGCATCGTCGACACCAACAACGACCTCGTGGATAAAAATGGACACCCTGACAACGCCAACAACCCCGGCCATAACACCGTCCCTGTGTCTACCGCCCCGGTCCATCAATCCACCACGACGGAGTCACCGCGTCATCCTTCTCGGTCCCTCCGCCGCTCGAAGATGACAACACAGCCACCCAACAATACCAGGCTGCCCAATTCCAGGAAGTCCTTGTCCCCGTCGGGGCAGATGCCACAACCCGAGCGCTGTTCGTAGCGATCAATCAGACAAATTACCTCATCTTCGCCCAAGGGGAAAGATTGAGGGCACTTGAAGACGATCAGATACCCCCGAGGAGGCACCGGAGGCCCCAGACTCTACCTCTCGTGTGACTGAGGTTCATTTCCCGTCTCCCCCGCGGAGACATTACAGAGACACCTCTCGAAGCCCGTCGCCTCGCCCATCGGGAAGACGACCCCCTTTGGAGAGGCAACCCATCGTCGAAGCCGGAGGACGCGGCCGCGACCCTGCGAGACAGGAAAGAAGACACTCCGGAGACAGACGTGGAAGAATCAACCACCGAGCACCACGCTCGAGAGATGCCCAGCACGACCAGGACCGTCGTGCTCGATAGTATTACAGGTCCCCGTCTCTGTCCCCAGAGCGAAGCGATGAGGACGACCCCCGTGGTCCCCTGTCGCAAGCTATCATGGAGGCGCCATCCCCCCGGGCATGGAGAAGCCCCCACACTTGAAGGAATACGATGGAGTCGCGGACCCGGTCGACCATATAGACGGGTTCGAGGCTATGCTGCACTATCACAATGTCGGGGGGCCCATCAAATGCCGGCTGTTCCCCACGACCCTCAGGAAGGCAGCAATGGACTGGTACAAAGGACTCGCCCCAGGATCAATCACCTCATGGAGGAACCTGAAGAACCAGTTCATCAGTTCATTCACAGCATCTCAGCGACACCCAAAGACCGAGGCAGCTCTCGAGGCCATCATCCAGAGACAGGATGAAACCTTGAGAGAGTTCATCAATCGCTTTAACCGTGAAGCTATACAGGTCCCCTGCGCGGACCACATCAAGAGATATTTGCTGGAGAGGGGGCTCCTCCCCGGCACGGAATTCAGAAAGGCCGTGGGCATCGAGCCACCTAGAACATTCGATGCCCTCCTCGAGAAGGCCCGGCGTATATGGATTACGAGGAGAGAGAGGCGGCCAACAGAGCCCGAGACCCCAGGACTCGCGGGTCCAGCAGCAACCCGCGCCAGGAAGCTGCTCCTCCCCGACGAACCGGGGAGAAAAGAAAAGAAGACAGACCCCGGGAAGTCCGAGAACAAAGGGGACCCTCGGGGCGTTTTACCGAGTACACTCCGCTCACATCTTCCCGCGAGCGCATCCTGGCGGAGTGTGCCAGCACGGAATTCAAGGACGGAAGCGTCAAACGTCCCCGACCTGCTCCCTCCAAGCCCGGAGCAGACAAGAACAAGTATTGTCAGTACCATAGGAGCCATGGTCATCTGACGGAAGATTGCGTCCACCTCAAGGACGCCATCGAAACCCTCATCCAGGGAGGGAGGCTCGCACAATACCGGCGAAACGACGCTTCTCGTCGTGACGCCCATGAGACAAGAGAGCCGGAGGAAGGCGCCCGACCATCTGACGAGTCGGTCCCCGTCCAGACCGCCTTCTCCGTGACCAGACCCGAGGACTTCGACGTCCCCGAACACCTGCGGGAGCCGCTTACAACACACAGCAGGTGGGAATATTTCCCCTCCGCCATGGTCATCAACGGCGGTAGATTCAACGACTTGACCATTAATTCGGCTAAGAGGAAGCTGGATGAGCTGGTCGACGCGACGCCCCCGCAAACAGTGACATTTGAAAGGGTGAAGGGCAGGTCAGAACCCATCACCTTCTTCCTAGAAGAGCTCCCCGGGGGAGCCCCCAACGTCGTCATCCCCTTACTGATAAGGGCAAGAATGGCCAACTTCGATGTGCATCGCATCCTCGTCGACGAAGGAAGTTCCGTCGACGTAATGTACAACCAATTGTTCCAAACTCTGCAGCTGGACGACTCACATCTCTCGCCATATGTAGGGTCGGATTTACAAGGTTTCAACGGCTCGACCTCCAAACCCTGGGGATATGTCGAGCTCCTGGTTACATTCGGCGAAGGAACAGCGACAAGACAGGTCAAAGTACGCTTCCTCGTCATCGACTGCCCGTCCCTCTACAACTGCATCTTGGGAAGACCGACGCTGGCAGAACTGACAGCGGTGCCCTCCACCGTCCACCTGAAGATGAAATTCTACACCAAAAGGGCACGGGTAGCCACTATCCAAGGAGACCTAGCCGCTGCTCGGAGGTGTTTCAACGCTGCATCTAAGGGACGCGACACTGTCGATGTAAGGACAAGGCCCGCCAAAAGACCAACAACGACGCGACAGGAGCCCGACAAGCAAGAGTCCACCAAGGAAGAAGTCCAGAGAGCCCCACCAAAGGTCGACTCTATAGCCCTGGACGCTCGCTTCGATCAGGACAAACCTCCCAACGACGAGCAAGTCCCACTCCGACCAATACCGAACGGGGATTTTGAGCTCGTCCCCCTCGGCACGGACCCGAGCAAAGGAGTCAAGATTGGGAAGGATCCCCTGACCTGGCAAGGAAGCAAATCAAAGCCTGCTTGCGCGAGAATGCTGACCTGTTCGCCTGGAGTGCCACGGAGGTGCCCGAACTCGACCTGGAGGTCGCCTGTCACCACCTCGCCATAGATCCTGCCGCTAGGGCCGTAGTACAACGTAGGCGTAGGCAGTCTCCAGAGAAAACGGAGGCTGCTGAAAAAGCTGTAAAAGACCTCCTAGAGGCGAATTTTATTTCTGAAGCCCGATATTCCACCTGGCTGTCAAATGTTGTACTTGTTAAAAAGAATAATGGAAAATGGAGGATGTGTGTTGACTATACCGATCTCAACCGGGCTTGCCCGAAAGATGCTTTCCCTTTACCGAACATAGATATGCTGGTCGACAACTCGGCCGACTACAAAACATTGTCGTTCATGGATGCTTACTCAGGCTATAACCAAATCCCGATGGCCGTAGGCGACAAACACTGCACGGCTTTCATGACCAGCTCGGGCAACTATTATTACAACGTAATGCCCTTTGGACTAAAAAACATCGGGGCAACTTACCAACGCATGATGAACAGGGTTTTCCACAAGCAGATCGGGGACATGCTCGAGGTTTACATGGACGACATGATCGTCAAATCTCGAGCAGACACCGACCATGCAGCACACCTCAGGACGGTCTTTTCCCAAGCAAGACAGTGTAAAATGAGATCCAACCCCGAGAAATGCACGTTCGGAGTCAAGGCAGGAAGATTCCTCGGATTCTACCTAACAGAACGAGGAATTGAAGCCAACCCCGACAAGTGTCGAGCATTCTCCGACCTCCCAACACCAACGTCAAAGAAGTCAATACAAATCATGAACGGCATGCTCACATCATTGTCCCGCTTCGCCGCGAGGTCCGCTTAGCACGCCCTCCCCTTCTTCAAACTCCTTCGTAAGGAAGCAGCCTTCGAATGGAACGAGGAGTGTGAACGAGCACTGCGCCACCTAAAGCAAAGTCTATCTCAACCACCCGTACTATCTCGACCAGCCGACGGGGAGCCACTGTTCCTATACTTGGCCGTCTCAAACGAAGCCATCAGCGCGTCTCTCATCCGCGAGACCACCGACGAACAGAAACCTGTCTACTTCACGAGCAAAGCCCTACAAGGACCCGAAAGCAGGTACCAACAGATAGAAAAGGTAGCTCTAGCCCTCGTCAACGCGGCGAGGAGACTCAGACACTATTTTCTGGACCACACAATCATCGTGCAAACCGACCAACCAGTGAGGCAACTCCTGGGTCGGCCCGACATGGCGGGCAGAATGTTGAAATAGTCCTTGGAGCTCTCTGAATTCGACATTCAATACGAGAGTAGGAAAGCCCTGAAAGCATAAGCCCTGGCCGACTTTTTCGCAGAAATGACCGCTCACGACCCACCTGCTGGGAAGGAACAAAAATGGACCATCTTCGTCGACGGGGCCTCCAGCTCGTCCGGAAGTGGCGCGGGGATCCTCCTAGAGAACGAGGAAGGTGTAGTGGTCGAACACTCGTTGGACCTCTCCTTCCCGACGTCGAACAACCAAGCAGAGTACGAAGCCCTGCTCGCAGGACTGAGGCTAGCCGAGGACCTGGGAGCCCGCGAAATACAAATCTACACAGACTCCCAACTCGTTGCCTCCCAAGTCCAGGGGAGTTACAAAGCCAAGAACGACAACCTCGTCGAATACTTAAACTTAGTCAAAAAATACATGACAAAGTTTGAACGAGCAGAGATTTCACATGTCCCCCGCGAGCAAAACACAAGGGAAGACATATTGTCCAAACTCGCGAGCACGAGAAAGAAGGGCGGAAACAAATCCGTCATACAAGAATCCCTAGCACTCCCGAGCATCGAAAGATCCTCGATGCTAGTCGAAGTCCACGCCATATGAGATGCCTCGTCCTGGATGACCCCGGTGTACAATTTCATGACGAAGGGCGAACTCCCCTCGAACCAAGTGGACGCAACCATCACAAAGCGATGAGCATGCTCCTACGTGGTGCTCGAGCACAAACAATATCGCAGGGGATTCTCCATCCCCCTCCTGAAGTGCATTGATGAATCCATGGTCCCCGAGGTACTGCGGGAGATACACGAAGGGATTAACGCCCAACACATGGGCGGTAAGTCTTTGGCGAGGAAAGCCCTTCGAGCGGGGTATTATTGGCCGACAATGCAGCAAGACACCAAGGAACACGTCAAGAGATGTGACAAGTGCCAGAGGCACGGTGACATGCACCTTGCCCCCCCTCACGAACTGAGCATACTGTCGTCTCCGTGGCCATTCGCATGGTGGGGTATGGACATCCTCGGTCCCTTCGTACAAGGGACTTACCAAAATAAATTCCTCATCGTGGCTGTGGATTACTTCACGAAATGGATAGAAGCCGAGGCTCTCGCGAAAATCACCTCGCACAACATCCTCCGTTTCTACAAGAGAAACATCCTCGCTAGATTTGGAATTCCGAGGGCACTGGTGACCGACAACGGCACCCAATTTACCGACCACGGGTTCCAAGACTTCGTCACCAAACTAGGAACAAAACAACACTTCACTTCGGTCGAGCACCCTCAAACCAACGGGCAAGCCGAAGCCGCGAACAGAGTCATCCTCCGGGGACTCAAACGCCGACTCGGCGAAGCAAAGAGGGGATGGGTCGAGGAGCTACACAGCGTCTTGTGGGCATACCTCACCACGCCCCACTCAACGACGGGCGAGACCCCCTTCCGACTAACATACGGCACCGAGGCTGTCATCCCGGTAGAAATTAGGGAACCCTCCAGACGGACAGAGAATCCCCTTGATGAGGAAATGAACGACGAGGCACTCAGAGACGAACTCGACTTAGTCGAGGAAATCCGATCAGGGGCGGCCCTATGTGAAGCCACCTTAAAACAACGAGTGGCTCTGCGCCACAACGACAAGGTCATTAAACGTGAGTTCGAAATCGGAAGCCTGGTGCTACGAAGGAACCAGAAAGACTCCCGAGAAGGGAAATTGGCCGCGAACTGGGAAGGACCTTATCGCGTCCACGGCACCACGGGTACCGGGGCGTATTACCTCGAGCAACTAGATGGAGAACCACTACCTTGACCCTGGAACGCTGCTAAACTAAAACAGTACTATAGTTAAAACCCTTAACACCAAGGACTCTCGCCGTCGGCACCCACGTCCGGCCAACGAGGAAAAATGTCTGACCCCGTAGAAAGGCCAAGGTACAGGCCCCACCTACGCCCAAACGGCATAACATCGTTCAGCAGACGAGCATAAACGATAGTGCCCGACGTGGACACCTCAATCGAGCTCCACCGTCGAAGTACCTAGAGGGCAGAACACCCAGCTCGCGATGGGAAATTCACGTCACGGGCGAGCAACCCCGATCCGGGTCATACGCCCGAATAAGCGGCCTTCGCTCCGCACGCCCGACGAATCTCGAAGAACGTCAGACCATCCAAAGGGTCAAAAAAGAATCTCTCCTCGAGGTTGTAACTTAGGCGAAATTCGCCACCGAATAGAAGTCGAGCACAAGCGTGACCCGAACAAAAGACTTAGGCGAATTTGCCAACAAAGTCACAACCACACGCGGGCAAGACTCGGGGCCATAGCTTAGGCAAATTCTATCATAAAATGTCAAAACATAAACACGGGAAAATGATCAATGTCGAAATAGACATTCATTCAAAAAGCTCGTAAACAACAAAACAAATAGAAATAAACCGACCAAGAAGGCCGACGATGTTCGGAAAGTACAAGAACGGGTACGCAGGCCCAAAAAGTAAAACATGCACGGGCACGCAGGCCCCAAAAACAACCATCAATCAAAAAAGGCACGCAGGCCCGACTAAGATTTCACAGCTAGACTTCCCCAGAGCTATCACCGCCAACAACAGGAGACTCGGGCGGAGGCACGACTTGGCCGTCGATGATCTGAGACATGTAGCCCGCTCCTTCAGTATTCAGACCGGGATTCAACAAAGCGAGCTGACTAACCGCGGCTTCAAAGCCATCCGCCAAAGCACCGACACAGTCCGCCTCGAGGAGTTGAATACGAGCGACCAATTCCGACCGACTCCGCAAAGGAGCTGTCTCCTCCGACTCATCCTCGCAGGGAGCATGGTGGCTTTTAGTTCCTCGACCTCTTTGGCGAGGCGCCCGTTGTCAACTTCCAGACGTTCCCGGTCCTCGCGGAAGTACTCCCTCTCCTCGGCAATCTTCCCCGAGTTCTCTTTCTCTGCGGCCAGCAGCTCAGCTTGCTCGTGGAACATCTCCTCAGAGCGCTCCAGGGAAGACTTCAACTTTCGTGAGCTCGCAGTGAGGGCAGCTTTCTCCTGCTCCAGCTCCTTAACGCGATCAGAATCGGCCCCCTCTTCGGCCAGAACAACTGCCATCTCGGCCATTTTGACCATCCCGACCATGTTGGCGGCCAAATGCTTCCTCCGATTTTTCTTACTTAGCCGCCTGATGGTATCAGCTTCGTCGGTGCTTATGGACAAGGGAAACCCCTCGAAGAAACCCTCCTCTTTAAAACAGGGGGCAACCCGAAGGACCTCACCGCACTAGACTCCTCGCCGACCTCCGGTGGGCTCTCCACCCGGTTCCTTTTCCTCGGTATCAGGTTGGTATGCGGCTCGGTATCCTGAGCTTCCGGGGACCCTCCAGAAGTATAGCCCGGGCTAGTTGGCGGGCCCATCCTCGTCGCCTGAGGAGCTCACACCACTCTCTTGTTGACTTTCTTATCCTGTGTCAGCTTCAGGAGCCTCTCCTTTCGTCCAGCCATGAGACCTGCGTAAAAGAACGCCGGGTTAGTGACGAGCAAATAACAAACAAAGAAATTCAAACAAGACACAAATAATAACGACCTAGCAGGTTCCCAGCCTGCCCGAAAGACTGGCACTCCACGAGCGCTTTCGTATCGATAGGTTGGGCCTCAAAGGTCGGATAACCATCTTTGTCGAGAATATCCTTTCCCTCCCTCGTAGCCCACCGAGCAGGGAAGAAACTGTCGACGTATCTGCAGAGGGTACCATAGGCCTCCTCATCTTCGGTGCTCATCCCACCCGCAGGCGTATGGAAGTGCCCGGTTCCATGCTCGTAGTGACGCGAGGTCCAATGTAGAGGAAACTTGGCCACACGCCCCAGCACCGGCTGACCCTCATCATCCAGAAGAGCCTCCCTGTGATCATCGGTCACCACCTTTTCTTCCTCGTACACAGACTCTAGACCAGTCTCGGTAACTGGTCGCACGATGTACCACTTGTCCTTGAACCCCCGGACAGAATCCATATACATCCTGAACAGTCTCTTCGACTACTTCATGGAAACCCAACTGTGCCTACCTCCCCGAGACTGGCGCTGTAAATGGAAGACTCTGAAGAAAAGAGGTATGGTCGCCCCAATCCTTGAAAAGCGACATGTCAATTCAAACGCACGGAGGAAAGCAATCGAGTTGGGGTGCAGCTGCGACGGGGCCAGCTCTAGATGACTAAAGACCCCGACCTGAAAATCACTAAAGGGAAGCTTTAGTCCAAGGTCCTTAAAAGCGATCTCGTACATGGGAAATCCGTACTCGGGGAACTACGAGTAGATCCGCGCAGTAAGAGTCGGTCTGGTGACGACGAAGTTTTTCTGAAAACCGGGCTGGCTACCGCCCTGCTCGATGATGGTATATGCACTCCGACTACGCCGACTGTAAGCAGAAGCAATACCTCTGGGCTCGACGCCCACCCACTCCAGCAGAGGTTCGTCGATGGTATCGACCAGATTCACATTCTCCTCGGTGCTTTGGTCTTCCACCTCGTTACACCCCGAGGAACACGGTTCATCCGCCATTGTCACCTGCAAAGCACGGGAAACCGGTCAATTGGGGAGCAAATCCACACGCTCGCCATAACTGACGGGAAGATGGGAACGGCAAACCAAGCCACGCTCCACAACACGATTAAAATGTTGAAGATTCGACCAAAAGAGTGGAGTCACCTCCCCGACGCCAAGATACCGCGACAAGTCGTCCTACAGATTGCCTAAATGGACCAACATCCCGGCCAGTCACGAATATGTCAACCTAGGCTATGGACATGGCGAGCGATATCATAAATCCTAAACCTAGAACTATGAATTTACCGGGCACTACCACGAGTTAGGTGCCCTGAATCATGAAGACCCCGGGCAACACTGCGAATCACATGCCTAAACTATGCATTTACCGGGCAAAAACATGCATTTGCCGGGCATCAACATGGATTTGTCGGGCTAAAATATGAATCTACCGGGACTAATCCCAGACTCACAGTCTCTAACGTACGAAAAAAAGGAAAAATCATATGCCACAGAGGAAAAACGTAAGGGATAAGACGCTTACTTGAAATCAGCAAGGAGATACGGCGACGGAGAAGAGAATCAGCGGCGGAGAGCACGACGGTCCTTTAAAAATCTGGTAAAAGCAGCAACAGCAGAGGCAGAGGAAGGAGGAGAAGCGCGAAGAGGAAAAACATATTTTGGGGCCCAAGGACCCTATTTATAATGATGACGTGGAATACAAAACGTCACCCCGGGGAACCTCGAACTTCCCTCCTCGACGCATAGCCCCCCTAGGCAACGATGACCCTATCTCCAATAGGGTGGCGTCACAGTTCCCAAGGGATGCCTCGTGTGCTCAACGAACACAGCCATCGAGAATCCTCCGAGCACTCCTCGAACGGAATCTTCCCACGACCGCGACACAGGGGAAATTTCGTGAATGACCACGGGGAACCAAATCTCTTATCCGAGCACGGGACCTCGCGACAGAGGCGAACTAAGATCAAGTCATGATTCCTGCTCCAGGAACCTCGACTTGGGGGGCTCCTGTTCTGGACTGGGCCGGGCTGGCCCAAAAGCAAGGATGAAAGCCCAATCCAAACGGCTTTGCAAGGGGTCGCGCCGACCAAAAAGCTACGGCCGTGCCCGCCACTGTCCGCGAGCATGACATCCTATACTTCATGCAGTCCAGCTCGACCTCAGCTCGAGTACCCCTCGTAGGACAGACTATGACCACAACACCATCACCCAGATTCCGAAAAGACCGCGTCCTCGTCCGTCCGTACTTCTCGCAGAACATCCAGGAAGGGGACCACGTGCGGGTCCCCACTACACACGTAGAACCTGGAAGTTCCTTCATTGGGCCAAACCTTCCCGGCCCAATGAAGGGACCTTGGCCCAGCGCTGGGGGCTATAAATACCCTCTGTTCCCAGAGGGTCAGGTATTCATTTCTTTACCATACACACACTTTCTTGCCTACTCGTACTACCACTTACTTTAGTATCGGAGTGCCTTGCAGGTACCCCCCCCCCCCATCTCGTTCAACTTCAGCTCGGAGCCAGTCGTGACGGTCCAAGTCTGATCCGGTAAGATCAGTAGAATGTTGCAAATAAATATGAATTGTATATGGATGATTCATAAATATGTGCACGTATGTGTAATTGTGTGGTAATTCAATTATGATGAAATATTGAAGATATTCATGGACGTTAAGATTAGAGAATGGTCTTAATTGAATATAGTTATTGTAATTACACATACATCATTTGTCGTCAAGAGGTATGTTTGTTAGTTCTGAAGGAGCCAGTGACTTGTCTCAAACCTAGGGAGGGGTTTAAAAGCTTAGAGGATGGGCTTTTTGTATGTTATTTTATCTAGAGGACGGACCCGATTTAGAGTAAAAACCGAATAAAAATAATAGTGATTGATACCACATGCATTAGTATTGCATTGAGTTGCATTGAGTCATATTGTGTGAATGTTTGCAATATGGAATTATGTGAACTATGTGAGATTGTTGTATTTTGTGAAATTGTGAATGATGCATGACTACTTGTGAATAGTATGATTATTTGATTGATGTTATGTTTTTAAAGTATATGAAGTGTGATAATATTATTTGTATGCATTTATGCTACTTATCATACATTGTTATAAGATTTCGATAATTATGTGAATTCTCACCCTTCTGTTGGAATGATATTTTATGTGACATCACTTAAGTACTGAAGATTAGAGTTGCTTATAGTAAAAGAGTAGCTGATGGAGTAGCTTATTTTATTTCCCGTATTTATTTGGGTTAAGTCATGCTCTGGTCTTGTAACACTAGGAAACATTTCAGTTCATGTTTTTAGAGAGATACTTTATGTACTTTACTTTATTATGTTATTCTGATTTGAATTATGGTGTGAAAGGGCTTTTATGCCTAAGTTAATTAAATAAATGAATTTTATTTTGGAGACTTAAATATTACATCCTTTTGATTGAAAGTGAAGTCCGCTGCTACATGCTTATGAAAAAGTGATATGAAAAGCATAAATTTTAAATAAGTGTTATTGAGCATGACAAGTATATGTGATGTATGGAGTGTGTGTTACACCCTTGATTGATATGCATGTTATATTACTCTTATTTATGACATAATATTCCGCAGGGTTTTAGAGGGTATTACATTAGTGGTATCAGAGCATAGTCGGTCAGTTGACCAAGTTGTTAATGTGTTTACAATTGACACTATTGTACCCCAAAATTTGCCCTCCCATTTTTGAAGAAAATTGATTCAAGACACCTCCTCATGCTCCTAGGGCTCTCAATTGCTCAAGAATACTCAAGGGTTTAAGCATACAAGCACCTCTCATAAGCAATGACCTATAATTAGGGCTTTGGTTTTCTCAAATAAAATTGAGCTTCTAATGCCTCAAGTGAGTTTCATGGTTCCTCATATTCTTCTAGGAATCCTCATGTCAAGTTTCAAGCCTTGCATAACAAGTTTGCTCAGTCAATTGCTCAGATGAGTGAAAGTCAATTGTATTGAACAAAAAGTCAATTGTGGTCAACATACAGTCAAACTTCAATATTTTTGGTCAACATCAAGATTTTGGGGTCACATTCATCATTTGATCAAGGTTTGATCATGATTCCTCAAGAAAACTCAAGATTCATCAAAAGTCGAAAGTCACTAAATTAGGGTTTTCTTAAGGAGAAGTCAACTGAACTTTGACCAAGCATAACTTTCACATGCTTCATCAGAAAATTCTCAACCAAAGCATATCTTGAAGGAAACTCAATTCTCTACAACTTTTTCCCTCTAAGCTCAAGTCCAAAAAATGTTTCATTTGAGAGATATGAGCCAAGATATTACAAGTCATTTTGAAAGTCAACAAAAAGTCATATTTTATCAAAGAAATTTACACAAAGATAAAGACTTCAAATGAAAAAAGTGACCAACATTAGAGTTGTAGGGGACATCTTGAGCTTTCCAAAAATTCCCAGATCACCTTCACATGATAAACATTGAGTGAGATATGATTGGTGCAAGTTGAGAAATGCATGAAACATCAATTGAGCAATTTTGAAATATTGGACTAGTGGACCTATCTTCTAAGGTCTAAACATGTTCATAACCTTATAGAGGACTCCTAAACTCATTCATACCTTACTGTAATACGGTGGGAGAACTGACTTGGTTTTTGCATTTTTATCATAAATGTTGCGGATAACAAGAGTCGCCACCGACTTTTCTTTTATCCAATAAGGAAAGGGTGAAAAGAACAGGAAAGACCTTCGAGATTTTTTGAGTTCGGGGGGTAGGTTATGAAAAGGGAAGGTGTTAGTACCCTTTTCACCCGTAGTTATCTACGGGCTCTTAATCGCTAGCTCACTTTGTTTGAAAATGCTTTGTGAATGTGTTTTAAAAATATCTTGAAAAAAATGCCTAAGTACGAAAACTTTGTAATGATTCTTCTATCAGTTAAGAATGCGTACAAAGTGTTTGTTTTCGAAAATATTTCAGAAAAAGTGTTTGTGAAAAAGATGTTTTGAAGTGTTCATGAGCAAGCGATTAAGAACTATCTACCTACTCAAAGATCTTTCGTGTTATTTTCCTCCTCCTTTAAATAGTGATATCCTAACATTAGTTAGTAGGAAGCCCTATCATTGGATGTGAAGGGACAGGCGCGGGTCATCGTGCAGTCATAAAGGTAACTCGTAGGGGCGCTTTAGCAATTTATCATAAGGGACTAAGATCGTTTATCGAAAGTAACATCAAAGGGTCATCGAGGGACTACAATCTTTTTAACCGAGGGTCTTTGCTAAAGCATCTCCAAGTTTGAGGGACATGACTGTTTTCTGAGGCAACGAGTGAGGTTACCCTAGAGGTGTGTGTGTGTGATGAGTGATTCATGTTCGGTTATTTTAGTCTTGCAATTAGGGTTTTCTATGATTTTTTTATATATCATGCCATACAATGCTATTTACTAGCAAAATAATATAGCAATAATGAAAAGCAGTAAAGTGCGGAAAATAAAATTCTACGCTATTTACAAGGCTTCGTGAGTGGGGGTACAAATAGTAAAAATCGGGGGGAAAGAGTAAACCCTAACTAAACTATTACAAACCATTAGCAGATACATAATTGAAAAAAAAATAATGAAATACGCAAGAGTAATAAAATATGTGAACTTGTAAAATAAAAGAAACGGGAAAAGTAATTGTTTTGTGATTTTTTGATAGAAAAAAAGCTTAATGTTTAATCTCAAAACTCTAATTAATTTTAATTAAGGAAAAAAAGAAATTGATTAAAAATCCCTAAATTGATTTTAATTAAGAGAAAATAGTTAATTAGGGAAAACCTAAACAAACTAAGTTAATTAATTAAATGAAAAAAAGTTAAATTAATTTAATCAAAAAAATGATTAATTAAGTTAATTAAAAACCTAAGGTCTAGATTAATTTTAATTAAAAAAAGTTAATCTAATTATGTTAAAAAAAGGTTAAAATAAAAAAATGTTGGGCCTGTTATGGAAGTAAACCGGGGGTGTGAGAATAGAAATTTGCTAGGCCTAAAACAACAAACCCATTATGCCTGCATTGGATCTAGCGTGGCTTCCAGGGAGGGTTCACCATGGAGAGACAACTAGAAGCTTTGGATTCGATGATAATTAGATCTAATGGCTTGAGAGTTAAGGGCGCATGACTAAGGCATAGAAGCGCTATACTAGATCTGCAAGAGTTAGAAAATATTAAAATTTTGACAAAACCGGGGATCGAGCCCATGACCTAGGGGACCAACGCCTTATTAAGTGCGCTGCTACCATTGGGGCGGATATACTTCCATTAACTTAAATGAAATAATAAATATATAATATAAACATGAATATATTGACCGGAGAGGCGCCGTAGCCCTAGCTTCGATCGTCTTCTCTGGTAGCCTGTTTCTTCCAAAATCTGCAAAATCAAGGATGTTAGCACATCAAAAGCACCCTACCCCCTAAATCGAGGGTTGCAAGTCCAATGGACGAATTATTTTGGTCTAAAACTCAAGGGTTTGGGAGCTATGGTGAGAATAACTCAGATCGGTGCAAACATGGTGTTTTATGATTTTGATTGCATGAGATCTCCACGCTGGGTCATTCCTACATAATTGAATCTCATAAACACATAAAAAGCATCAGTAGCTGTTAGAATGCAATAAAAACAAAAAAAAACATGAAATTTAAGTAAGGATTGAATCGTGATGCCATGCGATGATATTTCATGTGTTTTGGACCATCAAACTTGATCCAATCTTACCTTGGGAATGATTGGAGTTGATTAGGATGGCTAGTTTATGGTGAAAGGGTTTGTAACAAGGGTTTCAAGATTTCTAGGGTTCTTGAAAAATTTGATGTTTTGACAAGTATTTGAGAGGCAAGGTTTTCGTGGCTTGTATGAAGAGAATGGATGAGAATATATAAGGGAAATTAGGGCAAAGAAAATATGGGCTTGGACCTTGTAGAAGCCTTTATTTTATTTTATTTAATTTTGACTTTAATTAATAAAAAATAAATAAAATAAAGAGGTCAAGGGATGCATGAGTAATATGTGAGGTGCATGATAAGCTTAAAAACATGTTTGGACTCTTAAACAATGGCCCGACAGTCCAAAATATCAAGTTTGATCAATTTGAACTTCATGCATTTGCTCAAAATTTCCCAACTTGAACTGGTCATAACTCTCTCAATTTACATCTTTTGAAGGTGATCTTGGACGTTTTGGAAAGCTTAAGATGTCCTCTATAATCTTTATGTTGATCATTTGTACTTTTGAAAATTTTATCTTGATGTAAGTTGCCTTGATAAAAAGTGTATTTTGGTTGACTTTTGAAATGACCTGTAATGTATTGGCTTATATCTCTCAAATGATGCACTTTTTGTACTTGAGCTTAGAGATACAAAGTTGTAGATAATTGAATTCCCTTAAAAATGAGATTTGGTTTGGGAAAAGCTGATGAAGCATGTGAAAGTTATGCTTGGTCAAAGTTTAGTTGACTTCTCCTAAGGAAACCCTAATTTGGCAACTTTTGACTTGATGGTTTGAGGGCTTTTCTTGAGGAATCGTGATCAACCCTTGATCAAATGATTAATATCACTTCAAAATTTTGATGTTGACCAAAAATCTTGAGGTTTGACTGTATGTTGACCACAATTGACTTTTTACTCAATATAGTTGATTTTTAGTCATCTGAGCCATTGACTAAGCAAACTTGTGGTGCAAGGCTTGAAACTTGGTATTAGCATCCTTTAAGACATATGAAGAACCATTAAAACCACTTGAAACCATAGAAACCCAAATTTCCTTGTGAAAGATGAAACCCTAGTTGTAAGTCCATTGCTTGGGAGGAGAATTTGTCTGATCAATTCTTGAGCCACCTTGAGCATTTGAGAACCCTAGGAGAATGTCTTGAATAAGATGAGAGGGAAAATTTTGGGGTACAACAGCTTCCCCTATTCAATCTTCTTAAACCTAAATATTTAGATTAGCATGTCCGCCATTCGTGACTTGAAGGTAGAAGAGGATTGATCACTTAAGTGCCCAGAATTTTGCACTCGCATATGCAGGAAGTAAAGCTGTTGGTGGATGATATTGTTTGAATGAGCTTAAATATGCCATTCGGAAAGATGACGAAGTGTTGTCAGAGATGGGCTTATAGATGCCATCTAGAGTAATTGTTGATAGAAGTATCAGAATGAGTCTACGCTTGACTGTATATGAGGATTGCTTTTCAGAATGAATCTATCCGATCCTATCTGAGGGAAATGCTTTTCATAATGAATCTCTGAAGGAAATGCTTTTCAGAATAAATCTCTGAAAGAATTTTTTGTCATGTAGATAGTCTCCCCGTCTTGTTTTGGGAATTGATCTACAATCTGTTTTTGTTGGTAAACTCGTCCTGTTTTGGGAGTTCATACCACTTATTGATAAAGATAGTCGCTCCGTCCTGTTTCGGGAACTGATCTTCATCTGGCCATAAAGATATAAAGATATTTTCCCCATCCTGTTTAGGGAGTTAATCTTTTCTCGGTTGTACAGATAGTTTCCTCGTCCTGTTTCGGGAGTTAATCTTCAACCTGTTTATGTAAATAGTCACCCCATCATGTTTTGGGAATTGATCTACAATTTGTTTCCACGGATAGTTGCCATGTCTTATTTCAGGAATTAATTTATGTCTGGTCATACAGATAATTGCCCTATCTTGTTTCAGGAAGTAACCTGTGACCTGTTTTGAAAATTGTTAATGATATTCGATTGTTTGTAGACTTTACCTAAAAAGATAAAGAGTTAGTTGTATGCAATGTCATGATGTGTGAAATGCATTGCATAGTGATGTTCTCGAAGTAAATGAGAGTGTGCTATATGAATTTCGTATGCATATGCTATCGTATTTGTAAATGGTGTATGATTGTGAAATGTCGTTGAAGCATATTGGTAGCTTCGTATAACATCTTCGATTGGGAAAATAAATCCCTGACTGCTGTTGGGGATGAAGAATACGTGTAATCTTTGACCTTGTCTAGGATGTCTCCGCTGAGAATTCCTGCTTTCTGTTTGAGGAAACTCTGTAGGGAAATTTGATTTTTGCTTGGGAATTTGATTTATGCTTGGGGAGAAGAGTTCAAGAACATTGGGCGTTTATCGCTCTACTGGGGAATTTAATTATTTTATACCCTGACTGGGGATATAAGAGATGGATAACCTTCTGGGATGCTGTCTGACCAAGTTTCTGATATGGGTGCTGACTCGTCTGGGGAGGATAAGGTTAAACGATATCTGGTCCGGTTTCAGATTTTGTATCAACTCTCTGGAGATAGTGGTGTGGACTACCCGTTGTTAGAGAGAGAAATTTTGCCGGTGATTTGCAGTAGTCAAAGGAATAGACTCAAGCTGAGGAAACTAGATTCTGTTGGGGAAATAAATCCTGCTGGGGAAATAAACCCCGTTGGGGAAATAAACCCTGTTGGGGAAATGAGCCCTGTTAGGGAAATGAGCCCTGCTGGGGAAGATAATTCTGCAGGGGACTTATAGTTTCAGAGAAATAAACTCAGTTGGGGAAGAGAATTTCTGTGAACTGTGTTGAGGACGTAATCTACGATGAGGATTTGGATTTCGTAGGTTTGCGACATTGACGGGGAAAAGACTCCTTTGTCCACTAGGGGGATCTGTTGGTTACTATGATTAGGGTATTTCAGACTTGCGGGGACTGTGTTGAATTTATGAAGATGACTCTGCGGGGGATAATCATATGGAACCTACTCTGTGGGGACTATTCCATGGAGGTTGTTCTGTGGTGATTTGTGGACGACTTTAACGTTATCCCAACTCCTAGAGTCTTGAGTAAATTCTTATTGTTGTTTTAATGCATATATTTGTTAACAGTAATCATATTCATATGCATATGTTCATTAAATTTAGTCATTGGACGTTTTTGCAAACAAAACAGAAAAAGTAAAACAAAATTTGAATTTTGAAATTGTGTTTATATTAATAGTTTTCTTATAAACAGGAGATTATTGTACAAAGAGACAGAAATCCTAATAAGAGGAGATCGTCGTGAAATGAAAGGAGTACAAAGTAAAACAAAACATATAGCTATGTGCAAATGATCTTGTCAGGTTTTAACTCTGCTATTGCCCCTATGTCTTTGAGCATCTCATCCCTTATTGTCGGAAGAAGTTGATTGAATTGATTGGCACCATTCGAACTTGACGTTGGTAATAAAGCTGGCTGTAAGTGATCCAACGGGACATAGTCGTATGCCTTAATCCCTAATTTTTTATTGGACCCCCTTTTCGGGTTTTCAGTCCATCGGGATACCCTTTTTGGCCCAAGCCGCCTTTTCAGGTTTTCGACTTGCCGCGTCTACAATCTTTATATATATATATATATATATATATATATATATATATATATATATATATATATATATATATACATATATATATATATATATATATATATATATATATATATATATATATATATATATATATATATATATATATATATATATATATATATATGTCCTTGATTTTTGCCCAAACCCTTTTGGTTCACCGGGATGCCCTTATTTCTCCTAGGCCAGTCAACCTAGCGGGTCGTTTTCATGCATAGTATCTTTTGACTATGTCCGCGTTCACAGGGTGCAGAAAATATTCATCGTCCATGGTGGTAAGTATCATAGCGCTGCCCGAAAATATCTTCTTGATTATGAACGACCCTTCGTATGTGGGAGTCCATTTTCCCATGGGGTCACTTTGTGGTAGGATGATGCACTTTATTATCAAGTCTCCATCCTAATATACCCGATGCTTGATCTTCTTGTTAAAATCTTTGATCATACGCTTCTGATACATCCGGCAGTGACAAAAAGCCGCAAGCCTTTTCTCATCAATTAGATTCAAATGGTCCAACCTAGTCTAAATCCATTCATCTTCGTCTAAACTTGCCTCCTTCATAATTCTCAGAGAAGGAACCTGAACTTCGACACGTAGGACAACCTCCATACCATATGCCAGAGAGAATGGGGTTTCCCCAATTGATGTACAAGCCGAAGTGTGATAGCCATAAAGAGAAAATGGTAACATCTCATGCCAATCTTTATACGTCACTATCATATTTTGTATAATCTTCTTAATGTTCTTATTGGCGGCTTCCACTACGCCATTCATGTTCTTTTGATACAGGGAAGAGTTGTGGTGCTTGATCTTGAACTGCGTGCATAGCTCCATGATCATGGTATTATTAAGATTGGTACCATTGTTTGTGATAATCCTTTCGGGGATTCCATACCGACAGATAAGGTTATGCTTAATGAACCGGGAAATAACATTGTTAGTAACAGAGGCAAACGAGGCTGCTTCAACCCAATTCATGAAGTAATTAATGGTGACGAGGATGAAGTGGTGTCCGTTGGAAGCCGTAGGCTTGATTTCTCTAATCATATCGATGCCCCCATGTGATACAGTGGGAGAACTGACTTGGGTGTTTTTGCATTTGATCGCAAATGTTGCAGTTAGCAAGAGTCGCCACCGACTTTTCTTTTATCCAAAAGGAAAGGTGAAAAAGCACAGGAAAGACCTTTGAGATTATTTCTTGAGTTCGGGGGGTAGATTATGAAAAGGGAAGGTATTAGCACCCTTTCCATCCATGGTTTTCCATGGGCTCTTAGTTACTTTCTTGATCACTTGCTTTTGTTTGAAATTGTGCTTTGTGTGTTTTTTGAAAGTATTTTGTAAAGAGGCCATCGTTTAGGCAATCTTTGTAATAATTCTTGTTCGTAAGAATCTATACAAAGATGTTTGATATTTTGAAAATGTTTTCAATTTTGTAAGATGTTTGAAAGTGTATGTGATTGTTTTTGAAAATAGCAAGGATATTTGTTTTGAAATGGAGCAAGTAATTAGGAGCAATCTACCTACTCAAATGTCTTTCTTGTTCATTTTCTTTTCCTTTGACATTGTTGTTTTACCATTGATTTGGTAAGCAACCCTATCTTTGGATGTAAACGGGACGGGCGTGGGTCATCGTATAACCATGATTAGAAATATTGCAAGGTATCTTAGCATTCTTTTTGAGGGAATAAGATCATTTGTAAGGCAACTTAGATAGCGTCATCGAAGGACTATGATCTTGTATTTGCTAAGATACCTTACATGCGTAATATGGCCATTTTGTATAAGGAAACCAAGTGGATTAACCCTAGGGGTGCTTATGTGCAAGTGTGTTATTTTCATGCTTATTTTTGTCTTGAATTAAGGTTTTTCTAAGTATTAATTTTAGTCTTTCCATACAAACCCTAATTACTAGCATTGTATATAAAGCGATAAATTGCGAAATTTAAAGTTATTACGCTATTACAACATTTGTGGGGAGGGTATACAATTTGTAAATGGGGAGTGCAAGAAATTAAAACCCTAACTAGTCTATTACAACCAAATTGAATTTATACAAGAATTGAAATAAATAATGCACAATATGAATTAAATATGCAAGTCAACTTGGACATTTTCTGTATGTGACTGTAACGCAACTTTTCATCTCTTTGATTCTCCATACTCAAGAATGATCTCAAGGAGTTCTTGGACATTTTGGAAATCTTGAAATGTGATCTACAACCCATATTTGAATTTATTTCGAATATTCCATTTGAAACTATATGAAAAAGTGCCATGAAGTTGGGTCAAAATCCTAACCAAATTAGGGCAAAATTTCACTAAGTGTTTAGTTTCATGATCCTATGTTCTGAACTGTATCTGAAAGTTGAATCTGAATGAGTATCAGAATGGCATCCATGTCTGGAGTGTATCTGAACTATATCTGAAAGTTGAATCTGAATAAGTATCAAAATGGCATCCGTGTCTGGAGCGTATCTGGACTGTATCTGAAAACTCTGAACATTGTTAATGGTAGCTGTTAATCTTATCCTGAAAAGGGTAAAATGTTAGCTAAAATGCAAAGTCATGTTGTATGAAATGTATTGTGATGCGGTGGGAGAACTGACTTGAGGTTTTGTGTTTTATCGCAAATGTTGCGGTTAGCAAAAGTCGCCACCGACTTTTCTTTTATCCAAAAAGAAAGGTGAAAAAGCACAGGAAATACCTTTGAGATGTTTTCTTGAGTTCGGGGGGTAGATTATGAAAAGGGAAGGTGCTAGCACCCTTTTCATCCATGGTTTTTCATGGGCTCTTAGTTACTTGCTTAGATCACTTGCTTTGGTTTGTTTGAAATTGTGTTTGGTGTGGTTTTGAAAGTATTTTGTAAAAGAGGCCAATTGTTTAGGCAATCTTTGTAATGATTCTCGTTTGTAATAATGTATACAAAGATGTTTGTCTTTTGAAAATATTTTCAATGTTTGTAAGATGTTTTTGAAATGTGTGTTTGTTTTGAAAATAACAAGGATTGTTGTTTGAAATGAAGCAAGTAACTAGAAGCTATCTACCTACTCAAATGTCTTTCTTATGTATTTTCTATTCCTTTGACATTGTTGTCTTACCATTGATTTGGTAAGAAACCCTATCTTTGGATGTAGACGGGACGGGCGCGGGTCATCGTATAACCATGATTAGCAACGTTTGCAAAGTATCTTAGCATCTTTTGAGGGACCAAGATCATTTTATATGGCAACTTTTGGATAGCGTCATCGAGGGACTATGATCTTATATTTGTTTTGTTTTACCAAGATACTTCGCATGCATAACATGGCCATTTTTGTTTTAGGCAACCAAGTGGAGAAACCCTAAGGGTGCTTGTGTACAAGTGTATCATTTTCATGCTTTGATTTTGTCTCGTAGTTAGGGTTTTCTATTTGCTTTATTTTGTTCTTGTCATGCAAACCCTAATTACTAATCATGGCATATAAGGCGATAAATTGCGTAATGTAAATATTTTTAAGCTATTACAACAATTTATGGGAAGGGGGAATACAAGTTTGAATGGGGATTTGCACAAATATAAAGCTAAATACATTATTATAACCAAATCGAATTTGTACGAATTTAAGATAAATACAACACAATATCTAAAAATGTAATGCAATGCAATGTATATATAAAAAGATTTTTTTGATGTCTTATTTTTATGTAAAAAGAAAATTTAATCCAAACCTAAAAATATAAGGAAAAAAAATTCATTTTTTGAAAGGGGTTTAACCCTAATTTTTATTTAAAATAAAATAAAGATTTTATATGCATTATTTTGTGCATTTTCTTGTGTGAAAAATAATAAATAATATTGTATATATATATATATATATATATATATATATATATATATATATATATATATATATATATATATATATATATATATATATATATATATATATATATATATATATATATATATATATATATATATATATATATATATATATATATATATATATATATATATATATATATATATATATATATATATATATATATATGCAAAAATAGGTATTTATAAATATGAAATGCAAAATAAATTAAGCTAAATATATTTAATTATATTTACAAGTTTATTAAGAAAATAAATGGTATCCTATCAAAATAAAGTGTATTTTTTATGTGAGAAATAATAAAAAAAAAATAAAATAAAAGTGTAATATTATTAATTTATATTTTTTTTGGGATTTTTACATATTAGAAAAAATATTCAAAATATTAAATGTGAAAGTAAAACAAAATATAAAAAGAAAATAAAAATGCAAAGAGTTAGCAAGGGGGTGGGGGGTGATATAGTAGAACTGATGGTAAGATGCTAGCAAAAATTCCTGGCCCAACAGCTAAGCCTAATCTGCAAAAAAATGTCAAAAACTGAAAAGGAAAAAATGTAAAATTGCAAAAGTAGCGCGCAGGTTCGAACCCAGGACATGGGTCTCACCAGCGCGCTGCTTTGCCACTGGGGTGGCCATACATCCATTGTCTTTACTAAAACGAAAATAACATATTACAAAACACGCCCTTGCCCTGTTTCATCTTCTTCCTCAAGCCTTGGCCGGATACCCTGTAACTTCTTCATACTTCCATAAAAATGAAAATGCATAACATGAAAATTATAGCACTTGAGCACACGATTCCAACCATATAAATTATGTGAACTATTAATCAAAGCATAAAGAGAATTTTATCAGCCCTAAATCTTGATCTAATATTTCCAGAAATTTCAAGTTCCAAATTCTCTCAGCACAAGTAAAATTAATGCAAGATAATGGTATGTATAGCTTCGTTATAATGAGGACTATATTTTTTATTCACAAATCGTGGCCTAAGGTTTCCTGTACAAAGAGATAGAGTTTGAAAATTTTCCTCCTTTAGCTGGAATCGTGTATGAAAATGGAGTGACTTTAATGGAGGCCTGATGCTTGTTTGAGCTTCCTTGAATCTATTCCAACCCTTGCCTTGCTCTGAAAGTAGCTAGAACTCCCTGGCCAAGTCAATCTGCAAGCTCTGAAGTCCACAATGGCAGATGGTGGAGGAGTGATTACAGAACAGGGATGATCGCTTGGATGGGCTTGATATCAAGTATATAATGTGTTTTAATGATTTAAACACAAAACGCACGAGCCAAATAGAAGATGGATGTGCTTGTGCAAAAACTATAGGTTTGAACAGGTTTTTGGTGTTTTTCAGCTTGGGAGTGTTTCAGGTCCATTCCAAGCGTGTTTTGTGTTGCATGTGGTTTGTATATTAGTATTGAAATGGTTTTGTGTCAACCCTCTATCAACTGTGCAAGCCCTAGCCTTTTTGCAACTTTTCTTGTACTTGAAGCAAAGTGATAAGACAAATCTCACATGCTTGTACTGGCTTCCATAGGGTTGGTATTTCTTCCCTACAAGTTGCCTTTGGTCTATGGTACTTGCATGTATCAAGGGGACAGGTCCAATGCTCAAGATTACAAAGTTTGCAAAAGTTGCTCTTTTTCAAAATGGCAATGGAACCTTTTTGCCATAAATGGAATTACAAGTTGGATAAAGATTCAAAAGCATGGATAGAGGATTTGTCAACTGAGTAAGCATTTAATTAAGGAGTGTGGAACAAGTTTAGGACCTGTACAACATGAATTAGCCAGCATAGGATTGATTTGCAACTTTGTTCTTCATGAAATGGCTTGGACAAAAAGTGAGAAAATGCCAACTTCCTCTCTTCGATTCTCCCTACTCAAAAATGATCTTGGGGAGTTCTTTGACATTTTGGAAAGATTGTAATGTGATCTATAATTCATCTTTGAAATTAATTTTGAGATACCTCTTGGAACTAGGTGAAAAATTGCCATGAAGTTGGGTCCAAAACCTGCCTAAATTAGGGCAAAATTTCACTAAGTTAAAAAGTTCATGACCATGTATTCACAAATTAATATCTTGAGATCCAAGCATATTTAGGAAAAGGTTTGTGAATAAAAGTTGTAGATTTAATGGAGGTCTACAACTTTCATGTTGGGAACTTTCCTTGAATCAATATGCATCATGGTGTAAAAGTGGTGTAAAGTTGAGAAAAAATAAGAACATTTTCTATACTTAGAAAATTTCTAAGTTAGAAAAATTTTAAATTCAAAACCCTAATTTTAAAAATTGGTTTTCTTGATGAACAAGTTTAACATTTGGAAATGTTTTGATGAATTATGACCCTTGGTGCTTGATTTTGACCAAAAAGTCAAAGTTTGACTTTTCAGTGTACAGTTGACTTTTGATCAATTGACTGTAAAATTCATCTGTCAATCCAATGAATTTGAGATGTTTTGAGCCATGCAATTAAGTCAAGATAATGTAATTGAATCCTTGAAATAATTCTTAAACTCAATTGGTCATTTTCCAGGTTAAAAATCAGAAATTGCCCTTCCTCAGTCAAAACCCCAATTTTGACCATTTTGCTCTTTTGATGATTTAATCAAATTTCTTGAGGAGTTGTAATCCAAACTTGATCAAATGGTACATATGAGTCTAAAGTGTTGATGTGGATCAAAAAATAAGAAGTTTGACTGGAAATTGGCCATGGTTGACTTTTTCCCCAATATAGCTAATTTTTAGGTCAACTGTCCAATTGACTGATAAAAAATGTGGTTCAAGGCTTGAAACTTGTCATGAGAAATCTTAGGGATCCACAATGATGTTTGAAAGTCACATGAGGTATTGATAGTCCAAAAATCCTTGTGCAATATCAAACCCTAATTTGGGGTTATCAGTGCAAGATGAGATGTCTTGAGCTGACCAAATCCTAATGCATTAGTTTTATCAGTGTTTATGATATACAGATGCAATGTATGCGTATGTGAGCCAGTCTATTGTGCTGTTTGTTGGATTGAGGAAAATAAATCCCTGAATGTTGCTGAGGATATGTAAGTCTTCATGTCTTGAAGTCAAAGTGTTGATGAATTTCTGTTTTAGAGAAATAAACTTTTTTGTAAGGGAAATGCCATGTACTGCTTGAAAAATCTATTTGGGGAATCTGGAGAAATTGGATGATTTCTACCGGGGATTGATAATTGGAAGCTTCATTCCGCTGGGGATTAAACTGTACACTACGAGGGATTTTTTATGGAAAGTAACTTGGAGAGATTTCCCTATCTCTTAAAGCCATTAGTAATTGTCTTTTATTTTGTTTATTTGTAAATAGTAATTATGTTCAAATGCATATGTTCAACAATGAATCATTGGACGTTTTTGTAAATAAAACACCAGAGTAAAGAAAAACAGATAGTTTTGCACTTTCAAAGGGATATCTTTGCATTGACTTTGAGTAAGTATTTCTGTATAATGAGACAAACATTCTAGTAAGAGAATATCGTCGTAAAAAATGAAAATTTTAATACAAATAAAAATATATCTATGTGTAATAATCCCATTGGGTTCCCATTCTGCTATAGCCTTTGTATCTCTGAGCATCTTGTCTATTTGTTGCCTTGTCTGAAGATGATTGAATTGGTCAGAAATGTCGAGTTTGCAAGTTGTCCGTAAGGTGATCCAACGGGACATAACCATATGCTTTAATTCCCTAACTTTTGCCTGGACCGCCCTTTCGGGTTTTCAGTCCACCGGGATACCCTTTTTTTTCCCAAGTCGCCCTTTCGGGTTTTCAACTTGTCGGGTGTACAGATTTTTGTTGTTGTTTTTGTTCCTAATTTTTGCCTGAACCTCTTTTGGTTCGCTGGGATGCCCTTGTTTTTCCTAGGTGTGTCAACCTAGTCGGTCTCTTATGCGTAGTATCTTTTGACTATGTCTGCGTTTGCAGGGTGTGGCAGGTCGTCACCATCCATGGTAGTCAAGATCATTGCTCCACCAGAGAATATATTTTTGATTACAAATGGTCCTTCATACGTAGGAGTCCATTTTCCCCTGGGATCACCTTGCGGTAGTATGATACGTTTGATCACCAGATCTCCAACTTGATATACTTGTCGTCTGACATTTTTTGTTGAAAGCCTTGATCATTCATTTTTGATACATTTGACCATGGCAGACAGCAGTAAGTCTTTTCTCATCAATTAAGTTCAGTTGATCAAGTCGAGTCTGGATCCAATCGTCTTCATTCAGACCTGCATCCTTCATAATTCTTAGAGAGGGGATCTGAACCTCAATAGGCAAGACAACTTCCATGCCGTATACTAAAGAATAGGGTGTTACCCCGGTCGATGTGCGAGCTGTAGTACGATACTCGTGGAGAGCGAATGGTAACATCTCATGCCAGTCTTTGTATGTGACTGTCATTTTCTGTATGATCTTTTTAATATGTTTATTTGCGGCTTCGACAACACCATTCATCTTTGGCCGGTAAGGGGAAGAATTGTGATGTTGGATCTTGAATTGATCGCACAGGGCGGTGATCATAGTATTGTTTAGGTTCGTACCATTGTTTGTAATGATCCTCTCCGGGATACCGTAACGACAGATGAGATTCTGCTTGATGAACCGGGCGATAACATTTTTGGTAACGAAAGCGAAAGAAGCTGCCTCCACCCACTTTGTAAAATAGCCAATGGCCACTAAGATGAAGCGGTGTCCATTGGAGGTTGTTGGCTTGATTTCCCCAATCATATCAATCCCCCATATAGCAAAGGGCCAAGGAGCTGTCAAGACATTCAGAGGAACCGGAGGTACGTGCACCTTGTCAGCATAAATCTGACACTTATGGCAGGCTTGAGAGTGTTGATAACAATCAGCTTCCATGGTAGACCAATAATATCCTGCCCGTAGGATTTTCTTTGCCATCGTATGCCCACTGGAATGGGTGCCAAAAGTGCCTTCATGCAATTCAGCCATGATCCTTTCAGCTTCAACCTTGTCTACGCATCAAAGTAACACAGAGTCATGGTTGTGTTTGTAAAGAATGCCATTACTAAGGAAGAACTTAGTAGAGAATCTTCTTAATAACTTCTTATCATTGATTGAAGCTCCTGCTGGATATTCTTGTGCCTCGAGATACCTCTTGACTTCATGAAACTAAGGCTGGTCCACTACTTCTTCAGTATTAATCTCGTGACAGTGTGCTTGTTCATCCATTCGTCCGATGGTGATCTAGGGAGCCTCGTTATCCCAATTAAGTTTAAACATAGATGACATTGCGGATAGTGCGTCTGCTAGCTGATTTTCTTCTCTCGGGAAATGCTTGAAGGTAATCTTCTCAAAATGTGGTAGCAATGTCAAAACATGTTCTTTATAAGGAATAAGGTTAGGGTGCTTGGTGTCCCATTCCCCTTTGATCTGACTGATGACCAAAGTTGAATCTCTAAATACATTTAGTGATTTGATCCCCAAGTCTATGTCAGCTCTGAGACCAAAGACACATGCTTCGTATTCCACCATGTTGTTTGTACAATTGAAGCAGAGTCTTGCGATAAAGGGAGTATGACACCCTTCAGGAGATATGAGTACAACACCAATACCATTTCCAAGTGCGTTGGATGCCCCATCAAAGAACAAGGTCCATCGGGATCCTTGTTCAGGTCCGTCATATGGCCTGAATTCTTCACAGTTGTCTAATGTCATGATGTCTTCATCCAGAAATTCGAACTTCATGGACTGGTAGTCTTCTACAGCTTGGTGAGCAAGGTGATAAACTAATACACTACCCTTTATTACTTTCTGGGTAGTATACTGTATGTCATATTCCGTCAGGATCATCTTCCATCTTGCTATTCTTCCAGAGAGAGTAGGCTTCTCGAAGATATATTTTATCGGATCCATTTTAGATATCAACAAGGTAGTATGGGTCAGCATATACTTTCTTAGCCGGTGAGCAGCCCATGACAAAGCGCACAAAGTTTTCTCGAGCAGTGAATATCTTGTTTCATAATCGATAAACTTTTTTCTCAGGTAATAAATAGCATGCTCTTTTCGGTCAGACTCGTCATGCTGCCCCAACACACACCCCATTGAATTTTCCAAAACAGTCAGATACATGATCAATGGTCTTCCCTCAACTGGTGGCATCAACATATGAGGCTCTTGCAGGTACTCTTTGATCTTGTCAAAATAATTTTGGCATTCATCAATCCATTTGACTACTTGATCTTTCTTCAGTAGTTTGAAGATTGGTTCACAAGTAGCTGTCAGGTGAAAATGAATCTGGCAATATAGTTTAAATGTCCCAAGAATCCTCTGACTTCCTTCTTAGTACGAGGAACAGGCATCTCTTGTATCGCTTTTACTTTGGCAGGATCTACTTCAATACCCTTATTGCTGACGACAAAACCTAGGAGCTTACTAGACCTTACTCCAAACGTGCATTTATTTGGGTTCAACCACAACTTGTACTTCTTTAGCCTCTCAAACAGTTTCTGTAAATGATCAAGATGCTCTTCTTCTTTTTGAGATCTAGCTATCATGTCGTCCATGTAGACCTCTATTTTGTGATGTATCATGTCGTGAAATAAAGCTACCATGGCATGCTGATAGGTTTCCCCAGAATTCTTCAGTCCGAACGACATTACCTTGTAGCAGAATGTTCCCCACTGTGTGACAAATGTTGTTTTCTCCATGTCCTCAGGCGCCATTTTGATTTGGTTGTAGCCTGAGAAACCGTCAATCAAGGAAAACACTTTGTGTTGTGCCGTATTGTCAACTAGGATGTCAATATGGGGAAGTGGGAAATCATCCTTGGGGCTTGCCCTATTCAAATCTCTGTAGTCCATACACATTCGTACCTTGCTGTCTTTTTTAGGCACGGGAACAAAATTGGCAACCCATTGCGGATAAGAGGTGACGGCCAAGAATCCAGCGTTGAATTGTTTCATGACTTCTACTTTAATCTTCTCCGACATATCTGGTCGCATGCGACGAACCTTTTGCTTTACTGGTGGGCAATCCTCTTTTGTAGGTAGACGTTGTACCACAATATCCGCATCAAGTCCCGACATGTCTTCATATGACAAGGCAAAGACCTCAACATACTCGTGTAGCAACTGAGTTATACGCTCCTTGACACTCGGTTCCAGATTGGAACCCACCCCTGACTTCTTTTTTATCTTCTTTGGTACCCAGGTTGATTGTGTCCACGGGTTCCTCGTGAGGCTGAACGATTCTCTCTTCTTGCAGTAGTAATCTGGCAAGTTCCCCTAGTACTTCACAATCTTCCTCACCTTCGTATTCTGCTAGGTAGATTAGATTTTCAGAGTTACAAAAAGCCATAGCAGAACGGTTACCCATGGGATCCCAAATGGATGTAGACCTGCATTGTGAGTGTGAGTGTGTGTAAGGGTATAACTATCTTTGAAAGAAATGAAAATGTAAAAAAGGAAAAACAATGAGCACAAATTTTGTATGCAAAACGTCCATGATTCATTGATGTCATATGGAAATGAGATAATAACCCTTACAAATGGACCATTGTGCCTCGGGTAAGACACAAGGTTTTAAGAGTTTGAATTGTTTTAATATTACAGATCCAACAAAATGTAAAGACAAATTACTGTGGGATAAAAGTGATCGGTACAAAATCTCTAGCCTCCCAATTGATGAGCCCTCCATTGACAGTTGGGAAGATCCAATCCTCCAGGTTGCAAACATCTTCATCATCCTCTACCGCGTTGACTTCACGGTTGCTGATCTTCAGGGGTGGTTCTCCAGCACAAGCGCGGCGTACGACCTTCTGAGCACTTGAAGTGAAACCCAAGCCAAACTTATCTGAATTGTATGGGATATCCGGGAGTTGTCCCCAGATAGTGCACCCACCTTCTTCTATCACTGCCTTTGCATCTTTCAAAGATGACATCCTGAGTGGAGGCCTTGTGATCTTGGGAATAGCCTTAGTCACTGCCACATCTTGCGGGACTTCTTCAAAGTGTTGGAATGGAGTTTCAATAAATTCACCATCTAATTCCACACATCTGAAGGAATTAAGATGGCTGATCATATACTCTTCTTCTCCATGAACGGTGATAATCTTCCCTTGAATCAGATATTTTAGCATTTGGTGCAACATAGAAGTAACAACGCCAACATTGTGGATCCATGGTTGGCCTAGCAAGCAGGAGTATGAAGGTCGGATGTCCATTACATAAAAAGTTGAATTGAATGTTTGGGTTCCAACCTTTATGGGGATATCCACTTCCCCATGCACCATCCTTTTCGAGCCGTCAAAAGCCCTTACTACTATGTTGCTTGGCTTCAATGTCAATCCCTCACAGTCAAGCTTATCAAGAGCTTTTTTAGGAAATACATTCAGAGATGAGCCAGTGTCCACCAAAACATGAGCCAAGGTTGTGCCCCTACACTCCACTGAGACATGCAATGCCTCATCATGCTTCCTTCCTCTTGGCGTTAAATCAGCATCCGAAAAACCTAGACCATTATCCGCATTCAAGCTAGCTACGCAGTCTTGGAACTGATCGGCAGATGTCTCTTGGGGTACACGAGTAGTTTTCAGGAATTTCACCAAGGCTTTTGCATGCGCCTAGGAACATAGTAGTAAAGCCAACATGGAAAATTTAGAGGGAGTTTTCCCTAGTTGTTCAACTACATAGTAGTCGCTTCTTTTTATGATCTTTAGAATTTCCTCCATCTCTTTCCGGGAGGTCTCAGGGATAGCCAATGATTGAGACTTCGCCTGGATAGGCTCAATCAGAATACTTTTACCTCAAGTCTCGGTTAACTCGACAGTAGGAATGTCAGTAGGAGTGATATCAGGGATTGTATCTTCTTTGTCAGTCGGAGTATTAGTGGAGATGATTGTAGGACTGGGAATAGCCTTTGGAGTAGCAACAACAACATGAATGATCACGGGTCCAGAAATAGCTTTTGGAGGAGCTATCTCTGTAGAAAAAAACCTTCCGCTTCGAGTGATCTTGCTTGTTCCAGTGATATTACTGATATCAGAGTCAACCTTCTCAGAACTTGAATCTTCGGCGGCTGGGCAATCTTGCTTGATACCGTGGTAGTAGACATCCCCTCCATAATTCCATGGTATGGTTTTGTCTGATGAATACGGGACTGGTCCAGGCAATATAAATATCAAAGGAGCTGCTTTTAGAACTGATGTAATTCTAACGGGTCTTTTGGTGGAGACCCTGGAAGAATTGGCGGAAATGGTAATGATAGAAACATCTTGTCCTTTAGCTAGGGTCAAGAACAACTGTTGAAACTGTGCATTCTGAGCTTGGAGGTCCTTCACTGTTTGCTCGAGATCCATCTTACTGAAATAAATAGTAGAGAGATGAGGAGACTTGTTATGAGAAACCTGCTTATGTTATAATGAATGGTAAATGCGTATGCAATGATTTCAAGTATTTTAAGATTCAAATTCGTTTTAGACAAAAAGGAAACACGTGTTATATTAATAGATTAAAGCTTGAGTATAATAATTCCTTTTTGGGCAAAACAAATACAAGAAACTCTAAGATAAAAAGGTAGTGCGCATCCTCTTTGGTGCAATGTAGGCATTCAAAGTCTGCTCCTCATGAAGTAGCCTAGTGAGCTCCAAAACCTTCTTCTCGCTTGCGTAGAATTGGGCTTCGAAAGTATCTCGCTCCCCCTTGAGTTGTATCCAATCTCTTTGTAGGTCTTCAAGAGAGGAGGGCATGTCAGGATGGAGGATGGTGTATGGAACATCTCCTTCCATGACAGGCTCAATGATTACCGGGAGAATGGAGGGATAAGGCATCATAAGACTTTGAGCACGAGTTCATACCCATTTGAGGTAAGGCTCAAGAGGGATGGAATTTTTATGCCCCAAAGTCTTGCTATCTACCTTGTTTAACATCCTCCAAGCTCGGATAAATCTCTGGCAAAGACCTTGATCGACGTTGTCATAGTCAAATACCAAACCTTGAATCAGTATCTCGCGTGGGCCATCCCTTCGGGCATAACGAAACTGTCTTAAGGCTAAGCAGGGGTTGTAGGTGATACCTCCCCTAATGCTAAGTAAAGGGACATTAAGAAATTCTCCATAACGGTCGACAATGATAACATTCTATTTGGATCGGGAGCACCAATGAATGTATGAATGTTTGAGCATCATCAACCTTTGTGACCACCTTGAACCTTGCTCATTCTTTAATACAGATTGGGGAAGATGAGAAATAAACCATCTTTCCAAGATAGGAGTGCAACACATGAGGACACCTCTTTTCCTTATTGTGCGAGTGTGAAAAGAGTGTAGGATATCGCCTAGCAATGTAGGCACCAGGTTACGGGATATGAAGATTTTGACGGTGTTCACATCTATGAGTTGGTTAAGATTTGGAAACAAAACCATCCCATAGATGAGGAGAGCCACAATTTCCTCAAAGACTTGCAGATCCAAGGAATTCCAACAACTTTGGGCTTTCTCAAACAAGAACTTTGCTAGGAAACCTTTGACACCACTCCTTGTTTCTCAATGTGTTGTGACATCAGATGAGTGCAAGTGTAGAGCTTGAGAAATATCTTCTACCTTTGGGTCTCTTTCCGTACCATTGAAAGGTAGTTGATTGAGAATGGGAATCCTTAAGAGTTGGGAGAATTCTTCCAAAGTTGTCACAAGTTGATAGTCGGGAAATGTGAAGCAATGGTTAAAAGGATCAAAGAACTGAAAGAGCACCTTCATCATGTCATCCTCTGTGTTGGAGGTGACGAAGTTGAGTAGGCGACCATGTCTCTGTTGGTGTAAGCCCTAGAGGCCAATACTTTTGGTACTTGTATCGAATTATTTATTAATAATAAAAGGCATTTCTTTATTATGTTTGCTTTCCAAAATAATAAAGTCCCTAGAATGGTTTATTTGTTTAATGAAATGTTAAGTGTGACTTAATCATGAGATCCCATTAAACATAAGACACTATTCTTAAAGTATCCGTAGTCAAGCTTTAATGTGAAGTGGGATAACATTAAAGCATTAAGATTATTACGAAGATAGATTGATAATCACATCTCATGGATCATAGATAAGGAGTTATCAAGTCTTGACATAGGTATGAATATTAGGAGTAATATTTATACTCGATTGACCCGCTATGAGAATACTACATAGAATGTTATGCAAAGTGTCATAAGTTATTCTCATGATGATAATGGTGTATACCACCTTTCGACTTGAAACCACTATGGACCCTAGATGTAAAGTCAAGTACTTTATTGCTGATCAAACGTCATCCGTAACTGGATGACTATAAAGACGTTTGATGGTACTTCACAAAGCATGCTAAGGGACATGAGTGACCTAGATGAAATTTGCTCATCCTGCATAAAAGGATAAATGTCTAAGGGCCCAATATTGAACTGGACAAGGGTGACACAGTGTATGCCTTGTGTTCAATATAGACATGAGGGCAAAAGGGTAATTGTACAACACAAATATTATCACGGAAAAGGTTTGGTCAGATCACATGACATTTTCGTGACTTGGGTAACAGTGATGTGTTACTAGATACCGCTCACTATTTATTATATTAAATGTGTGATTTAATATAATTGCCAACGTCGCAAAAACCTACAGGGTCACACACATAAGGACAGGTTGATGAGAGATAGAATAAATAAGGAACACCGTAAGGTACGATGCACTTAAGTGTAATACGGAAAGTGGTAAGGTACCACGTGGATAAGCGATATATGGTACATCATAAGGTATGATGTCCATAAGCTTAATTGGGCTTTTAGCTTATAGCCTTAATTGGGCTTTTAGCTTGTAGCCCACACGAGTGTTTCTATAAATAGATCCCTTGTGATGAAGCAATTTCACTTGATGCAATTTCGTCTTTGATTCTCTCTCTCACTCAAGGTTTCCATCCGTGATCAGCTAGCACTGTGACCGGAAGCGATCTGTTCGTGTGGACTGAGTAGGGGCGTTGTTCTTCATCAACGCTCGTGATCACAACATCAAAGGTCTGAATCGCCACAGGAGGTAAATATTTCTATCACTGACCATGCTCATTCGTAAGGATCGCTAAAGGAAAATTTTAAATTCCGCTGCGCTTTTGATAGCAATTCTCCTTCAGTGGTATCAGAGCCACTTATGAAACCATGGATCTGATAGTTGTTTATGTTCTATATTTTCTGTTTTGATTCGATTAAAACCAGAATGAATTGAATAATAAACGAGTAATTAAATTTGGCATCTGTTGTGTATGATTTGGATGATTGATGTTGACTATGCTTCAGAATCCGACATTAGTATGGTGAAGCAGCGATACATTGATCGTCCATAGGTTACACAAATAAGATCGATCACTTTTATATATGATATAAGTAAATCTGATGCAACGATGGTATATGGGATATACTGTTTCTGTTTCGTTCATTCAAACACTTGATGATTGTTATTCCTTTGACCGATCACTGTTCATATGCTTCGGAATCCGACATTAGTATGGTAAAGCAATGGCATGTGATTAATCATACTGAATTATCAATCGAAATGTGTTTGACAACATGAAACTGTTGCATTAGGGTTTATGACGGCACAAGAGTTGTGTTGTTGCAGAGTTATGCGATTAGGGTTGTGAATGCACAAGAGTTGTGCGAAAATGACGCCGATTTCAAATGAATTGTTCATTAAAATTTTGCGTCGGGGCGCTTCCCCTAACAACCCTGCAAAGGGGCGCTGCCCCCTTGACCCCTATCCGCTGAACAGTCAGCGGAACTACCGTTCGTTGACCGGGCAGCGGAACCACCGGCTAACTCTGCTTAGTGTGATCAATCCTCGAAATTTAATTTGCCTTTTTTTAATTAACAAAATTTAAACTAATAATAAAAGTGTGTTTATTATTATTGTCTTATGGTGATCAGTTATGGCCTTAGTTTTTTCCTTTATTTTGTTTTGGGATTGTAAAATACGGCCCGCGTGTCGTGCCTCTCTCTAAAATTCTTGATGTAACTTCTTTTCTTATCTCACTCCCTCGTATGTAAAACGAGTTTCTTTTATGTAATGTAATGTTATGAAGAAAGAGAAGAATACAATATCAAAGGAGGATAACCTTGGAGATCTTGCTTGGAGAAGTTTAGATCGTTATTAGGTTAGCTTAGGTTCTCTCATTGGCTTGGGAGAACAATTGTGCTAGGGGACATAATTGTATCCTTTTATGTATATTGATGCATGTGTTTGTATGTTGATGCATGAGAGAGACGAATTGCATGTTAAGCCGGTGAGATCAAACTAATAACAAAATCCCTCAAGTTAAATATTAAGTTCATGCTTTCCAAGTTTTAGCACTCATCAAGACTAGTATCGAACAATGTAGGTTTCGCCTACGCGAGGTGCATGTTCTATATTAGTAAGGTGCGATGGGATAATTGTAATATCCAACTGCTAAAACAATGGGTCAAACTTAACTAAACACATTATAATAAGATTATACATGTTTAGAAGCAAGAGTTGGGAATGATTCATATGATGAATTAGAATAAGAAGTTATTCACCCAACTAAAAATATTCGAGAGTTGTATGAGATACAATTGGAAGGAGTTCCTACCTAAATAACCTAGTTTTATGTAATCATCCTAACGTTGACTTAGAACAAAGTGAAATGTGGATCTCGACCCACTAGAAAGTCTTCCAACGGGATTTTCCGAATCAAATGATGAGGGTCATTTGGTTTGAGTAAAATAGTGGGAGCATATTTGATTAAAGGCCTAATTGAATATGTTGTTTTAATGATACTTATATTTTCATTTTTTTTGTAGATTACCATGACAACAAACAACCCTATTTTGCGATCAATCCTAGATAAAGAAAAATTGTCTGGGACAAATTTCCTGGATTGGCACCGAAATCTGAGGATTGTCCTCAAGCACGATAAGAAGCTGTATGTCTTGGAGACACCTGTTCCTGAAGAGGAACCTCCTAGTTCGGCACCTAAGGAAGAAAGAGATGCTTATAAGAAGCATTTTGATGATGCTAACGAAGCCGCTTGTCTCATGCTAGCTACTATGAACTCGGAGTTGCAAAAGAAACACGAGAACATGTAAGTGTTCGATATGATCGGACATCTGAAAATGCTCTATCAAGAGCAGGCAAGAAATGAGAGGTTTCAGGTTTCAAAGGCCCTTTTTAACAGCAAGTTATCTGAGGGAAACCCTGTAGGTCCCCATGTACTCAAAATGATTGGGTATGTGGAGAACCTTGAAAGGTTAGGGTTTCTGCTTGGAAAGGAACTTGCAACTGATTTTATCTTGCAATCGTTGCCAGATAGATTTAATCAGTTTGTCATGAATTTCAACATGAATGACATGGATAAGAGTCTTCCAGAATTGCTAAGCATGTTGAAAACTGCTGAGCAGAATATGAAGACAAAAGGGAAGTCCATTCTGATGGTCAGTAATGGAAAGAAGCTGAACAAGAGGCCTACCAAGCAGGTTGGTAAAGGGAAAGGCAAGGAAGTTGCCAAGCCTAAACCTATTGTTCCTGCTTTGAAGCCTAGTGGAGGCATAGCAAAGGAGGGCACTTGCTTCCATTGCGGTAAGACCGGACATTGGAAGAGAAACTGCCCAAAGTACCTGGAAGATATGAACAATGGAGTAAGGACTTCAAATTCAGGTATTTTTGTTATTGAAATTAATTTATCTACTTCTGCATCATGGGTATTAGATATTGGATGCGGTTCTCACATTTGTACTAATCTACAGGGGCTAAAAAGGAGTAGAGATTTGGCAAAAGGTGAAGTTGACCTACGAGTTGGAAATGGAGCAAAGGTTGCTGCTTTATCCGTAGGAACTTATGTTTTGACTTAACCTAGTGGTTTAATAATTCAGTTAGAGAACTGTTATTATGTACCTGCAATTAGTAGGAATATTATTTCCGTTTCTTGTTTGGACAAGTTTGGTTTTTCATTTATAATAAAGAACAATTGTTGCTCTATTTATTTGAATGATATATTCTATGCTTCTGCACAAATGAACAATGGACTATATGTCCTTGATCTTGAAATGCCAATTTATAACATTAATACTAAACGGATTAAACCTAATGAGTTAAATCCAAGCTACCTTTGGCACTGTCGCTTAGGCCACATAAATGAGAAACGCATTTCCAAACTCCATAAAGATGGACTCTTGGACTCTTTTGATTATGAATCATATGAGACATGCAAATCTTGTTTAATTGGAAAGATGACAAAGTCCCCATTCACAGGAAAAGGTGAAAGGGCTAATGATCTTTTGGCCCTCATACATACTGATGTATGTGGACCACTGAACATACCAGCCAGAGGAGGTTTTCAATACTTCATCATATTTACTGATGATTTCAGTAGATATGGTTATGTGTATTTAATGAAACACAAATCTGAAACCTTTGAAAAATTCAAGGAATTCAAGAATGAAGTACAAAACCAACTAGGTAAGAATATTAAAGTTCTTCAATCAGATCAAGGCGGTGAATATTTAAGCCTAGAGTTTGATGACCATCTAAAGGAATGTGGGATTTTATCCCAACTTATTCCTCCCGGAACACCACAATGGAATGGTGTATCTGAGAGAAGAAATCGAACCTTGTTAGACATGGTCCGATCCATGATGAATCACGCCGATCTTCTGAACTCCTTTTGGGGACATGCACTATTGACTGCAGCTTACACACTTAACCGGGTTCCATCCAAAAAGGTTGAAAAGACACCATATGAGATATGGAGTGGTAAGAAACCACATATGTCTTACATGAAGATTTGGGGTTGCGAAGTTTATGTGAAACGACAAATTTCAACTAAGCTTGAGCCCAAATCTGACAAATGCTTATTTGTGGGGTATCCTAAAGAAACAAGAGGGTATTACTTCTACAATCCTTCTGAGGGCAAAGTGTTTGTCGCTCGAACTGGAGTTTTTCTGGAAAAGGATTTTATTTCCAAAAGAATCATTGGGAGGAAAATAGAGCTTGAAGAAATTCAAGAACCACAAAGCATTGATACACCTATGGAGGAATTAGAGCAGGAAACACAAGTAGTTGTGGAAGAGCAACCTGCTCAATTAGAACAAGACCAACGTAGGTCAAGCATGATACGTCAACAACCTGAGAGATATGGATATCTCATAAGTGATCAGGGTGATGTATTACTCATGGATCAAGATGAGCCTGTGACCTACCAAGAGGCCATAACTGGTCCTGAGTCCTAGAAGTGGCTAGAAGCCATGAAATCTGAAATGGATTCCATGTACACAAACCAGGTTTGGACCTTGGTAGAGCCTCCTATAGGAGTTAACCCTATAGGATGCAAGTGGGTTTTCAAAACAAAGACTGACATGGATGGTAAGGTACATACCTATAAGGCAAGACTGGTTGCAAAAGGCTATAAACAAATTCATGGGGTTGACTATGATGAAACCTTTTCACCAGTTGCAATGCTTAAATCTGTTCAGATTTTACTTGCTATCGCTGCATATCATGATTATGAAATATGGCAGATGGATGTCAAAATTGCTTTCCTTAATGGGAATCTTCTTGAGGATGTGTACATGACACAACCTGAAGGATTTGACATACCAGAAGAAGCCCAAAAGATATGTAAGTTACATCGATCAATTTATGGATTGAAGCAAGCTTCCAGAAGCTGAAATCTTCATTTTGATGAAACAGTAAAACAATATGGATTCATCAAGAATGAAGATGAGCCTTGTGTCTACAAGAAGGTTAGTGGGAGCATGATCGTATTCCTGGTATTATATGTAGATGACATATTACTCATTGGAAACGATGTCCCTACCTTGCAACAAGTGAAGACTTGGTTAGGGAAATGCTTTTCAATGAAGGACCTAGGTGAAGTAGCCTATATATTAGGAATCAGGATCTATAGAGATAGGTCACAAAAACTGCTTGGCCTAAGTCAGAGTACATACATAGAAAAAGTGTTGAGACGCTTTAATATGCATGATTCCAAGAAAGGATTCATACCTATGCAACATGGCATGTGTCTGTAAAAAACACAATCCCCTTCAAGTAAGGAAGAAAGGGATCGCATGGATAAAATTCCATATGCATCTGCAATAGGATCTATCATGTATGCCATGCTATGTACTTGACCAGATGTCTCGTATTCTTTAAGTGCAACGAGTAGGTACCAGTCTAATCCCGATGATGCTCATTGGGTAGCTGTCAAGAATATCCTTAAGTACTTGAGAAGGACTAAGGACTCATTCTTGATATATGGAGGTCGGGAAGAGCTTGCTGTAATTGGATACACCGATGCTAGCTTCCATACAGAAAAGGATGACTTTAGATCGCAATCTGGTTATGTGTTTTGTTTAAATGGTGGCGCTGTGAGCTGGAAAAGTTCAAAGCAAGATACAATTCCTGATTCTACAACCGAGGCTGAGTATATTGCTTCCTCAACTGCAACAAAGGAAGCTGTTTGGATCAAGAAGTTCATTAGTGAACTTGGCATAGTCCATAGCATTGTGGATCCCATTGATCTATATTGTGATAACAATGGTGCTATCGCACAAGCTAAGGAGCCTAGATCTCACCAACGATCCAAACACATACTTAGGCGTTATCATCTCATTTGAGAGATAATCGATCGGGGAGATGTGAAAATATGCAGAGTACCTACACTTGACAATGTTGCTGACCCATTAACAAAGACTCTTGCGCAGCTGAAGCATGATGGACATACTAGATCTATGGGTATTAGGGGTATGCCTGATTGGCTCTAGTGCTAGTGGGAGATTGTTGGTGTAAGCCCTAGAGGCCAATACTTTTGGTACTTGTATCGAATTATTTATTAATAATAAAAGGCATTTCTTTATTATGTTTGCTTTCCAAAATAATAAAGTCCCTAGAATGGTTTATTTGTTTAATGAAATGTTAAGTGTGACTTAATCATGAGATCCCATTAAACATAAGACACTATTCTTAAAGTATCCGTAGTCAAGCTTTAATGTGAAGTGGGATAACATTAAAGCATTAAGATTATTATGGAGATAGATTGATGATCACATCTCATGGATCATAGATAAGGAGTTATCAAGTCTTGACATAGGTATGAATATTAGGAGTAATATTTATACTCGATTGACCCGCTATGAGAATACTACATAGAATGTTATGCAAAGTGTCATAAGTTATTCTCATGATGATAATGGTGTATACCACCCTTCGACCTGAAACCACTATGGACCCTAGATGTAGAGTCAAGTACTTTATTGCTGATCAACTGTCATCCGTAACTGGATGACTATAAAGACGGTTGATGGGTACTTCACAAAGCATGCTAAGGGACATGAGTGACCTATATGGAATTTGCTCATCCTGCATAAAAGGATAAATGTCTAAGGGCCCAATATTGAACTGGACAAGGGTGACACAGTGTATGCCTTGTGTTCAATATAGACATGAGGGCGAAAGGGTAATTGTACAACACAAATATTATCACAGAAAAGGTTTGGTCAGATCACATGACATTTTCGTGACTTGGGTAACAGTGATGTGTTGCTAGATACCGCTTACTGTTTAATATATTAAATGTGTGATTTAATATAATTGCCAGCGTCACAAAAACCCACCGGGTCACACACATAAGGACAGGTTGATGAGAGATATAATAAATAAGGAACACCGTAAGGTACGGTGCACTTAAGTGTAATACGGAAAGTGGTAAGGTACCACGGGGATAAGTGATATATGGTACATCATAAGGTATGATGTCCATAAGCTTAATTGGGCTTTTAGCTTATAGCCTTAATTAGGCTTTTAGCTTGTAGCCCACACGAGTGATTCTATAAATAGATCCCTTGTGATGAAGCAATTTCACTTGATGCAGTTTCGTTTTTGATTCTCTCTCTCACTCAAGGTTTCCGTTCGTGATCAGCTAGCACTGTGACCGGAAGCGATCTGTTCATGTGGACTGAGTAGAGGCGTTGTTCTTCATCAACGCTCGTGATCACAACATCAAAGGTCTGAATCGCCACATGAGGTAAATATTTCTATCACTGACCATGCTCATTCGTAAGGATCGCTAAAGGAAAATTTTAAATTCCGCTGCGCTTTTGATAGCAATTCTCCTTCAGTCTCTCAGTGAATGGAGAGTTTTCAGGAATCCTTGAAGCTAGCTCCCTAAGTTGTGGAGGGATCCTTACAAGATTGACTTGAATAGTTTTCCTGCGAAGTGAATCCATATCCTACAAAACAAGAACAAAGATGAATCCCAAAAATCCTTGAAATGGTTAGTGAATGTATATAATGTTCATGATGTTCATGATGTTATGTACAAGTTTGCATATACAAACAAAGCAAACAAACCCTTAAGTTTAGTCTTGCATGGAGTTTTATAGGTAAATACCCTCTTGAAGTTTAGTTGGCTCAAACCTGTTCTAGTAATAGTAACCAGGTTCTAAGGAGCTCAATACCACTAGTTTGTTTCCTTGGTCATTGTTTCAGCACAAGCCTCTTTAATGGCGACCGAAATATCCCAAGAAACCAAACCTCAATAGTATAGTATCGAGTATCTACCAACTTCGGACTGCACTAAAGCCGGTCATCTCACTACATCTTAAAGGCCAAGTTGGTCAAGTAAAGGTTCTAAAAGTTCATTACTGCTTCATGACATCACTCAGCGGCCCCGTATTCTCTTTGATTAACTCAAAGGCTACCGGTACCCATAAATATGTCGCACTAACATAGCTATTTCTTAGACCATGTCGGTATACCCCACACAGTTTCTACAACGTATTGCTACTTACCTATAATGTATCCCAAATACGGGTAGAGGATTCAAACCCAAACAAAGAACCATAATGTAAAGCATACAAGTGAAACAATGTAAGCAAGTAAAGGTGATCTAACCCTAAGGTAACCCCACTTTTAGAATCTTTCCCAGCAGAGTCGCCAGTTCTGTGATACGGTGGGAGAAATGACTTGGGTGTTTTTGCGTTTGATCACAAATGTTGTAGTTAGCAAGAGTCGCCACCGACTTTTCTTTTATCCAAAAGGAAAGGTGAAAAAGCACAGGAAAGACCTCTGAGATTATTTCTTCAGTTCGGGGGGTAGGTTATAAAAAGGGAAGGTATTAACACCCTTTTCATCCATGGTTTTCCATGGGCTCTTAGTTACTTGCTAGATCACTTGCTTTTGTTTGAAATTGTGCTTTGTGTGTTTTTTGAAAGTATTTTGTAAAGAGGCCATCGTTTAGGCAATCTTTGTAATAATTCTCGTTCGTAAGAATGTATACAAAGATGTTTGATCTTTTGAAAATGTTTTCAATTTTGTAATATGTTTGAAAGTGTATGTGATTGTTTTTGAAAATATCAAGGATGTTTGTTTTGAAATGGAGCAAGTAATTAGGAGAAATCTACCTACTCAAATGTCTTTCTTGTTCATTTTCTTTTCCTTTGACATTGTTGTTTTACCATTGATTTGGTAAGCATCCCTATCTTTGGATGTAAATGGGACAGGCGTGGGTCATCGTATAACCATGATTAGTAATATTGCAAGGTATCTTAACATTCTTTTTTAGGGACTAAGATCATTTCTAAGGAAACTTAGATAGCGTCATCGAGGGACTATGATCTTGTATTTGCTAAGATACTCTACATGCGTAATATGGCCATTTTGTATAAGGCAACCAAGTGGAATAACCCTAGGGGTGCTTGTGTGCAAGTATGTTATTTTCATGCTTATTTTTGTCTTGAATTAAGGTTTTGCTAAGTATTGATTTTATTCTTTCCATACAAACCCTAATTACTAGCATTGTATATAAAGCGATAAATTGTGAAATTTAAAGTTACTACGCTATTACAACATTTATGGGGAGGTATAAAATTTGTAAATGGGGAGTGAAAGAAATTAAAACCCTAATTAGTCTATTACATCCAAATTGAATTTATACAAGAATTGAAATAAATAATGCACAAGATGAATTAAATATGTAAGAAGATAAATGTGAAGAAAAATGGATATTTTGTTTGAGGTTTTATGAAAAGGAATTTTACCTTAACCTAATAAAATAAAGAAAATAATTTATTAAGTTTGAAATTGTTGAGAAAAGATTTTAGATGAAAACCCTAATTCTATTAATCAAAAGAAAATAAGTTTAAGAAAAGTATTATTTTTTACATTTTTTGTCTTGAAAATATTTATAGCATTATAAAATATTTTTAGTCTTTTTTTATTAAAATAATATATTTTAAATGGTGTGAAGAAAAATAAATAAATAATGCAATATTTATAAGATTTACTTAAATAAATAAATAAATTATGAAGAATAAAAAAAAAATTTATTTATGGAAAAAATAAAATAAAATAAGTCAAACTATAAAATTTTATTTTTGCATTTTTATCATTTTTTAATATTTAGAAAATATATTTGAGAAAATAAATAAAAATAATAAATGAAGAAATAAAAATAAAGTTGGGCCAGGGTGCAAATATGAAACAGGGGGGATGTAAAAAAAAAGGTCAGGCCCAAGAGTGGAAGGCCCATGCGTTTGTTTGCTGGAACAAAAAAAAGACAAAAGATGTAAAAATAATGCAAAAAGGAAACGTTGAGGTTCGAACCCATGACCTCTACCAATAATGCGTGCTGCCTTACCACTGGGGTAGCTGTACATCCGCTAACTTAAATGAAAGAATAAATACATAAGGTAAAACGTCTCCATGACCTGTACTTCATCTTCAACCTTCAGCCAGCCGGACCACCTGTATCTCATTCATTTCTCAACAAAAATGGAAAATGCAAACATGAAAGTTGTGCTATTTTTCCTCACGAATCCAACCATATAACTTATGTAAGTTAAAAGTCAAAGATGAAGATTAATTTTGTTGGCCCTAAATTGAAACCTAATTTTTTCAGAAAGTTCAAATCTAAAATTCTCTACACATTGTCAATATAAATGAAAACTATGGACATGGTTAGCTTTAGAGCAATGATATCTACATTTTTACTTCAGAATGTATGCACAGAGGATGCTTGTATCAAGATATTGAAGTTAGAAAATTTACTTCTTGCAGATGGATTCGTGTATGGAGTTTGAGCAAGCTTTGAGGTGCCCCAAGAATTTGTTTAGCTTTCCTGGACCTCCTTGAGTGTATTCCAACTCCTACTTTGCTTTGAAAGTCCCTGAATCTCCCTACTCAAGTCAACCTGCAAGCTTGATGTTTAAAAATGGTGAATAGTGATGGAGGGGTTACAGTCTTGAAACAGGGGCTTGGATCACTTGTGTATGATGTATGTAAGGTGTTTGAATGATTAAGAACTAAAACGCACGAGTGGAAATGGAGATGGAGAGTTTTGGCTCAAAACTGTCAAATTGAGCAGTCTTTTGCAACAAGGGTGTTTGGGAGATTTTTAGGATGCTTCCAATCGTGTCTTAGCTTGAAATAAGCTTGTTAATATGTATGGAAAAGATTAGAGCACAAAATCACTCCAGGCTTCTGAGTTATAGGGTTATGGCTCTATAACTTGCTTTTGAAGAAAAGTGAAATGACAAATCTCAAGTATTGTACAAGCATGTTCTGAGATTTTTTAGGTCTTAGACACATTGCTTTTGGTTTATAGGAGTTATGTATGCAGAAAGAACAAGTTAGAAGCTCAAGACAAGTTGACTTTGTGATTAAAGCAACTTTTCAAGAATTGAATGGTAACTTTCTTCCTAAAATGGAAAATTGGCTTGGACAATGCTTGGAACACTTGGATATTAGCTGAAAAGCAAGTGTAATCTTCTGATTATGGAGAGATCTTAAGGTTTAGAAGCCTGCAAAACAAGATTGTGCAGCATAGGTTTGAAATTGGATTCTTGTTCATCACAAAATGCCTTGCAATTCAAGTGACAAAACACCAACTTCATCTCTTCGATTCTCCCTACTCAAGAATGATCTCAAGGAGTTCTTGGACATTTTGGAAAGCTTGAAATGTGCTCTACAACCCATCTTTAAATTAATTTTGAATATTCCCTTTGGAACTATATGAAAAAGTGCCATGAAGTTGGGTCAAAATCCTGACCAAATTAGGGCAAAATTTCACTAAGTGTTTAGTTTCATAATCCTATGTTCTTGAAATTATAACTTGAGATCCAAGCACTTTTGGAAGAAGTTGTGTGAAGAAAATTTGTATATTTCATGTAGATCTACAACTTTCATGTTGGACGTTTCTCTTGAATCATCTTGCATCATGATGAAAATTTGACTCAAAGTTATGAAAAAACATGAATTTTCAACACTTATAAAAATTTCTAAGTTTAGAAATTTTGACTTTTCAAAATGAAATCTTGACTTTTTGATTTCTTGATGAATAAGTTTCATATTTTGACATGTTTTGATGAATTATGATCTTTAGCACTTGAATTTGACCAAAAAAGTCAAAGTTTGACTTTTCAGTATACAGTTGACTTTTGATCAGTTGACTGCAAAATTCATCTGTCAATCTAATGGACTTGCAATGTTTTGAACCATGTCATTAGGTCAAAGTGATGAAAATGGACTCTTGAGATCATGCCTTAAACCAATTGACCATTTTCTAGGTCAAAAACAAGAAATTGCCCTTTCCCAGTCAAAACCCTAATTTTGACCATTTTGCCCTTTTGGGGATTTGAACAAATCTCTTGAGGAATTATGGTCCAAACTTGATCAAATGATACATATGAGTCTAAAATGTTGATTTGGATAAAAAATTATGAAGTTTGACTGTAAATTGGCCATAGTTGACTTTTTCCCCAATACAACTGATTTTTAGGTCAACTGTTCAATTGACTGAGCAAAAATGTGATCCAAGGCTTAAAACTTGGCATGAGTAATCTTGGGGGTCCATAATGACTCATTAAAGTCATATGAGGCATTGAAAGTTCAAATGTCCTTGTGCAAACTCAAACCCTAATTCTGGTCATCAGTGCATAAGGAAGTGTCTTGAGTTGATCAAACCCTTGTGCAGTCTTAAACCCAAGGAGATCTTGTGAGAAAATTCTTGATAAGTGAGTGGGAAAATTTTGGGGTACAAAACCCCACATTGTAAACGACCAAGAAGCAGTCAATACATTCAGAGGTCTGGAGGCACATGTACTTTGTTAGCGTAAATCTAGCACTTGTGATAAGTTCTTGAGTGGTGATGGCAGTCAGTTTCCATAGTCGACCAATAATAACGTTCTCCCAGAATCTTCTTAGCCATAGTATTCCCACTGGACTGATTACCAAACATTCCTTTGTTCATATCTTTCATAATTTTATCAACTTCCTTTTTGTCCACACAATGAAGCATAATTGAATTATGATTGCGTTTGTACAAAATTTTGATACTCAGGAAGAACTTAACAGAGAACCTCCGTAGGAATATCTTGTCATTAATAGATGCTCCTTCAGGGTACTCTTGAGCCTCAAGGTATTTTTTCACTTTATGAAACCAAGGCTTCTCTTCTATTTCGTTAGTGTTAACTTCATAGCAATGTGCAAGTTCTTCTAGCCTCTCAATGGTAATTCTGGGAGCCTCGTTATCCCACCTGACTTTAAACATAGACGACATGGTTGCTAATGCATCTTCCAACTAATTCTCTTCTCGTGGGATGTGCTAAAAAGTGATTTCCTTGAAGTATGAGATTAAGGTAAGCACATGTTCTCTATAAGGAATGAGATTCAGATGCTTAGTATCTCATTATCCCTTGATTTGACTGATTATCAGGGATGATTCCCCATATACATTCAAGAACTTAATCCTCAAGTCAATAGAAGCTCTGATACCCATTATGCACACTTCGTATTCGGCCATGTTGTTGGTACATTCAAAATATAATCTGGCAGTGAAGGGTGTATGGAAACCCTGGGGAGAGGTATCGTAGCACCAATTCTGTTGCCGAGTGCATTAGAAGATCCTTCAAAACTCATAGTTCATCGGGATCATGGCTTAGGTCCTTCATACGGTCCAGGTTCTTCATAATCTATAACTAGCATAATGTTCTCATTCGGGAATTCGAAGTTCATAGATTGGTAGTCGTCTATGGCTTGATGAGCCAAATGATCTACCAGTAGACTTTCTTTGATAGCCTTCTGAGTGGTGTACTGAATGTCATATTCTATTAAGACCATTTGCCATCTGGCTATTCTTCCAGAGAGAGCGAGCTTCTCGAATATATATTTTATGGGATCCATTTTAGAGATCAACAAAGTAGTTCGGGTCAACATATATTGTCTTAGTCAGCGAGCAGCCCATGCCAAAGCGCAACAAGTTTTCTCGAGCAATAAGTATCTTATTTCAAAATCGTAAACTTTTTGCTAAGGTAGTGTTGTACCCCAATTTCCCCCCCTAAGATCCCTTCATCATATCATGTTGTTTCACTCACAACAAGATCACACTAGGATTCTTGGTTCCCTTCCCTACATTTAGCTTTGCTCCTTTTGAGGGGTTACCAAGCACCTTGAATTATGTTCCTTTTGTTATCATGAATATTGTTTTGATTTCCTCACTTAACTAATGAAATACAATGTTGGCTTGTCTTGCTTGTTATCCATGTAGGTAAGGGCAGTGAGATTTATCAAGTTACCCCATGGGTTCATGAGTTTATTTCCATGCCCTAGTCAATATAGCTTGAGAAGTTCAAACCTCATCATTGGATTGATTTTGGAAGAATTGGCATGGAAAGGTTGCTTTGGTTCATCACATTTCAAGGTTATTAGATTTGACTCGAAAGTACAAGGGGTTGATTGGAGAAGTTGTCGTGTTTGGACAAGGCCTTGTTCCTATTGGTCACAAGAGCACATTTCTCTAAAAATTCAAGATATGGAGGTGGTTTTGGTGGATATGAGTCCTCATCATCATCCTCAACAACTTCTACTCACAAAGCAAGAATATTGGCACAAGAAGTTTGTTCAAACTTGTCAAAGTTCCTCAAAGCATTCTCTTGATCTAGAAGCTAGGGTTTTGAACTACAAAGGAGCATATCTTGCTCATCTTTTGGTATTTTTGAGTGATTCCAAAGACATCCTTCTCTTCAAAGGGTTATAAACAAATCACTTCAAAAGTTCCAAGGAGTTTTCATGTGGAAGGAACTTGGTGAAGAAGAAAGATTACAAGTCATCCAGATGAATCCACAATTTTCCATATGTAACTTCAAATGGTCATCACTTGGTCAATTTTTATCACCTTGAGTCCATTATTTTTCCATAATGATCTTTAAGATGTTTACTTTATGCCTTCTTTTATATGCAAAGTGATAAAATGGATGGAAGTTGCCTTAAATATGCAAAAGATTATAGGTCATTTCATGCTTTTTAGCCAACTTAAACAAGTCATAACTTGCTCAATTTTTGGAGATTTTGAGTGGTTCAAGTTTCAAAATGTCATTCAAGAGATCTACTTCATTCCATATTTTTTTGGACAAGAGCAAATTCCAAGTAAAAGGCTATGTTTGGATGCAAGACATTATAGGTCATTTTTGAAGAATAATTTGAAATATTTCTAAGTATGGAAAGTCAATCCTTTTTCTTCAACTTTGACTCAATGCAACTTTCAGCTCAAGCACCCATTTGATTCCATTCTTTTTCCATTACAAATCTTGTAACCTCATCTTTCTAAAGCATCAAGAATCAGGCCCTAAGACCCCTTGAGTTGAAAATGCCATTGGTCAGAAGTTGGCACTTTGAAATTGAATTTCTCACCAAGTCAGAATTTTGAAATCCACAATGTGACCTCTAATCACAAGTTTTCCACGCATTTTTTCCTCTAAACATGTTTAGTGAAGTTCCAGATTTGTTTAGCACATCAAAACGCAAGGATTGGATGAGTTTTGATGAAGTTTGTATCACACTTCACTCGTGCACCAGGTGTGCACGATTTCCCTCCAAAATGCATCATTCACCCTTCCTTTTGATCCCATTCGATTATCCTATAAATACATGAACTATCCCATTCAATTTCCCAAGCTTGGATAGCCAGAATCACCCTGCCAAACTTGTTTCACAACTCAGAATTTAACAACTCCAAAATCTATTCTCGACCTTTTTTCAATCCAATTTATCCCTCAATTCACCTTCCTTGATCTTCCCTGAAGCTAACCATATAATCACATTCAAGAATCGTGCCCTATACTGTTCCATAGAAGTCCAGTTTCAGAGCTTTGCAACTCAACTTCAATAGGTAGATTCCTTCATCAATTCTTTAAAACTCTAATATCATTATGTTGCTCTCATCGCCCTGGTTCTAGTCGCAACGTTTACATTTCACTGGAAACACGTTTTGACCATGAAATTTCAAATCCCTTTTCAAAACTTTCCTTCCAAATTGCTTGAGCTACAATTTATATAAATTTGGCGCGAGGGTGTGGTTGTTTTCGTCTTGAAGAGACAAAGCGATTGGCATAGGTCTGAGCTTATGATTTTACAGTTTGAGAGACCTGCAAATCACGTTGGCTGGTGGTTGAAGATGACCTACGTGTCATCTTCCAACCAATGATGGCACGCCACTTGTTATTTTTGAAAATCTAATTTATATTTGATTCTGTACATTATTCACTAATGACCATGATATGCAAAGCGCGCCAGATCCCTTGGATTTGATTACTAACGCGTTTTAACTCTCATCCAATTGTCCACATATTTTACTTTTATTTTCTTTTTCTTATTTGTATATTTTAATTGTTTTAAATTTCAAAAAATCATAGAAAATTCATTTTTAGTCCAAAAAATCTGAAACAATTATGAAAAATATTTTTGATTATTCTCTTTCTGATTTTTTATTTTTTTCATAATTAATTTTGTGTTTTGGTATTTTTTATGAATTTTACACTTATTTGATTGTTTTAAATGTTTAAAAATACTTTTATACATTTTTAAATTCTGGAAAAATTATATAATGATCCAATGATATTGTGACAAATATTGGTGATCTTATTTTATTTTTTGTTTCTGACTTTACTATTTTTTACTATTTTTTGTTTATTTTACCCATTTATTTTAATTTTAAAAATAGTTTCTGACTTTAAAAAATTACCAAAAAATTTGTAAAATTACTTTGCCCTTTTTCTGATATTTCTATGGTCTTACTTTTCATTTCTTGATTAATTTGAACATAGTTGATATTTTTCTCATTATTTTCTATTTTTTAAAACATTTTTAAAAAACCCTTTATGTGTATACTAAATGTGATATTATTTTGTGATTATTTTCTGGCTGATCTTGGGTTAGATTTTGGATCATAAACTTTATTAACATCATTGGATCCATGGTATTGAGTTTAACTCCATAAAAATGGATGAATGATTTTAATAATAGTTTGATTAAAATTTAATTCAAATGTGGTTTGTATATTTTTTTCACATCCCTCTTCATCTCATCCCTTTCTTATTACACTAAATGTTGTTGGAGCATGATCTCTATATCATGTCTCAAAATAAATGGTGCATAGATTGCTATTGACCGGCCTCAAAATAGGTGCGACTTCTACATAAGTCCACTTACGATTGCTTAACATAGCACTAAATTTTGTCTTGATTCGAATAAATGATCATTCATGGCCCAAACTTATGATTGCAAGCCCAAGCATGTTAATTTGATCTCTTTGATCCAATAACCTTGAGATTCATTGTGTGGAGGCTTTGGTTCTACCAATCCTCTAATGGATCTACAACACCTTTGGTCAACGCGGATCACTTAAACATCATTGGTCATTAAATGGTACTTATAATAATTCCAAATGGATGATATACTTGACAAAAAGAAAATGCAACTTGTTGTGTGGGGGCTTTGGTTCTACCAATCCTCTAATAAGTTTCAAATGCAAGTTTCAAGATGGTCATCCAACTAACCACTAATTATTGACTTGTTTTATCATATGTTTTTTTATGCTTTATGTACTATTTATTTTTAGCATTTACATTTCATGCCATTTTCATCTTTGCTCATTTGGCATTTATTTTTCTTGCCATTTTTACTTTGCTCACTTGAGCATTTCTTTTCCTTTCTTAAGATACTTAATAATCAACATAAACCCTAAAAAATATTTAACGGTACTTGGACTATTTGGTTACTATCCTTGGCATTATGGAGCATGGGACTTTTCTTGGACTTAGGATTAGAAACCTTGGCCTATCTTGGAGACTTTGTGACTTTATCTGATTATTTTGTCTGCAATTCTTGAGGTTTACCTCAAGACATTGGGTTGTTTTTTTGTTTTGTGTGCAGGTTATTATGATTACATACTTTGTCTGTAATCTGGAATTCACCCGTATACAACCGTTACTCTGCCCAATTTTTGTGAAGATTTAATACACTTGAAGTTTAGTTTTCTCAAGAGGTCTAGTATATTTGCTTGCTTGGCTTCAATTCAAAGAATGGAAATTCTATCTTGACTCATAATGTAAAGTATTGGATTCTTGTTGGTTAGATGATTCTTCTCCTTAGCTTTTACCTTATGCTTTAGAATAGTCTCTTCTTCTCCTCCCATCTTCTTTAATTTCAAATATCTTCTTACCCCTTTTGAAAACTCTTCTTGTTTTGAACTTAAACCATTTTCATAGTAAACTTGGACTTATGTCCATGCATTTTCAAAACATTTTCATAAATAAACTCCAATCAACTTAGTAATATCTTGACATTTTTTGTGGGAAGACTAAAAGTCAATCAATCTAATTTCAAACCATTTTTCCACTTTGGCTTTTTATCTTTAAAACTTTTCTAAAAATATTGGACTCTTGTCAATCCTTGTAGTGATGCAACAACTATACTTCTACAATATGTAGTGAAGTGAGATATTTTCCACTTGGGTGTTGAGTGAGGCCTTGTTGATTTTAAAATCCAAGCCATATCCTCCACTTTGAGATGATGCAAATTCTCCTTTCTCATGATTGTGGGTAGTAAGTATGTTTTCCACACGGACAATAACGATGATGTCTTATCTCTTAAAATTAACCAACACACTTGTGTTTTAAAATTTGTAAAGGTGAACTACGTGTACCCTGATCCCCTATTGCACGAAAGGTGGTACGTAGGCACTAAAGGTTCGCAACCGCGGCGGGTGCAAAAATCATAAAAAATACTTCTCTTCTCACCTCCACCATCTATTTCTATACAACATATTTTATAACCAAAATATACAGATTTTACAAAGAGGTTCATGCGGAGTACCATAGATGTTTAGGGTGCTAATACCTTCCCTTTGCATAACCAACCCCCTTAACTTGAATCTTCCCCCCTCTTTTTGGGTTATTCGCTCTTTTCCCATTCCTTTGGAAACAATAAAGCGCGGTGGCTATTTTTATTTTGATTTGTATAAAGTCTAGTCAATCCAGTGGCTTAGTCTTAAACATTTTTACCGCTACAGAAAAATGGCGACTTCAGTGGGGAAAGATTGACCTCTTGCTGGTCCATCCCTAAGTGGGTTGAGTCTATCTTTGTTTATATATGTATATGTGCTATTGTTGTTTATGTGTTATATTTTGTATATATGTTTGTTTGGATTTCCTGGTTTTCAGGGTGCTTGGTGATTACTTATGAGTCCTATACCCGGACTTGGGCAAACTTTAAGATAGGACGGGCGGTATAGTCATGTTAACTTTGAGGGAGTAATCCCAAAAAAGGAGGCATGAGATCCCCCACTCAGTGGATGCCCCTTTGATTGTAGTGTCGTTTACCGAGTAATCGGGAAGACGTACTGCTTTCGACCTGGGAGCCTGCTGAAATTGAAGACCGTAGAATACCAAAACCATCTTGGCCTTTTAGGTGTAGCGCGAAAGCTATGACGGAGTAATCCGGAAATAGTTGTCACGTGATACTACGCTCGGACGAGTCTTTCTTGAGAATATTACTAATTACCGAGTTAATGGGGAAGTTGGTAATATCCGAAGGAAGGATGTAGACTCTGGGAACCTCTAGAACCTTGTTCGGCAGGTGACAAATCTTAGACCAACACCTTATGGGTAGTACCTTCAACCTCATGCTCGTGATGTTGAACCTGTGAACCTTATATGTGTGATCTTGTGTGTGATTGTTGCATCATGCATCCATGCACTCATAAGCATCTTTTGAAGAAAACAATATTTCAAGGGATTTAAAGGTTGACTATTTGTGAATATCTCAGGTACTCTTAAACATGGATTCTGGAAAGAGAAAGACCGGGAAATACAGTTTCAAGGATCCCAAGATACATGAGTTGGTCAGTCTAATTCCAGAGATTGAGTGTTTTGCCGATTTTCGAAAGAAGTATGGATCCATTATTCCTCTCATGAAGCTGAAGATGAAGGATGGTATTCTCTCGACCTTGGTCCAGTTCTATGATCCGATGTATCACTGCTTTACTTTTCCCGATTATCAGTTGATGCCTACACTGGAGGAGTATTCTTATTTATTGGATTTACCCGTTACCGACCGTGTTCCTTTTACTGGTTTGGAGGGTGAGCCAAAACCACATGAGATTGCTGCTTTGATTCATCTGGGGAAGTCTGAGGTTGAAGCCCATATGACTACTAAAGGAGGGATTAGAGGATTACCAGCTCAGTTCTTATTGGAGAAAGCTCGTTACTTTTCCAGAATGAAGAGTACAATTGCTTTTGAGGCCATCTTTGCTCTACTTGCTTAAGAATTGTTCTTATTTCCTAATGTGGACATGTTTGTCGACATTAACGCTATCAGGATTTTCATGATTGGAAACCCAGTTCCTACACTGTTGGGCGATGCTTATTACTCTATTCATCTTCAGAATTCTTATCATGGGGGGATGATTATCTATTGCACGTCTCTGTTGTACCAGTGGTTCATCTATCATATGCCTTAGTCTGATGCTTTTGGGATATCAAGAAGGAACCCCGTTGGGCTCCTAAGATCATGGCACTTACTCACTCGGATATTGATTGGTATCATCGATACCAGGATGTAGAGATTATTGACAGTTGTGGTAGTTTCCCCAATGTACCGCTTCTTGGTACAAAGGGAGGAATTAACTACAACCCTGTTCTTGCACGACGACAACTTGGTTATCTGATGAGGGATAAACCGAATATTATTCATTTGAGTAGTTTCTTTCCGAAGGAAGGAGAAGACCATAGGGAAGCTAGGGAGCAGATTGCAAAGGCCTGGTGTCACATTCATAAGAAGAGTAGGAAGGATTTGGGACCTAGGGGTGCTGTTTCTTTGGAGCCATATCTTCAATGGATTCGATCGAGAGCCATTCAGTTAAAGATGCCGTATACCCGGGAGACACCCATGCCCGATCTATTTGTGAAGACCACTCCTCCCTTATTAGATGACCTAGAAGAGATGCAGCTTGCTTTGGTTAGGATGCAACAGGAAAGGGATGCTTGGAAGAACAAGTTCCAAACTTTAGAAAGTTCCTACAGAGCAGACTTGAAGGAGAAAAACGACTTGATTGAGATTCTTGAGAGTCGAGCGGTAGAGTCCATGGAGGGGCAAGGGGATTTATTTTCTCCTAGGCCTCAATCAGGTGTTGATCACTTATTTCCTGATTCAGATGAATGGAAGGAGGTTGCCATCAGACATGTGGAAGAAAACGAGAGGTTGAAGGCTCAGGTTGCCAGGCTCACAGGGAAGCGCCAGCGTACAGATTGATCTCCATCCGTCCTTTTTCTCAGGATTTTAGATTGTATTTCCATCTTGTACTTGAGATCATTGAAACTTGTAATCCATTTTGGTGTTATTATAATAAAAAAATTTAGTATTTCAAAAAGCTTTATTACTTTGATGTTTGCAATATGTCTATAAATCATAAATCCCTTGAAATATTAAATAATGAAGCAAAAATAATCATATGCATTGCATATCATACATCATATTGCACATATTTCTTGCATTTGTTATGCATATCCAGGTGTCTTACCCAACTTCTTTACTTTGTTCAGCAAACTGACTCATCACTACAATACTCGGGCTAATTTCAAAAAGAAGATGGACAACTTAAAACAGGAGAATCGCGAGCTGCGCGAAGAAGTTTCTGCTTTGGAGGCCGGCATGGCCAATTTGACTAATCTGATGGAAGCTCTGGTGGCTGCTAAGAATCATCCACCGAGTGTTCAACCTCAACCAACAAGGGAAAATACTGAAGTTCTGACTGTTCCTGTATCCGCTAATCCGGCTGTTATTCAAAACCGTATGCCTCAAGGTTATCCACGGGGAATGCCAGAGAATTTCGCACCTGAAGGTTTCAATCTTGGTCCTCAAGATACTCCGGTGGTTCAGACTATTGTTACTCCGGCACCTCCTTTGGTGCATGTTGTTCCTGCCGCACCTCCTTCGATAAACATGGTTCCGTTTGTTAATGATGATGTGTGTCGTCCTTTCCCTCCGCCGAGTGAAGACTTTGGTCTTTATGACATAATGGATGACTTTCAAGAGCAGTTTGATAAGATGAAAAGAGAGATGAAGGCTCTTAGGGGAAAAGAGCTATTTGGGCAGAATATGAATGAGCTATGTTTGGTCCCGAATGTTAAGATACCTGCTAAGTTCAAGGTCCCGAAATTTGAGAAGTATAAGGGCAACACTTGCCCTCGTGCTCACCTAGTGATGTACATGAGAAGAATGTCTACCCATACTGATGATCAGCGTCTGCTGATTCACTTTTTTCAGGATAGTTTGACCGGTGCTGCGGTGAAGTGGTATATGAGTTTGGACAGTGCCAATATCCATACTTTTAATGATTTGGGAGAAGCATTCATCAAACAATACAAGTACAATGTGGACATGGCGCCTGACTGTGACCAACTTAGGGCCATGGTTCAGAAGGACAGGGAATCGTTCAAAGAGTATGCACAGAGATGGCGCGAAGTAGCTGCCTAAGTGAATCATCCCATGGAAGAGAAGGAGATGACTAAGATTTTTCTGAAGACGCTGGGTGCTTTCTACTATGGAAGGATGGTAGGAAGCGCACCAAGTGACTTTACTGAGATGGTAGGAATGGGTATCCGCCTGGAAGAGGCTGTAAGAAAAGGTCGTTTGACGAAGAGTGAAGGATCCGGAGGTGTAAAGAAGCCATCGTATGGGTTTACCAAGAAGAAAGAAGGAGATGCAAATGCTGTTATACAAGAGAGGAGGGTAAACTCCCCTAGAAGGAATTATCAGCGTCATCAACAAGTCGCCTCAGTTACTCCTGTTATGAATGCCGCTTCGACTAACGTTGCTTATTAGAGACCGTCCCAGCAGGGGAATCAAGGGTATAATCAGATAAGGGAGAGTTATGACCCTATTCCCATGAGCTATACAGAGCTACTACCAGCATTGATTCAGAAAAAGTTGGTCCAGATACGACCACCTCCCTCCGTACCATCACCATTGCCTTGGTATTACAAGACAGACCAAACATGTGCTTTTCATCAGGGAGCACCAGGGAATAGTGTTGAGAATTGTTATCCTTTGAAGATGAAGTGCAAAAGTTGGTGAAGTCTGGAATTCTATCTTTCAAGGACATGGGACCTAATGTGAAAGATAACCCTCTACCCAAGCACGGGGGAGTAAATGCTGTGAATATGGTGGCTGGTTGTTCAAGCGACTTCCAGATTTTTTACATTAATCTGGTTAGAGGAGATTTGGTGAAAATACACATAGACCTCTGTGAATTCAGCTACTACACGCATGACCATGCTAATTGTGCTACTTGCAGTACATATATACAGGGTTGCGATAAGATAAAGGTTGATTTACAGGAGATGATGGATGAGGGCCTCATCCACATAATCATGCCTAGGGCCGAGTATGAAGAGAAAGTGAATATGGTTTCTAGATGTCCTGGTGAATTCAGAGTTTTTGATGTGGAGTATTTGAATGAGGATCTCGTGCAGTTGCATGCTACCTTCTGCCATACGGTTGGTCAGGTGGAACACCAATATGGATCTTGCCTAGTTTTTTGTCGAAATCCCCGAGGATGTTCAATCGTGAGGGAGGGTGTTCAGTTGCTGTTAGACAATGGAACTATCAAGATTACAAGTCAGAGGGATGATTATCATGAGGTTGATATGGTTGAAGTTTGTTTAACGGACGAAGAGTCAGAGGAAGAGTATGCCTCCGTGGATGAGTATTTCTCTTCAGACAAAGATTTGTTTCTCGGAAATGACTTTTTGATGACTGATTGTGTTGAAGAAGGGGTAAACGTCATTGTGCCTTGTTTTGGTGCACCCGCCCATTTTGAAGTGGAGTATCATAGCAAGCCAACTGTTACCCCATTGGTGATTAGTTTACCAGGTCTTATCCCCTACAAATCAGATAAGGTTGTGCCTTACAAATACAACGCTATAATTCTAGAAGATGGGGTGGAAATTCCCATCCAGCCAATGCCCGATGTTGGAAATATAGATGAAAATAGCAGGGTGACACATAGAGGTCGTGTGTTTGTGCCGGTTTTCCGGAGAGATGTTGTTGCTAGAAAGAAAATTGCTGAGAATGATGAACCTAAGAAGGCTACGGGAGAGACTAGTGGAGCTACATTAGATAAAGAAGTGGATGATATTTTGAAGATAATTAAGATGAGAGACTACAGAATTATAGATCAGCTACTACAGACTCCTTCAAAGATATCCATCTTAGCTTTATTAATGAATTCCTCCGCTCATAGAGAATCATTGATGAGGGTACTAGACCAAGATTTTGTGGAGAGTGACATGTCGATAGATCAATTCAGCAGCGTAATTGGAAACATTACGTCATGTAATAATTTGAGTTTCTGCGATGATGAATTACCAGATGAAGGGAGGAATCACAACCTGGCCCTCTACATATCTATGAACTGCAAGAATGATTCGCTATCCAATGTGCTAATTGATAATGGATCTGCATTGAATGTTATACCGAGGAGTACTCTCATGAAGTTGAAATATCAAGGAACACCTATGCGCCCGAGTGGCATCATTGTGAAAGAATTTGATGGGTCAAGGAAATCTGTCATCGGTGAAGTGGACTTACCCATCCATATAGGACCACATTTGTTCCAGATAACCTTCCAGGTCATAGACATTATTCCCGCATATAGTTTTTTGCTAGGACGGCCATGGATACACGAAGCAGGGGATGTCACTTCAACTTTACATCAGAAGCTAAAGTTTGTGCGTGAAAGGAAGGTGGTGATCATAAATGGGGAGCAGGCGTTGCTAATATCTCATTTGTCCTCTTTCAGTATTGTAGAAGCGGATGAGGCTGCTGTCAGAACCCAGTTCCAAGCCCTATCCATTGACAACATAAGGAGAAATGAGAATTTTGTGGTTTTGCTGAAGGACGCGCAGCAGGTTGTGTGCAATGGTCATAATACAGTTTGGGGACGAATTGTGGATCCACCCGTGAACAAGAACATAACTGGTTTGGGTTTCTCTTCGAAGAATGGCAAAGGCGAAAGTTTGAAGTCAAAGTCTACTATGAGCAGTTATCATGATGTTTTCCGCAGCGGAGGCTACCTCTATCCAACTGATTCTGGAATTAATGCTATTGAGGAAGATGAAACAGAGCAGGAAATGCCAAACTATGTGACACATGGAGTCAGGGTTCAGAACTGGGTCACCATTGATGTTCCCTCTTGCATGCATGTTTCAAAGTAATTTGATTTGTTAATCTTTCTTTTGAAAAGCTTTCACTTTGCCCAAGGTGGAAGTATTAATGTTGTAGGGCTTATCTGTTTGCTGTGACTGTTAAGATCAATAATAAAAGTTGTCTTTGCTTCCCAAATTATGTCTTTATTTTTTGCTTTTTCTTGGAAAATGGTAATAAATAAAAACCTTTCAAAGTAAATAATAACTAAAATTCAATCTGCATAATCACTTGTTATATGTGTCAGTTTCTAAAAGCAATCATAAATCATATGTGCAGATTAATTAAAAAACCCGTTGAATACAATGACCCTGCACCCTCTCCCAACTTTGAATGTCCTGTGTTTGGGGCTGAAGAAGAAGATTATGACGAGATTCCAGAAGAGGTCTCACGGTTGCTTGAGCACGAGGAAAACACCATTCAGCCATATAAAGAGCCTTTGGAAGTGATCAATTTGGGTTCAGAAGAAGATCCGAAGGAATAAAGATTGGAGCATCATTACATCCCGATGTAAAGAGAAGGTTGATTGACTTGTTGAAAGAGTATGTGGATATTTTTTCTTGGTCTTACCAAGATATGCCAGGTCTAGATACAAATATTGTCGAGCACCGTTTGCCGTTGAAGCCAGAGTGTCCGCCAATTAAACAGAAGTTGAGAAGAACTCACCCAGATATGGCAGTAGAGATCAAAGAGGAGGTTCTAAAGCAGATTAATGCTGGTTTTCTTGTGACGTTAGTGTATCCTCAATGGATTTCCAATATTGTCCCAGTACCGAAAAAAGACGGAAAAGTCCGCATGTGCGTAAGTTACAGAGATCTAAATAAATCTAGTCCAAAAGATGATTTTCCATTGCCTCACATCGACATGTTAGTGGATAGCACATCAAAATTCAAAGTATTCTTGTTCATGGACGGGATTCTCCGGGTATAATCAAATAATAATGGCTCCAGAGGACATGGAAAAAACAACGTTTATCACACCCTGGGGAACATTCTGTTACAGAGTAATGCCCTTCGGGTTGAAAAACGTTGGTGCAACGTACCAGAGGGCTATTACGACCCTATTCCATGATCTGATGCACAAGGAAATTGAAGTATATGTTGATGATATGATTTCCAAATCTCAGACTGAAGAAGGGCATATAGAAGATTTGTTGAAGTTGTTTCAGCGTTTGAGAAAGTATCGTCTCCGCTTGAATCCAAATAAATGCACCTTTGGTGTTCGATTGGGGAAGTTGTTGGGTTTCATTGTTAGCCAGAAAGGAATCGAAGTTGACCTTGATAAAGTCAAAGCAATTCAAGAAATGCCAGCACCAAGAACTGAAAATCAAGTCAGAGGTTTCCTCGGGCGTTTGAATTATATTTCCATATTTATTTCCCACATGACTGCAACATGTGAACCGATCTTTAAGTTGTTAAAGAAAGATTAAGATTGTGTGTGGACGGATGACTTCCAAAGGGCATTTGAGAGTATTAAAGAATATATGCTTGAACCTCCTATCTTTCTCCCTCCCGTAGAAGGAAGACCGTTGATTATGTATTTGACAGTGTTAGATAAATCCATGGGTTGTATTCCGGGACAACAGGATGAAATAGGGAAGAAGGAGTTCGCCATTTATTATCTCAGCAAAAAATTCACTGATTGTGAGTCGTGGTATTCCACGCTGGAAAAGACATGTTGTGCTTTGGCCTAGGCGGCAAAGCATTTGCGGCAATATATGTTGAATCATACCACTTGGTTGATCTCCAAAATGGATCCAATCAAGTACATTGTTGAAAAGCCTGCTCTTACTGGGAGAATTTCCCGCTGGTAGATGTTGCTATCTGAATATGATATCGAATACCGCACTCAAAAGGCCATTAAAAGTAGTGTGTTGGCAGATTATCTTGCTCATCAACAAGTGGAGGATCACCAGTCTGCAAAATATGAATTCCCCGACGAGGATGTGATGTTCCTTAAAGTGAAAGATTGTGATGAGTCGTTGCCTGAGGAAGGCCCTGACCCTGAATCCTGTTGGAGTATGATATTTGATGGAGCTGTGAATGCTTATGGTAAAGGAATTGGTGTTGTGATTGTCAATCCTCATGGATCACACATTCCTTTTACTGCAAGGTTAACATTTGATTGCACTAATAATATGGCAGAATATGAGGCTTGCATCATGGGTCTCGAGGAAGCTATTGATCTCAGAATCAAAATTCTAGATGTGTATGGTGATTCAAATTTGGTAATAAATCAGACTAAGGGAGAATGGGACACTCGTCACCCTGGCTTATTCCCTTATAAAGATTATGCTAGAAGATTATTACCATTCTTCAATAAAGTTGAATTCCATCACATCCCTAGAGATGAAAATCAAATGGAGAATGCTCTTGCAACTCTGGCTTCTATGTACCAAGTGAATACTTGGAATGATATACCCAGAATTACGGTTCAACGGCTAGATAGGCCTGCTCATGTGTTTACAACAGAGGAGGTAGCAGATGAAAAACCCTGGTATTATGATATCAAGCATTTTCTTCAGACTCAGGAATACCCGATCGATGCGTCGAGGAAAGATAGAAAGACATTGAGAAGATTGGCAGGCAGTTTCTTCCTCAGTGAAAATGTGTTATACAAGAGAAATTATGACATGGTCTTGCTCATATGCGTGTATAGGCACGAAGCGGACATGTTGATGCATGAGATTCATGAAGGTTCATTTGGCACTCATGCTAATGGACATTCGATGTCTAAAAAGATGCTAAGGGCAGGTTATTATTGGCTAACAATGGAATCTGACTGTTACAAATTTGCAAAAAAGTGCCATAAATGCCAGATTTATGCAGACAAGGTCCATGTGCCTCCGACACTTCTTAATGTGATTTCCTCCCCATGGCCTTTCTCTATGTAGGGTATTGACCTGATTGGGATGATAGAACCCAAAGCTTCGAATGGGCACCATTTTATCTTGGTAGCAATTGACTACTTCACCAAATGGGTGGAGGCTGCTTCATATGCCAATGTTACCAAACAGGTGGTTGTGCGTTTCATCAAAAATAATCTTATATGCCGGTATGGTGTGCCGAGCAGAATCATCACTGACAACGGCTCGAATTTGAACAACAAGATGATGACAGAACTATGTGAAGAATTCAAGATTGTCCATCACAATTCATCTCCATACAGGCCAAAGATGAATGGGGTTGTTGAAGCTGCTAATAAGAATATCAAGAGAATCATCCAGAAGATGGTTGTTACTTAAAAAGATTGGCATGAAATGCTCCCTTTTGCTCTGCATGGATATCGAACATATGTCCGCACTTCAACAGGAGAAACCCCATTCTCCCTGGTGTATGGAATGGAATTTGTACTCCCAGTCGAGGTAGAGATTCCCTCGTTGCATGTGATAATGGAAACCAAATTGACAGAGGCTGAATGGGTCCAGAACAGGTTTGACCAATTGAATTTGATTGAAGAGAAGAGAATGATCGCTTTGTTTCATGGGCAGTTATATCAGAAGAGAATGAAGAAAGCATTTGATAAGAAGGTCAAACCTCGTGAATTCAGAGAAGGCGACCTCGTGCTCAGGAAGATCATGTCTTTCAACACCGATTCTAGGGGCAAGTGGACTCCCAATTTTGAAGGCTCGTATGTTGTCAAGAAAGCCTTCTCTGGCGGTGCGTTAATTCTTGAAACTATGGATGGCGAGGAGTTCCCACGTCCCATGAATGCTGATGCAGTCAAGAAATACTTCGCCTAAAGAAACAAAAGAACAACTCGCTAAGTTGAAAATCCGAAAGGGCAGCTTAGGCAAAAAGAAGCGTCTCGGTAGGCCGAAAATCCGAAAGGGCGGTCTAGGCAAAAATTAGAGACATAAACAGAATAAATTTCCCGCTAAGTTGAAAACCCGCCAGGGAAGCTTAGGAAAAAGTTAGGGATTTTTGTTGGCAAGTAACTACGCCAGACAAGACTTGATCGTTGAAGCAACAATCTTCTCAGATCCTCACCATACTTCAACAAAGCTGCTGCTCAGGATTTCAAAAGTTGTTATGGGGGATAGTGGTCATTGTATCTCAATGTATCTTTTCCATTATTTATTACCATTTCCCAAACTTTGTAATCATCTATGGAGTCTCGCCATTCGCAGACTACCATTCTATTAATGAAATTCGAGCTTTTACCCAATTCTTTGTGTTTTTATTTTATTTAGCTTGCAAAGACTCCATTTATTACTGATAATAACTTTCAAAGCAAAAAGATTAAATAACAAAATTGATTTTTCAAAAAAAGATTTTTACAATTTACTTTTACTTTGAGATTTATGATGAAACAATGACAACAAAAATGGTGATCCCAGGAACGGACAAACTCCAGTTGTTTTGAGAAGTTTTATTTCCCTCGAGAAGGTCTACTCAGGTTGTTTTCGCCGTATTGGGTTTGTGGTTCCGGTATCCTCGTTCAAGTTTGGAATCATTTCTCCTCTTTTCTGAGTTTTCATGATGTAAAGTTTCAATCAGCATTTTTTCTCCAGGGAAGTAGGCTTGAATTCCCCAGTGAAGTTTGATTGTTTCGGCGTCAGTTTGCTTTATTTGAGACTGGTATTGCAATCTCCAGTAGGCATGTTACTTTTGAAAAAATTGGTTTCCCCGATGAAGGCTGAAGAAGGATGTTCTACCCCGGTATCTGTTTGATTTATGTACCTCCGAATTATGTTTCTCCTCAGTAAAGTTAAGGCAGGCAGTAGGTTTGGTTTCCGCAGCTGGCCTTTACCTTTCTTGGAATGATCATCTTGGTCGAAGCTTAGCCGAGTATTGTTAGTGCCCGAGGTAGTTTTTCTTGTTTATTTCCAAGGATTGTGTATCTGTTTTGTCAGCATACGCATGATAACACTCATACATTAATACATGTATCATGCATAGCTGAAATTTACAAATCATTGTTCATTGACATTTGTTAATATTTTTGTTGACATATTACCCTGTTTTGCAGAGTTACGTTGCCCTCTTTTCAATAGAGTGTTGGTCTTAAGCGGAAAACGTATATATTCTTTCAATTTCCCTACTGAGTTGTCCCCCATAGAAGATTTTTGCTTTAAAACTTCCGGTATAGCTCATTGTTTGGATAAATTTGGTTTTCCCTCTTGAGTTTATTTCTCAAAGGATGAATTCAGGTTGACTGTTTCATTCCAGTTTATTTCTGGCTTGGATCTGTGGCTCCCCGGCAATGCTATTTACTTTGGAATTCTGAAAAACTCCAATCTTTGGTTGGTGCATTTATTTTGCACGAGAAGACCTCATCCCCTTAGCGAGAATATCATGGCATCTCCCCAGGAAGTCATACCTCTTGCCAACAAAAAAAGTAATTTCCTTTTACAATCCTCCGTGGCCACAAATAGCAAGTCTCTTTATTTGAGACAACTTATGTTTGACCCTTTCCAGGCGGAGTGCCTTGGTTAAAGAAGAAGTTGGGACCCGTTCTAGGCGAGGCACCAGAATCTTGGGGAAACTTGTTATCTTTTTGCTACCCTCAGTGAATGTTGGTAGTTCATCATCAGTGAACGGAGGTGATATGATATGTTCTCTTTCTACCTTCAGTGAAAGTTGGTAGATCATTGGCAGATAACGTCGGTGTTTGTTATCTTTTTGCTACCCTTAGTGAAAGTTGGTAGTTCATTGTCAGTGAACGGCGGTGATATGATATATTCTCTTCCTACCTTTAGTGAAAGTTGGTAGACCATCGACAGTGAACGTCGGTGTTTGTTATCTTTTTTCTACCCTCAGTTAAAGTTGGTAGTTCATCGTCAGTGAACGGAGGTGATATGATATATTCTCTTTCTACCTTCAGTGAAAGTTGGTAGGCCATCGACAGTGAACGTTGGTGTTTGTTATCTTTTTGCTACCCTCAGTGAAAGTTGGTATTTCATCGTCAGTGAACGACAGTGATATGATATATTCTCTTTCTATCTTCAGTGAAAGTTGGTAGACCATCGGCAGTGAACATCGGTGTTTGTTATATTTTTGCTACCCTCAGTGAAAGTTGGTAGTTCATCGTCAGTAAACGGCGGTGATATGATATATTCTCTTTCTACCTTCAGTGAAAGTTTGTAGACCATCGGCAGTGAACGTCGGTGTTTGTTATCTTTTTGCTACCCTCAGTGAAAGTTGGTAGTTCATCATCAGTGAACGGCGGTGATATGATATATTCTCTTTCTACCTTCAGTGAAAGTTGGTAGACCATCGACAGTGAACGTCGGTGTTTGTTATCTTTCTTCTACCCTCAGTCAATGTTGGTAGTTCATCATCAGTGAACGGCGGTGATATGATATATTCTCTTTCTACCTTCAGTGAAAGTTGGTAGACCATCGGCAGTAAACGTCGATGTTTGTTATCTTTCTCTCTGCCTTCAATGAACGTTGGTAGCTTCGCCTTTAGTAGAAGTTAGTGTGTCATTTGACCATCCTACCATCCTCTCTGATTCAGTTCTTTTGGTCCACCAGTGATTTATTTTCCTGGTGGGGTTGCTCCTTTGTTTCTTTATCATTGTTGCATCCCCAGTGATACTTTGCGTCTCTTTGGTACTATTCATATGCATTCATATGCATAAGCATTTGCATGACATCTTACGGCCAAAAATGGAGTTTGTTTTATATTTAATTATCTTCGATCGCGTCGACACGAAGATTTTTAACCTTTGTATCTATGGATAGAAGAAACTTAAATAAGGGCAGTTGTTGTACCCCAATTTTTGCCCCTAAGATCCCTTCATCATATCATGTTGTTTCACTCATAACAAGATCACACTAGGATTCTTGGTTCCCTTCCCTACATTTAGCTTTGCTCCTTTTGAGGGGTTACCAAGCACCTTGAATTATGATCCTTTTGTGATCATGAATATTGTTTTGATTTCCTCACTTAACTAATAAAATACAATGTTGGCTTGTCTTACTTGTTATCCATGTAGGTAAGGGTAGTGAGATTTATCAAGTTACACCATGGGTTCATGAGTTTATTTCCATGCCCTAGTCAATATAGCTTGAGAAGTTCAAACCTCATCATTGGATTGGTTTTGGAAGAATTGGCATGTCAAGGTTGCTTTGGTTCATCACATTTCAAGGTTATTAGATTTGACTCAAAAGTACAACGGGTTGATTGGAGAAGTTATCATGTTTGGAAAAGGCCTTGTTCCTATTGGTCACAAGAGCATATTTCTCTCAAAATTCAAGATATGGAGGTGGTTTTGGTGGCTATGAGTCCTCATCATCATCCTCAACAACTTCTATTCACAAAGCAAGAATATTGGCACAAGAAGTTTGTTCAAACTTATCAAAGTTCCTCAAAGCATTCTCTTGATCTAGAAGCTAGGGTTTTGAACATCAAAGGAGCATATCTTGCTCACCTTTTGGTATTTTTGAGTGATTCCAAAGACATCCTTCTCTTCAAATGGTTATCAACAAATCACTTCAAAAGTTCCAAGGAGTTTTCATGTGGAAGGAACTTGGTGAAGAAGAAAGATTACAAGTCATCCAGATGAAGCCATAATTTTCCATATGTAACTTCAAATGGTCATAACTTGGTCAATTTTTATCACCTTGAGTCCATTCTTTTTCCATAATGATCTTGAAGATGTGTAATTTATGCCTTCTTTTATGTGCAAAGTGAGAAAACGGATGGAAGTTTCCTTAAATATGCAAAAGATTATAGGTCATTTCATGATTTTTGGCCAACTTCAACAATTCATAACTTGCTCAATTTTTGGAGATTTTGAGTGGTTCAAGTTTCAAAATGTCATTCAAGATATCTACTTCATTCCATCTTTTTTGGTCAAGAGCAAATTCCAAGTAAAAGGCCATGTTTGGATGCAAGACATTATAGGTCATTTTTGAAGAAGAATTTGAAATATTTCTAAGTATGGAATGTCAACCCTTTTTCTTCAACTTTGACTCAATGCAACTTTCAGCTCAAGCACCCATTTGATTCCATTCTTTTTCCATTACAAAGCTTGTAACCTCGTCTTTCTAAAGCATCAAGAATCAGGCCCTAAGATCCTTTTAGTTGAAAATGCCATTGGTAAGAAGTTGGCACTTTGAAATTGAATTTCTCACCAAGTCAGAATTTTGAAATCCATAATATGGCCTCTAATCATAAGTTTTCCACGCGTTTTTTCCTCTAAACATGTTTAGTGAAGTTCCAGATTTGTTTAGCACATCAAAACGCAAGGATTGGATGAGTTTTGATTAAGTTTGTATCACACTTCACTCGTGCATCAGGTGTGCACGATTTCCCTCCAAAACGCATCATTCACCCTTCCTTTTGATCCCTTTCGCTTCTCCTATAAATACATGAACTATCCCATTCAATTTCCCAAGCTTGGATAGCCAAAATCACCCTGCCAAACTTGTTTCACAACTCATAATTCAGCAACTCCAAAATCCATTCTCGACCTTTTTTCAATCCAATTTTTTCCTCAATTCAGCTTCCTTGATCTTCCCTGAAGCTAAACATATAATTACATTCAAGAATCGTGCCCTATACTGTTCCATAGAAGTCCAGTTTCGGAGATCTGCAACTCAACTTCAATAGGTAGATTCCTTTATCAATTCTTTAAAACTTTGTTATTATTGTGTTGCTCTCATCGCCCTGGTTCTAGTCGCAACATTTACATTTCACTGGAAACACGTTTTGACCATGAAATTTCAAATCCCTTTTAAAAACTTTCCTTCCATTGAGCTACAGTTTATATAAATTTGGCGCGAGGGTGTGGTTGGTTTTGTCTTGAAGAGACGAAGAGATTAGCATAGGTCTGAGCTTCTGATTTTAAAGTTTGAGAGACCTGCAAATCATGTTGGCTGGAGGTTGAAGATGACCTACGTGTCATCTTCCAACCAATGATGGCACGCCACTTGTTATTTTTGAAAATTTGATTTATATTTGATTTTGTACATTATTCACTAATGACCATGATATGCACAACGCGCCAGATCCCTTGGATTTGATTACTAACGCGTTTTGACTCTCATCCAATGGTCCACATATTTTAGTTTTATTTTATTTTTCTGATTTGTATATTTTAATTGTTTTAAATTTAAAAAAATCATAGAAAATTCATTTTTAGTCCAAAAAATCTGAAAAAATTATGAATTTTTTTTATTATTCTCTTTTTGATTTTTATTTTTTCACAATTTAATTTTGTGTTTTGGTATTTTCTATGAATTTTACACTTATTTGATTGTTTTAAATGTTTAAAAATACTTTTATACATTTTTAAATTCTGGAAAAATTATGGAATGATCCAATGATATTGTGATAAAAATTGGTGACCTTATTTTATTTTATTTTTCTGACTTTACTTTTTTTTACTATTTTTTGTTTATCTTGCCAATTTATTTTAATTTTAAAAATAGTTTCTGACTTAAAAAAATTACCAAAAAATTTGTAAAATTACTTGCCCCTTTTTCTGATTTTTCTATGGTCTTACTTTTCATTTCTTGATTAATTTGAACATAGTTGATATTTTTCTCATTATTTTCTATTTTTTAAAACATTTAAAAAAAAAACCTTTATGTGTATATTAAATGTGATATTATTTTGTGATTATTTTCTGGCTGATCTTGGGTTAGATTTTGGGTCATGAACTTTATTAACATCATTGGATCCATGGTGTTGAGTTTAACTCCACAAAAATGGATGAATGATTTTAATAATAGTTTGATTAAAATTTAATTCAAATGTGGTTTGTATATTTTTTTCCCATCCCTCTTCATCTCATCCCTTTCTTATTGCACTAAATGTTGTTGGGGCATGATCTCTATATCATGTCTCAAAACAATGGTGCATAGATTTCTATTGACCGACCTCAAAATAGGTGCAACTTCTACATAAGTGCACTTACGATTGCTTAACATAGCGCTAAATTTTGTCCCGATTTGAATAAATGATCATTCATGGCCCAAACTTATGATTGCAAGCCCAAGTATGTTAATTTGATCTCTTTGATCCAATAACCTTGAGATTCATTGTGTGGAGGCTTTGGTTCTACCAATCCTCTAATGGATCTACAACACCTTTGGTCAACGCGGATCACTTAAACATTGTTGATCATTAAATGGTACTTATGAGAATTCCAAATGGATGATATACTTGACAAAAAGCAAATGCAACTTGTTGTGTGGAGGCTTTGGTTCTACCAATCCTCTAATGAGTTCCAAATGCAAGTTTCAAGATGGTCATCTAACTAACCACTAATTATTGACTTGTTTTATCTTATGCTTTTATTTTTTTTATGCTTTATGTACTATTTATTTTTAGCATTTATATTTCATGCCATTTTCATCTTTGCTCATTTGAGAATTTATTTTTCTTTCCATTTTTACTTTGCTCACTTGAGCTTTTCTTTTCCTTTCTTAAGATACTTAATAATCAACATAAACCCTAAAAAAATATTTAAGGGTACTTGGACTATTTGGTTACTATCCTTGGCATTATGGAGCATGGGACTTTTCTTGGACTTAGGATTAGAAACCTTGGCCTATCTTGGAGACTTTGTGACTTTATCTGATTATTTTGTCTGGAATTCTTGAGGTTTACCTCAAGACATTGGGTTGTTTGTTTATTTTGTGTGCAGATTATTGTGATTACATACTTTGTGTGTAATCTGGAATTCACCTGTATACAGCCGTTACTCTGCCCAATTTTTGTGAAGATTTAATACACTTGAAGTTTATTTCTCTCAAGAGGTCTAGTATCTTTGCTTGCTTGGATTCAATCCAAAGAATGGGAATTCTATCTTGACTCATAATGTCAAGTATTGGCTTCTTGTTAGTTAGATGATTCTTCTCCTTAGCTTTTACCTTATGCTTTAGGATAGTATCTTCTTCTCCTCCCATCTTCTTTAATTTCAAATATCTTCTTCCCCCTTTTGAAAACTCTTCTTGTTTTGAACTTAAACCATTTTCATAGTAAACTTGGACTTATGTCCATGCATTTTCAAAACATTTTCATAAATAAACTCCAATCAACTTAATAATATCTTGACATTTTTTGTGGGAAGACTAAAAGTCAATCAATCTCATTTCAAACCATTTTTCCACTTTGGCTTTTTATCTTTAAAACTTTTCTCAAAATATTGGACTCTTGTCAATCCTTGTAGTGATGCAACAACTATACTTCTACAATATGTAGTGAAGTGAGATATTTTCCACTTGGGTGTTGAGTGAGGCATTGTTGATTTTAAAATCCAAGCCATATCCTCCACTTTGAGATGATGCAAATTCTCCTTTCTCATGATTGTGGGTAGTAAGTATGTTTTCCACACGGACAATGACGATGATGTCTTATCTCTTAAAATCAACCAACACACTTGTGTTTTAAAATTTTTAAAGGTGAACTACGTGTACCCTGATCCCCTATTGCACGAAAGGTGGTACGTAGGCACTAAATGTTCGCAACCGCGGCGGGTGCAAAAATCATAAAAAATACTTCTCTTCTCACCTCCACCATCTATTTCCATACAACATATTTTATAGCCAAAATATACAGATTTTACAAAGAGGTTCCCGCGGAGTACCGTAGATGTTTAGGGTGCTAATACCTTCCCTTTGCATAACCAACCCCCTTACCTTGAATCTTTCCCCCTCTTTTTGGGTTATTCTCTCTTTTCCCATTCCTTTGGAAATAATAAAGCGCGGTGGCGATTTTTATTTTGATTTATATAAAGTCTAGTCAATCCAATGGCTTAGTCTTAAACATTTCTACCGCTACAGGTAGTATATTGCATGCTCTTTTCGACCAGACTCGTCATGATGGCCTAGTACACACCCCTTTGAATTCTCTAGCATTGTTAGGTACATGATTAGAGATCTTCCTTCAACTGGTGGCATCAGAATCAGAGGTTCTTGTAGGTACTCCTTGATTTTGTCAAAAGCTGTTTAGCAGTCTTCGTTCCATTTCACCATCTGATCCTTCTTCAGCAACTTGAAGATCGATTCACAAGTAGTAGTAAAGTGAGAAATGAACCGGGAAATATAATTCAGTCGTCCCAAGAAACCTCTGATTTCTTTCTCAGTACGGGGAGCGGGCGTTTCTTGAATAAATTTGACTTTGGCGGGATCAACTTTAATGCCTTTACTATAACACCCCAATTCTACCCGACAATTATAAATGTAAATAAGAGTTATAAAACATATGCAACTGAATCAGGATGCCACAAATTCAACTTAAAAACCATTGCATTCAACATGGATACATAACACTTTAAAACTTTGGATGAACCAACAGCAAAAAATATTAATCTTTTAAATCAACAACTTGAACAACTACGCAGTGGAATCATAATAACATCTTTATCCAACATTAAGAAACTTCTGAACAACAAGTACTTAACCACAATCATCTTAAAGTTCAACAACTGAAATAACAAATACTAAAGCAACAAGCGTTCATCTTCCCGAGTGTTACGTATCAGAGAAATGACATCGACTCGAACTACTGAAGGTCAACCGCCTTCACTCTAGATTACCTACACGTTACCAACATAAGGGTAACATTCAAACAAAAGGGGTGAGTTATTGAACATTATAAAAGAACGTATGATAAATATTACACTAGAATCAGCTCATGCAAAAATCACCACTTCACAACTTATAAGCCACAACAATCACAACATGCTATCAACAAAATACAACAATTAATTTATCAACACAACAGCTCAATCATACTACTTGGAATGCAACTCAATATTATGCGAATGCAAGTGGTATCATTGAAGCAGAACTCCCATCTTAAAAACGGAGCAAAACTCCCATCTTAATAATTGCCAATTAGTAGAGGCATCAACAAGGCATAAGCCTTCTTCATAGTTTTCCAATCCAGGCCATCAGAGTATGCAAATGTATGTGACTCAATGAATGCAATATCACATACTCACAACAATCGTCATCAATCGTAAGGAATAAGCCCACATCACCAATATTACCAGTAACTAGAGGTAATTCATCATCATTTACAACATCCATGCAACTTCGCATTGTCAACAAGAATTCACAACAGCAATCACAATATCACAACAACTCAACATAAATCAACATTGGCCATAAGCCTATCACATCAAACAACATTTCAGTCCTTAACATAATCAAACGACAACTTAACATGATTCACACAGCATGGTTAATGACCAAAAACACAGCATGTACGGGAAAAAGGGATAGGGAACTACGTGCCCCTCGACATGCACGACATCCTGGACAACATAACAACTAATATATACTCCTCAACACGCACTGAGAAAAACAGGGAAATGACTGACCTATGCTTCTCGACACGTCCTACAACCTAATTCTGCTCGGAAAGTCCAACGCATCCTTCCCCGACACGCCTCTCAGCCTAAAACGCCACTCGGTACCTACTACTTCAGTATCCTCCCCGATCACTAATTCGGCCAACAACACAGGTACGATACACGTATTAACGATCCCACCACTATAATTCATAACTTCCAGCCAACCGCTCGGAATAACATAGTAATGGGCAACTATATTCTTATCGACAGATTCATCAACATACAAGACAATCACATCAAACCTCCCTAAAACGACCCCTTCAACAATTATCAACTTTTCCTGCCAATCGCTCAGAATAACCTAACGTCCTAACGACCAGAAATCAACTATCCTAACCCATCCATCGATTAACCGGGTAGTCACACAGAAACAGCATACATCTACAACACACAATCGGGCAACTCCTTGTAACATCTCCATTAACCAGTCATACATTATTCTTCCCAATGACCACAACATAAATAAAACGGGCAACTTCGATAGCAATTCAGAAACATTAACGCACATCAATCATAAAACGACCAATTCCCATGTAATACACATCATAAGTCCCATTATAAGGTCAGAACCCCACCCTTACCTGGCTTGAAGGTCACTCAATCAAAAACTCTAGCTGACGGCTTTGCTTCGCTCTGCTCGACACCAGGCAGTTTGCTCCTCGTCCGTGCAGCTCCACCGGTCAGCGTGCATAAATCCTTATTCTCCAACTAAAACAAATCCTTGTGTTAGCTTCTCCTTATATATCAGTTCTTAATAGGCCTAACCTACACCCCCACTTTACTACTTGCAACCAATAGCTTAAGTCCAACATTATATATATATATATATATATATATATATATATATATATATATATATATATATATATATATATATATATATATATATATATATATATATATATATATATATATATATATATATATATATATATATATATATATATATATATATATATATATATATATATATATATATATATATATATATATATGTGTATATTCCCTTAATTCCAAAAATATAATTATTATTAATCAACTAATTAATTAATAATAATCCAACAACTTATACCAATAATTCTCAACATCTTGCAACTCCACAAATAATAATTTAATTAAATAATTAATTAAATTATGGGCGTTACAACTCTCCCCCACTTAGAATATTTTCGTCCTCGAAAATTTACCTTAATCAAACAACTCAGGATAGGAGTCTTGCATCTTTCTTTCCAACTCCCAAGTCATGATTTCTCTAGCATCTCCTAACCAAACTACTTTCACCAAAGCAATCTCCTTGCCTCTCAGAGTCATCGTTTCACGATCCGCGATTCGTACAGGCATCGTCTCAACAGTAAGGTTATCTTGTACTTGCACATCATCCATATGAATCACATGAGATGGATCAGGAATATACTTCCGGAGTTGTGACACATGAAACACATCATGCAAGTTCGAAAGATTAGGCGGTAAAGTCACTCTATAAGAAACATTCCCAACTCTCTCTAAAATCTGATATGGACCAATAAAACGAGAAGTGAGCTTCTTAGGCTTCAATGCTCGACCAACACCAGTCACAGGTGTAACTCTAAAAAACACATGGTCACCAGCTTGAAATTCCAAATCCTTCCTTCGCTTTTCATGATAACTCTTATGTCTACTTTGGGAAGCTTTCATCTTTTCCCGAATCATCTTCACCTTCTCAGTAGTCTCACGAACAAGTTCATGTCCAAGAACTACACTTTCTCCAGATTCATGCCAACATAAAGGAGTTCTATATCTTCGACCATACAACGCTTCAAAAGGTGCCATCCCAATACTAGAATGGTAACTGTTATTATAACTGAACTCTATCAACGGAAGGCAAGTATCCCACGAACCTCCCTGCTCAAGAACAAATGCCCTCAACAAATCCTCCAACGATTGAATAGTCCTTTATGTCTGACCATCCGTCTGAGGATGATACGCCGAACTCAACCTCAACTTAGAACCCACCCATCTAATCTACCAGTTTCACATCCAACTTTTGAGCTTCTATGATACTGTCTAGAAATTCATTATTATTCTTCAACATCCCCAACATAATACTCTGCGGTGTCACCTCGCAAACTAAGCTCATATCTCTGAACTGTTCAATTAATTCCAACTCTTTAACCATCACTGCTGACATATGTAAAGTATTTTGACTTAACGCATCAGCTACCATATTCGCTTTTCCTGGATGGTAATTCAAACCAAAATCATAATCCTTTAACAACTCCAACCATCTTCTTTGTCTCATATTCAATTCCTTCTGATCTAATAGATACTTTAAGCTCTTATGGTCACTAAACACTTCAAATCTAGAACCATAAAGATAATGCCTCTAAATCTTTAACATAAAAACGATTGCAACAAGCTCTAAATCATGCGTAGGATAGTTCTTCTCATGAGTTCTCAACTGCCTTGACGCATAAGCAACTACCTTATCATTCTGCATAAGCACACCTCCTAAATCCATCTTAGAAGCATCACAATATACCACAAAAGGTTCACCTGGATTAGGTAACATCAAAATCGGAGCCGGTGTCAATCTCCTCTTCAACTCTACAAAACTCTCTTCGCACTGAATATCCCACACAAAAGCTCTAACTTTACAAGTCAACTTAGTCAACGGAAGTGCCAACTTGGAAAAACCTTCGATAAACCTTCTATAGTAACAAGCTAATGCCAAAAAGCTTCTAAACTCAGTAGTTGACTTCGGAGTTTCCCATTGCAACACAGCATCAACCTTCGATGGATCTACAACAATGCCACTACCTGAGATCACATGACCAAGAAAACTAACCTCCTTTAACCAAAATTCACACTTAGACAGATTTATATACAACTTCTTCTCTTTCAAAACTTGCAATACTACTCTTAAGTGTTCTGTATGCTCTTCTTTTGACTTAGAGTAAATCAAAATGTCATCAATGAACACCACCACAAATTGATCCAAATAAGTATGAAAGATACGGTTCATGTATTCCATGAATATTCCCGGCGCGTTGGTAACACCGAAAGGCATCACCGAATACTCATAGTGTCCATAACGCGTTCTGAAATCCATCTTCTGGATATCCTCATCCTTCACTTTAATCTGATGGTATCCCGACCTCAAATAAATCTTACTAAACACACGAGCATCCACCAATTGATCCATAAAGTCATCTATTATTGGAAGCGGATACTTGTTCTTAATCGTCACTTTATTCAACTGTCTATAATCAATACAAAGCCTCATACTTCCATCTTTCTTCTTTACTAGCAACACTGGAGCTCCCCATGGCGATACACTTGGTCTTACAAACTTCTTTTAAAGTAAATATTCCAATTGCTTCTTTAACTCTGACAATTCAGATGCAGACATCCTGTATGGTGCCATAGACACAGGTCTGGTACCAGGTACAAGATCAATAGCAAATTCAACTTCTCTCTCTGGCGGTACATCAGGAATTTCATCAGGGAAAACTTCAGGAAATTCACACACCACCTGCAATTCCTCAATTATAGCTTGATTCTCGACAAATAGTGACGCCATCAACGAGAACACCGGAGCCTCTTCTTGTATCAACTTCCTCAACTGTCCAGCAGACAGCAGACCAGCTTCCTCTTCCTCAGGAGTAGAAAACCTCACGGGCTTGTTATAACAATTAATATGAACATAGTTATGCTCTAACCAGTTCATACCCAAAATCACATCCAATCCTCTTAAAGGCAAACAAACAAAATCAACAGCAAAGTCTCTGTCAAAGATCGACAAGGGACACTTTAAACACACAAAAGAAGTAGTCACTGACCCCTTGGCTGGAGTGTTGAAGACCATCTCTCCATTCAAAGAAGACAACATAAGACCCAATCTTTCAACATAATCAGCAATAATAGAGTAATGAGTAGCACCAGTATCAATAATATTAATTAAAGGAGTACTATTAATGAAACATGTACCTCTGATAAGTCTGTCCTCAGCAGCCGCTTGATCCTCAACCAAAGCAAACACTTTACCACTTGTCTGCGCCCTCTTTGGTTTCTGACACTGACTACCAATGTGCCCTTCTTCACCATAATTGAAACAAATCACCTCCTTATGCTTGCACTCAGATACAACATGTCCAGTCTTACCACAACAGAAACACCTATTTACCTCAGCAATACACACATTAATCTTATCCCCAGGTTTTCCACATTTGAAACAAACCACACCAGCAGGAGCATCTCCCCCACTAGTCTTCTGACCCTGAACAGCTTTCTGTTTACCTTTACCTACTGGGGTATCATAAGGCTTACAATAATTTTGTTGGTGCTTACCCCTCTTATCACTGATAATCTTGTAATGAGCATTATTATCCTCTTCATAAATCATGCAACTATCAATCAGATCGGCAAAGACACGGATCTTCTAGTATCCAACTGCCTTCTTGATCTCTGGATGCAACCCGTTCTCAAACTTGATGCACTTCGAAAACTCACCATTAGCCTCACTATAGTGCTGGTAAAACTTAGCCAACTCAGCAAACTTTGCAGCATACTCTACAACCAACATACTCCCTTGCTTCAGCTCAGGAAACTAGATTTCCTTCTTACCACTAACGTATTCAGGAAAATACTTCCTCAGAAATTCTCTACGGAACATAGCCTAAGTGACATTTTCACCTGCAACTTCCAACCTCTGACACGTCTCTAGCCACCAGTCATCAACCTCGACTGCTAGCATATGAGTACCATATCGAACCTTCTGCGCTGGAGTTCAGTCCATCACACAAAAGATTCTTTAATCTCTTTCAACCAATCCAACGCTCCATCAGGATCATACTTTCCCTTGAACGTAGGCGGATTCTCCCCCTGGAAAGTCGCCAAACTACGAGATCCAGCATTCCTGTCAGCATTCGGCTGATTCTCCATAGCATGCGCCATTTCTTCTAAATCAATAAGTGAAGCATCATTCCTTCCATCCATCTCAACTTATCTCTACAACATAAACAACGGTTAGAACTCAAATTAACAGTGCTCAATTGTTAAACAACCTACGACTCGACAACTTTGTTGGACGGACCAACTTTGCTCTAATACCAACTTTGTAACACCCCAATTCTACCCGAAAATTATAAATGTAAATCGGAGTTATAAAACATATGCAACTGAATCAGGATGCCACAAATTCAACTTAAAAACCATTGCATTCAACATGGATACATAACACTTTAAAACTTTGGATTAACCAACAGCAAAATAAATTAATCTTTTAAATCAACAACTTGAACAAATACGCAATAAAATCATAATAACATCTTTATCCAACATTAAGCAACTTCTGAATAACAAGTACTTAACCATAATCATCTTAAAGTTCAACAACTGAAATAACAAATACTAAAGCAACAAGCGTTTATCCCCCCTAGTGTTACATATCAGAGTAATGACACTGACTTGAACTACTGAAGGTCAACCGCCTTCACTCTGGATTACCTGCACAACAGCTCAATCATACTACTTGGAATGCAACTCAATACTATGCGAATGCAAGTGGTATCATTGAAGCATAACTCCCATCTTAAAATCGGAGCAAAACTCCCATCTTAATAATTGCCAATTAGTATAGGCATCAACAAGGCATAAGCCTTCTTCGCAGTTTTCCAATCCAGGCCATCACAGAGTATGCAAATGTATGTGACTCAATGAATGCACTATCACATACTCACAACAATAGTCATCCATCATAGGGAATAAGCCCACATCACAAATATTACCAGTAAGTAGAGGTAATTCATCATCATTTACAACATCCATGCAACTTCGCATTGTCAACAAGAATTCACAACAGCAATCACAACATAACAACAACTTAACATAAATCAACATTGGACATAAGCCTATCACATCAAACAACATTTCAATCCTTAACATAATCAAACAACTATTGAACATGATTCACACAACATGGTTAATGACCAAAAACACAGCATGTACGGGCAAAAGGGATAGGGAACTACGTGCCCCTCGACATGCACGACATCTAGGACAACATAGCAACTAATATATACTCCTCAACACGCACTGAGAAAAACAGGGCAAAGACCGACCTATGCTGCTCGACACGTCCTACAACCTAATTCTACTCGGAAAATACAACGCATCCTTCTCCGACACGCCTCGCAGCCTAAAACGTCGCTCGGTACCTACTACTTTAGTATCCTCCCCGATCACTAATTCAGCTAACAACACAGGTACGATACATGTCTTAATGATCACACCATTATAATTCATAACTTCTGGCCAACCGCTTGGAATAACACAGTAACAAGTAACTATATTCCTATCGACAGATTCATCAACATACAAGAGAGTCACACCGAACCTCCCTAAAACGACCACTTCAACAATTATCAGCTTTTCCTGCTAATTGCTCGGAATAACCTAACGTCCTAATGACCAGAAGTCAACTATCCTAACCTATCCATCGATTAACCGGGAAATCACACAGATACACCATAAATCTAAAAAACACAATTGGGCAACTCCCTGTAACATCTCCATTAACCATTCATACAATATTCTTCCCAACGTCCACAAAATGAATAAAACGGGAAACTTCGATAGCAATTCAGAAACATCAATGCACATCAATCATAAAATGACCAATTCTCACATAATACACATCATAAGTCCCATTATAAGGTCAGAACCCCACCCTTACCTGGATTGAAGGCCACTCAACTAAAAACTCTAACCGACGGCTTTGCTTCGCTTTGCTCGACACCGGGCAGTTTGCTCCTCGTCCGCGCAGCTCCACCGGTCAGCATACAGAAATCCTTATTCTCCACCTAAAACAAATCCTTATGTTAGCTTCTCCTTATATATCAGTTCTTAATGGGCCTAACCTACACCCCCACTTTACTACTTGCAACCAATAGCTTAAGTCCAACATTATATATATATATATATATATATATATATATATATATATATATATATATATATATATATATATATATATATATATATATATATATATATATATATATATATATATATATATATATATATATATATATATATATATATATATATATATATATATATATATATATATATATATATATATATATATATATATATATATATATATATATATATATATTCCCTTAATTCCAAAAATTTAATTATTATTAATCAACAAATTAATTAATAATAATCCAACAACTTATACCAATAACTATCAACATTTTGCAACTCCACAAATAATCCAAAAATAGTAATTTAATTAAATGATTAATTAAATTATGGGCGTTACATTTACCATTGACAACGAAACCTATGAGTTTACCGGACCTCACCCCAAAGGTGCACTTTTTCGGATTCAACCTCAGCTTGTACTTCTTTAGCCTCTCAAATAACTTATATAGATGGTCAAGATGTTCCTCTTCAGTCTGAGATCCAGCTATCATATCGGCGACGTAGACATCTATCTCATGATGAATCATGTCATGGAATAAAGCTACCATATCACGCTGATATGTTGCGTCGATGTTTTTCAACCCAAAAGGCATAACCTTGTAGCACAAAGTGCCCCACTGTGTGATGAAAGTAGTTTTATCCATATCTTTCGGCGCCATATTGATCTGATTATACCCTGAGAAACTGTCCATGAAGGGGAATACCTTGTGCTGAGCGGTATTGTCGACCAAAACATCAATATGTGGAAGTGGGAAGTCATCTTTGGGGTTTTCCCTGTTCAGATTCATGTAATCTACACACATACGCACTTTTCCGTCTTTCTTTGGTACCGTGACCACGTTTGCAACCCATTGAGGATAGGATGTCACTACTAAGAAACCTGCGTTGAATTGCTTCATAACCTCAGCCTTGATCTTCTCTGACATCTCAGGACGCATGCGATGAACCTTCTGTTTTATCAGAGAACAACCCTCTTTCGTCAGTAAATGGTGAACCACAATATCAGTATCGAGCCCTGGCATGTCTTCGTATGACCAAGTTGTTGTACCCCAAAATTTACCCTCTTCATTTCGACCCTTTTGGCTTATATTTCATCATTACATGCATGAATATCATTGGTTATATAGTTATGGGATCAAGGTATCTCTAGCAAGCCTCGTCAGATTACAGGTGACATTTATTTCGTCAATCAATGTTCTCAGAGTATTTTCCTTGTTGAAGGTCGGTTCGCCGTTTCACAATGATTTGAAGTTCAAAGATTCACAAGTCTAACCCAGCGCGTCATATTCAGGTGTTTTTTCACCAAGATATCCCTGGTGACTTATTCTCAAATTCAGGTATGGCTCGAGAGCCAATTCTTTAAAGAAGGTCTCTTAATGTGTGAGTTTTCTCGAAGAAATATGGTGAAAAAGTGTGCTGAATGTGCAATTTTTACGCATTAAAAAATTCATAACTTGAAGCCTGTGGCTCGTTTTGAACCCGTTCCGGTGGCCAAAATTCCATCTTGACGTCATTTATGTTTTCATCTCTCACAGCTAGTGTTTACCATGAAAATTGGTAAACAACCGTTGATCTTCCAAAAAAGGTTATTTTGGTTACTTGCAGGATCGATCAGTTTGATCCTAGGACATATGCTAAGTGTTTTTAGGGTTTGATAAGAAGTCTTAACATTGTTAATGAACAAGTTCAACTGGACACTAAGAGTAAAGGCTTGGATAGGTTCAAATGCACAGGATGAAGGTAAAAACGCAAATAAAGTATTGGATAAAGTAAATTTGCAGTAATTTAAAAGGCTGTAATGGTAAAGTTTGCAGAAAAATGTTAAATGGCAAGGATTGTAAAGAAATGTAAAGAATTTGATTGCAATAAAGTATGGTGATTCAAACGTGCATTCTCAATATTATTTCTCTCACAGCGGGTACTTGAATAAAATTGAGTGACTTGTACAATGAGTTGAACACACGAAATTCTACACAAAATTCCTATATTTATACTAGTAATAAGTAACTGCCGAACAATTGTTTCGTTCCAGGATCAGGACAAATGTCTTCTGCATGATCTTCGACCCCTATCTTCACACCATGTTTCTTTTCCCAAGTTCCAAATGAATTGCCTTTACCTCTTTTCTTCATATTCAAATCCACTTGTTGTTGATACAAGAGCTTTTCGGTCAAAACTGTCTTTAACTTATAAAATTCTCTAAGTGTTTTTCCCTTCTTAGCAAGGATGGCTTCGACACAACTCCTTTCACAAGCTCTTCTGTCGAAGTGTCTTCAGCTTAGATTTCTTCAATCTATTTTTAGCAAATAAGGCCAATATATGTCAGTGTCAAATTTAGGAGATAACAAATTGCCCCCCCCCCCCCCCCCCCCCAAGAATGTCAATTTCGACACAAGAAGAAATATTCATTCTTTGATGTCTATATTCGACACCTATCCATTTCTTGGTCACATAAGTTCACAATGAACTTTTCGTCTTCTACCAACCATTGCTGACATCAGAGCCATCATTACGCTTTTTCCAATACGTCACTATCAGTCAGCCGTTATACGCTGCCATGATGACCATTGTCCCTATAATCTAGGAAAGCATGGCAAGCATTCCCATCACTTGTCTGTACAACCGCTTCAAAGATCACCACGTGTCCCACTCACTCTGCAACATTAAATGACTTTGAGGAAAACACTCTTCCCTGGCTTCTATAAATAGCCAAGAACATCTCCCTTTGGAATTTTTCCAAACGTCATATTCTTTGTCTCTTTGCATTCAAAAAGAAACCTCAAGAACTTCATCTCTTTCACAATCTTTCTACCAACAAAGCCATGGCCTTTATTTCAAATGCTCCAAACAACCCAAAGACAACATACGCTTCTGATTCACAAAAACAACTAGATGTTTTCCAAACCAACTCCGTTCCCGCTTCGTATGGGGAATGAAGGTTCGTTCCTGAACCTATGACCAAAGAATAACATGATGCATACAACTTATATGTACTCATTCATGTAATGTATTCTGGACAAATGTATGCTATGTCCGGTCCATTGTCTGTGTGTTTTGAAAACCCTAAACAAAACAACAACTTTTTCCCAACTCACCCTAGACTCAAACCCATAGGTTGCGCAAAGAAACCTAGAAATAAACTTGAAGATGCAACGCTTGCCAACCAATAATATTCCCAGACGAAGGAGGATATAAACCTTCAGTTCATGAACAATGGGAATAGAATCTTCAGGTCTTTCCCTAGCTTGACCTCAGAATACTCAGAGTGGCTGGTTAAGATGGAAGCAGCTCAATCCTAAATCTTGGAAGATATGAGAATTTATGACCTAGTCATGCTGTCAAAGACTGGGTTAGCTTATTGTCCTCTTATGTTGGTGTCCTCTTTGTATTTTAGGGACATCGCACACTACACCTTCCATTTACCTTGTGGAATGGTGACACCCACTCTCTTTGATATTTCAGCCATCACTAACCTTTGACCAACCGGTGATTACTTCGACCCTGATGATATGTCTGAAGACACCATTGGGTTTTCAGCCATGAAACCTACCTATACCACCTCCATCAAACACTTCCATGATAAATCAACTGATGTTGTCTCTGAAGTGGAACATATAGCTTTCTTAGCTTTATGGTTATCCCGTTTTGTTTTCTGAACTAAGTCACTCCAAGTGACAAAGAAGATGCATACTCTGGCCACTCAACTTCACCATGGCTACAACCTCCATTTGGATGAATTAATTCTGGCCAATCTTTATGAGTTCATCAGTAATGGTGTGACTCAACTCAAAGTTATAGGCAATAGAGCAAGCCTGCTTCTTTCTGGCCCTTTCTGGCTTCTCCAACTCTGGCTTAATGCCACTTTCGAATCATTTCTTCCTCAGAAGAACATAATTAATGAGAAGGCTCTAGAAATTCTCAACAGGAGGGTCGAAGGTACCAGATTGGCTCTATTGACTCCAACGGATGAAGGCCAACAATTCCAAAAGGCTTTTACCAACTTCATGATGATGTTTGTGAAGCGAAAAGAGTTTGTTTCGACCATGGCTCCTTTTGCTAATCAAAAGGTTGGTCCAACATGGTTTACTCGACCATATCCCTCAACTGAAGATCATGTCAAGGAATATGTGGTTGTTTAGGAGTCCTTTCTATGCCTAAGGATTATCCACTGAGATTCAAAAGTTCCAAGAATATACTTAGCTTGATCTCTTACCAACCGAACCTTGTTTCTCTCTAGTTTGGCTTTATTCAATCGCTCCTAAATCCCATCTATGCTCGAGAAAAGTCTTTGCTATAATATAATGCAGACTATTCTAAAGAGGCTACCACCAAGCAAATTGGTAGATATGTTGGTCGAACTGTTTTAACCTTGTTTGATTTCAAACCCAACTTTTTATGTTCACTCCTCTTTGAAGACTGGTGGAGGCAATACTACAACGAAGAGTTCTTTGACACCAAATATTTTTCCAACCATCTTCAAGATGCTTTTCTGTTAGTTTCTGACAAGATTAAGAAAATTACTTTTTCTTCTCAAAGCAAATGCCTTATTTTGTTTTAATTCAATCTTTCGATATCTGGCTCACATTTTCTTATTTTTTAGTTGTTAAGAGAACCATTTCCAAGCCAATTATCAAGAAGGTCATTGAAACTTCAAAGGGAGGAGACCCGTCTATGAAACCCCCACCACAGGTAAATACTTTTCACCATCAATTTCTTTTTAAAATATCAACACTAATGCTGACGCTTTCAACTCCTTTCCTTTAGGGTACTAAGAAATCCACACCAAAAAAGAGAAAAGTCCAAGAAACTGAACTTTCTAGTGATAACGAAGAAACACCTCATATCCTTCCCAAGAAACAAGTTAAAAAATCCAGCTCCCATCCCTGAATCTCGCCCAAAAGGTAAAATTAAGATTACGGCCAAAAGGTCTAGACCTGCTCCCATCATCATCCAAGAACCAGCTGAACAGGAAATAACTGCTGGGATGAATGATCCAAGTGAGAGCGAAAATTCGAGTCCTGGTATTGAAGTTTCTCCCAAGGTAATAATTTCGACCATCGAAGACCATTATTTGAATCATTTTTCAATAATTCTAACAACAATCTCTTCAAGGTGTCGATCTCCTTGTTGTTTCTCCTGAAATAGCTAGCATAGTCTTAGACCTGACTTCGATCATAGATCAAGCTTCAGCTGACTACACTCGCCGAAGGACTCTCAACCGCGAAATTGAAGAGGCAAATGGCCATGTTTCTACTGCTTGGGTTGCTGCTGATGAATCAACTTCGAGGTTAAATGAGCTATCGAAAGAACAAGAAGCCAAGCAAAAAGAGTTCGAGGAGATTGACTAGAGTACTGATAGCATGAAAGCTCAAATCAAAGAACTGGAGACCAAGATTGCTGCGAATGACAAACGCAGAGAAGAGCTTCTTTCCAACAATGACTCTGAGAGGAGGAGCTTAACAGTGGACTGAAGTATGATGAACAACCCCAAGCCTTGGATGCAAAGATTTAAGCTCTCCATCAGTCAAGGGCTTTGTGTGAAAGGCGTTTGGAACTTCAGAAGACCAAATACCTCCAAATTAAGGCTACTCTTCCATTTTTATTAAACTTCTCTTTTTACAACCATGCTTATGTAACTAATATCCCAACCCTCGTAATGGGTATATGTAATGATTTGGAGCCATTTTGGACAACTTAGTGAATTCTCCATTTTGGCTATATACTTCGACTGAGATCAATTGTTGATTATTTTAACTTCTTGAAGTGCAAGTTTATATTTTTTCAAATATTTACCATTTACTCTTAAGAGTCTTTTATCTTCACTTAATTCTTTGATCTCATAGGCACCACCAAAAAATACTTGGATAATCTTAAAAGGTCCTTCCAATTTAGGAGACCATTTTCCCATGCTCTTATACTTTCGATCCATTGGGAGAATTACCTTCCACACCAAATATTCAGGCAAGAATGTCTTGGGTTTTACTCTCTTATTATAAGATTTTTCCACTCTTTTCTTCTGTATCCTTAAGTGGTCGAAAGCTCTCAGTCTTTCTTCGTCCAAATTAACCAGTTCATCTAACATCATATTCCAATAAGATTCAGAAGGAATATCTTGATGTCTCTGAATTCTTGTTGACTGCAGACAGATTTCTACTAGCAACACTGTGTCATGACCATAGGTTAATTGAAATGGTGTCATATTGGTAGCTTCTTTAGGAGAAGTTCGACATACCTACAAGATTTGGTCCAACGTCTTATGCCAATTCTTTGGCTTTTTCCCTACATTCTTTTTTATTAAGCCAATCACTACCTTATTTGCCGCTTCGACTTGGCCATTGGCTTGCGCATAATAAGATGTAGATGTTAACAGCTTGAATCCCATTTTTGTAGCAAATTGTTGCATTTTTCAACCAGTAAATACTGATCCTTGATCAATTGTTATTGTCTCAGGGATTCCAAACCTATATATAATTTTCTTTTGAATAAATTCAATGACATCTTCTTGGTCTACATTGACTAAAGAATTGCTTCGATCCATTTAGTGAAGTAATCAATGCCCACCAATATATTTTTTTGGCTTATAGATGATGTTGGTTGAATCTCTCCAATAAGATCTAAAGCCCATCCCCTAAAAGGACAAGGCTTCATAATTGAGTGAAGTTCGCTTGCAGGTACATGTTGGATACATGTATGTACTTGACATTCTTGGTAGCCTTTTGCAAACTCAATATAATCTTTTAACATAGTAGGCCAATATAATCCTTTTTGAAACAACAACCATTTCATTTTATGGCCTACTTGATATGATGCACATGCTCCAGCATGTGTAGTCGAAAGGGTTATATATGCCTTTGTTTCACTTAGGCATTTCAGTAGTACTCCTTCAGGCGTCTTCTTGAATAACTCATTTCCCATTAGAATATAACTCAATGCCCTATACTTTGTCTTTCATTCTGTCGAAGCTGTTGGACTTTGCAAATAATCTACTATAGGCTTTCTCCAATCTTGCTCTGTTAGACTGTCTATGAACGAAATCTTGAAGTTTTCTTGGTCAGCGTACCCCAGCTTTGTTGTTTCCAAATTTGTTGGAGACAGCTTGGTTGATACTAACTTCGATCGCTTGTTGCAATTTTTATTTTGAAATTTTGTACCCATATGTGATTTGTGCTAAGTCATTATCCATTTGATTTTATAATATTGGTATATGTCGAATATTGATCACTTTGAATTTTTTCAACAAGCGATTGGCTATAACAAAATACATGATCAGATTTTCTCTTATACATTTGTGTTCTTTTGTAACTTGCCTTATGACTAACTCTGAGTCTCCCATTATTTCGACTCGAGTTGCCCTCAATTCCACCGTATCACAGAACTGGCGACTCTGTCGGGGATATAAGTGGGGTATACCTTAGGATCTAGGTCATTTTTTAAATTGCTTTCTTGTTTGTTTTGTATGCTTTATTCTTCAAGGGTTTTGTTTGGGTATTATTAAAGGTCCTACACCCGGATCTGGGGACACTATTTAGGTAAACAACAATAGATCATGGAGACTGTACGACATAGACCGATATGGTTTAAGCGATGGATGTGTTGGTGTGACACTTTTATTGGTACCGGTATACTTCGTGGGGAAATGAGGAGAATACAGGGCCGCCGCGTGGTGTCATGAAGAACTAACAGACCTTAGAACCTTAGTTGAACAAACTTGGCCTTTAGAAAGTAGTGAGATAGCCGACCTCGGTATAGAGCTGAGGATTGATTGATACTCGATGCTACACTCATTGAGATCAGACTTTCGGGATATTTCAGCCGCAAGAAAAGATTTCTTGAGCTGAAACAATGCCCGATAAAGGATGGTCAGTGATATTGAGAATCTTTAGAACCCGGTTACTTTTCTAAGACATGTTGAAACAAACTAAACTTCAAGAGGGTAATTACCTTTAACCTCATGCAAGCCTTTGAACCTAAGGTCTATTGTGTGTTTTTATTATATGTGATTTATCCTGTTTGAACATGACATCATGTATCATAACATAGCATCCATTCTTATTACACTGACCATTTCAAGGACCAAGGGAATTTATCTTTGTTCTGTTTTGCAGATCATGGTTTTCGCTCGTAGAAACACTATCCGAATCAGCTTTGTGAAAATACCTTCCCAACTCAAGGAATTAGTATCAAAGGTCCCTGAAACTTCTGCGTTCACTAAGATACATGGTCGACTTCTCAACCTGGTTACTTTAAACTTTGACGAAAAGTTGATGAGTGTACTCTTTCAGTTCTTTGATCCCAAGCACCACTGCTTCACCTTTCCAGACTATCAGTTGGTGCCTACCATGGAAGAATTCTCTCAGCTATTGGATATACCCATTCTTGAACAGTTGCCTTTCACAGGTTTGAAAGAAGTTCCTAAGCCAGAAGTAATTGCCTCAGCTTTGCATCTGAAACGGGCCGACGTGGTATCCAATTGGGAAACAAGAAGTGGAGTCAAGGGTTTTCTAGCCAAGTTCCTAATAGACAAGGCCCATCTATTTTGGGATGATATGGATTTTTAGGATTTTGAGGAGGTCTTGGCCCTTCTAATCTATGGGTTAGTACTATTCCCTAATCCAGACTTATTCATAGACGTGAATGCTATCAAGATCTTCCTCTCTCGCAACCCTGTCCCTACCTTGCTCGGAGATGTTTTGCACACTCTCCATACTCGTACCATGAAGAGAAGAGGGGTTCTTATGTGCTGCATGCCATTGCTATCGAGGTGGTTTATTTCTCACCTCCCTAAGTCTGTACTGAAGAATGAAGAGGGTATGGGTTGGTCACAAAGGATAATGTCACTCGCTCACATGGATATTCTCTGGTGTTCCCGAGCTATGGAAAACACTGCTATTATTGACCGCTGCGGGGAGTACCCTAATGTCCCGTTACTTGGCATCAGAGGGGGTCTAACCTACAATCCTTGTTTAGCTCTGCGACAATTTGGTTACGCTCAAAGAGATGGTCCCCATGAGTTACTTATCGAGGGTATTATATTAAACTATGAGGATGATGTTCAAGAGTATCGTCGGAGGTTCATACGAGCTTGGGGCATGGTAAACAGATCTGACGCCAAGGCTTTGGGGCCAAAGGCTTCCATTCCTATGGAACCTTACCTCCAATGGGTACGAGCTGGTGCCCAGAAACTTATGATTCCCTATATGGCCGTTTTACCAGTGATTGTGGAACCCACTACTGAAGGGGGTATTCCTTACATAGTTCTCTATCCTGATATACCCACTGATCTTGGAGAATTATAGAGGTCTTGGATTCAGTTGAATAAAGAGCAGGATACTTACAGGGATTAGTTCTATGCCCAGGAGAGGAAGGTTTTAGAGCTCACAAAGCAGCTCCATGAGGAAAGAGGACTCAATGTCTATCTCGGCACGAAGAGGAAGCATCCATGGGAATTTTGATTTTTTGTAGTTTTAGATTTGTTTTTAATTTAACACCTAAAAGGCATTTGAACTTTGAATTCAACTAATAAAATCTTTGTTTCATTTTGGTTCGCAAATTTAAATTTCCCAAAGTCTTTGAAATCATTGCATGTACAGGTACCATTACAGGTTTCTCATCTTCTTCGTTGTTTATTTCAGCAGAAATGTCTTCCGAACAAAGCATTAAGGACCTTCAGGCACAAAACTCCCAGTTCCAGCAAATGTTCATAAATCTGGCAAAAGGGCAGGAGGATATGAAAGCCCTCATCCTGAAAGAGAAAAAGAAAAAGAAATAGGTTTCGGTATTCTGAATATGGGCAGAAGATTTAGAGGGCCATTGAAGCAACAAGTCAATCTGACCTATTCATCTAAGGAAGGGGAGAATCAAGAAGAAGAGACAAGGGAGAAGGATCCCAATCCTGATGTTTCTGACAATGATACCGACTACAATGATGAGAAGTATCCTCCCACTGAGGATAGATGCAAGCAGTTGGAAGATCACTTGAGTGCTATGGAAGTCCAGAGGATACCTGTGCTGGATTTCGTAGAATTGGGATTGGTATCGGGAGTGGTCATCCCACAGAAGTTCAAAGCTCTAATTTTTGCAAAGTATGATGGGGTGTCCTGCCCAAAACTCCATCTCCACTCTTATGTCAGAAAGATCCAGCCCCACACAGATGATAGAAATTTGTGGGTTCATTTCATTCAAGATAGTCTGTCAGGGACTCAGCTTGAATGGTTCTACCAACTGGAGAAAGCCAATGTCCGAAATTGGGAAGATCTGGCTACTGCTTTCTATAAGCAGTATCAATACAATGCTGGCCTTGCTACTACTTGTACTCAACTCCAGAGTATGTCCATGGGGGCGAGTGAAGGCTTTAAGGACTATGCACAGAAGTGGAGAGACTTGGATGGAAGAGTCCAACCCCCGTTGTCTGATAGGGAGTTGGTTGATATGTTTCTGGGGACGCTATCTGGTCCATTCTTCAATCATTTGATCGACAGCTCGTCAGCTGGTTTCACCGAGCTGATTCTGACTGGAGAGAGAGTAGAATTTGGGATTCAGAGTGGCAAGATACAGAAGGATGCCTCTTCGAGTTCAGTAAAGAAGCCTTTTGCTGGTAAGAAGGAAGCAAGTGCCATCTATAGCCCGAGGGGCCAAAACAGAGCTGAAAATCGTCAGGCAGTAAGTGCCGTAATGATACCTAGGCCTACAGCCGCTCCACAATGCAACAATCAACCAAGGGTGGAAATGCCACAACGGCAGTTTACTCGAATCAACATGACATTGTCTGAAGTTCTACCTCATCTACTGAGATCCAACTTGTCAACCTTGAAAGAGGCTCCCAAGAATATGAATACTACATCTCCCCGATTTAATCCAAATGCTCGGTATGCCTATCATTCTGAGAGTCTCGACCACGTTACCAATGACTGTTCGGCTCTAAGAAATAAGGTACAAGATCTGATCGAAGCCAAGGAAATTGAGTTCGATGCTCCGGAAAAGCCCAATGTCATAACTGCTCCCATGCCTAAGCACAATCACGGAATTAATGTTGTTGATACCGACTTGTTTGTGACCTTGGTGGATGAAGTTTCTACTCCTCTCATGACTGTGAAGAAGAATTTGTGTTTGGTCGGTTTATTTTCGGGTTGTGGTGAAGGTTGCCACATGTGTTCATTTCTACCTTCTGGTTGCCATTTGCTGAAGTCATGTGATCAACGCCTGATGGACAACAAAGAAATTTTGTTCGAGAAAACTTTGGTTCCCATTGTTCCATCTGAAGATATTGCCATTATAACCATTTCCGCCAATCCTTCCAAGGTCTCCTCGAGAAGACCTGTTAGGATTATATCTGCTCCAAGAATCGCTCCGCTAATAATCACTGTTCCTGGTCCTGTCCCGTATGTCTCGGACAAAGCTGTCCCCTAGCATTATGGTGTCGATGTGTACTATCATGGCATCAAACAAGATTTGAAAAATGAAGAGGCTGATCCTGATATTGGTAACATTGTCGGGACTAGCAAGGTTACTCGAAATGGAAGGGTCTTCTCTCCCGAGATTTCCCCTAAGACTGTCAACAGGCCTATTGTCATTCCATCTGTTGTTCATGTTGGTACGTCAACTACGGCTCCTGTTCTTACTCCAATTATTACCCCTGTCAGCGAATCGTCTGGAACCCGCGGCAAAGAAGTTATAGGTGAGCCTGCCCGGACAGAGGCACCTAGAAAAATTGTCGTAGAAGCCTCTAAGCAAGAGATAGAGGAAATACTGAAAATAATCAAAAAGAGCGACTACAATGTGGTCGAGCAGCTGGGGCAAATCTCCTCAAAGATATCCATGTTATCCCTGTTGTTGTGCTCTGAGGCCCATGCGAAGGCTTTGATTGCATTCCTCAAAACTGTGCATGTGCCGCAAGAGACTTCAGTTGATCAATTTAAAGATTGCATGGTCAGCCTGACTGCTGACAATGAGCTGGGTTTTTTAGATGCAGACTTGACACCGAAGGGAAGGAAGCATAATGATGCTCTGCATGTCTCGATTGAATGCAGGGGCACCTCTATGGCTCATGTGTTGGTAGATGCTGGGTCTTCGCTGAATGTTCTGCCTAAGAAGGCGTTGGACCAGCTGGATTGCGAGGGTTTGACTTTAAAGCCTAGTAACATTATGGTAAGGGCTTTTGATGGGTCGAAAAGAATGGTGCACAGGGAGGTGGGCATCCCTGTCAAAGTGGGTTCTCAGACCTTTGGGTCCACCTTCTATGTGATGGACATCAGGCCGTCGTATTCTTGTTTGTTGGATCTTCCTTGGATCCACGAGGCTGGGGCAGTTACTTCCACACTACACCAAATGCTGAAGTATTCGGTAAAAGGGAAGATTGTCACTGTGCGGGGTGAAGAGGAGTATATGGTGAGCCACCTCAATTCCTTCCGCTACATAGAGATAGACGGGGAATTCATAGAAACTCCTTGTCATAACTTCGAAGAGGTCCTTCAGATCTTGGCATCGACTGAAACTACTACCAGTAACAAACCTCCTCAGAAGATGGCTTCTCTCAAGGACGCCATGGCCGTAATTGAAGAAGGTGGGTGTACCAATTGGGTTCAGCTCCCTGATTTCACTCACAAAACTGACAAATTTGGTTTGGGATATACTACAGGGGCTCATAGGGTTGTTCGATGCGCTCGGGATGGAGGACCTCCCCTACACATCAGTAATCGGGGAATTAACGCCATTGAAGACAGCGAGGAGGACTCAGACATTGACAGCTGGATCTACCCAACTACCAACGGTGGACCGAGTAACTGGACGGCTAGGGACTTTATACCAGTTTCTTTTATTCCGCAGTAATTCTTACTTGTTTTGAGATTTGTAATAAATAATTTAAAACTTTACGGCCTTGTGCTTTGCCCGAGGCACATTGGATTTGCTTGTGAGGGCTATTATTTGTCATTTCATATATCATTAATAAAGCTTTGGATGTTTCTTGCATACAAATTTTACGCTCTCTGTTTTTTCTTTTCTGTTTTCACTTTATCAAAACAACTATTCTCTTACACACACTCACGTATCATACTGCAGATCCATACCCACTCTGGATCCCATTGATAACAGCTCTGCTATTGCCAGTTATGACTTCAAAAATCTGATCAACCAAGCCGAAGCTGAAGGTGAGGATGATTGTGAGGTGCCTGGAGAACTTGCTAGACTATTACAGCAGGAAGAAAAGGCCATACAACCTCATGAAGAGCCGGTTGAGACAGTGAACTTGGGTACGGAGATAGACAGAAAATAAGTCAAGATCGACGCAAATTTGGAAGTCAAGATCAAATAGTGGTTGATACAAATGTTGCACGACTATGTTGAGATCTTTGCATGGTCATATGAAGACATGCCAGGTTTAGACACTGATATTGTGGTTCATCGCCTGCCGACCAAAGAAGACTGTCCTCCGATTAAACAGAAGGTCTATCGTATGCGTCCCGAAATGTCATAGAAGATCAAGGCAGCGGTCATGAAACAGTTCGACGCAAGATTCTTAGCTGTCACTTCTTATCCACAGTGGGTTGCTAACATCGTTCTGGTACCTAAGAAGGACGGTAAGGTAAAAATGTGTGTGGATTACAGAGATCTAAACAGGGAAAGCCCCAAGGATGACTTCCCACTTCCTCACATTAACATTATGGCTGACAACACTATGCAACACAAAATCTTCTCCTTCATGGATGGTTTCTCTGGCTACAACCAGATCAAGATGGCTCTTGAAGACATGGAGAAGACAACCTTCGTCATGCAGTGGGGCACCTTCTGCTACAAGGTGATGCCTTTTGGGTTTAAGAATGCTGAGGCAACTTATCAGCGCCCCATGGTCGCTTTAATCCATGATATGATTCACCACGAGATCGAAGTCTATGTTAATGACATGATAGCCAGGTCTCAAGCTGAGGAAGAGCACCTTGATCATCTACAAAAGTTGTTCGATAGGTTAAAGATATATAAGCTGAGGTTGAATCCGAATAAGGGCACCTTCGGGGTAAGGTCTTGTAAACTTATGGGTTTCATTGCCAGCGACAAAGGCATCAAAGTAGATCCTGCAAAGGTAAAGACTATACAAGAAATGCCAGTTCCTCGTACAAAGAAGGAAGTTAGAGGTTTCTTGGGATGCCTGAATTATATCGCCAGGTTCATTTCACATCTGACTGCTACTTGTGAGCCAATCTTCAAGCTTCTGAAGAAAGATCAAGTGGTAAAGTGGAATGATGAATGCCAGACCGCTTTCGAAATAATTAAGTAATACCTTAAAGAACCACCAATTCTGATGCCCCCAGTTGAAGGAAGACCTTTGATTTTGCACCTAATAGTGCTAGATAATTCAATGGGGTGTGTGCTGGGGCAACATGACGAGTCTGGTCGAAAAGAGAACACAATATACTACCTTAGCAAAAAGTTTACCGACTGTAAGACAAGATACTCACTGCTCGAGAAAACTTGTTGTGCTTTGGCATGGGCTGCTCGCCGACTAAGACAGTATATGCTGACTCACACTACCTTGCTGATATCTAAGATGGATCCGATCAAATACATCTTCGAGAAACCCACTCTCTCCCGAAGAATAGCAAGATGGCAGATGATCTTAACTGAGTACGACATACAATATACAACCCAAAAAGCAATAAAGGGGAGTGTATTGGCTGATCATTTGGCTCATCAGGCCGTGGATGACTACCAGTCCATGAATTTTGAGTTCCCGAATGAGAATATTATGATGGTGACTGACTACGAAGAACCTGGACCGAATGAAGAACCCGAGGAGGGATCCCGATGGACTATGGTTTTTGACGGAGCTTCAAACGCACTGGGTAATGGTATCGGCGCTGTAATCATATCTCCTAAGGGCTGTCATACTCCTTTCACTTCCTGATTGTGTTTCAACTGGACCAACAACATGGCAGAGTATGAAGCATGTATCATGGGTCTTAGAGATGCTATTGACCTAAGGATCAAGTTCTTGAGTGTATTCGGGGATTCCGCTTTGGTGATAAGTCAGATCAAAGGCGAGTGGTATAAGAAGCACCCGAACCTTATTCCTTACAAAGAGTATGTACTGACACTGCTGCCGCATTTTGAAGAGATCACCGTTGAACATTTCCCACGAGAAGAGAATCAGTTAGCGGACGCGCTAGCTACTATGTCGTCAATGTTCGAGGTCAGGTAGGACAATGAAGCTCCCCAAATCACTATCGAGAGGTTGGATGAACCGGCATACTACTGTGAGATCGATACTAAGGAGGTAGCCGACAAACCTTGGTTTCATGAATTCAAGAGGTATCTCGAGAGTCAAGAGTATCCCAAAGGGGCGTCTATCAACGATAAGAAGTTTATGAGAATGTTCGCTACAAAGTTCTTCCTCAGTAATGGAATCCTCTATAAATGCAACCGTGACTCCACACTACTACGGTGTGTAGACAAGAGTGAAGCAGAGAGGATCATGATAGATCTATATGAAGACACCTTCGGAACCCATTCTAGTGGACATACCATGGCTAAGAAGATCCTACGGGAAGGATACTACGGGTCCACTATGGAAGCCGATTGTCATCAGCACTCTCGAACTTTTCATAAGTGTCAAATCTATGCTGATAAGGTGCATGTGCCTCTGGTCCCCTTAAACGTCTTGACAGCTCTGTGGCCCTTTGTAATGTGGGGCATCGACATGATCGGAGAAATCAGGTCCACCGCTTCTAATTGACATCGCTTAATCCTAGTAGCCATTGATTACTTCACGAAGTGGGTTAAGGCAACCTCTTTTGCTACAGTAACCAAGAACGTCGTGGCGTGATTTATCTGACATAATCTGATCTGTCGATATGGTATGCCAGAGAGAATTATTACTGACAATGGTATGAATCTCAACAACAAAATGATCACCGAGCTCTGTAAACAGTTCAAGATACAACATCATAATTCTGCTCCCTACCGGCCAAAGATGAATGGCGTTGTTGAAGCGGATAACAAGAACATCAAGAAGATTGTACAGAAGATGATTGTGACATACAAAGACTGGCATGAGATGTTACCATTTGCTCTTCATGGGTACCATACCTCATCATGGACGTCGATAGGGGAAACACCATACTCTCTGGTATATGGCATGGAGGTAGTCCTACCCATCGACGTCCAGATACCTTCTCTCAGTATTATGAAGGATGCAAGTTTGAACTAAGACGACTGGATCCGAACTCGACTTGATCAGTTAAATCTAATCGATGAAAAGAGACTTACTGCTATCTGCCATGGTCAGACGTATCAAAAGTGAATGATCAAGTCTTTTAACAAAAAAGTCAGGCATTAATAATATCAAGTTGGGGATCTAGTGATCAAACGCATCATACTACCGCAAGGTGATCCCAGGGGCAAATGGAGCCCCACGTATGAAGGACCATTTGTGGTTAAGAACATTTTCTCAGGTGGAGTTATGATTCTAACCACTATGGATGATGATGACCTTCCTCACCCTGTTAATGCAGACATAGTGAAAAGATACTACGCCTAATCAAGAGACCCGCTAGGTTGACTGGCCTAGGCAAAAATAAGGGCTTCCCGGGAATCAAAATGGTTCGGGCAAAAATAAGGGATAAAAATATAAAAAATCTGTACACCCGGAAAGTCGAAAACCCGAAAGGGAGGCTTGGGCAAAAAAGGGTATCCCGGTAGACTGAAAACCCAAAAGGGCAGTCCAAGCAAAAGTTAGGGATATAAAGCGTATCAGTATGTCTCGTTGGATCATCTTGCGACCAGATTTACATATCGGCTATCAACCTTAGACGGCACCAATCAATCTGATCAACTTTCAGCCAAGAAGCAATGTGATGAGACGCTTGAAGATATTAAGGCAATAACAGAGTTGGAACCCAATGGGGTTGTTTCACATAGCTGTTTTTTTTTCTTTCCTTTACACAAATTATATAGTTTTAATTTTTCGGCGGCATTCTCTTACTTGAGCGTCAGCCTCTTTGTACAAAAATGCCTATTACTGGCCAACTTCAAAAATCAATACAAAATCCTTTTTACAAGAAACTTCGAGTTTGTTTTTCTTTTTCTGTTTTGTTTTGCAAGAACGTCCAATGACTTATTTTTGATATATGCATTTGAAAATGATTGCTGCTCATAAATATTTACATAAGAAACAAAAAACAATTACTCGTAATTCCAGAAACAAGGTCAAAAACAAGAAGTGCCAAACCCGATGGTTACTCTGCCCAGTAGGTGCCGGGATAGAGCCAACTTTGGAACATAATCATTGGTACATACACTCCCCACTGAGTAAAAGTATTCAAAAGCATTGATGTCAGATTTCCTGAAACAGGACGTAACCTCCCCAGCCAGGGTCATTCTGAAACCTGACAGCTTTATCCTCCAGCCGAATTTCATAATCGCGGGCGAGTCAGTAAATTTCATCCCCCAAGCAGAGTTTATTTCTCTAGATACAGAGGCTCAATCCCCGACAGAGTTCATCACTTCAGATACAAAAATTCACTTCCTAAGTTTGTTCCCCGTAGTGTTTACTCTCAATCAGAATCTCTTCATGACAAAATGTTTATAAATCTCCAGCAACAATCAGGGATTTATTTTCCCAGTCGCGGGCATACCCCGATAGCATTTCGTGAACATACATCATGACATGCGCATACATATCATATACAACATAATCTCATTTATTTTGAGAACATCATCTCGCCCTGCATTTCATGCATCACATATAATTAACCCTGATATCATTTCAGGAAAAGACGATTAGCTTCAACCAATCCAACAGTTATATAGGTCACGTCTACAGACGACTAAGGGAAACTCAGCTCCCTAAACCGAATGGGTCAACTAACCTACACTATTGCTTTAAAGTAATCCTACGACCCAGGTTCCTTCTTATAGCCCTACTATCCAGACTTTCATTTCAAAGTAACCCTACTATCCAGGTTCCTTCTCATAGCCCTACTATCCAGGCTTTCATTTCGAAGTAACCCTACTATCCAGGTTCCTTCTCATATCCCTACTATCCAGGCTTTCATTTCTAAGTAACCCTACTATCCAGGTTCCTTCTCATAGCCATACTATTCAGGTTTTCATTTCGAAGTAACCCTACTATCCAGGTTCCTTCTCATAGCCCTACTATCTAGGCTTTCATTTCGAAGTAACCCTACTATCCATGTTCCTTCTCATAGCCCTACTATCCAGGCTTTCATTTCGAAGTAACTCTACTATCCAGGTTCCTTCTCATAGCCTTACTATCCAGGCTTTCATTTCGAAGTAACCCTACTATCCAGGATTTCATTTCGAAGTAACCCAACTATCCAGGTTTCTTCTCGTAGCCCTACTATCCAGGCTTTTATTTCGAAGTAACCCTACTATCCAGGTTCCTTCTCATAGCCCTACTATCTAGGTTCCTTCTCATAGCCCTACTATCCAGACCTTCATTTCGAAGTAACCCTACTATTCAGGTTCCTTCTTCTAGCCCTACTATCCAGGCTTTTATTTCGAAGTAACCCTACTATCCAGGTTCCTTCTGATCGCCCTACTATCCAGGCTTGCATTTCGAAGTAACCCTATTATCCAGGTTCCTTTTCATAGCCCTACTATCCAGGCTTTCATTTCGAAGTAACCCTACTATCCAGGTTCCTTCTCACAACCCTACTATCCAGGCTTTCATTTCGAACTAACCCTACTATCCAGTTTCCTTCTCATAGCCCTACTATCCAGGATTTCTTTTCGAAGTAACCCTACTATCCAGGTTCCTTCTCATAGCCCTACTATCTGGGCTTTCATTTCGAAGTAACCCTACTATCCAGGTTCCTTCTCATAGCCCTACTATCCAGGCATTCATTTCGAAGTAACCCTACTATCCAGGTTCCTTCTCAAAGCCCTACTATCCAGGCTTTCATTTCGAAGTAACCCTACTATCCAGGTTCCTTCTCATAGCCCTACTATCCAGGCTTTCATTTCGAAGTAACCCTACTATCCAGGTTCCTTCTCATAAACCTACTATCCAGGCTTTCATTTCGAAGCAACCATACTATCCAGGGTCCTTCTCTCTTATCTCCAGACAACAGTTCACAACACTGTAAGACTTGGACCTGATCAAACACGATCGATTTCACATTTTCCCAGTAAGTCGCTGTGTAACCTGGATCCAGACCAGATACACTGCTCACTTCCACCTCCTCGATCATTCCCCAGTAGAGTAATGGATAACCAAAGCTCCTAGACTCTATCAACATTCTCCGACAAAGTCCTCCTCAATGGCAGGTACATGGATGCTCGCAAAGGAATCTCTTACGCGATCGATATCTTATCTGGATGGAATCTCTAAGCCCATCTCTGACGATTCTCCGTCAACTTCCAAATGGAATCTGTAAGCCCATTCCCGATACCACCGATTGACACTCACTTCATATGAGTGCAAATTTCTGGGCACTCTAGTGTTCAATCATCTTCCATCTTCAGATCACGAAAGGCAGACAAGCCAATCTACATCCTCAGGTTTAAGAAGATTGAACAGGGGAAGCTGTTGTACCCCAAAAGACTATCATCTTCCACCTTCGAATTCTTGGGAGCTTCTTTCAAGGTTGCCAAGTTGGATCTCAGCAGATGAGGTGGAACTTCAGCCAATGTCATGTTGATTCAAGTAAACTTCCGTTGTGGCCTTTCCACCCTTGGTTGATTGTTGCATTGTGGAGCGGCTGTAGGCCTAGGTATCATTACGACACTTACTGTCTGACGATGTTCAGCTCTGTTTTCGCACCTCGGGCTATAGATGGCACTTGCTTCCTTCTTACGAGTAAAAGGCTTCTTTACTGAACTCGAAGAAGCATCCTTCTGTATCTTGTCGCTCCAAATCCCAGCTTCTACTCTCCAGTCAGAATCAGCTCGATGAAACCAGCTGACAAGCTGCCGATCAAATGATTGAATAATGGACCAGATAGCATCCCCAGAAACATATCAACCAACTCCCTATCAGACAACGAGGGTTAGACTCTTCCATCTAAGTCTCTCCACTTTTTTGCATAGTCCTTAAAGCCTTCACTCGCCCCCATGGACATACTCTGGAGTTGAGTACGAGTAGGAGCAAGGTCGGCGTTGTATATATACTGCTTATAGAAAGCAGTAGCCAGATCTTCCCATTTTCGGACATTGGCTTTCTCCAGTTGGTAGAACTATTCAAGCTGAGTCCCTGACAGACTATCTTGAAAGAAATGAACCCACAAATTTCTATCAGCGGTGTGGGGCTGGATCTTTCTGACATAAGAGCGGAGATGGAGTTTTGGGCAGGACACCCTATCATACTTTGCAAAAATTAGAGCTTTGAACTTATGCGAGATGACCACTCCCGATACCAATCCCAATTCTTCGAAATCCAGCCCTGGTATCCTCTGGACTTCCATAGCCCTCAAGCAATCTTCCAACTGCTTGTATTTATCCTCAGTGGGAGGATACTGCTCATCATTGTAGTCGGTATCATTGTCAGAAACTTCAGGACTGGGATCCTTCTCCCTTGTCTCTTCTTCTTGATTCTCCCCTTCCTTGGATGAAGAGGTCAGATCGACTTGTTGCTTCAATGGCCCTCTAAACCTTCTGCCCATATTCATAATACTGCAGACTTCTTCTTTTTCTTTTTCTCTTTCAGGATGAGGGCTTTCAGATCCTCCTGCCCTTTTGCCATATTTATGAACATTTGTTGGAACTGGGCGTTTTGTGCCTGAAGGTCCTTGATGCTTTGTTCGGAAGACATTTCTGCTGAAATAAACAACGAAGAAGATGAGAAACTTGTAATGGTACATGTACATGAAATGTTATGAATGGTATGCGCATGCAATGATTTCAAAGACTTTGGGAAATTTAAATTTGCGAACCAAAATGAAACAAAGATTTTATTAGTTGAATTCAAAGTTCAAATGCCTTTTAGGCGTTACAATTAAAAATAAATCTAAAACTACAAAAAATCAAAATTCCCATGGATGCTTCCTCTTCGTGCCGAGATAGACATTGAGTCCTCTTTCCTCATGGAGCTGCTTTGTGAGCTCTAAAACCTCCCTCTCCTGGGCATAGAAATGATCCCTGTAAGTATCCTGCTCTTTATTCAACTGAATCCAAGACCTCTATAATTCTCCAAGATCAGTGGGCATATCAGGATAGAGAACGTGTAAGGAATACCCCCTTCAGTAGTGGGTTCCACAATCACTGCTAAAACGGCCATATAGGGAATCATAAGTTTCTGGGTGCGAGCTCGTACCCGTTGGAGTTAAGGTTCCATAGGAATGGAAGCCTTTGGCCCCAATGCCTTGGCGCCAAATCTGTTTACCATTCCCCAAGCTCGTATGAACCTCCGGTGATACTCTTGAACATCATCCTCATAGTTGAATACAATATCCTCGATAAGTAACTCATGGGGACCATCTCTTCGAGCGTAACCAAATTGTCCCAGAGCTAAACAAGGATTGTAGGTTATACCCCCTCTGATGCCAAGTAACGGGACATTAGGGTACTCCCCGCAGCGGTCAATAATAGTAGTGTTTTCCATAGCTTGGGAACACCAGAGAATATCCATGTGAGCGAGTGACATTATCCTTTGTGACCAACCCACACCTTCTTCATTCTTCAGTATGGACTTAGGGAGGTGAGAAATAAACCACCTCGACAGGAATGGCATGTAGCACATAAGAACCCCTCTTATCTTCATGGTACGAGTATGGAGAGTGTGCAAAATATCTCCGAGCAAGGTAGGCATAGGGTTGCGAGAGAGGAAGATCTTGATAGCATTCACATCTATGAATAATTCTAGATTAGGGAATAGTACTAACCCATATATTAGAAGGACCAGGACCTCCTCAAAAGCCTTAAAATCCATATCATCCCAAAATAGCTGGGCCTTGTCTATCAAGAACTTGGCTAGAAAACCTTTGACTCCGCTTCTTGTTTCCCAATTAGATACCACGTCAGCCCGTTTCAGATGCCAAGCTGAGGAAATGACTTTTGGCTTAGGAACTTCTTCCAGCCCTGTGAAAGGCAACTGTTCAAGAATGGGTATATCCAACAGCTGAGAGAATTCTTCCATGGTAGGAACCAACTGATAGTTTGGAAAGGTGAAGTAGTGGTGCTTGGGATCAAAGAACTGAAAGAGTACACTCATCAACTTTTCATCAAAGTTTGAAGTAACCAGATTGAGAAGTTGACCATGTCTCTTAGTGAATGCAGAAGTTTCAGGGACCTTTGATACTAATTCCTTGAGTTGGGAAGGTATTTTCACAAAGCTGATTCGGATAGTGTTTCTACGAGCGAAGCCATGATCTTCAAAACAGAACAAAGATAAATTCCCTTGGTCCTTGAAATGGTCAGTGTAATAAGAATGGATGCTATGTTATGATGCATGATGTCATGTTCAAACAGGATAAATCACATATAAGAAAAACACACAATAGACCTTAGGTTCAAAGGCTTGCATGAGGTTAAAGGTAAGTACCCTCTTGAAGTTTAGTTGGTTTCAACCTGCCTTAGAAAAGTAACTGGGTTCTAAAGATTCTCAATATCACTGACCATCCTTTATCAGGCATTGTTTCAGCTCAAGCAATCTTTTCTTGCGGCCGAAATATCCCGAAAGTCTGATCTCATTGAGTGTAGCATCGAGTATCAACCAATCCTCATCTCTATACCGAGGCCGGCTATCTCACTACTTTCTAATGGCCAAGTTTGTTCAACTAAGGTTCTAAGGTCCGTTAGTGCTTCACGACACCACGCGGCGGCCCCGTATTCTCCTCGTTTCCCCATGAAGGATACCGGTACCAACAAAAGTGTCACACCAACACAGCCATCGCTTAAACCATATCGGTCTATGCTGTACAGTCTCCACGATCTATTGTTGTTTACCTAAATAGTGTCCCCAGATCCGGGTGTAGGATCTTTAATAATACCCAAACAAAACCCTTGAAGAATAAAGCATACAAAACAAACAAGAAAGCAATTTAAAAAATGACCTAGATCCTAAAGTATACCCCACTTATATCCCCAACAGAGTCGCCAGTTATGTGATACGGTGGCAGAACCGACTGTTAATACTGGTTTGCGTTTTGCGTTTTTTGTTCCCAAAATGTCGCAGTAAGCAAGAGTCGCCACCGACTTTTATTTCATCCAACTAAGGAAAAGGAAAAAGAACAGAAAAAAAGTTTTTCGAGAATATTTCTGAGTATGGGGGGTAGATTATAGAAAGAAAAGGTGTTATCACCCTTTCTATCTATGGTTTTCCACGGGCTCTTAGGTACTTGCTCATTTTAAAATTTCTTGTGTGTGTGCTTGTTTTGAAAAAAAGTTTACTTCGTGATAACCCTTGTATCAGTCCTCAAGGGTGTGACGAAGTTGTTTTGAAAATTGTTTTGAAAAAGTGTTTGTGTGGAAAGTTTTGTTTGATTGATTGAGCAAGTACTTAAGAGTTTTCTACCTACTCGAAAAAAGTCCATTCATTTTCCTTTTGACAGCGCTATCCCATTATTAAGGAATAGGTAGCACCGTCATTGGAATTTTAAGGGACGTTTGAAGGGACAGATACGGTCGCAAAAGATTTGTTAGGAGGTGTTAGTAATCATCCTAAAGCCTTAAAGATCTTTTCCCGAGGCAACATCTGAATGGGTCATTTGAGATTTTTTGGGGCTAGAGGACGACCACTAACAAACCCTATACTTCATGACCGTTTAACCGAAGGCAACCGAAATGGAGTAAACCCTAGGAGTGAGCATGTGCGAGTGTAATTTTTTCAGTTAATTTGTCTTTGCACATTTAGGGTTTTCTACCGTTTTAATTTTCAAGTATTCTTTCCATACAATCCTATTAGCATACATCTAGGCAGTTTATAATTACGGAAATTAAAATGTGGAAAGTTTAAAGTTCTAGCTATTACATGGCTTTCGCAGATACATAATTACTTTTGAATGAAAATAAAATGAGGAATTAAAACCTAATTAAATTTATTACATAGTCGGAGCAGTTACAATAATAATAAAAAGTAATTAAAAACGCGCGGCGAATTAAATGTGAGTACGATTATAAAACCTAAGAAATCTAATTGAGAAAAATATTTAAGTTATTTTTGAAGAAAAATTAATTAGGTTATGTACAAAATTAAACCCTAATTCTAATTATTGTTAATCATGAAAAATAAGATTTAATTGCCTTAATTTAATTTAATTAATTAATTCAAAGAAATAAAATATTTTATGAAAAAATGATTTTTTGATGTTTTTGTGATTTTTTATTAAAAATAAATAATTTTGATGTTATTTTAAAAAGAAAAATAATTAGGAAATAATTAAAAAGAAATAAAATAAAAAAAGATAGAATGGGCCTGTTTGTTGAATGAAAGGGGGTGTATTTAGGCCCACAAAGTTGAAGCCCAATCAGCGCTTGGTCCAGTGGTGCTCCCTCCTGATGGTGTACCATAGTCTTTGGCAGGTGGGCGTTGGATTGGATTGATGATGAATCCCATGGCTGGATGTTGATGGCGCATGGTAGACGTTTGAGAGGATGATGCACCTGATCTGTAAAGGAGAAATAAAATGAAGAAAACGTTGGGACCTGGGATTGAACCCAGGTCCTCACACTCACCACCAACGCGCTTTTCCATCTGGGTTGTGTGACTCAATTGTTAATATAACAACAATAATGAATAATATATAAAACATGTTGATTAGCTGGAAAACACGTGTGAAATTCAAATGGTCTAATGAGGTGGTGACAAGTCACCGTCTCCTTCGTTGAGACTGTCGTCTTAGGGGTAAGACTTATACCCACAGACACTTTGCCATAGCTGAAAACCTGTAAACTTCAACAATCAAGAAAACACATGATAAATAAATTCTAATTACATGGTTCCATTCGTCTTAAGCCCACAAACATCATGGTGCCCTTTTTATTGGCCAATTTAACCTGCATCTGAAAGCCCTAAAATGAACTCAAAACCCTAATAATGGAAAATGTGTATGTAAGCATCAAAACTTCAATTAAACCATTCAGTCATGTTGCAAACACATCAATAATCACAAATATATCATTCAAATGTGTTAATGATGCAAGAATTATTGTAATCGATTTTGGAAAAGAAAGCAAACCGTGTGAGGTCTAGGGGTTGATTCTGGGCGTGAGGAGGCGTGCAATTGATCCTGTTAGCTCCAGGAGATGTCCAAGAATCGTTTATGAGCTTTGGAATGGCTTGAATTGGTCTCTATGTGGAAATCCGATTCACCAACTTTTGCCAAAAATTTGAGTTTCTCTGTGTGCTTTCCACGACTTCTAACCCTTGTTTTCGTGCCTGCTCTTACTCAATATATATCCTTGAATGAATTAGGGTTATAAAAACAACTTGTATCTTTGAAAACATGGAAGATTTAATCTCATTCCTTCCTTGTATGATTTGTTTCCAAATTAGGCCTAATCATTCCATTCTTGTGCCAATCCACCTTGATTCGATTTGATTATGATATGTCAACATAATTAGCTTGTGATCCTGTCCAAAAACCAGATCAAAACAAATCTTTGCTATTATTTATCATTTATTTGATTTAATTTGAATTTTTAATAATAAAAAATCAAAATAAAATAAATAATGAAGCAAATAACATGTGGGTAAGTAATTGTGTCGTGGACCATGTTATGAGTGAGGTGCAAGCATAAAAAGTTAGGCCCATTTGGCACAAAAAGCATTTTTGAGCACATTTGACTTTTGGCAATTTTGCAAAAATGGTCAACTTTGACAGGGCATATCTCTTCCAATTTTCACCCTAGAGAGGTTTTCTTGGAATTTTTAGAAAGCTTAGGATGTCCCCTAAAAAACTCTTTTAATCTCATCTCAATTGGGTCTTACATGTTCATGTAAGAAGATTTGACCCAAAAAGTGTTTTTGTTGACTTTTCAAAAGGACCTATAATGTGGAAATTAATATCTTTTGATGAGTGCATATTTTGAACTTGTGGGATGAATATGAATTGTATGTAATTGCATGCTCTTCAAAATGAGCCTTGGATGGGAAATATTTGATAAAGTATGAAGAAGTTATGCTTGGTCCAAGTTTGGTTGACTTTTCCTGAGAAACCCTAATTTAGCAACTTTTGGATTTTGATGAATCAGGGGCATTCCTTGAGAAATCATGATCAAAACTTGATAAAATGATGGATATAACTTCAAAATATTTATGTTGACCAAAAATCTTGAAGTTTGACTGTATGTGGGCCACAATTGACTTTTGACCTAATACAGTCGATTCTCAAGCATCTGAGTAGTTGACTGAGGAAACTTCTTGTGCAAGGCTTGAAATTTGACATGGAGGGTCTTGAGAACATATTAGGACCATGGAGAGCATATGAGGTCTTTGGAGTTCACCCATCTTGATGAAAATGGAAACCCTAGTTTGAGGTACATTGCCTTAGGAGAGAGTTTAACTGGTCAACTCTTAGGCATCCTTGAGCAAGTTGAGGATCTCAATGGGCATGTGTTGAGTAAAATGAGAGGGAAAATTTTGGGGTACAACAGCTTCCCCTGTTCAATCTTCTTAAACCTGAGGATGTAGATTGGCTTGTCTGCCTTTCGTGATCTGAAGGTGGAAGATGATTGAACACTAGAGTGCCTAAAAATTTGCACTCGTATGAAGTGAGTGTCAATCGGTGGTATCGGGAACGGGCTTACAGATGCCATTTGGAAGTTGACAGAGAATTGTCAGAGATGGGCTTAGAGATTCCATCCAGATAAGATATCGGTCGCGTAAGAGATTCCTTTGCGAGCATCCATGTACCTGCCGTTGAATAAGACTTTGCCAGAGAATGTTGATATAGTCTAGGAGCTTTGGTTGTCCATTAATCTACTGGGGAATGATCTAGGAGGTGGAAGTGAGCGGTGTATCTGGTCTGGATCTAGGTTACACAGCGACTTACTGAGGAAATGTGAAATCGATCGTGTTTGATCAGGTCCAGGTCTTACACTGTTGTGAACTGTTGTCTAGAGATAAGAGAGAAGGAACCTGGATAGTAGGGTTGCTTCGAAATGAAAGCCTGGATAGTAGGGTTATGAGAAGGAACCTGGATAGTAAGGTTACTTCGAAATGAAAGCCTGGATAGTAGGGCTATGAGAAGGAACCTGGATAGTTGGGTTACTTCGAAATGAAAGCCTGGATAGTAGGGCTATGAGAAGGAACCTAAATAGTAGGGTTACTTCGAAATGAAAGCCTGGATAGTAGGGCTATGAGAAGGAACCTGGATAGTAGGGTTACTTCGAAATGAAAGACTGGATAGTAGGGCTATGAGAAGGAACCTGGATAGTAGGGTTACTTCGAAAAGAAAGCCTGGATAGTAGGGCTATGAGAAGGAACCTAGATAGTAGGGTTACTTTGAAATGAAAGCCTGGATAGTAGGGTTGTGAGAAGGAACCTGGATAGTAGGGTTACTTCAAAATGAAAGCCTGAATAGTAGGGCTATGAAAAGGAACCTGGATAATAGGGTTACTTCGAAATGAAAGCCTGGATAGTAGGGCTATGAGAAGGAACCTGGATAGTAGGGTTACTTCAAAATGAAAGCCTGGATAGTAGGGCTATGAGAAAGAACCTGGATAGTAGGGTTACTTCGAAATGAAGGCCTAGATAGTAGGGCTATGAGAAGGAACCTGGATAGTAGGGCTATGCGAAGGAACCTGGATAGTAGGGTTACTTCAAAATAAAATCCTGGATAATAGGGCTATGAGAAAGAACCTGGATAGTAGGGTTACTTCGAAATGAAAGCCTGGATAGTAGGTCTACGAGAAGGAACCTGGATAGTAGGGTTACTTCGAAATAAAAACCTGGATAGTAGGTGTGATACAGTGGCAGGACCGACTATTTAATACTGGTTTGCGTTTTGCATTTTATTGTTTGCAAAATGTCGCGGTAAGCAAGAGTCGCCACCGACTTTTATTTTATCCAATCAAGAAAAGGAAAAAGAACATAAAAACCTTTTTCGAGATGTTTCTGAGTACGGGGGGTAGATTATAGAAAGGAGGGTGTTAGCACCCTTTCTATCCATGGTTTTCCATGGGCTCTTAGGTACTTACTCATTTTGAAAACTGCTTGTGTGTGCTTTGTTTTGAAATTTTTTTGTTTTACTTCGTTTTAACCCTTGTTTCTATCCGCAAGAGTGTTACGAAGTTGTTTTTGAAAACATTGTTTGGAAAGTGTTTGTGTGAAAAAAGTTTGTTGTTTTGAGCAAGTACCTAACAGTTATCTACCTACTCGAAAAAAGGCGTTCTTTTCCTCCTATCCTTTAGACCGTGTTATCCTACTATTAGTGAGTAGGTAACCCTAGTCGTTGGATGTTTCAGGGAATATCAAAAGGGACGTAACGGTCATTAAAGGCAACATGTAAGGATACCTTAGCATTTCTAAGGGACTGTCATCATATATTTGTAGGCAACATCGAGGGACAAGATCATTTCTCGTAGGCAACTCGAGGTACGTTGAGGGACCATGATCTTTATAATGACTTTAACCGAGGGTCTTTGCTAAGGGTGTCCATACGTTCGAGGGACATGACCATTATTTTCCGAGGCAACCAAGTGGGGAGTACCCTAGGGGTGCAAGTGTGCAACAATGTTTCTTTTCAGATATATTATCTTTGAATTAGGTTATGCTATGTTCAATTAGTTTACCGGTCTTTCCATAAATCCTATTAGTCTAAGCATTGCATAAAATATAGTAGCAGAAGGTAAAGGCGGAAGTGTAAACCTAGGCTATTACAGAGCTTTGGGGCAGTTACATAATAATGAAGAGTGAAGAAAAGAAATCTTAAAACTATTACATCCCGAAAGCAATTACATAATCAGAAAAAAATGCGAGAAAAGATAAATCTACGCTATTACATTGATAATGTGACCTATACAATTTTCCTAGAAATTAAAATGTAAAAGAATAAATAAATAAAAATTAAGGAAAAATTAAAACCTAAAATTCTAAGTTAATGTTTTTGGTGTTTTTTTTGTAGAAAATAATTTTAAGTTAATTAAAAAACCTAATTCTAACTAATTTCAATAAAAAAAAGTTAATTAACTTAATTTATTAATAAATAAATAAAAAGCCAAAAATTCAGTTACTAACTAAAACAAAAATCTAATCATAATTTGTTAAAAAAAAGGTTAATTAAAGGGTTAATTACAAATAAAACCTAAAACCTAATTGTTTTCCTAATTTGCAGAAAAAAGTTAATTAATTAAATTAAAGAGTTAATAAAAAAAAGAGTTAATAATAATAATATAAAAAAAATTTAAAACCTAAATTAATTAGGGTTTATAAAAAAGGTTAAGTTTGTCAATTAATAGAATTTTTTATTTAAATAAAATTAGAGTTTATATGAATTTAGGATTTTTAAGGAAGATATTAAAGAGAAAGAAATGAGGCACACAGGGTTAAAAATAAGCAAAATTATACCTATTGCCAGGGATGGGTGTTGAACCAAAAATTAATTTAAAACCTAAAATTAGATTAAAAAACCTTAAAATTAATTATTCGAGTTTATTATGAAAAATCAAAGGTTTGTGAAAAATGTTAAGTTTTATGAAAAAAAAAGTTTTAAACAGAAAGAATGAAAATAGGTAAAAGGATAAATATAGGAAGAAAATCAAAACCAATAGGGGTGGTTGTTGAACCCACGCCCTTAACCTTCTCAGGATGTCTGCCTCGCCATGCATTGGTTGTTCTGTTTTGCCCTGAGTGTTTTGTAATAATCCTGTATGGGATCCTGTCTAAATCTGTAGTGTTGAATCTCATGAACACATTAAATAAATTACTATATCATGAAATATAAATAAAGTAAATATATGAAATTTTGTAATATTAAAACCGATATGGCATGTATGAATGATTATACCCTTTTGATAATGGAGATCAAACCATCCTTACCCTTACTGGAGAAGTAGTGAGATGTGGATTTGTAACAAGGATGACTTGTTTGTAGTGAGATGGGGGTTTGTAATAAGGATTTCAAGGTTTTAGGGTTCTTGAAAGAATTTGATATTTTGACAGGAATATGGCAAAGGTTTTTTTTCTCCCCTTGTTTGTGTGAAAATAATGAGATTATATAATGAAAATTAGAGAAAAAATGGGCTTTGAATGTGCAATTGGGCCTCCAATAACTACAAGTAATAGTGCGGATTTTTATTCACTTGAGTCCATCATGTTCCAGGCTAAATCGCAGGGGCTTAAGTGAAATTTTTGAAGTTGAGATGTGAAAACAAAATGTAGCCGACATCGAGAACAAACTCCTGTCCAAAAATGGGCTTAATTGGATAAATGGTGAATTAGTTATGAATTATTGAAGTTTTGGCTCAGACAAACTTATTTTGGGCTCCAGTGTCAACTCTGACACGTTCTTCAATAAAAAACCCGTATTGATCGGAGCATAACGCGGTCTCGACTTTGGAAGAAAAGTTGTATATCTCTGAGTCAATGACCTTGTGTAAAAAGATGGGCCCGATCCGATAAAAATTGACCGAGTTATGAATTTTTTAGTGCGTAAAAACTACACTTTTAGCACATTTTTTCACCACATTTCTTCGAGAAAACTCACACATTTGGAGACCTTCTTTAAAGAATTGACTCTTGAGTCGAACCTGAATTTGAGAATACATTATCTGAGATATCTTGGCGAAAGAACACCTGAATATGACGCGTCGGATTGGACTTGTGAATCTTTGAACCCCGAATCGTTGCGAAACGGCGAATCGATCTTCAGCACTAAAAATACTCTTAGAACATCGATTGACAAAATAAACGTAGCTTGTAACCTGAAGAAGTTTGCTAAATATACCTTGATTCCATAACCATAAAACCAATGATATGCATGTATGTAATAATGAAATGTAAGCCAAAAAGGTCAAAATAACGAGGGTAAATTTTGGGGTACAACAGCTGCCCCTGTTCAATCTTCTTAAACCTGAAGATGTAGATTGGCTAGTTTGCCTTTCATGATCTGAAGGTGGAAGATGATTGAACACTAGAGTGCCCAGAAATTTGCACTCGTCTATAATGATGCTTGACTATGTAGGTAGTATCGAGAATGGGCTTATAGATTCCATTTGGAGGAGATGACGGAAGGTCACCGGAGATGGGCTTAAAGATGCCATCCGGAAGATATGACGGAGAATCGTCGGAGATGGGCTTAAAGATGCCATCTAGAGGATGTTGATTTCCCGAAATAGTCTTTTAATGAGAATTTATGTTCCTGTCATTGAGGAGGAATCTGATGAGGAATGTTGGTATCTGTCTTGGGAGAAATAGAATTTTAGGAGCTTCAGTTGTCCGTTACTCTACTGGGGAAATAACTCATGTTTGAGGAAGCGGTCATGAATTGCATATTTGGTTGGGGTACAAGCTGCATCGCGGCTTACTCGGTAAATGCGAAACTAATCGTGTTTGATCAGGTCCAGGTCTTACAGTGTTGTGGACTGCTGTCTGGAGATAAGAGAAAAGAAACCTGGATGGTAAGGTTATGAAAAGGAACCTGGGTGGTAGGGCTTATGGGAAGGAACCTGGGTAAGGTTGCTTTGTGAGGAGTTTGGGTAAAACTGCATCTAAGCCGAGAAGGAACCTGGGTAAGGTTGCTTTGTGAGGAGTTTAGGTAAAACTGCATCTGAACCGAGAAGGAACCTGGGTAAGGTTGCTTTGTGAGGAGTTTGGGTAAAACTGCATCTGAACTGAGAAAGAACCTGGGTAAGGTTGCTTTGTAAGGAGTTTGGGTAAAACTACATCTGAACCGAGAAGGAACCTGGGTAAGGTTGCTTTATGAGGAGTTTGGGTAAAACTGCATCTGAACTGAGAAGGAACCTGGGTAAGGTTGCTTCAAGATAAGTCTGAGTGAAACTTCAGAAGGAACCTGGGTAAGGTTGCTCGTGATGAGTCTGTTTAGGGCTTTAGGAGGAACCTGGGTTGGGTTACTTCCGGATAAGTCCATGTAAAACTTTGGCAGGAACCTGGGTAAGGTTACTTTGGGCTAAGTCTGTGTAAAACTTTAAGAGGAACCTGGGTAAGGTTACTTTGTGATAAGCTCGTGTAAAACTTCATAATGAACCGGGGTAAGGTTACTTTGAGATAACTTTGTGTAAAACTTCAGGAGGAACCTGGGTAAGGTTATTTTGTGACAAGTTCGTGTGAAACTTCAGAAGGAACTTGGGTAAGGTTACTTTGGGATGAGTTCGTGTAAAACTTCAGGAGGAACCTGGGTAAGTTTACTTTGTGATAAGTTCGTGTAAAACTTCAGGAGGAACTTGGTGAAGGTTACTTTGGGATGAGTTCGTGTAAAACTTCAGGAGGATCCTGGGTAAGGTTACTTTGTGATAAGTTCGTGTAAAACTTCAGGAGGAACCTGGGTAAGGTTACTTTGGGATGAGTTCATGTAAAACTTCAGGAGGAACCTGGGTAAGGTTACTTTGTGATAAGTTCGTGTAAAACTTCAGGAGGAACCTGGGTAAGGTTACTTTGTGATAAGTTTGTGTAAAACATCAGGAGGAACCTGGGTAAGGTTATTTTGTGACAAGTTCGTGTGAAACTTCAGAAGGAAATGTATGAGAAAGGACCCGTGTAATATTTTTCAGGATAAACCCGTGTGAAGCTACGTTTAGGAGAAACCCGTGTAAGATTGCTTCATGACGAACCCGTGTAAAGCTGCATTTGATCGCACAGATAATTACTCTGTCTAGTTTCAGGAGCTAATCTTGAACTTGCTGGAAGTTGTTGATGATAACCATCTTTCCTAAAAAGGTACATGATTAATCGTATATGATGCATGAAATGCATTGTATGATGACGTTCTCAAAATAAAGGAGACTATGTTGTATGCAATGTGTATGTGCACGTCATGATATATGAACATGAAATGCTATTGTGACATATCCGAGTGGGAAAATAAATCCCTGACCGCTACTGGAGAGTAACAGAAATTGAGTTCCTGACCGTCATAGAAAAAGTGGTTCTTCTACTTCCGTTGGGGATGGTGAACCGGAGATGAATATGTTGGGGATTTGCCCCTTGTTTACGGATATTCTGCCGAGGAGAGACTCTGCTTGAGAACAACTCTGCAGGGGAATAACTCTGTTTGAGAGAGGAGATACTTTGCTGGAAGATCTTGCCGATTCAGAGAGATAAACTTCATTGGGGGATGAACTTCCGTAGCCGGAGGAATAAACTCTATTAGGGATTGAGCTTCTGTATTCAGAGAAATAAACTCTGCTTGGGAGAAAACTTTATGAACCGCTTACGATTATGAAATTCGGTCGGGGAATATAGATGTCGATTCTCTGAAGGAACTTTTCTAGGGAACGTAGCTCCTGTTTGGGGAAGCCGATGTCAAAGCTTTAGTTGCCTCTACTATGTGAGGATTGTAGATGTCACAGGGTCGTATGCTGAGGATACGACAATGACTTTGCATCAGGACTTTTCTGCCCCTATACCTGCTGGAGAAAGTGCCTGCGGAGGCCTTGTGGATTGAGTGTTATCCCAACTTATGAGGTGCTTGGTAACTGCCGATCGAAATGATAAGTCTTCTACTGATGGGCAAGTCACAAGATGACGGGACATAGTCGTACGCTTTAATCCCTAATTTTTTCCTGGACTGTGTTTTCATATTTTCAGTCCACTGGGATACCCTTTTTTGCCCAAGCCTCCTTTTCAGGTTTTCGACTTGCCGGGTGTACAGATTTTTCATATGTATATCCCTAACTTTTTCCCGAATCTTTTTGGCTCGCTGGGATGCACTTATTTTTGCCTAGGCCAGTCAACCTAGCGGGTCTTTGTTCATGCGTAGTATTTTCCGACTATGTCCATGTTCTCTAAGTACGGATAATTGTCACTGTCGGTAGTGTTGTGTTGCCACACTACCAAAAGATGTTTATTTGATCATACAGGATTCATCGCTGGAATTCATGGCCAATGCCCCAAGGGATTCAGATGGAGATCTGCCCCTGGCTATTTGGAATCTTTGAGAGATTCTTTGAATCTTGACTTGATTGCCCCAGATGATGGACAATGATCATGTTGTGCCCCTTGGTTGGAAGTGTTTTTCCACTTGAGGTGATCCTTTTTATTGAGAAGGTTTTTGTTCACTAGATATTCGTCATGCAAATTTCTATGTTGTTGAATAAATAGTCATATGCAAACAATGTTATTATAAGAATGCAAAGCTTATGTCTGTCTTGAGGTTTTGAAAATGCAGTTTTTTTTAGTAAAATAGAATTTTGCAAAGATGTGATATCAACTCGAGATTTGTAATGGACCTTCAGGAGTCAGGATACCTTTTGTAACAGTATGCTTTCGAACTAACCCATGTTTTAGCTAGGACTTTTAAGGGTTATAACGTGGCCTGGTTCACGGTTCAAGAAAAAAAGGATAAAGGCTCAAAATTTATTTGTACCCACTCGTTCTTCGTGATGTTCTTCAATCCTATGCTCAGTTAATTGTGCATTTAGATCTTGTTTGAGTCTTTTCTCTGATATTCGAGTGATGGTTCAGATACTGACAGTTTATTTTGAATAGGCAGTCTTTTTTTTGTTGAGGGTTTGTAGGACCTCTTTCTTTTTGATTTTATTATCCCTGTCTTTTTCCTGAACTGTTTCGTTTTGTGATTACAGTCAGCGGGATGCCCCAGTTTTTTCTTAAGTCTCCTTCATAGGTTTTGACTTAATGGGCTTTTATTTTGAAAGATAATGACTGCCTGTCTTGACGATTATGCGGAACCATCACCATCTTCTGATTCGGAAGGACGTCTTCGAGGTCATTCATTGTGTACGAAGCGGAAGATTGTGACTGAATGCGCCTTTGAATTAACTGAGAAAACTACCCTGCCCTAGGTTGTGATTAAGGGTTTTAATTTGTGTGAAAGAAAAACTCCTACTTCTTTGGCTCAAAGGGGTTGACTAGGGAATATCTTCCTTATGACTCCACTGTTTAGGATTTGAAACAACCCTTGTACATCGTCAGCGGGGTCCGTTCAAAAGCATATTGTAGAGATCGTGGTATCGTTTTTGTCATCCTCTGTCTAAAGGCTCAGAGCTTTTGTTCGAGAGTTGAATATCACAAAAAGGAAAGAAATTTAAATATAGTGAATACGAATGAATTGATTCAAAACAGACATATGCAATGCATTGATAAAGTAACAGAGTTTGACATGAATAGATGTTCCAACAATCAAAAGAAAATTGCAAATTGAAAATTCTAATGAACAAAAGTCTCTTAGTCTGATCTTGTCGCTTCAGAGGACGTGCCTTGGAGGGATGGTAGAAGAACTCATCCTGACCATCTTGTGTAAACTCCAGCACTCCTTCATCAATCAAGTCATGAATTTTATTTTTTAATGCCCAACAGTCATCAGTATCATGCCCCGGGCTATTGGAATGGTATGCACACCTTGCATCATGATTGTAGTTAGGGGAAGAAGTTTTCAGATTCAGATGAGGTCCTATCACCGTAATCAGATTCATCCTTAACAGGTGTTGCAAAGCTTGAGAGAGCAACATGTTGAGTTTGGTAAACTGCCTTTTGGGCATATCTGGCTTACTCTGATTAACCCGTTGTTTTTGGCAAGGTTTTTGTTGGACCCGTGATGTAGTAGCAATTTGGAAAGGTCCACTCTTCCCTAAACCAACCTTTTGTCTTCTTAGAGGTTGATCAATGACTTGGTCCCCGGCCTCGACTGTTTGCTTCATACTATTGTATATGTCTTGATGAAGTTGGTTGATGATGGCTTTTAGCTCTTCTTGTCTTGGGGCTAGGCCTTGGATAAGAGCCATTTGCCCCAGCATCTGGGTTCTCATTGCACCTACCTCAGCTTGTAGTTGTTCCAGCCGTTCGTCCTTATTGCCTTCATGTCTTTTCTTGACCAAGTTCCCAACAAGGAGTGTTTTCAACTCTTCCTGCCCCTTGGATAGGTTTAGGAATATTTCCCATAACTGAGCTTCTTGAGTTTGAAGATCTCTGTTGTCTTGTTTGAGAGCCATTGCTGAAATAAACAGTGAGAACATGAGAGACCTGTACTGGAAGACCTGTTATGCAATGATATGTATGATATATGTATGCAATGTTTTCAAGGATCTCGCGGGGTAAACAAGAAACTGTTAGAATTTGATTGCAGCTTGATTGAAGAAACTTTGTGTCGTTGAGAGTACTTCTTCAAGAGTCAAGCTCACCATATCGAGTGGGTCATAGCCACTGACTCAAGTTATCGTGTTTTAATCTCTAGACGACATTGGCTAGAGGAAAATAAATCCCCTTGCCCCTTTCTAGACGTCTGATTTACCATAACCTGCATCACAAACCCTTGAGATCCTTGAAATGGTTAAGGAAATGTTAAGGCATGATGTTATGATGTGTATGCTATGCGTTTAAGCAAAAGTGTGAGGTGATGTAAGCAAGTAAACCCGATAAGAAATCCAATTTATTGGATAAGGACTGTAAATAAAACCATCAAGGAACTCATGTTGTCAGATAATAAAACTGTGCAAGTAGTTCAAGTTGAAAGCACACAAGTCCCACAAATAGCCTTAGGTTTAGGCTTGCATGGGTTTTAAGGTAGTACCCTCTTGAAGTTTAGTTGGTTCAACCTGCCATATAAATAGTAACCAGGTTCTAGAGGATCTCAATATCACTGACCATCCTTTATCGGCATTGTTTCAGCTCACGTAATCTTTTCTTGCAGCTGAAATATCCCAAAAGTCTGATCTCAATGAGTGTAGCATCGAGTATCAACCAGTTCTCAGCTCTACACTGAGGCCGGCTATCTCACTACTTTATAATGGCCAAGTTGTGTAATTAAAGATTCTAAGGTCAGTTGATACTTCACGACACCACGCGGAGGCCCCGTACTCTCCCTGATTGACTCAAGGGTTACCGATACCAACCAAAGTGCCATATCAACGTAGCTACTGCTTCAACCGTGCCGGTATACCCTAGCATAGTTCCCTCACAATTTATTGCTACTTACCTAAAAGGTGTTCCCCAGATCCGGGTGTAGGATCAAATAACCCAAACAGTTCCCATAAATATAAAGCAAGCAAGACAATCAAGAGAAAGCAATTAAATATGACCTAGATCCTAAGGTTTACTCCACTTTATATTTTTTTCCCCAACAGAGTCGCCAGTTCTGTGATACGGTGGCAGAACCGACTATTTAATACTGGTTTGCGTTTTGTGTTTTTTTGTTCGCAAAATGTCGCGGTAAGAAAGAGTCGCCACCAACTTTTATTTTATCCAATCAGGAAAAGGAAAAAGAACAGAAAAAACCTTTTTTGAGATGCTTCTGAGTACGGGGGGTAGATTATAGAAAGGGCAGGTGTTAGCACCCTTTCTATCCATGGTTTTCCATGGGCTCTTAGGTACTTGCTCATTTTGAAAACTGCTTATGTGTGCTTTGTTTTGACAAACTTTTGTTTTACTTCGTTTTAACTCTTGTTTCTGTCCTCAAGAGTGTTACGAAGTTGTTTTTGAAAACTTTGTTTGGAAAGTGTTTGTGTGAAAAAAGTTTGTTGTTTTGAGCAAGTACCTAACAGTTATCTACCTACTCGAAAAAAGGAGTTCTTTTCCTCCTATCCTTTAGACCGTGTTATCCTACTATTAGTGAGTAGGTAACCCTAGTCGTTGGATGTTTGAGGGACTATCGAAAGGGACGTAATGGTCATTGAAGGCAACATGTAAGGATACCTTAGCATTTCGAAGGGACTGTCATCATATATTCGTAGGCAACATCGAGGGACAAGATCATTTCTCGTAGGTAACTCGAGGGATGTTGAGGGACCATGATCTTTATGATGACTTTAACCGAGGGTCTTTGTTAAGGGTATCCATACGTTCGAGGGACATGACCACTGTTTTCAGAGGCAACCAAGTGGGGAGTATGCTAGGAGTGCAAGTGTGCAGCAGTGTTTGTTTTCAGATATATTATCTTTGAATTAGGTTATGCTATGTCCAATTAGTTTACCGGTCTTTCCATACAATCCTATTAGTCTAAGCATTGCATAAAATATAGTAGTAGAAGGTAAAGACGGAAGTGTAAACCTAAGCTATTACAGAACTTTGGGGCAGTTACATAATAATGAAGAGTGCAGAAAAGAAATCCTAAAACTATTACATCCCAGAAGCAATTACATAATTAGAAAAAAATGAGAAAAAAGATAAATCTACGCTATTACATTGATAATGCGACCTATACAATTTTCCTAGAAATTAAAATGTAAAAGAATAAATAAATAAAAATTAAGGAAAAATTAAAACCTAAAATTCTAAGTTAATGTTTTTGGTGTTTTTTTTTTGTAGAAAATAGTTTTAAGTTAATTAAAAAACCTAATTCTAACTAATTTCAATAAAAAAAAGTTAATTAACTTAATTTATTAATAAATAAATAAAAGCCAAAAATTCAGTTACTAACTAAAACAAAAACCTAATCCTAATTTGTTAAAAAAAAGGTTAATTAAAGGGTTAATTACAAAGAAAATCTAAAACCTAATTGTTTTCCTAATTTGCAGAAAAAAAGTTAATTAATTAAATTAAAGAGCTAATAAAAAAAGAGTTAATAATAGTAAATAAAAAATTTAAAACCTAAATTAATTAGGGTTTATAAAAAAGGTTAAGTTTGCCAATTAATAGGGTTTTTTATTTAAATAAAATTAGAGTTTATATGAATTTAGGGTTTTTAAGGAAGATATTAAAGAGAAAGAAATGAGGCACACAAGGTTAAAAATAAGCAAAATTATACCTCACCGTTTTGTAATAATCCTGCATGGAATCCTGTCTAAATCTGCAATGTTGAATCTCATGAACACATTTAATAAATTACTATATCATGAAATACAAATAAAGCAAATATATGAAATTTTGTAATATTAAAACCGATATGGCATGTATGAATGATTATATCCTTTTGATCATGGAGATCAAACCAGCTTTACCCTTAGAGAAAAGAATGAGATTATATAATGGAAATTAGAGAAAAAATGGGCTTTGAATGTACAATTGAGCCTCCAATAACTACAAGCAATAGTGCATATTTTTATTCACTTGAGTCTGTCACGTTCCAGGCTAAATCGCAAGGTCTTAAGTGCAATTTTTGAAGTTGAGATGTGAAAACAAAATGTAGCCGACATCGAGAACTAACCCCTGCCCAAAAGTAGGCTCAATCAGATAAACGGTGAATTAGTTATGAATTTTTGAAGTTTTGGCTCAGACAAACTTATTTTGGGCTCCAATGTCAACTCTGACACGTTCTTCAATAAAAAACTGGTATTGTTCGGAGCATAACCCGGTCTCGAATTTGGAAGAAAAGTTGTATATCTCTGAGTCAATGACCTTGTGTGAAAAGATGGGTCCGATCGGATAAAAATTGACCGAGTTATGAATTTTTTAGTGCGTAAAAACTACACTTTCAGCACAGTTTTTCACCACATTTCTTCGAGAAAACTCACACATTCGGAGACCTTCTTTAAAGAATTGACTCTTGAGCCGAACCTGAATTTGAGAATATATTATCTGAGATATCTTGTCAAAAGAACACATGAATATTACGCGTCGGGTTGGACTTGTGAATCTTTGAACCCCGAATCATTACGAAATGGAGAACCGATCTTCAACACTAAAAATACTCTTAGAACATCCATTGACGAAATAAATGTTGCTTGTAACCTGAAGAAGTTTGCTAAATATACCTTGATTCCATAACCATAAAACCAATGATATGCATGTATGTAATAATGAAATGTAAGCCAAAAGGGTCAAAATAACGAGGGTAAATTTTAGGGTACAACAGTAGGGCTATGAGAAGGAACCTGGATAGTAAGGTTACTTTGAAATGAAATCCTGGATAGTAGGGCTATGACAAGGAACCTAGATAGTAGGGTTACTTCGAAATGAAATCCTGGATAGTAGGGCTATGAGAAGGAACCTGGATAATAGGGTTACTTCGAAATGAAAGCCTAGATAGTAGAGCTGTGAGAAGGAACCTGGATAGTAGTGTTACTTCGAAATGAAAGCCTGGATAGTAGGGCTATAAGAAGGAACCTGGGTCGTAGGGTTACTTCAAAGCAATAGTGTAGGTTAGTTGACCCATTCGGTTTAGGGAGCTGAGTTTCCCTTAGTCGTTTGTAGACGTGACCTGTATAACTGTTGGATTTGTTGAAGCTAATCGTCTTTTCCTGAAAAGATATCAGGGTTAATTATATGCTATGCATGAAATGTAGGGTGAGATGATGTTCTCAAAATAAACGAGATTATACTGTATATGATATGTATGCGCGTGTCATGATGTATGTTCACGAAATGCTATCGGGGTATGCCCACGTCTGGGAAAATAAATTCCTGACTGTTGCTGGAGATTTATAAATATTCTGTCAGGAAGAGATTCTGCTTGAGAATAAACTCTACGAGGAACAAACTTAGGAAGTGAATTTTTGTAGCTAAAGTGATGAACTCTGTCGGGGATTGAGCCTCTGTATCTAGAGAAATAAACTCTGCTTGGGGGATGAAATTTACTGACTCGCTCGCGATTATGAAATTCGGCTGGAGGATATAGCTGTCAGGTTTCAAAATGAGCCTGGCTGGGGAGGTTACGTCCTGTTTCGGGAAATCTGACATCAATGCTTTTGAATACTTTTACTCAGTGGGGAGTGTATGTACCAATGATTATGTTCCAAAGCTGGCTCTATCCCGGCACCTGTTGGGCGGAGTAACCGTCGGGTTTGGCACTTCTTGTTTTTGCCCCTGTTTCTGGAATTACGAGTAATTGTCTTTTGTTTCTTATGTAAATATTTATGAGCAACAATCATTTTCAAATGCATATATAAAAAATAAGTCATTGGACGTTCTTGCGAAACAAAACAGAAAAAGAAAAACAAACTCGAAGTTTCTTGTGAAAATAATTTTGTATTGATTTTTGAAGTTGGCCTGTAATAGGCATTTTTGTACAAAGAGGCTGACACTCTAGTAAGAGAACGCCGCTGAAAAATTGAAACTATACAATTTGTGTAAAAGAAATAAAAAAAACCAGCTATGTGAAATAACCCCATTGGGTTCCAACTCTGCTATTGCCTTTATATCTTCAAGTGTCTCATCACTTTGCTTCTTGTCCAAAAGTTGATCAGATTGATTGGTGTCGTCTAAGCTTGATAGCCGATATGTAAATCTGGTCGCAAGATGATCCAACGAGACATAGTGATACGCTTTATATCCCTAACTTTTGTTTGGACTGCCCTTTCAGGTTTTCAGTCCACCGGGATATCCTTTTTTGCCCAAGCCGCCCTTTCCGGTTTTCGACTTGCTGGGTGTACAGATTTATTTATTTATTTTTATCCCTTATTTTTACCCGAACCCTTTTGATTCGCCGGGAAGCCCTTATTTTTGCCTAGGCCAGTCAACCTAGCGGGTCTCTTGATTAGGCGTAGTATATTTTCACTATGTCTGCATTGATAGGGTGAGGAAGGTCGTCACCATCCATGATGGTTAGAATCATAGCTCCACCTGAGAAAATGTTCTTAACCATAAATGGTCCTTCGTACATGGGGGTCCATTTGCCCCTGGGATCACCTTGTGGCAGTATGATGCGTTTGATCACTAAATCCCCAACTTGATATTCTTGACGCCTGGCATTATTGTTAAAATCCTTGATCATTCGCTTTTGATACATCTGACCATGGCAAATAGCAGTAAGTCTCTTTTCATCGATTAGATTTAACTGATCAAGTCGGGTTCGGATCCAGTAGTCTTCGTTCAAACTCACATCCTTCATAATCCTGAGAGAAGGTATCTGGATGTCGATGGGTAGGACTGCCTCCATGCCATATACCAGAGAGTAGGGTGTTTCCCTTGTCGACGTCCGTGCTGAGGTACAGTACCCATGAAAAGCAAATGGTCACATCTCATGCCAGTCTTTGTATGTCACTGTCATCTTCTTACAATCTTCTTTATGTTCTTGTTAGCCGCTTCAATAACGCCATTCATCTTTGGCCGGTAGGGAGAAGAATTATGATGTTGTATCTTGAAATGTTTACAGAGCTCGGTGATCATTGTGTTGTTGAGATTCGTACCATTGTCAGTAATAATTCTCTCTGGCACACCATATCGACAGATTAGATTATGTCGGATAAACCGCGCCACGACGTTCTTGGTTACTGTAGTAAAAGAGGTTGCCTTAACCCACTTCGTGAAGTAATCAATGGCTACTAGGATGAAGCGATGTCCATTAGAAGCGGTGGACCTGATTTCTCCGATCATGTTGATGCCCCACATTGCAAAGGGCCACGGAGCTGTCAAGACGTTTAAGGGGACCGAAGGCACATGCACCTTATTAGCGTAGATTTGGAACTTATGACAAGTTCGAGAGTGCTGATGACAATCGGCTTCCATAGTGGACCAGTAGTATCCTGGCCGTAGGATCTTCTTAGCCATGGTATGTCCACTAGAATGGGTTCCGAAGGTGTCTTCATGTAGATTTGTCATGATCCTCTCTGCTTCACTCTTGTCTACACACCATAGTAGTGTGGAGTCATGGTTGCGTTTATAGAGGATTCCATTACCGAGGAAGAACTTTGCAGCGAACCTTCTCAGAAACTTCTTATCGTTGGCAGATGCCCCTTCGGGATATTCTTGAGTCTCGAGATACCTCTTGACTTCATGAAACCAAGGTTTTTCGGCTACCTCCTGAGTATCGATCTCACAGCAGTATGCTGATTCATCCAACCTCTCGATAGTGATTTGGGGAGCTTCATTGTCCCACCTGACCTTGAACATTGACGACATAGTAGCTAGCGCGTCCGCTAACTGATTCTCTTCTCGTGGGAAATGTTCAAAGGTGATCTCTTCAAAATGCGGCAGCAGTGTCAGTACATACTCTTTGTAAGGAATAAGTTTCGGTTGCTTCGTATCCCACTCGCCTTTGATCTGACTTATCACCAAAGCGGAATCCCCAAATACACTCAAGAACTTGATCCTTAGGTCAATAGCATCTCTAAGACCCATGATACATGCTTCATACTCCGCCATGTTGTTGGTACAGTTGAAACATAATCGGGAAGTGAAAGGAGTATGACAGCCCTCGGGAGATATTATTACAGCGCCGATACCATTACCTAGTGTGTTTGAAGCTCCGTCAAAAACCATAGTCCATCGGGATCCCTCCTCGGGTCCTTCATCCGGTCCAGGTTCTTCATAGTCAGTCACCAGCATAATATTCTCATATGGGAACTCAAAATTTATGGACTGGTAGTCATCCACGGCCTGATGAGCCAAATGATCTGCCAATACACTCCCCTTTATTGCTTTCTGGGTTGTATATTGTATGTCGTAAGCAATTAAGATCATCTGTCATCATGCTATTCTTCCGGAGAGAGCGGGTTTCTCGAAGATGTATTTGATCGGATCCATCTTAAATATCAGCAAGGTAGTGTGAGTCAGCATATACTGTCTCAGTCAGCGAGAAACCCATGCCAAAGTGCAACAAGTTTTCTCGAGCAGTGAGTATCTTGTCTCACAGTCGGTAAACTTTTTGCTAAGGTAGTATATTGCGTGCTCTTTTTGACCAGACTCGTCATTCTGCCCCAGCACACACCCCATTGAATTGTCTAGCACTGTTAGGTGCAAAATAAAAGGTCTTCCTTTAACCTGGGGCATTAGAATTGGTGGTTCTTGAAGGTATTCCTTGATTCTTTCGAAAGCAGTCTGGCATTCATCATTCCACTTTACCACTTGATCTTTCTTCAGAAGCTTGAAGATTGGCTCACAAGTAGCAGTCAGATGTGTAATGAACCTGGCGATATAATTCAGGCGTCCCAAGAAACCTCTAACTTCCTTCTCTGTACGGGGAACTGGCATTTCTTGTATAGCCTTTACCTTTGCAGGATCTACTTGGATGCCTTTGTCGCTGACAATGAAACCCAGAAGTTTACCAGACCTTACCCCGAAGGTGCACTTGTTCGAATTCAACCTCAGCTTATATATCTTCAACCTGTCAAACAACTTTTGTAGATGATCAAGGTGTTCTTCCTTAGTTTGAGACCTGGCTATCATGTCATCAACATAGACTTCGATCCCGTGGTGAATCATATCATGGAACAAACGACCATGGGGCGCTAATAAGTTGCCCTAGCATTCTTCAACCCAAAAGGCATCACCTTGTAGCATAAGGTGCCCCACTGCGTGAGGAAGGTTGTCTTCTCCATGTCTTAAGGAGCCATCTTGATCTGGTTGTAGCCAGAGAAACCATCCATGAAGGAGAAGATTTTGTGTTGCACAGTGTTGTCAACTAGAACGTCAATGTGAGGAAGTGGGAAGTCATCCTTGGGGCTTTCCCTGTTCAGATCTCTGTAATCCACACACATCCGTACCTTACCATCCTTCTTAGGTATCAGAACAATGTCAGTAACCCACTGTGGATAAGAAGTGACAGCTAAGAATCCTGCGTCGAACTGTTTCATGACCTCTGCCTTGATCTTCTCTGACATTTCGGGACGCATACGGTGGACCTTCTGTTTAATCGGAGGACAGTCTTATTTGGTCGGAAGGTGATGAACCACAATATTAGTGTCTAAACCTGGCATGTCTTCATATGACCATGTGAAGATCTCAACATAGTCGTGCAATATTTGTATCAACCGCTGTTTGATCTTGACTTCCAGATATGCGCCGATCTTGACTTCTTTTCTGTCTATCTCTGTACCCAAGTTCACTGTCTCAACCGGCCCTTCATGAGGATGTATGGCCCATTCTTCTCGTTGTAATAGTCTAGCAAGTTCTCCAAGCACCTCATAATCATCCTCACCTTCGTCTTCGGCTTGGTTTATCGGATTTTTGAAGTCATATCTGGCAATAGCAGAGCTGTTATCAATGGAATCCAGAGTGGATATGGATCTGCAGTATGATACGTGAGTGTGTGTAAGAGAATAGCTATTTTAATAAAGTGAAAATAGAAAATAAAAAATAGAGAGCGTAAAATTTGTATGCAAGAAAGGTCCAAAGCTTTATTAATGATATATGAAATGACAAATAACAACTCTTACAAGCAAAGCCAATGTGCCTCAGGAAAAGTACAAGGTCGTAAAGTTTTAAATTGTTTATTACAAATCTCAAAACAAGTAAGACAATTACTGCGGAATAAAAGAAACTGGTATAAAGTCCCTAGCCGTCCAGTTACTCGGTCCATCGTTGGTAGTTGGGTAGAACCAACTGTCAATGTTTGAGTCCTCCTCGCAGTCTTCAATGGCGTTAATTCCCCGATTACTGATGTGTAAGGGAGGTCCTCCAGCCCGAGCATGTTGAACATCCCTTTGAGCCCCTATAGTAAATCCCAAACCAAATTTATCAGTTTTGTGAGTGAAATCAGGGAGCTGACCCCAATTGGTACACCCACCTTCTTCAATTACGGCCCTGGCGTCCTTGAGAGAAGCCATCTTTAGAGGAGGTTTGTTGCTGGTAGTGGTTTCAGTCGATGCCAAGATCTGAGGGACCTCTTCGAAGTTCTGACAAGGGTTGAAAAGAATGGTGCACGGGGAGGTGGACATCCCTGTCAAAGTGGGTTCTCAGACCTTTGGGTCCACCTTCTATGTGATGGCTTCGAAGAGGTCCCTCAGATCTTGGCACCGACTGAAACTACTACCAGCAACAAACCTCATCTGAAGATGGCTTCTCTCAAGGATGCCAGGGCCGTAATTGAAGAAGGTGGGTGTACCAATTGGGGTCAGCTCCCTGATTTCACTCACAAAACTAACAAATTTGGTTTGGGCTTTACTACAGGGCTCAAAGGGTTGTTCGACGCACTCGGGCTGGAGGACCTCCCCAACACATCAGTAATCGGTGAATTAACGCCATTGAAGATAGCGAGGAGGACTCAGACATTGACAGCTGTATCTATCCAACTACCAACGGTGGACCGAGTAACTGGACGGCGAGGGAATTTATACCAGTTTATTTTATTCCGCAGTAATTGTCTTACTTGTTTTGAGATTTGTAATAAACAATTTAAAACTTTACGGCCTTGTACTTTGCCCGAGGCACATTGGCTTTGCTTGTGAGGGCTATTATTTGTCATTTCATATATCATAAATAAAGCTTTGGACGTTTCTTGCATACGCTCTCTGTTTTTTCTTTTCTGTTTTCACTTTATCAAAACAGCCATTCTCTTACACACACTCACGTATCATACTGCAGATCCATACCCACTATGGATCCCATTGATAACAGCTCTGCTATTGCTAGATATGACTTCAAAAATCTGATCAACCAAGCCGAAGACGAAGGTGAGGATGATTGTGAGGTGCCTGGACAACTTGCTAGACTATTATAGCGGGAAGAAAGGGCAATACAGCCTCATGAAGAGTCGGTTGAGATAGTGAACTTGGGTACGGAGATAGACAGAAAAGAAGTCAAGATCGGTGCAAATCTGGAAGTCAAGATCAAATAGCAGTTGATACAAATGTTGCACGACTATGTTGAGATCTTCGCATGATCATATGAAGACATGCCAGGTTTAGACACTGATATTGTGGTTCATCGCCTGCCGACCAAAGAAGACTGTCCTCCGATTAAACAGAAGGTCCACTGTATGCGTCCTGAAATGTCAGAGAAGATTAAGGAAGAGGTCATGAAATAGTTCGACGCATGATTCTTAGCTGTCACTTCTTATCCACAGTGAGTTTCTAACATCGTTCCGGTACCGAAGAAAGACGACGAGGTACAGATGTGTGTGGATTACAGAGATCTGAACATGGCAAGCCCCAAGGACGACTTCTCACTTCCTCACATTGACGTTTCGGTTGAAAACACCGTGCAACACAAAATCTTCTCCTTCATGGACGGTTTCTCTGGCTACAACCAGATCAAGATGGCTCCTGAAGACATGGAGAAGACAACCTTCGTCACGCAGTGGGGCACCTTCTGCTACAAGGTGATGCCTTTTGGGTTGAAGAATGTTGGGGCAACTTATCAGCGCGCCATGGTCACTTTGTTCAATGATATGATTCACCACAAGATCGAAGTCTATGTTGATGACATGATAGCCAGGTCTCAAACTGAGGAAGAACACCTTAATCATCTACAAAAGTTGTTCGACAGGTTGAAGATATATAAGTTGAGGTTGAATCCGAACAAGTGCACCTTCGGGGTAAGGTCTGGTAAACTTCTGGGTTTCATTGTCAGCGACAAAGGCATCTAAGTAGATCCTGCAAAGGTAAAGGCTATACAAGAAATGCCAGTTCCCCGTACAGAGAAGGAAGTTAGAGGTTTCTTGGGACGCCTGAATTATATCGCCAGGTTCATTTCACATCTGACTGCTACTTGTGAGCAAATCTTCAAGCTTCTGAAGAAAGATTAAGTGGTAAAGTGGAATGATGAATGCCAGACTGCTTTCGAAAGAATCAAGGAATACCTTCAAGAACCACCAATTATGATGCCCCCGGTTGAAGGAAGACCTTTGATTTTGTACCTAACAGTGCTAGACGATTCAATGGGGGTGTGTGCTGGGGCAGCATGATGACTCTGGTCAAAAAGAGCATGCAATATACTACTTTAACAAAAGGTTTACCGACTGTGAGACAAGATACTCACTGCTCGAGAAACCTTGCGGCGCTTTGGCATGGGCTGCTCGCCGACTGAGACAGTATATGCTGACTCACACTACCTTGCTGATATCTAAGATGGATTTGATCAAATACATCTTCGAGAAACCCGCTCTCTCCGGAAGAATAGCAAGATGGAAGATGATCTTAACTGAGTACGAAATACAATATACAACCCAGAAAGCAATAAAGGGGAGTGTATTGGCTGATCATTTCGCTCATCAGGCCGTGGATGACTACCGGTCCATGAATTTTGAGTTCCTAGATGAGAATATTATGCTGGTGACTGACTATGAAGAACCTGGACCGGATGAAGGACCCGAGGAGGGATCCCGATGGACTATGGTTTTTGATGGAGCTTCAAACGCACTGGGTAATGGTATCGGCACTTTAATCATATCTCCTGAGGGCTGTCATACTCCTTTCACTTCCCGATTATGTTTCAACTGTACCAACAAAATGGTTGAGTATGAAGCATGTATCATGGGTCTTAGATCTGCTATTGACCTAAGGATCAAGTTCTTGAGTGTATTCGGGGATTCCGCTTTGGTGATAAGTCAGATCAAAGGCGAGTGCGATACAAAGCACCCGAAGCTTATTCCTTACAAAGAGTATGTATTGACACTGCTGCCGCATTTTGAAGAGATCACCTTTGAACATTTCCCACGAGAAGAGAATCATTTAGCGGACGCGCTAGCTACTATGTTGTCAATGTTTAAGGTCAGGTGGGACAATGAAGCTCCCAAAATCATTAACGAGAGGTTGGATGAACCGGCATACTACTGTGAGATCGATACTGAGGAGGTAGCCGACAAACCTTGGTTTCATGAAGTCAAGAGGTATCTCGAGACTCAATAGTATCCTGAAGGGGAATCTGTCAATGATAAAAAGTTTCTGAGAAGGTTCGCTGCAAAGTTCTTCCTCGGTAATGAAATCCTCTATAAACGCAACCATGACTCTACACTACTACGGTGTGTAGACAAGAGTGAAGTAGAGAGGATTGTGACAAATCTACATGAAGGCACCTTCGGAACCCATTCTAGTGGACATACTATGGCTAAGAAGATCCTACGGGCAGGATACTACTGGTCCACTATGGAAGCCAATTGTCATCAGCACTCTCGAACTTGTCATAAGTCCCAAATCTACGCTGATAAGGTGCATGTGCCTCCGGTCCCCTTAAACGTCTTGACAGCTTCGTGGCCCTTTGCAATGTGGGGCATCGACATGATCAAAGAAATCAGGCCCACCGCTTCTAATGGACATCGCTTCATCCTAGTAGCCATTGATTACTTCACGAAGTGGGTTAAGGCAGCCTCTTTTGCTACAGTAACCAAGAACGTCGCAGCGCGATTTATCCGACATTATCTGATCTGCCGATATGGTGTGCCAGAGAGAATTATTACTGACAATGGTACGAATCTCAACAACACAATAATCACTGAGCTCTGTAAACAGTTCAAGATACATCATCATAATTCTTTTCCCTACCGGCCAAAGATAAATGGCGCTGTAGAAGCGGCTAACAAGAACATCAAGAAGATTGTACAAAAGGTAAAGGTGACATACAAAGACTGGCATGAGATGTTACCATTTTCTCTTCATGGGTGCCGTACCTCAGCACGGACGTCGACAGGGGCAACACCCTACTCTCTGGTATATGGCATGGAGGCAATCCTACCCATCGAAGTCGAGATACCTTCTCTCAGGATTATGAAGGATGCGAGTTTGAACAAAGACGAATGGATCCGAACCTGACATGATCAGTTAAATCTAATCGATGAAAAGAGACTTACTGCTATCTTCCATGGTCAGACGTATCAAAAGCGAATGATCAAGGCTTTTAACAAAAATGTCAGGCGTCAAGAATATCAAGTTGGGGATTTAGTGATCAAATGCATCATACTGCCACAAGGTGATCCCAGGGGAAAATGGACCCCCATGTACGAAGGACCATTTATGGTTAAGAACATTTTCTCAGGTTGATCTATGATTCTAACCACCATGGATGGTGACGACCTTCCTCACCCTGTCAATGCAGACATAGTGAAAAGATACTACGCCTAATCAAGAGACCCGCTAGGTTGACTGGCCTAGGCAAAAATAAGGGCTTCCCGACGAATCAAAAGGATTCGGGCAAAAATAAGGGATGAAAATATAAAAAAAGTTGTACACTTGGCAATTCGAAAACCCGAAAGGGCGGCTTGGGCAAAAAAGGGTATCCCGGGGGACTGAAAACCCGAAAGGGAAGTCCAAGCAAAAGTTAGGGATATAAAGCGTATCACTATGTCTCGTTGGATCATCTTGCAACCATATTTACATATCGGCTATCAAGCTCAGACGACACTAATTAATCTGATCAACTTTCGGCCAAGAAGCAAAGTGATGAGACACTTGAAGATATAAAGGCAATAGCAGAGTTGGAACCCAATGGGGTTGTTTCACATAGCTATTTTTTTCTTTCTTTTACAGAAATTGTATAGTTTCAATTTTTCGGCGACGTTCTCTTACTAGAGCATCAACCTCTTTGTACAAAAATGCCTATTACAGGCCAACTTCAAAAATCAATACAAAATTATTTTCACAAGAAACTTCAAGTTTGTTTTTCTTTTTCTGTTTTGTTTCGCAAGAACGTCCAATGACTTATTTTTTATATATGCATTTGAAAATGATTGCTGCTCATAAATATTTACATAAGAACCAAAAGACAATTACTCGTAATTCCAGAAACAGGGGCAAAAACAAGAAGTGCCAAACCCGACGGTTACTCTGCCCAGTAGGTGCCATGATAGAGCTAGCTTTGGAGCACAATCATTGGTACATACACTCCCCCCAGAGTAAAAGTATTCAAAAGCATTGATGTCAGCTTTCCCGAAACAGGACGTAACCTCCCCAGCCAGGGTCATTCTGAAACCTGACAGCTATATCCTCCAGTTGAATTTCCTAATCGCGGGCGAGTCAGTAAATTTCATCCTCCAGGCAGAGCTTATTTCTCTAGATACAGAGGCTCAATCCCCGACAGAGTTCATCACTTCAGCTACAAAAATTCACTTCCTAAGTTTGTTCCCCGCAGAGTTTATTCTCAAGCAGAATCTCTTCCTGACAGAATATTTATAAATCTCCAGCAACAGTCCAGGATTTATTTTCCCAGACGCGGGAATACCCCGATAGAATTTCGTGAACATACATCATGAAATGCGCATACATATCATATACAGCATAATCTCATTTATTTTGAGAACATCATCTCACCCTGCATTTCATGCATCGCATATAATTAACCCTGATATCTTTTCAGGAAAAGACGATTAGCTTCAACAAATCCAACAGTTATACAGGTCACGTCTACAGACGACTAAGGGAACCTCAGCTCCCTAAACCGAATGGGTCAAATAACCTACACTATTACTTTGAAGTAACCCTACGACCCAGACGTCTATGTTTATCTTGTCACAACCCTGTATATCTGTACTGCAAATAGCACAACCAGAATGGTCATCCGTATAGTAGCTAAATTCACAGAGGTCTGCATGCATTTTCACCAAATCTCCTCTAACTAGATTAATATCAAAACTCCGGAAGTCGCCTGGACAACCGGCCACCATATTCACAGTAATTACTCCCTCGTGCTTAGGTAGGGGATTATCTTTCACGTTAGGTCCCACGTCTTTGAAAGATAGAACACCAGACTTTACCAATTTCGGTACCACAGTCTTCAAATGATAACAATTTTCAACATTATGCCCTGGTGCTCCCTGATGAAAAGCACATGTTTGGTCTACCTTGTAATACCAAGGCAATGGTGATGGTACGGTGTGAGGTGGTCGGGTCTGGACCAACTTTTTCTGAATCAATGCCGGTAGTAACTCTGTATAGCTCATGGGAATAAGGTCATAACTCTCCCTTCTTTGATTATACCCTTGATTCCCATGGTTGGACGGTATCTGATAAGCAACGGTAGTTGGAGCGGTATTCATAACAGGAGTAACTGAGGCGACTTGCTGATGACGCTGATAATTCCTTCTAGGAGCGTTTACCCTTCTCTCTTGTATAACAACATTTGCATATCCTTCTTTCTTCTTGGTAAACCCATAAGATGGCTTCTTTGCACCTCCGGATCCTTCACTCTTCGTCAAACGGACTTCTCTTATAGCCTCTTATAAGCGGATACCCATTCCTACCATCTCAGTAAAGTCACTTGGCGCTCTTTCTACCATCCTCTCGTAATAGAAAGCACCCAGCGTCTTCAATAAAATCTTAGTCATCTCCTTCTCTTCCATGGGAGGAATCACTTGGGCGGCTACCTCATGCCATCTCTGTGCATACTCTTTGAACGATTCCTTGTCTTTCTGAACCATGGCCCTAAGTTAATCACAGTCAGGAGCCATGTCCATGTTTTACTTGTATTGTTTGATGAAGGCTTCTCCCAAATCATTAAAAGTGTGGGTATTGGTGCTGTCCAAACTCATATACCACTTCAACGCAGCACCGGTCAAACTATCCTGAAAAAAGTGGATCAACAGACGCTGATCATCAGTATGGGTAGACATTCTCCTCACGTACATCATCAGATGAGCACGAGGGCAAGTGTTTCTCTTATACTTCTCGAACTCCGGGACCTTAAACTTAGCAGGTATCTTAAAATTTGGGACCAAACATAGCTCATTCACATTCTGCCAAAATAGCTCTTTTCCCCTGAGGGCCTTCATCTCTCTTTGCATCTTATCAAACTGCTTTTGAAAATCATCCATTCTGTCATAAAGACCCAAGTCTTCACTTGGTGGAGGGAAAGTACGACACATATCATCATTAACAAACGAAACCATATTCACCGAAGGAGGTGCAGCAGGACCAGCATGCACCACAGGGGGTACCGGAGTAACAGTAGTATGAACCACTGGAGTATCTTGAGGACCAATATTGAAACCTTCAGGTGCAAAATTCTCTTGCATTCCCCATGGATAACCTTGAGGCATGTGATTATGAACAACAACCGGAGTAGCAGATACGGGAATAGTCGGAGCTTCAGTATTTGCCCTTGTTGGTTGAAGTTGAACACTCGGTGGCTGATTCTGAGCAGCCACCAGAGCTTCCATCAGAGTAGTCAGATTGGCCATGCCGGCCTTCAAAGCAGAAACTTCCTCGCCCAGCTTGTGATTCTCTTGTTCTAAGTTGTCCATCTTCTTTTTGAAATTATCCCGAGTGTTGTAGTGATGAGTCAGCTTGCTGAACAAAGTAAAGAATCTTGGTAAGACACCTGGATGTGCATAACAAATGCAAGAAATATGTGCAATATGATGCATGATATGCAATGCACATGATTATTTTTACTTTGTTATTTAATATTTCAAGGGACTTAAAGTTTATAGACATATTGCAAACATCAAAGTAATAACGCTTTTGAAATACTGAAAACTTTTATTATAATAACTCCAAAATGGATTATAGGTTTCAATGATCCCAAGTACAAGGTGAAAATAAAAATCTAAAACCCTGAGAAAAAGAACTGATGGAGATCACTCTATACGCTGGCGCTTCCCCGTGAGCCTGGCAATCTGAGCCTTCAACCTCTGGTTTTCTTCCGTATATCTGATGGCAACCTCCTTCCAATCATCTGAATCAGGAAGTGAGTGATCAACACCTGATTGAGGCCCAGGAGAAAATAAATCCCCTTGCCTCTTCATAGACTCTACCGCTCGACTCTCAAGGATCTCAATCAAGTCATCTTTCTCCTTCAGGTCTGCTCTGTAGGAACTCTCTAAAGTTTGGAACTTGTTCTTCCAAGCATCATTTTCCTGTTGCATCCTAACCAAAGCAAGTTGTAGCTCTTCCAGATCATCTAATAAAGGAGGAGTGGTCTTCACAAATAGATCAGGCATGGGTGTCTCCTAGGTATACGACATCTTTAACTGAATGGCTCTCGACCGGATCCATTGAAGATATGGCTCCAAAGAAACAGCACCCCTAGGTCCCAAATCCTTCCTACTCTTCTTATGAATGTGACGCCAGACCTTCGCAATCTGCTCCCTAGCTTCCCTATGGTCTTTTCCTTCCTTCAGAAAGAAACTACTCAAATGAATATTATTCGGTTTATCCCTCATCGGATAACCAAGCTGTCGTCGTGCAAGAGCAGGGTTATAGTTAATTCCTCCCTTTGTACCAAGAAGAGGTACATTGGGGAAACTACCACAACTGTCAATAATCTTTGTATCCTGGTAAGCTCGATGATACCAATCAATATCCGAGTGAGTAAGTGCCATGATTTTAGGGGCCCAATGGGGTTCCTTCTTGACATCCCAAAAAGCATCAGACTGAGGCATATGAGAGATAAACCACCAGTATAACAGAGGCGTGCACCAGATAATCATCCCCCATGATAAGAATTCCGAAGATGAATAGAGTAATAAGCATCTCCCAACAATGTAGGAACTGGGTTTCCAATCATGAAAATCCTGATAGAATCAATGTCAACAAACTTGTCCACATTAGGAAATAAGAACAACCCGTAAGCAAGCAGACTAAAGATGGCCTCGAAAGCAACTGTACTCTTCATCCTGGAAAAGCAACAAGCTTTTTCCAATAAGAACTGAGCTGGTAATCCTATAACCCCCCCTTTAGTAGTCATATGGGCTTCCACCTCAGACTTCCCCAGGTGAATCAAAGCAGTAATCTCGTGTGGTTTTGGCTCACCCTCCAAACCAGTAAAAGGAACACGATCGGTAACAGGTAAATCTAATAGATAAGAATACTCCTCCAGTGTAGGCATCAACTGATAGTCGGGAAAAGTAAAGCAATGATACATTGGATCATAGAACTGGACCAAGGTCGAGAGAATACCCCTCCTTCATCTTCAGCTTCATGAGATGAATAATGGATCCATACTTCTTCCGAAAGTCTGCATAACACTCGATCTCGGGAATTAGACTGATCAACTCGTCTATCTTGCGATCCTTGAAACTGTATTTCCCGGTCTTTCTCTTTCCAGAATCCATTGTTAAAAGTACCTGAGATATTCACAAATAGTCAACCTTTAAATCCCTTGACATATGGTTTCTTCAAAAGATGCTTATGAGTGCATGGATGCATGATGCAACAATCACACACAAGATCACACATATAAGGTTCATAGGTTCAACGTCACGAGCATGAGGTCGAAGGTACTACCCATAAGTTGTTGGTCTAAAAAGTTATCACCTGTCGAACAAGGTTCTAGAGGTTCCCAGAGTCTACATCCTTCCTTCGGATATTACCAACTTCCTGATTAACTCGGTAATTAGTAATATTCACAAGAAAGACTCGTCCGAGTGTAGTATCGTGTGACAACTGTTTCAGGATTACTCCGTCATAGCTTCTGCACTACACCTAAAAGGCCAAGATGGATTTGGTATTCTACGGTCCTCAACTTCAGCAGGCTCCCAGGTTGAAAGCAATACATCTTCCCGATTACTCGGTAAATGACACTACAGTCAAAGGGGCCTCCACTGAGTGGGGGGATCTCATGCCTCCTTTTTTGGGATTACTCCCTCAAAGTTAACATGACTATACCGCCCGTCCTATCTTAATGTTTGCCCAAGTCCGGGTATAGGACTTATGAGTAATCACCAAGCACCCTGAAAACCAGGAAAATCCAAACAAAACATATATACAACATATAACACAAAAAACAATAATAACACATATACAGATATAAACAAAGATAGGCTTAACCCACTTAGGGATGGACCAGCAAGAGGTCAATCTTTCCCCAGTGAAGTCGTCATTTTTCTGTAGCGGTAAAAATGTTCAAGACTAAGCCATTGGATTGACTAGAATTTATACAAATAAATAAAAAATCACCACCGCGCTTTATTATTTTCAAAGGAATGGGAAAAGAGCGAATAACCCAAAAAAGAAGGGGAAAGATTCAAGGTAAGGGGGTTGGTTATGCAAAGGGAAAATATTAGCACCCTAAACATCTACGGTACTCCGCAGGAGCCTCTTTGTAAAATCTGTATATTTTGGCTATAAAAAATGTTGTATATATAAAAAAATGGATGGTGGAGGTGAGGAAAGAAATATATTTATTTTATAATTTTTGCACCCGCCGCGGTTGCGAACCTTTAGTGCCTACGTACCACCTTTTCGTGCAATAGGGGATCAGGGTACACGTAGTTCCTCTTTTAAAATTTTAAAACACATATGCGTTGGATAATTTTATGAGATAAAACATCATCATCATTGTCCGTGTGGAAATCATGCCTACTACCCACAATCATGAGAAAGGAGAATTTGCATCATCTCAAAGTGGATGATATGGCTTGGATTTCAAAATCAACAATGCCTCACTCAACACCCAAGTGGAAAATATCTCTCTTCACTACATATTGTAGAAGTATCATTGTTTGCATCACTAAAAGGATTGACAAGATTTCAATCTTTTGAGAAAAGTTTAAAGATAAAAGCCAAAGTGGCAAAATGGTTTGAAATGAGATTGATTGACTTTTAGTCTTCTCACAAAAAATGTCAAGGTATTATTAAGTTGATTGGAGTTTATTTATGAAAAAAAATTTGAAAATGCATGGACATAAGTCCAAGTTTACTTATGAAAGCGGTTCAAGTTCAAAAACAAGAAGAGTTTTCAAAAAGGGGGAAGAAGGTTTTTGAAATTAAAGAAGATGGGAGGAGAAGAAGGGACTATCCTAAAGCATAAGGTAAAAGCTAGGGATAAGAACCATCTAACCAACAAGAAGCCAATACTTGACATTATGATCCAAGATAGAATTCCCATTCCTTGGATTGAAACCAATCAAGCAAAAAAAACTAGACCTCTTGAGAGAACCAAACTTCAAGTGTATTAAGTCTTCACAAAAATTGGGCAGAGTAACGGCTGTATACGGGTGAATTCCAGATTACAAACAAAGGGTGTAATCACAAAAACCTGCACACAAAAACAAACAAGCAACCCAATGTCTTGAGGTAAACCTCCAGAACTCCAGACAAAATAATCAGATAAGATCACAAGGTCTCCAAGATAGGCCAAGGTTTCTAATCCTAAGTCCAAGAAAAGTCCCATGCTCCATAATGCCAAGGATAGCAACCAAGTAGTCCAATTACCATTAAAGATTTTTTAGGGTTTATGTTGATTATTAAGTATCTTAAGAAAGGAAAAGAAAATCTCAAGTGAGCAAAGTAAAACTGGCAAGAAAGTAAATACTCAAATGATCAAAGATGAAAATGGCATGAAATTTAAATGTTAAAAGTAAATGGTACATAAAGCATAAAAAGAATAAAAGCATAAGGTAAAACAAGTCAATAGTTAGTGGTTAGTTGGATGACCATCTTGAAGCTTGCATTTGGAACTCATTAGAGGATTGGTAGAACCAAAGCCTCCATACAACAAGTTGCATTTTCTTTTTGTCAAGTATATCATCCATTTGGAATTCTCACAAGTACCATTTAATGATCAACGATGTTTAAGTGATCCGCGTTGACCAAAGGTGTTGTAGATCCATTAGAGGATTAGTAGAACCAAAGCCTCCACACAATGAATCTCAAGGTTATTAGATCAAAGAGATCAAATTAACATACTTGGGCTTGCAATCATAAGTTTGGGCCACGAATGATCATTTATTCGATTCGGGACAAAATTTAGCGCTATGTTAAGCAATCGTAAGTGGACTTATATAGAAGTCGCACCTATTTTTAGGTCGGTCAATAGCAATCTATGCACCATTTGTTTTGAGACATGATATAGAGATCATGCTCCAACAACATCTAGTGCAATAAGAAGGGGATGAGATGAAGAGGGATGGGAGAGAATGTACAAACCACTTTTGAATTAAATTTAATCAAACTATTATTAAAATCATTCATCCATTTTTATGGAGTTAAACTCAACACCATGAATCCAATGATGTTAATAAAGTTCATGATCCAAAATTTAACACAAGATCAGCCAGAAAATAGTCACAAAATAATATTACATTTTAATAAATACAAAAGGGGTTAAAAATAATGTTTAAAAATAGAAAATAAAGAGAAAAATATCAACTATGTTCAAATTAATCAAAAAATAGAAAGTAAGACCATAGAAAAATCAGAAAAAGGATCAAATAATTTTACAAATTTTTTGGTAATTTTTTAAAGTTAGAAACTATTTTTAAAATTAAAAGAAATGGGTAAAATAAACAAAAAATGATAAAAAAAATAGTAGAGTCAGGAACAAAAATAAAATAAGGTCACCAATATTTGTCACAATATCATTGGATCATTCCATAATTTTGTCAGAATTTAAAAATGTATAAAAGTATTTTTAAACATTTAAAACAAATCAAATAAGTGTAAAATTTATAAAAAATACCAAAACAAAAAATTAAATTTTGAAAAAATAAAAATCAGAAAGAGAATAACCAAAAATATTTTTCATAATTTTTTGGACTAAAAATGAATTTTCTATGATTTTTTGAAATTTAAAACAATTAAAATATAAAAATCAGAAAAAGAAAATAAAAGTAAAATATGTGGACCATTGGATGAGAGTCAAAACGAGTTAGTCATCAAATCCAAGGGATCTGGCGCAATGTGCATATCATGGTCATTAGTGAATATTGTACATAATCATTAATTAAATCAGAATTTGAAAAATACAGATGACGTGCCTTCATTGGTTGGAAGATGGCACGTTGGTCATCTTCAACCTCCAGCCATCACGAATTGTAGGTCTCTCAAACTGTAAAATCAGAAGCTCAGACATATGCCATTCGCTTCGTCTCTTCAAGATGAAGACAACCACACCCTCGCGCCAAATTTATATAAACTGTAGCTCAAGCAATTTGGAAGGAATGTTTTGAAAAGGGATTTGAAATTTCATGGTCAAAAACGTGTTTCCAATGAAACGTAAGTGTTGCAACTAGAACCAGGGGAATTAGAGCAACACAATGATATCAGAGTTTTGAAGAATTGATGAAGGAATCTACCTATTGAAGTTGAGTTGCAGAGCTCTGAAACTGGACTTCTATGGAGCAGTATAGGGCATGATTCTTGAATGTAATTATATGGTTAGCTTCAGGGAAGATCAAGGAAGGTGAATTGATGGAAAAATTGGATTAAAAAAGGCTCGAGAATGGATTTTGAAGTTGCTGAATTCTGAGTTATGGAACAAGTTTGGCAGGGTGATTCTGGCTATTCAAGCTTGGGAAAATGAATGGGATGGTTCATGTATTTATAGGAGAAGCGAATGGGATCAAAAGGGAGAGTGAATGATGCATTTTGGAGGGAATTCGTGCAAACCTGATGCACGAGTGAAGTCTAATCCAAACTTCACCAAAACTCATCCAATTCTTGCGTTTTGATGCACTAATCCACTTGGGAAAGTTGGCTAATCATGTTTAGACCCAAAACGCGTGTTAATTTGAGGTTTAGAGGTTGTAACATGAAATTCAAATTCTAACTTGCAAGGAAACTTAAATTCCAAGTTACCATTTTTGAGACAATGGCATTCTCAGCTCAAGGGGTCTTAAGGCATGATTCTTGATGCTTTAGAAAGATGAGGTTACAAGCTTTGCAATGGAAAAAGAATGGAGTTAATGGATGCTTGAGATGAAATTTTCATTGAGTCAAATTTGAAGAAAAATGGTTGACTTTCCATACTTGGAAATTTTTCAAATTCTTCTTCAAAAATGACCTATAATGTCTTGCATCCAAACATGGCTTTCCACTTGGAATTTGCTCTTGACCAAAAAATATGGCATGAAGTAGATCTCTTAAATGACATTTTGAAACTTTAATCATTCAAAATATCCAAAATTTGAGCAAGTTATGACTTGTTGAAGTTGGCAAAATTTCATAAAATGACCTATAATCTTTTGTTTCCTTAAGGAAATTTTCATCCATTTTCTCACTTTTCACATAAAAGAGGGCATAAAGTTCACATCCTCAAGATAATTTTGGAAAAATAATGGGCTCAAGGTGATAAAAATTGACCAAGTTATGATCATTTTAAGTCACTCATGGAAAATAGTGGATTCATCTAGAGGACTTGTAATATTTCTTCTTCACCAAGTTTCTTCCACATGAAAACTCCTTGGAACTTTTAAAGTGATTTGTTGATAACCCTTGGAAGATAAGGATGTCTTTGGAATCACTCAAAAATACCAAAAGGTGAGAAAGATATACCCCCTTTGAAGTTCAAAACCCTAGCTCTTAGATCAAGAAAATGCTTTGAGGAAATTTGGCAAGCTTGAACAAACTTCTTGTACCAACATTATTGCTTTGTGAATAGAATTTGTTGAGGATGATAATTAGGAATCATAGCCACAAAAACCACTTCCATATCTTGAAATTTGAGAGAAATATGCTCTTGTGGCCAATAGGAACAAGGCCTTGTCCAAACATGACAACTTCTCCAATCAACCCCTTGTACTTTTGAGTCAAATCTAATAACCTTGAAATGTGATGAACCAAAGCAACCTTGCCATGCCAATTCTTCCAAAACCAATCCAATGGTGAGGTTTGAACTTCTCAAGCTTTATTTACTAGGGCATGGGAATAAACTCATGAACCCATGGGGTAACTTATTAAATCTCATTGCCTTCACCTACATGGATAACAAGAAAGACAAACCAACATTGTATTTTATTAGTTAAATGAAGAAATAAATAATAATATTCATGATCACAAAAGGAACATAAGTCAAGGTGCTTGGTAATCCCTCAAAAAGGGCAAAACTAAATGTAGGGAGGGGAGCCAAGAATCCTAGTGTGATCTTGTTGTGAATGAATCAACATGGTATGATGAAGGGATCTTAGGGGCAAAAATTGGGGTACAACACTTACTTCAGAATCCATGTTAGGTTGGGCAATGTTGCCCCATTTTTTCTTTGCTACACACACACCTTGTATGTGCTCAGCAGCTTTTTTGTCGAAGATAGAACTGCATCTTGGATACAGCATAACTTCTGACTTCTTTTTCTGATATCTGTGTAGAAAATATGCCATATTTTTGTTTTCCTTAGGAAACACAAGCTTGTTGATTTCCTCTTGTCTGATGTAGTCTTCTGAATCTACAGCTTTAGGTTCAGACACTTCAACCATATTAATTTCCACGTTGCTCTTACCAGCTACACTTGCTTCTGCATCTTGGCCTCTAGGCTTCCTGTCGAACCTATAACAGCAACCAAGTATGAACCTTCAGTAGTTCCTTTATTTGAGCCTCCAGTGGTCCCCTTGTTTAGGCTTTCAGCAGCCTTTCTTTGTACCTCTTTGACAACTTTTCTGCTAATTTCCTCAGTGAAACTGCCAAAAACAGGTTTGTTGATGAAGTCTTATGAGACTTTGACCATATTGATGCATGAAGGTTCAACATAATGGGCATCTTCCTGCAACGGGTTTGCATCAATCTTCATGAGAGGTTTGTCAGCAAACTTGAGTCTGTCGTCTTTTATTGCGCCTTGAATGAGATCCCTGAAAAGAAAATATTGTAAGCTTTTATGGCCTAAAAAATTATGATATTTACAAAAACCTCTCTTTTTTCTTTGATCTAAAGGAGGCATTTTTTCCCTGGAGGCACTATCATCTGTCCATCTTTAACTAATAAGTCAAATATTTCGTCACATTTTGTGATGTCGAAACTATATGTTTTCTTTGGGAACCTATCAGTACTCTTTTCAAATTCAGTAGGATTCTTCCCATTTAAGGGTGTTAACAGCTTGCAAGAGTATGGTGGCCCCTACTTTAATTTTTCTAGATCGACCTTGCTCTCTTCGACAGTTATAGGCTCACTAGATGTCTCTTGATCATTATCATCCATTTCGACATATGCTATCCTTTCTCTTCGATGGTTTTTATTCGCCTTAGCTTTTTCAGCCTTAAGGCGTTCTACCTGTCGAACTCTATCATCCAATTGGGCCATATCTATCAGGTATTGGGTATCTAATTTCTTCCTAATGAAATAATCTAGACCCCCTGCAGCCATTTAGTCCAACTCTTGTTCAGGCACTTGTTGTAAATCATTTGGCTTTGAGCAGTCAAAATCTGTTCAGATACTCATCAATTGGCTCAGTGAATCTCCTCTTCACACTAGCCATTTCTTTCAGACTTATGTTGGTCTGTCCCATATAGAATTGTTCATGGAACAATCTTTCCAACTGATTCCAATTGTAAATTGAATTGGCTGGGAGTATGGTAAACCAAGTGAAGGCATTTTTCGTTAAGGAGCTTGGGAAATACTTAATCCTAAGATTCTCATTATTTGAGATTTCCCTAGCCTCTACCAAATACCATGCCACATGTTCAACAGTGGACTCTGTCGTATCCCCTGAAAACTTGGTGAACTTTGGAACTTTCCACCTAGGGGGTAAATCTGATTGCAAGATATAATATGACAATGGAGATGTAAAGTTTGGCCTATGAAAGCCAATGTTCACTCCATTATGTGCCATGATTCTTTCGACCATGGTTGTCAAGATATTATCTGTTGCATGGTTGCAATGTCGAACATGTTGTATTACCTCATCAACATTTTGGTTTCTATTTACCACAACTACACCTTGTTCGACAACTCTTGGGATTTGTGGGGAAACTCTGGGTACTTCGACCCTAGGTTGTTCGACCTCCACTCTATGGTTCATCCAATCTGGATGTGGATTCTGGTTAATGGTCATGTCATCCTCTAAGACCACACCCTGATTTCCTCTTATCAGCTCTCTTTGGGGGTGTCTTATAGGTTAAGGAACCCAAAAAAATTCGGCCATGCAGATCATTTGCGCTGCCATTTGCTGGTTCGACTGGGTGGTATTTTGTATCAGAGGGTTAAGTACTGTACTCAAGGTTTGTGCCAACATTTGCACCATGTCATGGTTACTCTCATTGATTTGTTGCCTCAAAATTGTTGTAGAAGCATTTGTGAGGCTTGGCATTATATGGGATGTCCCTCCTAAGAGTTGGTTTCTACCCATATTTGCCATACCAGTTCCAGATCCCTACAATGGCGAAGATGCACTCACCAAAGGTTCTGAAAATTGGGATGAGACATTCATAAGGCTTGCCATTTCATCAATTGGCACGCCATAGGGTTGGTCTTGACCTATCCAGGATGTCAAAAATCCTAGAGAGACATAAGGTCGAACTCCCGAATTTCCCCTTGGTGGGGGTGTTCCTGGCGGACCCCTAGGACCTACATAAGAAAGTATTGCTCTTGTTTGTGTAACTGCCAATGTTGGTGTCGAACCAACCATTGATGGCACAGGTTCACTAACTGTTGGTATAACCGCTATTCCCGCAGGAATTGGTGGAGGCATTTCTCCACTACTTGGCTGATTAGGATTAGCCATTGTCCTATTTCTTATCCTAGGTATGTACTCTTTGGTGGTTTATTTACCACTTCTCAATAACATATAACACTTTTGAGAGAAAGGAAATTACGTAAAAACTTAGCAAGGTCCCACTGAGTGTGCCAATTTGTTTACCGTGAAAATTGGTAAACAACCGCTTATCTTCCAAAAAAGGTTATTTTGGTTACTTGTAGGATCAATCAGTTTGATCCTAGGACATATGCTAAGTGTTTTTGGGGTTTAATAAGAAGTCTTAACGTTGTTAATGAACAAGTTCAACTGGACACTAAGAGTAAAGGCTTGGATAGGTTCAAATGCACAGGATGAAGGTAAAAACTTGGTAAAAATGCAAGTAAAGTACAGGATAAAGTAAATTTGCAGTAATTTAAAAGGTTGTAATGGTAAAGTTTGCAGAAAAATGTTAAATGGCAAGGATTATAAAGAAATGTTAAGACTTTGATTGCAATAAAGTATGGTGATTCAAACTTACATTCTAAATATTCTATCTCTCGCAGCGGGTACTTGAATAAAATTGAGTGACTTGTATAATGAGTTGAACACACAAAATTCTACACAAAATTCCTATATTTATACTAGTAATAAGTAATTTCTGAGCAGTTTCTTCATTCCAGGATGAGGAAAAGTGTCCTCTGCAGGCTCTTCAACCCATATCTTTACGCCACGTCGCTTTTCCCAACTGCCAAATGAATTGCCTTTCCCTCTTTTCTTCAGATTCAAATCCACTTGCCGCTGATACAATAGCTTTTCGGTCGAAACATTATTTAACTTAGAAAATTCTCTAAGTTATTTTTTCCTTCTTAGCAAGGATGACTTCGACAAAACTCCTTTCACAGGCTCATCTATCAAAGTGTCTTTAGCTTAGATTTGTTCAATCTATTTTTAGCCAATAAGGCCAATATATGTGAGTGTCGAATTTAGGAGCTAACAGCAAGAAGCCAATTTCATTCAGAAAGTCTCCGAAAATATGGATTTATCAAGTCTTTTCGCACAGGAAAATTGTGATATATGTTTATTTGCTCCGTATTCAAAAAATCATAACTCGGTCGATTTTTATTGTATCAAGCTTGTTCTGGTGGCATTGTCTCACAAATTGAGTTAGTTAAATTTTAGTTTTTATTTTCAAGAGAAAACGGTACCCTGAGGCTTCCGTTTTTGACCCGAATCGCGTGCAACTCACTGAAAATTCTGAAGCTGGAAATTAAGTTGTTTGAGGCGAAAATTCAAAAATTCATAACTACCTCACTGTTGTACCCCAAAATTTGCCCTCCCTTTTTCACAAAAAAAAATCACAACCCTAGGGTTTTCTCAGATTTTCGAGATTGGCTCAGGAATCGATCAAACAGACTTTTCTATGGCAGTAAATCAAGAATTAAGGTTTTCTCTCGCATTTCTCAGAAGAAACTGAATTCTCAGAAATTCAAATTAATTGTCACATGTTTTCACACTTTTTCGAGTTTGCTGAAAGGTTACTGGTTGTTCTGAAGGCTTGTTTATCTGGGATAAGAGTTAGGAACTGGATGGTCATTTGGAATATTCAGGTTTTGTCTGATCCAGGTTAACCAGATAATGTGCATCTGTTAAGACATCTGCTTATTAATGGAATGAAACGTTTGCTTGTTAATGGAATGAAACGTTTGCTTGTTAATGGAATGAAATGTTTGCTTGTTTATTGGAATACCCAGTGCGTATTTTGATTGGAATGTTGTTGCAAGGTTACGAGACTACAAAGTTTTTGGATTACTTGGAATTTAAGTTATCTGTATTGGAAATATTGGAATGTAGTTTCAGTTATTTTAATCAGGAATCTTAAATAATCAGTGAAGACTTGAAGTAAGAATTTCAAGATATTGGACAGTAGAAGGTTCTATTCAGATTGCCTCACAAAGATTTTTCAGATGTTGATACAAAAATAATTTATTATTTGAATACTGTAGGTTTTACAACTTATAGTACTTGAAAAAATAAATTATTACAATTAATGGAAAATCTATCTAAGTTAAAAATCTAAGTCTAAGCCATTGCTCCATTGCTCCCATGCACAAATTCTTCTGCTTCCTCTGCTTTGTCATCACCCAAGTTGTGCTCACACGAAAGAAAAACAAAGAAAAGAGGATTAGTACAGTCAGTTAAATAGAATTTTCAAACAAAAAAGAAAAGAAATTTTTTCATCATTAAAGTTTGCCGTCTGGAATCAGAAGTTCTATTGTTCATCACGTTTTTATTTTTCTCTTTTCAAATCACAAGAAGATTGCTCTTCTTGGTTCACAAAGAGAAAAATAAAAAATGCAAAAAGAAGAATGCAAACAAAGCAAATTTATTCAAAAGCATTAGGGCGCCAAAACTGCATTACAAAGCACAAGGCAAACTGGATGCAAGCAACTAAAACATTGCAAACATTGCAGCAAGTTACAAAGCAAGCAAGACAAGTAACTAAAACATTGCAGCAACTAAGGCAAACAGGCGCCAAACTGTACTAAAGCACAAGGCAAACTGTCAAGCAAAATGCATCACATGACAAGGCAAACTGGATGCAAGTATTGCAACAAACCAAACTGAACCAATGCAGCAAGTAATGCAGTCAGAAAGTACAATGTAGCAGGCAGAAAAATACAAAGATATAGTAAACCAAATCACAAGCAAAGGGCTTGTCATAGCTTTTTCATCACTTTCCAGGAAATAGGCAAAACTTTTCAGAAAAATAAGAAAAAGCAAAAAAGGTGCTTTGTCATTGAAAGAGAAAGAGAGAAAAGATATCACCTTTTTGAGATTGTACAGTTTGGAAAAAGGCTGTCACAAGTTGCAAAACAAAAGGAAAAAAGGATATAACTACATCAAACAGCAAGAGAGAGAGGAGGAGAACATTTTGTCAAAACCTGCACAACTCTCCCAAAGCCAAAAACTTGTTAACAATTTCACCACCATCCCAAACCTGTTATCAAACTGTAACAAGCCAGCCTAAACTGCACAGCCAAAACTGCAAACAAAACTATATAGTAGTTCAAACCAAGCAAACAGGCCAACAACATTCACAAACCACAAAAGCCTGTTAACAGCAACCAGCACAAGCTTGCCAACTTGTGCAAACATTGCACAAACCAGAAAAAAAGCATATAAGTTGCAAATAAACCACAAAACTGCATAGCCTCAAACTGCAACAAAACAACCACAAAACCTATCCAACATTTTCAAAAATGGCCTAACAGTTTCAACAATCCACAGCCAAGAACCAAGCTGCAACTGTAACAAAAACACAATCCTAACCCTGTTATCAAACTAGCCAAACCTGCAGTTCTCAAAAGAGCCAATAACCAAAGCTGCATATCAGCTTCCAAACAAACAATCACAAAAAACTGTACAACCAAACTGCACAAGCAGTTCAAAAACAAATCATAAAACTGCTAACAGTTCAAGCCACAAAAAACCTGCACAAGTTTGCCAAACTGTAAAGCTCAAGTTCCAGAAGCCTCATCACAAACCATTACCCAAACAACAAAGTTTCAAACAAACTATAACAAAAGCTGCATATTAGTTTCAAGAAACAGGCCATCAACCAACTTTCATTTTTGCAAACAAGTTTCAAAACATAAACAATCATCAAAAAACCAAAACAAAGTTCCAGAAATCATCATCAACATTCAAGTTCAGCAAAACAACAATCAAAAGTTTCAGTTTAATCATCATCAACATTCAAGAGAGAGGAAAGAGTTTCAGAAGCAATAACCACCAAAAGTTTCAGAACAATCATCATCAACTAAAAAATATCAACAAATCCAAACCAACAAAGAGTTTCAGAAGCATTTAACGCCATCATCATTCAAAGGCAAGAGATAGGAAAGAAGTTACCAAAAAGCACGCTTGGCCATCACCTCTTCCCCTACCTCCGGCCACCATGTGAGCATCCAGCTCAAATCTCCTTCCTCTCCATTTTCCAGAAAAAAGTGCCTATGGTATTTTTTCTCTTCAACATCCTTTCCTACATCTCATAAAGCAAGTAATTTGGTCAATAACAAGATAAGAACCGAATTAATCAAAAAGGAAAACAGAAAATGTTCAAACTTCAAAACCCAGAACATCACCTTTTTTTTAGAGAATCGCTTGAACATGGTTAGGAAGAGAGTGAGGGTTGCTCCGGCGGCTTGAGGGGAGGGAAGATCAGAACGGGCGTGTGAGGATGAGAAAGATGAAGAGAAAAGGAAGACAAGCGGCGCTGCTGTGAGATACAAGCCACGAACCCTAATTTTCCAAAATTAGTGTAACAAAACATTGCAACTTGTGAATTGGGCCTTTCTGGCCCCAAATCCCTTAAGCCTATACACGAATTACTGGCTCACCCCCTCCCTTCCATGCTGACCCTTACCTCTTCTTTTAATTTTGTTTTGGGCCTAACCCAACATAAACCTTGAAGCCCATCTCTCTTCTCTTAGTTTGTTTTGCTTTTATTTGTTTTTTTTTAAATATGCTAGTAAATGTTTTCATACATTTTCTTTTTAAACCCTAAAAAATAAAAATCATTTTTTTTACTTTTAATTTTTATAACTTTTTTTTAATTTAATTTGTTACTAATAATAAAAACACCAAATAAATTTTTAGTTTACTTTCTTTAAACCTTTTTTCAATTGATTAATAAAAATACCAAAAATAATAGAGATTTTGTTTAATTGAATTTTCTTTCTTTAAAACTTTTTCCTTTTATTAAATTAATAAAAATACCAAAAATAATAGAGATTTTGTTTAATTGAATTTTATTTCTTTAAAACTTTTTCCTTTTATTAAATTAATAAAATACAAAAAGAATAATAAAAAATTTTAATCTTTTAGAATAGATTTTTATTTATCTCTCTTTTAATAAATACATGCATCTCATAATATTATTGATTTCTTCATTTGTTATAACTTTGTATTGAATTGCGACAATTCGATTTGGTTGTAATACTTGATATTTGGGCTTTACTATTCTTATGAGATTCATCCCCATTTGTAATAATTGTACCCCCATCCCCAGATACTTTTTTAATAACTTAGACTTTTAATTCTCGCACTTTATGCTTTCAAATATGCCATGATTAGAGACTAGGGCGTGTATGGCAAGATTCAAAAATCAATCGCTAGATGAACTAATACAAAGACAAAAATGCATGAAAATGATAACACAATGCACACATGCACCCCTAGGGTTTCATCCACTTGTTGCCTTTAAATTGGCCATGTTATGCATGTTGAGTATCTTGGCAAAACAAAAACAAAAACAAAAGATCATAGTCCCTCGATGACGCTATCTTGGTTGCCTATACAAAATGATCTAGATCCTCAAAAAATGGCTAAAGATACTTGGCAATATTGCTATCATGGTCAATACGATGACCCGCGCCTGTCCCGTTTAACATCCAAATACAAGGTTGTTTACAATATGCAATGGTAAAACAACATTGTCGGAAGGGTTAAAAACGTATAGGAAAGATCTTTGAGTAAAATAGGGTAGACAACTCTTAGTTACTTGATCAAAAACTTGCGAAACATCCTTGCTATTTTCAAACACACCTCACAACACAATTTCAAAACATTTCCCAAAACAAACTTTCAAACATTCAAATATCTTTTCAAAAGACAAACACCTTTGTATATATTCAAACAAGAAACATTACAAAGGTTTCCACAACGATGGCCTCTTTTCAAAATATTTTCAAAACCACACACACAAAAGCACCATTTCAAACAATTGGAAAAGCAAAGCAAGTGACCTAAACAAGTAACTAAGAGCCCATGGAAAACCATGGATGAAAAGGGTGCTTGCACCTTCCCTTTTCATAATCTACCCCCCAAACCCAAGAAAACATCTCAAAGGTCTTTCCTGTGCTTTTTGACCTTTCCTTTGGATAAAATAAAAAGTCGGTGGCGACTCTTGCTAAACCGAAACATTTGCAAACACAAACACAAAACCTCAAGCCAGTTCTCCCACTGTATCATAGAACTGGCGACTCTGATGGGGAAGCAAGAATGAGTGGGGTTACCTTAGGGTTTATATCACCTTTACATGCTTATCTTATTTGACTTGTATGCTTTACTTTTTGGGTCCTTGTTTGGGGTTTGTTTTAAATCCTACAGCCGGATTTGGGGGCACCTTTTAGTTAAGTAGCAATAAACTGTGAGGGAACTGTGTGGGGTATATCGACATGGTTGAAGCAGTAGCTACGTTTATGTGGCACTTTGGTTGGTACCGGTAACCCTTGAGTTGAATCAAGGAGAGTACGGGGCCACCGCGTGGTGTCGTGAAGCATCAATTGACTTTAGAACCTTACTTGACCATCTTGGCCTTTTTAGGATGTAGTGAGATGATCGGTTTTGGTGCAGTCCAAAGTTGATAGATACTTGATACTACACTCATTGAGGGTTGTTTTCTTGGAATATTTCGGTCGCCAGTAAAGTGGCTAAACTGAAAAAATAAACACAGAAAATAATCCAGTGATATTGAGCTCCTTAGAACCCGGTTACTATTTATAGGACAGGTTGAGCCAACCAACTTCAAGAGGGTACTTACCTATGAACTCCATGCAAGCCTAAACCTAAGGATTTGTCTGCTTTGTGTGAATGTGATTATTTGTATATACACTTGCTTACTTTTGCATACTTGTACATAACATCATAACATCATACCATAGCATTTTCAATAACCATTTCAAGGATCTCGAGGGTCTTTGATGCAGGGTCACGTTGAACCAGACGTCTACCAAAGAGCAAGAGGATTCATTTTCCTCTAAACAAACGCTGTTAAAGATCAAGTACAACAACTTGAATCGAGGGCTATGACCCACTTGACATGGTGAGCTTGATTCTCGTGGAAAGACATCCACCAATACGAAGTTCTCCAATCAAAGATGTTGATCGAAGTTCAACCTCTAACATTTTCTTGTGTTTACCCTGCGAGATCCTTGAAAACATGCATCCACATATCATGCATCGTATCATGACAGGTTTTCCCCTTTCAGGTCTCCTCATTTTCCTACTATTTATTTTAGTAGAGATGGCTCTAGAGAGGACTGTGAAAGATATCCAGGCTCAAAATGCTCAACTTCAAGAGATGTTCTTGAACCTATCCAAGGGACAGGAAGAAGTGAAAGCTCTCCTCACAAGGGGCATGGTACTAGGGAATCCAGGGGGCATCAGGAATGATCAGTTGGAAGGACTACATATTGAGTTGGCAACAATGAAAATCCAGATGATGGGACAACTGGTGGGCCAGATGGCTCTCATTCAAAACCTGGCTCAAGGACAAGAAGAGGTAAAGGTCCTCATCAACAAACTGCATCAAGATGGATGTAACCAAATGGGGCAAACAACTAGAGTTGAGGATCAAGTCATCATTCAGCCTCCCTTGAGACAAGAAGTCAAGGGAAAGTCTCCCCAATTTGCTTCAGGGTCACAAGCCCAACAATCACCTCACCGGCATCAACAGGGCAATCGGTGTAAGCGAAATACATCTGAAAATCACTTCACTGAGATTAACATGCCATTATCCCATGTGCTGCAACACTTGTTGGAAGTCCAGCTGTTTGTACTAAAGGACCCCCCTCGGCGTCCCAACACAGCCGCTCCCGGGTACAATCCAAATGCGAGATGTGCGTATCATTCCAACAGTCCTGGACATGACACCGATGGTTGTTGGACATTGAGAAACAAAATTCAAGATCTAGTTAAAGAAACAACGCTGGAGTTCACACAGGATGGCCAGATGAAGATCTTCCACTGAGGGTTCTCCACCTGAAATGACGAGTTCGAACTGAGCGTCTTTTGTTTCATTTGAATTTTCAAGTTGTAATTTCTTTTGTTATTCAAACAATTATCTATTGATGTCAAACTCTGTTTCATTAATGCATTGCATATGTTTGTCTTGAATTCATCCATTCGTTTTCACTATTCTTAAGCTATGCTTTCTACTTTCTTTATGACATTTAACTCTTGCTAAAAGTTACAAGCCTTTAGAGGGAGGATGACGAAAACAATGCCATAATCTCATACAGTATGCTTTTGGACAGACCTTGCTGACGATGTACAGGCATTTCTTTCAAATCCTAAACACTGGAGTTATAAGGAAGATAATCCCTAGTCAACCCCTTCGAGCCAAAGAAGTAGAAGTTTTATGTTTTAACACAAATTGAAACCTTTAATCAATCCTGGGGCAGGGTAGTCTCTCAGTTAATTCAAAATGTGCGTTTAGCCGCAAACTCTCATCTCGTAATACAACGAATGACATCAAAAACATTCCTTTGGAATCAAAAGACGGTGATGGTTCCTTATCTCATAGGCAGTCATTATCTTTCAAAAAGAAAAGCCCACTGAGCCAAAACCTACAAAAGAGGCTTAAAAAAAGTTGGGGCATCCCGCTGACTGTAATCTCGAAAACAGGAACAGTCAGGCAAAAATTAGGGATAACAAAAAAAAGAAGAAAGAGGTCACTACAAATCCTCAACAACATGAAAAATGTTGCAAAAATGACTGCCTTCCAACAAATTCAACTTGTGTGAACCATCACCAAAAACGTCGTTCCAGACTCATTTGGAGTTCGAAGCACAATTAACTGAGTTTAGGATTGAAGAACATCACGAAGAGCGGGTGGGTATAAATATACTTTGAGCTTTTATCCTTTGTTTCTTAAAACCGTGAACCAAGCCACGTTAAAACACTTCAAAAGTCCTAATTGAAGCATGGGTTAGTTCGAAAGCATACTGTTACAAAAGGTATCCTGACTCCTGTAAGGCTTTGCCCTAAATCTTGAGTTGAATTTTTCTTATAAAAAAGTTTTCTGCTAAAAAAGGAATTTTTCAAAATTTCAAGACAAGCATAAACTTTGCATTATTTGAAAATTGTTGTTTGCATATGGCTATTTGTTTGACTGCGAAGAAATTCACACAGTGAATGTTCCGATGAACGAAAGCTCTCTCAGTGAACAAAATCACTTCAAGTGGGATGACACTTCCGTTGCAAAAATATCCTATCAACAAAAGGGGACTTGGCATGGCATTGTCCAGTTAACCTGGGTCAGTCCAGTCAAGATTTCAAGAAATCTCTCAAAGTCCAGTTAACATGGGGCAGTCCAGTCAAGATTTCAAGAAATCTCTCAATTGCAGAGTAACTTGGGGTAAGTCTCCATCTCCATCACTTAGGGCTTTAAACGTAAATCCCAACCAAGGGTTACATACAATCAAACATTTCCTGGCAAAGCCATAAACACTCGCTACTTGGGGCAGTGATAAATCTCTCCAAAGTCCTTCTCATAAGAAGACTCCCAGCCAAAGCTTCGATCTTTGATAACCTCTTCCCAGCTCAGTCGACCTCAAGAATTCCTGAATTTTTTTCCCTTTGAAGTCGCCAGATTTTCCACTACCGGAAACGGAGAATCCAACTCTTTTCTCCATCACCAGTTCGGGATTTATTTTCCCCAGCGAGAGGTTGTCTTGAAAAACATTACACATCAGGACATCATGCAACGCAATCTCATTTATTTTGAGAACATCATTATTTGATATATGTCATGCCACTAACCTTTACCTTTCAAGAAAGATGCAATCAATTTCTCACCAAAGTTCGTATCGTGAAGCCTGGACGTTGACCAGATAACGATACAAGACTGTGAAACCTGGATGATGACCAGATAACAGTAAGGTATACTGTGAAACATGGACGTTGACCAAATAGCAGTTTACTCGGCCAATTACTTTGAAGCCCGAATTCAACCGGATATTAGTAGGCCCCAAAATCAAAAGGGAAACCCGGATGTTGACCGGATAACCATTTGATATTCTTCTGAAGACTGGACGTTGACCAGATAGGAAGTAAGGTATTGTGAAACCTGGATGTTGACTAGATAGAAATACAACACTGTGAAACCTGGATATTGACCAGATAACAGTAAGGTATACTGTGAAACTTGGACGTTGACCAAATAGCAGTTTACTCGGCCAATTACTTTGAAGCCCGGATTCAATCGGATATTAGTAGGCCCCAAAATCAAAAGGGAAACCCGGATGTTGACCGGATAACCATTTGATATTCTTCTGAAGACTGGACGTTGACCAGATAGGAAGTAAGGTATTGTGAAACCTGGATGTTGACCAGATAGCAATACAACACTGTGAAACCTGGATGTTGACCAGATAACAGTAAGGTATACTGTGAAACTTGGACGTTGACCAAATAGCAGTTTACTCGGCCAATTACTTTGAAGCCCAGATTCAACCTGATATTAGTAGGCCCCAAAATCAAAAGGGAAACCCGGATGTTGACCGGATAACCATTTGATATTCTTCTGAAGACTGGCCGTTGACCAGATAGGAAGTAAGGTATTGTGAAACCTGGATATTGACCAGATAGAAATACAACACTGTGAAACCTAGACGTTGACCAGATAACAGTAAGGTATGCTGTGAAACTTGGACATTGACCAAATAGCAGTTTACTCGGCCAATTACTTTGAAGCTCGGATTCAACCGGATATTAGTAGGCACCAAAATCAAAAGGGAAACCCGGATGTTGACCGGATAACCATTTGATTTCATTCTGAAGACTGGACATTGACCAGATAGGAAGAATTCGTATCATGAAGCTTGGACGTTGACCAGATAACAGTACAAGACTGTGAAACCTGGACGTTGACCAGATAACAGTTAACCCTTAACAGAATGAAGATTTTCATCCTTGAAACCTCAGAAGATTGGCATACTCCCAAGCTCCTGATACCGTTAACAGAATGAAGATTCTCATCCTTGAAACCTCAGAAGATTGTCATACTCCCAAGCTCCTGATACCGTTAACAGAATAAAGATTCCCATCCTTAAAACCTCAGAAGATTGGCATACTCCCAAGCTCCTAATACCGTTAACAGAATGAAGATTCTCATCCTTGAAACCTCAGAAGATTGGCATACTCCCAAGCTCCTGATACCGTTAACAGAATAAAGATTCCCATCCTTAAAACCTCAGAAGATTGGCATACACCCAAGCTCCTGATACCGTTAACAGAATGAAGATTCTCATTTTTGAAACCTCAGTAGATTGGCATACACCCAACCTCCTGACCCAAAACGCCTGAATGAAGATTCTCATTCTTGATTCCCCAGTAGATTGGCATACATCCAACCTCCTGACCCAAACGCCTGAATGAATATTCTCATTCTCAAAGTGGCATATAACCCGAGTTCCTGATATTACCGACAGAATGAAGATTCTCATTCTCAAAGTGGCATATAGTTCCTGATATTCCCGACAGAATGAAGATTCTTATTCTCAAAGTGGCATGCAACCTAAACTCCTGAACTTCTTCCGAACAGGAATAAGCTTTTCCCCAAAGTCCTGAGCTTACTCTCCAGTAGGATAGCTACTCCGCAACAGTATAGATATTCCCCACAGAGTTTTTACTCCCCAACAAATCAAGAGTCTCATCCTTGATTCTCCAGTGAAGTTGCCAGAACCTTCTTTACTCTCAGCATAAATTTGTCAGAGTTTTTTTTAATCCCCTGCAGATCGAAGATTCTCGTTCTTGACTCCTCAGCACAATTTCCCCTAGCAGAATGAAGATTCTCATTCTCAATTCCCCACAGAGTTTTCAAATATTCCTCAGTAGGGTTCTCCTCAAACAACAAAACAGGAATCCCCGGCAGAAGTATTCTAAGAAAAGCTTTAAGACACAAATACTCTTCAACAGTGGTCCAGGATTTATTTTCCCCGACACCGGTCAAAGATTTTATTATCTCCAGCTCTCCAGGATTTATTTTCCTCAGCAAAACAGCTCATCAGCTTACATGCGTATACATTGCATTCATATATCATGAACATTGATAAAACACATATATTGCATCATACATTTCATGCAACATAACTTTGTGTTTCAGCTAATATTTTACCCTTTTCAGGATAAGATTAACAAGCTTCAGATTCAACTTCTGAAAACAGTTTACGGATGCTCCAAACATGGATGTTAATCTATTGCTTGTTCAAACTCAAGGATCATGAAAACAGTTTACAGGTGCTTCCAAACATGGATGTTAATCTATCGCTTGTTCAGATTCAGCTCATTGAAAACAGTTTACGGATGCTCTAAACATGGATGTTAATCTATTGCTTGTTCAAACTCAAGGATCATGAAAATAGTTTACCGGTGCTTCCAAACATGGATGTTAATCTATCGCTTGTTCAGATTCAGCTCATTGAAAACAGTTTACGGATGCTCCAAACATGGATGTTAATCTATTGCTTGTTCAAACTCAAGGATCATGAAAACAGTTTACGGGTGCTTCCAAACATGGATGTTAATCTATCGCTTGTTCAGATTCAGCTCATTGAAAACAGTTTACGGATGCACCAAACATGGATGTTAATCTATTGCTTGTTCAACTCAAGAATCATGAAAACAGTTTACGGGTGCTTCCAAACATGGATGTTAATCTATCGATTGTTCAGATTCAGCCAACTCTTTGAAAACAGTTTACGGATGCTCCAAACACGGAGGCTAATATATTGCTTATTCATACCCCCAGCTCAGAGACGTTCCAGACATGGATACCTTTCTGATACTCATTCTTTCACCTCCAACATACAATTCAATAAACATTCTTGGATGGCATCTTTAAGCCCATCTCCGAAAGGATTATGTCGCGTCTCCAAATGGCATCTTTAAGCCCATTCCCTCAAACTATGCTTTGACGAGTGCAAATTTATGGGCACTCTAGTGTCCAATCATCTTTTACCTTCGAGTCGCGAACGGAAAACTTGCCGATCTAACTCTTCAGGTTCAAGAAGATTGAATAGGGGCAGCTGTTGTACCCCAAAATTTGCCCTCCCTTTTTCATAAAAAAATCACAACCCTAGGGTTTTCTCAGATTTTCAAGATTGGCTCAGGAATCGATCAAACAGACATTTCTATGGCAGTAAATCAAGAATTAAGGGTTTCTCTCGCATTTCTCAGAAGAAATTGAATTCTCAGAAATTCAAATTAATTGTCACATGTTTTCACACTTTTTCGAGTTTGCTGAAAGGTTACTGGTTGTTATCAGGGCTTGTTTATCTGGGATAAGAGATAGGAGCTGGATGGTCATCTGGAATATTCGGGTTTTGTCTGATCCAGGTTAACCAGATAATGTGCGTCTGTTAAGACATCTGCTTGTTAATGGAATGAAACGTTTGCTTGTTAATGGAATGAAATGTTTGCTTGTTTATTGGAATACCCAGTGCGTATTTTGATTGGAATGTTGTTGCAAGGTTACGAGACTACAAAGTTTTTAGATTACTTGGAATTTAAGTTATCTGTATTGGAAATATTGGAATGTAGTTTCAGTTATTTTAACCAGGAATCTTAAATAATCAGTGAAGACTTGAAGGAAGAATTGCAAGATATTGGACAGTAGAAGGTTCTATTCAGATTGCCTCACAAAGATTTTTCAGATGTTGATACAAAAATAATTTATTATTTGAATACTGTAGGTTTTACAACTTATAGTACTTGAAAAAATAAATTATTACAATTAATGGAAAATCTATCTAAGTTAAAAATCTAAGTCTAAGTCATTGCTTCATTGCTCCCATGCACAAAGTCTTCTGCTTCCTTTGCTTTGTCATCACCCAATTTGTGCTCACATGAAATAAAAACAAAGAAAAGAGGATTAGTACAGTCAGTTAAATAGAATTTTCAAACAAAAAAGAAAAGAAAATTTTTCATCATTAAAGTTTGCCGTCTGGAATCAGAAGTGCTATTGTTCATCACGTTTTTATTTTTCTCTTTGCAAATCACAAGAAGATTTCTCTTCTTGGTTCACAAAGAGAAAAATAAAAAATGCAAAAAGAAGAATGCAAACAAAGCAAATTTATTCAAAAGCATTAGGGTGCCAAAACTGCATTACAAAGCACAAGGCAAACTGGATGCAAGCAACTAAAACATTACAAACATTGCAGCAAGTTACAAAGCAACCAAGACAAGCAACTAAAACATTGCAGCAACTAACGCAAACAGACGCCAAACTGTACTAAAGCACAAGGAAAACTGTCAAGCAAAATGAATCACATGACAAGGCAAACTGGGTGCAAGTATTGCAACAAACCAAACTGAACCAATGCAGCAAGTAATGCATTCATAAAGTACAATGTAGCAGGAAGAAAAATACAAAGGTATGGTAAACCAAATCACAAGCAAAGGGCTTGTCATAGCTTTTTCATCACTTTCCAGGAAATAGGCAAAACTTTTCAGAAAAATAAGAAAAAGCAAAAAAGGTGCTTTGTCATTGAGAGAGAAAGAGAGAAAAGATATCACCTTTTTGAGATTGTACAGTTTGGAAAAAGGCTGTCACAAGTTGCAAAACAAAAGGCAAAAAGGATATAACTACATCAAACAGCAAGAGAGAGCGGAGGAGAACATTTTGTCAAAACCTGCACAACTCTCCCAAAGCCAAAAACATGTTAACAATTTCACCACCATCCTAATCCTGTTATCAAACTGTAACAAGCCAGCCTAAACTGCACAGCCAAAACTGCAAACAAAACTATATAGCAGTTCAAACCAAGCAAACAGGCTAACAACATTCACAAACCACAAAAGCCTGTTAACAGCAACCAGCACAAGCTTGCCAACTTGTGCAAACATTGCACAAACCAGAAAAAAAGCATATCAGTTGCAAACAAACCACAAAATTGCATAGCCTCAAACTGCAACAAAACAACCACAGAACCTGTCCAACATTTTCAAAAATGGCCTAACAGTTTCAATAATCCACAGCAAAGAACCAAGATGCAACTGTAACAAAAACACAATCCTAACCCTGCTATCAAACTAGCCAAAGCTGCAGTTCTCAAAAGAGCCAATAACCAAAGCTGCATAACAGCTTCCAAACAAACAATCACAAAAAACTGTACAACCAAACTGCACAATCAGTTCAAAAACAAATCATAAAACTGCTAACAGTTCAAGCCACAAAAAACCTGCACAAGCTTGCCAAACTGTAAAACTCAAGTTCCAGAAGCCTCATCACAAACCATTACCCAAACAAAAAAGTTTCAAACAAACTGTAACAAAAGCTGCATATCAGTTTCAAGAAACAGGCCATCAACCAACTTTCATTTTTTCAAACAAGTTTCAGAACATAAACAATCATCAACAAACCAAAACAAAGTTCCAGAAATCATCATCAACATTCAAGTTCAACAAAACAACAATCAAAAGTTTTAATTTAATCATCATCAACATTCAAGAGAGAGGAAAGAGTTGCAGAAGCAATAACAACCAAAAGTTTCAGAACAATCATCATCCACCAAAAAATATCAACAAATCCAAACCAACAAAGAGTTTCAGAAGCATTCAACGCCATCATCATTCAAAGGGAAGAGAGAGGAAAGAAGTTACCAAAAAGCACGCTTGGCCATCACCTCTTCCCCTACCTCCGACCACCACGTGAGCATCCAGCTCAAATCTCCTTCCTCTCCATTTTCCAGAAAAAAGCGCCTAAGGTATTTTTTCTCTTCAACATCCTTTCCTACATCTCATAAATCAAGTAATTTGGTCAATAACAAGATAAGAACCGGATTAATCAAAAAGGAAAACAGAAAATGTTCAAACTTCAAAACCCAGAACATCATCTTGTTTTTTTTAGAGAATCGCTTGAACATGGTTAGGAAGAGAGTGAGGGTTGCTCTGGCGGCTTGAGGGGAGGGAAGATCAAAACGGGCGTGTGAGGCTGAGAAAGATGAAGAGAAAACAAAGACAAGTGGCGCCGCTGTGAGATACAAGCCACGAACCCTAATTTTCCAAAATCAGTGTAACAAAACGTTGCAACTTGTGAATTGGGCCTTTCTGGACCCAAATCCCTTAAGCCCATACACGAATTACTGGCTCACCCCCTCCCTTCCATGCTGACCCTTACCTCTTATTTTAATTTTGTTTTGGGCCTAACCCAACATAAACCTTGAAGCCCATCTCTCTTCTCTTAGTTTTTTTTTCTTTTATTTATTTTTTTTTATAAAAAATATGCTAGTAAATGTTTTCATACATTTTCTTTTTAAACCCTAAAAAATAAAAATCATTTTTTTTTACTTTTAATTTTTATAACTTTTTTTAATTTAATTTGTTACTAATAATAAAAACACCAAAGAAATTTTTAGTTTACTTTCTTTAAACCTTTTTTCAATTGATTAATAAAAATACCAAAAATAATAGAGATTTTGTTTAATTGAATTTTCTTTCTTTAAAACTTTTTCCTTTTATTAAATTAATAAAAATACCAAAAATAATAGAGATTTTGTTTAATTGAATTTTATTTCTTTAAAACTTTTTCATTTTATTAAATTAATAAAATACAAAAAGAATAATAACAATTTTTAATCTTTTAGAATAGATTTTTATTTATCTCTCTTTTAATAAATACATGCATCTCATAATATTATTGATTTCTTCATTTGTTATAACTTTGTATTGAATTGCGACAATTCGATTTGGTTGTAATACTTGATATTTGGGCTTTACTATTCTTATGAGATTCATCCCCATTTGTAATAATTGTACCCCCATCCCCGGATACTTTTGTAATAACTTAGACTTTTAATTCTCGCACTTTATGCTTTCAAATATGCCATGATTAGAGACTAGGGCGTGTATGGCAAGATTCAAAAATCAATCGCTAGATGAACTAATACAAAGACAAAAATGCATGAAAATGATAACACAGTGCACACATGCACCCCTAGGGTTTCATCCACTTGTTGCCTTTAAATTGGCCATGTTATGCATGTTGAGTATCTTGGCAAAACAAAAACAAAAACAAAAGATCATAGTCCCTCGATGACGCTATCTTGGTTGCCTATATAAAATGATCTAGTCCCTCAAAAAATGGCTAAAGATACTTGGTAATATTGCTATCATGGTCAATACGATGACCCGCGCCTGTCCCGTTTAACATCCAAATACAAGGTTGTTTACCAAATGCAATGGTAAAACAACATTGTCGAAAGGGTTAAAAACGTATAGGAAAGATCTTTGAGTAAAATAGGGTAGACAACTCTTAGTTACTTGATCAAAAACTTGCGAAACATCCTTGCTATTTTCAAACACACCTCACAACACAATTTCAAAACATTTCCCAAAATAAACTTTCAAACATTGAAATATCTTTTCAAAAGACAAACACCTTTGTATAAATTCAAATAAGAATCATTACAAAGGTTGCCACAACGATGGCCTCTTTTCAAAACATTTTCAAAACCACACACACAAAAGCACCATTTCAAACAATTGGAAAAGCAAAGCAAGTGATCTAAACAAGTAACTAAGAGCCCATGGAAAACCATGGATGAAAAGGGTGATTGCACCTTCCCTTTTAATAATCTACCCCCCGAACCCAAGAAAATATCTCAAAGGTCTTTCCTGTGCTTTTTGACCTTTCCTTTGGATAAAATAAAAAGTCGGTGGCGACTCTTGCTAAACCGAAACATTTGCGAACACAAACGCAAAACCTCAAGTCAGTTTTCCCACCGTATCACACTCATCGTTTATCTGATTGAGCCTATTTTCGAACAAGAGTTTGTTCTCGAAGTCAGCTACATTCTGTTTTCATATTTCAACTTCAAAAACTACACCGAGATCTCTTTGAATTTGCCTGGAACTTGTCAAACTCAAGTGAATAAAAATCTGCATTATTGCTTGTGGTTATTGGAGGCCCAATTGCACATCCAAAGCTCATATCTTTGCCCTAATTTCCATTATATAATCTCATTCTTTTCATACAAACAAGGACAAAAAAAACCTTGCCACAACCTTGTCAAAATATCAAGTTCTTTCAAGAACCCATGAAATCTTGAGATCCTTGTTACAAACCTCCATCTCACTACAAACAAGTCATCTCATTCACTTCCAGGAACTCAGTAGGGTAAGTCTGGTTCGATCTCCATGATCAAAAGGGTCCATAAGTATTCATACATGTCATATCGTTTTTAACTTTACAAAATTTCATATATTTTTTCTTTGTATTTCATGGTATACTAATTTGTTTAATGTGTTCATGAAATTCAACACTGCAGGTTTGAACCATTGTAATGGTCCCATGCAGGTTTATTACAAAATGCGCTGAGGCAAGATCATAACACCAACCAATGCATGACAAAGGCTAGAAGGGCGTAGACTCAACACCCACCCCTACTGGTTTTGGTTTTCTTCCATTTTATTTATCCTTTTATCTATTTTCCTTCTTTCTGTTTAAAACCTTTTTCATAAAACCAAACATTTTTCACAAACCTTTGATTTTTCATAATAAACTCAAATAATTAATTTTAAGTTTTAATTTAATTTTAGGTTTTTAATAAAATCAACTTAGATTTTAGGGTTTTATTTAAATTAATTACCTAACTTTTTCTATTAATTAAAATCAACTAGGTTTTAGGTTAATCATCAAAAAAAAATTATCAAACAATCAAAACAAATTTTCTCTTTTCTTTTCCTTTTATAATTTCGCATATGTTATTATTGTCGCTTATTTTATTATTTTTTCCGATTATTGTAATTGCTAAACGAATGTAATAGCTTAAATTAGGATTTTATTCGCTTGCTATTTTTTCCCCAATTTTATGATTTTGTACCCCTTCCTGAAGCGATGTAATAGTGTAAGGTATTTCTTTACTGTTTTATTATGACTGTTAATGCTTAGATTATTAGGATTGTATGGCAAGACATAAAAGAAATAATTAGCTAACCCTAATTGCAAGATAAATGAATTGAATCAAGCACACTTTACACACTTCACCTCTAGGGTAACCTCTCTCGTTGCCTCGGAAAAACAATGGTCACGTCCCTCGAACGTAGGGATACCATTAGCAAAGTCCCTAAGTTATAAATCATCATAAAGATTATAGTTCCTTAATGTCCATCGAAGTTACCTACGGTATAAGATCTTGTCCCTCGATGTTGCCTACAAATATATATGATGACAATCCCTTCAAATTGCCAAAGGTATCCCTACATGTTGCCTTCAATGACCATAACGATGACCCTACGCATGTCCCTCGCACATCCAATGATGGTGCTTCCTGCTAACTAATGGTATGGATAGCAATATCTAAAGGAGGAGGCAAAATACAAGAAAGACCTTGAGTGGATAGTTACTATTAATTGCTTGCTCACAAATTAAAACACTTTTTCACACCTCGCACTTTCAAAAACATTTTCAAAACGCTTTATCAACACTCTTGAGGACTGATATAAGAGTTATCATAAAGAAAATTGCCTTTCTATTTGGAATTTCAAAACTTTTTCAAAAGCACACACACAAACAAATAAATTGATCAAGCGATTAAGAGCCCGTAGATAACTACGGATGAAAAGGGTGCTAATACCTTCCCTTTACATAATCTACCCCCAGAAATCAAAATCTATCAAAGGTCTTTCCTATTCTTTTCATATTTCCTTATTGGATAAAATAAAAGTTGGTGGCGACTCTTGCTATCCGCAACAATTGCGATAAAACGCAATGTAAACCAAGTCAGTTCTCCCATCGTATTACAGAATTGGAGACTCTGCTGGGGATAAATACTTAAAAAGAGGGGTTACCTTAAGAGTTTAGGTCATATTTACTTTCTTTAAACTATTTTCTTTGATTGCTTTACATTTGAGGAATTTGTTTGGGTATTTTCTTGCAAAGATCCTACACCGGGATCGGGGAACACCATTAGGTAAGTAGCGATAAATCATGGAGGTTGTACGGTGTAGACCGATATGGATGATATGATAGCTATGTTAGTTTGATACTCTGGCTTGTACTAATGTTCCTTGAGTCAGTCAAGGATAACATTAGGCTTCCACGTAGTGTCATTAAGCACTAACTGGACTTTAGAACCTTAAATTGACTCATCTTGGCCATTAGAAAGTAGTGAGATGGTCGGCTTTGATGCAGACTGAAGTTGGTTGATACTCGATGCTACACTCATTGGGATTAGACTTTCGGGATATTTCGGTCGTAATTCAGATGCTTGAGCTTAAACAATGCCTGAGAGAAAGATCAATGATATGGGATCCTTAGAACCCGATTACTATTGCTAGGACATGTTGAGCTAATTAAACTTCAAAAGGGTACTTACCTATAGACCTCATGCAAGCCTTTAAACCTAAGGTATTTGTGTGACTTATTTCTGTTTGCTATTTTGTTTTAAGTATGAACATAACATCATAAATATCATAATATAGCATTTGCACTAACCATTTCAAGGACCTTGGGATTTATCTCTTCTCTGTTTTGTAGGCTATGGCTTCCTCGCAGAAATACCATCCGGATCAACTTCGTAGGAATACCTTCCAAGCTTAGAGAATTGGTCTCAAGGGTTCCTGAAAGTTCCCAATTCAATAGAAGACATGGTCACTTGCTCAGTTTGGTTACTGCCGGTTTTGAAGAAGGTATGATGAGCATCATATTCCAGTTCTTCGATCCTAAACATCATTGCTTCACTTTCCCCGATTATCAGTTGGTACCCATGTTGGAAGAATTCTCTAAGCTACTTGGAGTGCCTATATTGGAGCAGATACCCTTCACCGGTTTAGAACAAGATCCAAAGCCTGAATATGTTGCCACAGCTTTACACCTAAAACCATCGAACATTGAATCTAATTGATAAAGGAGAAGTGGGGTTAAAAGTCTTCTTGCAAATTTCTGATAGAAAAACCTCAGTTGTTCTTGGACCCCATGAGTTTCCATGATTTTGAGGATATCTTGGCCCTCTTGATCTATGATTTGGTATTTTTCCCTAATCCGGACAAACTTATAGATGTGAATGCCATCAAGATTTTCCTTACTCACAATCCAGTGCCTACATTGCTCGGGGATATTCTGCATTCTCTCCACACCCGTACTATGAAGAAACAAGGAACTCTTATGTGTTGCATACCTTTGCTCTGTAGGTGGTTTATTTTGCACCTTCCTCGATCAGTAATGAAGAATGAGTTAGGCTTAAGATGGTCTCAAAGGTTGATGTTTCTCTCTCACGCTGATATCTATTGGTGTTGTCGCTCTCAAGAAGACGTCTCTATCATTGACCGCTGCGGAGAATTTCCTAATGTGCCACTCCTTAGCATTAGCGGAGGCATCACTTAAAAACCCTTCTCTATCTTTACGTCAGTTTGGTTACGCACGAAGGGACAGTCCTCATGATATGCTAATCTAGGGTATTGTGTTCGGCTACGACAACGATCTACAAGGTTACCGCTAGAGGTTTATACGCGCTTGAGGCATGGTAAAGAAGATCGATAGTAAGAATTTGGGGCATAAAAATCTCATCCCTTTGGAACCCTACCTCAAATGGGTGAGAACTCGTGCTCAAAATCTAATGATTCCATATCCCGCCATCCTACCGGTGATCTTAGAGCCTATTGTTCAAGGGGACGAGTCTTGCGTTATTCTTCATCCTAATATGCCAACTGTTATACCCCAAAATTTGCCCTCTCATTTATCAAAATTTTCTCACAAGATCTCCTTTGGTTCAAGACTGCACAAGGGTTGATCAGCTCAAGACACCTTCTTAAACACTGATGACTGAAATTAGGGTTTGAGATTGCACAAGGATAATTGAAATTTTAATGCCTCATATGACTTTCATGGATCATTATGGACCCTCAAGATTGCTCATGTCAAGTTTTCAGTCTTGGATCATATTTTTGCTCAGTCAATTGAACAGTTGACCTAAAAATCAGTTATATTGGGGAAAAAGTCAATTGTGGCCAATTTATAGTCAAACTTCACAATTTTTTATCCATATAAACATTATAAACTCATATGTATCATTTGATCAAGTTTGGACCATAATTCCTCAAGAAATTTGATCAGATCATCAAAAGAGCAAAATGGTCAAAATTAGGGTTTTGACTGAGAAAGGGCAATTTCTGATTTTTGACCTAGCAAATGGTTAATTGGTTTGAGGCATGATCTCAAGAGTTCAATTGAATCATTTTAACCTAATGGCATGACTCAAAACATTTCTCAAGATCAATTGAATTGATAGTTGATTTTCAGTCAACTGATCAAAAGTCAACTGTACACTGAAAAGTCAAACTTTGACTTTTTGGTCAAAATCAAGTGTCAAAGATCACAATTCATAAAAACATGTCAAAATACGAAACTTGTTCATAAAGAAATAAAAAAGTCAAAGTTTTCAAACTTAGAAATTTTTCTAGGTGTTGAAAACTTCATATTTTTTCACAACTTTGAGCTAATTTTTCACCATGATGCAAGATGATTCAAAAGAAACTTTCAACATGAAAGTTGTAGATCTCCATGATATCTAAAACTTTTATTTACACAACTTCTCCTAGAAATGCTTGGATCTCAAGTTATTAATCCATGAAGTCATAGTCATGAAACTAAAACACTTAGTGAAATTTTTAGCATTTTAGGTCAGGATTTTGACCTAACTTCCGACCCAAGTTTCACATAGTTCCATTTGGATTTTGAAAAAGTGATTCAAAGAGGGGTTGTAGATCACATTAAAATCTTTCCAAAATGTCCAATAACTTCTTTAGATCATTTGTGAGCAAGGAGAATCGAAGGTCAGAAGTTGGGGTTTCAAGTTGTTTTGCAAGGCAATTTTTGTGAAGAACAAAATTCAAATCTCAAACATATGCTGCACAATCTTGATTTGCAGGCCTCTAAACCTCAAGATATCTCCCTAATCAGAATATTACACTTGCTATTGAGCTATTATCCATTTGATTCAAGCTTTATCCAAGACAAGTTTCCATTAATGGCACAAAGGCACCATTGCCAATTAAATAAAGCAAGCTTTATGCAAAGTCAACTTTCATTGAGCTTTGCACTTGTTCCTTTTGCACAAGCTTCCTCTACAAAGTCAGATAAGTATGTTTAAAGTTGGTAACCACTCTACATGCTTGTACTTTCTACCTTGAAACTACATTTCTCACTTTTCTTCAAAATCAAGCAACCTAGCCATAACCCTATAACTCAGAAATCATTTGTGCAAAACCTCTCCAACCTTTTGCTTATAGATACATGAGTCATTTGCAAGAAAACCACGCATGATCAAGCCCTGAAACCCCCTAAAGCACAGAATCATCAAAAACATCTCAAAACTTGCCATTTCTGAGTTTTAAATCCAATCTCTAAATTTGCTCGTGCATTTCTTGGCCTTTTACTTTCAAAAGCTTCTAAATAACATATACAAACAATTCCAACACCTGCAACACAACTGTAACACCTCCATCATCATCCACCATTTTCAAAAACAGCACCTTGCACCTTGACTTCTCCAGATCTCCTCAGCCACTTTCAGCTCAAGCCAAGCATCACATTATCTTCCTGGGAACTTGAGGAAGCTAACCCAATCCCTGGAACTCGTCAAAAGTTGCTCAAACTCAAAACAAGATACCCTCTTGCAAGGTGAGTTTTATGACTTTTGAACTTTTCATACAAGCATCATTAATGGTTTATTTGTGAATAAGAAATGTAGATATCATTGTCCTGAAGCTAACCATGTCCTTAGATTTCATTTTGTTGCTTGAGTAGTTAGAATTTTGAATCTGAACCTCTGAAAATAATTAGGTCAGAATTTGGTACTTTCAAAAATTCTCATTCATCTTTGATTTATAGCTTATGATATTTATATGGTTGGATTCGTATGGAAAAATGGAGTAACTTTCATGTTTGCATATTTCATTTTTATTGAGAAATGATGAAGATACAGGTGGTCTGGCTGGAGGTTGAAGATGAAGTGTATTCAGGACTTGTTTTGTATTATATATTTATCATTTCAGTTATATTAACGGATGTATAGCCACCCAAGTGGTAAGGCAGCGTGCTGGTAATCAAGAGGTCATGGGTTCGAACCTCAGCACGCTGCCTTTTGCTTTTTTTCACATTTCCTTACTTTTTTTTACTCTTGCAGCGCCTGGGCCTCCAAATGATTGGGCCAAACTTTTTTTGCTATTTCTGACCCCCTGCCTTATTGTTTATACCCCTGGCCCATTTATTTTTCTTTGTTATTTTATTTTCTTTCTTTTTTTTATATTTTTTTTTCATTTTATATTTTCTTTATTATTATTATTATTATTTTCATTAATAAAAAATCTAAAAAATATTTATATTTTTATTATTTATATTTATTTAGTTTATTTTTCTTCATAAAAAAACTAAAACAACACAAAAACATTTTCATTTAATAAATTAATTTCTTTTCAATAAATATTTAGACTAGGGTTTGACTATTATATTATATTCTTGTGATTAAAATCAATTTAGAACTTAGGATTTTTATTTGATTAATTTTATTTACTAATTAAATTCACAAAAAAACCCTAAAAAACTTATTTTTTCTTTAATAAATTAATTTCTTTTATTTAACTTAATCTTAATTTTCTTATTTTTAGTTAATTATTTTATTTTAATTAATTAGGACAAAAAACCCTTTTCATGAAAACCAAACAAAAATCACATTTCTTTTTACATTTTATATTCTTGTATTTTTATCTTCATTTTTGTACATTTATTCAAATTCAATATGGTTGTAATAATTATTTAGATTTAATTTCTTGCAATTCCCCATTTGTAATTTGTACACCTGCTCCCCTAAATGATGTAATAGCGTAGTAATTTTAATTTCCGCAATTTATTACTTCATATACAAATGCTAGTAATTAGGGTTTTGTATGGAAAGATTAAAACCAACAAGTAGCAAACCCTAATCAAGAAAAATCAAGCATGTAAACCAATACACTTGCACACATACACCCTTATGGTAAATCCACTTTGTTACCTTACAAAAATGGCCATGTTATGCATGTGAGGTATCTTAGCAAAAACAAACAAAAATACAAGATCATAGTCCCTCGATGACGTTATCCATGTTGCCTTTCAAAATGATTTTAGTCCCTAAAGAAAATGCTAAGATATCTTACAACATTGCTATTCATGGCTATACGATGACCCTTGCCCGTCCCTTTTACATCCAAAGATAGGGTTACTTACCAAATCAATGGTAAGATAACAATGTCAAAGGAAAGAAGAAATAAACATGAAAGACTTTTGAGTAGGTAGAATGTTCCTAGTTACTTGCTCAATTTCAAAATAAAAACATCCTTGCTATTTTCAAAAACAAACACCAACACTTTCAAAAACAACTTTCAAACTTGAAAACATTTTCAAAAGATCAACACTTTGTATACGTTCTTACAAACGAGAATCATTACAAAAGTTTACCTAAACGATGGCGCCTTTTCAAAATACTTTCAAAAACCACACAAAGCACATTTTCAAACAAAAGCAAGTGATCTAGCAAGTAACTAAGAGTCCATGGAAAACCATGGATAAAAAGGGTGCTAATACCTTCCCTTTTTATAATCTACCCCCCGAACTCAAGAAAACATCTCAAAGGTCTTTCCTGTTCTTTTCAGCCTTTCTTTTGGATAAAAGAAAAGTCGGTGGCGACTCTTGCTAAACCGCAACATTTGCGATCAAGCGCAAAACAACCAAGTCAGTCCTCCCACCGCGTTACACCAACAAATTTTGAAGAGCTACAAAGGTCTTGGATTCAACTCAAGGAAGAACGAGACACCTTTGAGACTCAATTCTATGCAAGTGAGAAGAAAGTGTTGGAACTGACGAGGCAGCTTCACGAGGAGAAGAACTTTAATGCCTATGTCAACACAAAGAGGAAGTGTCCATGGGAAACCTAGAAGTTTCAGAAATATTTAATTTATTTCCTTGTAAACCTTTGTTTCACTTGAACTTACTAATAAAAAATCTTTGTTTCTGTTTTGATTAAAAGAGTTTAAATCCTACGAGGTCCTTGAAAACATCGCATAAACATGTCATGTATATCATTACATAAGCAAGTACTTCAAGACAGGTTTCTTTTAGAAAAAATAAATGGCTCTTGAACAAACCGTTAAGAATATTCAAACACATAACGCTCAATTCCAACAGATGTTCCTGACTCTGGCTAAAGGACAGTAAGATTTGAAAGCTCTCATCACTAAAGAGAAGAAGAAGAAGGAGCTCAAAAGGTTATTCATCGTGCTCGCACTGGAAGACCACCACTACGCATCAGCAACCATGGAGTCAATATTATGGAGGATGTTGACAGTGATTGTGACCTGGATAGTTGGATCTTCCCCACTACCAACGATGGACTCAATAATTGGACGGCTAGAGACTTTGTTCCAATATCTTTTATCCAGGAGTAATTGTTCTTTTCTGTTTTTGGGATATGTAATTTTTGAATAAATTAAAATCTAAGCCTTGTGTCTTACCCGAGGCACAATGGTCTATTTGTGAGGGTTATCATACTTCATTTTCATATGTCATTTTAATACATCATTGGACGTTTTGCATTCAAATTTTACGCTCTTTGTCTTTCTTTTTGCTTTATTTTTCAAAATAGCTATGTACTCTTACACACACCCACATATCAAATTTCAGATCCATATCCACCCTGGATCTCATTGATAACAGTTCTGCTATTGTCAGTTATGACTTTGAAAATTCGATCTACCAAGCCGAGGACGAAGGTGAAGAAGATTGTGAAGTACCGGAAGAGCTTGCTAGACTATTACAGCAAGAGGAAAGAGCAATACAGCCTCATGAAGAGCCGGTTGAGGAGGTAAACTTAGGTACTGAGGAGAATAAAAAGGAAGTCAAGATAGGTTCCAACTTGGAGAACGGTGTCAAAGAACGGTTAATCCAGATGTTATGTGACTATGTTGAGATCTTTGCTTGGTCATACGAAGACATGCTGGGGCTTGATATTGATATTGTGGTTCATCGTCTACCAATAAAAGAATACTTCCCTCCAGTGAAGCAAAAGGTTCGTCATATGCCTCCTTAAATGTCAGAAAAGATCAAGGCTGAAGTCATGAAACAATTTAATGCCCGTTTTTTTAGCTGTTACTTCCTACCCACAATGGGTTGCAAACATGGTGCCAATATCTAAGAAGGACGGTAAGGTACGCATGTTTGCGGACTACATGGATTTGAATAGAGCGAGGCCCAAAGACGACTTTCCACTTCCTCATATTGACGTTCTGGTTGACAACACCACTCATCATAAAATATTCTCCTTCATGGATGGCTTCTTTGGTTATAATCAGATCAAAATGGCACCTGAGGACATGGAGAGACTACCTTCGTTACACAGTGGGGCACCTTCTGTTACAAAGTTATGCCAGTTAGGTTGAAGAATGTCGGGGAAACTTATCAACATGCTATGGTATCATTGTTCCATGATATGATCCATCATGAGATAGAGGTCTATGTTGATGACATGATAGCCAGGTCCCAGACTGAAGAAGAACACCTTGATCAATTGCAGAAACTATTTGAAAGGCTGAAGAAGTACAAGTTAAGACTAAACCCGAACAAGTGCACCTTTGGAGTAAGATCTGGTAAGCTCCTAGGTTTCGTCGTCAGTGGAAAAGGTATTGAGGTAGATCCTGCAAAATTTAAATCTATTCAAGAGATGCCAACTCCCTGCATTGAGAAGGAAGTTAGAGGTTTCTTGGGACATCTAAACTACATTGCTAGATTCATTTCCCACCTAACTGCTACTTGTGAACCAATCTTCAAGCTACTGAAGAAAGATCAAGTAGTGAAATAGAATGATGATTGTCACATAGCCTTTGACAGAATCAAGGAATATCTTCAAGAACCTCCAATTTTGATGCCACCAGTTGAAGAAAGGCCTTTAATTAACTACTTAACAGTGTTAGAGAATTAAATGGGGTGTGTGTTGGGGCAACATGACGAGTCTGGTCGAAAAGAGCACGCAATATACTACCTTAGCAAAACCTCTACCGAATGTAAAACAAGATACTCATTGCTCGAGAAAACTTGTTGCACTTTGGCATGAGCTGCTCGCCGACTAAGATAGTATATGTTAACTCATACTACCTTATTGATCTCTAAAATGGATCATATCAAATACATATTTGAGAAGCCCGCTCTCTCTGGAAGAATAGCAAGATGGTAAATTGTCCTGATAGAATACGACATTCAGTACACCACACAAAAGGCAATCAAAGGAAGTGTACTGGCAGATCATTTGGCTCATCAGGCTGTAGACGACTACCAGTCTATGAATTTTGAATTTCTGGACGAGAACATTATGCTAGTAACTGACTGTGAAGAACCTTGACCGGATGAAGGACCTGAAAAAGGATCCTGATGGACTATGATTTTTGACAGAGCTTCCAACGCGCTCGGCAATGGCATTGGTGTTGTGATCATCTCTCCCGAAGGTTGCCATACACCCTTCACTTCCAGACTATGTTTTGATTGTACCAACAATATGGCTGAGTACGAAGCATGCATTATGGGTATCAAGGCTGTTGAAGACATGAGAATCAAGTTCTTGCAAGTATTCGGAGACTCCACCTTGGTAATCAGCCAGATTAAGGGATATTGGGATATGAAGAATCTTAATCTCATTCCTTACCGAGAGCATGTGTTGACATTGATCCCGTATTTTGAAGAGATTACCTTTAAACATGTTCCATGAGAAGAAAATCAGTTGGCAGGCGCGCTAGCTACCCTGTCATCAATGTTCAAGTTTAGATGGGATAACAAAGCCCCTCGGATCACTATTGAAAGATTAGACGAGCTGACATACTGTTATGAGGGTTACACTAACGGAGTAGAGGAAAAGCCTTGGTTCCATGAGGTGAAAAGGTACCTTGAAGCCTAAGAATAACCTGAGGGGGTATCTATAAATGACAAGAAGTTTCTAAGAAGGTTCTCTGCCAAGTTCTTCATGAGTAATGAAATCTTATATAAGTGTAATCATGATTCAACTTTTCTTCGTTGTATAGATAAGAAAGAAGCTGAGAAGATCATGGGTGATATGCACGAAGGTATCTTTGGTACTCATTCTAGCAGGCACACAATGGCTAAGAAGATTCTGAGGGCAGGTTACTATTGGTCCACTATATAAACAGATTTCCATCACCACTCTCGGACTTGTCACAAATGCCAAATCTATGTTGGCAAAGTACACGTGCCTCTGGTTCCTTTAAACGTCTTGACTGCTCCTTGGTCGTTCATAATGTCGGGCATTGACATGATTTTAGAGATTAGACCTACCTCTTCCAATGGACATCGCTTCATCCTTGTTGCCATTGATTACTTCACGAAGTGGGTAGAGGTAGCCTCGTTCGCTTCTGTTACTAAGAACGTTGTGGCTCGGTTCATCAGGCATAATCTTATCTATCAGTATGGTATCCCAGAAAGAATTATCACAGATAATGGTATGAACCTCAATAATACTATGATCACTAAGCTCTGTATGCAATTTAAGATCCATTATCATAACTCTTCTTCCTACTGGTCGAATATGAATGGGGTTGTGGAGGCCGCCAATAAGAATATAAAGAAGATTATACAAAAGATGACGGTAACATATAAAGATTGGTATGAGATGTTACCATTTTCTCTTCATGGTTATTGTACCTCGGTGCGCATGTCAACAGGGGCAATCCTGTTTTCTCTCGTCTACGGTATAGAAGTTTTTTTTCCTATCGAAGTCCATATTCCTTCCCTAAGAATTATGAAGGATGCAGGTTTAAACGAAGACGAATGGGATTTGAATGTGCGTATGTGCGTAGACTATAGGGATTTGAATAGGGCAAGCTCCAAAGATGATTTCTCACTCCCATATATTGACGTCTTGGTCGAAAACACAACTCAACATAAAGTATTCTCCTTCATGGATGGTTTCTCTGGCTACAATCAAATCAAAATGGCTCCCGAAGACATGGAAAAGACCACCTTTGTCACACAATGGGGCACCTTTTGTTACAAGGTCATGCCATTCGGTTTAAAGAATGCAGGGGCAGCTTATCAACGTGCTATGGTAGCCTTCTTTCATGATATGATCCATCATGAGATAGAGGTCTATGTGGATGAAATGATTGCAAAGTCGTAGACTAAGGAGGAACATCTTGATCATTTACACAAGCTATTTGAAAGGCTGAAAGAGTACAAATTGAGGTTGAATCCCAACAAATGCACCTTTGAGGTAAGGTCTGGAAAACTTCTAGGATTTGTTGTTAGTGGTAAAGGTATTGGGGTCGACCCTGTAAAGGTCAAAGCTATCCAAGAGATTCCAGCTCCCCGTACTGAGAAGGAGGTCAGAGGTTTCTGGGGTCGACTCAATTACATCGCCTGATTCATATCTCATTTATCTACTACGTGTAAGCCACTCTTCAAGCTGCTGAAGAAAGATCAAGCAATCAGATGGAATGACGACGACCAAGTAGCTTTTGACAAGATTAAGGAGTACTTGCAAAAACCTCCAATCCTTATTCCTCCAGTTGAAGGAAGACCTCTGATTATGTACTTAACTGTATTAGAGAATTCAATGGGGGTGTGTGTTGGGCCAACATGATGAGTCTGACTGAAAAGAGCATGCAATATACTACCTGAGCAAAAAGTTTACCGACTGTGAAACAAGATATTCATTGCTCGAGAAAACTTGCTGCGCTCTGGCATGGGTTGCTCGCCAGCTAAGACAGTATATATTGACTCACACCACCTTGTTGATTTCTAAGATGGACCCTATCAAGTATATCTTTGAAAAGCTAGCTCTCTCCGGATGAATAGCTAGATGGAAAATGATTCTGACTGAATATGACATCCAATATACAACGCAAAAGGCCATCAAAGGAAGTGTAATGGAGGATCATTTGGCACATCAAGTTGTTGACGACTACCAATCCATGAACTTTGAATTCACAGATGAGAATATCATGCTAATAACTGATTACGAAAAGCCTGGACCATATGACGGACCTGAACAAGGATCCCGATGGACTATGGTTTTTGATGGAGCTTCCAATGCTTTGGGTAATAGAATTGGCACTATAATTGTTTCTCCTGAAGGTTTCCATACACCTTTCACTGCTAGATTGTGCTTCAATTGTACGAACAACATGGCTGAGTACGAGGCATGCATATTAGGTCTAAAGGCTGCCATTGATCTGAGGATCAAGTTCTTGGACGTATACAAAGATTCTGCTCTAGTAATCAGTCAAGTCAAGGGAGAGTGGGATACCAAACATCCTAATTTGATTCCTTACAAAGAGCTTGTGCTAACTTTGATCCCATACTTTGAGGAGGTTACTTTTGAACACTTCCCAAGAGAAGAAAATCAGTTGGCTGATGCTTTAGCAATAATGTCGTCCATGTTCAAGGTCGATTGGGACAACGAGGCTCCTTGAATTACAATTGAAAGACTTGATGAACCTGCGCATTGTTATGAGCTTGACACTAATGAAGAGAAGCCGTGGTACCATGAGGTGAAGAGATATCTTGAAGAACAAGAGTAGCCTGAAGGAGCTTCCATCAATGATAAGAAATTTTTGCAAATATTTTCAGCCAAATTCTTCCTAAGCAATGGAATCATGTACAAACGCAACCATGATTCTGCTATACTCCAGTGTGTGGACAAGAAGGAGGCAGAGAGGATCATGGAAGACATGCATGATGGTATCTTTAGAACTCACTCTAGTGGACACACTATGGCCAAGAAGATCCTGAGGGCTGGTTACTATTGGTCGACAATAGAAACTGATTGTCACCATCATTCAAGGACTTGCCACAAGTGTCAAATCTATGCCGACAAGGTCCATGTACCTCCAATTCCCTTGAATGTCATGACTGCTCCGTGGCCGTTTTGAATGTGGGGCATTGACATGATTGGAGAGATCAAACCTACTTCTTCCAATGGACACTGTTTCATCCTTGTTGCTATTGACTACTTCACCCAATGGGTCGAAGCTTCTTCATTCGCCCTAGTCACTAAGAATGTTGTGGCCAGATTTATCAAGCATAACCTTATCTATTGTTACGGTATCCCCGAAAGGATCATCACCGATAGAGGAACCAATCTCAACAATATTATGATTACGGAACTCTACACGCAGTTCAAAATCAAACATCACAATTCTTCTCCATACAAACCTAAGATGAATGGCGCAGTGGAATATGCCAATAAAAATATCAAGAAGATTGTGCAAAAGATGGTAGTAAGCTACAAAGACTGGCATGAGATGCTATTGTTTGCTCTTCATGGCTACTGTACTTCAGCTCGAACGTCAACTGAGGCAACCCAATTCTCTTTAGTCTATGGTATGGAAGTTGTCCTGCCTATTGAAGTTCAGATTCTTTCCCTAAGGATTATGAAAGAAGCAGACCTGGGTGAAGACGAATGGGTACAGACTAGGTTGGATCAGTTGAATTTGATTGATGAGAAGCGACTGGCTGTTGTTTGTCATGGTCAAATGTATCAAAAATGCATGATCAAGGCTTTCAACAAAATAATCAAACCTCGAGTGTATCATACTGTAGACTTGGTAATAAAGTGCATCATTCTTCCACAAGGCGGTCCCAGGGGAAAATGGACTCCCACATACGAAGGGCCATTTGTTGTCAAAAGAGTTTTCTCTGGTAGTGCCATGATGCTAACAACTATGGACGGCGAAGACTTCCCGCATCTTGTGAACACAGATATAGTAAAAAAATACTATGCATAAAATGACCCTCTAGGTTGACATACCTAGGAAAAAATAAGGGCATCCCGGTGAACCAAAAGGTTTGGGAAAAAGTTAGGGATATATACAAAAGATTGTACACCCGGCAAGTCGAAAACCCGAAAGGGTGGCTTGGGAAAAAATGGGTATCCTGGTGGACTGAAAACCCGAAAGGGCGGTCCAGGAACAAGTTAGGGATTAAAGCGTACGACTATGTCCCGTGGAACCTTTACAACCAGCTTTATTACAAAGGTCCAAGATCAATTTATTCGACTTCTTTTGACGGCAAGGGATGATGTTCAAAGACATATGGGTAATAGAGGAGTTAGAACCCAATTAGATCACTTCCACGTGGCTATTATTTTTGTTTTCATTTTGTATTCCTTTCATTCTTTCGACGATTTCCTCTTACTAGGATCTCTGTCTCCTTGTACAAAAGTGCTTGTTTATAGGAAAACATCAATACAAACATACTTTGAAGTGCAAACTTTTTGTTTTTTTTTTGTTTTGAGTGCAAAAGTCTCCAATGACTAAAGTTGAATGAATATATGCATATGAACATGATTAAACTGTTAACAAATGTATGCATGAAAATAGTAATAAGCATCTCCTTAAGGATTTGAGATATCCCCAAAGTTACTTCAATAAAATTATCCCCACAAAGACGGGTCCATGCAATCCCCAGCCAAAGTTTCAATCTCCGGAAAACCCTCTCCCCAACTGAGTTGGTCTAAAAAAGGGCCTTATGGATTTATACCTAAAGGAAACACCTCTCCGAAAGGTCGTCAAATTTTCTCTTCAACAAGGTTTATTTCTCCAATAAACTGCAAATTCCCCAGCTTGAGTTTGCTTCTTAGACTATTACAAATCAACAGACGAAACCCCTTAATCCCTGTTAGAGTCATTACAATCCCTAACGGAGACGTTACTATCCCTGAAAGTTACTGTGAAGCCTGGAATCCGACCAGATAACAGTTAACTTCAGCAAGTGGTTGCGAAGCCTAGAATCCGACTAGATAGAAATTAACTTTAGTTACTGTGAAGCCTGGAATCCGACTAGATAACAGTCAACTTCAGCAAGTGGTTGCGAAGAATGGAATCCAACCAGATAGAAATTAACTTCAGTTACTGTGAAGCCTGAAATCCGACCAGATAATAGTCAACTTCAGCAAGTGGTTGCGAAGCTTGGAATCCGACCAGATAGAAATTAACTTCAGTTACTGTGAAGCCTAGAAACCGACCAAATAACAGTCAACTTCAAAAAGTGGTTGTGAAGCCTAGAATCCGACTAGATAGCAATTAACTTCATCTATTTCATCAGTTACTGAGAAGCCTGGACCCGACCAGATAACAGTTCAACTTCATCCTTTCAAGCAAGTTACTTTGAAGACTGGACCCGACCAAATAACAGTTTAACTTCATCCTTTCGAGCAAGTTACTGTGAAGACTGGACCCGACCAGATAACAGATCAACTTCCTCCTTTCTAGTAAATTACTATGAAGACTGGACCCGACCAGATAACAGTTTGATTTCATCTAAGTTACTGTGAAGCCTGGAATCCGACCAGATAACAGTCAACTTCAACAAGTGGTTACGAAGCCTGGAATCTGACCAAATAACAATTAAATTCAGTTACTGTGAAGCATGGAATCCAACCAGATAACAGACAACTTCAACAAGTGGTTGTGAAGCCTGGAATTCGACCAGATAGAAATTAACTTCAGTTACTGTGAAGCCTGGAAACCGACCAGATATCTGTCAACTTCAGCAAGTGGTTGTGAAGCCTGGAATCCGACCAGATAGCAATTAACTTCGTCTATTTCATCAGTTACTACGAAGCCTGGACCCGACCAGATAACATTTCAACTTTATCCTCTCAGGAAAATTACTATGAAGACTGGACCCGACCAGATAATAATTAATTTCATCTAAGTTGTTGTGAAGCCTAGAATCCGACCAGATAACAGTTTAACTTCTTTAATCATTGTGAAGCCTGGAATCCGACCAGATAACAGCAAGTTACTGTGAAGCCTGGACCCGACCAGATAACAGTTCAACTTTATCCTCTCAGGAAAATTACTGTGAAGACTGGACCCGACCAGATAACAGTTAATTACATCTAAGTTGTTGTGAAGCCTGAATCTGACCAGATAACAGTTTAACTTCTTTAATCATTGTGAAGCCTGGAATCCGACCAGATAACAGCAAGTTACAACGAAGCCTGGATCTGACCAGATAACAGTTCAAATTTATCCTCTCAAGAAAATTTATTGTGAAGACTGGACCCGACCAGATAACAATAATTTCGTCTAAGTTGCTGCGAAACTTGGAACCCGACCAGATAACAGTTTAACTTCTTTAATTGTTGTGAAGCCTGGAATACGACCAGATAACAGCAAATTATTGCAAAGCCTGGAGTCCAACCAGATAATAGTTAATTTCATCTTCCCCAGTAGGTTGCTGCGAAGCCTGGAATACGACCAGATAATAGTTAAATTTATTACCCACAACAAGTTGTTGTGAAGCCTGGATCCGACCAAGTAACAGCTAACTTCCTTTCTCTCCAATCAAGAGATAACTTCCCAGTAGAGCAACGGAAAACTAAAACTCCTAAACTTTATTCCTCAAGTAGAAATCAACACTCTCCATAGAGTTTCTCTCAAGCAAAGTCAATGTTCCCCAGCGGATTATTCCTCAGATAAAAAAACAGGAATCCCTAGCGGAAACACCTTAGACAAAGTTTGAAGATACACATACTCTCCAACAGCAGTCAGGGGTTTAACTTCCCAAGGATCCCCAACACTTGTCAAGGATTTATTTTCCAAGACAAAGATACACTTAAACAATGTTTCACATTCATACATCATATTACATACATGACAAATGCATACAACACAATCTCGTTTACTTTGAGAACATCATGGTGCGATGCATACATCTGCATGAAACTAACCATTTTCCTTGTAGGAAAAGTCAACCAATCAAACAACATACCTCTTTTGATTGAGATTATTTTCCTAGTGAAATCACCAAACAACAGACCTCTTTTGTTGCTCTGGATGGCATCTGTAATCCCATCTCCGATGAATTCTTTATGACCTCTCCAAATGGCATCTTTAAGCCCATTTCCAACATAATCAACTAACACATCATCGAGTGCAAATTTCTAGGCACTCTAGTGTTCAATTATCTTCCACCTTAAAGTCACGAATGGCGGACCCACCAATCTAACTCTTCGGGTTTAAGAAGATTGAACAGGGGAAGTTGTTGTATCCTAAAATTTTCCCTCTCTTTTCTCAAGACATTTCTCATAAGATCTTCAATGATTCAAACTTGCACCAGTATTAACTAGGTCAAGCCATCTCCTTAACAATGATGCCTCAAACTAGGGTTCGAGTTTGCACAATAACAGTTGGACTTCTAATGTTTCAAATGAATTTCCTGGGTTATTATGGACCCTCAAGATTTCCCCTGTCACGTTTCAAGTCTCGGATCACAAAATTGCTCAGATGACCTAAAATCAGTTGTATTGGAAAAAAGTCAATTATGGTCAAACTACAATCAAAATTCAAGATTTTGGACCAATATCGACATTTTGAAGTCATATGTATCATTCCATCAAGGTTGGATCACAATTCTCCAAGAAAATTATTCAAATCGTCAAAAGGGCAAAAAGGTCAAAATTAGGGTTTTGATTGAGAATGACCAATCTTTGACTTTTGACCTAGTACATGACTTATTGGTTTGAAATATGATCTCAAGGATTCAAGTATATCATTTTGACCTAATTTCATATTTCAACTCATCTCCTGAGATCAATGGATTGATAGATGAAATTTGGTTAACTGGTGAAAAAGTCAACTTTACACTGAAAAGTCAAACTTTGACTTTTTGGTCAAGTTTGAGTTTAGAAAAAATCATATTTCATCAAGACACTCAAAATATGAAATTTGATCATCAAAAATCAAGAAAGTCAAAAATCAAACTTTGCAAGACTTGGAAAATTTTCTAAGTATTTTCTATACATGATTAATTTTATTATCTCATGACATTTTTCTTCACCACGATTCAAATAATTCAAATTTTCAAGTAAATAACAAAGATGTATTTTTTGAAGTTAAAATTGCAAATCCTAAGCTTTGTCTTGTTTAAACTTTTTCCTTTGACTCAATCTTCAAACTTTGCCCCTATGTTATCTACAAAAGTCAGATTTGTATCATGCTACAATATGCTGCCAAGTCCAAGCCTGCTGTTACAAGCCCAAAACTATGTTAAAAATAGTCTGTTGTCCTGCTAACAAAACAACCCTGCACCAAGCTGATTGCTACACTCCAAAACTGCTAAAAAAATAGCCTTGTTATGCTGCCTCTAAACACTGTCACAATCTGCTCTAAAACTTGCTATGCTGTCCTACAAAACCTGCACTATATCAGTCCCATATTTTCACCAAATTAGCACCTAAGAGTTGTATCTAAAAAGAAGTGAAACAATATACCTAAACAATTCAAAAACTTATTTGTTTCCCTCCCAAATCTCAGCCTATTTCATCTTCAAATAAATTGTTTTCACAACACACAAGGGATTGGCTTTTAGAGAGAGAAAAGAGAGTTTTGAAAAACCTAACAGAACTTTTCTTGTAACTTTTGCTCATCTTCAGCTCCACCTTCATTCAAAAAAACCAAACCTCAATCCACTATCCCACCTTGTAAGCTTTCCCATAAACCAACTATCCAAACACTTCACATCACATAGAGATTGTTCAAACACAAGAACAATCTTTGTAGTGCCATTATCATTACCTTCCAAACACAAAAAAAAAGACAATATTATATAACTTAACTGGGTTGGAGTTGGTTCAGCAACTTTCAATACAAAGGAAGGATTAGAGCAGCTTTCTGGAGGTTCACTGAAGCCATCACAACATCTTGAAAGAGGTTCAGACTCAAAACAAATTGCAGTCTCAAGGCAAGTTTTCTTGACTTTGAACCTTTCATTTCAAGCATCATTAGTGATTCATTTTTTAGGATAAAATGTAGTAATCATTGACTTTGAAGCTAACCATTTATTTGGCTTTCTTTTTTGTCAATCATATGTTGAGAGCTGACCTGTACATACAATAGAATAATGTTAGAGGCAAAAAAAACTGCAGCATGAGTCGACACGTACTCACATGAGTCGACCCATTTTAGTGACAGAACAGGGTATGAGTCGACACAAGGCCTTATGCATCGATACATACTGCTATCCAGACCCAAAACAGAAAGACAAAAGGTGTATGAGTCGACACCAGACACGAATGTGTCGACACAAACAAGAAATGAGTCGACACATACCCTTATGTATCAACTCATACTGAGTTGATTTTGGTTTTACAGGAACAAGAAGGGTTAACTATCGATGCATAGATGCATGTGTCGACACATAATGGTTAAAAATATTTTTTTTCCTTTTTTTTACACTGTTTTTATATTTTCTATATATTTTTCTTCATTGCTATTCGATATGGTTGTAATAATTAGGTTTCTACTTCATCCCCATTTGTAAATTATACCCCCATCCCCCAAGTGATGTAATAGCTTAGGATTTTAATTTCTGCAATTTACCGCTTTAATATAATTTTTAGTAATTAGGGTGTATGGAAAGATAAAATCGACCATTAGAAAACCCTAATCTCAAAGACAAAAATAAATGCAATCAAAACACAATACACACAAGCACCTCTAGGGTAACCTCGCTTGTTGCCTCGGAAAAATAGTCATGTCCCTCAAATGTGGGACGCTTTAGCAAAGACCCTCGAATGAAAAGACCGTAGTCCCTCGATTACTCTTCGATGTTGCCTTTGGTAAAATGATATAAGTCCCTTACAAAAATTGCTAAAGCGTCTCATAAGTTTCCTTCTATGACTATACGACAACCCACGCTCGTCCCTTCACATCCAATGATGGGGCTTCTTATCAATCAATGGTAAGATAGCAACATCTAAAGGAGGAGGAAAAGAACAAAAACCTTTTGAGTAGGTAGAACGCTCGTAGTTGCTTGCTCATAAACTAAAATCATTTCCACACTCACACTTTCAAAACATCTTCAAAAAACAAACATCTCTTTGAACTATTTTCAAAACTAACACTTTATATACTTTCTTATAGAGACGAGAATCATTACAAAGTTTTCCAAAACAAAGGCGTTTTCAAAATATTTTCAAACTTACACCAATCACAAACACATTTCAAACAAATCATTTTCGAAGTGATCAAGCAACTAAGATCCCGTAGATAACTACAGATGAAAAGGGTGCTAACACCTTCCCTTTTCATAACCTACTCCCCGAACTCAAGAAAATATCTCAAAAGGTCTTTCCTGTTCTTTTCACCCTTTCCTTTATTGGATAAAAGAAAAGTCGGTGGTGACTCTTGCTATCTGTAGCAATTGTGATAAACGCAAAACACCCAAGTCAGTTCTCCCACCGTATTACAGTATGGATAGCACTATCCAAATGAGGAGGAAAAATACAAGAAAGACCTTGAGTGGGTAGTTACTGTTAATTTCATGCTCACAACTTAAAACACTTTTTCACACCTCACACTTTCAAAAACATTTTCAAAACGCTTTATCAACACTCTTGAGGACTGATATAAGAGTTATCATAAAGCAAACTGCCTTGCTATTAGGAATGTCAAAACTTTTCAAAAGCACACACACAAAACAAATAACGTGAGGAAGTGATTAAGAGCCCTTAGATAACTACGGACGAAAAGGGTTCTAACACCTTCCCTTTTCATGATCTACCCCCCGAACTCAAAATCTATCAAAGGTCTTTTCTGTTCTTTTCACCTTTCCTTATTGGATAAAAGAAAAGTCGGTGGCGACTCTTGCTATCCGCAACAATTGCGATAAAATGCAATGCAAACCAAGTCAGTTCTCCCACCGTATTACACAAGCTAAGATCTCAACATATTCATGCAACATCTGAATCAATATATTCTTGATATTGCCCTCTAGGTTGGCGCCTTCCTTGAATTCTTTTCTGTCTATTTCAGAACCCAAGTTTATAATTTCAACTGGCTCTTCATTCGGGCGGATTGCCTTTTATTCTTGTACTAATAGTATGGTGTTGTACCCCAAAATTTTCCCTCTCATTTTATCAAGATTTCCCCTCACAAGACTCTTTGGACTCAAGACCAAGCTAGGGTTTGTTCTGCTCAAGACATTTCCTTGCACTGATGACCTAAATTAGGGTTTGAGTTTGCACAGGGATTTTTGGACTTTCAATGCTCAAAGTGACTTTCATACTTCATGTTGTACTTACAAGATTGCCTCTACCAAGTTTCAAGCCTTGAATCAAACTTTTACCCATTCAATTGGACAGTTGACCTAGAAATCAACTGTATTGGGGGAAAAGTCAACTGTGACCAATTTATAGTCAAAACGCATAATTTTTTATCCACATAAACATTATAGACTCATATGAACCATTTTATCAAGTTTGGACCACAACTCCTAAAGAAATTTGATCAGATCATCTAAAGGGCAAAATGGTCATTTTTAGGGTTTTGACTGTATAAGGGCAATTTCTGATTTTTAACCTAGCCAATGGAAAATTGGGTTCAAGCATGAATTCAAGGACTCAATGGCATCATCTTTACCTATTCACAAGGTTCAAAAGATCTCAAATGCATTAGATTGACAGATGAATTTTTCAGTCAACTGATCAAAATTTAATTGTACACTGAAAAGTCAAACTTTGACTTTTTGGTCAAAATCAAGTGCCAAGGGTCATTTTTCATCAAGATGTGTCAAAACATGAAACTTTTTCATCAAGAAACTTAATTTTGCAAATTAGGGTTTAAGATTGAAAATTTTCATAACTTAGAATTTTTCTAAGTTATGAAATTTTCTTATTTTTCCCAACTTTGCCCAACATTTTCACCATGATACAATTGGATTCAAACAAAACTTAAAACATGAAAGTTTTAGTCCTCCACAAAATCTACAACTTTTATTCACAAAGTTTTCCCAAAAGAGGCATGGATCTCAAGTTATGATTTTTGGAACAAGGGTCCATGAAACTTTTAACTTAGTGAAATTTTGCCCTAGTTTAGGCAGGATTTTGACCTATCTTCATGACCATTTTTCACATAGTTCCACTTGGAATATCAAAATTCATTTCAAATATGGATTGTAGAGTATGTTAAAAGCTTTCCAAAATATCCAAGAACTCTCCAAAATCATTTATGGTTAGGGAGAATCGAAGGTTTGAATTTGGAAAAAACTCACTTTTGATCCATGGCATTTTCGTGTTGACACAAGTTGCAAATTTGTCCAAACTTGCTTTGTAATTGATTACAGGTCTCTAAACCCTTCCACACTCAAAAATTGAATGCAAACTCATTGGTTTAAGGTGTTATTCTGATCAATAAAGGTATACACATTGAATTAATCTTAAAATGGCAAAAAGGTAGCATTTCCATTTTCATAAAGGCAACTTTATGTCAACATTGCTTCCCTTGAGCCTTGGACCTCTCTCTTTGCAGCAAACAAGTTCCACAAACTCAGGCAAAGGTACAACAAACTTGTGCATGCTTGGAGATAGCCTGTACAGGCTTACCTCATTTCACTTCACACTTTTCTTTCAAAACAAGTCAACTTGCCAAAAGGACATAACTCTTGAATCTTATAAGAGCAAGTCTTGGCAACATTCCAAACAAGTTTTTGACATTGCCTTGAGCCAGAAACACGAGCCATCCATCCCTCAAACACTCTTGAACACCAAAACACATTCCTCTTGCAAAACAGGGCACTCCCTGCAATTTCACTTCCATCACACAAACCACTCGTGCGTTTTGCCCCAAACCTGTTCAAATACCTTCCATATAACCCATCTGAACTATCCTAATCATTGGCCCTTGACTATAACTCCATTTGCAAGCTTCACCATTTCTGTTTTCAGCTTGTGCAGGTTGACTTCTACAAGCTTGTTCAAGCACATCCAAAGCAAACTAAGTATTGGGGAAGGTCAGAGGAAGTTCAGGCAAGCTCAACAGAAGTTCAGGCCTCATTGAAAACCTCCACATTGCCATACACGAGTTCATCTGAAACAGGTATTTGTCACCTTTCTATCTCTCTATTTAGGAATCATTAGGCTTAGGTTTGTGAATAAAAAATGTAGTACTCATAGCCCTGAAGCTGTACATATGCATAGATTTCATTTAAGTTAAGTGTGCTAAGAGAATTTGAGTGATGAACTTCCTGAAAAAGTTAGGTTAAAAATTAGGGCCAGATAAATTCTCTCTGGTCTTTGAGAGTCATATTAAGTTTCTTATATGGTTGGAATCATCTTGAAAAATGCTATGACTTTGGTGTTATGAGTTTTTGCTTTAGAGCACGTATGCAGGATCTGGACATTTGTACAGGGCGCGCGTATTTTTGAATCAGAGGTTGAAGATGAAGCTGATATGAGTTGGGCCTTGACTTGGCTTGCTTTTGACACCTCCCCTTTTGCTGACTACACCTCCTGGCCCATTTGTTTTATATTTTCATATTATTTTCATTTCTTTTTATTTCTAACTTTATTTTATTTTTTCCAAATATAAAAAATTACTAAAAATATTTTCCTTAAATTTTCACATTTTTTTATTATTTATTTTATTTTATTTTGACACAATATTTAGTTTATTAGGCTTACTATATTTATTTTCACAAATAAAAAACTTTTAAATAACATATAAAAATATTATATTTTTATCTTTTTTTTTATTTCTTGTATTTATATACTTAAATATTATTTTCTCATATATTATTATTTTCTAAACAATTGTGTATATTTTTTTATTTTGTTGTACATAAAATAAATAATATAATATATTTTATCCTAAAACAAAAAAAAAAGCTAGGGTTTCCACCCTTATTTAAAATAATATTTTTCTTAATATATTTTATTTTTTGACACTTGAATATACTTCCCTTTATTTATTTATTTATTTCATTGTACATAAATAAATAATATTACATTTTTCATACATACTCTTAAACCTAAAATTAGGGTTTTACCCTTAACAAAAACACCTTTTTTATTTTCTTTTTAATACATTAAATATCATATTTTTATACACATAAAAATAAACAAAACCATTTTTTACATATTTATAATATTTTGCATATTCATACTTAAATTGTTTATTTAAATATTTCTTATTTATTATTTGATGCAAAGAATTCAATTTGGATGTAATAGTAAATCTTAGGGTTTTATTTTCTTGCAAATACTCCCCATTCAAAATTGTATCCCCCTCCCCATATCAATGTTGTAATAGCTTAGGTTTATTTTACGCATTTTTATGCTTTCAAATATGCCATGATAGAGATTAGGGTTTGTATGCAAAAATCTAAAATCAAAACAAATAGCTAGACCTAATACAAGATATAAAAGCATGCAAATTGACAACACAATGCACACATGCACCCTTAGGGTTTCATCCACTTGTTGCCTTTAAAATGGCCATGTTATGCATGTTGAGTATCTTGGCAAAACAAAAACAAAACAAAAGATCATAGTCCCTCGATGACGCTATCTTGGTTTCCTATACAAAAATGATCTAGTCCCTCAAAAATTTGCTAAGATACTTAGCACAATTGCTATCATGATCCATTCGATGACCCGCGTCTGTCCCGTTAACATCCAAATACAAGGTTGTTTACCAAATACAATGGTAAAACAACACTGTCAAAAGGGTTAAAAATGTGTAGGAAAGATCTTTGAGTAAGATAGGGTAGACAACTCTTAGTTACTTGATCAAAACTTGCAAAAACATCCTTGCTATTTTCAAACACACTTCACAACACAATTTCAAAACATTTCCCAAAAAAACAAACTTTCAAACATTGAAACATCTTTTCAAAAGACAAACACATTTATATATATTCAAACAAGAATCATTACAAAGGTTGCCACAACGATGGCCTCTTTTCAAAACATTTTCAAAACCACACACAAAGCACCATTTCAAACAATTGAAAAGCAAAAGCAAGTGATCTAAACAAGTAACTAAGAGCCCATGGATAACCATGGATGAAAAGGGTGCTTGCACCTTCCCTTTTCATAATCTACTCCCCGAACCCAAGAAAACATCTCAAAGGTCTTTCCTGTGCTTTTTGACCTTTCCTTTGGATAAAATAAAAAGTCGGCGGCGACTCTTGCTAAACCGAAACATTTGCGAACACAAACGCAAAACCTCAAGTCAGTTCTTCCACCATATCACAAAACTGGCGACTCTGCTGGGGATATTACTTTAAAAGTGGAGTAACCTTAGGGTTTAGATCACCTTTACATGTTTACTTTGTTTGCTTTGATTGCTTTACATTTGGTTTTATTGCTTGGGTTTGAATCCTCCACCCGGATTTGTGGGAAACATTCATAGGTAAATAGCAATACGTTGTGGAAACTGTGTGGGGTATACCGACATGGTTGAAGCAATAGCTATATTAGTGCGACATATTTGTGGGTACCGGTAGCCTTTGAGTCAATCAAAGAGAATACGGGGCTACTGAGTGATGTCATGAAGCAATAATGGACTCTTAGAACCTTTACTTGACTATCTTGGCCTTTTTAGGGGTAGTGAGATGACCGGATTTAGTGCAGTTCGAAGTTGGTAGATACTCGATACTACACTCATTGAGCGCTGTTTTCTTGGAATATTTCGGTCGCCAGTTAAGTGGCTAAACTGAAACAATGAACACAGAAAATAATCCTGTGATATTGAGCTCTTTAGAACCCGGTTACTATTTATAGGACAGGTTGAGCCAGCTAACTTCAAGAGGGTTCTTACCTATGAAACCCCATGCAAGCCTGAAACTAGGATCTTATGTGATTTTCTTGTACATATACTTGTGCATACATCACGAACATCATGAAGCATCATATGCATCCACTAACCATTTCAAGGGTTTGGATTTTCATCTTTGTTCCTGTTTTGTAGGTAATGGATTCACTTTGTAGGAAAACAATTCAGGTCAACCTTGTGAGAATCCCTCCTCAACTCAAGGAGCTTACTTCCAAGATTCCAGAGAATTCTCCCTTCAGTAAAAGACATGGTAGACTTCTCAACTTGGTCAACTCCAACATTGAAGAAGACATGGTGAAAGTTCTCTTCCAGTTCTTTGACCCCCTACACCATTGCTTTACATTTCCTGATACCAACTAGTGCCTACTTTGGAGGAATTTTCTCAACTCGTGAGGATTCCTATTCTCCATAAACTACCCTACAATGGTACGGAAAGAGAGCCAAAGCCTGAAGATGTTTCTCAAGCCTTACACTTGCAACCATCTGATATCAAAGGTCATTGGGAAACCAGAAGTGGTGTCAAGGGTTTCTTGGCAAAGTTTCTGTTTGAGAAGGCACAAGAATACTGGAATTCTCTAGATCTGCAAGCTTTTGAGGAGATTGTAGCACTTCTCATCTATGGGTTGGTCTTGTTCCCAAACCCTGATCAACTTATAGATGTGAATGTTATCAAGATTTTCATATCTCGGAATCATGTGCCTACATTGCTTGGGGATATCCTCCACTCATTTCACACACGAACAATGAGGAAAAGAGGTGTTCTCATGTGTTGTACTCCTCTTATAGCAAGGTGGTTTATTTCTCACCTTCCCCAGTCAGTCTTGAAGAATGAACAAGGCTTAAGGTGGTCACAACGATTGATGACTCTTACACATTCTGATGTTCATTGGTGTTCTCGGTCCAGAGAAAATGTCATCATCATTGATCGTTGTGGGAAATTCCCTAATGTCCCATTACTTGGCATTAGGGGAGGCATTACCTACAACCCATGTTTGGCTCTGAGACAGTTTGGATATGCCCGAAGGGATGGCCCTCATGACATGCTGATTCCAGACTTGGTTTTTAACTTCGACAACGACGCTCAAGAACTTCGACAAAGGTTTATCTGAGCTTGGAGGATGCCTAACAAAGTGGATAGTAAGACACTGGGACACAAGAATTCCATCCCCCTTGAGCCTTACCTCAAGTGGGTACGAACCTGCGCCCAGAGTCTTATGATGCCTTACCCCTACATTCTCCCTGTCATCAAAGAGCCTGTTATGGAAGGAGAGGTTCCATACACCCTCCTGCATCCTGACATGCCAACATCATTGGAAGATTTTCAAAAGAGTTGGATACAGCTCAAGGAAGAACGGAACACTTTTGAAGCCAGCTTCTACGCCAGTGAGAAGAAGGTTTTGGAACTTACTCGTCGACTCCATGAAGAGCAGACTCTCAACACCTACATCGCACCGAAGAGGATGCGCAACGTCTTTTTACATTAGAATTTTGTAATATTTTGCCCATGGGGCATTTATGTACTAACAATTTCTTTTTATTAATATGACGTGCATTCTTTTTTGTCTACAACAAATTTGAATTTCTGAATCCTTGAATGCATTACATGAATAACATATCATTCATCATATGCATAAGCAGGTCTTCAAACCAGGTTTCCTTATCTTTCTGCCGTTTATTTCAACAAGATGGATATAGAGAAGACGGTCAAAGATCTACAGGCGCAGAATTCACAGTTCCAATAACTCCTCATAACCTTGGCAAATGGTCAGGAGGATCTTAAAGCACTGTTAAAAAAAGAAAAGGAAAAAGAGAAAAAGAAAAAGAAAAGAGCTGGTATGGCTACTCTGGGTAGAAGATTTGAGAACCAAGCTAGAAGGGTCCTGGATTTCCCCGCAACATCTGATGAAGGGGTAGGTAAAGGAAAGGGAGTTGCAGTACCATCTGAGTCTGAGGCTGAAGAAGAAGAAGAAGAGGATGAAGATTACTCTGAACAGCAGTACCCTCCTGCAGACGACAAGTATAAGAATCTGGAAGAACGTCTGGAAGCCATGGAAGTCCAAAGAGTGCCTGGGCTGGATTTTGAGGAGCTAGGTTGGTTTCTGGGATTGTCATTCCCCCAAGTTTAAAGTTCCTCTGTTCGCTAAATACGATGGTTTGTCTTGTCCAAAGATGCATCTACGGTCTTACGTCAGAAAGATCCAACCTCATTCTTCTGATAAGGATCTGTGGGTCCACTTTTTTCAAGATAGTCTTTCGGGTACGCAATTAAATTGGTTCTATCAGCTTGAGAGATCTGATATACACAATTGGGAGGACCTGGTTGCTTCCTTCTACAGACAATATCAATATAATGCAGACTTAGCACCTACTCGTAATCAACTACAGAGTATGGGTATGGTTTCTAATGAAGGCTTTAAGGAGTATCCCCAGAAATGGAGAGACTTGGTTGGAAGGGTGCAGCCACCATTGTCTAAGAGAGAGCTTGTGGATATGTTTCTGGGGACCCTGTCAGGTCCATTATTTAATCACTTGATCGGGAGCTCATCTGCAGGGTTCACCGAGTTAATTCTGATTGGTGAAAGAGTTGAAGCTGGCATTAAGAGCGGTAAAATTCAAAAAGATACATCTACTTCCGTTGCCGTTAAAAAACCTTTTCCAGACAAGAAAGAGGTGTCAGTTGTTTACTCTCAAAGAGGACAAGGAAGAGAGGAACGCCAGCCAGTAGTGGGGGCCGTATTGATTCAGAAGTCCGCATCTGATCAGTCTAGAAACGGTCAACCAAGGAATGATCAACCCAGAACCAACCAGCAAAGGGTAGAAAGGCCACAACGGCAATATACCCGGATAAACATGACACCTGCTCAGGTTCTCCCCCATCTCCTGAAGTTAAAACTTACAACATTGAGAGAGGCACCGAAGAATACAAATACCACTTCTCCGCATTACCATCCCAACGCCAAGTGTGCTTATCATTCAAATAGCATAGGGCACGACACCAACAATTGTTGGGCCCTCAAAAACAAGATCCAGGATTTAATAGATGCCAAGGAGGTAGAATTCGACGCGTCCAAAAAGCCGAATTTGATCTCTGTCCCAATGCCAAAGCATGGTCACAATGCCCATGCTATTGAAGAGGATCTATATGTTGCTGCTGTTGATAATTTGATGACCCCTTTACCTATAATCAAGATGAATCTGTTGAAAGTCAGGATTTTCCCAGGCTGTAAAAAAGATTGTTACCTTTGTTCGTCCCTACAATCCGACTGTCTGTTATTGAAGTTAGGCATCCAACGCCTAATGGATAATCAAGAAATCCTCTTTGAGAAAACTCTTGTTACTCTTGTTACTCCAATTCCTGTCAACGATGTTGCTATAATCACCATTTCCGACAATCTTTCCAAGGTCTCCAAAAGACCTGTTAAGATTACACCCGATCCAAAGTTTGTACCTCTGAAGATAATAATGTCGGGGCCTATCCCATACAAGTCCAACAAGACAATACTGTGGAATTATGGAGGAGAGATCTTCTACCACGGTGTTAAGCAGATCGAATCAGTGGAAGAAAGTTCCGATGAAGAGACTCCTGACATAGGAAATATTGCGGGGATAAGTAAGATCACCCGCAGCGGAAGAATCTTCTCTCCGGAGATTGCTCCTCCAAGTGCAATCTTCGGACCCTCAAATGCTCCTAAAATTACTCCTGTTCCAGTCAATACATCTGTACGAACTCCAGTGATTGAAGAAATTGTTACTCCCGTAGTTGTACCCTCTGCTATTGCTGCTGGTAAAGGTAAGGGGATCCAATAAGCGCCCATCAGGACGAGGGCTCAGCCTTTGGTCATCCCCGAGACCACTCAAAAGGAGATGGAGGAGATTTTAAAAATAATTAAGAAAAGCGATTATGATGTCGTAGAAAAACTGGGGCAAACCCCTTCAAAAATATCCATGCTGGCCCTATTGCTCTGTTCCGAGGCTCATGCCAAAGCCTTGATCAAATTCCTAAATACGGCCCACGTGCCTCAAGAAACCTCTGCGGACCAGTTCCAGGAGTGTGTAGCTAGCCTTATAGCCGACAATGGTCTTGGCTTCTCTGATGCGGATCTAACATCTAAGGGAAGAAAGCATAATGATGCGCTGCATGTATCGGTGGAATGCAGAGGGACCACACTTGCTCACGTTCTGGTTGATATCGGGTCATCTTTAAATGTCCTGCCAAAGAAAGCATTGGACAGATTGGACTGTGAGGGTTTGTCCCTAAAGCCCAGCAATATCATTGTTAGAGCCTTCGATGGTTCTAAGAGGATGGTCCACGGAGAGGTGGACATTCCAATTAAGGTGGGTACAGAAATGTTCAACTCTATATTTTATGTGATGGACATCCGTCCTTCATATTCATGCTTGTTGGGAAGACCATGGATCCACAACATTGGGGCAGTCACTTCCTCTCTACACCAAATGCTCAAATACCCAGTCCAGGGGAAAATCATAATAGTTCATGGTGAGGAGGAGTATATGATAAGCCACCTTAATTCTTTCCGCTATGTGGAGTTAGATGGTGAATTCATAGAAACTCTTTTCCAACACTTTGAAGAGGTTTCTCCTGAAGTTGCGGCAGCTAAGACAATGATGTATGTACCCATCATTACCAAGCCTGTGTCCCGGTCGTCATCCCTTAAAGATGCGAAGGCTGTGATCGAGGAAGGAGGAAGTACAATGTGGGGCCAGCTACCAGATTTTCCTTTCAAGACAGATAAGTTCGGCTTGGGTTTCACCGCTGCTAGCCAGAAGGCTGTGCGTCGCTCCTGGGCTGGAGGACCACCATTAAAGATCACTCATCATGGAGTTCATGCTTTGGAAGATGTTGAAGATGAGAGCAACTTTGAAGATTGGATTTTCCCGACTATTGAAGGAGGACTGAACAATTGGGAGGCAAAAGACTTTGTTCCCATTACTTTCATCAATCAGTAATTTATCTTTTGAACATTTTTCGTTGGTCTGTAATAATTTTTGAACAATTCGTACACTCTTTTTGCCTTGTGCCTTACCCGGGGCATATAGGTCCATTTGTAAGGGCTTGATTTCTTCATTTTCATATGCCATTTTTAATGAATCATGGACGTTTTCATCTATAAACTTTTGTGTTCATTTTATTTATTTTTACATTTTATTTTGTTTAAAGGTGGTTATCCCTTACACACACCCACACTCACAAAATGAAGGTACCCATCCACTCTGGATTCCATGGGTAACAATTCTTCTATGGCCTTCAGTGACTCTGAAGATCTGGTCAATCATGCCAAATACGAAGGTGATGAAGACTGTGAAGTGCCTGGAGAGTTGGCTAGACTTCTACAACAAGAAGAAAGGGCTATTCTGCCCCATGAAGAGCTGTTAGAGACTATCAACTTGGGTACTGCCGAAGACAGAAAAGAGGTTAAAGTGGGTACCAACCTGAAGCCAAATGTCAAAGAGTGCTTAGTTTAGCTGTTGAATGAATATGAGATCTTCGCCTGGTCCTATGAAGATATGCCGGGACTCGATACAGATATTGTGGTTCACCGTCTCCCTACAAGAGAAGACTGTCCATCAATTAAACAGAAAGTCCACCGAATGAGGCCCGATATGTCTAAAAAGATCAAAGCCGAAGTGATGAAGCAGTTCAATGCCGGGTTTCTTGTTGTTACTTCCTATCCCCAATGGGTTGCTAATATTGTACCCGTGCCTAAGAAGGACGGCAAAGTGAGAATGTGCGTGGATTACAGAGACTTAAACAGGGCTAGCCCTAAATATGACTTTCCACTACCGCACATTGACATCTTGGTTGACAATACAGCTCAACATAAGGTATTTTCTTTCATGGATGGATTTTCAGGGTACAACCAGATCAAAATGGCCCCCGAAGACATGGAGAAGACTACTTTTGTTACGCAGTGGGGGATCTTCTGCTATAAAGTGATGCCATTCGGACTGAAGAATGTCGGGGCAACCTATCAGCGAGCCATGGTAGCTTTGTTTCATGACATGATACATCATGAGATTGAAGTCTACGTGGACGACATGATAGCCCGTTCGCAAACAGAAGAAGAACACCTCGACCATCTGCAAAAGCTGTTTGTCAGGTTGAAGGAGTACAAGCTCAGACTGAACCCTAGCAAGTGCACTTTCGGAGTCAGGTCCGATAAACTCTTGGGATTCATCATCAGCAACAAAGGCATTGAGGTTGATCCTGCCAAAGTCAAAGCCATACAAGAAATGCCTGCCCCTCGCACTGAAAAGGAGGTCAGAGGTTTCTTAGGACGCCTAAACTACATTGCAAGGTTCATTTCTCACCTAACATCTATCTGTGAACCAATCTTCAAGCTGTTGAAGAAAGATCAGGTGGTTGAATGGAATGATGACTGTCAAGTTGCTTTCGATAAAATCAAGGAGTATTTACTAGAACCTCCTATATTGATGCCACCCGTTGAAGGAATGCCGCTAATCATGTATCTGACTGTTTTGGATAATTCAATGGGGTGCGTACTGGGCCAACATGACGAGTCTGGTCGAAAAGAGCATGACATTTATTACCTTAGCAAAAAGTTTACCGACTGTGAGACTCGCTACTCACTGCTCGAGAAAACTTGTTGCGCTTTGGTATGGGTTGCTCGCCGGCTAAGGTAGTATATGTTAACACATACCACTCTGCTGATTTCTAAAATGGATCCGATCAAGTACATCTTCGAAAAAGCCTACTTTATTTGGAAGAATCGCTAGATGGAAAATGATCCTGACTGAGTATGATATCCAGTACACAACCCAAAAAGCTATAAAGGGGAGTGTACTAGCTGACCATCTAGCTCATCAAGCTATCAAAGATTACCAATCCATGAAGTTCGACTTCCCCGACGAAGACATTATGACATTGGACAACATTGAAGGTAACGGACTGTATGACGGACCTGAACAAGGATCCCGATGGACCCTGTACTTTGATGGTGCTTCAAATGCACTTGGCAACGGTGTCGGTGTGGTACTTATCTCTCCAGAAGGTTGCAATACACTTTTCACTGCTAGACTCTGCTTCAGCTGCACCAACAACATGGCTGAGTATCTTTGGTCTCAAGGATGCTATTGACTTGGGAATAAAATCTTTGGTCGTGTTTGGAGACTCCACTTTGGTCATCAGTCAGATCAAAGGAGAGTGGGACACTAAACATCCTAATCTCATCCCATACAAAGAACATGTCTTAACATTGTTACCTCATTTCGAGCAGATTACCTTCGAGCATTTCCCGCGAGAAGAAAATCAGCTAGCGGATGCTCTAGCTACAATTTCTTCCATGTTTAAACTTCACTGGGATAATGAGGCTCCCCAAATCACCATCGAGCGAATGGAGGAACCTGCACATTGTCACGAGATTAATACCGAAGAAGTAGTGGACCAACCCTGGTTTCACGAAATCAAAAGGTATCTCAAGACTCGAGAATACCCTGAAGGAGCTTCAGTCAATGACAAAAAGTTCTTAAGGAGATTTGCGGCCAAGTTCTTCCTGAGCAATGGTATCCTATACAAGCGCAACCATGATTGCGTTCTGCTTCGTTGTGTGGATAAGGTTGAAGCTGAGCAGATCATGATTGAACTGCATAATGGTACATTTGGCACCCACTTGAGCGGACATACTATGGCTAAGAAGATTCTACGGGCAGGCTACTACTGGTCTACCATGGAAGCTGACTGTCATCAATATTCCCGTACTTGTCACAAATGCCAAATCTATGCGGACAAGGTACATTTTCCTCCAGTTCCTCTCAATGTCCTAACAGCTCCTTGGCCATTCGTAATGTGGGGAGTCGACATGATTGGAGAGATTAAGCCTACAGCATCCAATGGACACCGCTTCATCCTGGTGGCCATTGATTACTTTACCAAGTGGGTCTAGGCAGCTTCCTTCGCCTCCGTTACAAAGAATGTGGTTGCCCGCTTCATCAAGCAGAACCTCATTTGCCAGTATAGTATCCCCGACTGGATCATCATAGACAACGGTACAAACCTGAACAACACTATGATCACTGCTCTGTGCGAGCATTTCAAGATTCAACATCATAATTTATCCCCCTATCGGCCAAATATGAACGGTGATGTCGAAGCTGCGAACAAAAATATCAAGAAGATCATTCAAAAGATGACAGTCACCTACAAGGACTGGCATGAGATGTTACCGTTTTCTCTGCACGGATACCGTACCACGGCGCGAACATCAACTGGGGCAACACCCTTTTCTTTGGTATACGGCATGGAAGCTGTTTTACCTATGGAAGTTCAGATTCCTTCCCTGAGAATCATGAAGGATGCTGGTTTGAGTGAAGACGATTGGATTCAGACCCGGCTTGATCAACTTAACTTGATTGACGAGAAGCGACTTACTGATGTTTGTCATGGTCAGACGTATCAAAAACGGATGATCAAGGCTTTTAACAAGAAAGTCAGGCGCCAGGTATATCAAGTCGGAGATCTTGTAATCAAGCGGATCATCTTGCTGCAAAGTGATCCCAGGGGAAAATGGACTCCTACGTACGAAGGACCATTTGTGATCAAAAACATATTTTATGGTGGGGCTATGATTATAACCACCATGGACGGCGACGACCTACCGCACCCTGCGAATGCGGACATAATCAAAAGATACTACACATAAACAACCCGACAAGTTGAAAACCCGAAAGGGCGACTTGGGCAAAAATGGGCATCCCGGTGAATCAAAAACCCGAAAGGGCGGTTCAGGAAAAATTTAGGGATAAACAAAAAAAAATCTGTACACCCGGCAAGTTGAAAACCCGAAAGGACGACTTGGGAAAAAAAGGGTTTCCCGGTGGATCGAAAACCCGAAAGGGCGGTCCAGGCAAAAGTTAGGGAATTAAAGTGTATGACTATGTCTCGTCGGATCACTTTAAGGACAATCTCTTCACGGACAAACTCCAAGCTTCCGATTAATCCAATCATCTGCGGACGAAGTAACGAATGGACAAGATACTCAGAGTTACGAAGGCTATAGCAGAATGGGAATCCCATGGAATTGTTACACATAGCCATCTTTCTTTGTATAAATTTTTCTCAATTTTTATGACAACATCTCTTACTATGATGTCTGTCTCCTTTGTACAAAATACTTACACAAAGTTAATACAAAGATACTTCAAAGTGCAGAAAATTGTTTGCCTTTTCTTTCTTTTTTTATACTTGTGTTTTATTTGAAAACGTCCAATGATTTATTAAATGAGCATATGCATTTGAATATAATCACTGCTTACAAATAAAACAAAATGAGAAAGAATAATTACTGATAGGATGGAAGTATAGGAAAATGTCTTTAGACTATTCCAGGAGAAATCCCCTGCAATACATCATCCAGGTCCTCGATGGAACTAAAGCCTTGAAATGCATATCGCCAGCAGAGTTAAGTTTCAAGAATCCCTATCAGAGCTGAGTTTTCAAATTCCCAATCCCCAGTGGAGCAAAACTTTGAAATACAAACCCTCAGTGAAGATGAAACTTTCTTCCCCAAACGGAGTCAAACCTTCAACCTTTGAACATCATTGAAGACCATCCAGTTTCCTCCAATTTCCCCTGAAGAGTCGCTTTAAAACCAGATAATTCCTCAGAGAGTTATTTCTAAACTTTCTTCCTCAACGGAGTCAAGTTTCCATATACAATCAAGTTAGCACGTCATTAAGATCCCCAACGGATGCAAAACTTTAAGCTGCCAAACCCCGGTGGAAACCATTCAGTTTTCCCTGACGCCCCCAACAGAACGGAGATCCTAATTCTTGAAGTCCCAGTAGATTTGCATGTAACCTAAACTCCTGATATCCCCAGCAGTATATCTTCTCCCCACAGAGGTTGCCAGAGATTTTGAATCTCCAATAGTGGTCAAGGATTTATTTTCCCTGACAGCAGTCAAAGATTTTATTATCTCTAGCTATCCAGGATTTATTTTCCTCAACAAGACAGCTAATCAGCTTACATGCGCATACATTACATTCATATATCATGAACATTGATAAAACACATATATTGCATCATACATTTCATGCAACATAACTTTGTGTTTCAGCTAATATTTTACCCTTTTCAGGATAAGATTAACAAGCTACCCAGTTCAAGGATCATGAAAATAGTTTACGGATGCTTCCAGACACGGATGTTAATCTATCGCTTGTTCAGATTCAGCTCATGAAAACAGTTTACAGATGCTCCAAACACGGATGCTAATCTATTGCTTATTCAATTTCAAGGATCATGAAAATAGTTTACGGATGCTTCCAGACAAGGATGTTAATCTATCGCTTGTTCAGTTTCAGCTCATGAAAACAGTTTACGGATGCTCCAAACACGGATGCTAATCTATTGCTTATTCAGTTTCAAGGATCATGAAAACAGTTTATGGATGCTTCCAGACACGGATGTTAATTTATCGCTTGTTCAGATTCAGCTCATGAAAACAGTTTACGGATGCTCCAAACACGGATGTTAATCTATTGCTTATTCAATTTCAAGGATCAAGAAAACAGTTTACAGATGCTTCCAGACACGGATGTTAATCTATCGCTTGTTCAGATTCAGCTCATGAAAACAGTTTACGGATTCTCCAAACACGGATGCTAATCTATTGCTTATTCAATTTCAAGGATCACGAAAACAGTTTACGGATGCTTCCAGACACGGATGTTAATCTAACGCTTGTTCAAATTCAGCTCATGAAAACAGTTTACGGATGCTTCCAGACACGGATGTTAATCTATCGCTTGTTCAGATTCAGCTCATGAAAACAGTTTACGGATGCTCCAAACACGGATGCTAATCTATTGCTTATTCAATTTCAAGGATCATGAAAACAGTTTACGGATGCTTCCAGACACGGATGTTAATTTATCGCTTGTTCAGATTCAGCTCATGAAAACAGTTTACGGATGCTCCAAACACGGATGCTAATCCATTGCTTATTCAAATTCAAGGATCATGAAAACAGTTTATGGATGCTTCCGGACACGGATGCTAACCTGTCACTTATTCAAATTCGGCTCATGAAAATAGTTTATAGATACTCCAGACACGGATGTTATTCTATTGCTTGTTCAGATCCCCAGATCAGAGGTGTTCCAGACATGGATACCTTTCTGATACTCATTCTTTCACCAACAACATACAATTCAATCACATCTCCAAATGGCACCTTTAAGCCCATTCCCTCAACTACTCTGACGAGTGCAAATTTACGGGCACTCTAGTGTCCAATCCTCTTTTACCTTCGAGTCATGAAAGGCAAACTCGCCAATCTAACTCTTCAGGTTCAAGAAGATTGAACAGGGGCAGTTGTTGTACCCAAAATTTGCCCTCTTATTTTATCAATATTTCCCCTCACAAGACTCTTTGGACTCAAGACCAAACTAGGGTTTGCTCTGCTCAAGACATTTCCTTGCACTTATGACCTAAATTAGGGTTTGAGTTTGCACAGGGATCTTTGGACTTTCAATGCTCAAAGTGACTTTCATACTTCATGTTGGACTTACAAGATTGCCTCTACCAAGTTTCAAGCCTTGAATCAAATTTTTAGTCAGTCAATTGGACAGTTGACCTAGAAATCATATGTATTGAGGGAAAAGTCAACTGTGACCAATTTACAGTCAAAACTCATAATTTTTTATCCACATCAACATTATAGACTCATATGAACCATTGGATCAAGTTTGGACCACAACTCCTCAATAAATTTGATCAGATCATCTAAAGGGCAAAATGGTCATTTTTAGGGTTTTGACTGTATAAGGGCAATTTCTGATTTTTTAACCTAGCCAATGGCAAATTGGGTTCAAGCATGAATTCAAGGACTCAATGGCATCATCTTGACCTATTCACAAGGTTCAAAAGATCTCAAATGCATTGGATTAACAGATGAATTTTTCAGTCAACTGATCAAAATTTGATTGTACACTTAAAAGTCAAACTTTGACTTTTTGGTCAAAATCAAGTGCCAAGGGTCATTTTTCATCAAGATGTGTCAAAACATGAAACTTGTTCATCAAGAAACTTAATTTTGCAAATTAGGGTTTAAGATTGAAAAATTTCATAACTTGGAATTTTTCTAAGTTACGAAATTTGCTTATTTTTTTCCAACTTTGCCCAACATTTTCACCATGATACAATTGGATTCAAACAAAACTTCCAACAAGAAAGTTGTAGTCATCCATAAAATCTACAACTTTTATTCACAAAGTTTTCCCAAAAGAAGCATGGATCTCAAGTTATGATTTTTGGAACAAGGGTCCATGAAACTTTTAACTTGGTGAAATTTTGCCCTAGTTTAGGCAGGATATTAACCTATGTTCATGACCATTTTTCACATAGTTCCACTTGGAATCTCAAAATTCATTTCAAAGATAGATTGTATAGTATGTTACAAGCTTTCCAAAATGTATAAGAACTCTCCAAAATCATTTATGGTTATGGAGAATCGAAGGTTTGAATTTGGAAAAAACTCACTTTTGATCCATGGCATTTTCATGTTGACACAAGTTGCAAATCTGTCCAAACTTGCTTTGTACTTGATTACAGGTCTCTAAACCCTTCCACACTCAAAAATTGAATGCAAACTCATTGGTTTAAGGTGTTATTCTGATCAATAAAGGTTTACACATTGAATTAATCTTAAAATGGCAAAAAGGTAGCATTTCCATTTTCATAAAGGCAACTTTATGTCAACATTGCTTCCCTTGAGCCTTGGACCTCTCTCTTTGCAGAAAACAAGTTCCACAAACTCAGGAAAAGGTACAACAAACTTGTGCATGCTTGGAGATAGCCTGTACAGGCCTACCTCATTTCACTTCACACTTTTCTTTCAAAACAAGTCAACTTGCCAAAAGGACATAACTCTTGAATCTGATAAGAGCAAGTCTTGGCAACATTCCAAACAAGTTTTTGACATTGCCTTGAGCCAGAAACACGAGCCATCCATCCCTCAAACACTCTTGAACACCAAAACACATTCCTCTTGCAAAACAGGGCACTCCCTGCAATTTCACTTCCATCACACAAACCACTCGTGCGTTTTGCCCCAAACCTGTTCAAATACCTTCCATATAACCCATCTGAACTATCCTAATCATTGGCCCTTGACTGTAACTCCATTTGCAAGCTTCACCATTTTTGTTTTTAGCTTGTGCAGGTTGACTTCTACAAGCATGTTCAAGCACATCCAAAGCAAACTAAGTATTGGGGAAGGTCAGAGGAAGTTCAGGCAAGCTAAAAAGAAGTTTAGGCCTCATTGAAAACCTCCACATTGCCATACACGAGTTCATCTGAAACAGGTATTTGTTAACTTTCTATCTCTCTATTTAGGAATCATTAGGCTTAGGTTTGTGAATAAAAATGTAGTACTCATAGCCCTGAAGCTGTACATTTGCATAGATTTCATTTAAGTTAAGTGTGCTAAGAGAATTTGAGTGATGAACTTCCTGAAAAAGTTAGGTTAAAAATTAGGGCCAGAGAAATTCTCTCTGGTCTTTGAGAGTCAGATTAAGTTTCTTATATGGTTGGAATCGTCTTGAAAAATGCTATGACTTTGGTGTTATGGGTTTTTGCTTTAGAGCACGTATGCAGGATCTGGACATTTGTACAGGGCGCGCGTATTTTTGAATCAGAGGTTGAAGATGAAGCTGATCTGGGTTGGGCCTTGACTTGGCTTGCTTTTGACACCTCCCCCTTTGTTGACTGCACCCCCTGGCCCATTTGTTTTATATTTTCATATTATTTTCATTTCTTTTTATTTCTAACTTTATTTTATTTTTTCCAAATATAAAAAATTACTAAAAATATTTTCCTTAAATTTTCACATTTTTTTATTTTTTATTTTATTTTATTTTGACACAATATTTAGTTTATTAGGCTTACTATATTTATTTTCACAAATAAAAAACTTTTAAATAACATATAAAAATATTATTTTTTTTATCTTTTTTTTATTTCTTGTATTTATATACTTAAATATTATTTTCTCATATATTATTATTTTCTAAACAATTGTGTATATTTTTTTATTTTCTTGTACATAAAATAAATAATATAACATATTTTATCCTAAAACAAAAAAAAAAAGCTAGGGTTTCCACCCTTATTAAAAATAATATTTTTCTTAATATATTTTATTTTTTGACACTTGAATATACTTCCCTTTTTTTATTTTTTTATTTTATTGTACATAAATAAATAATATTACATTTTTCATACATACTCTTAAACCTAAAATTAGGGTTTTATCCTTAACAAAAACACCTTTTTATTTTCTTTTTAATACATTAAATATCATATTTTTATACACATAAAAATAAACAAAAACATTTTTTACATATTTATAATATTTTGCATATTCATACTCAAATTGTTTATTTAAATATTGCTTATTTATTATTTGATGCAAAGAATTCAATTTGGATGTAATAGTAAATCTTAGGGTTTTATTTTCTTGCAAATACTCCCCATTCAAAATTGTATCCCCCTCCCCATATCAATGTTGTAATAGCTTAGGTTTACTTTACGCATTTTTATGCTTTCAAATATGCCATGATAGAGATTAGGGTTTGTATGCAAAAATCCAAAATCAAAACAAATAGCTAGACCTAATACAAGATATAAAAGCATGCAAATTGACAACACAATGCACACATGCACCCTTAGGGTTTCATCCACTTGTTGCCTTTAAAATGGCCATGTTATGCATGTTGAGTATCTTGGCAAAACAAAAACAAAACAAAAGATCATAGTCCCTCGATGACGCTATCTTGGTTGCCTATACAAAAATGATCTAGTCCCTCAAAATTTTGATAAGATGCTTAGCACAATTGCTATCATGATCCATTCGATGACCCGCGTCTGTCCCGTTTAACATCCAAATACAAGGTTGTTTACCAAATACAATGGTAAAACAACACTGTCAAAAGGGTTAAAAATGTGTAGGAAAGATCTTTGAGTAAGATAGGGTAGACAACTCTTAGTTACTTGATCAAAACTTGCAAAAACATCCTTGCTATTTTCAAACACACTTCACAACACAATTTCAAAACATTTCCCAAAAAAATAAACTTTCAAACATTGAAACATCTTTTCAAAAGACAAACACATTTATATATATTCAAACAAGAATCATTACAAAAGTTGCCACAACGATGGCCTCTTTTCAAAACATTTTCAAAACCACACACAAAGCACAATTTCAAACAATTGAAAAGCAAAAGCAAGTGATCTAAACAAGTAACTAAGAGCCCATGGATAACCATGGATGAAAAGGGTGCTTGCACCTTCCCTTTTCATAATATACTCCCCGAACCCAAGAAAACATCTCAAAGGTCTTTCCTGTGCTTTTTGACCTTTCCTTTGGATAAAATAAAAAGTCGGTGGCGACTCTTGCTAAACCGAAACATTTGCGAACACAAACGCAAAACCTCAAGTCATTTCTCCCACCGTATCACATCTGGAAAGTTCTCCATGTATTTCACAATCTTCCTGACCTTCTTCCTCGACTTGGTAGATCAGATTTTCAAACTCATAAGTGGCAATAGAAGAGTCGTTATCAACGGGATCTAGAGTGGATGAGGATCTGCAATTTATTATGTGGGTGCGTGTAAGAACACTTAGTTATTTGAAAGTAATAAAAGTAAAAATAAAGACAGGGCGCAAGATTTGAATGTAAAATGTCCAATGCTTTTATTGAATGAAAATATGTTTATGAAATGACAACCCTTAACAAACGAATCGTTGTGCCCCGGGTAAGGCACAGGGCCTAAAATCATTGTTTTTAAAATATTACATAAATAAACTTATAAAGCTAAAAAAACAGAAAGTAGTTATTAGTCGTGATTAAAGGAGACTGAAATAATGTCTTCTGCCTTCCAGTTGCTGAGCCTGTTGCCAATGGTAGGAAAGATCTAGTTGTCATGGTCATAATCAATGCCAGCATCTTCTATAGCGTTAACTCTGTTGTTGCTGACACGGAATGGTGGTCTTCCAGCACGAGCGTGATGAACAGCCTTCTAACCCTCTACAGTGAAACCCAAACCAAATTAGTCAGATTTATAAGGAATGTCAGAAAGCTGACCCCAAGTAGTACAACCACCTTCTTCTACAACAACTTTAGCATCTTTCAAGGAAGCCATTCTGGGCGGAACCCTGGTAACTTTGGGAATGGAAGAGACGTCTTCAGTTGAGGCAGGAGGGATGACTTTACAAGTCTGACAAGGAGTCTCGATGAATTCATTGTCCATCTCTATATACCAGAGTGAGTTCAAGTGGCTAACCATATACTCTTCTTCGCCACAGACTGTAACAACCTTTCCATTCACAGGATACTTTAACTTCTGGTGCCGGCTTGAGGTAACAGAACCTGCCCCATGGATCCAGAGCATCCGAGTAAACAAGAATACGCTAACCGGATGTTTATCACATAGAAGGTAGATTCAAAGATCCGCGAACCTACCTTGATTGGAAGATTCACTTCTTCGTGTACCATCCTCTTTGACACGTCAAATGCTCAAATTATAATATCACTAGATTTCAATATAACCCATTCACAATCAAGTCTGTCAAGAGCACCCTTCAGTAGAACATTTAACGAGGAACCAATATCAACCAATACATAGGCCAGAGTAGTACCCATGCATTCAATAGAGATATACAAGGCTTTATTATGGTTTCTTCCCTTAGGAGTCAAGTCGGCATCGGAAAAACCTAATCCATTGTTAGTCATTAATCTAGCAATATAACTACCAAATTGATCGGTGGAAATATCTTGTGGCACGTGAGCAATCTTCAAGAATTTTACTAAAGCATGTGCATAAGCTTCAAAACACACTAACAGGGATAACATAGAGATCTTAGATGGTTTCTGCCCCATTTGTTCAACGATCTTGAAATCACTCCTACGGATAATCTTCAAAACCTCCTCCAACTCTTTCCTAGAGGAGTCTTCAACTACAACTTCTTTAGGTGCCTCCGTCTGGGCAGGCTCTGTTATTTGCTCTTTTCCCCGAGCCTCAGTAGTTGACTTGGTATCTGTAACCTAAACAGGTGTAGCAACGGTCTTCAGAGAGATCTCTGGAGAGAAAAACCTTCTACTTCTAGTAACCTTACCGGTCCCAGCAATATTTTCAATGTCGGGATCAGCAACTTCAGTACTTTCATCTTTAACAGCTGGTAGTTCTTGCTTGTCGCCATGATAGTAGATGTCGGATCCATAGCTCCAAGGAATAACTTTATCTGAAGAATATGGGATAAGTCCAGGTGTAGTGATGATCAAAGGAGCAGCTTTTGGATTGGCAGTAATCCTTACAGGACCTTTGGAGGTGATCTTGACAGGAGGGCCAGATGTTACAAATAATTATTAACGCAGATTCTCGGTAGACGGAATCTTCTTAACCATAATTATATGATTGTTCATTAGGCGTTGAACGCCTTCCTTCAGCAACTTGCAGCCATTGGCTTGGGCTGTGCAGTAGTAGCATTTTTCAATACAACCCAGAAATAAACCGGCCTGCAACATATTCTTCTTGATGATTGGTAAGGGAGTAACCAATTCACTTACAGTAGAAACATAGAGAACATCATCAATAACACTTATGCATTTGTCATGCTTCTGCATTAGTGCATTAATCACGTTGGGAGTTTCTGGAGGATCAAACTCAATCTCTTTATTGTCAATCATATCCTGAATCTTATTTTTTAGGGCCCAACAATTATTGGTGTCGTGCCCAGGACTGTTGGAATAGTAGGCACACTTTGCATTCGGAATATATTAAGGAGAGGATGTGTTGGGATTTTGAGGAGGATCCCTTAAAGTTATCATCTCCGCCTTCAGTAAATGTTGTAATTCCTGAGACAATGGCATACCGATCTTTGTAAATTATCTTCTCAGAGTGTCTGACCTACGCTGATTGCCCTATTGTTGTTGTTGAACAGGCGCAGGATTAGAAATTAATACATCTCCCACAGACTGATTGCGGTCACTTTAAACACGGCCCTTCTGGCCATAAACAGCATTGGTCTCCTTCTTACCACCGAATGTCTTCTTCACATAACTTGAAGATGCAGCCACAGAAATTTTTCCGCTCTTGATACCACTTTAGACATGTTCTCCAGTTAGAATTATCTCAGTAAATCCGATGAGGAGCTTCCAATTAGATGGTTAAAGAATGACCCTGGAAGAGTGCCCATGAACATATCAACCAGCTCCCTATCTGATAAGGGAGGTTGCACTCTTCCAGCCATATCTCTCCACTTTTGGGCATACTCTTTGAACCATTCATTCGAGCCCATAGTCGTGTTTTGTAGTTGCACATGAGTTGGTGCAAGGTTAGTATTATATTAATACTTCTTGTAGAAAGCAGTAGCCAGGTCCTCCCAAGTATGAATGTTGGTTCCTTCCAGCTGATAGAACCACTCGAGTTGTGTACCAGACAAACTTTCCTGAAAGAAGTGAACCCATAACTTTCTGTCAGCAGTATGGGGTTGGATCTTCCGAACATAGGACCTCAGATGAAGTTTGGGACAAGAAACACCATCATATTTAGCAAAAGCGGGGACCTTGAACTTGTGAGGGATAACTACCCCCGGAATAAGACCCATCTCTTCAAAATCCAATCTAGGCACTTTCTGGATTTCCATGGCCTTGAGGCGGTCTTCCAATTGTTTGTATCTATCATCCACGGGAGGATATTGTTAATCAGAATAGTCTTCATCCTCATGGATTTTCCCAGAACCTTGATTGCTTCCACCTCCAGCCTTAACACTTCTATCGTCTTCCTTTTGATTGTCATCTTCATAAGAGGAGATATCAGCAGTTTGAACCGGTTTAGCGGGACCTTTGAATCTTCTCCCCATATTGAGGATAGCAATTGGCTTCCGGGTCTTCTTCTTTTTGGTGATGAGCGTCATCATCTCTTTCTGCCCCTGGGCTAAGTTTAAGAGTGTTTCCTGGAATTGGGCATTCTGTGCTTGGAGTTCCTCGATAGTCTGTTCTAGAGCCATCTTTTACTGAAATAAACAGCAAGAAGATGAGAAAACCTGTTTATAGAGTACTTGTTATGTGATGATATGCATGATATGCAAATGCAAGTGCAATGTTGTTTTACCCCAAAATTTTCCCTCTCATTTTATCAAGATTTCCCCTCACAAGACTCTTTGAACTCAAGACCAAGCTAGGGTTTGCTCTGCTCAAGACATCTCCTTGCACTGTTGACCTGAAATTAGGGTTTAAGTTTGCATAAGGATTTTTGGACTTCTAATGCCTCATGTGACATTCATACTTCATTTTGGACTTATAAGATTGCTCATACCAAGTTTCAAGCCTTGAATCAAATTTTGCCCAGTCAATTGGACAGTTGACCTAAAAAACAGCTGTATTGAGGAAAAAGTCAACTGTGGCCAATTTACAGTCAAACCTCATAATTTTTTATCCACATAAACATTATAGAATCATATGGACCATTTGATCAAGTTTGGACCACAACTCCTCAAGAAATTTGATCAGATCTTCAAAAGGGTAAAATGGTCATTTTTAGGGTTTTGACTGCAGAATGGCAATTTCTGATTTTTTTCACCTAGACAATGGCAAATTGGGTTCAAGCATGGATTCAAGGACTCAATGGCATCATCTTTACCTAATCACAAGGTTCAAAAGATCTCAAAAGCATTGGATTGACAGATGAATTTTCCAGTCAACTGATCAAAAATCAACTGTACACTGAAAAGTCAAACTTTGACTTTTTGGTCAAAATCAAGTGCCAAGGGTCATTTTTCATCAAGATGTGTCAAAACATGAAACTTTTTCATCAAGAAACTTAATTTTGCAAATTAGGGTTTAAGATTGAAAAATTTCATAACTTAGAATTTTTCTAAGTTATGAAATTTTTTTATTTTTTCCCAACTTTGCCCAACATTTTCACCATGATGCAATTGGATTCAAACAAAACTTTCTACATAAAAGTTGTAGTCTTACACAAAATCTACAACTTTTATTCACAAAGTATTCCCAAAATATGCTTGTATTTCAAGTTATGATTTTATGAACAAGGGTCCAAAAACTTTCTAACTTAGTGAAATTTTGCCCTAGCTTAGGCAGGATTTTGACCTATCTTCATGGAAATTTTTCACATAGTTCCACTTGGAATCTCAAAATGAATTTCAAAGATGGATTGTATAGCATGTTACAAGCTTTACAAAATGTCCAAGAACTCTCCAAAATCATTTGTGGTTACGGAGAATCGAAGGTTTGAATTTGGCAAAATGTCACTTTGATCCATGGCATTTTTCATGTTGCCACAAGTTGCAATTTCTGTCCAGCTTTTTTTGTACTTGCTTACAGGTATCTAAACCCTTACACACTCAAAAATTGAATGCAAACTCAATGGATTAATGCATTGTTCTGATCAATGGAAGATTACACAAAGGATTAATCCCAAAATGGCAAAAAGTTAACAATGCCATTTTGATAAAGTTGGCTTTATGTCAATTTGTTTCTCTTGAGCATTGCACCAAGCCTTTGGCAGCAAACAAACTCCACAAACTCAGGGCAAAGTACAACAACTTTTTGAATGCTTGAAGCTAGCCTGTACAGGCCTGCCCTTGGTCACTTCACACTTTTCTTCAAAACCAAGTCAACTTGCCAAAATCACATAACTTGGGTATCTGATAAAAACCAAGTGTGGTAACCATTTCAAACAACTTTTGCATATTGCCTAAGGTCAGAAACACGAGCTAGCCAGTCCTCAAACACCCTTGAACACCAAAACACCAAAAACTTGCAAAACAGGGCAGCTTCTGCATTTTGATTTCCAAAACAAAAACTACTCGTGCGTTTTGCTCCAAACCTCTTCCAATACACTCCATACAACCTACCTAAACTATCCCAACCATTCCCAAGTGACTGTAACTCCATTTACACCCTTCACCATTTTTGAATTCTGACTTTGCAGGTTGAGTTCTATAGAGAGATTCAAGCAAGTTCAAAGCAAACTAAGCATTGGGGAAGGTCAAAGGAAGTTCAAGCAAGCTCACAAGCATCTCAGGCCTCACTGAAAACCCCTGCATTTCCATACTCGAGCTCAATTGAAACAGGTAAAGTTCAAACTTCTATCTCTCTATTTAGGAATCATTAGGCTTAGGTTTGTGAATAAAAAATGTAGTACTCATTGCCCTTGAGTTGTACATATGCATAGATTTCATTTAAGTTAACTGAGTTGGGAGAATTTGATTGATGAACTTTCTGAAAAAGTTAGGTTAGAAATTAGGGCCAGAGAGTTAGATTAAGTTTTTTACATGGTTAGAATCGTATGATCATGCTCTATAACTTTCATGTTGCAAGTTTTTGTTTTTAAGCACAAATGCAGGATTTCCAGTTTTGAGTACAAGCACGCGTTTTTGTTGATCAGAGGTTGAAGATGAAGGCCATCTAGGCTGGGCCTAGCCATTCCATGCTATTTTCACCCTTGGGCTTGCTGCTCACACCCCCTTGGCCCATTGTTTATATTTTCATATTTTTTTTTCATTTCTTTTTAGTTTCTGACTTTTATTTATTTTTCTAAATATAGAAAAATATCAAAAACATTTTTCTTAAATTTTCACATTTTATTTTATTATTTTTATTAATTTTTTTTGGACATAGAAATAGTTATTAATTAATATATACTTTTATTTTCTTAAAATAAATTCAAAAATAATACCAAAAAAAAATTTTATTTATATACTTAAATAATATTTTGTCATACATATTTTTATTTTTCAACATTTGTGTATTTTTTTTTTTATTGTACATAAATAAATAATATTTTTCAACATTTGTATATATTTATTCTTAATACAAATTAGGGTTTCCACCCTTAATAAAAATAATCTTTTATTTTCTTATTTTTTTTATACATAAAATATTTTATTTCTACATACATAAAATAATACAAAAAAATCATCTTTTACATATTTATAATATATTGCATATTTAAATATTTGTCCATTTAAATATTTGCTTATTTATTATTTGAACAAAGAATTCAATATGGTTGTAATAATCTTAGGGTTTTAATTTCTTGCAAATAATTCCCTATTCAAAATTGTATCCCCCTCCCCATATCAATATTGTAATAGTTATAGATTTACTTTTACGCATTTATAGATTTCAAATATGCATGATAGAGATTAGGGTTTGTATGCAAATATCCAAAATCAATAAATAGCTTGACTAAAACAAGACAAAAATGCATGAAAATGACAACACAATGCACACAAGCACCCCTAGGGTTTCATCCACTTGTTTCCTTTAAAATGGCCATGGTATGCATGTTGAGTATCTTGGCAAAACAAAAACAAAACAAAAGATCATAGTCCCTCGATGACGCTATCTTGGTTGCCTAACAAAAATGATCTAGTCCCTCAAAAATTTGCTAAGATACTTGGCACAATTGCTATCATGGTCATACGATGACCCACACCTATTTCGTTTAACATCCACACACAAGGTTGTTTACCAAATACAATGGTAAAACAACAATTTAAAAGGGTTAAAAATGTGTAAGAAAGATCTTTGAGTAGGGCAGATTCTCCTAGTTACTTGATCAAACTTGCAAAATATCTTTGCTATTTTCAAAACACACCATAATTTCAAAACAATTTCCAAACAAACTTTCAAACATTGAAACATCTTTTCAAAAGACAAACATCTTTGTAAAACATTAAAACAAGAATTGTTACAAAGGTTGCCTAAACAAAGGCTTCTTTTCAAAACATTTTCAAAACCATATACACAAAGCACCATTTCAAACAATTGAAAAGCAAAAGAAAGTGATCTAAACAAGTAACTAAGAGCCCATGGAAAACCATGGATGAAAAGGGTGCTAGCACCTTCCCTTTTCATAATCTACCCCCCGAACCCAAGAAAACATCTCAAAGGTCTTTCCTGTGCCTTTTGACCTTTCCTTTGGATAAAATAAAAAGTCGATGGCGACTCTTGCTAAACCGAAACATTTGCGAACACAAACGCAAAACCTCAAGTCAGTTCTCCCACCGTATCACAAATGTTTTCAAGGAGCGTTGCGGGATTTAAATTTTTTTAGACAAAAGGAAACAAAAGAAATTTTAGTAATAAGCTCAAATTATAATTGCTTTTAATAAAAAGAGTTACAAATAGCAAAATATGAATTCAAGTCTCCCATGGACGCTTCCTCTTTGTGTTGACATATGCGTTAAGGCTTTGTTCTTCATGGATTCATTTCGTCAGCTCCAGTAATTTCTTCTCACTAGCATAGAACTGAGCCTCGAAGGTATCTCTTTCCTCCTTAAGCAGAATCCAGGCCTTCTGTAACTCTTCGATATCGGTAGGCATATCGGGATGAAGAAAAATATGAGAAACACCCCCCCCCCCCCTTCAGCAACAGGCTCTAAGATTACTGGTAGGATAGAAGGATATGGCATTTTAAGATTCTGAGCGCGAGACCACACCCACCTGAGGTAAGGCTCTAGAGGAATGGAATTCTTGTGTCCCAAAGTCTTTCTATCAATCTTGTTGACCATTCCCTAAGCACGTATAAACCTTTGATGGTAATCTTGAGGATCATTCTCATAGTCGAACATAATACCCTGGATGAGCATATCATGAGGATCGTCCCTTCGGCCATAACCAAACTGTCGTAGAGCTAGAGAAGGGTTATGAGTGATGCCCCCTCTTATACCAAGGAGTGGTACATTAAGGAATTCCTCATAGCGATCAATAATAGTGACATCTGCATGAGATCGAGAACACCAATGGATATATGCATGAGTGAGTGACATCAACCTTTGAGACCACCTCAAACCTTGTTCATTCTTTATCACTGATCGGAGTAGGTGTGATATAAACCACCTCGACAGTAAAGGTATGCAACACATAAGAGTTCCTTGCTTCTTCATAGTACGAGTGTGGAGGGAATGCAAGAAATCTCCAAGCAAAGTAGGTACTGGATTATGAGTGAGAAATATTTTGATGGCATTCACATCTATGAATTGGTCTGGATTAGGGAATAGTATTAAACCATAAATCAGTAAAGCCAACATATCCTCAAAAGCACAAAAATTCATGGCATTTAGAAACCACTAAGTCTTCTCTATCAGAAATTTAGGAGAAAAACCCTTGACTCCATTCCTAGTTTCCGAATTAGATACAATGTCTGATCATTTCATATGTAAGGCTACTGCAATGTCTTCAGGTTTTGGAACTTGCTCTAGACTGGTGAAGGGTATTTGATCAAGAATATGCAATTCGAGAAACTTAGAGAATTATTCCATTGTGGGAACCAATTGATAATATGAGAAGGTAAAACAGTGATGCTTCGGATTGAAGAACTGGAAAAGAATGCTCATCATGTCTTCTTGGAAGCCCGTAGTAACCAAACTGAGTAGATGACCATGTCTAAGTTTTTGGGAACCTTTGAGACTAATTCCTTAAACTTGGAAGGTATCCTTACGAAGTTGATATGGATGGTATTCCTACGACTGGAAGCCATGACTCTGCAACATAGAACAAAGATAAATCCCCTAGATCCTTGAAATGGTTAGTCATGATGTTATGATGTTATGATGTCATGTTTAAACTGATAATCAAACACAAGCAAAGCACGCAAAGGCCTTAGGTTTTAGGCTTGAATGGGGTTTGTAGGTAAGTACTCTCTTGAATTTTAGTTGGCTCAACCTATCCTAAAGAAGTAACCGGGTTCTAGGGATCTCAATATCACTGATTTTTCCCACAAGTTTTGTCTAGCAAGGCAACTGACTTGCCACCAAACAAAACGCGAGAGTCGAATCTCAATGAGCATAGTATCAAGTATCAACCAACTTCAGACTGCACCAAATTCGGTTATCTCACTACCTTCTAATGGCTAAGTCGGGTCAACTAAGATTCTAAAGATCAGTTAGTGCTTATGACACCACGCGGCAGCCTAGTATTCTCCCCGACTGACTCGAGGGACAACAGTACAAACCAATGTGTCGCACTAATGTAGCCATCACTTCAACCATATCGGTATACGCCGTATATTTTCATGATCTATTGCTACTTACCTAAATTCCCCCAGATCCAAGTGCAGGATCTTTGTAAGAAAATAAACCCGAGCAATCCCAAAAATGTAAAGCGCACAATACAAATAAGGAAAGCATTAAAAATGATCTAACTCTAAAGGTAACCCCATTTTTTTCAGTTCCCCAGTAGAGTCGCCAGTTCTGTAGTACGGTGGGAGAACTGACTTGGTTTTTGGGTTTTTATCATAAACATTACGGATAGCAAGAGTCGCCATTGACTTTTATTTTATCCAATAAGGAAGGGGTGAAAAGAACAGGAAAGACCTTCGATATTTTTTGAGTTCGGGGGGTAGGTTATGAAAAGGGAAGGTGTTAGCACCATTTTCATCCGTAGTTATCTACGGGCTCTTAATGGCTAGCTCACTTTGTTTGAAAATGCTTTGTGAATGTGTTTTGAAAATATTTTGAAAAAATGCCAAAGTATGGCAACTTTGTAATGATTCTTCTATCAGTTAATAATGCGTACAAAGTGTTTGTTTTTGAAAATATTTCAGAAAAAGTGTTTGTGAAAAAGATGTTTTGAAGTGTTCGTGAGTGTAATACGGTTTGAGAACTGACTTGGGATGTTTTGTGTTTGATCACAGTGTTGCGGTTAGCAACAGTCGCCACCTATTTTTCTTTTATCCAAAAGGAAAGGCTGAAAAGAACAGGAAAGACCTTTGAGATTATTTTCTTGAGTTCGGGGGGTAGATTATGAAAGGGAATGTATTAGCACCCTTTTCATCCATAGTTATATATGGGCTCTTAGTTGCTTGCTAGATCACTTGCTTTGTTTGAAAGTGTGCTTTGTGGTGGTTTTTGAAAGTATTTTTGAAAAGCGCCTTCGTTTAGGCAAACTTTGCAATGGTTCTTGTCTTATAAGAACGTATACAAAGTGATGGACTTTTAGAAATTATTTCATGTTTTGAAAGTGTTTGGTGTGTGTTTGCAAGGATGTTTGTTTTGAAAGTGAGCAAGCAACTAGGATCGTTTCTACCTACTCAAAAGTATTTGTTCTTTTCCTCCTCCTTTAGATGTTTCTATCTTACCATTGATTTGGTAAGAAGCTTTATCTTTGGATGTAAGGGACGGGCGTGGGTCATCGTATAGTCATGACAGCAATGTTATGAGATATCTTAGCATTTCTCTTTGAGGGACTAAGATCATTTGAAAGGCAACATTTGAAGCGTCATCGAGGGACTATGATCTTGTATTTTTATTTGTTTTGCTAAGACATCTCACATGCATAACATGACCATTTCTTAGGCAACAAGTGGAGTTAACCCTAGGGGTGCATGTGTGAATAGTGTGTTTGAATTACATGCATTTAGTTTTTGATTAGGATTTGTCTACTTGTTGATTTTATCTTCCCATACAAATCCTACTTTACTAGCATTTATATGAAAGCGATAAATTGTGGAAAGTAAATATTCTACGCTATTAAAATCATTAGGGGGATGGGGTGTACAAATTTATAAATGGGGATTGCCAGAAATTAAAGTCCTATTTATCTATTACAACCATATTGAAATAATGTACAAGAATTGCAAAAATGGATTTGTTTTATTTTGGTTAAGAGAAGAAATAAATTGGTTTAGGAAAATATTTTTAGTCTTTTTGTTTTAAAGGAAAATAAAACAAAGTGTATGAATATAAAGTATTTTTTGGTGTTTTTGATTAATGAAAATAAAAGTGATGATGAAAATAATAAAAGGGAAAAGAATCAGAATCAGCGCATTGCTGAAAGAGGGGAGAGCAGAAGTTCTGACTCTGGTGCGCTGCAAATCAGAAAGAAAATGTTAGCAGAAATGGGGAAGGTCAGAAGTTCTGGGTCCGGGTACACTAAAATTCTAGGGTTGGTGGGAACAAAGGAAAGTCTAGAATTTTTTATTGTTGAGGGAGTCTAGAAGCTCTAGTGCAGCTGGGAATCTAGAAGTTCTAATGTCACTGGTAGGTCAGAAGTTCTGGTCGTTTGAGAGAGACTAGAAGTTCTAATGCAACTGGAGACCTAGAAGTTCTGATAGTGGGCAAGTGAAGTGTAAATGCTGTTGGATGAGAATATCTAGAAGTTATGGTCCAGGGTCACTATTTTGACAAACAAATGGGAAGGGTTTTATCTAGAAGTTTTGATCCAACTAATGGGGTAAAAATGTCAGGAAATAAACATAAAAAATGTGTTTTTGGAGCTAGAACTCAGGACCCTTAACACTAATGTCTTATGCGTACACTCTCTACCATCGGGGTGGCTATACACCCGGTATTAGAAGCAAAAACATAAACATGTATTAAAAAGTAAACTATGATGATGAATTTCATCTCCTTCTCCACGCCAGTCAGAGCATCTGCAACTTAGCCATTTCTCAACAAAACAGAAAATGCAAACATAGCAGTTGTGGCAGTTTTCATCATGGTTTCAGAAATATAAAATATCAGAACTGTGAATCAGAAGCAAGCATGAATTTTGCTAATCCTAATTCTGAATCCTAATTTCCTCAAGTTCTAAACTAAAATTCTCTCTCTACTTAGGCAAAAATACATGAGATCTATAAGTATATACATAATCAGAGTCAGGATATCTACATTGTATTTTTGAGCATGCAAGCCTATCAATGCCTAAGTAATGAGATACAAGTCAAAAGAAACTTACCTTGCAGCTGGAAATTATTCTGTGAACTAGAACCTGGTTCTGACTGTTCTGATGTTCTGGTCAGCTTTATCATGTTCCCAGAAAGTTAAAACAAACCTTAACTTGAGTTATGAATGGCTGGAATGTTCTGGAGCAGCCAAGAAGCAATGTTCTGATTTTTTTGAGATGGAGATTGATGAAGAGCGTGTTATAGTCTAAAAATAGGAGTTGGGACGGCTTCTGAATGTGTATCAGAAGCTGTGTGGGTGATTTGGCTGGGAATGCACAAGGAAAATTAGAGCTTGGATGCAAAAACCAGAAACTAGCAAGTTTTGTATTTGTGTTTACAGTTTCAAATTCTTTGAAATTTAAGCAAAGTTTCAAGACTTTTTTCTCAAATATCCGACCTATTTACAGTTTCAAATGAAGTTCAATTTATAGGCAAGGATTTAGTAGCTTGGAGAAGTCAAGAGTACAACCATCATATGCTACGGCGCTGACTTGTTCTTGAAGCAAGTTTAAACAAGTATGGTTCACGGCACAAAGTAGGGTGGTTAACAGCTTTATCCGCGCTTCATCTGAATTTGTAAGCATGAATTAAGGAAAAGTACCCTCATAAGCAAAAGCAAAGCATGGGCCCAGCACAAACTTTGTACAAAAGTTTTCTTTTCAAGGAAAACAATGGTACTTCTATGTCACACGTGGGGAAATCCTTTGGATAAAGACTCAAAAGTGGGTGTGAGCATTAAATGATGATGAGATTTATCAAAACAGAAAACCTGCAATATGAGATTATGCATCATAGCTTGGATCTGGATCATAAGTTTATCATCAGCGTAACTTAGAACAAATATCCAACTTATGATCTTTGAATCTCCCTGCTCCAGCATGTTCTGAAGGAGTTTTCATACTCTTCAGAAAGCTTGTAACATGCTTTGCAGACCCTCTTTGAATTACTCTTGCAAATTCTGATTGAACCTACGCGAAAACTGACCCAGAAGTTCTAACCAAATTTTGTCTTGGAAATGTCCAGAATTTACTTAGTGCTTCAGTTTCATGGACGTGTCTTCAAGAATTTATAACTTGAAATCCCAGCATTTCTAGGAAAAGTTATGTTCTGCAATGTTTTAGATCTCATTGAAATCTACAACTCTTGCGTCAGGAGTTCTTCCGGAATTAACTTGTATCATGGTGAAAATCTGGACAAAATTTCTAAACTTGTCATATTTCCTAAACACTTAGAAAAATTTCTAAGTATTTAGAATTTTGACTTTTCCAAAGTAATTTTGACTTTTGATTTTCTTGATGAAACAAACTTCATATTCCAACATGTCTTAATGAAATATGATTCTTGAAACTTGATTTTGATCCAAAAGTCAAAGTTTGACTTTTTAGTATGCAATTGACAATTTTGCCCCTGTGCCAATTCCAAACCTAAATTGATGTATCAGTGCTGCAAACTTGATGTCATGGAAGATCTTGTGAGAGAACCCTTGAGAAATGAGAGGGAAAATTTTGGGGTACAACAGTTGCCCCTGTTCAATCTTCTTAAACCTGAAGAGTTAGATTGGCGAGTCCGCCATTCGTGACTTGAAGGTGGAAGATGATTGAACACTAGAGTGCCCAGAAATTTGCACTCGATGATGTGTTAGTTGACTTGTAGGGAATAGGCTTAGAGATGCCATTCATAGTGACTAGGGAAATTATCAGGATAAATCTTTTGGTTGATTTAAACTGGAGTGGTAGATGTCTTTGTCCGTAGATTTTTTTTGTTTTTGTTTTTTTTGTTTTTTTTTTTTGCAAGGAAAAAGATTAGTTGCATGTAGATGTATGCATGGTGTAATGATGCTTTCAAAATAAATGAGATTATGCCGTATACAATTGTCATGTATGTGTTATGGTTTATGAATGTGATGCGTTTAATGCAACGTGTCTTTGTCTAGGAAGAAAATCCTTGACAACATGCTGATGAGCCTTGGGAAATGAGATCCATGATTGCTTTCGGGGATGAAGAGTATGCTCCTCTTGTTTTAGGATGTTTCTGCTGGGAATTCCCGTTCCATTGTTTGAGGAGAAACTCCGCTGGGGAATATTGGCTTGTTTAAGAAGACTCTGTGGAGAGTGATGATCTCTGCTTGGGAAAAGAGTTTAGGAGTTTTGATTGTTCAATGCTCTTACTGGGGAATTATTCCTGACTGGAGAGCATCGAAAACTAGATGTTATCTGGTCGAAATCCAGGCTTTGCAGCAATTTCTTGGGGATAATGAAGTTGACTGCTATATGGTCGTATTTCAGGCTTCGCAGTGACTTGCAGGGTAAGATCTGAATTAACTATTATCTGGTTGGAATCTAGGCTTCGCAGAAAATTGCTTGAAGTTGAACTATTATCTGGTTGAGTTACAGGCTTCACAGTGACTTACTGGGAAAGAATAAATTACCTGTTATCTGGTCGGATTCATGGCTTCGCAGAAAATTTCTTGAAGTTGAACTGTTATCTGGTCAGGTTCCAGGCTTCACAGTAACTTGCTTGAAACTAGTTGTTATCTGGTCGGATTCCAGGCTTCACAACAAATTTCTGAGGGAATAAAGTTAATTACTATCTGGTCGGGTCCAAGCTTCATAATAACTTGCTTGAAAAGATAAAGTTGAACTGATATTTGGTCGGGTCCAAGCTTCACAGTAACTTGTTGGGGTAGAGGCAAACTTCTACTGAGGAAAAGAAGTTAAACCCTTGTCTGGTTGAGTCCAGTTTTTTCCATATCTCGAAGAGTTAAACTATTATTTGGTCGGGTCCAGGCTTCATAGTAACTGAAGGTTGTACTATTATCTGGTCGGGTCCAGGCTTCATAGTAACTGAAAGACGTTAACTATTATCTAGTCGGGTCTAGGCTTCATAGTAACTGAAGGATGTTAACTATTATCTAGTCGGGTCCGGGCTTCATAGTAACTGAAGGATGTTAACTATTATCTGGTCGGGTCAAGGATTCATAGTAACTTGAAAGAAAGAAATGAAGTTGACTATTATCTGGTCGGATCCAAGCTTCACAACAACTTACTGAATTTAATCTGTTTATCTGGTCGGGTCCAGGCTTCACAACAACTTTCGGAGATAGCAATGACTTTGTTTGCGATTTTACTGGGGATCAGGGGTTGTGGTCCTCTGATTTGTAATATTCTGAGAGGCAAACTCAAGCTGGAGAGGATAGACTCATTCGTGGAAGACAGACTCCGGTGGGGAAATAAACCCTATTGAGGAATATTTGACGAACAGCTGACCAAGTGAGTTCTTTCAGGTAGAAATTCATAAGGCTTCTTCTTTTAGGACCAACTCAGCTGGGGAGAGGGTTGTCAAGAGATTAAGACTCTGGCTGGGGACTACCCTATGCAAAGGACTTTGTGAGGGTAATCATAATGAGATAACTCTTTGGGGATATCCCATATACATTAAAGAGATGCTTACCATGATTTTTTATTTATTTGTTTATATTTATTTTTACTTTTATTCAATTAAATACAAAATAAATTAAATAAAATAACAAATGATGGACCAATGCATGTGGGCTTGGTTTTGGATCAAATTTGAGGCCCAAGAACACATATCCAACTTGCCAAAACCGTGGGAGGCAAGATTGGAACATAATCTTCTCAAAAAGGAATGTTTGAAAACTTTTTTTTTGTGTTTTGGCAAGGCATTAAATACTTGGTTTTTTCCTCATTTGTCTTGATCTATTTTCTTCCTCTATAAATACATACAACATTAGTGAATAAGACCACGAATTGCAACCTCAAGAGCAAGCTCCAAGAATCACAAAAAGTTCTCAAGAACTAGAGAAAGCATGAAACCCTATTTGAAGCCTCTCCCAAGCAATTCCAAGCATTCCATTATACTCCTAAAGATCCCAGGAGCCATTTCCAGTCTTTCAACAAGCTCGAGACATCCCAGAACGTGCTCTCTCAAGAACACCGGTTAGGTAACTTTTCCAAAATCCTAAACTTCTATTTTATTCATTATTAACTAATCTTGTGTGTTCATGTATGTTTATGATGATGTTTAGAACAGGTCGCGACCATTACATGGAGTTTATAACGTCCAAATCCTAGTTGGCCATTGATGAACCGATTCCCAACCCATGCGTTTTTTAGTACCACTTATTTCCAACTTTCTTTCTTTATATTTTCTTACTCATTTAATTAATTTATATTAAATTAAAAAAATCATAAAAAAATATAATAAAATCAGATATAGACTTTAAATAGGTTAATTTAATTTTTGACAATATTTTTCTTAATTAATTAATTAGACATAGTTTTTTTTATAATTAATTAAGTGTTTAATTTAGGTTTAAAATCTATTTATTTTATCATTCAAATCAAACCAAAAAATGCATAAAAAATTAATTTCTAACATTTTAGATATTAGTACATTAAAAATAATTTACTAACATTTTATTTTATTTTGCTATTTATTTTATTAGACAAATTGTATAGGATGTACAAATTTTGTAATAACCTAGTTTAAATTCTCGCACAATTTCTTTATCATGTAACTTCCCCAAGGCCCTGTAATAGCGTAGGACTTTACTTTTCCGCACTTATTCTTTATGTCTTGTATATATATAATTATTTAGTAATAGATTTGTATGGAAAGATAAAATTAAACAATAGATAACCTTAAACAATTCCAAGATAACATAACTGAATTGGACTCACTTTATACACATACACCTCTAGGGTAACCTCCTATGTTGCCTTCGGAAAAACAATGGTCATGTCCCTTGAAAATAGGTATGCTTTAGCAAAATACCCTCGAATAAAGATCATAGTCCCTCGATGACCCTTCGATGTTGCCTACGAAAAATGATCTAGTCGCTCTGATACAATTGCTAAAGTATCTCTATATGTTGTTTTCTATGACCATTCGACGACCCTTCGACCGTCCTTTCACATCCAATGATAGGGCTTCCTACTAACTAATGGTACGGATAGCACTATCTAAAGGAGAGGGAAAATTATAAGAAAGACCTTGAGTGGGTAAAATACTATTAATCGCTTGCTTACACTTTTCAAAACAAAAGCATCTCACACAAACACTTTCAAAAATATTTTTAAAACACTTTGTAAGTATTCTTGAGGACCGATACAAGAATCATTACAAAGTTTGCCTTACATTGGCACTTTTAAAATATTTTTCAAACACGCACAAAAAGCAAATTTTCAAAGTGAGTTAAGCGATTAAGTGCCCGTAGATAACTACGGATGAAAAGGGTGCTAACACCTTCCCTTTTCATAACCTACCCCCGAACACAAAATATTTAAAGGTCTTTCTTGTTCTTTTCACCCTTTCTTTATTGGATAAAAGAAAAGTCAGTGGCGACTCTTGCTAACCGCAACATTTACGATAAAACACAAAATAAGTCAATTCTCCCACCGTATTACACAACTGGAGACTCTGCTGGGGACTACTCAAAAAAGAGGGGTTACCTTAAGAATTTAGATCACTTTACTTTTTCTTTATTTGCATTGTCTGATTTATCTTTAAGGGTTGCTTGGGTTTCATTACTTGTAAAGATCCTACACCCGGATCTAAGGATGCCTTAGGTAAGTAGTAATAGATCATGGAAACTGTATGGCATAGACCGATATGGTTGAAGTAATGGCTATGTTAGTGTGACACTTTCATTTTTACCGATGTTCCTTGAGTCAGTCGAGGATAACATTGGGCTGTCGCGTGGTGTCATAAGCACTAACTGACTTTTAGAACCTTAATTGACCCATCTTGGTCATTAGAAGGTAGTGAGATAGCCGACTTTGGTAGAGTCTGTAGTTGGTTGATACTCGATGCTACGCTCATTGAGATTCGACACTCGTTTTTTTTGTGGCAAGACAGTTGTCGTGCTAAACAAAAGCTATGAGAAAAATCAGTGATATTGCGATTCCTAGAACCCGGTTACTATTTTAGGACAGGTTGAGCCAACTTAACTCTAATATAAAAGGGTACTTACCCATGGACCTCATGCAAGCCTTTAAACCTAAGGATATTTGTGTGACTTGTTTGTATTCACTGTCTAACAACTTGAATTCCTTGCAGGATTTGTTTGTATAAACTCATTTGTTCTTATCACCTTACTCTTTTTCTTAGTGCATGGAATACACATCATGTTATCTCATTACATAACACTGTTACTAACCATTTCAAGGATCTTAGGGATTTATGGTGCAATACTTTCAAGATTTTTATAAGCCAAATTTCTATCAAGGGGCAAGAGGATTTATTTTCCTCTAGCCAGATGTCATCAAGATCAAAGTGAATTTTCTTGAGTCAGAGGCTAGGACCCACTTGATATAGTGAGCTTGATTCTTATAGAAGGACATCCAAAGATGAAAACTCAAAGTTCTTCAAAGACAAAACTGCAACCAGATTCTTTTTCTAATATTTTAAATCCCATAAGATCCTTGAAAACATTGCATATGCATCTACATATCATGCATATCATTACATAACAGGTGTTCTCAAGACATGTTTTCTCATATTCTTGCTGTTTATTTCAGCAGAAATGGCTCTCAAACAAACAGTGAAGGATCTTCAGTCTCATAATGCTCACTTTCAAGAATTGGTTCTAAGCCTATACAAGGGGCAAGAGGAATTGAAATCACTCCTAGCTGAGAAAATGGCCCAGAAGAATCCTGAAGACAACAAGGATGACCAGTTGGAACAACTGCAGGCTGAGATGAGAATCCAGATGATTGGTCGGATAGATCTTATCCAAAGTTTAGCTTGGGGACATGAAGAGTTGAGAATCCTCATCAGCAAGCTTCATCAGAACGGATATGATCGTATAGAACGAACTGCTATAGATGGGGGTCCGGTCATTAACCAGCCTCCAATGAGACAGGAAACTGACTTGGTTGAAAGTAGGAGGGGAATAAGAGAGGTAAAGGGACAAGTCGACATTTCTAATCCTTCGGTTAATGGAAAAGGGCCTTTCCAGTTTGTTATTACATCGCCGGCTCAACAACAACCTCGCCAACAACAACAGGGTAATCAGCGTAAGCAGGATACACCCAAAAGACAATTTGCCAAAATCAACATGCCAATGTCGCAAGCTCTGCAACACATGTTGAAGATGAATTTGGTCACATTGAAGGATCCTCCTCGAAATCCTAATACTTCTGCTCCTAGCTACAATCCTAATGCAAGGTGTGCATATCACTCCAACAGTCATGGACATGACACTAATAATTGTTGGACGTTGAAATATAAGATTCATGACCTAATTGACGAAGGAGTTTTAGAATTCACACAAGATGGTAAAATTGAGCTTTTATATCATCCCTCAAATAATGAAATTGTAAGGCACACCATTCTGAAGTGACAAGTTCAGGCGGAGAAGCTTCAAAATCATTTGAATTTTTATTTATAATTTCTTTAGTTGTTCAAACACTTATCTTTATGTCAAAATTTGGTTTTTCACATTAATGCATTGCATATGTTTGTCTTGAATTAATCCATTCGTTTTCACTATATTTAAACTGTGCTTTTTACTTCCTTTTTGAGATATTCAACTCTTGTTAAAAGCTGTAAGCCTTTAGAGGGAGGATGACAAAAACGATACCGTAATCTCATATAGTATGCTTTTGAACAGACCTTACTGACAATGTACAGGTGTTGCTTCAATTCCTAAATAGTGGAGATATAAGGAAGTTAATCCCTAGTCAACCCCTTTAAGCCTAAGAAGTAGGAGTTTTCTTTTTCATACAAATTGAAACCTTTAATCATAACCGGGGGCAGGGTAGTTTCTAAGTTAATTCAATTATGCATTCAATCACAAGCTTTTTCCTTCGTACACAGTAGGTAGTATCAAAGATATCCTTCCAAATCAAAAGTCGGTGATGGTTCCCATAATCATTAAGTCGGAAAGTCATTATCTTTCAAAAGAAAAGTCGGCTAAGTCGAACCTATGAAGGAGACTTAGGGAAAAAACCGGGGCATCCTGCTGACTGTAATCTCAAAGAAAACAGTTCAGGAAAAAGTTAGGAATAATAAATTCAAAAAAAGGTCGCTACAAATCCTCAAAAAAAAGAAAGATGTTAGAAGAAAAAATGACTGCCTTCTCAAATAAACTTTCGATTTTTGAACCATCACCAAGTATCAGTGTTACAATTCCAAACTCTATTGGAACCTAAATTCATAATTAATTGAGTATAGGATTGAAGGACATCATGGAGAATGGGTTGGGTACAAATAAACTTCGAGCCTTTTCCTTTGTTTCTTAAACCGTGAACCAGGCCATGTTACAACCCTTCAAATTCCTAACTGAAGCATGAGTTAGTTTGAAAACATATTGTTACAAAAAGGCATCCTGACTCCTGCAAGGCTTACTATAAATCCTGAGTTGATATCACATTCTTACAAATTTTGTTTTACTAAAAAATTCATTTTTTAAACTTCAAGACAGACATAAGCTTTGCATTTTAATACCACTGTTTGCATATGACTAAGTGTTTGACAACAGAGAAATTCGCATGACGAATATTAAATGAATGGAAATCCTCTCAAATGGACAAAATTACTTCAGAGGATGGGCCAAAGAGAAAGACGCTTCTAGTAACATGCCTTTCATGGACACAATTGGTTATAAATCAAGGGGTATAACATGTTATTGTCCAACTCATCTGTGGCAGTCAAGTCAAGATTCAAAGAATCTCTCAAAAGTGCTGAATAGCCAGGGGCAGATCTCCATCTAAATCACTTGGGGAATGTTACATTGATCATGAGTTTCATCAAAATCCACTATGAAAATTTAATCTTCGGTATCACCAAATTGCTTGTCTATGTCAGCAGTATCAGATGATGTCATTCTGCCGTGACGGTTCTTAGAAAAATACTGAGGAAGGTCAAGACTATCAGAAACCTGGTAATCAATGGTTGATCAATAACTTCAAACATCAGGTGCACCAGACTAATCCTAGGGGAAAATGAACTCCCGCATACGAAGGGCCACGTATGATCAAGAAAATATTTTTTGGAAGTGCTATAACATTTACTACCATGGACATTGAAAATTCCCCGCGCCCTGTGAACGTGGACATAGTCAAAAATACTACGCATGAAAAAGAGACCCGCTAGGTTGATTGGCCTAGGCAAAAATGAGGGCATCCCGACGAACCAAAATGGTTCGGGCAAAAATTAGGGACATATAAATAAAATTGTACACCCGACAAGTCAAAAACCTGAGAAGGCGGCTTGGGCAAAAAAGGGTATACGGGTGAACTGAAAATCTGAAAAGACAGTTCAGGCAAAAGTTAAGGATTAAAGCATACTCTATGTCCCATCATCTCATCACTTGTTTATCACTCTGATCAGCATTTACTAAAGACTCTAGAAGTTGGGATAATGCTCAAGTCATCCACAAATCCCCACTGAGAAATCTCCATGGAAATATCTCTACAGAGATATCTTCATAAGCTCATCCCCAACAAAGATATATTCCCCAGCAAGTCTAATATGCCCTCAGGCATAAACTGGGGTATCTTCTAGCAGTTCACCTCCATATCCATAAAGGATAGATTGACATGATCATCTTCCCCAATAGGTCCCCTAGCATATAAGGAAGTTTGATCATTTCCCCAGCATACAGTGGAGGCTTCCTCAGTGCAGCCTATAAAATTCTAATCCCCATCAGAGTTATTTTCCTCGACACAATTTACAGGATTTTAATTCCCCAACGGAGTTTATCACTCCAACGTCGTAAGTCCCTAAACAAAATTCTTTTCTCCAACAGGGTTTAATTGAAGTTTCTATCTCCATAAGAGTTTCTATGGTATCTGAAACCTGGATAGATAGCACACGGGAGGAATATACATCTCTTTTATCCCCATTCGGGATACGTAAGAATAAAATCCTTCAACAAAAAGAATGGAAAACGACCGACTCTCCTTTAATGCTTTTATCCTCAAGCAGAAGTCGAAGATCCCCAGCAAAATATCCTCAAACAGAAAGCAGGAATCCCCAGCAAAATTGTTCTCAACAAAAATTGAAGAATCACTCTCTTCATCTCCAGCAAAAGTCAGGGATTTATTTTCCCCGGTCAGAGTTGTTACAGAGAGCTTCTGATACGCTTCAACGACATATTGCGTCCCTACATCATGTCACAATACATCATAGCATATGCATACCAAAACACATATAACATTCTCATTTATCTTGAGAGGACCATTGATGTATTACATGCATCATGACATTACATAAAGCTAATGTTGTTTTTTCAGGTAAAATTCACAAACAGATGAATATCATCAGCAATTTTCAAATGGGTCAAAGATTAATTCCTGAAACAGGACGAGGCAACTATCTATATGACCATGCGGTATGAATTCCCGAAACAGGACGATTTTACCAACAAAAAGCATGTCAGATATTAATTCCCAAAACAGGACGGGGAAACTATCTATGTGACCAGGCGGTATGAACTCCCGAAACAGGACGGGTTTACCAACAAGAAAACGGGATGTAGATTAATTCCCAAAATAGGACGGGGCAACTATCAGTATGACCAGGTGATATGAACTCCCGAAATAGGATGGGTTTACCAATAAGAAAGCATGTCAGAGATTAATTCCTGAAATAGGACGGGGCAACTATCTATATGACCAAGAGGTATGAATTCTCGAAACAGGACGGGTTTACCAACAAAAAATAGGTCAGAGATTAATTCCAGAAACAGGACGGGGAAACTATCCATGTGACCAGGCGGTATGAACTCCCGAAACAGGACAAGTTTACCAACAAGAACATGTCGCAGATAATTCCCGAAATAGGACGGGGCAACTATCTATATGACCGAGTGGTATGAATTCCCAAAACAGGATGGGTTTACCAACAAAAGAAACAGGTCAACGTTAATTCCCAAAATAAGATGGGGCAACTATCTATATGACCAAGCAGTATGAATTCCCGAAGTATGAAGGGTTTACCAATAAAAAACAGGTCAGGGATTAATTCCCAAAATAGGACGGGGCAACTATCTATGTGACCAGGCGGTATGAACTCCCGAAACAGGATGAGTTTTCCAACAAGAAAACAGGTCACAGATTAATTCCTGAAACAAGACAAGGCAACTATCTGTATGACTAGGCGGTATGAACTCCCGAAACAGGATGGGTTTACCAACAAGGAAGCAGGTCAAAGATTAATTCCCTAAACAGGACGGGGAAACTATCTATATGACCAGGCGGTATGAATTCTCGAAATAGGACGATTTTACCAACAAAAAACAGGTCAGAGATTAATTCCTGAAACATGACGGGGAAACTATCTATGTGACCAGGCGGTATGAAGTCCCGAAATAGGAAGGGTTTACCAACAAGAACAGGTCGCAGATTAATTCTCAAAATAGGATGGGGAAACTATCTATATGACAAAGCGGTGTGAATTCCTGAAACAGGGCAGGTTTACCAACAAAAAAATAGGTCAATATTAATTCCCGAAACAAGATGGGGAAACTATCTATATAACCAGGCGGTATGAATTCCCAAAATAGGACAGGTTTACTGATAAAGAATAGGTCACAGATTAATTCCCAAAACAGGACGGGGAAACTATCTATATGACAGAGCGGTATGAATTCCCAAAACAGGATGGGTTTACCAACAAAAACAAAACATGTCGAGGTTAATTCTCGAAACAAGACGGGGCAACTATCTATATGACCAAGCGGTGTGAATTCTCGAAGCAGGACAGGTTTACCAACAAGAAATCAGGACGGAGATTAATTCCCAAAACAAGATAGGGAAACTATCTATATGACCAGGTGGTATGAATTCCCGAAACATGACGATTTTACCAACAAAAACAGGTCAGAGGTTAATTCCTGAAACAAGACGAGGCAACTATCTATATGACCAGGAGGTATGAATTCCCGAAACAGGACGGATTTACCAACAAAAGCAGGTCAAAGATTAATTCTTGAAATAGGACAGGGCAGTTATCTATATGACCAGGCGGTATGAATTCTCAAAACAGGACGAGTTTACCAACAAAAACAGGTTAGAGGTTAATTCCTGAAATAAGACGGGGCAACTATCTATATGACCAGGCGGTATGAACTCATGAAATAGAACGAGTTTACCAATAAAAAGATAGATTGTAGATTAATTCCCGAAATAGGACGGGGTGACTATCTGCATGACTAGATAATTTCCTTTAGAGACTGAATTCTGACAAGCATTCCCCTTCATAGACCAAATTCTGAAGAACATCTCCTTCAGGGCCTCTGTTCTTAAAAAGAATTCCCCCAGTAACTGAACTCTGGCGAGCATTTTCCTTCTGAAAAACATTCTTCAGATACAGTCAGGCGCAGACTCATTCTGATACTCCTATCAACAATTACCTTGGGTGGCATCTATAAGACCATCTCCAGCGAAACTCTGTCACTTCTCTGAATGGCATCTTTAAGCCCATTCAAATAGCATAATCAACCAACAATATCACTTTGTGCACATGTGAGTGCAAATTTTTGGGCACATAAGTGTTCAATCCTCTTCCACCTTCAGATCACGAATGGCGGACATGACAATCTAACTCTTCAGGTTTAAGAAGATTGAACAGGGGAAGCTGTTGTACCCCAAAATTTTCCCTCCCATTTTTAAAGAAAATTGATTCAAGGCACCTCTTCATGCTCCTAGGGTTCTCAAGTGTTCACACAATCTGTCCAATGGTAATTTACTTTCAATCTCAAGCTAGCTAAGCATGCAATTTTTAAATTCATGTTAATCATACATTCGTGTTATTGCTAATGTTTGTTATTGCTTTCATGTGCTACATGCAAGATTAAGAGCAGGGGTGAGATCGTGTCATTGCTTGGGCACGATCTATATTTTCTTTCGAATCTCAAGATTCATGACGTTGCAAGATGAAATGGCTTTTGATTCAGACCCAGGGGATTCGAATTAGGATGATACAACCATAGGCTGTCGAATCCAAGACTGGATTTGACCCAAATCTGATTTTTGTTTCGTTTCTCTAATAGGTTTTTTTACAGATCGAAGGAACGTATCAGGTACCTTCGACCAACTTTCTCATGGAATCGAAAGGCATCTCTAGGCTCCTTTTCGATCCATGTCTGGATGCTACAATTTGCATAGTCTCCTGCACCATCTTGCCCTTTTTGAATTTTTGTTTTGTGTTTGTTTAGTTTTATTTACTCAGCAAAATATTTATAAAAACCATCACAAAAAATTAGGATTAGATTTTATTAATTAAATTAACTTCTGAAATAATTAATTAATTAATTCTAACATCCTCTTTTCAAAAAAAATTAAAATAAATTAGAATGTAGGTCTAATTTTATTTTTTTAATTTATTTTCTTTTCATAAAAATCAAAAACAACAAAAATATTTTATCCTTATGATTTTTTAGGCGTATTATCAATTCGCGCGCTTATTTCGTATTTTTTATTATTAATGTACCTGCTCATGGGTTGTAATAAAACAACTAGGACATTTATTGTTTTTATCTCCCCATTTTGGACTTGTAATAATCCCTTCCCCGAAGCTTTGTAATAGTGTAGGATTTATATTCCCGCATTTTATTTTCTATACAATACTAACTGTTAGATGTATGCTAAATAGGATTGTATGGCAAGAATAAAACAAAACGCTAGCAAACCTAACACAAAAGACAAAAATAACTGAATACAACATACTTGCACATATACACCTCTAACGTACTCCCACTTTGGTTGCCTTCAGAAAATAAAACAGTCATCTCCCTCAAAAATAGGGACACTTTAGCAAAGACCTTCAAATCAAAAGATCATATTCTCTCGATGACCCTACTGTGTTGCCTTTCGGTAAATGATCTAGTCCCTTAAACAAAATTGCTAAAGTGTCTCTATAAGTTGCCTTTATGATTGTACGATGACCCACAAATGTCCCTCTTACATCCAAACGGCTATGGCTACCTACTCATTAATAGTAGGATAGCCTTGTCTAAAGGAAAAGAGGAAAATAACAATCCTTTCGAGTATAGTAGATAGTTGTTAGATGCTTGCTCAAAAACAAACTTTTACACATACACAAAACACTTTCAAAAACACTTTCAAAACGCTTTATCAACACTCTTGAGGACTGATACAAGAGTTATCATAAAGCAAGTTGCCTCACTATTGGCATTTCAAAAATACTTTTCAAAAACACACAAAGCACAAGGTATATCAAAATGAGCTAAGCATCTAAGAGCCCGTAGAAAACTACGGATGGAAAGGGTGCTAACACCTTCCCTTTCCATAATCTACCCCCCTTACTCAGAAATAATCTCGAAAGGTCTTTTTCTATTTTTTTCACCCTTTACTTTGTTGGATAAAAGAAAAGTTGGTGGCGGTTCTTCCTCACCGCAACATTTGCGAACACAAATTCAAAACCAGAATGTGATACGGTGGCAGAACCGACTGTTATACTGGTTTGCATTTTGTATTCGCAAATGTTACGGTAAGCAAGAGTCGCCGCCGACTTTTATTTTATCCAACAAAGGAAAAGGAAAAAGAACAGAAAAAACCTTTTTTCGAGATGTTTCTGAGTACGAGGGGTAGATTATAGAAATGGAAGGTGTTAGCAACCCTTCTATCCATGGTTTTCCACGGGCTCTTAGGTACTTGCTTATTTTTAAAATTTCTTGTGTGTGTTTGTTTTGAAAAGCTTTGAAAACGCCTTAGTGCGGCGTTTCACTTTATGGTAACCCTTGTATCCGTCCTCAAGGGTGTGATAAAGTGTTTTGAAAACTTTGTATGAAAAATGCTTGAAAGTGCCAGTGTGAAAAATTGTTTGTTTTGAGCAAGTACCTAGGAACTATCTACCTACTCGAAAAAAGTCTGTTCGTTTTCCTTTATACAGCGTTATCCTACTATTAAGGAATAGGTAGCTCCGTCGTTGGAGTTTAAGGGACATTCGAAAGGGACGAAATGGTCACTGAAGGGAACAAGTAAGAATACCTTAGCATTTTGAAGGGACAATCGTCATAAGATCATTTCTCGTAGGCAACTCGGGGGACAATGAGGGACTCTGATCTTTATGACGACTTTGAATTGCGGGTCATTGTTAAGGTATCCCTATGTTCGAGGGACACGACCATTATTTCCGAGGTAACCAAGTGAGGCAAAACCCTAAGAGTAAACATGTGCAAGTGTTTGATTTCAGTTTCATTTATCTTGTGCATTTAGGGTTTTCTACTGTTTTAAATTGATTTATCTTGCCATTCAATCCTATTATCCATACATCTAGGCAGTAAAGTGCGAGAAATTAAAACCCTAGCTATTACAAGGCTTTGGGGAGGGGAATTACATAATCAAAAACCGGGGAAAATAATAAATGCGAAATAGTAAACCTAATTAACTATTACAAACTCGGAGCAGATACAATAATTAATAAAATAGGGAAAAAATGCGCGCGACAAAATTAAATACGGGGATTTAATGTCAAGTTTAGAAACAATTAATTTGCGAATAAAGAAAGGATATTTTTTTGGAATTTTATGAAAAAAATAATTAACTTTGCAAATTAACCTAATTTCTATTAAATTCTAATTATGAAAAAAAATATTTAAGTTAACCTAATTTCTATTAAATTTTAATTACAAAAAAAAAGATTTAAATTAACCTAATTAAACTAATTAATTAATACAAATAAATATTTCTTTGAAAAAAAACTAAACCTAATATTTTTTGTAATTTTATGATTTTATGATTTAATAATAATAAAAAAATGATTTTGTAAAAAAATACTTAAGACATAATAAAATAAGAAAAATAAAAAAAAGAATTGGAAATGGGCCTGATATAATGAGTAATTTGGGGGGTGTACTGCCAATTTTGTGATAGGCCCATGATGATGGCCCAGAGTCTAGCGCATGATCCAGTGCACCTTTCTTCTGATGGTTCATGGTGTGCCTTCAATCCTGTGGCGCTGAATCTACATGATGATGGATCCCAAGGATGGGATCTGTGGCGTATGGTGGACGTTGGGCATTGAGGCACGTTGGATCTGGAAAGTATATTCAAGAAAAATGCAAAAGCAACACGCCTGGGATCGAACCCAGGACGTTTGCTTCAAACCCTTTGTCCTTAACCATATGTGCTGGTTGTTCATTTGTTAATATAATAACAAAAATAACATTGTATTCAAAGTAATGTTAATATCATAAACACGCGCGCGTAATTAAAATCTCCCAATGGGAGTTTTCCACCTAGCCTTCTTCTTCCTCAGCACTGTCATTTTAGGTTTAGACTTTTACCTACGGACAAAGTCTGTAGGTACAACCCTGCATCATTCAAAAATCCAGCACAAGCAATATAAATTACAATGAAGGCCATGAATCAACTGGGCTTGAAGCCCTGAACACCATGGTATCCACGCCTAGCCCTAATTTTGCCTGTAGAAGGAAACCCTAAAACGAGCTTGGAAACCCTAAGAATGGCAAACCATGATTCCTGCACTTAAAACCCAATCAGATGATTCAGAAAGCATCAAAACATTATGATAAATAAGAATACATGATTAAATTTCATTGAAAACACATGTATGCATGTAATCAAAAATCAAAAAAGGTTGGATAACAGAGTTGCGGATTTTACGATTCTTAGTGTTTTGGTGCATGCAAAAGGTGCAGTTAACTTCAGGAGATTTCCAGGAACGTGTTGCAATCCTTAAATCTCCTTGAGGATGGCTATAGTATGGAATCTGATGCTCACTTTTTTGTCAAAAAACTGAGTTCTTGTTCTGGAAGTTTACGCGTCCAAACCTCTTTCTTGTGCCTTGGAATTGTTATATATATGTATTAGACTGTATTAGGATAACAAAAAACATTCATATCTTTGCCAATTATCAAGATTTGATTTGATTCCATCATTGCATTATTTCTTTCTAAATCAAGCCAAATCATACCATTTTCATCCCAATCAACCTTGGCGTGTTTTGATTTTGTTTGACAGCATATTTGCATTGTAATTCCATTCAAAATCAGATCAAAAACATATCTTTACTAATTTATATCATTTATTTGATTTAATTTGATTTTTAAAAGATTAAAATCAAAATAAATAAAATAAATAAAGCCAATAATATGTGGGAGAGTTTTTGGGTCGTGGACCATGTTAGAAGTAAGATGCAAGCATAAAAAGTTAGGCCCATTTGACAAAAAATGCAATTTTGGATATTGTTGACTTTTGACAATTTTCCAAAAGTTGTCAACTTTGACAATGCATATCTTCTTCAATTTTGACCCTAAAAGGGTGATCTTGGACTTTATAGAAAGCTTAGGATTTCCCCTAAACAACCCTTTTGGTTTCATCTCAATTGGATCCTCCATGTTCATGTAAGAAGCTTTGACCCAAAAGGTGTTTTTGTTGACTTTTTGGAATGACCTATAATGTCTGAATTCATATCTTTTCATGGCTAAATTTTTTGAGTTTGAGGGATGAATATGAGTTGTATGGAATTGGATTCTATTCAAAATGAGCCTTGGATGGAAAATTTCTGATAAAGTATGAGAAAGTTATGTCTGGTCAAAGTTTGGTTGACTTTTCCTGAGAAACCCTAATTTAGCAACTTTTAAGTTTTGATGAATTAGGAGCATTCCTTGGGGAATCATGATCAACCCTTGATAAAGTGATGGATATCACTTCAAAATGTTGATGTTGACCAAAAATCTTGAAGTTTGGCTGTATGTGTGCCATAGTTGACTTTTGACCTATCACAATTGATTTTCAAGCATCTGAGCAGTTGAGTGGGCAAACTTCTTGTGTAAGGCATGAAAATTGACATGGACGGCCTTGAGAACATATTAGGAATATGGAAAGGATTTGAGGCCTTTGGAGCTCACCCATCTTGATTAAAATGGAAACCCTATTTGGAGGTTCATTGCTTTAGGAGAGAGTTTGTCTGGTCAACTCTTGGGCATCCTTGAGCAAGTTGAGGATCTCAATGATTATGTGTTGAGTAAAAATGGGAGGGAAAATTTTGGGGTACAACAGCTGCCCCTGTTCAATCTTCTTAAACCTGAGGATGTAGATTGGCGGGTCTGCCTTTCGTGATCTGAAGGTAGAAGATGATTGAACACTAAAGTGCCCATAATTTGCATTCGCATGAAGTAACACTGATTGGTGATATTCGGAATGGGCTTACAGATGCCATTTAGAAGTCGATTGGGAACCGCCAGAGATGGGCTTAAATATGCCATCCAGAAAAGGTATTGGTTGCATAAGAGATTCCTTTACGAGAATTCTTGTACCTGCCGTTGAGAGGGGCTTTAGTGGGGAATGTCGGTTTACGTCCTGGGAGATAGAGTATAGGAGCTTCGGTTGTCCACTACTCTACTGGGGAATTAACTCCTGATTGAGGAGGTGGGGAGTAAGTTGTATATCTGGTTAGGATCCAGGTTGCACCGCGACTTACTATGGAAATGTGAGATTGACCGTATCTGGTCGGGTCCAGGTCTTACAGTGTTGTAAATTATTTTCTGGAGATAAGAGAGAAGGAACCTAGATAGTAGGGTTGCTTCGAAATGAAAGCCTGGATAGTTGGGCTGTGAGAAGGAACCTGGAGAGTAGGGTTACTTCGGGATGAAATCCTAGATAGTAGGGCTATGAGAAGGAACCTGGATAGTAGGGTTACTTCGGGATGAAAGCCTGGATAGTAGGGCTATGAGAAGGAACCTGGATAGTAGGGTTACTTCGGGATGAAAGTCTGGATAGTAGTGCTATGAGAAGGAACCTGGATAGTAGGGTTACTTCGGGATGAAAGCCTGGATAATAGGGCTATGAGAAGGAACCTGGATAGCAGGGTTACTTTGGGATGAAAGTCTGGATAGTAGGGCTATGAGAAGGGACATGGATGGTAGGGTTACTTCGGGATGAAAGCCTGGATATTAGGGTTACTTCGGGATGAAAGCCTGGATAGTAGGGCTATAATAAGGAACCTGGGTCGTAGGGTTACTTCAAGATGAAAACATGGATAGTAGGGCTATGAGAAGGAACCTGGATAGTAGGGTTACTTTGGGATGAAAGCCTGGATAGTAGGTCTATGAGAAGGAACCTGGATAGTAGGGTTACTTAGGGATGAAAGCCTAGATAGTAGGGCTATGATAAGGAACCTAGATAGTAGGGTTACTTCGGGATGAAAACCTGGATAGTAGGGCTATGTGAAGGGACCTGGATGGTAGGGTTACTTCGGGATGAAAGCCTGGATAATAGGGTTGTGAGAAGGAACCTGGATAGTAGGGTTACTTCGGGATGAAAGCCTGGATAGCAGGGCTATGAGAAGGAACCTGGATCGTAGGGTTGCTTTGGGATGAAAGCATGGATAGTAGGGTTGTGGGAAGGAACCTGGGTCGTAGGGTTGCTTCGGGATGAAAGCCTAGATAGTAGGGCTATGAGAAGGAACCTGGGTCGTAGGGTTACTTCAAGATGAAAGCCTGGATAGTAGGGTTGTGGGAAGGAACCTGGGTCGTAGGGTTACTTTGGAATGAAAGCCTGGATAGTAGGTCTTATAGGAAGTAACCTGGGTCGTATGGATACTTCTCTTGGTCGCGTAGCTTAGTTGACCCGTTTGGTTTGGGGAACTGATTTTTTCATTAGCTGTCTGCAGATATGACATGTATAACTGCTGGAATTTTTGGTGATAATTGTCTTTCCTGAAAAGATAATTGGGTTAATTATATGTGATGCATGAAATGCATTGTGAGATGATGTTCTCAACATAAATGAGACTATGATGTATGTGATATGTATGTGCATGAACATGAAATGCTATTATGACATGTCCGAGTCTGGGAAAATAAATCCACGACTGCTGCTGGAGAGTGTAGCCTTCCTAACGGTGGTAGAGAATTGTGGCTCTTTTACTTCCGCTGAGGATGGTAAACGGAGATGACTATGCTGGAGATTTACTCCTTGTTGTTTGTGAATATTCTGCCAGGGAGAGAATCTGTTTGAGAATAGCTCTGTAGGGGAATAATTATGTTGGATAGTGAACTTCCATAGCTGGAGGGGTAAACTCTGTCGGGGATTGAGTTTCCGCATTCTGAGAAATCAACTCTGCTTGGGAGACAAATTTTATGGCCCGCTTGCGATTATGAAATTTGGCTGGGGATATAGATGTCAGATTTCTAAAAGACCCTGGCTGGGGATATTACTTCTTGTTTTGGGAAAGCTGATATAAATGCTTTGATTGCTTTTACTCTGTGGGGAGTACAGATGTCATGGGGTCGTATGCACTGACAAATGTGTTTCAAAGCTGTCTCTGCCCTGGTACCTGCTGGACAAAGTAACTGTCGGGTTTGATATTTCCAGTTTTTGCCCCTGTTTCTTAAGTTACGAGCAATTGTCTTTCCGTTTTCTTATGTAAATATTTATGAACAACAATCATATTCAAATTCATATGTCAAGAATAAATCATTGGACGTTCTTGCAAAACAAAACAGAAATATAAAAACAAACAGTTCTATAAAAATCATTTGTATTGATTTTCGAAGTTGGCCTATAACGGGCGTTTTTGTACAAGGAAGCTTACGCTCTAGTAAGAGAACGTCGCCAAAAATGGAAATTATACAATATTGTGTAAAAGAAAATAGCTATGTACAACAATCCCATTGGGTTCTAATTCTGCTATTTTCACTCTGTCTTCGAGCGTCACATCATTTTGCTACTTGTCTGAAGCTGATTAGATTGATTGGTGTCGTTAGAGCTTGACAGTTGATACTGAGGTCTGATTGCAAGGTGATCTAATGGGACATAGTGATACACTTTACATCCCTAACTTTTGCCTGGACTGCCCTTTCGGGTTTTCAGTCCACCGGGATACCCTTTTTTGCCCAAGCCGCCTTTTCAGGTTTTCAACTTTCCAGGTATACAGATTTTTTTGTTTTCATCCCTTATTTTTGCCCGAACCCTTTTAGTTCGCCGGGAAGCCCTTATTTTTGCCTAGGCCAGTCAACCTAGCGGGTCTTTTATCATGCGTAGTATCTTCTCACTATATCCGCATTGGCAGGGTGAGGAAGGTCGTCACCGTCCATGGTGGTTAGAATCATGGCTCCACCCGAGAAGATGTTCTTAATCACAAATGGACCTTCGTACGTGGGAGTCTATTTACCCCTGGGATCACCTTACGACAGTATGATGCGTTTGATCACTAGATCCCTGACTTGATACTCTTGGCATCTGACCTTTTTGTTGAAAGCCTTGATCATCTGTTTTTGATACATTTGACCATGACAGACAGCAGTAAGTCTCTTCTCATTGATCAGATTTAGTTAATCAAGTCGATTATGGATCCAGTCGTCTTTGTTCAAACCCGCATCCTTCATAATCCTTAAAGAAGGAATCGGGACCTTGATAGGTAGGACTGCCTCCATGCCATATACCAGAGAGTAGGGTGTTTCCCCTGTCAATGTCCGTGCTGAGGTATGGTACCCATGAAGAGCGAATGGTAACATCTCATGCCAGTCTTTGTATGTCACTATCATCTTCTGTATAATCTTCTTGATGTTCTTGTTAGCCGTTTCAACAGCGTCGTTCATCTTCGGTCGGTAGGGAGAACAGTTATGATGATGTATCTTGAATTTCTTACAGATCTTGGTGATCATCGTGTTATTGAGATTCGTACCATTGTTAGTGATAATTCTCTCTGGCACACCATACCGACAAATCAGGTTATTCCTGATGAACCGTGCCACAACATTCTTGGTAACAGTAGCAAAGGAAGCTGCTTCAACCCACTTCGTGAAGTAATCAATGGCCACCAGAATGAAGCGATGCCCATTGGAAGCGGTAGGTCTGATTTCTTCGATCATGTCAATGCCCCACATTGCAAAGGGCCAAGGAGTTGTCAAGACGTTCAGAGGAACTGGAGGCACATACACCTTATTGGCATAGATTTGGCACTTATGATAAGTTCGAGAATGCTGATAACAATCTGCTTCCATAGTGGACCAGTAGTATCCTGCCCGTAGGATCTTCTTAGCCATGGTATATCCACTTGAATGGGTTCCGAAGGTACCTTCATGTAGATCTGTCATAATCCTCTCTGCTTCGCTCTTGTCTACACACCTTAGTAAGGTAGAGTCATGATTGCGCTTGTAGAGGATTCCATTACTGAGGAAGAATTTCGCGGTGAACCTTCTCAGAAACTTCTTATCATTGATAGATGCCCCTTCGGGATATTCTTGAGCCTCGAGATATATTTTCACTTCTTGAAACTAAGGTTTAACTACTACCTTCTCAGTATCAATCTCGCAGCAGTGCGCTGGTTCATCCAACCTTTCAATGGTAATTCGGGGAACTTTGTTGTCCCACCTGACCTTGAACATAGAAGACATGGTGGCTAGCGCGTCCGCTAACTGATTCTCCTCTCATGGGAAATGTTTAAAGGTTACCTCCTCAAAGTGCGGGAGAAATGTCAGTACGTGCTCCTTATACGGGATGAGATTCGGATGCTTCGTATCCCATTCGCCTTTGATCTGGCTTATTATAAAAGCTGAATCCCCGAAGACATTTAAGAACTTAATCCTGAGGTCGATAGCAGCTTTGAGACCCATGACGCAGGCTTCATACTCCTCCATATTGTTAGTGTAGTTGAAACATAGTCGGGTAGTGAAAGAAGTATGACAGCCCTCAGGAGATATGATTACGGCGCCAATGCCATTACCGAGTGCGTTCGAAGCTCCATCAAAAACCATAGTCCATCGGGATCCTTCTTCAGGTCCTTCATCCGGTCTAGGTTCTTCGTAGTCAGTCACTAGCATGATATTCTCGTCCGAGAACTCAAAATTCATGGACTGGTAGTCATCCACGGCCTGATGAGCCAAATGATCAGCCAATACACTTCCCTTGATTGCTTTCTGGGTTGTATATTATATATCGTATTCGGTTAAGATTATATGCCATCTCGCTATTCTTCCGGAGAGTGCGGGCTTCTCAAAGATGTATTTGATTGGATCCATCTTAGATATCAACAAAGTAGTATGGGTCAACATATACTGTCTCAGTCGGCGAGCAGCCCATGCCAAAGCACAGCAAGTTTTCTCGAGCAGTGAGTATCTTGTCTCACAGTCGGTAAACTTTTTGCTAAGGTAGTATATTGCGTGCTCTTTTCGACCAGACTCATCATGCTGCTCTGGCACACACCCCATTGAATTGTCTAGCACTGTTAAGTACAATATCAAAGGTCTTCCTTCAACCAGAGGCATCAGAATTGGTGGTTCTTGAAGATATTCTTTGATCTTTTCGAAAGCAGACTGGCATTCGTCATTCCACTTTACCACTTGATCTTTCTTCAAAAGCTTGAAGATGGGATCACAAGTAGCAGTCAGATGTGAAATGAACCTGGCGATATAATTCAAGTGTCCCAAGAAGCCTCTAACTTCCTTCTCATTACGGGGAGTCGGCATCTCTTGTATGGCCTTTACCTTTGTGGGGTCTACCTGAATACCTTTATCACTAACGATGAAACCCAGAAGCTTACCAGACTTTACTCCAAAGGTACACTTGTTCGAATTCAACCTCAGTTTGTATGTCTTCAACCTGTCGAACAACTTTTGTAGATGGTCGAGGTGCTCTTCTTCGGTTTGAGACCTGGCTATCATGTCATCAACATAAACCTCGATCTCATGGTGAATCATATCGTGGAACAAGGCGACCATGGCTCGCTGATAAGTTGCCCCAGCATTCTTCAACCCAAAAGGCCTCACCTTGTAACAGTAGGTCCCCCACTGTGTGACGAAGGTTGTCTTCTCCATGTCTTCAGGAGCCATCTTGATCTGGTTATAGCCATAGAAACCATCCATGAAGGAGAAGATTTTGTGTTGCACGGTGTTATCAACCAGAGCGTTAATGTGAGGAAGTGGGAAGTCATTCTTAGGGATCTCCCTGTTCAGGTCTTTGTAGTCCACACACATCCATACCTTATCGTCCTTCTTAGGTACCGGAACGACGTTAGCAACCCACTGCGGATAGGAGGTGACAGCTAAGAATCCTGCGTCGAACTGCTTCATGGCATCTGCCTTGATCTTCTCTGACATTTCAAGGCGCATACGGCGAACCTTCTGTTTAACCGGAGGACAATCTTCTTTAGTCGGCAGACGGTGTACCACGATATCAGTGTCTAAACCAGGCATGTCTTCATATGACCAGGTGAAGATCTCAACATAGTCGTGCAACATCTGTATCAACCGTTGTTTGATCTTAGTCTCCATATTTGCGCCGATATTTACTTATTTTTTGTCTACCTCCGTGCCCAAGTTTATCGTCTCAACTGGCTCTTCATGAGGCTGTATAGCCCTCTCTTCTTGCCGTAATAGTCTAGCAAGTTCTCCATCTACCTCACAGTCATCCTCACCTTCGTCCTCGGCTTGGTTGATCGGATTTTCAAAGTCATAACTGGCAATAGCAGAAATGTTATCAATGGGATCAATAGCGGATATGGATATGCAGTTTGGTACGTGAATGTGTGTAAGAGCATAGCTGTTTTGATAAAGTAAAAACAGAAAAGAAAAACAGAGAGCACAAAATTTGTATGCAAGGAACATGCAATGCTTTATTGATTATATATGAAATGACATATAATAACCCTCACAGATAGGACCATTGTGCCTCGGGTAAGACACAAGGCCATAAAGTTTAAATTGTTTATTACAAACATGGAAAACAAGTAAGACAATTACTACAGAATAAAAGAAACTGGTATAAAATCTCTGGCCGTCCAATTACTCGGTCCATCATTGGTAGTCGAGTAGATCCAGCTGTCAATATCAGAGCTTTCCTCATTGTCTTCAATAGCGTTAACCCCACGATTGCTGATGCGTAGGGGAGGTCCTCCAGCTCAAGCGTGTCGAACAGGCCTTTGAGCTCCTGAAGTAAAGCCCAAACCAAATTTGTCAATTTTATGAGTAAAATCAGGGAGCTGTCCCCAGTTGGTACACTCACCTTCTTCGACTACTGCTATGGCGTATTTGAGAGAAGCCATCTTCAGTGGAGGGTTGGTGCTGGTGGTAGTTTCAGTTGACGCCAAGATCTGGGGAACCTCTTCAAAATTCTAGCAAGGAGTCTCTATGAATTCCCCGTCCATCTCCACATACCTGAAGGAGTTCATGTGGCTCACCATATACTCCTCTTCGCCATGCATAGTGACAATCTTCACCTTCACCGGATATTTCAGGATTTGGTGCAGTGTAGAAGTAACGGCCCCAGCTTCATGGATCTAAGAACGACCCACCAAACAAGAGTATTGTGATACGGTGGCCAAAACCGCACTGTTTTGAAATGCTGGTTCACGTTTTGCGTTTGTTTTCGCAAAATGTTGCGGTAAGCAAGAGTCGCCACCGACTTTTATTTTATCCAACTGGAAAGGAAAAAAGCACAGAAAAATTCCTTTTTTGAGATTTTCTGAGAACGGCTATCTGTGGTTTTCCACGGGCTCTTAGGTACTTGCTCATCATTTTCAAAATTGCTTGTGTATGTTTGATTTGAAAAAAAAAAGTTTTGTTTGACTTTGATTTAACCCTTGCTTCTGTCTTCAAGAGTGTTACAAAGTGTTTTTGAAAACTTTGTTTGAAAAGAGTGTAAGTGTGAAAAGTTTGTTTTGTTTGAGCAAGTACTTAAGAGCTAGTCTACCTACTCGAAAAAAGAATTGTTCTATGTTCGTATCCTTTAGACAGCGCTATCCTACTATCAGTGAGTAGGTAGCTCCGTCGTTGGAGTTGTAAGGGTCAATTCGAAAGGGACGTACGATCACTAAAGCAATGTTAGGACGTCTTAGTAATAACCCTAATGTCTTAAGATCAATATTCGAGGCAACGTATCCGAGGCAACCATTCTGAGGCAACTTTTCCGAGCGGGACTTTGATCTTTGTTTAGACAAGAGAGCGACCACTAAAACATCCTATACTTAATGACCGTTTACCGAAGGCAACAGAAGTGGGCGTATACCCTAGGAGTGCGCATGTGCGAGTGATTCAATTTCAAAATATTATCTTTGCACATTTAGGGTTTGCTAACTGTTTTAAAGTTAATCATACATTCTTTGTCATGCATCCCTAATATCATACATCTAACAGTTTAGTATTTGCGAGAATTAAAGTGCGTAAAGTAAACTACGCTATTACAAGGCTTCGGATATTAATTTACATAGCCAGAAACAACCCGTCAAAACGATAAATGAAAAGGAGAAAAATCCTAATTAATCTATTACAACTTGTGAGCAATTACATTAATATGGCAAAATAAAATAATAAAGCGTGCGCGATGAAATTAAGAACGATAAAAAATTAGGGTTTTGACCCCGTCTAACCTAATTAAAAGAAAAAAATTATTTTTGTTGTTTTTGATTATTTAAGAAAAAAGAATAAGATTTTTAAATTAAATACAAATTTAATTAGTAATTAAGTTAATTAAGAAAATAAAATTACATGGCCTATTTTTGTATTTTTGGTTATTTTTAAGAAAAAGAAAATAGAATTTAAGTTAGACAAAACCCTAATTTCTAACTTGTTTTAGTTTATTTACAAAATAATTAAAGTTACCCTAAAATTAAATAAACTAATTAAATTAATTTTTGTATAAAAAATAAATCCTAAATCTAATTGGATGAAAATATTATTTTTATGATTTTTTTGATAAAAAGAAAAATTAATTTGTGTTAGTAAAAATAATTAAATAAATTAAATAAAAGAAAATATAAATGAAAAGAAGAAGAAAATGGGCCTGAGAAAGTAATTTGGAGGGGTGTGTTGCTAGCAAATCTGGCCCAGAACCAAAGGTCCACGTTGACCTTCAAGGTTCCCATGCTGCATATTGACCAAGGCCTATGATGCTCCTTCATCTGATGGCCTTTAGATCTGGCCACCTGGAGATCCAAAGCTTGAATCTTGAGGATGCATTGTGATCCATCTGCCTTGTGTGCACGCCTGATCCATTAAAGAAAAATAACATGAAATGTGGGGGGGACCTGGGATTCGAACCCAGGTCCTGAAGCATTTTCCAATAGTCTTGATACCAACTGAACTGCGTGCGTTAGTTGTATACAAAAGAGCAAACAAATATTATATAAAAAAACACAATGTTGTTAAATTCCTGCGCGCGAGATTTTAAACGGACGAATGGGAATGTGCCACGTCAGTCATCTTCCTCCTTGCTTCATTGGTAAAAGTCATAGATTTTTACCTACGGACAAATTCCTGTAGCTATACACCCTGCATATCTCAAAATCACACACACAGGCATAAAAAATGAAACCTAGTGCCATGAATCAATTTGTCTTGGCTTGCTGAGCGTCATGGTACCCTTCTTGGGGGCCAATTTTACCTATACACAAAGATCCTAAATCGAAGCAAAAAACCCTAACAATGGCAAATCCTGATATAGTCCATAAAAATGCAATTGAATGTTATAGATAGTTTGCAAATGTTTCAAGAATCAAGAATATATAAGTATTTCATGCTATAAATGCCAGAATCATGCAATTCGATTTCAAGAAGAAGCCATTGTCGTGGCTGACTTACAGTGGGGTTTTAGCGCAGGAAAATCCTTGTTCTTGATTGGTATAGCTTGCTTGTGATCCCAGGAAGTGAATGAAATGGTCAAGGAGCCTTGTAATCGCTTGGAACTATGAAACCAACTCAGCACTTTTTTGTGATTTTTCCAAGTTTGTTCTGCCTTTTCACGCCTCTCAAGCCTTGTGTTTTAGGTCTGCAAATGTTCACTATATACCAAGGATTGGATTAGGGTTGAAATTATGCTCTCAATCTTTTTCCATTATAGCTTTTGATTTTGATTTGATTCCCTTGAAAATCTTTCAAAAAATAGGCCAAAACCAATCTTTTCATGTACACAAAAGCCTTGCACGGATTGATTCATTTTCTAGCTGCATATAGGACCTAAAACATGCACAAGATCTTGAGGTTTCAATGATTTGGATTTTCTCCTGATTTGTTTTGATTTAAATTGATTTAATTGTAATAAAAATCAAAATAAATAATAAAAATAAGATAAAGACAATTGGGAAGAGCTAGGGCTCTTGGACCATGCTACCAACTCAAAACAAGTGCAAAAGGTTAGGCCCATTTACCAAAAATTGCAATTTGAGGCATAGTTGACTTTTGACAATTTTGCAAAAAAGGTCAACTTCACCAATGCATAACTTCATTAATTTTGACTCTTTGAAGGTGTTCTTGGACTTTTTAGAAGGATTGTGATGTCCTATAAGCAACCCTTTTGGTCTCATATCAATTGAGTCTTCCATGTTCATGTATGAAGCTTTGACAAAAAAGTTGTTTTTGTTGACTTTTCAAAATGACCTATAATGTCCAAATTCATAACTTCTTGTGAGTGCATATTTTGAACTTGGGAGCTGAAGATGGATTTTATATAATTTCATCCTATTCAAAATGAGCTTTGGATGGGTCATTTCTCATAAAGTATGAGAAAGTTATGCTTGGTCAAAGTTGAGTTGACTTTTCCTACAAAACCCTAATTTAGCAACTTTTGGGTTTTGATGAATTATGAGCAATCCTTGATGAATCATGATCAACCCTTGATCAAATGATGAATAATGCTTCAAAATTAGGATGTTGACCAAAAATCTTGAAGCTTGACTGTATGTGGGCCACAGTTGACTTTTGCCCTAGCACAGTCGATTTTCAGGCCTTTGAGCAATTGACTGGGCAAACTTTCTCTGTAGGGCTTGAAACTTGACATGGATGATCTTGAGAACATATTAGGACAATGGTGGGAATTTGGTATCCTTTGGGCTCAAGTATCTTGATGCAACATGAAACCCTAATTTGAGGTAGACTGCCTTAGGAGAGAGTTTGTCTGATCAACCCTTGGACTTCCTTGAGCAACTTGAGGATCTTTCTTGAAATATTTTGAGAATTATGGGAGGGAAAATTTTGGGGTACAACAGCTGCCCCTGTTCAATCTTCTTAAACCTGAGGATGTAGATTGGCTTGCTTGCCTTTCGTGATCCGAAGGTGGAAGATGATTGAACACTAGAGTGCCCAGAAATTTTCACTCGCATCAAGTGGTAGTTATTTTGTGATGTCGGGAATAGGCTTACAGATGCCATTTGGAATTTTGATGATGGACGATGGGCTTAAATATGCCATCAGAAGGATTGCCGATCGCCTAAGAGATTCCTTAGCGAGAGTTTGTATACATGTTGTTGAGGAAGATTCCGCTGGGGAATGTTGATCTCTGTCTTGAGAGAAATAGACTTTTAGGAGCTTTGGTCGTCCGTTATTCTACTGGGGAATCGTCTCTTAGTTGAAAAGGTGAAAATGAACTATTATCTGGTCGTAATCCAGGCTTCATAGTGATAAGATCGACTGCTATCTAGTCGTAATCCAGGCTTTACAGTGACTTACTAGGGAGATGGGATTAAACTTGCTATCCGGTCGTAATCCAGGCTTCGCAATTTCTCGATTCTTATCTGGTCGTAATCCAGGCTTCAGAAGGAATTAAGTTATTATCCGGTCGCATCCAGGCTTCAACTTGAACTTATGGCATACTAATATTCGGTCGACTCCGGGCTTCTTAGTAATTGTCCAGGTAAACTGCTATTTGGTCGAAATCCAAGCTTCGCAATGTCTTGTACTATTATCTGGTCGTAATCCAGGCTTCAGTCCTTTTATCGTTATCTGGTCGTAATCCAAGCTTCACGATGCTTTATACCATTATCTGGTTGAATCCAGGCTTCATGGTGAAAATCAAGATACTATCTAGTCGAATTCGGGCTTCATAACTTGTATTAAAGATATACCACTATCTGGTTGTAATCCAGGCTTCGCGGTGTAGTATACCATTATCTGGTCAAATCCAGGCTTCATGGCGTTTTGTACTGCTATCTGGTCTAATCCAGGCTTCACAATACCTCACTTCTTATCTGGTCTAAATCCAGGCTTCAGAAGAAATCAAGTGGTTATCCAGTCGCATCTGGGCTTCCATTTGATTTTAGGCCTACTAATATCCGGTCGGATTCGGACTTCATAGTAATTGGCCGGGTAAACTGCTATTTGGTCGTAATCTAAGCTTCACAGTGTCCCTCACTGTTATCTGGTCGTAATCCAGGCTTCAGTGTCTTTTACCGCTATCTGGTCGTAATCCAGGCTTCGCGACGTCTCATACCATTATTTGGTTGAATCCAGGCTTCATGGTGTTTGGAGAAATCAAGATACTACCCGGTAGAACCCGGGCTTCATAACTTGTATTAAAGATATACCACTATTTGGTCATAACCCAGGCTTCGCGGTGTCTTTGGCTTCTATCTGGTCGTAATACAGGCTTCACAAAAACTTGTATTGCTATCTGGTCGTAATCCAGGCTTCACAATAACTTGTTGAGCTGTTATCCGGTCGTAATCCGGGCTTCACGGCTTGTTGGGGATTAAACTATTATCCGGTTGCATCCGGGCTTCATAGCTTGAACTTTGTGAGAATTTGATTGTATCTTTCCTGAAAGGTAAGGAGTTAGTCGTATGTAATGCATGCCATGCATCGAGCGATGATGTTCTCAACATAAATGAGATTGTGCTGTGTGATGCGTGTGCACATATCATGATGTATGGATATGCAATGTTTTTATGATATTCTCTAACTGGGGAAAATAAATCCCGGACTACTGCTGGAGAAAAAGAGTTGGATTCTTCGTTCTCGCTGGGGATAACGACCGAAGATGATTGTGAGAATAATCCTATTGGAGAATAAACTGACGTGAAAATGACTCTGTGGGGAAGAGATACTCTGTCAGAAGATCTGCTGATTTGGAGAAATAAACTCAGCTGGGGATGAATTACCGTTGCTGGTGATGATAAACTCTGTCGGGGATAAAGTTTCTGTTTGTGGAAGAAATAAACTCCACTAGGAATGTTCTTCTGGTGCTGGTGATAGATAAACTCTGCTTGGGGAAAATTAATGTTTTTAGATACCCTTTTACTCTGCGAGGAGTGAATGTACCTTTAATCATATTCTCCAGCTAGGTCTATCCTTATACCTGGTGGACAGAGCAACCGTAAGGTTTGGACATTTCTTTTTTGCCCCTGTTTCTGGAATTACGAGTAATCGTCTTTTGTTTCGCATGTAAATATTTATGAGCAACAATTATTGTCAAATGCATATATCAAAAATGAACCATTGGATGTTCTTGCAAAACAAAACAGAAAAAGAAAAACAACTTTGAAATTTATTGTAAAATGAATTGTATTGATTTTGAAGTTGGCCTGTAAATAGGCATTTTTGTACAAGAGGTCGGCGTCCTAGTAAGAAAATGCCGCCAAAAGATAAATTATAAAATTTGTGAAAAACAAAGAAAAACAGCTATGTGAACAATCCCACTGGGTTCCAACTCTGCTATTGCCTTTATATCTTCGAGCGTCTCATCACTTTGCTACTTGGTCGAAGGTAGATCAGATTGATCAGCGCCGTCCGAGCTTGATAGTTGATACTGAAGTCTGGTTGCAAGGTGATCCAATGAAACATAGTGTTACGCTTTGATCCCTAATTTTTGCCTGGCCCGCCCTTTCGGGTTTTCAGTCCACCGGGATACCCTTTTTTGCCCAAGCCACCTTTTCAGGTTTTCGACTTGTCGGGTGTACAGTTTTTTTTCATTTCCATCCCTTATTTTTGCCCGAACCCTTTTGGTTCGCCGGGAAGCCCTTATTTTTGCCTAGGCCAGTCAACCTAGCGGGTCTTTGATTATGCGTAGTATTTTTTCACTATGTCTGCATTGACGGGGTGAGGAAGGTCGTCACCATCCATGGTGGTTAGAATCATAGCTCCTCCTGAGAAAATGTTCTTAACCACAAATGGCCCTTCATACGTAGTGGTCCATTTGCCCCTGGGATCACCTTGCGGTAGTATGATGTGCTTGATCACCAGATCCCCGACTGGATACTCTTGTCGTCTAACTTTCTTGTTAATTGCCTTGATCATTCGCTTTTGATACGTCTGACCATGACAAATAGCAGTAAGTCTCTTTTCGTCGATTAGGTTCAGTTGATCGAGCCGGGTCTGGATCTAGTCGTCCTTTCTCAAACCTGCATCCTTCATAATCCGAAGAGAGGGTATCTGGATTTCAATGGGCGGGACTGCCTCCATGCCATACACCAAAGAGTAAGGTGTTGTCCTTGTTGACGTCCGCGCTGAGGTGCGGTACCCATGAAGAGCGAATGGTAACATCTCGTGCCAATCTTTGTATGTCACCATCATCTTCTGCACAATCTTCTTGATGTTCTTATCCGGGAACTCGAAATTCATGGATTAGTAATCATCCACGGCCTGATGTGCTAAATGATCCGCCAACACACTCCCCTTGAATGCTTTTTGGGTTGTGTATTGGATGTCATACTTAGTCAAGATCATCTGCCATCTTGCTATTCTTCTGGACAAGGCAGGCTTTTCGAAGATATACTTAATTGGGTCCATCTTTGATATCAATAGGGTAGTGTGAGTCAGCATATACTGTCTCAGTCGGCGAGCAGCCCATGCAAAAGCGCATCAAGTTTTCTCAAGCAGTGAGTATCGGGTCTCACAGTCGGTAAACTTTTTGCTAAGGTAGTAAATAGTGTGCTCTTTGCGGCCAGACTCGTCATGCTTTCCCAGCACGCACCCCATTGAATTGTCGAGTACCGTCAAGTATAAGATCGAAGGTCATCCTTCAACTGGAGGCATCAGAATTGGTGGCTTTTTGAGGCTGTATGGCCCTCTCTTCCTGTAGTAACAGTCTGGCAAGTTCCCCAGGCAATTCGCAATCATCCTCACCTTCGTCCTCGGCTTGGTTGATCGGATTTTCAAAGTCATAACTAGCAGTAGCAGAGTCGTTACCAATGGGTTCTAGAGTGGATGTGGATCTGCATTATGATATATGAGTGTGTGTAAGACAATAGTTGTTTTAATAAAGTGCAAGATAGAAAAGAAAAACAAGGAGCGCAAAATTTGTAATGCAAGAAATGTCCAATGCTTTATTGATGATATATGAAAATGACAAATAATAAGCCCTCACAAACAAAGCCAAGGTGCCTCGGGCAAGGCACTGGTCCGTAAAGTTTCAAATTGTCTGTTACAAATCTCAAAACAAAAGTCTATTACTGTGTAATAAAAGAAACGGGCACGAAGTCCTTCGTCGTACAATTGTTCAATCCACCGTCGGTAGTCGGGTAAATCCAGCTATTGAACTCTGACTCTTCTTCATCATCTTCAATTGCATTCACTCCCGGATTACTGGTGCACAGAGGAGGTCTTCCAATCTGTGCATGCCGAACAGCCCTTTGAGCTTCTGCAGTAAAACCCAAACCAAACTTGTCAGTCTTGTGTGCAAAGTCATGGAGTTGACCCCAATTTTCACACCCACCTTTTTCTATTACAGCCCTGGCATCCTTGAGGGAAGCCATCTTCACTGGAGGTTCTTCAACAGCAACTTCAGTTGACGCCAGAGTTTGGGGAACCTCTTCGAAGTTCTGACACGGGGTTTCAATGAACTCTCCATCCATATCCACATAGCGAAAGGAGTTAAGATGACTTACCATGTACTCCTCCTCACCCTGCACCGTAACAATCTTCCCCTTTACTGGATATTTTAACATCTGATGGAGCGTGGAAGTCACTGCCCCAGCTTTATGAATCCACGGGCGACCTAGCAAGCAAGAATAAGATGGTCGGATTTCCATCACATAGAACGTAGATGCAAAAGTCTGAGAGCCAACTTTGACAGGGACATCCACCTCCCCGTGCACCATCCTTTTGGATCTGTCAAAGGCCCTAACCACAATATTACTTGGCTTCAGAACCAACCTTTCACAATCCAGCCGATCTAATGCTTTCTTGGGTAAAACATTTAATGAGGACCCAGTATCCACCAATACGTGGGCCAGAGTAGTGTCCCTGCACTTGATCGAGACGTGCAGAGCATCATTATGATTCCTTCCTTTGGCAGTCAGATCTGCGTCGGAGAAACCCAACCCGTTGTCAGCGGTCAAACTAGCCACACAGTCTTTGAATTGATCAGCAGAAGTCTCCTACGGCATATGCGTAGTTTTAAGGAAAGCAATTAAAGCCTTTGCATGGGCTTCCGAGCACAACAACAAGGATAGCATGGAGATTTTCGACGGGGTTTGCCCCAGCTGCTCGACTACGTTGTAGTCGCTCTTATTGATAATCTTCAGAATTTCCTCTATCTCTTGCTTAGAGGTCTCTACAATGATCTTTTTAGGTGCCTCCATCCGGGCAGGCTCACCTGTAACTTCTTTGCCCCGAGCGTCAGATGACTCAGTGACAGCGGTGATAACTAGAGTAAGGATTGGATCAGTAGCTGATGTACTGGCGGATGGAATGGCAACAGGCTTTTGAACAGTCGGAGGGGAGATCTCAGGAGATAAGACTCTTTCGCTTCGGGTGACCTTGATAGACCCGATGATATTGCTGACATCAGCACCAGCTTCTTCAACCTTCAAATCTTATTTGATCCCATGATAATACACATCGGCCCCATAGTGCCACGGGACAGCCTTATCCGAAGTGTATGGGATAGGACCAGGAACAGTAATGATTAATGGAGCCACTCTTGGAACGGATGTAATCCTAACAGGCTTTCTCGGGGAAGCCTTGGAAGGATTGGCGGAAATGGTTATTATGGAAACATCTTCAACAGGAATCAACAGAATCAAAGTTTTCTCGAACAGGATCTCTTTGTTGTCCATCAGGCGCTGAACACCTGACTTCAATAAATGGCAACCAGCAGGCAGGATTGAACATAGGTGGCAACCTTCGCCACAGCCCGGAAATAAAATGGCCGATAATAGGTTCTTCTTTACTGTCGTCAAAGGAGTAGAAATGTCTTCCACAGAGGTTATAAATGAATCGTCGTCCACAGCATTTACTCCATGTCGTAACCTATTCCCAAACCTGTGACCCATATTCAGAAGAACCACCTTCTTCTTCTTCTTCTTTTCCTTCAGGATGAGAGTCTTTAAATCCTGTTTTCCTTTGGCCAAGTTCAAGAACATCTCTTAGAACTGAGCATTATGTGCTTGAAGCGCTTTGATAGCTTGATCGGTAGGTATTTCAGAAGACATTTTGCGCTGAAATAAACAGCGAAGAAGATGAGAAACCTGTAAAGATACCTGTAATGAGGTGCATGATAATGGAATGCATATGAAATGATTTCAAAGACTTTGGGAGATTTAAATTTGCGAACCAAGAAATAAACAAACTTTATTAGATTCAAACTTGTAAAAATGTTTAACAATGCCTTTAAGGCGTTACAAAAGAAATAGACTGAAAACAAATCTAAACTAGAAACAAGCAAAATCAGAAATCCCATGGCCGCTTTCCCTTCATGCTGACATAATCATTGATTGTCCTTTCATTCTCAAGTTGCCTCGTGAGCTTCAAGATCTTCCTTTCCTGCTTGTGATACTTCTCTCGGTAGGTATCCCTTTCTTCCTTTAACTGGATCCAAGATCTCTTCAATGCCCCAAGATCAGTAGGCATATAGGGATAGAGGACTGTATAAGGAACACCTTCTTCATTAGTATGCTCTACAATCACCAGCAAAATAGCTTCATAAGGCATCCCTAGCTTTTGAGCATGGGCTCAAACCCACTGGAGATAAGGTTGCATAGGGAGGGAAGTCTTTAGTCCTAGCTTGTGAGGGTCAGACCTGTTCACCATGCCCCAGTCTTGTATAAACCTTTGGCGATGCTCATCCACGTCCCCCTTATAATCAAATGCAATATCTGTAAGAAGCAGCTCATGAGGACCGTCTCTCCGAGCGCGACCAAACTGTCGTAAAGCCAAACAAGGATTGTAGGTTATTCCCCCTCTAATTCCAAGCAACGGGACATTAGGGTATTCCCCACATCGATCAATGATAGCTACTCTTTCCATATCCTTAGAACTCCAAATAATGTCTGTATGAGCAAGGGACATTATCTTGTAAGACCATCCTAGCCCTTCCTCATTTTTCAACACGGACTTGGGGAGGTGAGAATAAACCACCTCGCCAACAGCGGCATGCAACATGTGAGGGTCCCCCTTCTTTGCATAGTACGAGTATAGAGAGCATATAGAATGTCACCCAGAAGAGTAGGCACTGGATTACGAGACAAAAAGATCTTGACCGCATTCACATCTATGAAGGAATCTGGGTTCGGGAAAAGAACCAAACCGTAGATGAGGAGAGCCAAGATGTCTTCAAAAGCTTGAAAGTCCAAGTTATCCCAGAACTGTTGAGCTTGATCCATTAGAAACTTGGCCAAGAAACCTTAAACCCCGCTCCGTGTCTCCCAGTTAGACACTACATCAGCCCTTTTCAGATGTAAGGTTGAAGCAATGTCCTCGGGTCTAGGAACCTCCTCCAAACCTGTGAAGGGTGTCTGCTCGAGGATGGATATGCCCAGTAAGTCAGAAAAATCCTCCAATGTGGGAACTAGCTAATAATCCGGGAAGGTGAAACAATGATACATCGGATCGAAGAATTGGAAAAGCACACTCATCATTTGCTCATCCAACTTTGAAGTGACCAAGCTAAGGAGATGACCATGTCTTCTAATGAATGAAGAAGTATCAGGAACCTTTGATACTAACTCTCTGAGTTGAGCAGGTATTTGCACGAAGTTAACTCGAATGGTATTTCTGCGCACTGAAGCCATAATCTGCAAAACAGAACAAAGATAAATCCCCTCGGTCTTCGAAATGGTTAGCGTAATGAAGTATGCATGCCATGTCATGATGCATGATGTCATGATAAAACACACAACAGGTATAGCAGGTAACAAACATGGTAAAGGCAAACAAGTCACACAAGAGCTCTTAAGTTTTAGGCTTGCATGGAGTCTAGGTATTACCCTCTTGAAGTTCAGTTGGTTTCAGCCTGTCCTAATAATAGTAACCGGGTTCTAGAGGTTCTTAATATCACTGACCATCCTCCATTGGTCATGGTTTCAGCTCACACAATCTTTTCTTGCAGCCGGAACTATCTCGAGAGTATGGTCTCAATGAGTGTAGTATCGAGTATCAACCAGTTCCCAGCTCTACACTGAGACCGGCTATCTCACTACTTCATATGGCCAAGTTGGTCAATTATAGGTTCTAAGGTCAATTGATGCTTAACGACCCATATAGCAGACTCGTATTCTCCTCGTTCCTCCACGAGGGATACCGATACCAACTAATGTGCCACATCAACGTAGCTACTGCTTCAACCGTATCGGTCTACGTCGTACAGTTTCCTCACAGTTTATTGCTACTTACCTAAAAGGTGTTCCCCAGATCCAGGTTAGGATCTATAGTAACTCCAATACAAAGCCCACAAAGATAAAGCAATCAAATCAAGCAATAGAAGCAAATATGGTGAACTATTCCTAAGGTATACCCCACTTATAAATATTCTCCAGCAGAGTCACCAGTTCTGTGATACGGTGGCCAGAACCGGACTATTTTGAAATGTTGGTTTGTGTTTTGCGTTTGTTTTTGCAAAATGTCGCGGTAAGCAAGAGTCATCACCGACTTTTATTTTATCCAACTGGAAAGGAAAAAAGCACAGAAAAATTCCTTTTTTGAGATTTTCTGAGTACGGGGGGTAGATTATAGAAAGGGAAGGTATTAGCACCCTTTCTATACATGGTTTTCCACGGGCTCTTAGGTACTTTCTCATCATTTTCAAAATTCCTTGTGTGTGTTTTATTTGAAGAAAAAAGTTTTGTTTGACTTTGATTTAACCCTTGCTTCTGTCTTCAAGAGTGTTACGAAGTGTTTTTGAAAACTTTGTTTGAAAAGAGTGTAAGTGTGAAAAGTTTGTTTTGTTTGAGCAAGTACTTAATAGCTAGTCTACCTACTCGAAAAAAGAATTGTTCTATGTTCGTTTCCTTTAGACAACGCTATCCTACTATCAGTGAGTAGGTAGCTCCGTCGTTGGAGTTGTAAGGGTCAATTCGAAAGGGACGTACGATAACTAAAGCAATGTTAGGACGTCTTAGTAATAATCCTAATGTCTTAAGATCAATATTTGAGGCAATGTATCTGAGGCAACCATTCTGAGGCAACTTTTCCGAGCGGGACTTTGATCTTTGTTTAGACAAGAGAGCGACCACTAAAACATCCTATACTTAGTGACCGTTTACCGAAGGCAACTGAAGTGGGCGTATACCCTAGGAGTGCGCATGTGTGAGTGATTCAATTTCAAATTATTATCTTTGCACATTTAGGGTTTGCTAACTGTTTTAAAGTTAATCATACATTCTTTGTCATGCATCCCTAATATCATACATCTAACAGTTTAGTATTTGCGAGAATTAAAGTGCGGAAAGTAAACTACGCTATTACAAGGCTTCGGGTATTAATTTACATAGCCAAAAACAACCCGTCAAAACGATAAATGAAAAGGAGAAAAATCCTAATTAATCTATTACAACTTGTGAGCAATTACATTAATATGGAAAAATAAAATAATAAAGCGCGCGATGAAATTAAGAACGATAAAAAATTAGGGTTTTGACCCCGTCTAACATAATTAAAAGAAAAAAATTATTTTTGTTGTTTTTGATTATTTAAGAAAAAAGAATAAGGTTTTTAAATTAAATACAAAATTAATTAGTAATTAAGTTAATTAAGAAAATAAAATTACATGGCCTATTTTTGGTTATTTTTAAGAAAAAGAAAGTAGATTTTAAGTTAGACAAAACACTAATTTCTAACTTGGTTTAGTTTATTTACAAAATAATTAAAGTTACCCTAAAATTAAATAAATTAATTAAATTAATTTTTGTATAAAAAATAAATCCTAAATCTAATTGGATGAAAATATTATTTCTATGATTTTTTTGATAAAAAGAAAAATTAATTTGTGTTAGTAAAAATAATTAAATAAATTAAATAAAAGAAAATATAAATGAAAAGAAGAAGAAAATGGGCATGAGAAAGTAATTTGGAGGGGTGTGTTGCTAGCAAATCTGGCCCAAAACCAAAGGTCCACGTTGACCTTCAAGGTTCCCATGCTGCATGTTAACCAAGGCCTATGATGCTCCTTCATCTGATGGCCTTTAGATCTGGCCACCTGGAGATCCAAAGGTTGAATATTGAGGATACATTGTGATCCCTCTGCCTTGTGTGCACGCCTGATCCATTAAAGAAAAATAACATGAAATATGGGGGGGACCTGGGATTCGAACCCAGGTCCGGAAGCCTTTTCCAATAGCCTTGCTACCAACTGGACTGCGTGCGTTAGTTGTATACAAAAGAACAAACAAATATTATATAAAAAAACACAATGTTGCTAAATTCCTGCGCGCGAGATTTTAAACGGGCGAATGGGAATGTGCCACGCCAGTCATCTTCCTCCTCGCTTCGTTGGTAAAAGTCATAGACTTTTACCTACAGACAAATGCCTGTAGTTATACAACCTGCATATCTCAAAATCACACACAGGCATAAAAAATGAAACCTAATGCCATGAATCAATTCGTCTTGGCTTGCTGAGCGTCGTGGTACCCTTCTTGGGGGCCAATTTTACATGTACACAAAGATCCTAAATCGAAGCAAAAAACCCTAACAATGGCAAATTCTGATATAGTCCACAAAAATGCAATTGAATGTTATAGATTGTTTTCAAATGTTTCAAGGAGCAAGAATATATAAGTATTTCATGCTATAAATGCTAGAATCATGCAATTAGATTTCAAGAAGAAGCCATTGTCGTGGCTGACTTACGGTGGGGTTTTAGCGCAGGAAAATCCTTGTTCTTGATTGGTATAGCTTGCTTGTGATCCCAGGAAGTGAATGAGATGGTCAGGGAGCCTTGTAATCGCCTGGAACTATGAAACCAACTCAGCACTTTTTTGTGATTTTTCCAAGTTTGTTCTTCCTTTTCACGCCTCTCAAGCCTTGTGTTTTAGGTCTGCAAATGTTCACTATATACCAAGGATTGGATTAGTGTTGAAATTATGCTCTCAATCTTTATCCATTATAGCTTTTGATTTTGATTTGATTCCCTTGAAAATCTTTCCAAAAATAGGCCAAAACCAATCTTTTCATGCACACAAAGGCCTTGCATGAATTGATTCATTTGCCAGCTGCATATAGGACCTGAAACATGCACAAGATCTTGAGGTTTCAATGATTTGGATTTTCTCATGATTTGTTTTGATTTAAATTGATTTAATTGTAATAAAAATCAAAAATAAATAATAAATATAATATAAAGACAAGTGGGAAGAGCTAGGGCTCGTGGACCATGCTACCAACTCAAAACAAGTGCAAAAGGTTAGGCCCATTTACCAAAAATTGTAATTTGAGGCATAGTTGACTTTTGACAATTTTGCAAAAAAGGTCAACTTCACCAATGCATAACTTCCTTAATTTTGACTCTTTAAAGGTGTTCTTGGACTTTTTGGAAATCTTGAGATGTCCTCTAAGCAACACTTTTGGTCTCATATCAATTGAGTCTTCCATGTTCATGTATGAAGCTTTGACAAAAAAGGTGTTTTTGTTGACTTTTCAAAATAACCTATAATGTCCAAATTCATAACTTCTTGTGAGTGCATATTTTGAACTTTGGAGCTGAAGATGGATTATAGAGAATTGCATCCTCTTTATAATGAGATTTGTATGGGTCATTTCTCATAAAGTATGAGAAAGTTATGCTTGGTCAAAGTTGAGTTGACTTTTCCTACAAAACCCTAATTTAGCAACTTTTGGGTTTTGATGAATTGTGAGCAATCCTTGATGAATCATGATCAACCCTTTATCAAATGATGAATAATGCTTCAAAATGAGTATGTTGACCAAAAATATTGAAGTTTGATTGTATGTGGGCCACAGTTGACTTTTGCCCTAGCACAGTCGATTTTCAGGCCTTTGAGCATTTAACTGAGCAAACTTTCTCTGTAGGGCTTGAAACTTGACATGGATGATCTTGAGAACATATTAGGACAATGGTGAGAATTTGGGATCCTTTGGGCTCAAGTATCTTGATGCAACATGAAACCCTAATTTGAGGTAGACTGCCTTAGGAGAGAGTTTGTCTGATCAACCGTTGGACTTCCTTGAGCAACTTGAGGATCTTTCTTGAAATATTTTGAGAATTATGGGAGGGAAAATTTTGGGGTACAACAAGTACGATGGCCTGATGTCCATCACGTAGAAGGTGGACCCAAAGGTTTGAGAGCCTACTTTGACAGGGATGTCCACCTCCCCATGCACCATTCTCTTCGACCCGTCAAAAGCCCTTACCACAATGTTACTGGGTTTTAGGGTCAAGCCTTCATAATCCAACCGATCAAGAGCCTTCTTAGGCAGAACATTTAGTGAAGACCCAGAATCCACCAGCACATAAGCCATAGTGGTGCCCCTGCATTCGATCGAGACATGCAAAGCATCATTATGCTTCCTCCCTTTCGGTGTCAAGTCGGCATCTGAAAAACCCAGCCCATTGTCAGCAGTCAAGCTGTCCACACAGTCTTTGAATTGATCGGCCGAGGTTTCTTGCGGCACATGCGCAATCTTGAGGAATTCAATCAAAGCCTTTGCATGGGCCTCGGAACATAACAACAGAGACAACATTGATATCTTCAAAGGGGTCTGCCCCAGCTGCTCGACCATATTGTAGTCGCTCTTCTTGATTATTTTTAATATTTCCTCTATCTCTTTCTTAGAGTATTCCACAACCATCTTTCTAGGTGCCTCCGTCCGGGAAGGCTCACCTACAACTTCTTTGCCCCGAGTCCCAGATGACTCAACGGCATGAGTAACAATTGGAGTAAGAACGGGAGTAGTCACGGAAGTACCGGTAGGAACAACAAATGGAATAACAATAGGCTTATTGACAGTCTTCGGGGAGATATTGGGAGAGAAAAACCTTCCACTTATGGTAATCTTACTGGCCCCAGCAATGTTACTGACATCGGGATCAGCCTCTTTAACCTTCAAATCTTGTTTAACGTCATGATAGTAAACATCGGCACCATAATTCCACGGGACAGCTTTGTCTGGGGAATACGGTACAGGACCAGGAAAAGTGATTATCAGCAGAGCGATTCTCGGAGCGGGTGTAATCCTAACAGGTCTTTTAGAGGAAACCTTGGAAGGATTGGCGGAAATGGTTATAATGGAAACATCTTCAAACGGAACATTTGGAATCAAAGTCTTTTTGAACAAAATTTCTCTGCTGTCCATCAAGCGCTGAACACCTGCTTTCAGAAAATAGCAACTAGCGGGAAGAGATGAACACATGTGGCAATCTTCACCACAACCCGGAAATAAACCTGCCAACAACAAATTCTTCTTAATAGTCATAAGAGGAGTAGAAACTTCATCAATAGAGGTAACGAACAAATCAGTATCAATGGCATTAACTCTATGGTTGTGCTTAGGCATGGGAGAAGTTATGACATTGGGCTTCTCTGGAGCATCGAACTCAATCTCCTTGGCTTCAATCAGATCTTATACTTTATTTCTTAGAGCCCAACAGTCATTTGTATCGTGGTCAGCTCAGAATGGTAGGCACACCGAGCGTTGGGATTGTACCAAGGAGATGTGGTGTTAGGATTCTTGGGAGCCTCTTTCAAGGTTGCCAAGTTGGACCTTAGCAGATGGGGTAGAACCTCAGTCAATGTCATGTTAATCCAGGTAAACTGCCTTTGTGGTCTTTCTACCATTTGTTGATTATTGCATTGTGGGGTAGCCGCAGGCCTAGGTATTATAATAACACTTACCGTTGGATAGTGTTCAGCTCTGCTCTGACCTCTTGGGCTATAGATAGCACTGACTTCCTTCTTGCCTGCGAAAGGATTCTTTACTAAGCTTGAATAGGTGTATTTCTGTATTTTTCCACTCCGGATCCTAGCTTATACCCTTTCTCCTGTTAATATCATCTCGGTGAAACCAGCTGATGAGCTACCAATCAAATGATTGAAGAATGGACCAGACAGCGTCCCAAGAAACATGTCAACCAACTCCCTGTCAGATAGAGGGGGTTGGACTCTCCCATCTAAATCTCTCCACTTCTGCGCATAGTCCTTAAAGCCTTCACCTGCACCCATGAACATACTCTGGAGTTGAGTACGAGTAGGGGCAAGGTCAGCATTGTATTGATACTGCTTGTAAAAATCAGCAACCAAATCCTCCCAGTTTCGGACATTGATTCCCTCCAGTTGGTAGAACCATTCAAGTTGAGTCCCTGATAGACTGTCTTGAAAGAAGTGAACCCACAAGTTCCTATCATCGGTGTGGGGCTGGATCTTTCTTACATAGGAACAGAGATAGAACTTTGGGCAAGACACCCCATCATACTTTACGAAAACTGGAGCCTTAAATTTCTGCGGGATAACCACTCCCGACACCAATCCCAGTTCTTCAAAGTCTAACCCAGGTATTCTCTGGACTTCCATAGCGCTCAATCGATCCTCTAACTGCTTGTATCTATCCTCAGTGGGAGGATACTGCTCATCATTGTAGTCTGTATCATTGTCAGAAACTTCAGGGCTAGGGTACTTCTCTCTTGTCTCCCTCTCTTGATTCTCCCCTTCTTTGGACGAGGAGGTCAAATCGACTGGTTGCTTTAACGGCCCCCTGAACCTTCTTCCCAGACTCAGAACACCAGAGACCTTCTTATTTTTCTTCTTCTTTTCCTTCAGGATGAGGGCCTTCAGATCCTCCTGCCCTTTTGCCAGAGTTATGAACATCTGTTGAAATTGGGCATTTTTGTGCCTGAAGATCTTTGATGCTTTGTTCAGAAGACATTTTTGCTGAAATAAACAGCGAAGAAGATGAGAAACCTGTCATGGTACCTGTTTATGCAATGTCATGGATGGTATGCGTATGCAATGATTTCAAGGACTTGTAAAGGCTCAAATTTGTTTAACCAAAAAGAAACACATGTTAATTGTATTAATAAGTTTCAATTGTTACAAAGAATGCCCTTTAGGCTTACAATTAAACAAACCAAACTTAAAGCAAAAAGAAAACTAGGTCTCCCAAGAGCGCGTCCTCTTTGGTACAATGTAGGCGTTTATGTTCCTTTCTTCATGAAGTAGCCTAGTGAGCTCCAGGACCTTCTTCTCGCTGGCATAGAATTGAGCTTCGAACGTATCCCGCTCATCTTTAAGTTGAATCCAAGATTTCTGTAACTCCTCCTGATTAGTTTGCATGTCAGGATGATGAACAAGATAAGGAGTGTCTCCTTCAGCAACTGGTTCCACAATCATGGGTAGGATAGTAGGGTAAGGCATCATAAGACTTTGGGCGCGGGCTCGTACCCATAGGAGATAAGGCCCAAGTGGGATGGAATTTTTGTGCTCCAGTGTCTTGCTATCAATTTTATGTACCATGCTCCAAGCTCTTATGAACCTTTTGCAGTAACCCTGAGCATCATTCTCATAGTTGAAGGTGATTCCTTGGATAAGTGTATCATGAGGACCATCCCTTCTCGCATAACCAAACTGCCGCAATGCCAAACAAGGGTTATAAGTGATTCCTCACCTAATGCCTAAGAGAGGGACATTAGGTAATTCACCATAGTGATCGATGATGGTAATATCTTCTGAGGACCGTGAACACCAATGAATGTCTGAATGTGTAAGGGACATCAGCCTATGAGACCATTTCATACCCCGCTCATTCTTCAGAATAGACCTGGGTAGGTGCGAAATAAACCACCAAGCCAATAGAGGAGTGCAACACAAGAGGGTCCCCCTTCTCTTCAGAGCGCGAGCATACAAAGAGTGTAGAATATCCCCAAGTAATGTAGGCACCAGATTATGAGACAGAAAAACATTAATAGTATTCACATCTACGAGTTGGTCCGCATTAGGGAAAATTACCATCCTGTAGATGAGGAGTGCCAATACCTCTTTGAAAGCTTGTAAATCAATGGGTATCCCAAAAATAATAAGCCTTCTCGAATAGAAATTTAATCGGGATTCCTTGGACATTTCCCCTAGTTTCCCAATTTGTCACTACATCGGACCGTTGTAAGGACAGAGCTCGAGCAATCTCTTCAGGCTTTGGATGTTCTTCCATACTGTTGAAAGGTAACTGATCAAGAATAGGTACCCCTAACAACTGAGGAAATTCCTCCATAGTAGGCACTAGTTGATAATTCGGGAAGGTGAAGCAATGGTGCAAAGGATCGAAGAACTGAAATAGCACTTTTAACAATTCTTCATCGGGTTTTGAAGTGACCAAGTTGAGAAACCGACCATGTTTCTCAGTAAAGGAAGAGCTTTAAATAATCCTTAATGCCAAGTCCTTTAGTTGGAGAGTCACTTTCACAAGGTTAATCTGGATAGTATTCCTACGGGCGGATGCCATGTCCTACAAAGCAAAGCAAAGATTAGCCCTAGAAAATCCTTGAAATGGTTAGTATGAGATGTTGTGCTTATGATGTCATGATTATGCTAAAAATCACATGTATAGCAAGCAAAAAACAAGTCACACCAAGTCCTTAGGTTTAAGGCCTGCATGAGTTTTAAGGTTATACCCTCTTGAAGCTGGATTGGTTCAACCTGTCCTATAAATAGTAACCGGGTTCTAAGGGATCTCAATATCACCAATCTTTCCCCTGAGCTTCATTCAATAGGCGATTGACTCGCAACCAAACAAAACTCAAGAGTCAAACCTCAATGAGTGTAGCATCGAGTATCTTTCAACCTTGGGAATACACCAAAATCGGCCATCTCGCTACGTCCTACTGGCCAAGTTGTGAAATTAAAGGTTCTAAGGTCAGTTGAAGCTTTATGACACCACGCGGTGGCCCCGTACCCTCCCTGATTGACTCAAGGGTTACCGGTACCAACCAAAGTGCCACATCAACGTAGCTACTGCTTCAACCATGTCGGTATACCCCGCACAGTTCCCTCACAGTTTATTGTTACTTACTTAAAAGGTGTACCCAGATCCGGGTGTAGGATCTACATAACCCCAACAAAACCCTTGAATATAAAGTAGGAAAAGCAAAACAAGAAAGCAATTTTTAGAAATGACCTAGATCCTAAGGTATACCCCACTTATTATATCCCCAGCAGTGTCGCCAGTTCTGTGATACGGTGGCAGAACCGACTGTTATACTGGTTTGCATTTTGTATTCACAAATGTTGCGGTAAGCAAGAGTCGCCACCGACTTTTATTTTATCCAACAAAGGAAAAGGAAAAAGAACAGAAAAAACCTTTTTTCGAGATGTTTCTGAGTACGGGGGGTAGATTATAGAAAGGGAAGGTGTTAGCACCCCTTCTATCTGTGGTTTTCCACGGGCTCTTAGGTACTTGCTCATTTTTAAAATTGCTTGTGTGTGTTTGTTTTGAAAAGCTTTGAAAACGCCTTAGTGCGACATTTCACTTTATGGTAACCCTTGTATCAGTCCTCAAGGGTGTGATAAAGTGTTTTGAAAACTTTGTTTGAAAAATGTTTGAAAGTGTCAGTGTGAAAAATTGTTTGTTTTGAGCAAGTACCTAGGAACTATCTACCTTCTCGAAAAAAGTCTGTTCGTTTTCCTTTAGATAGTGCTATCCTACTATTAAGGAATAGGTAGCTTTGTCGTTGGAGTTTAAGGGACATTCGAAAGGGACGAAATGGTCACTGAAGGCAACAAGTAAGAATACCTTAGCATTTCGAAGGGACTATCGTTATAAGATCATTTCTCGTAGGCAACTCGAGGGACAATGAGGGACTATGATCTTTATGACGACTTTGAATTGCGGGTCATTGCTAAGGTATCCCTATGTTTGAGGGACACGACCATTATTTCCGAGGCAACCAAGTGAGGCAAACCCTAGGAGTGAACATGTGCAAGTGTTTGATTTCAGTTTCATTTATCTTGTGCATTTAGGATTTTCTATTGTTTTAAATTGATTTATCTTGCCATTCAATCCTATTATCCATACATCTAGGCAGTAAAGTGCGAGAAATTAAAACCCTAGCTATTACAAGGCTTTGGGGAGGGGAATTACATAATCAAAAACTGGGGAAAATAATAAATGTGAAATAGTAAACCTAATTAACTATTACAAACTCGCAGTAGATACAATAATTAATAAAATAGGGGAAAAAGAATGTGCGCGACAAAATTAAATACGAGGAATTAATGTCAAGTTTAGAAACAATTAATTTGCGAATAAAGAAAGGATATTTTTTGGATTTTTATGAAAAAAATAATTAACTTTGCAAATTAACCTAATTTCTATTAAATTCTAATTATGAAAAAAAATATTTAAGTTAACCTAATTTCTATTAAATTTTAATTACAAAAAAAGGATTTAAGTTAACCTAATTAAACTAATTAATTAATACAAATAAATATTTTTATGAAAAAAACTAAACCTAATATTTTTTGTAATTTTCGGATTTTATGATTTAATAATAATAAAAAAATGATTTTGTAAAAAAAAATACTTAAGACATAATAAAATAAGAAAAATAAAAAAAAGAATTGGAAATGGGCCTGATATAATGAGCAATTTGGGGGGTGTACTGCCAATTTTGTGATAGGCCCATGATGATGGCCCAGAGTCTAGCGCATGATCTAATGCACCTTTCTTCGGATGGTTCATGGTGTGCCTTCAATCCTGTGGCGCTGGATCTACATGATGATGGATCCCAAGGATGAGATCTGGGGCGTATGGTGGACGCTAGGCATTGAGGCACGTTGGATCTGGAAAGTATATTAAAGAAAAATGCAAAAGCAACACGCCTGGGATCGAACCCAGGATGTTTGCTTCAAACCCTCCATCCTTAACCATATGCGTTGGCTGTTCATTTGTTAATATAATAACAAAAATAACATTATATTCAAAGTAACGTTAATATCATAAAAACACGCGCGTAATTTAAATCTCCCAATGGGAGTTTGCCACCTAGCCTTCTTCTTCCTCAGCACTGTCGTTTTAGGTTTATATTTTTACCTACGGACAAAGTCTGTAGGTACAACCCTGCATCATTCAAAAATCCAGCACAAGCAATATAAATTACAATGAAGGCCATGAGTCAACTGGGCTTGAAGCCATGAACACCATGGTATCCACGCCTAGCCCTAATTTTGCTTGTAGAAGGAAACCCTAAAACGAGCTTGGAAACCCTAAGAATGGAAAACCATGATTCCCGCACTTAAAACTCAATCAAATGATTCAGAAAGCATCAAAACATTATGATAAATAAGAATACATGATTAAATTTCATTGAAAACGCATGTATGCATGTAATCAAAAATCAAAAAAGGTTGGATAACAGAGTTGCAGATTTTACGATTCTGAGTGTTTTGGTGCGTGTAAAAGGTGCAGTTAACTTCAGGAGATTGCCAGGAACATGTTGCAATCCTTAAATCTCCTTGAGGATGGCTGTGGTATGGAATCTGATGCTCACTTTTTTGTCCAAAAACGGAGTTCTTGTTTTGGCAGTTTACGCGTCTAACCCTCTTTCTTGTGCCTTGGAATTGTTATGTATATGTATTAGATTGTATTAGGTTAACAAAAAACATTCATATCTTTGTAAATTATCAAGATTTGATTTGATTCCATCCTTGCATTATTTCTTTCTAAATCAGGCCAAATCATACCATTTTCATCCCAATCAACCTTGGCACGATTTTATTTTGTTTGACAGCATATTTGCATTGTAATTCCATTCAAAATCAGATTAAAAACAAATCTTTACTAATTTATATCATTTATTTGATTTAATTTTATTTTTAAATGATTAAAATCAAAATAAATAAAATAAATAAAGCGAATAATATGTGGGAGATTGTTTGGGTTGTGGACCATGTTAGAAGTAAGATGCAAGCATAAAAAGTTAGGCCCATTTGACAAAAAATGCAATTTTGGGTATTGTTGACTTTTGACAATTTTCTAAAAATGGCCAACTTTGACAATTCATATCTTCTTCAATTTTGACCCTAAAGGGGTGATCTTGGACTTTATAGAAAGCTTAGGATGTCCCCTAAACAACCCTTTTGGTTTCATCTCAATTGGATCCTCCATGTTCATGTAAGAAGCTTTGACCCAAAAGGTGTTTTTGTTGACTTTTTGGAATGACCTATAATGTCTGAGTTCATATCTTTTCATGGGTGAATTTTTTGAGTTTGAGGGCTGAATATGAGTTGTAGGGAATTGGATTATCTTCAAAATGTTGGATGGAAAATTGTTGATAAAGTATGATAAAGTTATGCCTGGTCAAAGTTTGGTTGACTTTTCCTAAGAAACCCTAATTTAGCAACTTTTGAGTTTTGATGAATTAGGAGCGTTCCTTGGGGAATCATGATCAACCCTTGATAAAATGATGGATATCACTTCAAAATGTTGATTTTGACCAAAAATATTGAAGTTTGACTGTATGTGGGCCACAGTTGACTTTTGACCTATCACAATTGATTTTCAAGCATCTGAGCAGTTGACTGGGCAAACTTCTTATGTAAGGCATGAAACTTGACATGGATGGCCTTGAGAACATATTAGGACTATATAAAGGATTTGAGGCCTTTGGAGATCACCCATCTTGATGAAAATGGAAACCCTAGTTGGAGGTTCATTGCTTTATGAGAGAGTTTGTCTGGTCAACTCTTGGGCATCCTTGAGCAAGTTGAGGATCTCAATGATTATGTGTTGAGTAAAAATGGGAGGGAAAATTTTGGAGTACAACACAGTATAAAAGTTAGTTCTCACACCGTATTACAGTTGGATCATTACATTACTTATGCAATACGCTACCAGATTTGGCGTTTAGTGTCGGTATTGCGAGTAGATTCATGGAGAGACCCAAGGTGTCTCACTTGAAAGTAGTCAAGAGAATCCTGAGATACGTAAAAAGATCTATTGGCTGCAAAATTCTCTTTCCCACTGTGGATACGTCAAAAGATCTTTATGTTCGATGGAACACCAATCTCATCATTTTCAAAGAAAGAACCTGTAGTTACACTCTCATCTTGGAAGGCCGAGTATATTGTTGCTTCGTTATGTGTGTGTCAAGCTGTGTGGTTAATAAATCTATTAAAGAAGCTAGGCAGTAGTAAGGGTGAGGCTGTTACGCTCTTGGTTGACAATGTTTCCACTATTAATCTTGCTAAGAACTCAAATGCACATGAGAGGAGCAAGCACATTGAGATGAGGTTTCCCTACTTAAGGGAGCTTGTTAGTAAAGGCAAGTTAAGATTGGAATATAGTAGAAGTGAAGAGCAAGTTGTTAATTTGTTGACTAAATGAGTCACAAATAATGTGTTCAAAAGTATGAAGATGCACTTGGGCATGAATGACTTGGAACACTTGAATTAAGGTGGTGTGTTGAGTGAAAAACATGTAATTCAAGTGTTTTTACCGATTAACACGGGGTAACCGATTACAAATTGGTGAAAAGCACTTCTAGAAGGAGAAAAAAATATTTTAGAGTTGGCGTTAACCGGTTACGCATTCGCTTTAACCGATTACACCTGATAGCATTTTCAAATTTTATGTCAGCTGTAACCGGTTAACAGTTTATGTTAATAAGTTACAGCCGCGAGTTTTTGCTTTTTCTTGTATTTGAATTATGTATTTTTGGTCTCAATTATTTTGTAACACTTGTATAAATTTCTTGGAGACATCTTCATTATTAATAATGCAAATTATCATTCTCGTCCTCAATTATCTCTCTAATTCTCTTATCTCTTACTAACTCTTATTTCCACATAATCTATAATTTATCAATTATATGAATGTATGTTCGAATAAAAAGTGTGACTTGCTAATAGAGGAGAATCAGTGAAAAAGATTGGAAGATTTTGAAAGTTGTTGAACCAATTTCAATGTGGGGCAGGTGATTTGTCGAGTGTTAAAGTTGGTTGTTTGCTCAATGTTTATTTGCTTAAAGTGTAACTCTTAGTAATATTAGCATCATGGAAAGATTTGTTAATTATTGTTTTTGTTTAGGTGATTTGAATTATCAGGAGGATAAACATTGAATTCATTAATTTGGATTTTTCCATTCCTCTCTCACATATACATTGAATTCTACTACTTAGAGTAAAATAATTTTTCTTGGTATAAGATTAAATTAATAATTTAATTATTATTAAAAATTATAATCTATTTTAATTTATTAACAAAAATGACGTAGTAAATAAAAAAATATCATTAACTTTCATGACACATTATCAAAAAACGCCACTTCAGCATTTTTTACATTAAATTTAAGGACAGGATCTAAAACTATTTAAAAATAAAATTGAAAAACTGATTTCATCAATAAGACATAATTGAAGGATCAAAATTATAATTTAACTTTGAAAATAATATTTTATGATTTTAAATTTCTATTAAATAAAAATATTTATTTTTTATGAGTAATTAAAACAAAATCAATTACAATTACTTGATTACTATGTTATGTAGAACCATTTTATCCAAACTTTACTTTTTTTTCTTTTATCTTAAACTTTTTATTTTTCTTGAAAATTAAATAGTTAAAATAAAAAATTATTTATTAATTAAGTCAAAGAAATCCACAAACTTCATAGTTAAGAAAACACAAAAAAACTAGATCATTACTTAGATCCGACTAAGAGAATACATAATGAGAAAGAATTAGTTGAACGATTATTTCTCCGAATTTTATCATTCTCATTATCATAATCACTTAATTGTGTTTGACGTGCAATTTTACGAACCCTGTCTAAATTGTTTTTCAGAATCATTTAATCACGTCTAGCATTTGAAGATATGAAGAATTCAAAATCGACGAATCCTCTTACAACTGAAAAGGTAAGCAATCATGTACCTGATGATCTTACAATGTCGATTATATCAAAATTGCCTCTAAAATCTTTGGTGCGATTTAGGTGTATACGTAAATCATGGTCTCTCTTATTTGAAAACCCTCATTTCATGAACATTTATCGCACCAATTTTGCATCGAATAATAATTTTTCGTATGATGATGATTCATGTCTCACCTTAGAGTTTACTATGTCATCTCATGGATTATGTGCCACCTTATTTTCGCTTTATGGTGAGCGATTTGAGAATAAGGTCAAATTAGATTTGCCACCTTTTTTTCAAGAAGATAACGAATGTATTAAAATTTTGGGTTCTCCAATTGACGAAACACTTTGCCTTTACAATGGTTTTCAAATTCCAGAAATTGTATTTTGGAACCTATCTACTAAGGAATTCAAAGTCCTTCCTCCTAGTCCAATTGAGTCTCAACCACCTCATTACAAATTTATCTTCTCACTAATGGGATTTGGTTATGACCATGTTAGAGATGATCATAAAGTAATTCGGAATGCATTAGAATGGACTCAATTTGACTTTGAAGATACTCAATCAAATGAGTTCATATGGGAACTGTACAGCCTAAGAAATAACTCTTGGAGGAAACTTGATGTAGATGTTTCTCTTGGTTATGTTACTTTGGACTCTCAAGTTCACACAAACGGAATGTGTCATTGGTGGTATAAAAATGAATATTGTTTGGTCTCGTTTGACTTGAATAGTGAGGTGTTTTTTAAAACTCCGTTACCATTACATGTGGATGATAATGTCTGTTATGAATCTATGGATAAACGACTCATGGCATTAAATGGATCTATTGCTTTTATTACAACTACAGCACATACTCTTCACATATCAATTTTAGGTGAATACGGTGTGAAGAAATCATGGATTAAACTCTTCATTATTGATTCATTACCTAATTATTTTGATCATCCTATTGGAGCAGGAAGCAAAGGTGATATATTCTTTAAAACAAAATACAATGAGATGGTTCAATTTGATTTGAATACCCAGAAGATAGAAAAACTTGCTATTAAAGATATTTTATATACTTTCCAAATACTCCTTTATAAAAAAATTCTTCTTTTAATCTAAGCGCTATATTTTTAAGATTATGATTATTAGGTTTTACTTTGTATAGAAAGTGGTTGGGGGAAGTGATCATGTCAAAATTACTATCAAATCTATGGCATGTTTAAAAGCCTGAATTTTGCTTCGTTAGTTTTATTTTCTAATACATTTTTATATGTTTAAATTAATTTGATATCTTTTTCAATTGTATGAATGTTGTTTTGTTTTTAGATTTTGTTCGAGATATTTTCCTCCCATCCTCTAGCAAGTCTAAATTTTGTGTGGAGATAATTGTGCTACAAACTTTCTCTCTTTTTAATTGCAACTTTTTGTTTTCAAAAAAATTATCAATTATGAGATGTAATTTTGTAACACAAATATGAATTTATCTCATTAATTACCTCATAGAATACTTTATTAACCACTTAGTTATAAAATATTAACCATTTGCTTAACATATATTTTATTAACTTCTTAAAATACTTTATTGACCATTTATTTAACAACGGATGAAGTAAACTGATATTTCATTAATCAACTATAATATTGATTTGGACTGGGCCTGCACTTGTCCAACAGTTGGGAAGTTCAATCTAATATTCTTGTATAAGGTCTAAAGATAAGTAATCCAAGTTAGAGACTGTTGGGCAACTCCCAACGGAACCGTTGGAGAACGTGGTCCACGTGTCCGCATCACTGTCATCTTATCTGCCCTCCGGAAATAACGGATTCAACACATATTCTCACAGAGCAGTTGGCCAGGGGAGAGTCTACTTGATGGACTTCATACACACGTAAGCCCTGACAGTCTTCATTATTGGGTATCACTATGGCCCAACAATGGGGACCTTGACCCAGCGCTAGGGGTTATAAATACCTTCTCATCAGAGTGTCTTGCAGGTACCCCCCCCCCCCCCCCCCCCATCTCGCTTTCAACCTCAGCTCGACGTAAGGCCTTGGCGATCACTCTGGTCAGGTATGATCAGTGGCGCTGTCTGTGGGAAACTAGTTTCCCCGTATTCATTTACCTAATATAAAAGCAACTCCAAATTCTTGATTGTCATGGACGACCCAGCTGCCAACAACATCTTGGACGCCCATCTCGCCGACCCCAACAACAATGTCGTCGAACACATGGGCAACAACAACAATAACAATAATGGAAATGACGGCGACATGGTCGGTCTCATGCAGAATTACAGAGACGGCATGACCGCCTCTTCCTCACCATGCACTTGACCACACGAGGGCACCCATCCTCCCCAGAACTACGAGCCGCACGCTTTCCAGGAAGTCCCCGTCCCTCCGAGCGCTGATGTCATGACCCGGGCCCTATTCGCAATAATTAACCAGGCGAATTACCTAATCTTTGCGCAAGGTGAGCGACTAAGGGTGCTCGAGAACTCTCATCGAGCCCTTAGAAGACATAGGAGGCCTGACACCCCTCCTCCTCGTCGGGATGAAGACCGTCTTCAATCTCCCCCACAGAGACATAGACAGGACAGGTCGGGAAGTCCCCCTCCTCCTCGTCAAGATGAAGACCGTCTTCAATGTCCCCCACGGAGACACAGACGGGACAGATTACAGAGCCTTTCTCCCCGACAGACTGGAAGACGTCTGCACTAGAGAGAACCATGCCCGAGGCTGTCGGGAGGTGCAGCCTCACACCCCCCCCCCCCCCCCGCGCGCGCGCACGCGCAGGGAACAACGATCCTCTGAAAACAAAAACAAGGACCACGTATAAGCATATCCTCAACCAAGGGATCATCCTCGAGGCCAAGGATACCACTACGACCACCGATATAACCGGTCTCCTTCCCACTCCCCCTACAGGAGCGACAAAGACGACCCTCGCGGTCCTTTATCATAAGCAATCATGGAGGCGCCCATTCCTAAAGGAATGGAGAAGCCTCCCCAATTGAAGGAGTATGATGGTTTTACCGACCCAGTCGACCACATCGATGGGTTCGAAGCAATGCTCCACTATCATAACGTCAAAGGACCGATCAAGTTCCCCATGACAATTAGGAAAACCACGATGGACTGGTATAAAAATCTCCCCCCAGGTTCGATCACTTCCTGGAGGAACCTGAAGAACCAGTTCATCATCTCTTTTACAGCGTCTCGTCGACACCCGAAGACTGAGGCTGCCCTTGAGGCTATCATCCAAAGAAGCGAAGAAATCCTCAGGGAGTTTATTGATCAGTTCAACCGCGAGGCCATTCATGTCCCGTGCACCGATCACATGAAGAGATACTTGCTCGAAAGTGGACTCCTCCCGGGCATGGAGTTCAGGAAGGCTATTGGCATCGAACCACCCCAAACATTCGATACTCTCCTTGAAAAGGCTAGGGCCTACATGGACTACAAGGAGAGGGGAGCGGCCAACAAAGCCCGCTACTCAAGGAACCGCAGACCAACCAACGCCCCGTGATACCAGGATGCAACCCCTCCTTGACGAACGGGAGAGAAGAGGAGGGATGACAAACCACGGGATCCCCGCGAGCACAGAGGGCCCGTAGGCCGATTCACCGAATACACTCTGCTAACATCTTCCCATGAGCGCATCTTGGTGGAGTGTGCTAATACTGACTTCAAGGAAGGTGGCGTCAAACATCCTCGCTCTGCCCCTGCAAAGCCCGAGGCTGACAGGAGCAAATACTGTCAGTACCACCGGAGCCACGGGCATCTGACTGAAGATTGCGTTCATCTCAAAGACGCCATTGAAAACCTCATCAAGGGTGGCAGGCTCGAGAAATATCGCTGAAATGACGCCCCTCGCCGGGATACCCGCGAAATAAGAGAGGTCGAGGAAGACACCCGACCATCGGATGAGACATCCCCCATCCAAAAAGCCTTCTCTATTACAAGGCCAAAGGACTTCTACATCCCCGACATACACCAAGAAGAACCTCTGTCCATGCACAATAGCTGGGAAAAATTTCCCTCTGCCATGGTTATAACTGGTGGTGGGTTGAACGACATCTCCATAAACTCCACAAAGAGGAAGCTCGACGAGTTTGCTGATGCAGCCCCGACTCAAACGGTAACTTTCGAGAAGGTCAAGGGAAGATCAGAGCCAATCACGTTTTACCTCGAAGAGTTACCCGGAGGGGCCCCCAACTCGAGCATCCCTCTTCTGGTAAGGGCGAGAATGGCTAATTTCGACGTTCACCGCGTCTTGGTCGATGAAGGGAGTTTCGTCGATGTTATGTACAACCATCTCTTTCGAACCTTACAGCTCGACAACACCCACCTTTCACCATACATGGGGTCCGACCTGCAAGGCTTCAATGGCTCGAATTCCAAACCATGGGGATACGTGGAGCTCTTCGTCACCTTCGGGGAGGAAACTGCCACTCGGCAGGTTAAGGTACGATTCCTAGTCATCGACTGCTTGTCTCTCTGCAAATGCATCCTAGGGAGATCAACACTGGCGAAATTGACCGTTGTTCCCTCCACCATACATCTAAAGATGAAATTCTACACGAAGAGGGGACACATCACCACCATCCACGGTGAAATCTCAGCTACCCAAAGATGTTTCAATGCAGCTTCAAAGGGACAGAGTATGGTCGACACCGGGGCACTACCCGCTAAAAGAGCTACTACTGCCCGACCTAAGCCATAGCCCGTCAAGACAGAAGAACAAAGAACTCCTCCCAAGGTCGACTCTATTTCACTAGACACCCACTTAGACAAGGATGGAGCACCCAACGAAGAACAGGGACTCCTCCGACCAATCCCAGACAGAGACTTTGAGTTCGTCCCCCTTGGTGAAGACCCTCACAAAGGCGTGAAGATCGACATCGGATTCTTCGACCTGGAGAGGAAGCTGATCAAAGCTTGCTTAAGGGAGAATGCAGATCTGTTCGCGTGGAGCGCCGTGGAGATGCCCGGACTTGACCCCGAGGTCGCCTGTCACCACTTGGCCATTGATCCGGCCGCTAGGGCAATGGTACAATGTAGACGTAGGCAGTCTCCCAAGAAAGCGGAGGCTGCTGAAAATGTTGTAAAAGACCTCCTAGAGGCCAACTTTATTTCTGAGGTCCGGTATTCAACCTGGCTCTCAAATGTTGTACTTGTTAAGAAAAATAATGGAAAATGGAGAATGTGTGTTGACTATACTGATCTTAACCGGGCATGTCTCAAAGACGCTTTTCCTTTACCTAATACTGATATGTTGGTCGACAATTCGGCCGGCTATAAAATTTTGTCATTTATGGACGCCTACTCGGGCTATAATCAAATCCCTATGGCAATGAGCGATAAGCATTGCACTGCTTTCATGACAAGTTCGGGAAATTACTACTACAACGTAATACCCTTCGGCCTGAAAAACGCAGGGACAGTGTACCAGCAGATGATGAATAAAGTCTTCCGCAATGAGATCGGGGATATGCTCGAGGTATACATGGATGACATGATCGTCAAATCTCGAGCTGATACCGACCATGCTACCCATCTCAAAAAGGTATTTGCCCAAGCGAGACAATGCAGAATGAGGTTCAACCCTGAGAAATGCACCTTCGGGGTTAAGGCGGGAAAATTCCTCAGTTCTACCTGACGGAACGAAGAATTGAAGCCAACCCCGAAAATTTCCATGCATTCTCCGAGATCCCTACACCTATCTAGAAGAAATCCATACAAGTCCTAAACGGCATGCTCACCTCACTCTCCTGTTTCATGGTGAAGTCCGCGCAACACGGTCTTCCATTTTTCAAACTTCTACGCAAAGAGGCAGCCTTCGAGTGGACTAGGAATGCGAGCAAGCCCTTATCCATCTCAAGCAAATCCTTTCGCGACCGCCCATACTGTCGCGACCTGCGGATGGGGAAACCTTGTTCCTTTACCTGGTCGTCTCCGCCGAGGCTGTGAGTGCGGCCCTCGTCCGCGAGACTCCTGACGGGAAAAAATTAGTGTATTTCACGAGCAAAGCACTTCAGGGACCTGAGGTCAGGTATCAACAGATTGAGAAGGTGGCCTTGGCCCTCGTCAACGCGGAGAGGAGGCTTAGACATTAGTTCCTGGCACACACGATCATCATACGGACAGACCAACTCGTAAGACAACTCCTATGTCGACCAGACATGGCAGGTCGAATGCTAAAATGGTCCTTGGAGCTCTCGGAGTTCGACATCCAATACGTGACCAGGAAATCCCTCAAGGCCCAAGCTTTCGCTTACTTCTTCACAGAGATGACCACCCACGATCCCCCCATAGGGAAAAAGCACAAGTGGACCATCTTTGTGGATGGAGCTTCCAGTTCGACAGGGAGTGGAGTAGGAATCCTCCTCAAGAACGAGGAAGGCATCGTGATCGAACACTCCCTCATCCTTTCTTTTCCAACATCGAACAATCAGGCCGAATATGAGGCCTTGCTCGCAGGATTAAGACTAGCCGAAAATTTGGGTGCCCGAGAGATACAAGTCTTTACTGACTCCCAACTTGTCGCATCTCAAGTTCAAGGGGCATACCAGGCTAAGAACAACAGCCTCATCGAATATTTAAACCTGGTCAGAGAACATATGAAGAAGTTTGACCGGGAAGAGATCATGCACGTGCCACACGAACAGAACATGCGGGCCAACATACTTTCAAAGCTCGCGAGCGCAAAGAAGAAAGGCGGGAAAAAATACGTCATCCAAAAATCCCTTTCTCGCCCGAGCATTGAAAATCCCATTATGCCACCTGAGGTAAATGCCATCGCGGACAGCTCATGTTGGATGACCCCGGTGTTCAATTTTCTGACAATGGGTGAACTTCCCCTGGACCAAAGAGAGGCGGTCGTGACCAAACGACGAGCATGTTCATACGTGGTACTCGAACATAAGCTTTACCATCGAGGATTCTCCATACCACTCTTAAAATATGTTGGAGAATCCACAATCCCCGAGATACTACGGGAAACCCATGAGGGAATCAACGCTCAGCACATGGGCGGAAAATCCCTAGCATGAAAGGCGCTGCGAGCAGGTTACTACTGGCCAACAATGCAACAAGATGCTAAGGAGCGTGTCAAGAAATGCGACAAGTTCCAGAGGCACGCGGACATGCACCTCACGCCTCCGCACGAGCTAACTACACTATCCTCCCCATGGCCATTCTCCTGGTGGGGAATGGACATCCTCGGACCTTTCGTGCAAGGTACGTACCAAAACAAATTCCTTATCATGGCCATCAACTATTTCACGAAATGGATAGAGGCCGAAGCTCTAGCAAAAATCACTTCACACAACATCCTTCCTTTCTACAAATTAAACGTCCTTGCCCGATTTGGGATACCACAAGCGCTCGTCACTGACAACGGAACCCAATTCACCGATCAAGGTTTCCAAAGCTTCATCTCCAAAATCGGCACTAAGCAACACTTCACCTTAGTCGAGCACCCCCAAACTAACGGGAAAGCCGAGGCCATGAATAGGGTCATCTTACGAGGTCTCAAACGAAGGTTGGGTGAGGCCAAAAGATGGTGAGTCGAGGAACTCCACAATGTCCTATGGGCGTACCGAACAATACCCTACTCGACGACGAGCGAAACCCTATTTTGGCTAACCTATGGCACCGAGGTTGTCATTCCTGTAGAAATATTGGAATCGTCCAGAAGAACAGAAGCCCCTTTGGACAAGGAACTAAACGACGAGGCCCTAAGAGAAGAACTCGACCTAGTCGAGGAAATCTGTTCAGGAGCAGCTCTTCGCGAGGCCACACTAAAATAATAAATAACTCTTTTCCGTGACAACAAAGTCAAAAGGCGTGAATTCTATCTCGGTAGCCTAGTCCTGCAGGGAAATCAGAAAGATTCTCCTGAAGGGAAGTTGGCCGCAAACTGGGAAGGACCATATCGCGTCCGCAGAGCCACGGGCACCGGGGCGTACTACCTCGAGCACCTAAATGGAGAACCACTACCTCGACCATGGAATGCCACAAAACTGAAACAATATTACAGATAAGTCCTTATCCTACTACGGGTATTGGCAGTCGACAAGTCCTCTCTAATCGATGATAGGATGAGCTCGACCATGTAGGCATGTTAAGGTACGAACATGGCCTCTAAATACCAACAACGACGGGTCGTTTTTCATTTCTCAAGCAGAACCTTAGCCCAACAGGGACACCTCAACTGAGCTCTGCTGTCGAAGTACGCAACAGGCAGAATACCCAGCTCGCGATGGGCAGTTCACGCCACGAGCTTAAGATCCCGACCGCGATCTTGAACTCGTCGGATCCCTACTCCATTTCCTCGACACATTTGACATGTGTCGATCACAACCAAGGTCGAACACTAATCTCCAACCTTAGAAATACTAACTTTCATACATTAAGCAAGTCAAACACAACGACATGCAATCATTTATAAATAAATAGGCATAAAGGCAAAAATTAAGGCATTCATAAATGCCGACCACGAAGGCCGCGCTGTTTAAATAATTACAAAATTAGGCATGACGGCCACGAATCCAAAATAAAACAAGAACGGGCACGCAGACCCTGAAACATTAAATCTCATCCTCCCCGTTGCTACTCTCGGAAGGATAAAATATTTTTCCATCAATCACTTGGTTAAACGGCCACGCGCCTTCGACTATAATCTCGACCCCAGGGTTCAGAATCCTCAGTTGATCCACGGTCGTGTTGAAACCACAGCTGAGTGTATCCATGACATCTTGCTCGAGCACTCGGATGCATGCAATTAGCTCTGCTTTGGACACCATGTATTTCTCTGTGTCGGTCTCTTCTTCAGTCGAGGCTGCAATCCCCTCCAATTCTTTTGTTCGGGAAACCAGGCGCTCGTTCTCTTTGGTCACGGCCTCCAGTTGGGGCCGCAGCTCACTCAGATCTTTGAGAAGTCGAACTTGGGTTTCAAACTTTGACTCATGGTTGAGGATGTCGCACTTTAATTTCTCATTCTTAGCCTTCAACTTTTGAATCTTAGCATATGCTACGTCGAGGGAGGCCTGAGAGCTCGTGGCCTCATCATTCAGCGTCAAGGCCGTCTCGAGCATCCTCATCATGGCAGCCACGTCGTCCGCAAAATTCTTTCGACAGACATCCTTATCCTCTAATAGAATCACCTCCCTCTCCTCCTTGTGAATGCCCAAAGAGTTCTCCCGTTGAAGAGATCACAATTCAGATAGCAAGGAGGCAGCACGAAAACCCCATCAGGGACCTTGTCACCTTCGGGCACGACGCCCTCGATATCCTCCACATGTTTCCTCTTTGTTGCGGGCTCACCGAGGGGAACCTGGGAGGGCTCGCCGAGGGGAACCCGGGTTTATGATGAAGAGGGGGAACCGCTGGCACGAGCAGCAGATTTTGCCTGCTCTTAGAGCTGGGCGACCCTATTCTTTGGCCCCGAGGTGGACGCGTTCTTGGGTCTCAACTTTAATAAGAGCTCGGAGAGGGATGATATCCGACCTGCAATCAAAAAGAAATCGTCAGTCACGGGTTAAACAAGGATAATAGCGCGGGCACGTCCCTACATGAGAGACAAATAAAAATAATCATCGCGACCGTGTCCCCTACCTAAAAGCCTCATGGCTTCCTCGTCTGAGGAACATTAGAGCAGGGCCTTCGTGTTGATAAACCTATTAACTAAGAGGTGCTCCCTGTTGTTTTCGAAGAGGAGGTTGTTGTTCACGTCCACACACCTCGCGAGGGAGAAGCTCCTAACATAGGCCGCCAGCTTCTCATAGGAGAGATGGTCCTGAGCGTCCAAGTCCTCAGACTTTACAGTATAATACTCAGGCCTTTGCTCGAAGTGTTTCCATTTCCACTCGAGAAGAAATATGGCCACGAGCCAGGTAACTGGTCACCCATCCTCCACTTCCTCCACGCGGGTGTATAGGGAGTCTATGGCCGCGTCCGTCAAAGGTTTCACAACAAAGTACCTCTCTTTGAAGTGTCAGACAGATTCCAGATAAGGCCTAAAAAGCTTCCTAAACTGTTTGAAGGACACCCACGCTTGCCCTCCTCCAATGGATTTCCTTTGAAGGTGAAAGATACGGAAGAAGAGGGGCAGCGTGGCACCTATCTGTAGATACTGGCAGACGAGCTCAAACGCCCGTATGAACGCCAGTGCGTTTGGGTGAAGTTGAAAGGGCGCCAATTGAAGCCACTGAAGAACCCCCACTTGAAAATTGTTGAAGGGAAAACGCATCCCCGCCTCTTTAAACGCGAACTCGTACATAGGAAAATGTTTTCCCGGATATGTTGAGCAGATCCTCTGATTACGATGGGGAATTTGAAGAATCCAGTTGGCGGGGGGCCATTCGGCCCGAACCTCCAGACAATTGAACACGTCTGCTGCATCGTGCAAAAAGCACGACCTTTTATTTCGAGGCTCAGGTGCGGCCCAGGCCAAGGGGTCCTCCTTGACATTGGTTTCATCTTCATAGTTGGCGGGCAGGACATCATCCCCGATCGAGTGTGCCATTATACCTGAAAAGCAAGAGAAAATAGTGAATTTGACATTATCAAATTCACCCTTCCACCGCAGATCAAGTGAAAGGGCGATGAAGCGGTCGAGGAGCGAACCTGACCCAAGCCCCCGACTACACGCTAAAACGGACTACACTTTCGTTGGGGATATCCAGTCAAATGGGCAAAAAACTCGAGTCAACCCCAACTATTCGGGGAAATTGTCCCCGACATCATGAACACTACTCGGGGAGATTCTCTCCGACATCATAAACTCATGAACTTCAATGAACATTCATGAGTGTTCATCGCAGAACTCATGAATGTTCATTCAAGATTCATCCAGTCAAAGCAAAAACTAGGTATTTAATCTAGAAAACTGAGGAAATACATTGTTAAGAAGATATGATTACTTGGATGAAGGATTCTTGAAAGAAATCTGGAAAAGTTGAGAGGAGAAGATTCACGCGCGAGCAAGGGAAGTTGAAGGAGAAAAATTGAGAAATGACAAATGAAACCCAAGGATCCCCTTTTTATAGGTGGCTCACACCCCACGAGGTTCGTCACGAAAAGTTATCATTGGATTGGGCCTTTTGGACTTCCCATGAAGGGATGGCACCCTAAAGCAACAGCCACGTGGCCCAACAATCAGCCACATATTCATTCTCAAGAGACGAACAAGTCCCCGAATTCAACATAACTCCCTGCGCGAGCACGAGGCAGACACCTCATATGAAGAAATGCTCGACACCATGGCTGAGACATGTATACAGGCATGTTCACTGCGATTCTCCTCGAGGGAGAAATGATGCTCGACAGCATGACAACCCCTTGAAGACGGTAACATCGAAAAGGAGTTCGTAGAAGCTCCACGTAGCTTATACACTCATGTCAGACACCAGACGAACAACTGACCCAGTCGGTATCACAGCTCGTTTGTCCACGAGATCCCCGACACGGTCAAACAGTTTGTCCCTGACACGGGAAACATCTCTTTTCCTTTCAGAGGACTTCGACCTCCCTTCTCGAGCGAATTCTCCCGACCATAAAAGCTGAACTTAAGTCATCACCCTTTCACATAAGGGAAATAACTTAGGGGGCTCATGATATGGACTGGGCCTGCACTTGTCCAGCAGTTGGGAGGCCCAATCTAACATCCTTGTATAAGGCCCAAAGGCAAGCAACCCAAGCGAGGGACCGTTGGGCAACTCTCCACGCATCCGTTGGGGAACGTGACCCACGTGTCTACATCATTGTCGTCTTAACTGTCCTCCGAAAATCACGGGTCCAACACCTATTCTCACAGAGCAGTTGACCAGGGGGAAGTCCACTTGCTAGACTCCATACACACGTAAGCCCTGGCAGTCTTCATTGTTGGGCCTCATCATGGCCCAACAATAGGGACATTGGCCCAGCGCTGAGGGCTATAAATATCCTCTCATTTGAGAGGGTCAGGTATTCACTCTCATACTCACACTTGCTTGCACTCTCCTTGAATTTACTTTGGAATCAGAGTATCTTGCAGGTACCCCCCCCCCCCCCCCTCCATCTCGCTTTCAACCTCAGCTCGATGTAAGACATTGACGATCACTCTGGTCAGGTGCGATCAAATATTAACCCTTAAATTTGGAATCATTAACTGCTTAAGTACTCCAATGTTGCATTACATTCACATTTATACATGAGATGCTCTTAATCTAATGTTGTATCACATTCACATCCGTACATGAGATGCTCTTAATATTAAAATATAACGAACAAATGGCTATAGATGAGATCTAAATTTGTTTGTTAGTTACATAATTGATCTTCTCTATTAAATTCAGCTCCAATCACCACTGAACTAATTAATAATTGATGGGAAAAGCTTCATTTGAATGCTTAATTGTGTTCATCATAATATGGTATCAGTTAAAAGCATCGAGTGTTTTTCAAATTATTTCAAAAGTTAGTTTAAACCTTTTGAACAGTAGTTACAAAGACTTTTCTTCTCTTCGTCATCGTTTTGACTCGTCTTGATTCTAAAATCACTTCGTGATAATTCTCTTTGATTAATTCCTTTCATTGACATTCCTTTATTTATGTTGTTCTTCAATATTTTGTGTTCATCATTGATCATCACAATATTCCTCCGTGCCATGCCTCAGATTTCTCAGGTTGATACCGAATTTGCATTTTATGTTTATGCTAGTGAATGTCCTGATGAATGTCGTAGTGTGTTTCATTTAATAGTGAAAAGAATTAAGTTTGAATGAATTAATTTTGTAAAATTAATTTGAACTAAAAGTGATTTGAACGTAAAATGATTTTTGTTCAGATAGATTTATGTAGAAGGGAATTGAACAGTAAAATTCAATGTAAAAACCACATTTAAACTGAAAAAATTACAAATTCTAACTTCAAGTATAATCAATTCTTGATGCAGAATCAATTCTACTTTGCAAAATCAATTTTACTTTAAAAAACTAAATACCTAAAAATCATTTCAAAATCAATTCTACACATCTAAAATTACTTTTGGCACTCACAAAAACTAAACCAAACATACACTTAAAGGAGGTTGCATGTATAGTCACCATGAAGAAAATTGTTTTCGACATCGAGTTGGAACAATGGCCAATTCTATGATGCTGCAATAGCCATGAGAACTTTGATTGTTGTCGTTTTAACTAATGGACTAAAAGTGTCCATATAGTCAATCCACTCAGTTTGAGTGAAACACTTTGCTAATATCCTTATCTTATATCTTTCAATAGTTTCACTTTGCTACTATACTTATATCTTTCAATAGTTCCATTGCCATTTAATTTCAACTCGAAAACTCATTTGCAATCAATTGTTTTCTTGTTAGGAAATTGAACAAGATTACAAGTGTTGGTCTTCATCAACTAGTTAACTCAATATTGACAAGGAGACTTCAATTTTTATCATACATTGCTTGCTCATAGGATGAAGGTTACAATGATAACCTTAGAGATAAGTTGATAGTTTGTTACTCTAATAGATTGTATGAGTGAAGGTCCTGGGCTTTTATCGGCGTGAAGGTCCTGGGCTTTTATCGGCATGATTAGGTTGAGCTTCTTCGCCAGAATCATGGTAGATGTGATCTCAAGTAAATATATTTTTTAGACCTAAAATCTTATTTCTTCCTATTAGCTTGAAGAGTTGAGGCAAAACAAAATGATAAAAAGATATTTGAGAAATTTTATATAAGGTAAACAATTGATTAATACTTCAAAAGAAGACTTTTGAGACAAAATAGCAAGGTAATCAAAATTGGAACGGATATCAAACCGATATTACATATGGGTTCGGAGTTTTAAGATTTGACCAAAGTTGAACCCAGATTGAATTGATTATATATAAATAAATATTTTTTATTATATATAAGAATAATAATACACAAAAATAATTATGTTTTTTAAATAGTAAAATAATTTATTGATAGTTTCTTAATAATTAGTACTTCATAGTATTTTTATATATTTTTATAATAGTGCATATGCTTATTGCGCATTTAAAAGAAATCTTAACTTAATCTTCAAGACAACATAATGATATGAGATGCTTAATTTTGACAGGACAATGTATGTAGAGTTTGATGTGAATATCAGAGCAAAATAACCAAACAAGAATATCGGCATTTAATATGAGGCAGGGGGAATGTTGAGTGTAGAGTAACAAACCCTTTTAATTGAAATTAAACTCTATTAGTTGAGTTTCTTGCGTGTAACTAATCCCCAGTTAAGGCCCTTGGTCTATGTTCAATACTAGAGAGGGACATCCCCGTCTGTGAAACTGCTCTGATGAATGCCATGTTTGCTGTCAAGGTTGGGGCATGCCAATGGTCACCAGTACCAAACACAATCTTGTTTTTAAACGCCAGCTTCCTAGTTGTTGGGAGGCCCATCATGCGTCCTGAAGGAGTATCAGGAACAACCCTGTGGTGATCCCTCCAGCTTGTCAATGCAAAATGTTGCAGATAAACCTAAGTGGTTCAAATAAATAAAAAAATAGTAGCTGATTAAACTCACCTGAGATAATTTATTAACTTGTCGGCTCTAAGTTTCTCATTTGGCCCTCCACACATTTGTACCAGCTCCTTAAATTCTGACAGAACACTCTCACAAATTATGCCTTGCTTTCCACATAGGACTCTACCAAATTCCACGTGGATTGGATTTTGAAGTTCAGACATTATCTAGCAAATAAATTGAGGAAAGCTTTTGTTAATTCACTTGACGCCAATAAAAACCAGAATTGTTTATGAAAACTACATACAATGCAAATACTGAATTTGTAATTAACTAAAACACAATAAAACTTTGGGTTAGTAAATTATTTCATAGAAAGGACAAGTGATCAATATTGTAAATGCAAAAGGCAGAAATCAGATGGCAAAAAATATCGATAACTCACTTGACCAATCACAAAGTCAAAGTTTCCCTTAAACCGCTGTCTCAGTTCACTTTCTGGAGTGGCCAAAAGTTTTTCTGTTCCACCATTACTAATTCCTGATACAAATGCTATCAAAGCGGTTGTATCAAAATTTACCAGATCACTCCCATATAAAAGTGTCTTAGACTCAATTGATTCAGAAATTTTTTCGGCCAAGGAGCTTAGTTTCATTCCCATAATAACAGAACAGAATGTATCACCCAGGTTTGTTTCAATATCCTCTTGTGATAAATGCAGTCTACTTTCAGCTTTATCTATTGAACGCTCAAGTTGAAAAGAACCCCCGTTAATTGAATTGTCTTCCAAAAGATGCAGTTGTGTTTCAACCTTGCCTTCAGAAATCTCTACTTGAGAAGAATCCAAAGTCAAACTTTGAACAACATCTTTGTCATTGGCAGGGATGATTTCAAGGACAAGTGCATCTCTATACGATCTAGCGATAACATTTATCCAGTCACCTTCTGTTTCTTCCAACATGTTAGAACTGAAAACCGAAAATTCCAAACGGACTTCAGATGCCCCGAATTCGTCACGTAGTTTGTCATAAACATGGCTTGAAATCCCATTGGCAAAGAAAATCATAACCGAGGAAGGTCTTAAGGTTAAGTTAGATTTGGCAGCAGCAAGTACTTGTTGAATGCGTAGGTTCAAACCCTTACTTTTATGACAACTATTCCACGATATGTACTTTGGATTCCTATCAGATACTATAATCCACACAGGCTTCCCATTGAGGATACACACCACATCGACATGGATGTCTTTGAGAGAAGAACCGTGTCTCTCTTCACGACTAACTAAAGGTGATAGTGGGATTGATTTGCAAACTCTAGAAACTCCGCTTATGAAAGGTTGCTGTAGAATATGTAGAACTGCTTCCAGGTGGCCAATGTTGACACTGTTATTTTCACATTATTTATGAAGTAATGAAGAAAGAATCAATAGTTACCTATCTCTAATAAAAATGTGAAAAAAAGATTCAAACACAATAAGACAAACATGTTTGCGCCTTTCCATTTTCACTTTAAAATAAAAGACACTATTAAAGTGAAGATCAACAAAACTATCAAGTCATAAACAATGATATAGTTACTTGGAAATGCTTCTTTATAGTACGACCAGCTTCAGGATCCAGTGAACAAAATAACATGGCATGGAATTCTAAATTGATAATTTTAATACTAATGAACACATAGTTGTTAAAAATTAAAATAAAGTAATCAAACTTAAACTTGACAGCAAAAATTAGGGTTTCCCATAATTTCAAAACTCAAAATCATAATAACAAGAATATCCAGGAATCAAAACGTGATTTAAAAGAGTGAAGGGAGTGAAACCTGAGAGTTGTGGAAGAAGAAGGTTGAGAGAGAAAAGCGAGCTCAGCATGTGCCAATTTGAGGAGGGTTCGTTTGCATGAGTGGGTGATGTTTGAAGAAGATGGCAGTTGGTGAATGGAATCGATGACGCATCTGCATCTTTGCTTTGCTACTTCGACTTGCGCAACTATATGTTCCTCTTTCGCCATTGTTTCGTTCTTTTTCGTTTTAAATTATCAGCACTCTATGAACAAAACACATCAACTGAATCTAGAAATTCAAATAGATACAATTGCTCAGAGGTTGTGAGCGATTTAGGTTGTATTGTTAAGACGCTCGAGGTTGTGAGCGATTTAGGTTGTATTGTTAAGACGCTCGAGGTTGTGGAAAAAGCGAAGATGAAAATGAAGTTGGAAAAGGAAAAGAAAAAAGCCAATTTGTTTAAGCTTTTTGTTCATTGTGTCATGGGATTTGTTTATTACTTACCAGAAATGATGGTAATTTCCAATTCAATGAGTTTAAGTTTTTTGTTTTTTTGTCTAAGCACTCCTTATGAATTGCATCCTTGGTTTTACCTGTAATGCATATTTAATGAATAATATGATGTTTTAATTGTGGTCCCTATAAGTTTATGATTTTATTATTTTCATCTTTATTTATTAAAGAACTAAAATAAAATATGTGGTAAAAAGGTATAACAAAGATATAGCAAATAAAATTAGTCCTTTTATTATCTAGATCGGAATTGATTGGTTAAACTTAGGGATGTCAATGGGGCGGGACGGGGCCGGGGGATACTTCCCCATCTTTTTCCCCGCCATCAAATTCATTCCTCGTTCCCGTCCCCGATCTCCGTCACGGGGGAATTTCTATCCCCATCCCCGTTCCCCGTGGATCCCCGTTCCCCGCGGGGATCCCCATAGATCCTACATTTATTCATTAATATTTTATTTTTTTAAAATGTTTATATTTTCTATAAAAATAAAAAGCACAAAGAATTCACATATTTATTATGTTATTAAAAAATACTAGTATTTGACATTTATTATTTTTTATTAAAAATACTAATGGAACACAAAATAATAATATTTTTTTTATAAATTTCTATAAAATGCTATAAAATTCAACAAAATGAACTATAATACTTTTTAAAGTAACAATATGCCTAAACAACTAAAAAAATCCAACAACATAATTATGCTTAAAAAACTATACTTCATCAAAACTAATAAGAGATAATTATAAAATTTAGCATCATGAGTATGCTTGAAAAGCTAAAAAATACTTTATAATAAGTCAACTAAAAGCAAAAGTCAACATATCTCTATTTGCTCAATTGATAACACACGTAAAGTAGAAATATCAAAATACTTAAAACAAAGTTACATATAAATAAACTAAAATATTAAGCAAAATATCCAAACAAGTAATGATCAATCATGTCTCTCTTTCCAACTTCTCCTTGCAAGGTCTTCTTCCTCATTCCACAATTAGATATGACTTTCTTTTTCCTACGAAAAGTAAACAATCAATAATTATATTTACTTAAAAAAATACTTTAAAAACTAAAAGGTAATCAACACTAATATGTAAATTACCTTATTATCATCATCATCATCATCATCATCCATATCTTCATCCACACATTCGAATTGAGTCAACGTTTTTGAATAACCTAAGAAACAAATAGCTAAATTAAAATTTAAAAATCCTTTTCAATTAATCTTGTAAAAGATAAAAATATATTACCTTTTATATCTTTTCGGATCCAATCTTGAGTGCACATCAAAGCCTCTAAAGTGTCTTCCTTCAACCTACTACGTTGTTGACTTAAAACACGACCACTAGTACTAAAGGCGGACTCTGAAGCAACGGTAGAGATAGGAATTGCTAAAAAGTCCCTTGCAATCTTTTGCAAAGTTGGAAATTTCAAACCATTTTGTTTCCACCATCCTAAGATGTCAAAATTTTCCTTTTTTTGTTTATCAAGCAAGACACCATCTTCCAAGTAGGAAGTAAATTCTGACTTGACATTTGTAGTTGAAGTATTTTCCATCACATATTCCGAATAAGCCTTCTCCCAATCTTGACTTGTGACATCAATGTCATCTATCAATGTTGATGCACCAACTTCACTACTTGTAGGAACCATATCATTATTTGGTTGATATTCTTCAACTAAATCTTCACACATTTGTATTACCTTTTCCAATTCTTTGGGAGCATTATTCCCATACATAAGTGGGAAGAAGTAATTCAACAAAGTTATTTTATATCTAGGATCCAAAACAGCCCCTATTGCCATCACCCCATTAATCAAACTCCAATATTTGTCAAACTTCACTATCATACTTCTTGCCATACTTTGTATAGTATCACTAGAAGAATCTTCCCACTTTCTTAAAGCTAATCTTATTTGACAAACTTTGGGAAATAAATGTTTGATGTTGGATACTTAGTACCCGAGAACAACTCAGTGACACTAAAAAATAATTTCAACTTGTCACAAATTTCTCTTGCCATTTTCCAATCTTCTTCACTTGGTGCACACTTATATTGGGAATCACGGCGTTGTTTTAAACGTTTAAAAACTTGTTCGTAAGGCAATGCAGAAGCAAGCATTAAATAAGTAGAGTTCCATTTTGTTCTACAATCTTGTGCAAGCTTCTTTTCATAAGTCATGTTCAATTGATTACAAGTTTCTTTAAATTTCTCCTCCCTCTTTGGTGTTGCTACCCAAAAACCGACACTTTCCCTAATCTTTTCAATTGAACTAGAAATTGTTTGCATGCCATCTTTCACTATCAAGTTTAATATGTGGGCGCAACAACGCATATGAAACAATTTCCCTTTTAAAATAAAAGAAGAAGGTGACATATTATCAATCAAATGGTCAATCAGAGCATCATTGGTGCTACAATTATCAACGGTTAATGTTGACAATTTTCTATCAATATTCCAATCCATCAAACAATCTACCAAAAAATCACAAATGACCTCAGCAGTATGTGGCGTAGGGACATAAATGAACCTAAAAATAAATTATAATAAATATCACATAAAATAACTATATTATAATAATAACGTAAATGGAAGGGAGAAGTTACCTGATGATCCGATTCTGCAAAATCCAATTTTCATCAATGTAATGAGCTGTAACAGACATATATCCTTTGTTCTGGTTGCTAGCAGTCCATATATCAGTAGTTATTGCAATGCGGCTTTTATTCTTTGCAAGTATTTTCATTTGCTTTGACTTCTCACTTTCATACAACTTCATTATATCATTCTTCATGGTGTTGCGAGAAACTATCTTGAACAAAGGTTGAAGAGAATGGCTATAATTTCTAAAACCAATATGGTTAACCATCATGATGGGATATTCATGCAATATAATCATCTTCGCGAGTTCATTCCTAGAAACATCTTGATTAAATGTATAATTTCCAACCACAAATGATTCATGTCTGTTTCCGGATTTTTTTTCTGTCACTTTAAGCATGGCTTGTTTTGGACCTCTCTCTGTGCGTTTTGGACATATGCTAATATGATCAAATAAATGTTTAGTACCATTTTTTGTATCACCACCAATTTTCTTATCACAAGATTTGCATATAGCCTTCCAAATGCCTCCTATTTTTTGCCTTTTAAAATAGGGCCAAGCATCTGATTTTAATCCCCTTTTGTTAGGACTTGTAGTGGGTTCAACGGGAGCTTCAGGATCTTGATTTTCTATATTTATTTCATTTGGAGTAGATTGAACTTCCTGTGTGAGTGAAACTCCACTACTTTCTATAGGAACTTCATTCCCTTCCAAAGCAACATTAGGACTATTAGATGATTGAACTTCACCAACCATTCTTTTACCAAAAACCTGGCACACACAAACACAAATTTTAAAAGGCTACATGGAAGTAGAACAAAAATAATAAATATATGAAAAAATAATAAATAAATGAAATAGTAAATACATGAAATTCACACAAAAAATAATTAATAAGAAAAATCTTATATTTCTAAATATATGATGCATTACACATATTTCTAAATATGCCTTATTTACTGTAACTTTTCAATTAGAAATAATAACATATATTAATTAATTATATACATTGAGAATACATTTATTTACCTATATACATGATATATTTACTCGTGTAAAAAGTTATATGTTATTATTTCACTTAATGGCTTTGGTTTTATAATTAGAAATATAAGATATATTTTTTTTTTATGGGTGATAGCATGATATATTATTGTTTATATGTTATTATTTCATTAATAATTAGAAATATAAGATATTTGGTTTTTTTTTTATGGGTGATACCGTGATAGCATGATATATTGATTCATTTAAAAAGTAATATTTTTTTGTTTAATATAGAAAATTAAATTATAGTGTGATATATTAATAAAAAATAGGAAAAGTATATTTTAATATTTTTTAAGGAAAAACTGATGACATTATTTTAATTACAAATGCATAGTATAGATAAAAAATGAACACAAAAATATTTAAAAGGAGATAAAAATGAGTAATTTTTTGATTATTTTATATTTTTTTAATATGCAAATGATTTGATAACTCTAAAATTTCTAAACAATTTAATTTAAATTTAATCAAAATAATCAACTTTTCCTATAAGCAATTACATGAACAGGTTTATGAGAATCAAGGAGAAACAATCTACTTTTTTCTATAAACAATAATATAAACAGATTTATGAGAATCAAAGAGAAATAATCTATTTTTTCCTATAAATAATTACATGAACAAATTTATGAAAATCAAACCTTATTGATGAAATTGTAAGAGCTGTGAATAATGGAAGCACACCAAATAGAGAAGATGGAATTGGAAGAGGAAGATGAATGGAGATTTGACTGGAGAAGAAAAAAAGGAGTCTAACGTGTGAGACTCTAAATGTCTGGCAGAAGAAAATGAAACGCTTCAACTTTTTTAGGGTCTAATATTTACATTTCTCTCTCTTAATAAATACATGAATATTTATTTATTTATTTTTATAAATAAACATAAAGGAAATGACTAAAAAACCTAATCTAAAATATATATATTAAATTAACTATATTAAAATAATAGGCGGGGCGGGGGGTGTATTCCCCGTCCCCGTCCCCGAAATGCTCTCGGGGGAATTTTTCTCCCCATCCCCGCCCCCACGGGGGAAAATTCCCCATCTTTGGGACCCCGAACGGGGCGTTCCCCGCGGGGATCCCCATTAACAGGTCCAAACTGACATCCCTAGTATATATATATATATATATATATATATATATATATATATATATATATATATATATATATATATATATATATATATATATATATATATATATATATATATATATATATATATATATATATATATATATATATATATATATATATATATATATATATATCAAAAATACATCATAAAACCAAAAAAAGAAAAAGTTAAATATAATGATTAATGTATCCAAAATACATAAAGCCAAAAGACATATGATAGATTAACTATAATACATAATAATAAGATCATATCTTGAAATTGTTCCTAACTCAAAAATACAATATAACATAAATACATAAAGCTAAAAAAGACATAACACAAATACATTATGTCTCCAATTTGTTCACTAATATATACAATGTCATCGGTTTGTCGTAACACGTTTTAAAATAAGAGTCAGTACCCTTTATTTTTATTTTAAGAAATGGAGTATAAAGGAATAACCCTAAAAATTAGAGATTATAGGTTTTTGGACTCGGTCTAGATGAATGAAAGGTGTTAGGCACGCCTCATCTATCTTGTTCACAAGGATACTAGGTTTATAAGCGTGTTTTTAGGAAATAGGATTTTAACTATTTTTAGGGGAACTCGGCACGATTTTAGTCGTATGCCTAAGTATCCTCTTAGGAGGAATCAAAGTCTCATTTCGTAGTTCGCAGTTGGTTTGTGTTTTTTATGGATTGCGAAGATATTCGTATTTTCCGCATATTTAGTCTAGGTACCGTGAATAGCGGAGATTATTAGACTAAACGCACAGTCAATTCGAATGTATTCGCAATTCTTTTTGAAAGTTGTTTATTGAATTAATTTGATTTAAGAAAATAAGTTGTAGTTGGTTGAATATTTTTAATATATTAATTATTGAAAATATTTTATTTAAATATATGAATAAAAATAAACTTTAATGCAATAAATAAAATAATATTTTATTGAGTTGAAAAATAATATTTATGAGATAATAATAATGTAAATATATTAAATATATATAATAAAAACTATAATTAATAAAATATTAAAAAAATATAGAATTATAAAATAAATAAAATAAATAAAATATTAAAAAACACAGGGCGGTGTGAAATCCATTGAGGCAGTAAAATGGTGGGGTGTGAAAAACATGTGCCTGAATTTAGATATTGAATTCAGGCCCAAAGGCCAAGGGGGTACGTTTTAATATTAAACAGCAAAAATAGAGGGTGTCAAGAGCCAGAGCCCAAGTCCAGATTTTGGACTTGACCCATTTTAGTTTAGGGGTACTATTTTTCAACGTGATAGCAGATCAAGACTAAAAGGGTGTGTGAATAATAATTGGGCCTGGCCCAGGAAGTGCAACTTTGATCCGTTTGGATCAGGTGTAGGGTGCGCATGGGGGATCCTATACACGCGCGTTTTAGGTTGTTTGACGGCAATCAGGTGGTGATAGTTGATGGAACACGGTAATACTGTGGGGGATGCGCGTATGGGATGAGATATCATAATATAATTTATTTTTTTACAAAATTCATTTCATTTTCTGTTTCGTTCTCTTTCTCTCTCACAATCCTCTCTGTTCTCTCTTTCCTCTACTCAAACAAACAACAAGCCCTAAAATTCCATCCACCGGCGGCAGCACGATCTTCCTCTTCCAAACCTAATCTCAACAGCCAACACACTCCCCACCAAAACAAATCACAAAATAAACAAACAATAAAGCTGAGTCATGTTACCTTTTCCGGATCTCTGAGTTCATTCGCGATTTGTCTTTTGACCCTCTTCTTTTTTTATTTTATTTGTAAGTAACAATGGATGGTGGTGAAGCGGCATAGATAAGGGACAGCGGCAGTCAAATAGCTAGGGTTTCAGATATTGAAACCTTAAGCTAAACGTGATGATCGGGAATTTGAAGATAGTCGCGAGACGAAGATGTTTGTAAGACCTCCTCCTATCGCATCTGTAAAAAAATTCTCTTTGTCAAATCCTTTATTTTTCTCACGATTTCCTTCTCTGTAATTTCTTCTGTCATTTCTTGTTCGTTTTATAGTGTTTTAGGAGGTTAGTAATTTAGGAATTCATTAAACTTGTCTGTAGATTTTTATTAGAAATTGATTAGGGTTGAAATAGATTTAGGAAACAATTTGGAATGTGTCTGTAAATCTGTAAATACTTTTAATTTGTTTCTGTTTTGAATTTGATTTTGTATTCAAGCCTGTTCGTGTAAATCATGATTAAACAATGCGAAGAATCAATTTTGATTCTTGATTCAAATAGTAACAGTTTTCCGCATTACTCCTCTTTGATTGGAACAATACATGTTTTAGGTCAGCAAAAAAAGTGTTTTCTGATTTGGGTTTGGCCGACTTTGAGTTTTGGGCCTGTTTGCTTTTCATAATGAAATAATGTTTTCTTTTAACTGATAAAACAAACAATTCTAATATAACAGATAAAACTCAATATAGTTGTTGTAAAACAAAAATCTTTATTGCAATGCAAAGAGAGAAAACTGGAATGGGCCTATTAGTTTGGGTTACGATTTTGGAAGCCTTTTTTGGTTGACAATTCTTTTAAATAAAAACAGAAATCCAATATATTGTTTTAACAAAATTAATAAAATTAATGTTTAATAATAGTGATATTAATAAAAATAATGTTATAACAATAATAATAACGACAATTTCAATAATATTTAAAACAAACCAAAAAAAAGTTGACGGGTCATCTTGTTGGGCTTTAGAAGAAAAAACATATTGCCTTATTAAAACCTAAATGGGCTTATTGTTTTATATCTCAAACAAATAAACTATTTTCAAACAAAACTTACAATGGGCCTCCCTGTTGGGTTTTAATAAAAGAAAGAATTATTTTGTACACCCTTTTCAAAGGGAAAGAAATCTTAATGGCCCTTAAAAAAATTGCTTCATACATTCTTCCAACCATATTCAAAAAATTTAAAATAGGATTTATTAAAGACAAGATTTGTTCACACTTCCTTGAAATGGATTTTTATTAAAGCCTAATGGGTCATCAGATGTTGATGGTCCATTTTGGATCGATACACCCTTCTTTGATTTTAAACACCTCTAATGAAATAGAACCTACATAATATAATATAAGGATAGGGAAAATTTGGGGTGTGGCAGCTGCCCCTATTTAATCACCTTTTGATTGAATAGTGCGAGAATATGCAGGTCTCGCATGTTCTGTTCGGGAGTTTATTAAATATTGGAAGACTCCAAAATTTGTCTGAAAGATTATAAGAATACGATGTATAGCATTCTCATGAAAGTGGAGAGTAAGCATAGGTGATGATGTATCATCTTACCAGCGTTTGAGTCAAAGTTTGATTTGATTTAGATGTGACGACGTGGATGACCCTTAAATATCTAAGAATATATCGTTTGCATATTTACCATAACCTAGGAGGTAAAATAACACAAGTTTTGCAAAGCTGACTTACCAATGCTTGAAGACTAATATAGTAAGTTTTGGTTTGATTTAATTTTGTTTATTCATCGCGACCTACGGGATGGATAAAACAAAGTTTGACAACACATTATTGCATGGAGACTGGCGCAATAGAGTTATATCGCAGGAAAATTGATAACAAGATTGTTTCATAGAGACTGATGCAATGAGTTAAATTGAGGAAGAAACTCTGATGATGACATTGCTTCCTGGAGACTAGTGCAATATAGAAAAAGTTTGATAATAACATTGTTGCATGGAGACTGATCCAATGGACAAAGTCTGGTAATGACATTGTTGTATGGAGACTGATGCAATGGAAGGAGTTTGATAACATCGTTGCATGGAGGCTGACGCAATGGGTCGAATTGCAGATTTCGCAACATTGCTGCCTGAAGCCTGACACGATGAGCTATATCTCAAAGAATAAAACATATTGATGCATGGAGACGGATGCAATAGATTATATTATAGGTAAGGAAATCACATTGTTGCATGGAGACTGACACAATGGAGAAAATTATTGATTTCGCAACATTGTTATATGGAGACTGACGCAATGGGTCAAATTGCATATTTCATAACATTGTTGCATGGGCCTTACACAATGAGCTATATCACAAAGAAGGGGAACACATTTCCGCATGAAGCCTGGCGCAATGAGTTAAATTGCAGATTTCATATATTATCGCATGGAGACTGACACAGTGAGCTATATCACAAAGCAAAAAACATATTGTTGCATGGAGACTGACGCAGTGTGTTGAATATAGAGGAAGTTGTTTCAAATGACCTAAATCTTAGATAACTAAATCATAGATGCGAACGGATTTTTTAATGGTTGTTCGTTTTCAACCGAGGTATAAACTGACGGCCGATATTTAAGTGATGCAGACACTAATAAAGTTAATACTAATGAACACATAATTGTTAAAAATTAAAATAAAGTAATCAAATTTAAACTTGACAATAAAAATTATGGTTTCAAGAATCAAAATCAGGGCTTCCCATAATTTCAAAACTCAAAATCATAATAACAAGAATATCCAACAATCAAAACACGATTTAAAAGAGTGAAGGGGGTGAAACCTGAGAGTTGTGGAAGAAGAAGGTTGAGAGAGAAAAGCGAGCTCAGCATGTGCCAATTTGAGGAGGGTTCGTTTGCATGAGTGGGTGATGTTTGAAGAAGATGGCAGTTGGTGAATGGAATCGATGACGCATCTGCATCTTTGCTTTGCTACTTCGACTTGCGCAACTATATGTTCCTCTTTCTCCATTGTTTCGTTCTTTTTCATTTTAAATTATCAACTTTTACTCTAATTACATACTCTATGAACAAAACACATCAAGTTAATCTAGAAATTCAAGTAGATGCAATTGTTCAAAGGTTGTGATGGATTTAAGTTGCATTGTTAAGGAGCTCGAGATTGCGGAAAAAGAAAAGATGAAGATGAAGTTGGAAAAGGAATAGAGAAAAGCCAATTTGTTCAAGCTTTTTGTTGATTGCGTCATGGGATTTATTCATTGCTTACCAGAAATAATGGTGATTCCCATTTGAATGAATATAATGAATGAATATGATGTTTTAATTTTGGTTTCTATAATTTTATGATTTTTTTGTTTTCATCCTTGTTTATTAATGAACTAAAATAATATGTGGTAAAAAGGCATAAGAAATATACAACAAAGATAGATTAGTCGGTTCACTATCTACATCAGAATTGATTGGTTAAATCCAAAAAAAAAATACAACAAAGATATATCATAAAACAAAAAAAAAGAGTCAAATATTACTAAACCATAATGATGGTTAATGTATCCAAAATACATAAAGCCAAAAGACATGTGATAAATTAATATCCCATGAACTTTTTGCATTTAAGAACCCTTGTTTTATCACTTCTCCTCAACTCCTATTTCCTTGCCATTTTTTGTTTGGCTTGCTTTTTCTACAAAGATACAATTATAACACAACATTAGAATACATGCAATAAACCCAATGGAAACTAATGAATTTAAATAGTTTAAGTAACTCTACTAGTTTATGATTACTTAGAGTTGCAGATGCAACTACCTAAGGAATAGGTTCCACATTTAGAACAAGTGTAGACAAAATATAATCAAATTGTGAATCACTTATAACAGAGTCATATGCAGCTTGAGCATCTGGAACATATGCATTTTCAATATTGGGAACATGTGCACTTTGGAAAGTAACATCATTCACATTTGGTTGAGGTTGTGTTTCCTCAAGCATTTCAAATTTAGTATCAACTTCAGTATCAACTTCAGTTTCAGTTGCAAAAGGGTGTTGTTCTTGGGGTTATTCTTGCATTGTATTCCCAGGTGCCACTCCAGTTTGAGATTGGGGTTGTTCTTGTGTTGTATTTTCATATGCAACTTTAGTTTGAGGTTGGGGTTGTTCTTGTGATGTATTCCCAGATGCAGCTCTTGTTACACTTTTCTTTGGTTTTCTCTGCACATATAAATAATGGAATTAATATGACACAAAGGCATTAACAATAATATTATAAAGTATGAAGATAAGTAAATACCTTTCTTTTTTGAGCTTCAGGGTTAACCACAAGACTAGTACAACTTCTTGGATCATGGCCATGTATAGCATAATTTGTTAAATAATAAGTTGTTTGTGTCCTTCCTTTATTAGGGTCTTCATCAGGTTCCTTCCTCATTAATTTTTTTGGCCTTCCAGATCCTCTTTTGTATGCTGGGGTAACATTTCTTCAATGTCAACCTTTGGCCACATGTCTTGTCTATTAATTTAGTTTACATTAAAGTCATAGCATTCCATATAGGTTTTGTTAGAGTAGTAATCATCCACATAGTTTTATGGACATTGGTTCTTAAAACCTAATGTAGATATTGCATGCCTACAAGGTATGCTTACTAATTCTCAGGAATTACAAGTGCATGTTCTTTTTGAAGTGTCCACTATGAAACTATGTTTAGTATGAACATGTTCAACTTGCTATATTGTTTCATCAGACCAATTTGGAATCCAATTGGCAACATGTTCTACTTCTTTATCTAACCTAAGTCTAGGTCTAGGCATTATCCTATGTTGCCACCTTTCTCTCACGCTAGCATTCCTATTCACGATGTAGTTTCTTATCCATTCACACATAGTTAATGTTGATATTTGTATATATATATATATATATATATATATATATATATATATATATATATATATATATATATATATATATATATATATATATATATATATATATATATATATATATATATATATATATATATATATATATATATAATGTTAAGAATATTTGTATATAAAATAGTCTCACATCGACTATATCATGTAATTAACTGTAATCTCTCTATATATAATACAATCTTCGTAGTGATTTTCAAAACACACTGTTTATTCAAATGTCTCTTAGTATCTCGTATTTTAACATGATATCTAGAGCCTATTGAGAGACAACCTTTCAATGTGCTTTACTTTGTTGACCCGTTGTGTTCCGGTAAGAAATTTTTAGAAAACCGTGTCATAAATTTGGTTTGCCTTCCATACACTGTCTATCGCGACTCATTTTGGCATCAATTTTTGAATTTCGCTGGTCACCACAGCACTGTCATTGTCGTCCGTTGTTGCCGCTACTGTTTTGAAACACCTTTCAACTAACCAACACTACCGATAGAAACATCTCCTTTAATCTGGTCCTTACTGAATTTTTCACTGTTAGAAACCAGCATGCGCGCCCAGACACGTCGCCTACATCTATGTACGTGGGCCTCACGTGCCTCCACATAAACCGTGCATGACAGGGCGTTCGGTGGCCGATCCCAACGATTTTTCCACCGGCTCACTCGTCTTCCTGCCCTTGTTTCGGATCATGCCTCATATTTTATTTTTGACTCAAAGAAAATTGTGATCTAGTCCAAACAGAGCCTTTTTCACTCGGTTCGCGTGATATTTTCTCTTCAGATACTCATGGCTACTCCTCAAAAATTTAGACCAAAATACAATGATTTTCTCAAGTGGTATCAGAATTATCAAAACTCAGATTCTACTGCTTCGGTTGCACACGCTGGTAATTCATCTTTTTCCTCTCTCAAACATCTTCTCTTAAACTTTAGGTCTTTGATTCTGGTGCATCTGATCATGTTACTACTATTAAAAATATTTTCTCTTCCCTCTCTACCTCTAGTTTCTTACCTACTATAACATTTGTCTATGGTTCTCAAACCTGGTATGAGGGAATTGTACTATTCAAATTCTACCTTCTCACTTTGTTACTTGTGTTCTCTGTGTACCTAATTATCCATTTAACTTACTTTCAGTTAGTTGTTTAACTCGTTCTCTTGATTGTATTGTCACATTCACTAACTGTAATGTTACCATGTATGATCAGAGTTGTATATGGACGATTGGTGTCGGATGTAAATCTCAAGGCCTTTATTACCTCTCAATGTCATCTTAGACATGCTCAGACAAAGATTCTCCACTCAGTATCAAATCTCATTCAGGTCATCGCAGTCTTCTCAAACTATAAAATTAGTTTATCGAAGGTATCTAATTTACATTGTAAGTCGTGTCGATTAGGATAACATAATCATAGTCAATTTCCTAATTGAATCAATAAATGATCTTCTCCCTTTTTTCTTTAGTTTACTTTGATGTTTGGAGTCCCTTGCATACTGTCTCTACTCTTGAGTCTAGGTATTTTGTCATCTTTATTGATGATTTTTCATATTGCACCTGATTATTTTTAAAGAAAAATATATCTAAATTATTTCTATTTTTTAACAATTTTATATAGAAATAAAAACTCAGTTTAGTGTGTATATTTGTACCTTAATAAGTGATAATGCTTGTGAATACTTATTCCAACAATTTCAAACTTTTATGTCCAACAGTGGTATATTCCACTAAACATCTTGCCCTTATACACCTCAACAAAACTAGGTAGCCGAACGCATAAATAGACATCTTGTAGAAACCAATTGTATATTACTTCTCCATGGTAATGTTCCACTCCGTTTTTTGGGGGTGTTGTGCTAACAACATGTTACCTTATAAGCCGCATGCCCTTATCTATCCATAACGAAAAAATACCTCACTTAAGTTTTTCCTCATTCCCCCTTCACCTAATTCATCTATGTGTCTTTGGGTCTACAAATTTTATTCAAAATCTCTCTCCTGGTCTTGATAAACTATCAGCTCGATCACTAAAGTGTGTCTTTCTTGGTTATCATCAATCCCAAAAAGATTATTGTTGCTATTCACATACTCTACAATGATACCTCATATCAGCTGATGTTACCTTCTTCGAGTCTGTTCAATATTTCAATTATATCCTTGTAACTCTGGAACCCATTCATGAAAGTACTCTCACACCTCTTTCAAAAGTTATTAATGTCTCGTATACCATTATTCCCCACCAGTCTACGGATTCTGGCCCCCCACTTCTCAACCACTTTAAACTTATCAGCGTCTTCACCCAACACCTATCATACATGTCCCTAAGGTCATATATGTCGCTGAGGTCATTACATACTCTCCTATGGCGCCACCTCCATCACCGGATTTGATCCTGCCACTTGAGTCTAATCTTCTAATTTCCATTGAAAAGGCATACGTCAAACACAAAATCCTTCTCCATCTTATTTTGATTTATTTTATCATCGTCTTTCCCCTTTGCATTATACTTACTTGTCTTATTTGTCTTTTGTTTTTATTCGTAAAACTATAGGTGAAGCTTTATCTCACCCTGAGTGGAGGGAAGTAATGATTGATGAGATGTGTTCTCTTTAAAGCAGTGGTACCTGGGAACTGGTTCATCTGCCCTCTTGGAAATCTTTGGTAGGTTGTTGGTGGCTTTATTCAGTGAAGACTGCTCCATTATGGTAAGATTGATCGATTTAAAGCTCTCTTGGTAGCCAAAGGATACACTCACATTTTGGGGTTGGATTATAGTGATACTTCTCGCATGTGTTCAAGATGGCATAAGTTCAACTTCTTCTCGCCATTGCAACCATTCGACATAGGCCTTTTCATCAACTTGACATTGTAAATTCATTTTTACATGGTGATCTTGAAGAGGAAGTATATATGGAGAAACCACATGGTTTTGTTGCTCATATGGAGTCATCAACTATGTTTGTAGGCTATATATGTCTCTTTATGGTCTTAAGAAATCACTGAGAGCTTGGTTTGGCAGATTCATCACTTAGTATAACAGTTGGGCTTGGTTTTAGAAAGTATACTCATAACTTACTAGAGTGATCATCGATAAAACTCACGAAATAGTTATTCCCATCAATGGATGAGACATTTGTTAGACCCCAAATATCATAGTTAATAAGCTCGAGTCTCTGTTTCTTTGAGGTTCTTCTACTTGTTTGAAAGTTCTCTTTTCTTCTTTCCAAATATACAGTCTTCATATATGTCAATGTCTATTGATTGAAGACTTGGTATTTTTCATTAAGTGCATAACCTTCACACATTTCTCACCCATACGCCTAATATCTGGTGTTATAGATTGGAACTTTCATTTGTTTCAACTACAATCAAATAACATGATCTTGTTGTCTTTTAAAGAGTATCACTCTTTCTTCCACGAGCAATCATCATTGCACCTTTTGAAATCTTCCAATCATTGCTAGAGAAGATTGTTGTGTAAGCGTCATTGGCCAACTAGCCTACAAAGATTAAGTTTGTTGTCAGGTCAGGAGTATGTCTCATATTTTTCAATTCTCATGCAGACCCATTCAACTTAATCTTTACTTCAAATTTTCCCATAATCTCATAATATAGTCCATTACCAAGGTAAACTTTACCAATATTTTCATAGACAATTCTTAAAGAATTCTTTTTGGGAAGTAACGTGGGAGGATGCTTCGCAGTATAACACCCAGACTCTTCCTTAACCTCAAAATAACATATCAAGGCATCTCCTCCTCTTGAGGTAGAAGCAACATTTTTCATCTTTTGCCTCTTGATTCTTTGGTAGGATCCCACATTGATTTCTATAGTTCCCCATCTTCTCACAATTCCAACTTTTGATAGTCTTCGAATTATGAGAATTATGGTGATTTCTGGATTTGGGTCGTTTGCCATTTGATTTACCACATCCATTTCCTTTGGTTGAATTTCTTCCTCTTGACTTTATATGTAATACTGAAGAGGATGTTGATTCACTCAACTCTCTGTGTTAGATATCTTCACTGAGAACCAGATCATGAACATCATCAAATTTTATCTTTGTACTTCCCGACGAGCTACTCATAATCGTAACAATAACACTCCAACTATCTTCTAGGGAAGACAAAAATATCAATGCTTTTATCACACTGTCAAATTCAATTCTAATTGAACTTAAACGGGTTGTGTCAATATTGAGTTTATTAATATGTTGCACAATCCAAAGTGTACGTAAACATCTCATCAAATGAAATTTATTTGAGGTTTATGGCTTTTTCATACATGCTAGAAAAAGCATTCCATAAGACTAGCAGTTGTCTTCTCCTTTACAATATTAAAAGCAATTATGATATTGCGACAATCTAATGACACCAAGTGCTTGTCTATCGAAAAGGTTTCACTCATATTCCTTCATTGAATATAGATGGGTTATATTTCTACTATTTCCACTTTAGGCCACAAATATGTTTAACCCTTGTTGATGATTACACAAGACATACATGGGTTATATTTCTTAAAACTAAAGATCAAACTAAAACCAGCCTTATTAACTTTATAGCCTAGTAGAAAATCAATTCCGAACCAGCCTTAAAGGCTTGAGATATAATAATGGAATAAAATTCCTTGTTCTATCTGATTATCTCATTTCAAAAGGCATTCTCCATGAAAGGACTTATGTTGAGACTCCCCAGTAAAATGGGGTAGTGGAGAGAAAACACCAACATATCCTTAATGCACCTAGGTCTATCTTTTTCCATTCCAATATCCCTTTGAGTATATGGAATTTTTGCATACAACATGTATTTAATATCATCAATAGGTTGCCTACTCCTCTTCTAAAATCAAAATTCCCCTGTGAACTTCTTTTTAACCACCCACCATCCATGATTCATTTAAAAGTTTTTGGATGTCTCTCTTATGCCACTTCTCTCCAAGCCCACAGAACAAAATTCAACTCTAGAGCTAGGAAAGTTGTCTTTCTTGGATACAAGGAAGGTACAAAAGGATATATTCTTTATGGTCTCTAAAATCATAATATTTTCTTATCAAGAAATGTGATTTTTTATGAAAATGTTTTTCCTTTAAAACATAAAAATCTATCTTCTGATACACTTACACAACCTATTCCCAATCTTGATTATTCTCTAACTAAGACACTTGTTATCTTCCCTATTCAACAACATAGTACTACTGATATGTCTCTTTATTCTGACATATATGCTTCTACTAATGATATTGATGTTGTTATTTCCTCTCAGTCTACTACCTTTCATAGTCCTAGCTCTGCTCACCCTTTTCCAGCTGATGTGACCTTACAAACTGAACCTAGTCAAAGTATCCCTAACTCTCCCCTGTTTACAGATGCTCAGCATCCCAATAGCCCTGTTATCTCTTCCAATTCTGAATCACATACAACTCATGAACCTATGAATGAGCATAACCATTATTTATCTAACAGTCCATCATCTGATGTGAATCATTTCATAGAAAACTCCTAGCCTTTACCCCCTGATTTCCTTCTGTTATAAACCAAACAGATAACCGTACCATTCTCCTCCCTAATAATGCAGAAAATATTACTTTACCCATTAAACAATCCTCTAGATCCTCTCATCCTCCTTAATATCTAAAGGATTGTCACTATTATTCTACTGCATCTAATCATTTATCAAATGTGTTATACCCTTTATCATCTGTTATCACTTATGAACACTCATCACCTTCCTATAAACATTTTTGTTATTATGTTTCATCTAATATTGAACCAAAAGCATTCAACTAAGCTATTAAGATGGATTGTTGGAAGCATGTTATGGATGCTGAATTACATGCTCTTGAAGAAAATCAAACATGGAGTGTGGTTGATCTTCCACCAGGAAAAGTTCCCATTGGGTGTAGGTGGATTTACAAGATAAAGTACAAGTCAGATGGTGTTGTACCCCAAAATTTGCCCTCGCATTTTTCCTCAAGAAATCACAGCTTCGGGCGTTTCCTGATTTTTCAGATTGGCTCAAGAATCGGTCAAACGGACTTTTCTCGTCAGTCAGACACAATTAGGGTTTTACTGATTTACAGGGCTCTAGAATGTTTCAAACAGTTGGTTTAGGGTTTTGGTTGATTTTGGCTCAATTTTGATCAGGCGAACGTTCTTTGGCATTTAATCAGGAATTAGGGTTTTCGTGCGCGGTTCCTCAGAAAGATTTAATTCTACGATGCTTTGCAAGTTATTCCGAGATTTGGTTTGAATTCGCATTGTTTGACTTAATCAGTAAAAGAATGCATTTGGATTGAATTCACGTTTGTTTGATTGAACCAGTAAAAGGATACATTCAGTTTGAATTTGCAGTGTTTGGCATTAAATCAGTAAAAAGGGGAATGCGTCTGATCAGTTGTTATGATTAACTGTTGTTTTGCTTTGGATGTTGGAAATGCCAGGTTTAACTGATCAAATGCTAAAGCATTGTTTATTTAAATTATTTATTATTCTAAGATTAAATGATTGGAATTTATTTTCAATTATTTTAATTAAAGAATTATAAATAATAAATAAACAATAGGAGGAAAAATAATTAATTGGATAAAGAAACTTTTATTGATTTTTAAATTAATTGTACAATTGTTTTGTTGTTTACAACAATGATTTTACATTTTATTTAAACTTGAATAAAAAAAAGCTATCCTAAACATTTTTCTAATCTTCAATTCTTCATCTGCTATCCCTTGCTCCAGTGCTCCATTTTAATTATTCATCTACAAAGAAAAGAAGAAAAGTCAATAGCAGATAAATAAATAAAGAGACAGATAAAATTACAGTTCATCATTAAGGGCCACTGATTGGGATCAGTTAACCCTCTCTGCAAATCACGGGATTTCTCCCGGTTCACAAAGAGGGACGAATATTTATTTGCTAAATGCACAAGTCAAATTGTCAAACTGCATAGTTCAAATCTCAAACAACAACTGCATAGTTCAAATCAAACTACAAAGTCCAAATTCAAACTTTCTGTCAAAAATCCCAAACTATCCAAAAGGCTACCCAAGCTGTCAAAAAAAGAAGATTTGGAAAGATATCAAAGATACAAAAAGTACAAGAAGCTGTCAAAAGAAGAGATAAAAAATGCAGAGAAAGCATGATATGCAAGCAACATATTTTTTTCATCATTTCCCAAATGTGGCCCTTTCAGAAAAGTGCAATGCAAACATTATTTTAATGCTAAACTGTACTGAAGAGAGAGAGAAGAGAAAAAAGTAAGCAGATTTACAAGGCTTTAGGCAGGAAGAAAAATATAAAAAACAAACTGAACACAATACAAAGAAGAGGCAAACCAATACACACAAAAAATATATAAAACTGCATAAGCCTCCAGTCTCAAAACCTTGAACCTATAAAACACAAACCTCTACAAGATCAGCATAAGCCTTAACCATCAAAAACCAGCACACAAAGCACCAGTCTTAAAAACCTTGAGACAAGCTGTCAAAAGGCCAAAACCTGCTAATAACCAAAAACCTGCTGGCCTCCATCAAACACTCACCCTGCCTGAAGCCTAACAAAAACCAGAAAAGCCTTAAGCCCTGAACCAGGCCTGAAACCTTATCCTAGCAAGAAACAAACTAAAGCATAGCTTCATCAAACCCAAGCCTCACCTGCCTGAGCTGTCAAAAACCTGAACTCTGTCAAAACCAACCCAACCTGTAATGGCCTAAAAAGCCAAAACTGATAAACAAAAACCTTGTACCAGAAAAACAAACAAAAATCACCAAAGCCTTAAACCACTGTCAAAGCTAAAAGCCAGTTTCAAACCAAAAGCCTTACCATTCAAAAACCTGTCCAGCTCTAAATCCCAAAGGCATCCAACATAACCTTCCAACACCATCCAAGCATCATCAAACATATCTCAAAAACGCTAAAAAGGCCAAACATCCCAAGCCCTCAGAAAGCTCATCATTGGGCTAAGCAAACCAAACAAGGCATCAATCTCAGCATACAAACAAGTATTCCAAAAGGCAACTCAGAGACGAGATAAAGAAGTATTCCAAAAGGCAACACAGGCATCAAGCACAAAGGCATCAATCTCAGCATACAACAAACATATTCAAAGGCAAGCCAAAGAGTCAGAGAAGAAGAAAAGAAGATATATATTAAGCCTTCAGACAAACATCACAAAGCCTAAAGATACAAATACAGAGTACCAGATATCCTTGCAAAGCTAGCTTCATCGCGTATACCCCTTCACCGTCGAGCCTCCTAAGCGCCTCCACCCTTCCTTCCCCTCTTCAGTCAAGGTAGTACAATCTCCTCTCATCCCTTTTCATGACCTCATTAACGAACAATAATGAACACAACATAAGAAATCAAAATCAAAATACTTAATCAAAAACGGTAAAATCATAACATGCAAATCTAAAACGCCTAACAAGTTTGAGACAATTCGTTACCTTGTGTAATCGTTGCCTGAGCAATCTGAGGGGAGAAGAGCAAACGGTGCTAGTGGCTGAGGCGAAAGGTTTGAGCTAGGCGTTCGGCGTGAACGGAGAAGACAAAGTAACACAAACGGCGCCTCTGTCTCAAAGAACCCTAACGCGTTTCAACTGAAAACAACAATCAAAACCCTAAAACATTTTGTGTCAACTTGGGCCTTGCCCATTTTTGAGCGCCTAAGCCCAAAGCATATCCCCACTCTCAACACCACCCTTGGGCCCATTTCTGATTTTGTTTCAAACTATTTTTTAAACATCATATTCCTTTTCATATATATAAAAATTAGCATAACCCTTTTTTGTTTATTTACATCAAATATTGACTTTCTTTAAAATTACATTTTTTAATTACAATATTTTTCTTCTAACTTAAAATATTTTTTTACTTTGTATATTATTACATTAATACAAAAACACAATATAATTAAAATGTAAAACTTTTTTTCTTTTAAGTAAAATACTTATTTGTACATAAATTCTTTTTAATACCTTTTCTTTTCTTAGAAATTTTTGTACATAATAAATAAAATACATTTTTTATACATAATTTAAATTCTTAACATTTAATTAAAATATTCTTTTGTATATATTAAACACAAAATATAAAGATACATTTTTTATATCAAATGTAAAGTGACAATTTTCAAACTTAGAATACTTTCTTTTCTTAAATTTTCTTTTTGTACATATCAAAGAAAATACAAGATTACGAAGATTAAATAAATAAACATTTAATTCTTTTCTTTAAGTTAAAACAATACTTAAATAATACACATATAGACATATACTTACACAATGTACTTACATTTGATACATTATACATTTGCTTATTTTTGTATATTCGTTACATTTACATTTGATCGATTCGATTTGGTTGTAATCTATTGGACACTACATTCCTAAAGTCTCATCCCCATTTGTGAATTTGTACCCCCACTCCCGGATACTATTTGTAATAGCGTAGACTTTAAATTCTTGCAATTTATCGCTTTCAATTATACCATTGTTAGACCTAGGGTTTGTATGTACATAAAACCAAACGCTAGATAACCTAATACAAGACAAATACATGAAATCAATACACAATCACACTTGCACCCCCTAGGGTAATCCCACATGTTGCCTTCCAAAATGGGCCATGCTTGCACGTCGAGTTTCTTTGGCAAAACAAATTCAAATGATCATAAGTCCCTCGATGACGCTTTCGAAAGTTGCCTAAATGGAATGATCATAGTCCCTTCAAAGCAAATTGCCAAAGACACTTGGCACCATTGCATTCATGGTCCATACGATGACCCGCGCCCGTCCCGTTAAACTTCCTAAACGCAAGATTGTCCACCAAATTCAATGGTGGAACAAAATTGTTAAAAAGGGTTGAAAACATAGAGAAAACCTTTGAGTACATTAGGGGTAGACAAAACTCTTAGTTACTTGAGATCAACTTGCAAAAACACTTGCCTTCTTTTCAAAAACCACACTTCATGCACACTTTCAAAACAAACTCTCAAAACATTTGAAACATCTTTTCGAAAAGATACACACCTTTGTAAAACATTCGAGTAAAGAATTGTTACAAGGGTAGCCTAAGACAAGGCATCTTCTTCAAAAACATTTTCAAAAAAAACACTCACACACACCACATTTTCAAGCAATCGAAAATCAAGGCAAGTGATCTAAAAACCAAGTAACTAAGAGCCCATGGATAACCATGGATGAAAAGGGTGCTAATACCTCCCCTTTTCATAATCTACCCCCCGAACCCACGAAATATCTCAAAAGGTTTTTGCTGTGCTTTTTTAACCTTTCCTTTAGGATAAAATAAAAAGTCGGTGGCAACTCTTGCTCAACCGAACAAGTGCGAATACAAACGCAAAACTCATAGTCAGTTCTCCCACCGTATCACAGAACTGGAGACTCTGCTGGGGAGTAATTAAAAGTGGGGTTACCTTAGGGTTTAGATCACCTTTACTTTCTTGCTTTGATTGACTTGATTGCTTTATCTTTTGGGTTCTTGTTTGGGTTTGTTGTAAATCCTACACCCGGATTTGGGGCACCTTTTTAGGTAAATAGCAAAAAACTGTGAGGGAACTATGCGGGGTATACCGACATGGTTGAAGCAGTAAGCTATGTTAGTGTGACATATTTGTGAGTACCGGTAACCCTTGAGTTCAGTCAAGGAGAGTACGGGGCCGCTGAGTGATGTTGTGAAGCACTAACGAACTCTTAGAACCTTAATTGACCATCTTAGCCTTTTTAGGGGTAGTGAGATGACCGACTTTGGTGCAGTCCGAAGTTGGTAGATACTCAATACTACACTCATTTGAGGGTTGTTTTCTCAGAATATTTTGGTCGCCAGTAAGTGGCTAAACCGAAACAATGAACACAGAAAACAATCCAATGATATTGAGCTCCTTAGAACCCAGTTTCTACTTTAGGACAGGATGAGCCAACTAACTTCAAGAGGGTACTTACCTGAACCTCATGCAAGCTTAAACCTAAGGACTTGTTTGCTTTGTGTGAATATGTTTGCCTGTATATATACTCACTTGCTTTTTTGCATACATGTACATAACATCATGACATCATACCATAGCATTTTCAATAACCATTTCAAGGATCTCGAGGGTTCTTTTGATGCAGGGTTACGTTGAACCAGACGTCTACCAAGGGGCAAGAGGTTTCTCCTCTAACCAATGCCAACCAAAGATCAAGTACAACAACTTGAATCAGTGGCTATGACCCACTCGACATGGTGAGCTTGATTCTAGTGGAAAGACATCCACCGATACAAAGCTCTCCAATCAAAGTTCAAGTGCAACAACTTGAATCAGGGGCTATGACCCACTTGACATGGTGAGCTTGATTCTCGTGGAAAGACATCCACCGATACAAAGTTCTCCAAACAAAGATCAAGTGCAACAACTTGAATCAGTGGCAATGACCCACTTGACATGGTGAGCTTGATTCTAGTGGAAAGACATCCACTGGTGCGAAGTTCTCCAATTCAAGAGCAAAGTTCAACCTCTAACATTTCTTGTGTTTACCCTAAGAGATCCTTGAAAGCATGCATCCACATATCATGCATTGCATTTTGACAGTCTTTCCTTTTTCAGGTTTCCTTACTCTCATGCTGTTTATTTCAGTAAGAGATGGCTCTAGAAAGGTCTGTCAAAGACATCCAAGACCAGACTGCTCAGCTGCAGGAGATATTCCTGAACTTGTCTCTGGGGCAAGAAAAAATGAAAGCTCTCCTCACAAAGGGCTTGGAGAATTCAAACAATGCCAGGAGTGATCAGCTTGCAGAGATGCAGTTTGATCTGACAACATTAAGGACCCAAGTGATGGGACAGTTGGTGGGCCAGATGGCTCTCATCCAAGACCTATCTCAAAGACAAGAGGAACTCAGAGTTCTTGTCCGTCAACTGCTTCCAAATAACCAATTGGGGCAAACATCTGAGGTTGAAGAGCAAGTCACCGCTCAGCCTCCATCCACTCAAGAAGACAAAGGGAAAGCTCCTTCGCTTGCTTCAGGGTCGCAAGCCCATCAACAACCTCGCCAGCGTCAACGGGGTAATCGGCGTAAGCAAGAAACGTCGGGAAGACAGTTCACGGAGACTGAAATACGATCATTCTTCATACTGAAGCGCCTGTTGGAGGTCAACTTGCTCACCCTAAGCGATCCTCCTCAGAAGCTCAATATCTCCTCTCCTAACTATCGTCCCGACGCATTTTGTGTTTACCACTCCTACAGCCCGGGACACGACACCAACGACTGTTGGGCCTTGAAGAACAAGATTCAAGATCTGATCAACATTAGAGTGCTGGAATTCATGCCAGACGGCGAGATGAAAATCTTCCGTTAAGAGGTTCTCCACCTGAAGTGACAAAGCTCGAGCTGAAAGACTTTTGCTTCATTTTGAATTTTCAAAGTTGTAATTTCTTTTGCTGTCAAACAATTATCTGTTGATGTTAAACTCTGTTTTCATTAATGCATTGCATATGTTTGTCTTGAATTCATCCATTCGTTTCACTACTCTTATGCTTTTCTTTATGATATCTGACTCTTGATAAAAAGCTGCAAGCCTTTAGAGGGAGGATGGCGAAACAATACCATGATCTTATACAGTATGCTTTTGAACAGACCTTGCTGATGATGTACAGGCATTTCTTTCAATTCCCAAACACTGGAGTTATAAGGAAGATAATCCCTAGTCAACCCCTTCGAGCCAAAGAAGTAGGAGTTTTCTGTTCTAAACAATCAAAACCTTTGATATAAACCTGGGGCAGGGTAGTATCTCAGTTAAGTGCGCATTGAAGTCGCAAACCCTCAGTTCGTAACACAACGAACGACGTCAAAGAAAAAGAAAAGCATTCCTTTGGAATCAAAAGACAAGGGTGGTTCCCTATCACATAGACAGTCGATCTCTCAAAAAAAGAAAAAGCCCACTGAGCCAAAACCTATAAAGGAAGCTCGAGAAAGCTGGGGCATCCCGCTGACTGTAATCTCGAAAATGGGAACAGTCAGGCAAAAGTTAGGGATAACAAATCAAAATCAAAATAGTGAGGTAATTACAAAATCCTCAACAACATGAAAAAAATGTTGAAAAAGAAAAAGGAGATGATGACTGTCTCCCCAAATTCAACTGGTGAACCATCGCCCGAAAGTCGTTCCAAACTCAAAACAGAGTGCGACGCACAATTAACTGAGCTTGGGTATGAAGAATATCACGAAGAGCGGGTGAGTACAAATATACTTTGAGCCTTTATCCTTTGTTTCTTAAACCGTGAACCAAGCCACGTTACAACCCTTCAAAAGTCCTAATTGAAGCATGGGTTAGTTCGAAAGCGTACTGTTACAAAAGGTATCCTGACTCCTGTAAGGCTTTGCTCTAAATCTTGTGTTGATCTGTCTTATAAAAAGTTTTCTGCTAAAAAACGCATTTTTCAAAACTTCGAGACAAACATAAACTTTGCATTGCTTGAATATCACTGTCTGCATTTGGGATTTTTGTTTGACAGCGAAGAAATTCATACAGCGAATGTTCGGAGGAACGAAAACTCTCTCAGTGAGCAAAATTACTTCAAAAGGATAACACTTCCAACGACAAATATCCTATCAACAAGGGGCAGAACATAGCACAATCCAATTAACCTGGGGCAGTCCAGTCAAGTTTCAACAGATCTTTCAAAATTCAGTTAACCTGGGGCAGTCCAGTCAAGATTTCAAGAAATCTCTCAATTCGCAGATTAATCTGATTCAAGATTCATCATCACTTGGGGCATTCGAATGTCAAAAGTGTTCAACCATTCCTTCACCACCTGTTGGAAATTACAAACACCAACAAATCAACTATCACCATTTCCAGACTCGATTCCTGTATCTAGCCAGGGCACGTCTGAAGAGTTTGAGGATTCGATTCCTGTATCTAGCCAGGGCATATCTGTTGACGACTATTTCCAGATTCGATTCCTGTATCCAGCCAGGGCATATCTGTTGACGACTATTTCCAGATTCGATTCCTGTATCCAGCCAGGGCATATCTATTGACGACTAGTTCCAGATCAACACCTGTAACAAGCCAGGAAAATATCTGTGAACGACTGATTGTGGATTAACACCTATAACTAGCCAGGAAATTATCTACTTCACCACTTGGGGCATTCAAATTTCAAAAGTGTTCAAAAACCCGATGCAGTTTTACACGGACTCATCATCAGGAAATCCTACACAGATCTCCTCAAAACAGGAAGTCCCCAGTAGTTTGGCATACAACCCAAACTTCTGATTTCCCCAACAGTGGTCCCAAGACTTCTCATTTTCAACAATCAGAAGATTCTTGCCCTCCACAGCAGCAGCCAAGGAATTATTTTCCCCGACAGCAGTCAAGATTCTTTTATCTTCAGCCATCCAGGATTCATTTATCCTCAGCAAGACAGCTCTCCTGCTTGCAGGCACATTCATTTACATTCATTGCATCATGCATCACGACATTGCATACATTGCGTCACGCATCATAACATTACATACAACTAACCCTTTACCTTTTCAGGTAAGATCAGTCGACAGACAAAGGTCATCTTCCGAGATTCATCCAGAAATAGTTCAGATGTGACCCGGACACGGCGACATTCTGATACTTATTCCAGATTCATTCAGATGCAGTTTTACACGAACGCATCATCAGGAAGCCCTAAACCGGTTCAACTTCAAGACTTCTGAAAACAGTTCACGGGTTCTCCAGTAACGGATGTTAACCTATCGCTTGTTCAGATTCTTCTCAAACCTTCTGAAAACAGTTCACGGGTTCTCCAAGTAACGGATGTTAACCTATCGCTTGTTCAGTTTCTTCTCAAGACTTCTGAAAACAGTTTATGGATTCTTCCCAACAACGGATGTTAATCTATTGCTTGTTCAGATGCAACTTTTGAAAACAGTTTACGGACGCTTCCCAACAACGGATGCTGCTCTATTGCTTATTCAACTTCAAGACTTCTGAAAACAGTTCACGGGTTCTCCAGTAACGGATGTTAACCTATCGCTTGTTCAGATTCTTCTCAAGACTTCTGAAAACAGTTCACGGGTTCTCCAGTAACGGATGTTAACCTATCTCTTATTCAGATTCTTCTCAAAACTTCTGAAAACAGTTTATAGATTCTTCCCAACAACGGATGTTAATCTATCACTTGTTCAGATGCAATTTTTGAAAACAGTTTACGGACGCTTCCCAACAACGAATGCTGCTCTATTGCTTATTCAACTTCAAGATTTTTGAAAACAGTTCACGGGTTCTCCAAGTAATGGATGTTAACCTATCACTTGTTCAGTTTCTTCTCAAGACTTCTGAAAACAGTTTATGGATTCTTCCCAACAACGGATGTTAATCTATCGCTTGTTCAGATACAACTTTTGAAAACAGTTTACGGACGCTTCCCAACAACGGATGCTAATCTATTGCTTATTCAATCTCAACTCCTGAAAACTGTTCACGGATTCTCCGGACACGGATGTCAATCTATTGCTTATTCAGACCCCCAGTTCAGAGATGTTCCAAAACAGGGAGGCCTTTCTGATACTCGTCCACTCACCAATGACATACAGTTCAACATCACCAAATGGCATCTTTAAGCCCATTTCCAGATGGCATCTATAAGCCCATCCTCCTACCAGCAGTCACCAAATGGCATCTTTAAGCCCATTTCCAGATGGCATCTCTAAGCCCATCCCCTGACAAGATTCTATCGCATCAGATGGCATCTTTAAGCCCATCACCAAATGGCATCTTCAAGCCCATTCACCTTTACCATCACATCGCCGAGTGCAAATTTTCTGGGCACTTTAGTGTCCAATCTTCTTTTACCTTCAAGTCGCGAAAGGCAAACTTGCCAATCTAACTCTTCAGGTTCAAGAAGATTGAACAAGGGCAATTGTTGTACCCCAAAATTTGCCCTCGCATTTTTCCTCAAGAAATCACAGCTTCGGGCGTTTCTTGATTTTTCAGATTGGCTCAAGAATCGGTCAAACGGACTTTTCTCGTCAGTCAGACACAATTAGGGTTTTACTGATTTACAGGGCTCTAGAATGTTTCAAACAGTTGGTTTAGGGTTTTGGTTGATTTTGGCTCAATTTTGATCAGGCGAACGTTCTTTGGCATTTAATCAGGAATTAGGGTTTTCGTGCGCGGTTCCTCAGAAAGATTTAATTCTACGATGCTTTGCAAGTTATTCCGAGATTTGGTTTGAATTCGCATTGTTTGACTTAATCAGTAAAAGAATGCATTTGGATTGAATTCACGTTTGTTTGATTGAACCAGTAAAAGGATACATTCAGTTTGAATTTGCAGTGTTTGGCATTAAATCAGTAAAAAGGGGAATGCGTCTGATCAGTTGTTATGATTAACTGTTGTTTTGCTTTGGATGTTGGAAATGCCAGGTTTAACTGATCAAATGCTAAAGCATTGTTTATTTAAATTATTTATTATTCTAAGATTAAATGATTGGAATTTATTTTCAATTATTTTAATTAAAGAATTATAAATAATAAATAAACAATAGGAGGAAAAATAATTAATTGGATAAAGAAACTTTTATTGATTTTTAAATTAATTGTACAATTGTTTTGTTGTTTACAACAATGATTTTACATTTTATTTAAACTTGAATAAAAAAAAGCTATCCTAAACATTTTTCTAATCTTCAATTCTTCATCTGCTATCCCTTGCTCCAGTGCTCCATTTTAATTATTCATCTGCAAAGAAAAGAAGAAAAGTCAATAGCAGATAAATAAATAAAGAGACAGATAAAATTACAGTTCATCATTAAGGGCCAGTGATTGGGATCAGTTAACCCTCTCTGCAAATCACGAGATTTCTCCCGGTTCACAAAGAGGGACGAATATTTATTTGCTAAATGCACAAGTCAAATTGTCAAACTGCATAGTTCAAATCTCAAACAACAACTGCACAGTTCAAATCAAACTACAAAGTCCAAATTCAAACTTTCTGTCAAAAATCCCAAACTATCCAAAAGGCTACCCAAGATGTCAAAAAAAGAAGATTTGGAAAGATATCAAAGATACAAAAAGTACAAGAAGCTGTCAAAAGAAGAGATAAAAAATGCAGAGAAAGCATGATATGCAAGCAACATATTTTTTTCATCATTTCCCAAATGTGGCCCTTTCAGAAAAGTACAATGCAAACATTATTTTAATGTTAAACTATACTGAAGAGAGAGAGAGAAGAGAAAAAAGTAAGTAGGTTTACAAGGCTTTAGGCATGAAGAAAAATATAAAAAACAAACTGAACACAGTACAAAGAAGAGGCAAACCAATACACATAAAAAATATACAAAACTGCATAAGCCTCCAGTCTCAAAACCTTGAACCTGTAAAACACAAACCTCTACAAGATCAGCATAAGCCTTAACCATCAAAAACCAGCACACAAAGCACCAGTCTCAAAAACCTTGAGACAAGCTGTCAAAAGGCCAAAACCTGCTAATAACCAAAAACCTGCTGGCCTCCATCAAACACTCACCCTGCCTGAAGCCTAACAAAAACCAGAAAAGTCTTAAGCCCTGAACCAGGCCTGAAACCTTAGCCTAGCAAGAAACAAACTAAAGCATAGCTTCATCAAACCCAAGCCTCACCTGCCTGAGCTGTCAAAAACCTGAACTCTGTCAAAACCAACCCAACCTGTAATGGCCTAAAAAGCCAAAACTGATAAACAAAAACCTTGTACCAGAAAAACAAACAAAAATCACCAAAGCCTTAAACCACTGTCAAAGCTAAAAGCCAGTTTCAAACCAAAAGCCTTACCATTCAAAAACCTGTCCAGCTCTAAAGCCCAAAGGCATCCAACATAACCTTCCAACACCATCCAAGCATCATCAAACATATCTCAAAAACGCTAAAAAGGCCAGACATCCCAAGCCCTCAGAAAGCTCATCATTGGGCTAAGCAAACCAAACAAGGCATCAATCTCAGCATACAAACAACTATTCCAAAAGGCAACTCAGAGACGAGATAAAGAAGTATTCCAAAAGGCAACACAGGCATCAAGCACAAAGGCATCAATCTCAGCATACAACAAACATATTCAAAGGCAAGCCAAAGAGTCAGAGAAGAAGAAAAGAAGATATATATTAAGCCTTCAGACAAACATCACAAAGCCTAAAGATACAAATACAGAGTACCAGATATCCTTGCAAAGCTAGCTTCATCGCGCATACCCCTTCACCGTCGAGCCTCCTAAGCGCCTCCACCCTTCCTTCCCCTCTTCAGTCAAGGTAGTACAATCTCCTATCATCCCTTTTCATGACCTCATTAACGAACAATAATGAACACAACATAAGAAATTAAAATCAAAATACTTAATCAAAAATGGTAAAATCATAACATGCAAATCTAAAACGCCTAACAAGTTTGAGACAATTCGTTACCTTGTGTAATCGTTGCCTGAGCAATCTGAGGGGAGAAGAGCAAACGGTGCTGGTGGCTGAGGCGAAAGGTTTGAGCTAGGCGTTCGGCGTGAACGGAGAAGACAAAGTAACACAAACGACGCCTCTGTCTCAAAGAACCCTAACGCGTTTCAACTGAAAACAACAATCAAAACCCTAAAACATTTTGTGTCAACTTGGGCCTTGCCCATTTCTGAGCGCCTAAGCCCAAAGCATATCCCCACTCTCAACACCACCCTTGGGCCCATTTCTGATTTTGTTTCAAACTATTTTTTAAACATCATATTCCTTTTCATATATATAAAAATTAGCATAACCCTTTTTTGTTTATTTACATCAAATATTGACTTTCTTTAAAATTACATTTTTTAATTACAATATTTTTCCTCTAACTTAAAATATTTTTTTACTTTGTATATTATTACATTAATACAAAAACACAATATAATTAAAATGTAAAACTTTTTTTCTTTTAAGTAAAATACTTATTTGTACATAAATTCTTTTTAATACCTTTTCTTTTCTTAGAAATTTTTGTACATAATAAATAAAATACATTTTTTATACATAATTTAAATTCTTAACATTTAATTAAAATATTCTTTTGTATATATTAAACACAAAATATAAATATACATTTTTTATATCAAATGTAAAGTGACAATTTTCAAACTTAGAATACTTTCTTTTCTTAAATTTTCTTTTTGTACATATCAAAGAAAATACAAGATTACGAAGATTAAATAAATAAACATTTAATTCTTTTCTTTAAGTTAAAACAATACTTAAATAATACACATATACACATACACTTACACAATGTACTTACATTTGATACATTATACATTTGCTTATTTTTGTATATTCGTTACATTTACATTTGATCGATTCGATTTGGTTGTAATCTATTGGACACTACATTCCTAAAGTCTCATCCCCATTTATGAATTTGTACCCCCACTCCCGGATACTATTTGTAATAGCGTAGACTTTAAATTCTTGCAATTTATCGCTTTCAATTATACCATGGTTAGACCTAGGGTTTGTATGTACATAAAACCAAACGCTAGATAACCTAATACAAGACAAATACATGAAATCAATACACAATCACACTTGCACCCCCTAGGGTAATCCCACATGTTGCCTTCCAAAATGGGCCATGCTTGCACGTCGAGTTTCTTTGGCAAAACAAATTCAAATGATCATAAGTCCCTCGATGACGCTTTCGAAAGTTGCCTAAATGGAATGATCATAGTCCCTTCAAAGCAAATTGCCAAAGACACTTGGCACCATTGCATTCATGGTCCATACGATGACCCGCGCTCGTCCCGTTAAACTTCCTAAATGCAAGATTGTCCACCAAATTCAATGGTGGAACAAAATTGTTAAAAAGGGTTGAAAACATAGAGAAAACCTTTGAGTACATTAGGGGTAGACAAAACTCTTAGTTACTTGAGATCAACTTGCAAAAACACTTGCCTTCTTTTCAAAAACCACACTTTATGCACACTTTCAAAACAAACTCTCAAAACATTTGAAACATCTTTTCGAAAAGATACACACCTTTGTAAAACATTCGAGTAAAGAATTGTTACAAGGGTAGCCTAAGACAAGGCATCTTCTTCAAAAACATTTTCAAAAAAAACACTCACACACACCACATTTTCAAGCAATCGAAAATCAAGGCAAGTGATCTAAAAACCAAGTAACTAAGAGCCCATGGATAACCATGGATGAAAAGGGTGCTAATACCTTCCCTTTTCATAATCTACCCCCCGAACCCACGAAATATCTCAAAAGGTTTTTGCTGTGCTTTTTTAACCTTTCCTATAGGATAAAATAAAAAGTCGGTGGCGACTCTTGCTCAACCGAATAAGTGCGAATACAAACGCAAAACTCATAGTCAGTTCTCCCACCGTATCACAGATGGCTCCATTGAAAGATATAAAGCTAGACCAGTAGCTAAAGGTTACCCATAAGTGGAGGGTATTGACTATTTTGATACTTTTCACTTGTATCCAAGATCAAAACTGTGAGAGTTCTTCTATCCATTGATGATATCAAAGGTTGGCATCTTGAACAGTTGGAAGTCAACAATGTCTTTCTACATGGTGACTTGCATGAAGAAGTCTATATGACACTTCCTCCTGGCATCTCCATTCCAAGCCTTCGCAGGTATGTAGACTGCAGAAATCCTTATATGGACTTAAATAGGCAAGCAGGTAATGGTACTCTAAACTCTCTTCCTTCTTAATCTCTTTAGGCTATTCCCAGTCACAAGTTGATCACTCCTTATATGTGAAATCTCATAAATATTATTTTACTGCAATTTTGGTTTAGGTGGAGGACATAGTTATAGCTGGAAATTCTATGCCTGAAATCCAATATATTAAAATTGTTCTAGATCAAAAATTCAAGATAAAAGATCTTAGTCAGCTTAGATTATTTTTGGGGTTTTATATTGTTAGGTTAACAAAAGGTATTTTTATGAATTAGAGAAAATACACCCTTGAGTTATTGGAGGACACATGTTTCCTTGAAACCAAACCTTCATCCATTCCTTTTGATCCTAATCTCAAACTTTCTCCCACTTATGGTGAACTCTTAGCAGATCCCACCACATACAGAAGATTAATAGGTAGAATAATCTACTTGACAAATACTAGGCCTGACATCTCTTTTACAATGCAACACTTAAGTTAATTTGTATCCAAGCCTCTTGTGTCCCACTATCAAGTAGCTACTGAAGTGTTAAGATTTTTAAAATCTTCTCCTGCCAAAGGTGTACTTTTTCCAGCTTCAAGCTCTCTCAAACTATATGCTTTTGTTGATTGTGATTGGTCTAGATGTCCCACCACCAGAAAGTCTATTACTGGTTTTTGTGTCATTCTTGGATCATCTCTTCTATGTTGGAAATCAAAGAAACAAAATATTGTCTCAAGATCTTCAATTGAATCTGAATATAGAACTTTAGCCTCTCTCACCTGTGAAATACAATGGTTGCAATATCAGTTCAATGACCTTAAGATTCATTTCTCTTAATATGCCTTTGTTTACTGTGACAGTGAGTCTGCTATATACCTTGCTTATAATCCTACTTTCCATGAACGAAGCAAACATATTGAATTGGATTTCCATGTGGTTCGATAGAAAATCAATTCTAAGTGGATACATTTACTTCCTATTTCTACTACAGCACGGATAGCATATGCCTTTACCAAACCTCTGCATTCTCCAGCTTTTTAATCCATCATGACCAAGTTGGGACTCTGCAGCCTACATGGTCCAACTTGAGGGGGCATATTAGAATATATTTGTACATAGATATATTATTTTTCCCTTTTTGTATATAGATAAGATATGTAGCTTCTGGTAGTTAGTTATTGGCCATATTGTTCATGTATATATAGCTTTATCTTGTACATAAATAATAAGAAAGTGTAACAAATTTTTTCTCATCTTCTTCATCGATGCCTTCTACTTTCCATACTGCATCGATTCCGTTATTCAGTTACAAACTTTCTGCCATTATTGACATGGTATCAGAGTCGGGTTGGAAATCCATACTTAAGGAAGCATGTTTCAATTGTATGATTCATCCTGCCGCAATGTGTACAAACTCTATTGTTACCTCTTGGAGCATTAGAACTTTGATTCTTCGCGCGAAAGTTGTTTGTACCATGCTTAGCAGTGTAATTCACTTCATGCGTTTGAACTTCCAAAGCATAAATTTCTTCATTTGAGCCTGCAGAGGAAATCATACTAGATGGAGAATTATCCATCTCTCTTTCTTGTTGAATAACAAGTGAGAAAGCTTTGTAAATGTCAGGTAATGGGTTCATCATCATAATCTGAGAATTAGAATGCGCAAATTTCTCAGTTAAACCTTTGAGAAAACGTATAACGTGATATTGTTCTATATACCTCTTAATTGATGCAATAGCACCACGGGAACAAGGGATAGCGCAAGAACATAAAGGAATTGGGTGATAGTTCTCTAATTCGTCCCACATAACTTTCATCTGAGTAAAGTAATTAGAGACGTCGAGAGTACCTTGTCTGAACTTGTAAAGATCCTCTTGAATGTCAGAAATGCGAAAGATATCACCGTGAGAAAACCTAATCTGCAAGTTCTTTCATACACTAGCGGCATTGTCAATCCATAGGACTGATTTGACTATAGATTCTGAAATCGATCGTTGAATCCACGCGAGGACCATAGTATTGCAGTGAATCCATGGTGCATACAAAGGATCCAAAACACGCGGCTTAGTAAGGGTTCCATCAATGCATTTCTCATTGTTCTTGGAGATTAGGGCTATTTCCATTGATCGAGCCCATATGCGACAACTCTTATCGGTGAGTGCCGGCGTAACAAGAACGAGTGTTGGATTCTCATTAAGGGTGAAGATAAAACGGATTTGCAGAGTTGATTGTGAAATCGACGTAGCTTTGGTTCTTTCATTTAAAGAAGCAAAAAATAGGGAGAAAAATGTGATCTAAAAAGAAACGCAAGAAGAAATAAATGGAGGAATGAAGACGCTGTTCACAAGAATCAGCGAGGTGGATCGCATAAAACAATAGCTGCCATAGCTTTTAAACCTCTGATATTATGTCAATAATGGCAGAAAGTTTGTAACTGAATAACAAAATCGATGCAGTATAGAAAGTAGAAGACATCGAAGAAGAAGATGATGAAAAAAATCTATTACACTTTCTTATTATTTATGGACAGGATAAATCTATATATATATATATATATATATATATATATATATATATATACATGAACAATATGGCCAATAACTAACTGCCAACTAAGCGACATATCTTATCTATATAAATAAAAAAGGGAAAACTAATATATAAATCTACAAATATATTCTAATAATTATATTTCTTATCTATGAGAGATTGGTTTAACAATTTTTAATAAATATAATCTTCAATTTGTATCTTCCAAAAACTAAAATTTGCATTGTCAAACTTTAAATTTTCCAAATTTAAATAAAAGGAACACTAACACTCTCAAGAAAAAAAATCTCAACCAATTTTGATACAATTATTGCAAATGAGAAACAACGACATTTATAACTAATAAAAATAATGTAAGGAGAATTTCTCTCCTTCACTCTCCATCCATTCTTTTAAGTAGTGGTATTTAAAATTGAATTAGTCTAATAAAAAAATCATAAATTGAATCAAATTAAACAAAAAATTGTAAAAAATCGTATTTGTTTTGGATGTGTTAGGTTCAGTTCAATTTGCGGTTTGTATTTTACAATTGAACCAAATCGAATCAAATTGCATTATGTTACAACTCAAATTTCACTTAACTCACATTCAATCTAAACTTAAATTTATTATTCTTTAACTTTACAATTACTAACGATTTTCTCTTTCTCGCACTTATAATTTCAATTTCAACCCTCTCAATTTCAAACTCAAATCTTTTCTAATTTCAATTTCTCTAATATTTACTCTCTTATATTTTTTCTTTTTCACCTTCTCATTTTTATACTAGTATTCTCTCTTTCAATTTCGTTATTAGAATTTTTTTTTGCAATAACCAGGTATTAAAAAAAAATCGCAAATAACCATGTTTCAGATGACTCCCCAAAGGAGGAGCCATCTCACTTGGCGCCTCCACCAACATTTTTGCCCTAGGCGTCATCTCACTTGGCGACTCCTCTCACTTTTAGCCAAGTGAGATGGCACATGCACTTTAAAAGTGAGAGGAGGCGCCATCTCACTTGGCTCCTAGGGCAAAATGTTGTTTTTATAAATAATTCGTCCGTTTCTCCGTCATTTCTCACACTTTCTCGCACTGTTTTCTTATTTTTTACTCTGTTATTTGCGTCATGACATCGCCCATGATTTTTACCAGAGATGGTTACGTTATCTTCTCCACCATGAAACCTGCGATGAAAATGAAATTCTGGCACATTCACTCCATGGAGCGTCTGAAGCGGGAGTTGATGCGATGGCTAGATGGAGACATTGTGGAGGGGGAAAATTCGAAGGATCCAGCGAAGACGAACAACAACCTTACATGCGACTGGAAGACCTAATGTATGGTTGGAGGAAGTCAAAACAGACAGCGATGCAATGTTGATGATGCATGGGTCAGATGAAATTGTTTTAACAATTGTAATTTCGTAGACGGAATATCGTGTTTTTTTTCTTGTACGCGCAATATTTATTGTAGCAAATACTTTTAACGAAAAACCCTAATGTTTACAACATAATTAAGGAAAGATTTTATGTATTACAATTTTTATGTGGTCGAGGCAGACGCCCGATTCAGACAATTTTTGGGATTGTGTCTGACCTGACGGCATAAACCACACTTTCTTTCCAGCTTGTCAAGGTCGTCCATTTCCGTTGTGATGCGCTTAATTTTGGGACGACCCTTCTTGTTCCTTCGCATTTGGTCACTGTGCGACACTATTTTGCCGTCGTATGCAGGCCAATAATCTGGTTTTGCTACCAAAGGAAAGTTGTTGTTGTAAACGTTGAGCTACGTTTCAGATTTGTAAATGTGTGACAGAAGTTGTAGCGTGTCTTGATGGGTATAAGCACAAGCGACAATGACATGAGAGCAAGGAATATGAAAGGCTTGAAACTTGCCACAATCGCACCAACGAGAAGGTAGTACAACCCTATATTCTTATCTCGACAGGCCTTCGTTGTGGTCGATTGTCTCTTTCACAATGAAGTTGTGGTTGTGTCGGTCAAACCGTATAACCATATGAGTGTTGGCTTTGGCACTTTCTGCCTTAATGTACTTCATGCAGCTTTCACTCCATAGTTGTCCAGATTGCAACACCGTATTCCATATTTCACCTCTTTTGGAAAACAACGAAGCCATCCTAAAATATGTAGATTTTACCAAAGCAATGATCGGGAGGTTTCGTATGCCTTTGAATACCCCATTCATCGATTCAATTAAATTTGTTGTCATGTGCCCCCATCTTTGGCCATTGTCGTATGACCTAGTCCATTTTTCCACCAGAATATTGTTGATCCACCTATTGGCTTTCGGATTTGACAAACGGATCTCGTTGCGGTAATATTTGAACGTGGGTTGTGTCAATGCATATCCCGCATTCATAACTGCTTTCCTTAGTGTTTTGTCCTTGATCTCCCTCGTGAAATTTTGGACGATATGTCTAACGCAATAGACATGCGTAGAAGGAGGGTCATGCCAACCGTTTGCAGGATTATTGTAGGCACTTTCAATGGAGGTATATCTGTCCGAGATCAAACAGAGATCTGGTTGAGGAGCCACGTGTGTTCGCAGGTTTTTCAGAAAAAAGCTCCAAGCACCGCCGGTCTCCCCCTCGACTAGGGCAAAGGCAATTGGGAAAATGTTGTTGTTGCCATCTTGTGCAACTGCCATCAGTAGCGTGCCTTTGTATTTCCCATACAACCAAGTCCCATCAATTTGTATAATTGGTTTGCATGATGCAAACCCTGTGATGCAAGGTTGAAATGCCCAAAACACTCGACTGAATATTCCGTTTCTGTTTAGTTGACTACTATCTTGGGCGTATGTTGGCACTGTTTCCATAATGTAAACAGTACCCGGAGAATAAGTCTTGGATGCATTCAGGTAGCGAGGAAGTTTTTGGTATGACTCCTCTCAGTTTCCGTACACCTTTTCAATCGCCTTGGTCTTTGCTAACCACGCCTTACGGTAAGACGGAGTATAGTTAAAAATCATAGTGATGTGGGAGATGATGGTTTTCACCTTCAAAGATGGGTCGTTGTTGACGAGTGGTAGGATTTCTTGAAAAATGAGATCATAATTAAGTTTTCGATGGTCCTGTGATTGGGTAGAACTGACACAAGTGTGGGTAGACATGGAACCTATGACCCAACAATCACCTCTTAATCTGTATCATGCAGTGAGCTTGAACATACAATCAGGGTGGACACACTTGATCTTGTACCTTTCTGGGTTGACACGGTCCACCTTAAAATCGACCGAGTTGAGCATGTGGAATTTTTTTATGGCTCTGATGCATTCCTCTCTGTTATGAAACTTGTCCTTCTCTTTTAAGTTTTCATCCGACTGCATATACGGATTGAAAAATAAATCAGAAGACGGTTCATCTCCGCCTATGTTGAAGTTTGTCATGTGCAGAGGTGGTGTGTAGATCTCGTTTGCAGGAATACCAGGTATCCCATTGTCTTTGGAATCATCATTCACCATTTCATCAAACTCTAACTTGTCATCTTCTTCTTCTTCATCAACTGCATCTACCTCTGCTTGTTCGGTCTCCAAAGGATCAACCACTTGTGTCACCTGAGGCTCTCGCATCATAATGTACAAATCAATAGAGTCGTACCCAGAATACACATGACTAGAAAACATATTCTGAAGATTCTCGTCATCTTGAACCTCAACCTTATAAAAGATTATTTGGTTGTTACCAAAAAAACTGGATTCTGATAAAATATTTGTGTCACCGGGCCTCGTCCAAGTTTGACCTCTAATCGTTTTTTGAAGTACGAGAGATTGGCTTTCCCGTTTAAAAGAAATCAGATATTGTCTGTGTCTCTAAACAAAAACCCAGAGGTGGGACAAATGTATGTCTCAGCGTTGAAATGTGCATTGATGACATATTGGGGTGTAGAGGCCATTGCGTATGGTTGTTTGAAGGTTTGAAGGTTGGAAGGTTGGAAGGTTTGAAGTTTATGAGTTATTCAAAGGTTTGTATGTTTGATTGTTTGAAGGTTTGATTGTATGAAGGTTTGAAGGTTTGATTGTATGAAGTTTTGAAGGTTGGAAGGTTTGACAGATTAAGTGAATCAGTGTTTTGATAAATGTAAGACTAAATAGGTCATACTGAATTTGAATTAAGTAAGGATGTAACCTCCAAGGCTGCCACCTAGCCTGCGCCTACTCTGCACCTACATTGTAACATGTAAGTCTCCTCCCATCACCTTTAATAGTGTTACATGCATTCAAGAATGGCTTCTCCAAGACTGTCACCTAGCCTGGGCCTACTCTGCAACTCGTGCCACCTTTTATTCGTCAATGGGGATGGCGACACCTTTCATTTTTGTACTCTTTCGCCAAGTCCAATGGCGCCTCCCTTAATGTCCAATCGTGTTACATGCATGCAGAGATGCCTTCTCCAAGGCTGCCACCTAGCCTGCGCCTACTCTGCACCTACACTGTAACATGTAAGTCTCCTCCCATCACCTCCAATAGTGTTACATGCATTCAGGCATGGCTTCTCCAAGGCTGTCACCTAGCCTGGGCCTACTCTACAACCCGTGCTGCCTCTTATTCGCCAATGGGTATGGCGACACCTTTCATTTTTGTACTCTTTCGCCAAGTCCAATGGCGCCTCCCTTAATGTCTAATCGTGTTACATGCATGTAGAGATGCCTTCTCCAAGGCTGCCACCTAGTCTGCGCCTACTCTGCACCTACACTGTAACATGTAAGTCTCCTCCCATCACCTCCAATAGTGTTACATGAATTCAGGCATGGCTTCTCCAATGCTGTCACCTAGCCTGGGCCTACTCTGCAATCCGTGCCACCTCTTATTCGCCAATGAGGATGGCGACACCTTTCATTTTTGTACTCTTTCGCCAAGTCCAATGGCGCCTCCCTTAATGTCCAATCGTGTTACATGCATGCAGAGATGCCTTCTCCAAGGCTTCCACCTAGCCCGCGCCTACTCTACACCTACACTGTAACATGTAAGTCTCTTTCCATCACCTCCAATAGTGTTACATGAATTCAGGCATGACTTCTCCAAGGCTGTCACCTAGCCTGGGCCTACTCTGTAACTCGTGCCACCTCTTATTCTCCAATGGGGATGGCGACACCTTTCATTTTTGTACTCTTTTGCCAAGTCCAATGGCGCTTCCCTTAATGTCCAATCATGTTACATGCATGCAGAGATGCCTTCTCCAAGGATGCCACCTAGTCTGCGCCTACTCTGCACCTACACTGTAACATGTAAGTCTCCTCCCATCACCTCCAATAGTGTTACATGCATTCAGGCATGGCTTCTCCAAGGCTGTCACCTAGCCTGGGCCTACTATGCAACCTGTGCCACCTCTTATTCGCCAATGGGGATGGCGACACCTTTCATTTTTGTACTCTTTCTCCAAGTCCAATGACGCCTCCCTTAATATCCAATCGTGTTACATGCATGTAGAGATGCCTTCTCCAAGGCTTCCACCTAGCATGTGCCTTCACTGCAAGAGTGACACTTATCATGCATGCATGCACCAGCTATCACCTAACTTACTCTATGAAATTTTTTTGCCTATAAATACAGAGCATAACATACTTCTCTCGCACCCACAACCGTCTCACTCTCTACTACCAAGTCTTTCACAATCTCTTACAATTTCTAAGTATTTCATATTCTCAAGCATTTTCAACAATGGCTCTTCTCACAATGGGGGATTCTCACAGAGGCACAAGGGACAACATTGCAGCATTTGTAAGTTTCTTTTATAGTTATACATTTTTTATACTTCTGCTTATGCTTTGTTCATCTTACTTAATCTTACACCTTTACATTATTAACTCAGGATACCAAAAGATTCAGAATCCGGTCTCATAACTACCTGGCTCCCGACCCATTTAACGTACCATATCTGGAATACGCAAGTTTCAGACATGTTATAAAGATCTCCAACTGCACAATAGATTCAAAGTTCATACTTGCCATGTTGGAAAGGTGAAGACCAGAGACCCATACATTTCACCTACCAATAGGTGAATATACCGTCACGCTAGAGGATGTGTACATGTTACTGGGTCTCCCTGTTGACGGTAAGGCCGTTAACGGGTCGGTTCAACAACCCAATTCTCTGTGTGAAGAATTGTTAGGCAGGGATATGGTTGAAGGTGGTGGTGCGAGAGGTCAGGGTATACTACTAACTGAGCTTAAAAATTATTATGCAACTTTGGAATTAAACGAAAATTCCTCCGAGCAAGATAGGGTAATAAAAGCTAGAACTTATCTAATGATACTATTTGGAACCTTTTTATTTCCTGAAAGTACGGGAAATAGTGTAAATTTTATGTATTTAAATTTACTTAGAGATTTCGAAAAAACTAGAAAGTATAGTTGGGGTTCTGCTGTTTTAGCCCACCTATACAGTTCCTTGTGCAAAAATGCAATCAAGGAAAAATGTACATTTTATGGCTGCACTTTTTTACTTCAAGCCTGGGGTTGGTGGAGGATGGAGTCCCTAAACCCCGTCAACAATAACACATTCGTTTTCCCGTACGCAACAAAGTAAGTCATCTGGTTAGATCATTTAATATTGTTCATCTCTTCACCAAATATATGTTAAAAATAAAATATTTTCTATTTCCTTTAGGTATTGCGTGAGGGGTATGTATTACGGCAAGAATCCAAGATTCAATGTCGCACTATACCGCAATCTATTGGATCACCTAGGCCCGGATGATGTACGTCGTACCTTTCAACTTTTCTACTTTTAAATTATTTATGTATTACGCTTTCATTAACCTAATTTAATTTTATGTGCAGTTTTTCTGGAGACCATATTTGGGTTTGGGTCATGAACCAAACCCCGAGGATGCAACAATTTGGAACGTCAAGACTGCAATCATACAGTTCAATGTTGTGGAGATGCACCGCAACGACCGTGTGAAGATGCAGTTCGGAATGCATCAAGAGATACCCAGTGATTCGACTTGTTTGTCCCTGTGGCATCTCAAAAGGGTCGACGCCCAGTGGGGTCTTACCAACTGGAAAGACTTTGCTCCAGAATGGTGTAAGATGTGGCAAAGGCGTCACCGACATGTCTTGCAATTCCCAGTTTTCCTCAATCATGGTAATATGCGACACACGGATCAATATTTATCTTGGTAGAGGTCAGTTAGTAACCCTGAAATGCACGTGTCTCATCCAAGGTATTTGGTTGACCCACGAACACAATGGGCACAACCCTCGTTTCCCCAACAACAAACCCAACACACATCAACCTCCCACCAACCCCCCAGACGAAACAGAACCACAAACACCCAACCACAGTCGCCACCACAACACAATTACACCCAAATGCCCCACAACCAACCACAATCACCACCTCAGTACCAATACCCCCATATGTCTCACACCCAATCGCAATTCCAATCACAATACCAACACAACCGCATACCCCACACACAATTTCAGTCTTCTGTATATCCCAATATGGGCCCCTCAACATCCAGCCTTAGCCCTGATCTGGGAATGTCAGAAGATTATGAACCAACCGACCCAACTTACTATCAACCACAGTATCACCAAACCACCCAACATCCTCAATACCAAACTCCCCAAGATCTATTTCCTTTCTACCCCCCGTACTCAGACGATCAATGCTACAGACCCACCATGGAACCCCACCCACCGCCAACACGACCAAACTTTGAGGGTATGGGTAACCGACTATACCAAACTAGATCTTCTAAATATGGAGATCTGACTGATTTCATGGATCCGAAAACGCATTGACTTTGCTGGGCCATCGACCCTGCCACAACAGGAAACGCGACGACACCCAGCACGGGAAAGACGAGGACGGGGATGCGGAACCGGGGTTCATTACTGGGTTCTGGGAGACCAATGATTAATCTGTTTTTTTTAATCTGTATTTTTTTATGTAATACTTATGGGTGTAATCATTTTTTGTAAATAAAAAGTCAATTTTGTTGATCCTATATCGAATACGCAACACACCGGATTGGAAAAAAACGCGAAATTTGCTCTAGAAATGCATTAAAGCGCCATCTCACTTGGCTTAGGGCAAGCCCTAAGCACCTAGGCGCCAAGTGAGATGGCGCCTCCCCTTAAATAATGGGTGTCATCTGAAACATGGTTATTTGCGTAATTTTTTCCGAAACATGGTTATTTGTGAAAAAAAAATTTAATACCTGGTTATTGCAAAAAAAAATTCTTATTATCTCACCTATTTTTCTCTAATATCTCTTCTCTTTTGTTCTTTTTTTTTTTCATCTTCATTAGTCTCTCATCTCCTTTATTTTTTATTTCATTATAATATTTTTGATATTTTTTATTCTATTGTTTTATTTTTATTATTACACTTTTGTCTATTATGTTTTTTACATATTAAATGGGAAGTTGGGGTCTAAATATAATGAATTTTATTGTTATTTGATAGTGTATGAATGATTAAATACAAAATTAAATTGTCATATATATATATATATATATATATATATATATATATATATATATATATATATATATATATATATATATATATATATATATATATATATATATATATATATATATATATATATATATTGAAAAAAAGTGAACCAAACTAAACCGTATTGGTTTGGTTTGGGTTGATTCGATTTTATTTTTAAAAGTCAATCGAACTAAACCAAATCAAACCACATACTTTTTTCTCTTACAATTCAGGTGATTTTTTACGTCAAAACCGCTCAAACCACACTGAAAACACCCATATGCTTAAGTACTAAATACCTTTTCTTCTATTTACTATTTATTTCCTTTTATTTCTTTCTTATTATTGTTGAGGAATACACAGCTCTAACTTATATTTTCCCTACAAATATCTCTATTAGGAGTGAACTTAAAAGATATTGTTGTAGTCATATTTACAGAAATAAATTACAAAGAGATCACTAGATTTAATTTCATTCACTTCCTCCAGTTTGTATAAATTACAAATTAGATGCAAAGCAAAATATGTAACTGATAGAAATTTGTCTCATTAAAGCATGAATTTTGTGTTCTATTCCACCATCAAATTTTCTTTATTTATAGAGAAAATCATGTCACTTGGTAAAAGAAAATGATCAATATTGTCCCTTACAATCGACAACTCTCTCCATGTACATTGATAAACAGGCAAAGTAGTTAATCTTCTACACACTCTAGGATAATAGTTTCATGAAAGAATCAAGAAGCCAAAGAAATTACTTTGGCATGTGGATAACACAACGAAGACAGTTTCCTTGTTTCATGAGATTGAAAGCTTTGTTAATGTCATCAAATGCCAAATTGTGTGTTATGTAGTCATCAATCTCAATTTCCTGCATATTTATTTATCATACATAACATTAGCACATATTTTTATCATAACATTTATGATAAAACTTGTTTTACCTTGTTCACATATTTTTCTACTAGTGAAGGAAGATCAGTTTTAGGTTTCCATCCTCCAAATAGCGATCCTTTCAATGTTCTTCCTGTCAAGAATAGTCCGTAATGAGCTGACATCTCAGGCTTCACCTTCGGCACACCAAGTGTTACAGTCAAACCCCATCCCTATAACAAATATCCAAAGATAGAATCAAATTCAAGTCAGGCTCGTTGTTTAGATAAATAACTTAATTAAGCACTTATATCACGCAAGTGTTTATGTATAAGCAGCTTCTATGTGAGTTGAAGAATATAGAGTATTACATCACAACATGATTGCAATGCAGTTGTTATCATATCAGTGTCACCGACGCATTCAAAACAGAAATCGGCTCCACCATCAGTAATGCGCTTAATAACCTGAAATTTTCAACACAAAAATTAGTGTGACCGTCATTTATAAGATTATTTGAAAAGGTTTTAAATTGGATATTTTGTAATGAGATGATGGATCCACCTGTGCAATAGGTTCATTGTACGAATTCAGATCAACAACTTCCGTAACCCCAAAAGATTTAGCTGTGGTGGCAAATCAACAAGAAAACAGATAGTAAACCAAGAGGTTATGATTTATGACAGGTTTTAAGGTTTAAAAATAAATTCGGAGAACAAATTATGTTACCATTTTCGCACTTCTGTGTATTGTTATCGACACCAATTATTCTAGATGCACCTCTTAGTTTAGCACCTTGAGCAACCTATTGAACATGAAAGTTATGATTTACAAAATATCATATCATTCATCTGTTAAGAAGATTATAAGACCCCGAGAACACGAAGAGAGTTCATATATAGTTGTTGAGTGCTTGAACTTACAGAAAGGCCAACAGTTCCAAGACCAAATATAACGACTGTTGATCCTTTTGTCACATCGGCAACATTCCATGCTGCACCCAGACCTAATGCAAAATTGTCAAATAATCAATAACACAACAAAAAAAGAACTCATTAATGGCAGTAGAGTTTCAATGCTCTCTATGAACTTTACCTGCAGAGACGCCACAGCTTAGAAGGCATATTTTGTCGAGAGGTACATGAGGACTAACTTTCACTGCACATCCAGAATGGACAACTGTGTATTCGCTAAAACTTGAAACACCGCAATAATGATAAACAGGCTTCCCTTTTATTGAGAATCTAGTCTTTTGATCACTATGCATTAAACCCTTCCTTTCCAATCCCAAAACTTGACAAATATTAGTTTTTCCTGATTTGCACGGCTTGCATGACATGCATTCTCCAATGAAAACTGTTAGCACATGGTCCCCTTCTTTGAATTCAGTCACTCCTAGCCCTACACTTTCTACAACCCTGCAAAACCATTACACTGTGTCCATGATGCTACAGTCATGGTATGTTCTAAACTTTGGTATTACAGTAAAATAATGCGAACAAATCCAGACGATGAGGCTGCAATTGCGATTGTAGACCACAATTTAGAACTAAGCTACAATTATCCTTAAATCCAACACATACACAATGCAGTCTAACATCAGTAATAATATTCTGTTGTGCTGCTGCACCGTTATATTTTTTTATGGACCTGGATTAGTATCACGCGTTCACCATAGATATTAAGTTGCAATCCTTGGATGAAAAACATATGATTCTTATTTTAAACTCGGTAAATTGGATTTCAAAAGCTATTAAAAAATCCAAATGTGTGTTGTCCAATCTTGATCCAATGACTCTAATTAATCAACTGTGAAACTCTAAAAAAGGAAAATTGTTTCTAAGATCCTCCTCTAGTAAAATAACAAAAAGGATCACTATCAGTAATGAGTCATTGTCAAATTAAATCAAAAATAGAACATGAAGTGTAGATTACCCAGATGCTTCATGGGGAAATATAGCCTGCATTTAGGAAAACACTTTATGTCAGATGTTAATTATTGAGTTCCATATTCATCAGCCGGCATACTCTTGAGGAATGCAATGCAATGTTTAGGATTTCTAAATAGAATGGTAATTCATCATCTATGAAGAACGAGACACAACACAACCAGTAGTAAGATTGAAAAGTCAAGACTGATATTAATTTGAAAAAATGGAACTGACATAGACATAGTTAATCATTAATCTAGTCAAACAAAATCTTGATTGGTACTTATATACATTGGCTCATAGATGGAAAAAAAACGTTATTCAATTACATCTCTCAAGGAAAGGTCAATGTTTACAGAAATTAATGATATTAAAAATGATAAAATTGAAAAAGAAAATAAAAAGAAAAACTTACATGAGATTCCCAAGCAGAGAGATCACTGCGACATAGAGAGGTGGAGACAACCTTAATCCTAATCTCGAATGGTTGGGGAGGACTGACTTCTACATCCTCCAGTACCAATGGCGCTCCCGCTGCCCATGCCACTGCAGCTGTTTGATTCATAAACAATGGACATATATAGGTCATACATAGATAGATATCATAACAAAAAGGACATGGTAAAGTGAACTCAAATTCACCTTTGCAGGTTATGACTTGAGGGGTTGACGATGCCATGTCTAAAGAAAAAGATAAATTGTTGATGGAATTGTATCCTCATACTGGTTGGTGGATGAGTTGTTGGGTCATCAACTATATAACTATTAATATAACATGCTATTAAACTATAATATTATTATTTTTTAATTAATTGCATTACAAAAAGAGAGTATGACTTAATGAACTGTAGTATTATTAGTTGGTATAAGCTGTCTGGTTAGCATTTATTGTGACAGATTGTGCCAATGAACTAGGGTTAATTTGTCAAGACCTAGAATGATTTAATTCCTAATTTAGAATTTATTTGTCTCTTTGTATATCTATATAACTATTGTAAATTGTACAGAATAATATATAAAAACATTTTATTTCACAAGTTTCTGTCATTTCATCATGGTATCAGAGCAGAGTTCTGATTCAGAGAATGAAAGTGTGGAGAAGAATAATACCTCCAGCAATACAAAATTGACTTCCACTGTCACAAACACATCCCCATATTACCTTGGTCCATCTGATAATCCAGGAACACCGCTCGTAGCTACAACACTCAAAGGTGAGAACCACCGCAATTGGGCACGCTCCATGAGGACGGCATTACGGGCGAAAAGCAAGTTAGGTTTCATTGATGGATCAATCAAGAAACCTGCAAAAACCAGTCCAGACTTTTACAATTGGGAAAAGGCTGATTCAATGGCCATGGCATGGATTATTAATGCTGTAGATCCAGTTTTGCACAGCAGCATCTTGCACGCATCAACTGCGAAAGATATTTGGGAAGATTTGGAGGAGCGTTTTGCTCAAACAAATGCTCCTAGGATCCATCAATTGTAGCGCACGTTATGTCTGACGGAGCATGAATCGGACATGATTGTGACAGAATATTATACCAAATTTAAGAGTCTCCTTGATGAACTAGGAGAACTGCAACCACTTCCAGAATGCACATGTGGTGCATCTAAAGAAATTTTGCAAAGAGAAGGAGATCAGCAAGTACACCTATTTCTCGGAAGTCTTAACAATGAGCGATTTGAACATGTTAAGGAGACAATGCTGAACACCGAACCTTTGCCTTCTCTTCGACGCGTTTTCAACCATGTTCTCAGAGAAGAAGCTCGAATCATCGGTGAAAAAGGAAGGATTGCTGCAACTAAAAGAGAATTGGGAGGATCTGCCTTTTATTCATCTAAACAAAGTGGACAAAGGAGAAAAGATGGTTCAAACTCAAAGTGCGATCACTGCGGCAAGACTGGCCACTTTAAAGCAAGATGTTTTGAGATTATAGGGTACCCAGAGTATTGGCACACACGAAGGACACAACACCGCTCAAGAGATGATGGAGGACAATCTAGTGCTCACCATACACAATCGACTAAAGAAGCGGTACAGGGGCGTGCATTCCACGGTTCTCGTGTGATGAAGCATAATTTTTGTGAATCCGGTAAAAAATACATCTTGTAAAGATCTAAAATGGGTCTTGGACAGTGGTGCATCACACCACATGACCCCTCTCTTATCCTTAATAAGAGGGGTAACCAAGATTGAGAAACCTTTCTATGTCACTATTCCTACAGAGAACACAGTGCTGGTAGAAATGATGGGGACCATTGATCTTAGCAAAAACATTACTTTACAAAATGTTTTACTTATTCCTAAGTTTGATTGCAATTTAATTTCAATCTGTCAGTTGACCCGTGATTTAAATTGCTTTGTGACTTATCATCCTAGTTATTGTATGATACATGACTTTGCCACGAAGAAGAAGATTGGCTTAGGTGATGTACATGGTGGGGTTTATGTGTTGAAGCAACAAGTCCAGGGATCTGCTTTCACGGCACATCATGAAGACAACACCGTTCTCTGGCATGCATGCATGGGACATCCCTCTCCTCAAGTTATGCAACACATGTCTCAGCTAGTGAATTTTAATTTATGTTCAAATAAACTTCATTGTTGTGACATATGTCATAGATCAAAGCAATGCAGACTTCCCTTTCATAATAGCTATAATAAAGCTGAGAATCCTTTTGATCTTATACATTGTGATATGTGGGGAAGATATCGTACTAGCTCTCATAGTGGATGTCACTATTTTCTTACGATCGTTGATGATTATTCGCGTGGAACATGGGTTTACCTGTTAAAAGAAAAAACAGAAGTTCTAAAACTTTTAACAAATTTTATCAACATGGTTAACACACAACTCAATGTAAAGATCAAGAGGTTGCGGAGTGACAATGGGACAAAATTTACCAACCATGCGTTTCAAGGAATCCTACAACAAGAGGGAATCCTACATGAAACTTCATGTGTGGGAACACCCCAACAAAATGCAAGGGTAGAGAGAAAACATAGACATATACTCAATGTGGCACGAGCCTTGAGATTTCAAGCTAACTTACCCATATCGCTTTGGGGGGAGTGTGTCTTGACAGCAACATACCTCATTAATAGAACCCCTACCATGGTTAATGATGGTTTGACACCATATGAGAAGCTATTGGGAAAACCTTCATCATATGAGCACATTAAGACTTTCAGATGCTTATGTTATGTTAAAATTCAAATAAACAGCCAGATAAATTTGATTAAAGAGCCGAAAAATGTGTATTCGTGGGGTATCCTAAAGGCCAAAAAGGTTGGACAGTGTACAACCTAAAGACACGGGAGATATATGTATAAAGAGATGTGGTATTCTATGAAGATATTTTTCCGTATGCGTCACAAGAAAAGGACATCAGCAGTGAAGAAAATCCTTCGCCAACATTTACTCTTGATTTTGGTTTTGTTGACGAAGATACTACGTCTTGCAATGATGGGCAACAAGACCAGACCATAATTTCCAAAGAACCAAGAGAAGGACAAGTTGTTGAAACAAATCCTGTTGTGATCACTGAAGTAGAAGAACCTCAAAATGAGGGAGAGAGTGAAACCATGACAAACATAGACATGGGGAAAAGGAACAAACAACCACCCAAAAGACTTGATGATTATTATTGCTACTCAGCTGAGAAAACCCACACATGTACATCGCCGAAGACATCAACTTCTTCAGGTATAATTTATCCTATATCAAACTATGTAAATTATGATGAGTTTTCACAAAAACATCAAGCTTATCTTGCAGCGGTTGAAAGCATTGAAGAGCCTCAGTCATACAAACAAGCCATTCACAAACAAGAATGGAGAGAAGCCATGTCACAAGAACTTAAAGCCTTGGAAGAAAATCAAACATGGGAAATATCAAGGCTTTCTAAAGGCAAGAAGGCAATGGGTTGTAGATGGGTATACAAGGTTAAATACAAATCGAACGGTGAAGTTGAGAAATACAAAGCGCGGATCGTGGCAAAAGGTTACACACAAGTTGAAGGGGATGACTTCAACGAAACCTTTGCACCAGTTGCCAAAATGACAACTGTGAGGTGTTTGCTTACTGTTGCGGTGGCTAAAGGATGGATACTTTACCAGATGGATGTGAGTAATGCTTTCCTACACGGAGAATTAGATGAGGAAGTATATATGGAGGTTCCGCCAGGTTACAAAGTTTTCGATGAAGAGATGGTGTGTCGCCTAAGAAAGTCACTATATGGTCTTAGACAAGCCTCACGCAATTGGTACTCAAAAAAAACTGTCCCAAGCATTGGTCAAGTATGGTTTTCAGGAATGTGAAGCTGATCATAGTTTGTTTACCTATTCACATGGTTTAGTTTTCATAGCTGTATTAGTTTATGTTGATGACCTTGTTGTGACTGGGAATGATACAAAGTCATGTGAAAAATTCAAACAGTACCTGAGCGAATGTTTTCACATGAAGGACTTGGGAGAGTTGAGATACTTCCTTGGTCTAGAGTTAGCTCGCGGCTCTTCTGGATTATTCATTTGTCAAAGGAAGTATGCCTTGGACATTCTAAATGAATGTGGGATGCTAGCTTGCAAGCCTTCATCTATCCCACTTGAACCAAACCATAAATTAGCATTGGATTCCAGCCCTTTATATGAGAATCCTTCACAGTACCGTAGGTTGGTGGGACGACTCATTTATCTCACAATCACTAGACCGAAATTAACATATTCTGTCCATATTCTAAGTCAATTTATGCAGGAACCTCACCAAGGGCACTGGGATGCAACCATGCATGTTTTGAGGTACTTGAAGTCTTCACCGGGGCAAGGAATTGTCGTACCAAGAGATAATGACCTCCGACTGGTTGCATATTGTGATTCAGACTATGCGTCATGTCCACTAACCAGAAGATCAATATCAAGTTATGTCATGAAGTTAGGAACAACTCCCATTTCATGGAAAACCAAGAAACAAACTACTGTATCAAGGTCCTCGAGTGAAGCAGAGTATAGAGCAATGGTTTATGCCACAAGTGAAGTTATATGGTTAAGAAGACTACTTACACATTTACAAGTAAAATGTGATTCTCCTACAGTTCTACATTGCGACAATCGTGCTGCTATTCATTTAGCTTCAAATCCGGTTTTCCACGAAAGAACGAAACACATTGAAGTCGATTGTCACTTCATTCGAGAATTTCTTGTCAAGGGTATTATAGCTACTGCCCACATACCAACCAAGTCACAACAAGCAGACATTTTCACAAAGTCTTTGGGAACAAAACAATTTCGAGAACTATCAAGCAAGTTGGGATCTCATCGTCCTTAATCTCCAACTTGAGGGAGAGTAATGAGTTGTAGTATTATTAGTTGGTATAAGCTGTCTGGTTAGCATTCATTGTGACAGATTGTGCCAATGAATTAGAGTTAATTTGTCAAGACCTAGAATGATTTAATTTCTAATTTAGAATTTATTTGTGTCTTTGTATAACTATATAACTATTGTAAATTGTACAGAATAATATATAGAAATATTTTATTTCACAAGTTTCTGTCATTTCATCATGACTATTTACATAAAAATTAATATAATCAGATTTTCTATTCAATAAAATATTTGACACTTGACAATATAAAATTAATTTTTCATTTCAAATTATATTTTTCTCTTTTTATAAATTAAATTATTTCTATTATTTACTTTCCCTATTAAACACCACACACGTTTCATAAATTTTAAATTATATCCATTGACCATCTCATTCTTCTTTTAAATTAAATTTTTATTTTTTTTAAATATTTTTTCTCTTTTCATTTTATCATTTTATCTTTTTTATTTAATTATTTTATTTTCTCCTAATTATTTTTAATATATTTAAATATATAATTATAGTATATAATTATCATTAGGGATGACAAACAGACATGTTCGTTCCGTTTAAGTCCGTCTTGCAAAAGCTCGTAAAAAATGGAGTGAAACGGAGCGGTCTTAATTGAGAATGAGGGTCTAAATCTTAGATTTGCTCTGCAAAAAGTGAATACGGGACGGAGAAAGCTCGCAGACACTACACAATTTAAGTCTAAAAATGCAAAATTTCATGTAAATAATCGTATCCACAAAAGCCCGCGAAGAAAACGGGGCGAGACAGACACATTAGAGAGTGAGTGCATAAATTTTTGATCCGTCCCGCATAAAAGTGTAGGCAAAACGGACATGCCCAACGGGCCGGACCCGTTTTGCCACCCTTAATTATATATATATATATATATATATATATATATATATATATATATATATATATATATATATATATATATATATATATATATATATATATATATATATATATATATATATATATATATATATATATATATATATATATATATATATATATATATATATATATATATATATATATATATATATATATATATATATATATATATATATATATATATATATATATATATATATATATATATATATATATATATATATATATATATATATATATATATATATATATATATATATATATATATATATATATATATATATATATATATATATATATATATATAATACAATGTTGACATTATAAAAAAATAGTAAATACAATGTTGACATTAGTAAATAGCCCTACACAATTAATTTTTCAACTCACATATCACTATAAGAAAATACATATTTTATTTTAATTAATATTTTTATTATTTGAGATATACAATTTTTATTTTTAAATATTAAAATTTTCTTCTTCTTTTCCTCACATGTCACTATCAGGAAAATACATATTTTATTTTAATTAACAATTGTTTTTATTTGAGACAAAAATTCTTATTTTCAAATGTCAAAATTTTTTTTCATGGAAGGTATCAACAAAATACTTATTTTATTTTAATTAATTTTTTTTAATTTAATACACAAAATTCTTATTTTTAAATATCAAAATTTCTCTTTTTTTCACGAGACAGTATCAGTAAAATACTTATTTTATTTAATTAACAATTGTCTTTATTTAAGACACAAAATTCTTATTTTTTAAATTTAAAATTTATATTTTTTTCACATGTCATTATTAGTAAAATGTCTATTTTATTTTAATTAACAATTATTTTTATTTAAGACACAAAATTTTTATTTTCAAATATCAATTTTTATTTCCTTTCTTCATTTTATAAATATTTTTTTATAATTATTTAATATAATATAATTTATATTATTATTATTATTATTATTATTAATCATAAGGTTAAATATACGAGACCTATGTAATATATCCGAAATTTAATTTATCTTTTATAAAAAAAATTAAATCACTCTTTTAAAATAGTAAAATTTTATATCTTTTATCTCCTTCAATTTTTTTTTACAGAGATACATCAAATTTATCTATATTACAGTAGAACTAACCTTTCATTTTATAATTAAATAATTAATTTTAAACTAAACGTATTTTTGTTAGTCGAAGAAAAAAACAAAACCAGGTGGAAATTTTTCCGGTAGAATTTTAACCGGACGAAACCCACTTAAGATCTTTACCCTTCCAATTATTTTTAATTCATTCTAACTCTATATGTAAAATACAATGAACGATATCCGCATTAATTATTCCATTTGACCAAATCATTGTTTTTGGTTATATATAATTTTTTATTTCCAAAAAAAAAAAAACAATGAACGGCTGAGATCTTATTCTAAAGAAATATCACTATAAAGGATTTGTTCTTCAAAAGGCATAAAATAATTGCATTGAAATTTTAAACTCAATTATATTTATTTAAAATCATAATATAAATAAATTTGTTAATCTAACATTTCACAATAAAACTACAATGCTATTGCATTTATTTTACTTTAAATTATATAATAAAATATAAAGAGAAAATAAATTTATGTAAAAATAATAAAGATATAAACAAACAAAAAATAACAACTTAAAAGTAAAAACTACAAATTTAAAAAATACTTTAAATAACTTTAAAAAAAATAACAATCTAAACAATACACTAAAAAGTAAAGACATTTTTATATTAACGTGAGTTTAAGAAGAAAAAAAAGCTATTTTTTTCTATTAAATTGTAATTCATAGTGTCGAAATTATGTGTGTTGAAAGGTTAGAGATTGTCGAAACAAGTTATTCGATAGAAATTATTGTCTAATCGAAGAGCTTGTGTATCGAAGTAGGGTGTACACAAATTTGATTTGGTTTTAGATTTAGATTTAGATTTGTTTTAGATCTAGATATATTTGATTTAGGTTTAAAATAGATATTTGTGGGCTTTTATAATTTTGGGCTTTGCCTTAAGGACTAAACTAACCTAAATCTATAAATAGAGGGAGTAACCCTTATTTTTGTAATCAAATTAATTCATTGTATTTACAGAATTTTGCAGTTGCAAAGTGAACGGCTAAGTTTTCTATAATTTGTGGGCAGAGAGAAACTCTGCAGAAAGTAATTTTCTTCTTTCTTTCTTTTATATTTTTCATTGTCACTGTGTGGTGATACCAATCTTGTTCATCAAGATTGGTAGATATTCATCATAGGATTTTGGTGGATTTTCAACATATGATATCAAGAGCTATGGTTAATCGATTCAAGGGAAGTATCGATCAAGAACGATTGAGGAAGAAAAAGAATTCACGATGGCGAGTTATGGGAATATGATTTATCCAGCAACTCTACCAATTCTGAAAGTAGACAACTATGAGAATTGATGCAAACATATGTGTAACGCGGTGGAAGAACTGACTTGGGTATTTTGCGTTTGATCGCAACTATTGCGGATAGCAAGAGTCGCCATCGACTTTTCTTTTATCCAATAAGGAAAGGCTGAAAAGAACATGAAAGACCTTTAGAGATGTTTTCTTGAGTTCGGGGGGTAAATTATGAAAAGGAAAGGTATTAGCATCCTTTTCATCCGTAGTTATCTACAGGCTCTTAGCTGCTTGCTAGATCACTTGCTTTTGTTTGAAAGTGTGCTTGTGGTGTGGATTTTGAAAGTATTTTGAAAATGTGACTTTGTAATGGCTTTTGTTTCTATAAGAACGCGTACAAAGTGTTTGTTTTGAAAATAGTTCAAAGAGGTGTTTGTGAAATGTGTTTTTGAAAGTGATTTTGAAAATGTGTCTTTGTAATGGCTCTCGCTTCTATAAGAACGCGTACAAAGTATTGTCTTTTGAAAATGTTTCAAATGAGAGTGTTGATGTATAAAATATTTTTGTTGTGAGCAAGCGAGCAACTAGGAGCAATCTACCTACTCAAAAGGTCTTAGATATTCTTTTCCTCCTCTTTTAGATGTTGCTATCTTACAATTGTTTTGGTAAGAAGCCCCATCATTGTATATGAAGGGACAGGCGTGGAACGTTTGTATAGTCATATAAGGCAACCTATGAGACGTTTTAGCAATGTCGTTTAGGGACTAGATCGTTTACTGAAGGCAACATCGAGGGTCATCGAGGGACTACGATCTTTTATCGAGGGTCTTTGCTAAAATGCCCATGTTCGAGGGACATGACTATTTTTTCGAGGCAACACGTGAGATTGCCCTAAGGGTGCATATGTGAATAGTGTGTTTGATTGCATGAATTTGTCTTGATTAAGGGTTGTCTACTTGTTGGTTTTTATCTTGACATACATCCTATTTACTAGTATTTGTACAAAAGTAATAAAAAGTGTAAAAAATAAATCCTACACTATTACAACCATATTGAAGTGTGAAATTCTGGCTGCAGATACTCAATGTCACGTTCAATGTTATGACACCGTATCTGACTTTCTATAAGACAGTAAATACAAAAACAGTAAAGAACACAGTCAATTGTTTACCCAGTTCAGTGTGCAACAACACCTACACTGGGGGCTACCAAGCCAGGGAGGAAATCCACTATAAGAGATATTAATTCAGGAATAAACCAACCAGTTTATCTCCTTCACTTAAGACCTACCCAATGCAACTTCAATCTAAGTACAACTTAAACCTGAGTTCCTACTCACTCCCCCTCAATCACAGCAGTGATACTTAAAACAATTGACTAATGATTTAATGAAGACACTCTTCAATACATACACTTGATTATGCTTCACAGCTTTTTAATCAAGCAACACAAACACTCTTGCTTCACAGCTTTGAGTGATACATAAACCTAACTTGACTTTGCTTCAAAGCTTTAGTCAAGAGACACAAAACACTCTTGCTTCAAATCTTTGAGTGATACAAAACCCTTACAATTAAAACCTATTCCAAGTCACTTATCACAATGATACTTGCTTGGATTACAATAGTTAAAACTATACAACTTCTAAAAGATCTTCTGTCAAAAAGGGATGAATTCCAAACAGCAGCCCTGTTGAATATATAGCAGCTGCATCTTCAGTTAGGGTTTCCACAAAAAGCTAGGGTTAATTCCGTTTGACCTTAAGACTTGGTCACAGGACTTTATCAACCAGGTTAGGGTTGAGCTAGGTTAACCCCAAGTCCACGAGATTTTTTGTTCTGGAAAGACTGAGTCATTTTCCTGAAAAAACTCAGAATTACCCAAACTGCATAACTGTTAGTTCAGAACAGGATGTCTTAACATTTGTTATGACATCTGAATTCCTGTCTACTGATTTTGGTAAATGTGATCTTTTTGCAAAATGTTCAGATACACACTCATAAACAGCAACACTTGTATGACAATATTTTTCTGCAAAGGTACCTAATAAATCAGTACCTAATAAACTAGAATGTTATGACATCAGTCATGACATTCACACACCTGGTTTTACCAAAAATGCATGCCAATAACTAAACAACTACAAACTCCCCCTTTGGTAGATTTTTGGCTAAAGCCCCTAAGCAATCAGAGATAGATAGCAGCAGAATAAATATGACTGCAGAAAAATAGAATGTCTATCAAGTAATTGACCACAGAATAATATCTCCCCCTCTTTAGCCACAAATGGGCCAAAGATACATGTTCTTAAAAGTTACACAGTCATCCCAAAAGTAATAAAAACAACAACTAAAATCTGAACACACTTGCAAACTCCACCAGGGTCCAGCATCAACTCCACCAACCTTTAAGCACTGTCATCAGACTCAGAAGGTTCGGGCTTCTTCCTTTTCTTGTGAGCAATATCAGCATTCTTCTCTTTGTCTGATGTCTCAACATCCTTAGAGACATCTGGATTTGTTTCAGCATTTGAACTTTCTTGATTTAAAGGAACAGAAATGCCAGGAACTAAGTGGTTCTCGTTCAGAATTCTTGTAACAATTTTAGCTATTGCTTGACGAACATAGGCTGACCCTTCCCTATTTGCAATTTCAGAGGGAACAGAAGAAGAAGGATGAGAGGGATTACCAGAGGCAGTAGCTTGGGACCTTCCTGCATGCCTTGTTCTCAGCTCTTTGACCTTGGTGGGGTTAGTTTCCACTTCTCTAAGAGGAGCGATCTCCAGGACTTCAGAATCCAGGCAAGATGAGATTTCCCTAGAATCTTGATCAGAGGAAGAGGATGAAATAGTCGTATTGGATGATGATGGTGTTTGAGACATTTTGATAGTCTTAGAAGACCAATAGCAACTGGAGAGAAAATTCTGATTGAGAGACTGGGTTTTGATGCGGAGACGAGAGGGGAAGGAAGAAAAGGAGTGTCTATTCAACTTCTTAAAAGAATTGAAGGAAATGGGAAAATATAAGTTTAACCCAATCAGAACAGACTTAACAAGCATAACTCCTTCAACCCTTGTTTTAAGCAAAATTAATTGCTACAATTCCTCATGTTGGCAAATACCCAACTTACCCCTCAAGTTTTCAAATTGATTTGCATCAAGTACCTTGGTAAAAATGTCAGCCAGCTGTAGGTCAGTGGCAACATGTTCCAATTTAATTGTCTTCTCTTCTACAAGGTCTCTGATAAAGTGATGTCTTATGTCAATATGTTTGGTCCTACTATGCTGAATGGGATTCTTGGAAATGTTGATTGTACTCAGATTGTCACAGTACAATGTCATAACATCTTGTGTGACATTATACTCAGTAAGCATCTGTTTCATCCAGATCATTTGAGAACAACTACTACTAGCTGCAATGTATTCAGCTTCAGCAGTAGAGAGAGACACACAATTCTGTTTCTTGCTGAACCAGGAAACCAGATTATTTCCCAAGAAGAAACATCCTCCAGAGGTGCTTTTTCTATCATCAGCACTACCAGTTCAATCAGCATCACAATAACCAGTCAGAGTTGGTTCACAGCCATGAGAATATAGCAAACCATAGTTGTAAGTTCCACTCACATACTTCAAAATTCTCTTCACTTGGTTGATATGACTGACTTTAGGATCATTTTGGTATCTTGCACAAACTCCAACGGCAAAAGCAATGTCAGGTCTGCTGGCTGTTAAGTACAACAAACTTCCTATCATGCTTCTGTAAAGACTTTGATCCACCTTAACCCCACTTGAATCTTTGGAAAGCTTTAAGTGAGTAGGAGCAGGAGTCCTTTTGTGACTGGTGTTGTACCCCAAAATTTGTCCTCCCATATTTCTCAAAACATCTCAAGAAAAATTCACAAGTCCAACCCGACGCGTCATATTCAGGTGTTCTTTCCCCAAGATATCTCTGATAACGTATTCTCAAATTCAGGTTCGGCTCAAGAGATAATTCTTTAAAGAAGGTATCCGAATGTGTAAGTTTTCTTGAAGAAATATGGTGAAAAAGTGTGCTGAAAGTGCAGTTTTTACGCGCTAAAAAATTCATAACTTGAAGATCGTGACTCGTTTTGAATCCGTTTCGGTGGCCAAAATTCCTTCTTGACATTATCTACGTTTTCATCTCTCACGGATGGAAGCCAATTTCGATCAGAAGGTCTTCAAAAATGTGGATTTATCAAGTATTTTCGTACAGAAAATTTGTGACAGAAGTTTATTTGCGCCATGTTCAGAAAATCATAACTTGGTCGATTTTCATCGTATCGAGCTGGTTCCGGCGCCAAAATTTCACAAATTGAGTTGGATACATTTTCACAGAAGGTATTGAGTTCAAACGGTATTCAAAAGGCCTTCATTTTTTGCTCAGAGTGCATGACACGCCGAAAATCCTGAATGCTGAATAATATATCATCTGGGCCGAAACTTCGAAAATTCATAACTCTGTCAATTTTTATCGGATTGGGCTCATATTTTTACACAAGGTCCCTGACTCATAGATCTACAACTTTGCTTCAAAAGTCGAGACCGGATTATGCTCCGATCAATACCAGTTTTTTATTAAAGAACGTGTCAGAGTCGACACTAGAGCCCAAAATAAGTTTGTCTGAGCTGAAACTTCAAAAATTCATAACTAATTCACCTTTTATCCGATTGAGCCGATTTTCAGACAGGAGTTAGTTATCGATGTCGGCTACATTTTGTTTTCACATTTCAACTTCAAAAATTGCACTTAAGTCCCTGCGATTTAGCCTGGAAAGTGACGAACTCAAGTGAACATTGGAGGCCCAATTGCACATTCAAAGCCCATTTTCTTTACCCTAATTTCCATTATATAATCACCTTCTTTTCACACAAACCAGGGAGGAGAAAAAGAGAGAAAAAACCTTGCCACAACACTGTTAGAATATCAAATTCTTTCAAGAACCCTAAAACCTTGAAATCCTTATTACAGATCCCTCTCTCACTACAAGCAAGCCATCACAGTTACAAACTAACACCTCACTACTTTTCCAGTAAGGGTAAGATTGATTTGATCTCCATGATCAAAAGGGTATAATCATTCATACATGCCATATTGTGCATAAACATTAAATTTCTTCATATATTGACTTTATTCGCATTTTATGATTTTATTTAATGGGTTCATGAGATTCAACACTGCAGATTTTAGACAGGATCCCATGCAGGTTCATTAAGGAACGTTGAGGCCAAAATACAAATGGCCAAAAGCCAAAAGCCAAATGGCCAAAAGCCAAAAGCCAAATGGCCAAAAGAACAACTTATGCATGACACCAATACATGGCGAGACAGACATCCTGAGAAGATTAAGGAACGTTGAGGCCAGAACACAAATGGTCAACAGCCAGAACACAAATGGCCATGAAACCCAATCCAATGGCCAAAGAATGCAGACCACGGTACTCAGGAGTCAACGAACATGCACGTGATGCCAGAAAGTCAAACAAGGCTTTTTGTCTAATGGGCCAAATTGCTTCCAAAAAACCTCCCTTTGGGTCTGAATACCCCCCATGGTTTGCATTGTTTTTGATTTCTATTTGATTTTCTTTTAATTCTTTTAATGTTTTAATTATTTATTTTAATTCCATCAAATAATTTTCATAATAAAAATAAAATACAGAAAAATCAAAAAAATGTTTATTGTTATTAATATTAATTTCACCATTATTTTTGTAAATAAACTTTAATAATTAATTTAGTTAATTTAGGTTTCAATTTCAACATTTTTTTCTTAATAAACTAAAATAGGTAGAATTAGGGTTTTGATATTTTTTTCACCTTTTCTTTTTATAAATAACCTTCTCTCATTATTATTGTTATTAATTATCATTTATTTTTTGTAAGTAAACATGTACATTAAATATTTAGTAAATTAGGTTAAACTTTAATATTTTTTCATTAATAATTAAAAACAACTTAGAATTAGGGTTTCTCTTCAATTTTAATTTCTTTATTTCATAAATACAAAAAACCTAAAAAACATTTCTTTTTTAATAAAATAATTAATCAACTTTTAATTCAATTTAATTTCAAAAGGGTCCAACGCCCTCGAACGTGCAACTTTAATTCATTTGCGCATTTATTCTTATTTTTTCTTTGTGAATATTATGTAACTGCTCAAGCCGTGTAATAGTAATTAGGAATTTATTTATTTTCCGCATTTTTTTTATTAAAATGGATCTTTGTTAATTTGGCGATGTATAGACCTGCGCCTTGTAATAGCGTAGGATTTATCTTTCCGCATTTAAATTTCCGCACTTTTAAATTCTAATTGCATGAAAGAATGTATGGCTAATTAAAAACAATGCGTAGCTCACCATGTCATGATCAAAGATAATTGCTAAACATGAAAATAACATACAAATTCACACACCACTCTTAGGGTACGCCTCACTGTTGCCTTGCCTTCGAAACGTGATCGTCGAGTATAGGACGTTTTAGTAAGTCCTTATGTCCATGACATGATCCAGTTGCCTCGGAATTAAAAAGGATCAATGGCATAAGGGTAGCTTCTAAGGTGTCCTACTGTTGCTCTGGTGACCACACTGTCCCTACAAACGAATTGACCCGAACACCTCCAATGGTGGTGCTACCTACCTCTCAATGATGGGATGACACTACCTTAAGGATATTTACACAGCCTAATTCCTTAGGGTAGGTAGATGACTCACAGATACTTGCTCTAAAAAACAAATCAAAACTCTTTTCACACCGACACTTTCAAAAAGCTTTCAAAAACAACTTTTCAAACACTCTTGAGGACCGATACAAGAGTCAATCTGAAACTTTAAACGAAACTTTTTCAAACCCACTCACACTTGAAAAGCAAACAAACATTTTGAAAACACAAATGAGCAAGTATCTAAGAGCCCATGGATAACCATGGATAGAAAGGGTGCTAACACCTTCCCTTTCTATAAATCTACCTCCCGAACCGAGAAACCATCTCATAAGGAATTTTTCTGTGCTTTTGTCCTTTCCATGTTGGAGAAAATAAAAGACGGTGGCGACTCTTGCTTCCGCGACATTTCGCGAACCAGCGTTAAACAATCAGTTCCAGATCCACCGATCACAGAACTGACGACTCTGCTGGGGATTCTTTTAAAGTGAGGTGTACCTTAGGACTAAGATCACTTGTGTTTTCAATTGTCTGAATTGTTTGCTTTAAATTGTGGGCCTGTCTTGGAAGTTCTATAGATCCTAACCCGGATCTGGGGGTACCTTCTTAGAAAGTAGCAACAAGGCTGTGAGAGAACTGTGCAGGTGATACCGACATGGTTGAAGCAGTCTGCTACGTTGATGTGGCACTTTGGTGAGTACCGGTAACCCTTGAGTTCAGTCAAGGAGAGTACGGGGCCGCCGCGTGGTGTCGTGAAGCATCAACTGACCTTAGGAACCTTAATTGAACCATCTTGGCCTCTTTAGGGTAGTGAGATAACTGACTTTGGTGCAGTCCGAGGTTGGTTGATACTCGATACTACACTCAATTGAGGGTTGTTTTCTTGGAATATTTCGGTCGCCAGTTCAGTGGCTAAATCGAAACGATGAACAATGAAAACAATCCAATGATATTGGGACCCTTAGAACCCGGTTACTTCTGATAGGACAGGTTGAGCCCACCAACTTCAAGAGGGTAATACCTAGACCCCATGCTGGCCTAAACTCTAAGGGCTGTGGTGTGACTTGTGTGCTTTCATACTTGACTACTTGCATGCTTGTTATCTGACACTTGAGTTTCTTGCAGGTTTTGTTTATAGTCCTTAATTGGGACTCATAACAGGGTTTACCTACATTACCCCATGCATAGCATAACATCATACCATTGCATGCATCCTACATAAAGACTAACCCATTTCAAGGATCTCAAAGGCTTGTGATGCAGGTCACGATGAACCAACATGTCTGGCAAGGGGCAAAGGGGATTTATTTTCCTCTAGCCAAGGTTGTCAGGGGCTATGACCCACTGGATATGGTGAGCCTTTGACCCTTGAAGAAGGACTCTCTACAACACGAAGTTACTTCAATCAAGATACCAGATTCTAATTTTAACAAATTTTCTTGTTTACCCCGCGAGATCCTTGAAAACATCGCATGCATACATACACATCATTGCATAACAGGTACCCTTTTTTCTACAGGTTGCTTACCTTCTTTGCTGTTTATTTCAGCAGTCTCATCATGAATCCGGAAACATCTACTAAGCAATCCATCAAGGCTCTCCAGGCTCAGAACGCCCAGTTCCAAGAGCTGATCATGAGTTTGGCCCAGGGGCAACAAGATCTGAAGACCCTGCTTTCGAAAAAGAAGAAGAAGAGGACGGTGCTGTTCAACCCTAGACGCAAATCTGGGAATGGATCACGAAATGAAGTTGAGCAGACTACCCCATCTGTTGGGAAAGACAGTCCCCAAGAAAGGGAGGTTCCTAGTCCAGTGGTCTCCGACAACGAGACCGATTACAATGATGAGCAGTACCCTCCAGCTGAGGACAGGTATAAACAGTTGGAAGACCGGCTAAGTGCCATGGAGATACAAAAAGTGCCCGGCCTGGACTTCGAGGATCTAGGTCTGTCTTCTGGGGTAGTAATCCCGCACAAGTTCAAGGCACCTGCCTTTGCAAAGTACGACGGGGCATCCTGTCCTAAGCTGCATCTCAGGTCTTACACAAGGAGGATCCAGCCCTACACGACTGACAAGAATTTATGGATTCACTTCTTTCAGGATAGTCTGTCTGGAACTCAACTCGACTGGTTCTATCAACTGAGTGGAGCCAACATCCGCAGCTGGGAGGACTTGGCCACTGCATTCTACAAGCAATACCAGTACAACGCCGACCTTGCTCCCACGCGCACTCAGCTTCAGGGGATGTCTATGGGTACAGGCGAAGGCTTCAAAGAATATGCTCAAAAATGGAGGGACCTTGCTGGAAGGGTACAACCACCTCTGACTAGCCGCGAGCTCGTCGACATGTTCTTGGGGACCCTGTCTGGTGCATTCTTCAACCACCTGATTGGGAATTCTGCCGCTGGGTTTACAGATCTGATCTTAACCGGGGAAAGAATAGAAGCTGGCATCAAGTCAGGAAAAATACAGAATGGTGACTCCTCGAAAACTGAGAAGAAACCATCCAAGAGAGAATCTAGTGCTGTCTATGGCTCAAAGGGGCAGAATAGGTCCGAACACCGCCAAGACGTCAACGCGGTGGTTATTGCAAAACCGGCCGGCGCTCCTCAGCGTCACAATTAGCAAAGGGAAGAGAGACCCAAAAGGCAATTCACTCCCCTCGGCATGACCTTGTCACAGATATTGCCACAGTTGCTGGAAACCAAGTTGGTAACTCTCATGGACCCTCCAAAGAATACTAACAGGACACCTTCAAGGTACAATCCCAATGTTCGCTGCGCCTATCATTCTGACAGCCCGGGGCATGCTACAGACGACTGTTGGACTTTGAGAAACAAGGTTCAGGATCTGATCAACGCAAAGGAAGTCCAGCTCGACTCTCCAGAGGCTCCCAATGTGACCACTGCTCCCCTGCCCACACATGGCTAGGATTGGAAACTTTTGTTCATTTGAATGTTCAGATTGTAATTTTCTTTGATTGTTCAAACATTTTATTTCATGTCAAACTTGGTTATTTCATTAATGCATTACACATGTCTGTTTTGAAGTAATTATTTCGTATTCACCATATGCAAACTGTTTTCATATTTTTGTGATGATCAACTCTTGATTGAAAATTCTAAGCCTCTTGAGGGAGGATGACGAAAACGATATCGCTATCTTTACAGTATGCTTTTGAACAGACCCCGCTGATGAGGTGCAGGCATTGTTTCAATTCCTAAACACTGGAGTTATAAGGAAGATAATCCCTCGTCAACCCCTTTGAGCCAAAGAAGTAGGAGTTTTTCTTTTCGAAATTTAAAACCCTTAATCATAACCTGGGGCAGGGTAGTTCTCTCAGTTGATCCAAGTGCATAACAAATGACACCAAAGAGGTCCTTACAAAACAAAGAAAGACAGTGATGGTTCCGAACAATCATAAAGACAGGTCGTCATCTCTCAAAAAACTAAAGCCCAATAAGTCAAAAAACTATGAAGGAGACTTACAAAACTGGGTCATCCCGCTGACTGTAAATACAAAAAGAAACAGTTCAGGCAAAAAATAGGGATAACAAAATCAAAAAAAAAAAAGGAAGAGGTCCAACAAACCCTCAACAAAAAAAGGAATGACTGCCTATTCAAAATAAATTGTCAAACATCCGGAATATCAGAGCAAAGACCCAAACAAGGTCTAACGCACGATCAACTGAGTTTAGGTTTGAAGAACATAACGAAGAGAGGGTGGGTACAAATAAAATTTGAGCCTTTATCCTTTGTTTCTTAAACCGTGAACCAGGCCACGTTACAACCCTAAAAAGTCCTAGCTGAAGCATGGGTTAGTTCGAAAGCATACTGTTACAAAGGTATCCTGACTCCTTAAGGCTCGCAGTAAAATAACGAGTTTGACATCACAGTTTACAAAAGAACTCACTTGTTTTATTAAAAAACTGCATTTCCAAAAACTTCGAAACAGATATAAGCTTTGCATTTTTAACATAACTTTGTTTGCATACGACTATTTGTTTGAACAACATAGAAGCTCGCACGACGAATATCGGATGAACAAAAGCACTCCCAAACAAGGGGCATGACATGATCATTGTCCGTCATCTGGGGCAGTTAAGTCAAGATTCAGAGAATCTCTCAAATGCCAAATAGCCTGGGGCAAATCTCCGTCTAAGTCACTTGGGGAATTGGACGATCAAACGAAGATCTTCTGGTGGCATGGCAACACAACAACAGGGCACCTCCCTACATTCTGAGAACGTGGACATAGTCGAAAAAATACTATGCAAAATCAAAGACCCGCTAGTTTGACACACCTAGGCAAAAATAAGGGCTTCCCGGTGAACCAAAAGGGTTCGGGCAAAAATAAGGGATGAAATGAAAAATCTGTACACCCGGCAAGTCGAAAACCTGAAAAGGCGGCTTGGGCAAAAATGGGTATCCCGGTGGACTGAAAACCCGAAAGGGCGGTCCAGGCAAAAATTAGGGATCAAAGCGTACGACTATGTCCCGGTATCTCGTCACTTGCCTACCAGAAGAAGATTTGTCAAACGGCAGTCATCAAACACCTTCACAGGTACCTTCTTCTCCAACAGAAACTGGGGCAGTAATGAGTTGTCTAAGCGATCTAGTTACTCTGTCCACCAAGGTACTAAAATAGGGTCGGCTGAAGAACAATCAAGATACCTTATTTCCCCAAGAGAGTCCAGTCCAAAAGTTTCCCCAGGAAAGTGGAATCCACCTCCCCAGCAGGAAGCTTATCCCCAGTAGATTCTGGAAGCTTATCCCCTGCAGAGCACGAATGCGTCTCCCGACCTTATTCAAAGGTTATTTCCCCACCAGGATATAACTGGGTTATCCTCAGCCAATTGTCACGGAAAGATCGTCCTCGGCGAAGTTCTTCCTATCCTCCAACGGAGTTCATCAATTCCCTCAACAAAGCTCAACAATGGTATCCCCAGCGGAGTTATCATCAAACCTCAACAAAGTACCTCTCCTTCCCCACAGAGTTCACTCCCTGCAGAGTAATTTATTCGCCAAGTTTATTCCCCAACGGAGTCATCTTCTCCTACCGGTATTCTTGCAACATCAGCCCAGGATTCAACAAGCTCCCGACATCCGTCAAGGATTTATTTTCCTAGACGAACATACATTCATAAACATCACATTTTCATACATCATGATACATGCATATACGCATCATGTCATACAATCTCATTTATGTCGTTGCTTGATCCATATCATGCACTGCATATGACTGACCTTTACCTTTCAGGAAGGATACAGTTAAATGATCAACTATGTCAGAATAGACAAATACAGTCAGAAGAGACAAATCCAGTCAAAAGAAGACAAGTCCAGTTACAATTACTCGTCGTTATAGACACCCGTCGTCATAGACACTCGTCGTCATAGACACTCGTCGTTATAGACACTCGTCGTTATAGACACTCGTCGTTATAGACACTCGTCGTTATAGACACTCGTCGTCATAGACACTCGTCGTCATAGACACTCGTCGTCATAGACACTCGTCGTCATAGACACTCGTCGTTATAGACACTCGTCGTCATAGACACTCGTCGTTATAGACACTTGTCGTTATAGACACTCGTCGTCATAGACACTCGTCGTTATAGACACTCGTCGTCATAGACACTCGTCGTTATAGACACTCGTCGTCATAGACACTCATTGTTATAGACACTCGTCGTCATAGACACTCGCCGTTATAGACACTCGTCGTTATAGACACTCGTCGTTATAGACACTTGTCGTTATAGACACTCGTCGTTATAGACACTCGTCGTTAAAGACCACTCGCCCATGAGGATAACCTGTCAGTAGAGACAACTCACCAACCTAACATTACCAGACTCAATTCCTGTATCTTGCCAGGACACGTCTGAAGAGTTCGAAGATCCGATTCCTGTATCTTGCCAGGGTGTATCTGTTGACGACTAACATTACCAGACTCGATTCCTGTATCTTGCCAGGGCACGTCTGAAGAGTTCGAAGATCCGATTCCTGTATCTCGCCAGGGTGTATCTGTTGACGACTATATTCTCTGGACTCGATTCCTGTATCTTGCCAGGGCACGTCTGAAGAGTTTAAAGATTCGGTTCCTGTAACCAGCCAGGGCACATCTACATAAAGAAATTGAAGATCAGCTCCTGTAACAGGCCAGGTAATTATTTTTCTTTCTCAGGTACGCAAGTTCTTGCTAAGGAATCTCTTACGCGATCGACAACCTCCCGATGGCATCTATAAGCCCATCTCCACAACTATCCCTTGCAGTTCCAAATGGCATCTATAAGCCCATTCCCGACAAGGTTCTGTCACATCTCCAGATGGCATCTATAAGCCCATCCACGCAACAACAGTCTCCAAATGGCATCTGTAAGCCCATTCCCTACATCACACTGCTGACACTCTACTATGTGAGTGCAAATTTCTGGGCACTCTAGTGTTCAATCATCTTCCACCTTCGGATTACGAAAGGCACTCCAGCCAATCTACATCCTCAGGTCTAAGAAGATTAAACAGGGGCAACTGTTGTACCCCAAAATTTGCCCTCCCATATTTCTCAAAACATCTCAAGAAAATTTCACAAGTCCAACCCGGCGCGTCATATTCAGGTGTTCTTTCCCCAAGATATCTCTGATAACGTATTCTCAAATTCAGGTTCGGCTCAAGAGATAATTCTTTAAAGAAGGTATCCGAATGTGTAAGTTTTCTTGAAGAAATATGGTGAAAAAGTGTGCTGAAAGTGCAGTTTTTACGCGCTAAAAAATTCATAACTTGATGATCGTGACTCGTTTTGAACCCGTTTCGGTGGCCAAAATTCCGTCTTGACATTATCTACGTTTTCATCTCTCACGGATGGAAGCCAATTTCGATCAGAAGGTCTTCAAAAATGTGGATTTATCAAGTATTTTCGTACAGAAAATTTGTGACAGAAGTTTATTTGCGTCATGTTCAGAAAATCATAACTTGGTCGATTTTCATCGTATCGATCTGGTTCCAACGCCAAAATTTCACAAATTGAGTTAGCTACATTTTCACAGAAGGTATTGAGTTCAAACGGTATTCAAAAGGCCTTCATTTTTTGCTAAGAGTGCGTGACACGCCGAAAATCCTGAATGCTGAATATTATTTCATCTGGGCCGAAACTTCGAAAATTCATAACTCGGTCAATTTTTATCGGATTGGGCTCATATTTTTACACAAGGTCCCTGACTCATAGATCAACAACTTTGCTTCAAAAGTCGAGACCGGATTATGCTCCGATCAATACCAGTTTTTTATTGAAGAATGTGTCAGAGTCGACACTGGAGCCCAAAATAAGTTTGTCTGAGCTGAAACTTCAAAAATTCATAACTAATTCACCGTTTATCCGATTGAGCCTATTTTCGGACAAGAGTTAGTTATCGATGTCGGCTACATTTTGTTTTCACATTTCAACTTCAAAAATTGTACTTAAGTCCCTGCGATTTAGCCTGGAAAGTGACGAACTCAAGTGAACATTGGAGGCCCAATTGCACATTCAAAGCCCATTTTCTTTACCCTAATTTCCATTATATAATCACCTTCTTTTCACACAAACCAGGGAGGAGAAAAAGAGATAAAAAACCTTGCCACAACACTGTTAGAATATCAAATTCTTTCAAGAACCCTAAAACCTTGAAATCCTTATTACAAATCCCTCTCTCACTACAAGCAAGCCATCACAGTTACAAACCAACACCTCACTACTTTTCCAGTAAGGGTAAGATTGATTTGATCTTCATGATCAAAAGGGTATAATCATTCATACATGCCATATTGTGCATAAACATTAAATTTCTTCATATATTGACTTTATTCGCATTTTATGATTTTATTTAATAGGTTCATGAGATTCAACACTGTAAATTTTAGACAGGATCCCATGCAGGTTCATTAAGGAACGTTAAGGCCAAAATACAAATGGCCAAAAGCCAAAAGCCAAATGGCCAAAAGCCAAAAGCCAAATGGCCAAAAGAACAACTTATGTATGACACCAATACATGGCGAGACAAACATCTTGAGAAGATTAAGGAACGTTGAGGCCAGAACACAAATGGCCAACAGCCAGAACACAAATGGCCATGAAACCCAATCCAATGGCCAAAGAATGCAGACCACGGTACTCAGGAGTCAATGAACACGCACGTGATGCCAGAAAGTCAAACAAGGCTTTTTGTCTAATGGGCCAAATTGCTTCTAAAAAACCTCCCTTTGGGTCTGAATACCCCCCATGGTTTGCATTGTTTTTGATTTCTATTTGATTTTCTTTTAATTCTTTTAATGTTTTAATTATTTCTTTTAATTCCATCAAATAATTTTCATAATAAAAATAAAATACAGAAAAATCAAAAAAATGTTTATTGTTATTAATATTAATTTCACCATTATTTTTGTAAATAAACTTTAATAATTAATTTAGTTAATTTAGGTTTCAATTTCAACATTTTTTCTTAATAAACTAAAATAGGTAGAATTAGGGTTTTGATATTTTTTTTTCACCTTTTCTTTTTATAAATAACATTCTCTCATTATTATTGTTATTAATTATCATTTATTTTTTGTAAATAAACATGTACATTAAATATTTAGTAAATTAGGTTAAACTTTAATATTTTTTCATTAATAATTAAAAACAACTTAGAATTAGGGTTTCTCTTCAATTTTAATTTCTTTATTTCATAAATACAAAAAACCTAAAAAACATTTCTTTTTTAATAAAATAATTAATCAACTTTTAATTCAATTTAATTTCAAAAGGGTCCAACGCCCTCGAACGTGCAACTTTAATTCATTCGCGCATTTATTCTTATTTTTTCTTTGTGAATATTATGTAACTGCTCAAGCCGTGTAATAGTAATTAGGAATTTATTTATTTTCCGCATTTTTTTATTAAAACGGGTCTTTGTTAATTTGGCGATGTATAGACCCGCGCCTTGTAATAGCGTAGGATTTATCTTTCCGCATTTAAATTTCTGCACTTTTAAATTCTAATTGCATGAAAGAATGTATGGCTAATTAAAAACAATGCGTAGCTCACCATGTCATGATCAAAGATAATTGCTAAACATGAAAATAACACACAAATTCACACACCACTCTTAGGGTACGCCTCACTGTTGCCTTGCCTTCGAAACGTGGTCGTCGAGTATAGGACGTTTTAGTAAGTCCTTATGTCCATGACATGATCCAGTTGCCTCGAAACGGTTGCCTCGGAATTAAAAAGGATCAATGGCATAAGGGTAGCTTCTAAGGTGTCCTACTGTTGCTCTGGTGGCCACACTGTCCCTACAAACGAATTGACCCGAACACCTCAAACGGTGGTGCTACCTACCTCTCAATGGTGGGATGGCACTACCTTAAGGACATTTACACAGCCTAATTCCTTAGGGTAGGTAGATGACTCACAGATACTTGCTCTAAAATACAAATCAAAACTCTTTTCACACCGACACTTTCAAAAAGCTTTCAAAAACAACTTTTCAAACACTCTTGAGGACCGATACAAGAGTCGATCTGAAACTTTAAACGAAACTTTTTCAAACCCACTCACACTTGAAAAGCAAACAAACATTTTGAAAACACAAATGAGCAAGTATCTAAGAGCCCATGGATAACCATGGATAGAAAGGGTGCTAACACCTTCCCTTTCTATAAATCTACCTCCCGAACTGAGAAACCATCTCATAAGGAATTTTTTTGTGCTTTTGTCCTTTCCATGTTGGAGAAAATAAAAGACGGTGGCGACTCTTGCTTCCGTGACATTTCGCGAACCAGTGTTAAACAGTCAGTTCCAGATCCACCGATCACAACTGGCATTCTCCATACCAAACTTTTTTACAATGTTCTTTGCATACTTGCTTTGAGATAAAAAGATTGAGTCCTCCATCTGTGAGACTTGCAGTCCAAGAAAATAAGTCAGTTCTCCCATGAGACTCATTTCGAATTCAGCCTGCATCTGGTCAGCAAAATGTTTAACCATAGGTTCTGACATTCCTCCAAACACTATGTCATCAACATATATTTGGGCTACCATCAACTTCCCTCCTTCAGTTTTGACAAAGAGGGTTTTGTCCAAGCCTCCTTTTCTGTATCCTTTGTCTGAGAGAAATTTTGTTAACCTGTCATACCATGCTCTAGGAGCTTGTTTCAGGCCATATAGAGCTTTTCTCAATTTGTAGACATGATCAGGGTGGTTTGGATCCACAAAGCCTTTAGGCTGTTCCACATAAGCTTCCTCATTCAAGTACCCATTTAGAAAGACACTTTTCACATCCATCTGAAATAACTTGAACTTCAGAAGACAAGCAATTGACAATAGGAGTCTGATTGATTCCAGCCTGGCTACAGGTGCAAAGGTTTCATCAAAATCAACCTCTTCAACCTGAGTGTATCCTTAAGCAACAAGTCTTGCCTTATTCCTGGTGATAACTCCTTCAGCATCTGATTTGTTCTTGAAAATCCATTTTGTGCCAATGATGTTAGTTCCTTCAGGTCTAGGAACTAGTTCCCAAACTTCATGTTGCTTGAATTGGTTCAATTCATCTTGCATTGCTCCAATCCAGTATTCATCAGTTAAAGCTTCCTTGACATTTCTTGGTTCAATTTTAGACACAAAACAAGAGTTTGAGATGATTTCTCTAGATCTTGTAATGACTCCACTGTTGGGATCTCCTATGATGAGCTCTTTTGGATGATCCTTCTGAATTCTGATGGAAGGGATCTTGCTAGCTTCCTTTGATTCAGATTCTGCTGTGGTGGTGTTGGGTAGATCATTCTGTTGAGTTGATGTCTCAAAGAATGTCTCAACATTACAAGGGACATCTGTTTCCTCATGATAATCATCAATTATGACATTTATTGATTCCATCATGGCTTTGGTCTTGGAATTGAATACCCTATAAGCTCTGCTGTTTGAGGAGTATCCTAGAAATTTGCCTTCATCACTTTTAGGGTCCAGTTTTCTTCTTTGTTCACGATGTGCCAGAATATAGCATTTGCTACCAAACACATGGAAGTACTTCACAGTTGGTTTTCTTCCTTTCCAGAGTTCATATATGGTGGACGAGGTTCCCTTTCTCAAGGTGACCCTGTTATGGACATAGCAGGCTGTATTCATAGCTTCAGCCCAAAAATACATAGGAAGACTTTTGGCATGTATCATTGCTTTGGCAGATTCCTGTATGGTCATGTTTTTTCTTTCCACAACTCCATTTTGCTGAGGAGTTATAGGAGAAGAAAATTCATGACTAATTCCTTCTGAGGAACAGAATTTATCAAACTTGCTGTTTTCAAATTCCTTGCCATGATCACTTCTGATTCTGACAATAAACCCTTCTTTTTCTCTTTGAATTCTTTTGCACAATTCTTTAAAAACTTCAAATACATCAGATTTTTCCCTAATGAAGTTAATCCAGGTGAATCTGGAAAAATCATCCACAACAACATAGGCATATCTTTTTCCACCAAGACTCTCCACCTGCATTGGTCCCATCAGATCCATATGAAGAAGTTCTAGAACCTTAGAGGTGGTCAGATGTCTTGACTTTGGATGTGACATCCTAGTCTGCTTACCAACCTGACATTCACCACAAACTCTCCCTTCATCAATTTGCAGTCTTGGAATCCCTCTGACTGCCTCCATGGAGATAATCCTTTTCATTCCTCTTAGATGAAGATGGCCAAGTTTCTGGTGCCACAATTTCACCTCTTTTTCTTCTTTTGCAATGGAACACACAGTGGAGAAATTAGTGTTCTCAGACTCCCACAAGTAACAGTTGTCTTTAGATCTGACTCCTTTCATTACAACTTCTTGTTTTTCATTAATTACAAGACATTCAGATTTTGAGAAATTGACCTTGAATCCTAGATCACACAATTGACTGATACTAATGAGATTAGCAGTCAGGCCTTTTACCAGTAGTACTTCATTCAGGTTTGGAACTCCAGGGTAGTCCAAATTACCAACTCCTTTGATTTCACCTTTAGCACCATCTCCAAAGGTCACAAAACTAGTGGTGTGAGGTTTAACATTATTGAGGAGGTTCTTGATTCCAGTCATGTGCCTAGAACACCCACTGTCAAAGTACCAGTCTTCCTTTGCAGAGACCCTCAGGGAAGTGTGGGCTATCAGGGCAGTAGCCTTTTTCTTCCATTTAGGAGTATGTGGTACCTTTTTAGACTTAGGTTTGACACCTGAGTTCTGATTAGGGTATCCATGCAATCTGAAGCAGAAAGGCTTTATGTGGCCATACCTCCCACAATGATGACATTGAAGTGGTGAAAAACACAAGAAGGGGGGGGGGGGGGGGGGGGTTGAATTGTAAAACTGAAATCTAAAACAATGAACAAGATATTTTTATCCTGGTTCGTTTGATCTCAAACTACTCCAGTCCACCCGTCAAGGTGATTTCGCCTCTCTCCAACGAGGTCTTAATCCACTATATTCAACTGAATATTACAGACTGCTTTAACAACTGCTAAAGCCTTCTTGATTCAAACCACAACCCGGTTTGTCAAGGTAACACTTTCTTACAAAGAAATAAAACTATGTGTGTGGATGTTTTCTACAAAACTTTATCACAACTGTGATGTATACACAAATTGAAGCTTAGAAACTAGATTGCTAAACAGTAATGGAATATCAGAGTGTATGGTTTAGCAAAACTGGTAGAACGAAGATTATGGTTCAGCTTTTGTGCGTGTAGAGATTTGGAGAGCATTAACCATTTCAATCTTCAAAGCCTTGTTTATATAGCATTGGGATGATGAACGTTGGATGCAATATTCTTGATTCAATGCTAATAACAAGCTTTCCTTATTGAGCAGATCTTGTCTGGAATGAGGCCGTTGGAATTAATTTGCTTTCAATGCACAGTACCGTTGCTTACTTAATGCAAGTTCTGGCTTGGCTCATTCTGACTCTACTTCACTGCTGATGAACTATTGTGTTTCTTTATCAGAGTGTTGAGCGCAGTCTTGTTCATCAGGCTTCAGCATGTACGTGAGTTGATCATCTGATTTTATCATTCTGATATAGCAACTTCTGATGCTGGTGTCTGAAATCAAGTTCTGATGCTGAATAGATGTGATCTTGCTTATTTCAATCAGAGTATCTGCAAGTCAGAACATAATAATTTTAGGCAGCAGATAGTTCATACATGAAACTTATAAATACTATATCTTTTCACTTTGTTATCATCAAAACTTAAATATAGGGTAGTAGATTCAAAATTTGTTCTAACAATCTCCCCCTTTTTGATGATGACAAAAACTAGATATTTTAAATGAAAGTAACATGAAAAGACATCTGGAATATGTATCAGATGGAGAAGCAAAAGAATAAGGAGTAAGGAGATACTCCCCCTGAGTTTATTACTTCCCTTTGATTATACGTGTTTCTTCAGGATCAGATCTTTTTGCCTTTCTTTGAACATCAGAGTATCAGAGTCTTTGACTTATCAGAAGCTTTATGTCAGAGCAGAGCTTCAGAGCTTATCTTGTCAGAGCTTTGCTTTGGATCAGAACTTCATAGTGATTAGAGCTTCTAGTCTTCAGAGTGTCCAGGAGCTTCTTTGTGCCTGTAGACTTTAAGCAAAACAGAAAAAACATTTCAAGTAATAGAGTTAGAATGTTTGAGAATTTCTGTCTAGTCAGCCGTTATTGATTAAAATATCATTCTTGTTCTCCCCCTTTTTGTCAGCAATCAAAAAGTGTTGGTGATGTGTTAAAACAATTAAGATCAGAAAAACGAATCATATTAAGATAGTTCAGAATCAAAACAAGAAAATATTACAAAACATGATCAAACAGTACATCAGAAAATCAAGGAAAACATGAAAAAGGTCATGCATGAAAAAAGAGATTAAGGTTGAGGAGGCAAGCGTGTGAACAGGTTCTCCAGCATGGCTTGAATCTTTTCAGCAGTCTCATTCTGCTTATGCACCATGCTGACAACAGTGTCAATCTTGCTGTCCTGCACATCCATTCTCTCTTTCATCTTCTGATCGTTTTCATCCATCCGCTGCTGCAGACGCATGTCATTCAGCCTTAGTTCTTCCAGAGTCTGCCTGTCCAAGGCAGCTTGAGAAGCATCAGAAGCAGGAGGCTTCTGAGAACTTTCAGCGACATCCTCTGCTTGACTTTCTTCAGCTTGAATGGTCTTGTCTTCTTTTGATTGAATGGTCTTGTCTTGCACCTTTGCAGCTTGCTGTTTCTCAGACCAAGGTTCACTGTCCAGAGGGAGCACGTCCTCTTTCAGAAGCATACTTCCAACTTCATTCAGAAGCTTGCTGAAATTTTGTTGAGCCTGCTCATAGTTGATATCCTGCAACTTGAGGGCTTCAGCACGTACCCAAAGTCTGAATTCTGACCAGAGCTGATCAGAAGCATCTGGGTCAATCATCCCAGGACAGACTTGCTTTAAAGAAGCAATCCATTGCAGCACACCTGTTTCAAAATTCAAAATACCAGAGCCAACATCTGGTTGCTTTGGTTTTGGGATGGAAATTTTGTGTTTTAGATCAGCAAGACGGTCAAGACTGGTTAAGTCAATGAAAGTCCTGCTGGGGTTTTCAGAGGTTTTCTGAGCAGCTGTTTGTTTTGGAGAAGGAGTATCAGAGTCAGATATTTCGATTGGAGTGGGTGGTGTTTTGGGAGTATTTGGTGGTGTCGATTCTGATGAGGATGGTAACTGGGGCATGATAACAGTTGTTCCACATGGCAGCTGGATTGCCAGTGGTGAAGGTTGAGGTGAATGAGGTTCAGATTGATGAGGTGAAGGAGTTTCAGAGTGGTGAAACTCTGTTTGTGGTGAAGGTGGATTAATTTCTGGTTGAGGAGAGGGAGGTGGAATCTCTGATTGCTCAGGGATCAGAGGTTCTTCGGAGATTGGTTGTTGTTGTTCTGGTTCTTCAGCAGATTGCTGTTGTTCTGGTTGTGGAGGAGGGACATTTTGTGGTTCAGAGTTTGGTTGATCAGAGGCATGTTGATCAATATCAGACAGCACTTGGTCAAGTGCTGATGTTGTGGAAATTGTTGGTTGTTTGGGGTGTTTGGTTCTAGGTCTTCTGAGTTTTAATGTCTCAGAAGGGTCTTCTTCTTGTACAGTTTCATCTATGGTAGGGATGGGAATTGATATTCTATGAGAGGTTTGAGGAGGGATAGATGCTGGAATAGTAGAAGAATTTAAAACAGGGGCAGCAGATGAAATACCTCTTTTCTTTGGAGTCTGCTGAGATGATCCTTCTGATGGTGCCTTCCTCTTCTTTGTCTTCTTCAGAGTCACTTCTGGTTGAGGTTGATGCAGATCTCTGATATTCAGCTTTGGATCTGTACCATCTGCCTTGCACGCATCCAAGTACCTGAGAATCACCTCTGGTTTGGATTCAATTTCAGAAAATAACGGAAAATCACTCAGAGGCACTCTTCTGATGGAGATATCAGCAGTGGAAGTAGCTCTGGGTTCCTTCTGAATATTCTCTATCAGCTTCATCTTTTTCAGGTTCTTTGCGTTCAGAGGTTTCCCAATTGTTGGTTCAATAGTGCTTAGTTCCTGAGCTTCTATCAGATGCTCAATCAGCCTATTCTCTGTCAGAATATCTGATATCAACCTTCCAAAAGGTATCCAATCCCTCTTGGTTCTTTCTTCTTCCCTTGTTTCTTTCACACTGGTTCTGAGGTGGGTGAACAGGAAGTGAGCCAGATTGATCTTTATCTTCTGATCAATAAAGTAGATCAGAAACTGCTGATCCACATTTATGTAATCAGGAGAACTTGTTGGTTTCCTGTGGTTGAAGCACCCCAGAATTATCTTAGCCCATACTCTGAAATGATCCTTCAGATCCTTAATCTTGCTGCTGGGCAATCCAAGAGTGAAAATCCTGTTAGCTACCACACCTATATCAGCATATCTTTCAGCCATGTCCACACAACGGACGCCACCACCACTTTGACCGATTAGCCTTGCAATGAGATCTTCAGTAATCACAATCTTCTTCCCCATAACAAAGGAAGTGACTAGATGTGTTGAAACCTTGGCGTAAATCCAAAATTCCTTGACCAGCGCTGGGAATGTTGGTCCAACCAACCTATCGAAATACCTTTCCCACTTTTGAGCCTTAACTTCTTCAGTTAGGTCAAAACCGTTCTCCTTCAAGCTTTCAAAGTCAATGATTAATTCAGAAAGCACTTCAAGATTCTTCACCGGAGTGAGGAGAGTTCTGAGTGGAACTTGATATTGCTCAGATGATGCTTTCTTTTGAGTACCTGCAGAAACGCTGCTGGAGGTTGCCATGTTCACACTAAAAGGGTTTTTGAGAATGAACTGAGGAAAAAGATTTGCAAGAGATGAACTCAGAAATTTGCAGAAAATGCTTGAGTATTAGTGAGAAAGCGTAAAGAATAAGAATGAGAGATTAATGTGCTTAAATAGAGTTTTCAAAACTATTTTGAAAAGATAAACGTTTTTAAGAGAGAGAAAAATCATGATTGCCATTTAAAAGCATGATTACTTTTCATTAAATGCTTGCTGATTTTGGGGGATTTGAGAAAGATACTTAAAAACGGTTACCAGACATGTGTCTCAATGCACCCAATCAGCGCTTTGCCTTCTCAGAAGCGTGCACGCGTTCTGCTTCAGAGATATGCTGATGATTGGATGACACTTGTTTGATGTAGTGATCAGCACGTCTGTCTTTGAGCTTAGACTCTCAGATCTTTAGACTTGCATCTGATACAATCTGCATGTTCTATCTTTCTGAAAGGAGATTGATCAGAAGTTCACAGTAAAATAATTACATTCTGAAGGTAAATACATGGAATTAAAACATTTTCACTCTGGGCACACTTTCATGCTGAGATGTTTCAGAATGAAATTAAACCTATCTTCTGAAAGGGGTTTAGTAAAGATATCAGCCCATTGATGGTCTGTATCTATAAATTTTAAGTTCAAAATACCTTTCTGAATATAGTCCCTAATGAAGTGATGTTTTATTTCTATATGCTTAGCTTTAGAATGTAAAATAGGATTTTTACTTAAGCAAATAGCAGAAGTATTATCACAAAGTATAGGAATGTTACTCTCAAAAATCTGGAAGTCTTCAAGCTGACTTTTCATCCAGAGCATTTGTGTGCTACATCCTGCTGCTGCTATGTACTCAGCTTCTGCTGTTGACAGAGCAATTGTTGATTGCCTTTTGCTGGACCAAGAAATCAGATTTTCTCCCAGAAACTGGCAGCTTCCAGAAGTACTTTTACGTTCCACTCTGTCTCCAGCAAAATCAGCATCACAGTAGCCTACTAAGCTGTAATCACTAGATTTTCTATAAAACAAACCCAGATTAGTAGTACCTTTCAGATACTTGAAAATTTGCTTAACAGCTGTTAAGTGAGATTCTCTAGGATCTGATTGGAATCTAGCACAGATACACACACTGAATAATATGTCAGGTCTTGAAGCAGTCAGATAGAGGAGAGAACCAATCATACCTCTGTAGACTTTCTGTTCTACATTTTTGCTTACCTCTTCTCTTTCCAGAATGCACATTGGATGCATTGGAATCTTTGATGGCTTACATTCTGAGAGGTCAAATTTCTTCAGAAGATCTCTGATGTATTTGCTCTGATGAATGTAAGTTCCTTCTGGAGTTTGATTGATCTGAATTCCTAGAAAGAATTTCAGTTCCCCCATGAGGCTCATCTCAAATTCTGCCTGCATACACTTAGAAAATTTTCTTCCAAGAGAAGGATTAGTAGAACCAAAAATAATATCATCAACATAAATTTTGACAGACTAAGATGTCACTCTTAACTGATTTACAGAATAGAGTAGTGTCCACTTTCCCTCTGGTGAATTCATTTTCCAGCAGAAAGTTACTTAGCCTTTCATACCAAGCTCTGGGAGCTTGTTTCAGACCATACAGTGACTTCTTTAGTTTGAAAACATGTTCTGGATGTTTTGTATTTTCAAAACCTGGGGGTTGGTGTACATAAACTTCTTCTTCTATATAACCATTTAAGAATGCACTTTTGACATCCATCTGATACAGAGTGATGCCTCTATTAACAGCAAATGAAATTAAAAGTCTGATAGATTCTAACCTGGCGACTGGGGCAAAGGTTTCTGTATAGTCTATCCCCTCTTGCTGACTATAACCTTGTGCAACCAGTCGTGCCTTGTTTCTGATGACTTCACCTTGTTCATTTAGCTTGTTTCTGAACACCCATCTTGTTCCAATGACGTTGAATCCTTTTGGTCTGGGAACGAGATCCCATACGTCGTTTCTGGTGAATTGATTCAGCTCTTCTTGCATTGCCAGAATCCAGTCATTATCCAAAAGTGCTTCATCAATTGAAGAAGGTTCAATCAGAGACACTAGTCCCATAAGTGTTTCTTCAGAGTTTCTGAAGCTTGCTCTTGTTCTGATTGGATCTTCCTTTCTTCCTAGGATAGTCTCTTCTGGGTGATCCAAACTGCTTCTGGGTAATCTCTTCTGAGGTTGATCAGCAGCTGTTGTAGGATTTCTAGCAGTGCTCCTTTCAGACGTTGAAGGAATGTCTGTGTTGAGAGCTTCTGATGACTTGTCTTCAGAACCTGCAAATTCAATTTCTATACCTGCAAAGACTTCATTCTGCTTTGACTTTTCAGAGTCAAGCTTGTCATCAAAACGAACACTGATTGATTCTTCCACAATCTGTGTTTCTGTATTGTATACTCTGTACCCTCTTGAGCGTTCAGAGTATCCTAACATAATACACTTCTGTGCTTTAGAGTCAAACTTGTTCAAATAATTCTTTGTATTTAATATAAAGCAAGTACATCCAAATGGATGAAAATATGAAATGTTGGGCTTTCTGTTCTTCCACAATTCATATGGAGTCTTTTCCAGAATAGGTCTTATTGAGATTCTATTCTGAATGTAGCACGCTGTGTTTATTGCCTCTGCCCAGAAGATCTTAGCAACGTTTGTCTCATTGATCATGGTTCTGGCCATTTCTTGCAATGTTCTGTTCTTTCGTTCTACAACTCCATTTTGTTGGGGAGTTCTAGGACAAGAGAAATCATGCAGAATGCCTCTGTCATTAAAGAATGACTCAAAATCTTTATTTTCAAATTCTCCACCATGATCACTTCTGACTTTAACAATTCTAAGATCCTTTTCATTCTGAACTTGGTTGCAGAAGGTAACAAACACAGAGTGTGACTCGTCCTTGTGTCTTAAGAACTTTACCCATGTCCATCTGCTATAGTCATCTACGATTACTAACCCATACTTCTTACCACTGACTGAAGCAGTTTTAACTGGTCCAAATAAGTCAATGTGCAGAAGTTCTAATGGCTTAGAGGTAGAAACAACATTTTTGGATTTAAAAGAAGGTTTTGCAAATTTGCCTTTCTGACATGCTTCACACAGAGCATCTGAATTGAACTTCAAATTAGGAAGTCCTCTGACCAGATTGAGTTTGTTAATCTGAGATATTCTTCTCATACTAACATGCCCCAATCTTCTGTGCCAGATCCACTGCTCGTTGTTAACAGACAGAAGACATTTTACATTCTGACTCTTTAGTTCAGAAAGTTTGATTTTGTAAATGTTGTTTTTCCTCTTACCATTAAACAGGATAGTCCCATCTTTCTGACTAACAGCTTTACATGATTTTTGATTAAAGATTATATCATAACCGTTATCACTTAATTGACTTATGGATAACAGATTATGCATCAATCCATCTACTAGCAGAACATTATTAATAGAGGGAAGATTTCCATTACCTCCAGTTCCAGAGCCAATTATCTTTCCCCTCTGATTGCCTCCAAAGCCAACGTGGCCTCCAGGCTTAAGTTCCAGGCTTTGGAACATATGCCTTCTTCCCGTCATGTGTCGTGAGCAGCCAGAGTCCAGGTACCATGACTGGTGTTTCTGACTTGCTGCTAAAGATATCTGCAACATGTATTATTTTATCCTTAGGTACCCAGATTTTCTTGGGTCCTGATTTGTTAGTTTTACCAAAACTCTGGTTGAATTTTGGTTTCACAGAGTGCTTACTGCTAGTATATTTGATATCATGTGTGTGACCATACACAAAGTGTGAATTCAGAGGAGTGTGTTTAATGGTTAAGTCCATGACATTCTTTGGTGTAGGAACCTTACCTTGGTATCCTATTCCTTTCCTGCCATTTCTGCTAACTCCATAGATCATTGAAGCCATTCTGCTTCTATCTACGCTTTTAGCTAGGAACTTCTGGAAACTGTGATCATACTCCTTGATGATCTCATCAGCGTTGCTGGGAGTTTCAGAAATTGGTTCCTTCTGAGAGTTTTGTAAAGAGTTTTCTAATTTTGAAATCTTATTTCTCAGCTCAGAATTTTCCAATTTAAGACTCTCAGACTTATTAGAGTCAGATTCAAGATTCCTTTTCAGGTCTCTGAATTTAGCTCTAATTTGCTGATAACGTTCCAGAATCTCATTAAGGCTTTCAGCAAGTTCAGCCTTTGTAAAGTTAACAGCAAAGTTAGGAAATACCTCTTCAGTGTCTGATTCTGAGTCTGATTCAGAAGCTTCACTATCTTCTGAAATGTTAGCCATGAGAGCTATGTTTGCCCTTTCATCATCTGATTCTGAGTCAGCTTCAGACGAGTCAGAGTCATCCCATGTGGCCATGAGACTTTTCTTCTTCTCTCTTCCAAACTTCTTTTTGGGCTTTTCCCTCTGAAGCTTTGGGCAGTCACTCTTGTAGTGTCCTTGCTCATTGCACTCATAGCAGATGATGTCTTTGGTGTTTGGCTTTTTGCTACTGGAGGAGCTTTCAGATCTTCTGTATCCAGAGGAAGAATCTGTCCTTCTGTATCTGGAAGAAGACTCGTTCTGATCAGATCTTCTGGGATTCCTGAACTTCCTTTGTCTTTGCTTCCACAGTTGATTTACTCTTCTGGAGAGAAGGGAAAGTTCGTCTTCTTCTGATGAGGATCCATCAGATGTTTCTTCAACTGCCTGCAAAACTTTAGACTCAAATTTTCTGTTAGATTTCAATGCTAAAGGCTTACCTTGCTTCTGAGGCTCATCAGCTTCTAGCTCTATCTCATGACTTCTGAGGGAGCTGATAAGTTCCTCCAGAGTGATTTTGTTGAGATCTTTAGCTAGCTTCAGAGCAGTAACCATAGGCCTCCACTGCTTGGGTAAACTTCTGACGATTTTCTTGACATGGTCAGCAGTAGAGTATCCTTTGTCTAGAACTTTGAGACCAGCTACCAGAATCTGGAATCTAGAGAACATAGTTTCAATGGATTCAGATTCTTCCATTTTGAACGCCTCATACTTCTGAATGAGCGCCAGAGCTTTTGTTTCTTTGACCTGAACGTTGCCCTCATGCGTCATTCTGAGAGAATAAAAAATATTCTTTGCTGTGTCTCTGTTGGAGATCTTTTCATACTCAGTATAGGAGATGGCACTTAGGAGGATGGTTATGGCCTTGTGGTGATTCTTGAAGTCACACTTTTGTTGATCAGACATTGTTTTTCTATCAATCTTCTGACCACTTGCATTCACAGGGTGCGTGTATCCATCTGTCACCATATCCCACAGATCAGCATCATGTGCCAGAAAGAAGCTTTCAATTCTGTCTTTCCAGTAATCAAAGTTTTCTCCATCAAAGACTGGAGGTTTGCCACTGAATCTGTCTCTGTCCTCATTGTTGTCATTGCTGATGTGAGAATTGTTTCCTGCCATTGTGTTTTTCTGACGCTGGATCTTGTACTGACACGGTTAAGTGTTTTAGCTCAGAACCAGGAGCTCTGATGCCAATTGAAGTGGTGAAAAACACAAGAAGGGGGGGGGGGGGTTTGAATTGTAAAACTGAAATCTAAAACAATGAACAAGATATTTTTATCCTGGTTCGTTTGATCTCAAACTACTCCAGTCCACCCGTCAAGGTGATTTCGCCTCTCTCCAACGAGGTCTTAATCCACTATATTCAACTGAATATTACAGACTGCTTTAACAACTGCTAAAGCCTTCTTGATTCAAACCACAACCCGGTTTGTCAAGGTAACACTTTCTTACAAAGAAATAAAACTATGTGTGTGGATGTTTTCTACAAAACTTTATCACAACTGTGATGTATACACAAATTGAAGCTTAGAAACTAGATTGCTAAACAGTAATGGAATATCAGAGTGTATGGTTTAGCAAAACTGGTAGAACGAAGATTATGGTTCAGCTTTTGTGCGTGTAGAGATTTGGAGAGCATTAACCATTTCAATCTTCAAAGCCTTGTTTATATAGCATTGGGATGATGAACGTTGGATGCAATATTCTTGATTCAATGCTAATAACAAGCTTTCCTTATTGAGCAGATCTTGTCTGGAATGAGGCCGTTGGAATTAATTTGCTTTCAATGCACAGTACCGTTGCTTACTTAATGCAAGTTCTGGCTTGGCTCATTCTGACTCTGCTTCGCTGCTGATGAACTATTGTGTTTCTTTATCAGAGTGTTGAGCGCAGTCTTGTTCATCAGGCTTCAGCATGTACGTGAGTTGATCATCTGATTTTATCATTCTGATATAGCAACTTCTGATGCTGGTGTCTGAAATCAAGTTCTGATGCTGAATAGATGTGATCTTGCTTATTTCAATCAGAGTATCTGCAAGTCAGAACATAATAATTTTAGGCAGCAGATAGTTCATACATGAAACTTATAAATACTATATCTTTTCACTTTGTTATCATCAAAACTTAAATATAGGGTAGTAGATTCAAACTTTGTTCTAACAGACATCTCCATCTTTGGTACCTTTTCTTCATATGTCTCTGTTCCTGATGTTGAGAGTTATGTTGAGACATCTGCTTTGACATTTGTTTATTAGACCTGATCTTCTTGTCTGCACCTGATTTCTTTGCTGCCACAAATCCTAGACCAGACTTGTTTCCCACAGTTTGTCCAACCTGAAGGATTTCTTCCAATTTGTCTGTTCCATTTGTCAGCATCTTGACAGATTTGGTCATCTGGTTTAGTTTTGAGTTCAGCAATTGAACTTCCCCTTCTAGATGACTTATAGTTTCAAGGTCTGCCCTTTTTCCAGCCTCCAGCTTTATGATGAGTTTTGTTTGTTTCTCATTCTGCACACATACTTCAGCACTTCTGATACACAATTTCTTGTAAGTATCAGCCAGTTCTTCAAATGTCACTTCCTCATCACTAGTGTCACTTTCAGAGGTACAAACACCAGTTAGAGCAGTAACTAGTTTGGCAGATTCTTCTTCAGAATTACTTTCTGAATCACAGTCAGACCAAGTAACAGTCATTCCTTTCTTTTGTTTCTTAAGAAAGGTAGGACATTCAGCTCGAATATGCCCATATCCTTCACAACCATGGCATTGAATTCCTCTGCCTTGATTTCCCTTCTCTTCTGACCTTGGTCTTCTGCTGGAACTGTCAATGTCAGAGGGGATGTTATGAACATTAGACCTTGACTTTGGATCTATTCTTTTGATAAGTTTGTTGAATTGTCTTCCAAGCATGGCTATAGCTTCTGAGATATTTTCTACTTCATCCTCCTTGTTTTCAACATCAGTGTTGGATACAAGTGCTATGCTCTTGTTCTTCTTGTCACCATTTTCAGTGATCCCCATCTCAAAAGTCTGAAGAGACCCAATAAGTTCATCCACTTTCAACTTGCTGATGTCCTGGGCTTCCTCTATGGCAGTTACCTTCATTGCAAATCTTTTAGGCAAGGATCTGAGAATCTTTCTCACCAATTTTTCTTCTGACATCTTTTCTCCCAGTGCTCCTGAGGTGTTGGCAATCTCCAAGATGTTCATGTGAAACTCATGAATGGTTTCATCTTCCATCATTTTTAGATTCTCAAACTTGGTAGTCAACATCTGAAGCCTTGACATTTTTACTTTGGAAGTGCCCTCATGGGTAGTTTTGAGAGTGTCCCAAACTTCCTTGGCCAGTTCATATTGATGTACTAGTCTGAATATGTTTCTATCAATTCCATTGAACAAGGCATTTAAAGCTTTGGAATTTCCCAGGGCTAACTCATCTTCTTCTTTACTCCAATCTTCCTCAGGCTTCAGACTGATTGTCCCATCTTTCTCAGTTATGGTGGGATGGTTCCATCCTTTGTCAGCAGCTCTCCAAGCCTTTTTGTCCAGAGATTTTAAGAAGGCAATCATACGAGGTTTCCAGTAGTCATAATTTGTTCCATCCAGAATGGGTGGTCTATTTCCAAAAACTCCTTCTTTGTCCACAGTGCCAGAAAGTGATATCCCTAGATCTCACCCAGTAATACAGGCAGGGTGCCTGCTCTGATACCAATTGAAATTCTGGCTGCAGATACTCAATGTCACGTTCAATGTTATGACACCGTATCTGACTTTTTATAAGACAGTAAATACAAAAACAGTAAAGAACACAGTCAATTGTTTACCCAGTTCAGTGTGCAACAACACCTACACTGGGGGCTACCAAGCTAGGGAGGAAATCCACTATAAGAGATATTAATTCAGGAATAAACCAACCAGTTTATCTCCTTCACTTAAGACCTACCCAATGCAACTTCAATCTAAGTACAACTTAAACCTGAGTTCCTACTCACTCCCCCTCAATCACAGCAGTGATACTTAAAACAGTTGACTAATGATTTAATGAAGACACTCTTCAATACATACACTTGATTATGCTTCACAGCTTTTTAATCAAGCAACACAAACACTCTTGCTTCACAGCTTTGAGTGATACATAAACCTAACTTGACTTTGCTTCAAAGCTTTAGTCAAGAGACACAAAACACTCTTGCTTCAAAGCTTTGAGTGATACAAAACCCTTACAATTAAAACCTATTCCAAGTCACTTATCACAATGATACTTGCTTGGATTACAATAGTTAAAACTATACAGCTTCTAAAAGATCTTCTGTCAAAAAGGGATGAATTCCAAACAGCAGCCCTGTTGAATATATAGCAGCTGCATCTTCAATTAGGGTTTCCACAAAAGGCTAGGGTTAATTCCGTTTGACCTTAAGACTTGGTCACAAGACTTTATCAACCAGGTTAGGGTTGAGCTAGGTTAACCCCAAGTCCACGAGATTTTCTGTTCTGGAAAGACTGAGTCATTTTCCTGAAAAAACTCAGAATTACCCAAACTGCATAACTGTTAGTTCAGAACAGGATGTCTTAACATTTGTTATGACATCTGAATTCCTGTCTACTGATTTTGGTAAATATGATCTTTTTGCAAAATGCTCAGATACACACTCATAAACAGCAGCACCTGTATGACAATATTTTTCTGCAAAGGTACCTAATAAATCAGTACCTAATAAACTAGAATGTTATGACATCAGTCATGACATTCACACACCTGGTTTTACCAAAAATGCATGCCAATAACTAAACAACTACAAAGTGCATAAAAATATAAAGGCAAAAATAAGATAAAAAGAAGGAAAATGAGTTCTTTCGATTGGGGCAGGAGAACCCTTCAATTTGCATTTCTTGGCCTCCTTCGATTGAGGGTTGGCACTAGTGAGGTCATGGCCTTCGATTGGGCTTGGCCTGAGGCGTGAGAGGTGGCCTTCGATTTTGCCTTCTCTGCCTCCTTCGATTGGGGCCTAGAATCAACAGGGTGCGCCTTTTGATTCTGCCTGGAAATCAGTGTGGTGCAGCCTGTCTTTTTGTCTTCTTCCACTGGGGGTTGAAAGTAGTGAGGGAATACCTTTCGACTGGGCCTGGAATTAGTGAAGGCATGTTTTTCGTCTGGGCCTGGAAATCAACATGGTTTGCCTCCTGGTTGCCTCTTTCGACTTGGAGAAAGAGGGTAGAAGCCAGAAGCTTCGTTTCATATTTTTTGTTTCCTATTTCTTTCGTTTGAGATGTTAAATAACAACATGACCTAAAGCCATGCTAGCACTACCTTAGGGCCAGGTTATTTGTAAGAAACCAAAAGCAAGAACCAAAAGGAAAGGCAATAGAACAAAAGTACAAGGGTGTAAATGAAAAAGGAAAAACAACAGTATGTACATGCTTGAAACAAAATGGAATTGTATTTACATGTGCTGGAAACAAAAGATGCAAGGGTAAGAGTAACTTACCTTGCTGCAGCCTTGAAGGTGAACTATACCTTGAGTGGTGGCCCTGGGTTCTCCTGGATTCGAAGGGAGGGGCCAGAAGCTGGGCCTTGGATGCTAGATTCGAAGGAGGAAAGAAACAAGTATTATGTTTCTTTCTACTGAATTCGAAAGGATGTGAAGTGTGAGGGACTTTTCAGAATCGAAAGAGGGAAATGTTTGGGATTCTGTGTTTGTTTTTCACAAGTGTTTGAGAACTTATGAGTTTTGTTGTGTTTGAGAAAATTTGGGAGACGTTCCTCTGGTCCAAAGATCCTCCCATTCCTTTGCAAAGAAATCCTCTATTTATAGAGAAAAAGTGGATATATTGTCCAAAGCCAGCTTTGCAAAGAATAATAAAATAATGTAGCGTGAAAGTACATGTAGGGGGCATCTTGGCAGTTGGGATGCAGAAGATGTGACTTGTGCTTTTTGGCATTGCTTGTGCTCAGACCATATTCAGGTTGGAAGCTGCTTTTGTGATAAAAGTACCTTTTATGAAAAAAGGGCACACAGTCCTTTGCCAATTTATCCAAGAATGTTATTATCCTTCGAACAAACCTTTGAATCCTTAGGAAATGTATCACAAACTTGTGTAAACCTCTGGTTATGTGAAGATTTGAAAGTAATGTAGCCTGACAAGTAAGATTTGGTCTTGGGTCGAATGCAAGAATGAGATCGAAGCACGGGAAGCCGTTGCCTCAGTCGAAGCTTGTGGTTAAAACAAGCTTACTCGAAGGAAGCTAATGCCCAGTCGAAGCTTGGATCGAAGCAAACACATTTCCCAATTGAAAGCTCGTGTTCAAAGGAAGCGTATTGCCCAATCGAAGCATGTGGATCGAAATAAACATAAAGGGAGTCATTGCCTTTTGTCTATTTAGCATGAGGGAAGTTCCTGGCTTCTGAATCGAAAGGTGTTCTTTCAAGGGAAGTAAGAACTTAGTCAAATCTTGTATGAAGATATCTCTTGGCTCAAACGAAGCTTGTGAGAGACAAAGTCTGCAAGAGGCCCTTGGTGCAAGTGGATTCGAAGGATGCATAAAGATGGTTACTTTGTTCCATCGAAGCTTGTCCAAACGAAAACAAACATGCAAGCAGCATATGCCCAATCGAAGTAGGCTTGCAGGCAGCATATGCCTAATCGAAGCAGGCTTGCAGGCAGCATGTGCCTAAATCGAAGCAGGCTTGTAGGCAGCTAATTTTGAGCAATCGAAGGAGGCTTATAGGCAGCTAATTTTGAGCAATTGAAGAAGGCTTGTAGGCAGCTAATTTTGAGCAATCGAAGGAGGCTTGTAGGCAGCTAATTTTGAGCAATCGAATGAGGCTTGCAGGGGGCACGTGTGGCCAACATGTCATGGCCTTCGATTGCAAGCATGCAGGCAGCACATTTGTCCAATCGAAAGGCTGAATCGAAAGAAGCATATTTTTCTCCAAATTTAACAAAATGTTATTTTTATCTGTTTTCTCCCTTTTTGGCAGTTTCCTTTTAATTTTGGTACTGGAAAATCCCAATGTACTTGTGCAAGCTTGAATTCTGAGAATCTTTTGTGAGAAAACTCTTGAGAATTGAGAGGGCAAATTTTGGGGTACAACAGCTACCCATGTTCAATTTTTTTACATCTGAAGAGTTAGATTGGCGAATCTGCCATTCGTGACTTGAATGTGGAAGATGATTGAACACTAGAGTGCCCAGAAATTTACACTTGATGACGTTGTGGTTGATTGTGTAGGGAATGGGCTTAAAGATGTCATTTGGAGAAATAATGGATAATTGTTGGAGATGGGCTTATAGATGCCATCCAAAGGTGATTGTTGACAGAAATTAGACTAAGTCTAAACTTGTCTTCAACTGGAAAAGAATTAGAATAAATCTTGGAGCGATTTATTTGAACTAGAGAAAATGTATACCAGAAAGAATCAGGATAAACCGTTGAGAGATTTAAACTGAACCAGCAGAGGTCTGGAAAGAATCAAAATAAATCTTGGAACGATTTATCTGAACTAGAGAAAATGTCTACAGGAAAGAATCAGGATAAACCGTTGAGAGATTTAAACTGAACCAGTAGAGGTCTTGAATTTTATTTAACTGGAAAGAATCAGAATAAATCTTGGAACGATTTATCTGAACCAGAGAAATTGTCTACCGGAAAGAATCAGGATAAACTGTTGAGAGATTTAAACTGAACCAGCAGAGGTCTGGAAAGAATCAGAATAAATCTTGGTGCGACTTATCTGAACCAGAGAAAATGTCTACGGGAAAGAATCAGGATAAACCGTTGAGAGATTTAAACTGAACCAGTAGGGAAAGTCTACTAGAAAGAATCAGGATAAACCATTGAGAGATTTAAATTGAACCAGCAGAGGTCTTGGGATGAGTATTAGAATAATATCCATAAATGAATTATATCTGACTTGTATCTGAATGGTGTACTGAATGAGCATCAGAATGACATCTGTATCTGGATCGTATCTGGACTGTATTTGAATGAGTAACAGAGTGACATCCGAATCTGGATCATATTTGGATTGCATTTGAATGAGTGACAGAATGACATCCAAATCTGGATCGTATCTGAATTGTATTTGAATGGGTGACAAAATGACATCCGAATTTGGATCATATATGGACTATATTTGAATGAGTGATAGAATGACATCTGAATCTGGATCATATCTGGATTGTATTTGAATGAGTGACAGAATGACATCCGAATCTGGATCGTATCAGGACTGTATTTGAAGGGATCTGGAGTAAGTATCAGAATGTCAGCCATATCTGGATCGCATATGAACTATTTCTATAAGAGAATTTGGAGTAAGTATCAGAACGTCAGCTATATCTGGATCGCATCTGAGCTGTTTCTAGAAGAGGTATTTGGTCGCCTCAGAAAGATGATGTAGGAATCTTGGATGATTGCTACCTCAGCATGATGATGAAGGAATCTTGGATGATTACTACCTCATCAGGATGATGAAGGAACCTTGGATGATTACTACCTCAGCAGGATGATGAAGGAATCTTGGACGATTACTACTCCAAAAAGATGACGAAGGAATCTTGGACGATTACTACTCCAAAAAAGATGATGACTGTTGTACCCCAAAATTTGCCCTCCCATATTCTTCAAAATTTGCAAAGAGCATGCTTCAAAATTCCCCAAGGGTTGCATAGTTCAAGGGCCTCCTAACAGTCAAAAACTAGGGTTTTGGTTCTGACAAAGAAAATGAAGTTTCCAAGGTGTGATACGGTGGGAGAACTGACTTGAGGTTTTGCGTTTGTTTTCGCAAATGTTTCGGTTGAGCAAGAGTCGCCACCGACTTTTTATTTTATCCTAAGGAAAGGTTAAAAAGCACAGCAAAAAACCTTTTGAGATGTTTTCTTGGGTTCGGGGAGTAGATTATAGAAAGGGAAGGTATTAGCACCCTTTCTATCCATGGTTATCCATGGGCTCTTAGTTACTTGCTTAGATCATTTGCCTTTTGTTTTCAATTGTTTTAAATGGTGCTTGAGTGTGTGGGTTTGAAAATATTTTGAAAAGAGGCCAATGTGGTGGCAATCTTTGTAATGATCCATGTGGGGATGTATACAAAGATGTAGGTCTTTTGAAAAGGTTTTCATTTGTTTTTGAAAGTTGTTTTGAAAGTGTAGTGATGTGTGGTTTTTGAAATAGGCAAGTGTTTTTGTTTTGCAAGTTTGATTCAAGTAACTAAGAGGTTATCTACTCCTAAATTTCTCAAAAAGATTATGGCTATGTTTTAACCCTTTTAACAAGTTTGTTCCACCATTGTATTTGGTGGACAATCTTGTGTTAGGATGTGAGAGGGACAGGTGCGGGTCATCGTTTAGACCATAATTGCAACGGCGTTAAATGTCTTTGGGCAATTTCTTTAAGGGACTTGATCATTTGTTTTTGTTTGTTTTGAAAAGTTTTTGTCGAGGGACTATGATCATTCAAATTGTTTGCTTTACCCAAAGAAGTTCAACATACAATATGGCCCATTTATTTGAAGGCAACAAGTGGAATACCCTAGGGGTGCAAGTGTGAGATGTGTTGTTTATTTTCATGCTCATTTATCTTGTATTAGGTCAAACTATTTTTTATCGTTTTTTCGCATACAAACCCTAATTCTAACATGTTATCATTAGAAAACAATAAAGTGCGAAATTAAAATTACTAAGCTATTACAAAATCAAATATGGGAAGGGGGGTACAAATGTTCAAATGGGGATATTGACAAGAATTTAAACCTACATTATTACATCATTTGAATATTTGCAATTTAATCAATGTACAAAAATTAAATAAGAATGCAAGATGCAAAAAGAAATGTTTTGTATATGTATGAAAAAAATATTATTTATGTAAAAGAGAAAAGAAAATAAAAATATATTATTTTTTGGAGCATTTTGAATTTAGGGCAAAAACCCTAATTTTAATAGAAAATGCATTATTATCTAATTTGATACAAATATTTATTTATTATTTATAAGAATAAAATAAAATGAAGTATATTATGAAAAAAGTATTTTTGTATCAAATATTAATAAAAATAAAAATTCAAGTATTTTTATATTTTTAACTTAAATATATTGATAAACATATATATATATATATATATATATATATATATATATATATATATATATATATATATATATATATATATATATATATATATATATATATATATATATATATATATATTAAATCTTAAATATGTATTATACACAAAACAAATATTTATTTAATATTTTAATAAAATAAATAAAAAGAGTATTTTTTATGTGAAATATTTTCAGAAGGTAAATAAAAATAAAAAATGTATTTACACTATTTTTCTATTTATTCTAATAATAGTATATATATATATTTATGTATAAACAAAGAAATAAATCAAATAAATATGCCATAAATTCAAAAAAGGATGGAAAAAATATTTTTAAAATTTTTATATCATGAGAAAAAATAAACAAAGTCAACCAAAAAAGAAAAAGTCAAAAAGAGTCAAAAATGAAGCAAATGGGCTCAGGGGGTGTGAATCAAAATAAATGGTGTGAATAGGAAAAAATTCCAGGCCCAGCCCAGAAGACTTGTCTTTTTCAACCTCTGAACAACATCCTTCAAGTAAAACACGTGTTTTTTATCTCTGGATTCCTGGACTTTCAAGCAAAACTCATAACATGAAAAGTGTAGAGCATTAAGAGACGGTTTCAACCATATAAAGAACTTGACCTATCTCTCTAAGATGAGGGAGAATTTCTCCTCCCCCCAATCCTAACCTAGTTTTTCATCAATGTTCAGAACCAAAATTCTCTCTACTCAGGCAAAAGAAATGAAATGTAAAGATATGTACATGTTCAGGGCTATGAGTAGAACCTTGTTTCTTCACAAACTTAAGACTAAAGATGCATAATAAGAGAGATACGAGTTCAAAGTTTTACCTGTGCAGTTGAACTTCAATCTGGAGAATGAGGAACTTTCAGTGCAATGTGATGATTGGAAAAGCTTCCTTGAGGTCCAGGGATGCTGTTTCAATGCTTACTTTGTCTTGAGAGCTTCTGAATCAAGCTATGGAACTTCAACTGCAAAAGGAAAAAATGAAAATGGTGGGAACTGTTAGGGTGATTACAGGTCAGGTTTTAGGCCATGGTTAGCTTGCATATGTTGTAAGGAAGGTAGAGGAACAAGTTTGGACAAGAATGCTCGAAGGGATTGAGAGATAGCACTCAATCTGCAGGGGTTCCCCTGTTTGTGCAGTTTCAAGGTGATTAGGGCAATGGGGGTGTTTTAGATGGCAAGGGCTCGTGTGTTAGCTTGGATATGTTCTTCTGAATGTGTTTGATAACTTCTCTCTTGTGTTTCTATGCTGAGATTCAAGTTGTCACAAGTTATGGACTTTTCTTCTATGTTAAGCAACAAAATGCCACTTGATGTTTCTAGCCTGTACAGGCCCTCCCACTATGCTGCTATCCCTTGCCTTGATCAGTGCAATTTGCTCACAAACTTGTGCCAAGAAGATCTTGATTGTACCACTTGGATTGCAAACTTGACATAAAGTTCTTCTTTTCAAGAATGGAAATAGTGCTTTTTCTAGTTTAGGCTTAATTCCTTGTGTAATGACCAAAGGCTTAGAATAACAACTTGGTTCAATGGTTTTGCATTAAATTTATGAGTGTCAAAGGGTTTTAGGGCCTGCAATGTAGCACAAACTATGTTGATTTGAAAATGGTCCAAGTTATGAACATGTTCATGAACCATTCAAAAGTGGATTTTTGCCAACTTGTGAAATTCGAATCTCTCAAGTTATGAGGTTGTTTGATGAGTTCTTGGACATTTTGGAAATCTTGGAATGTGTACTACAATCCATCTTTGAAATGCAAATTGAAATTCTAAGTGGAAGGGTATGAAAAGTGGCCTTGAAGTGGGGTAGAAAACCTTGTCAAAATAGGTTAAAATTTCACTAAGTTAAAAATGGTTTAGTGCCCTTATTCAAAAAATTGTAACTTGAGATACAAGCGTCAAATGAGAAAACTTTGTGAATCAAAGTTGTAGATTATGCAACAAGCTACAACTTTCATGTTTTGACTTTTGTTTGAATCCAAATGGATCTTGGTGAAAAGATGGGGCAAAGTTGGGAAAAAATTAGGGTTTTTCATAACTTAGAAAAATTCTAAGTTATGAAAAATTCCATTTTCAAACCCTAATTTGCATTTTGTGATTTCTTGGTGAACAAGTTTCATGATTTGGCATGTTTTGATGAAAACTGAATTTTGACTCTTGATTTTGACCAAAAAGTCAAAGTTTGACTTTTCAGTATACAGTCAAAATTGATCAATTGACTGGGAAATTCAACTGTCAACCTTGTGTACTTGGGATCTTTTGAGCTTGATGAATGTGTCAAGACCATTTCATTGAGTCCTTGAGGCTATATGTGAGCTTGGTTTGCCATTGGCTAGGTCAAACAGTCAAAAATTGCCTTTGTGCAATCAAAACCATAAAAATGACCATTTTGCCCTTTTGGTGATCTGATCAAATTTCTTGTGGAATTGTGATCCAAACTTGATCAAAGGGTCCATATGATTTCAATATGTTGATGTGGGTTAAAAATCATGAGGTTTGACTGTCAATTGGCCACAGTTGACTTTTTCCCCAATACAGCTGATTTCTAGGTCAACTGTCCAATTGACTGGGCAAAACTTGGAATCAAGACTTGAAACTTGGCATGGGTAAACTTGGGAGTCCAACATGAAGCATGAAAGTCATCTTAGACATTTCAGGTCAAAACATCCTTGGGCAATCACAAACCCTAATTTGAGTCCACAGTGCAAGGAGAAGTCTTGAGCAGAGGAAACCCTAACTGGATCTTGATCTTCAAGGGTCTTGTGATGAGAAAATGTTGAGGAAATGGGAGGGCAAATTTTGGGGTACAACAGTTGCCCCTGTTCAATCTTCTTGAACTTGAAGAGTTAGATTGGCAAGTTTGCCTTTCGTGACTCGAGGGTAAAAGAAGATTGGACACTAGAGTGCCCGGAAATTTGCACTCGCATGTTGGAGTCTCAACAATGTGATGTCGGGAATGGGCTTACAGATGCCATCTGGAGATGTGACAGAAACTTGTCGGGAATGGGCTTATAGATGCCATTTGGAAATGTCGATCGCATAAGAGATTCCTTAGCGAGAACTTGTGTATTTGAGAAAGACGGATGTTTTCCTGGCTTGTTACAGGTGTTTGATCCTCAGTCTCCTTATGCAGATATGCCCTGGCTAGATACAGGTGTCGAATCTACAATTGGTTGTTCACAGATGTGCCCTGGCTGGATACAGGAATCAAATCCGGAAATAGTCGTTAATAGATGTGCCCTGGCTGGATACAGGAATCGAATCTTCGAACTCTTCAGACGTGCCCTGGCTAGATACAGGAATCGAGTCTGGAAACGTGGTCAACAGATATGCCCTGGCTGGATACAGGAATCGAATCTGGAGATGTTGTAGTTGATAGATGTGCCCTGGCTGGATACATGAATCGAATCTTCGAACTCTTCAGACGTGCCCTGGCTAGATACAGGAATCGAGTCTGGAAACGTGGTCAACAGATATGCCCTGGCTGGATACAGGAATCGAATCTGGAGATGTTGTAGTTGATAGATGTGCCCTGGCTGGATACAGGAATCGAATCTTCGAACTCTTCAGACGTGCCCTGGCTAGATACAGGAATCGAGTCTGGAAACTGATCACTCTCAGATGTGCCCCGGCTAGATACAGGTATCGGATCTGGAATTGCGACAGTTGACGGTAATTGTTTTTGGGATTGTCTTTTTCCTGAAAAGGCAAAAAACGTAAGTTGTATGCAATGTCATGATGTATGATATGCATGTTGTCATGATATTCAACATGAGATGTTGTATGCGTTTCATCATGTATGTAAGCAAGATGTATGAAAATGTGAAATGTTTATGGATGTAATTTCGCCTTAGGATAATAAATCCTTGACGGTCGGCCGGAGAATTGCTCTGTGGAAGAGATACTTGGCCGAAGTTTTGATGCGAGGCCTGTTGAGGACTCTAATGATGGATTCCGCTGGGGATAATGACGATATACTCCGCTGGGGATTGAAGGAACTTTGCCGAGGGCGGTCTTCCGTGGTTTTTAGCTGAGGATAACCCAGTTATAAGTCCTTGTGAGGAAATAACTCTAAATAAAACTCGGGAGAGACGTCCGTGCTCCGCAGGGGATAAGCTTCCAGAATCTACCGGGGATGAGCTTTAAGACCTGCCGGGGAATGTTGTGTCCTTTCGGGATCAACGGGGGACCAACTCTGCTTGGGGAAAGTATTGCTGAACCTGATTTTACTCTGCGGGGAGCTGAGATGATCTGGCCACATTCTTCAGTTGAACCTACCTTGGTGCCTTGGCGGACAAAACAACCAGACTGCATTAGACAACTTCAATTGCCCCTGTCTCTGATGTCACCTGTAATAAATCTCTTGTTTCATATGCAAATATTTATGAATCAGCAATTTAATGTCAAATGCATATATCAAAAATGAACATTGGACGTTCTTCGCAAGACAAAACAGAAAAAAGGAAAACAATGGTAATTTGTATGGACAAGTGAATTTGTATTGATTTCAACTTTGCCTGTGAATAGGCGTTTTTTGTACAAGAGGCTGACATCCTAGTAAGAGGACGCCGCCAAATAACATAGAGTTTACAATTTGAAAAAGGAAACAAAACAACTATGTGAACAATCCCACTGGGTTCCAACTCTGCTATCGCCTTTATGTCTACGAATGTCTCATCGCTTTGCTGCCTAGTTGAAGATGAAGCTGATTGGTCGATGCCGAAATCTGAGCCAGATAGTTGATGCCGAATTCCGGATGCGAAGTGATCCAATGAGACATAGTGTTACGCTTTTATCCCTAACTTTTGCCTGGACCGCCCTTTCGGGTTTTCAGTCCACCGGGATACCCATTTTTGCCCAAGCCGCCCTTTCAGGTTTTCGACTTGCCGGGTGTACAGATTTTTATTCATTTCATCCCTTATTTTTGCCCGAACCCTTTTGGTTCGCCGGGAAGCCCTTATTTTTGCCTAGGTATGTCAACCTAGCGGGTCTTTTATTTATGCGTAGTATTTTTTCACTATGTCTGCATTGGCGGGGTGAGGAAGGTCGTCACCATCCATGGTGGTTAGGATCATGGCTCCTCCTGAGAACACACGTTTAACCACAAATGGCCCTTCGTAAGTAGGGGTCCATTTGCCCCGGGGATCACTTTGAGGAAGGATGATGCGTTTGATTACCAGGTCCCTAACTTGATACTCTTGCGGTCTGACTTTCTTGTTAAATGCCCTGATCATCCGTTTCTGATACGTTTGACCATGACAGATAGCAGTGAGCCTCTTTTTGTCAATCAGATTTAATTGATCAAGTCGAGTCTGGATCCAATCATCTTCATTCAAGTCCGCGTCCTTCATTATTCGGAGAGAGGGTATCTGGATTTCAATTGGCAAGACTGCCTCCATGCCATAGACTAAGGAGAAAGGAGTTGCCCCGGTTGACGTCCTTGCTGAGGTACGGTACCCATGAAGAGCGAACGGTAACATCTCGTGCCAATCCTTATAGGTCACTGTCATCTTCTGCACAATTTTCTTGATATTTTTATTGGCTGCCTCTACAGCCCCATTCATCTTCGGCCGGTAGGGAGAAGAATTGTGGTGCTGTATCTTGAATTGTTCACAGAGTTCAGTGATCATTTTGTTATTGAGATTGGTACCATTGTCCGTAATGATTCTTTCTGGGACGCCGTACCGACAGATCAGATTATGCCGGATGAAACGTGCCACGACGCTCTTGGTTACTGTGGCGTAGGAAGCTGCCTCAACCCATTTCGTGAAGTAATCGATCGCCACCAAGATGAAGCGATGCCCATTGGATGCCGTCGGTCGGATCTCACCGATCATATCGATGCCCCACATTGCAAACGGCTAAGGCGCAGTCAGAACATTAAAGGAACCGGAGGGATATGCACCTTGTCAGCATAGATCTGGCATTTATGACAAGTTCAGGAGTGTTGGTAACAATCGGCTTCCATTGTGGACCAGAAATATCCTGCCCGAAGGATTTTCTTAGCCATGGTGTGTCCACTGGAATGCGTTCCAAATGTCCCTTCATGCAGTTCTATCATAATTTTCTCTGCTTCAGCCTTATCCACACAACGTAGCAGAGTTGAATCATGATTCCGTTTGTAGAGAATGCCGTTGCTGAGGAAGAATTTTGCAGCAAACCTCCTCATGAACTTCTTATCATTGACAGACGCACCTTCAGGGTATTCCTGAGCTTCCAAATACCTCTTCACCTCGTGATACCAGGGTTTTTCGGTCACCTTCTCAGCCTCGAGCTCGCAGCAGTATGCCGGTTCATCCAACTTCCAGATTATGATTCGGGGGGCCTCATTGTCCCATTTAACTTTGAACATTGAAGACATCGTGGCTAGGGCGTCCGCTAGCTGATTCTCCTCTCTAGGGAAGTGTTCGAAAGTTATCTCGTCAAAGTGGGGAAGCAAGGTCGACACATACTCCTTGTAAGGAATAAGATTCGGGTGTTTCGTATCCCACTCGCCTTTGATCTGATTGATCACGAGAGAGGAATCTCCGAAAACACTTAGAAACTTGATCCTCAAATCGATTGCAGCTTGTAAACCCATGATACATGCCTCATATTCTGCCATGTTGTTGGTGCAGCTGAAACATAATCGGGCGGTGAGGGGAGTATGAGTTCCTTTGGGAGATATGATTACAGCGCCGACGCCGTTACCCAAAGCATTGGAGGCTCCATCAAAATGCATAGACCATCGGGATCCTTCCTCAGGTCCTTCATCCGGTCCAGGTACTTCGCAGTCAGTTACCACCATGATGTCTTCGTCCGGAAAATCAAAGTTCAATGATTGGTAATCGTCCACAGGTTGGTGTGCCAAATGATCTGCCAGTACACTTCCCTTAATTGCTTTCTGAGTTGTATACTGGATGTCATATTCTGTCAAGATCATTTGCCATCTCGCTATTCTTCCAGACAGAGCGGGCTTTTCAAATATGTACTTGATGGGATCCATTTTTGAAATCAACAAGGTAGTGTGAGTCAGCATATACTGTCTCAGCCGGCGAGCAACCCATACAAGAGCGCAGCAAGTTTTCTCAAGCAGTGAGTAACGAGACTCACAGTCGGTAAACTTTTTGCTCAAGTAATAAATAGCGTGCTCTTTTCGGCCAGACTCGTCATGCTGCCCCAGCACACACCCCATTGAATTGTCAAGTACTGTCAAGTATAGTATCAGAGGTCTTCCTTCCACCGGTGGCATAAGAATGGGTGGCTCTTGGAGATATTCCTTTATCTTTTCAAAGGCGGCCTGACATTCATCATTCCAGCGTACTACTTGATCTTTCTTCATCAATTTGAAGATTGGCTCACAAGTAGCAGTCAGATGTGAGATGAATCGGGCAATGTAATTCAGTCGTCCTAGGAAACCTCTGACTTCTTTCTCTGTTCTTGGAGTCGGCATCTCTTGTATGGCTTTTACCTTGGCAGGGTCCACCTGAATACCCTTATCACTTACGATGAAACCTAGCAATTTTCCGGACCTCACCCCAAAGGTGCATTTGTTGGGATTCAACCTTAGCTTGTATAACTTGAGTCGGTCAAACAACTTCCTCAGATGGTCAAGGTGCTCCTCCTCAGTTTGAGACCTTGCAATCATGTCATCAACGTATACCTCAATCTCATGATGGATCATATCATGAAATAAAGCAACCATGGCACGTTGATAGGTTGCCCCAGCATTTTTCAATCCGAATGGCATGACCTTATAACAGAAGGTGCCCCACTGAGTCACAAATGTAGTCTTCTCCATACCCTCTGGAGCCATCTTGATCTGATTATATCCCGAAAAACCATCCATGAAGGAGAACACCTTGTGTTGAGCTGTATTGTCAACAAGGACATCAATGTGAGGTAGGGGGAAGTCATCTTTGGGGCTGGCCCTGTTCAGATCCCTGTAGTCAACACACATTCTGACTTTACCGTCCTTCTTCGGTACTGGCACTACATTGGCAACCCACTGAGGGTAAGAAGTCATTGCGAGGAATCCAGCATCGAACTGCTTCATAACCTCGGCCTTGATCTTTTCAGACATCTCTGGACGCATCCGTCGGACTTTTTGCTTTACCGGAGGGCAATCTTCCTTGGTTGGCAGGTGGTGAACTACAATGTCGGCATCCAAACCAGGCATATCTTCATAGGACCAAGCAAAAATTTCCATGTAATCTTGTAGCATCTGGATCAATCGTTGCTTCACACTGAGCTCTAGATTGGCACCAATCTTGACCTCTTTCCTATCTGTCTCGGTACCCAGGTTAATTGTTTCCACAGGCTCTTCGTGTGGTTGAATAGCTCTCTCTTCCTGGAGTAGCAGTCTTGCGAGTTCAACAGGCACTTCGCAATCATCTTCACCTTCGTCTTCGGCCAAGTTGATCGGATTTTCGAAGTCATAACTGGCGGTAGCGGAGCTGTTACCAGTGAGATCCAGAGTGGATTGAAACCTGTATAAGTGAGTGTGTGTAAATATAGCTGTTTTGCAATATATATAACACAGAAAGGAAAAGAGCACAAGATCTGAAATGCAACAAACGTCCAATGTTTTGATTGATGATATATGAAAATGTCATACAAAAAGCCCTCACAAATGGAGCTACGATGCCCCGGGTAGGACACCGAGCCAACAAAGTTTTAACATATTGTTTGTTACAAATCGGAAATCAAAAGAAATTAATTACTGCGTGACAAATGTGATAGGGGTAAAATCCTTTGCCGTCCAGTTGCTTGGTCCGTCGCTGTTAGTCGGGTAGATCCAACTGTCAAACTCCGCTTCCTCTACATCTTCCTCGATAGCATTCACCCTTGAGCTGGAGATAAACACTGGAGCCTTTCTGACCTTCTCTTTGCGCACAGCCTTCTGAGCCTCCGCAGTAAAGCCCAGCCCAAACTTGTCGTTCTTCTGAGTGAAGTCAGGAAGCTGACCCCAGTTTGCACAATCGCCTTTCTGAACCACAGCCCGGGCATCCCTTAGGGAAGCCATCTTCAAGGAATCATTCTCTTTGACCGTTGTCTCTGCTGCTGCTGAAATTGGATGTACCTCCTCGAAATGCTGAAAGGGGGTTTCAATAAACTCCCCGTCCATCTCAATGTATCTGAAGGAATTCAAATGGCTCACCATATACTCCTCTTCTCCTTGCACAGTGACGATCTTCCCCCTGACGGGATACTTCAGCTTCTGGTGCAAGGTGGAGGTCACTGCCCCAGCTTTATGGATCCAAGGTCGACCCAATAGACAAGAGTACGATGGATGTATATCCATCACATAAAACGTAGAGTCGAACACCTGAGAGCCCACACGAATAGGGATGTTAACCTCTCCATGAACCATCCTTTTAGAACCGTCAAAGGCCCTGACGATGATATTGCTGGGCTTCAATTCCAGGCCTTCATAATCCAGACGGTCTAAAGCCTTTTTCGGTAGAACATTCAAAGAAGAACCAGTATCCACCAATACATGCGCCAGAGTAGTGCCCCTGCATTCGATAGAGACATGCAGGGCATCATTGTGGTCTCTTCCCTTCGCAGTCAGGTCAGCATCTGAGAAACCCAAGCCATTGTCTGCTGTCAGATTTGCTATGCAATCAGTGAACTGGACTGCAGACGTCTCCTGCGGCACATGGGCCGTTTTGAGAAATGAGATCAAGGCCTTAGCATGGGCCTCGGAGCATAGCAGTAAGGAGAGCAGGGAGATCTTGGAGGGCGTATGCCCCAGCTGCTCGACAACATTGAAATCACTCTTCTTTATTATTTTCAGAATCTCCTCCATTTCTTGTCGGGAGGCCTCAGCATTTATGGGTATTGGTGCCTCCATCCGGGCAGGCTCTTCTTCAATCCCTTTGCCCCGAGCATTTGACGACTCGGCAGCAGGGGACACAACTTGATCAGCAACAGGAACAAGTAAACTTGTAGGTTTTATAAGGAGGGGTTTTCGAATAGCGGGCGGTGCAATGTCAGGCGAGAAGAGCCTGCCACTGTGGGTGACCTTGGCTGGACCAGTGATATCGCAGATACTGGCGCCAGTGTCGAATTCTTGTTTGATTCCATTTACATACACGTCTGCCCCATAATGCCAGGGGACAGCTTTATCAGATATGTAGGGGAGAGGCCCTGGGACAGTAATAATCACAAGTGCAACAGTCATGATTTGAACAGGCTTCTTCGGGGGAGCCTTGATTGGATGATTGAAGATGGTAACCACAGAAACTTCTTTTATCGGAACCAACTGAACAGCAGACTTCTTAAACAGAATCTCCTTGCTATCCATTAGGATTTGGATGCCTATCCTCAGCAAGGGACAACCAGACAGGGAAACAGCACAGAACAGGCAACCTTCACCGCAACCCGGAAATAAACCGGCCCGCAGTAGGTTCTTCTTAACGGTCTTCAGAGGGGTAACAACTTCATCTACCGAAACAGCATACATTTCTTCCTCAACGGCATTTACTCTATGCTGGGGCATAAGAGCAGTTACGACATTTGGTCTCTCCGGCGCTTCAAACTGAATTTCCTTTGCGTCGATCAGATCTTGTACTTTGTTTCTCAAGGCCCAGCAATCATCAGTAGTGTGCCCGGGACTATCAGAATGATAAGCACACCGGGCATTTGGGTTATACTTAGGTGACGCAGTGTTGACGACCTTAGGAGCTTCTTTGAGGGTCACCAGGTTGGTGGATAACAGTTGGGGTAAAATTTGAGATAAGGTCATACTCAGTCGGGTATACTGCCTCTTGGGCCTTTCGCTTCTTTGTTGATTGTACTGCTGAGGAGCAGCAACAGGTTTGGAGATGACCAAAGCATTGACGGCTTGGCGACTTTCGGGCTTGACTTGTCTTCTAGGACCATAGACGGCACTTGCTTCTTTCTTAAACGGCCTCTTCTCAGCACTTGTGGAGGCAGCCTTTTGTATCTTGCCTGACCTGATGCCAGCTTCAATTCTTTCTCCCGTCAATATTAAATCTGTAAACCCAGCGGAGGAGTTACCAACCAAATGATTGAAAAATGGACCAGACAACGTCCCTAGAAACATATCAACCAGCTCTCGATTAGTTAACGGAGGCTGCACCCTGCCAGCCAAGTCTCTCCATTTTTGAGCGTACTCTTTGAACCCTTCACCCGTTCCTAGAGACATACCCTGAAGTTGGGTACGCGTAGGAGCGAGATCAGAATTGTATTGGTATTGTCTGTAGAATGCGGTTGCCAAATCTTCCCAGTGTCGGATGCTAGCTCCATCCAATTGGTAGAACCATTCAAGCTGTGACCCCGAGAGACTATCTTGGAAGAAGTGAATCCAGAGGTTCTTATCTGCCGTGTAAGGTTGGATTTTCCTTACGTACGACCTCAGATGCAGCTTTGGGCAGGAGACCCCGTCATACTTGGCGAAGGCAGGCGCCTTAAACTTGTGTGGAATTACTACCCCAGAAGATAACCCCAAATCTCCGAAATCCAATCCCGGCACATTCTGAATTTCCATGGCGCTTAAGCGGTCCTCCAATTGTTTGTATCTGTCAGCAGCAGGTGGGTATTGTTCGTCATTATAGTCCGTCTCGTTGTCGGAGACTGCGGGACTAGGAGCTCCTCCCCCTTGAGGACTGTTTTTCTCAACAGAAGAAGTAGTTGGATCAGCTTCATTATGGAGTGTGTTCCCAAATCTGCGTCCGGTGTTGAACAATGCAGTCCTCTTTTTCTTCTTCTTCTTCATGAGTAGAGTCTTCAACTCTTGCTGACCTTGGGCTAGGCTTAGGACCATCTCTTGAAACTGTGCACTTTTGGCCTGAAGGGCCTTGATTTCTTGCTCACTGGATGAGTCTGGATTCATGATGACTGTGCAAAATAAACAGCGAAGGAGATTAAGCAACCTGTGAAATAGGGTACCTGCTATGCATATGGTGCAATGGAATGCGTATGTTTTATGTTTTCAAAGACAAACAAGATTCAACTTTGTAGACAAAAAGGGAAGCACACTTCATTAGATTAAAATTTTCAATTGTTCAACAATTTGTCCTTAGGCATTACAGGAATGAAAAATACTGGAAAGGAAATAAACTACAAAAGGAAATAATCAAAGCTCATCAATGCTCCCATGGCCTCCTCTTTTCAGTGTTGATGTAGTTATTCAGGACCCGTTCTTCTTCCAATTGCTTAGTCAGCCTCTGAATCTTCCGTTCCTGCTCGTTGAACTTCTCTCGATAGAAATCCCGTTCTTCTTTTAGCTGCGCCCAAGATCTCTTCATGGTGTCAAAATCAATAGGTATCTGAGGAGGGAGGACAGTTGGAGGAACCCCATCTTCATCAGGAGATTCAAGAATGAGAGGTCTAACAGCTTCGTAGGGCATACCTAACTTCTGAGCACGGATGCGGACCTGTTGTACCCCAAAATTTTCCCTCCCATATTCTCCAAGAAATTGCCAAGTCAAGCTGCAAAATTCCCCAAGGGTTGCACAGTGCAAAGGTCTCCTATACAATCAAAACTAGGGTTTGTGTTCTGATCAAGAAAATGAAGTTTTCAAAGGCCCAATCAAGTCTCACATGCCTACAAATATGGTCAAGTATTCTCATATCAAGTTTCAAGGCATTCAGCTCAAAATTGCACAGTCAAAAACCCTAATTGCACTACAGTCAACTGTAGGGGCAAAATGGTCATTTGGCAGTCAAAAGTTCAAATTTTTGGTCAACATATCATTTTGAAGCCACAAACATCATTTGATCAATGCTTGATCATGATTCTCAAAATTTGGCTCAGAAATCATCAAGATGCAAAAGTTTCCTTATTTGGACAGCTGGAAAAGTCAACTGAAATTGACCAAGGCATAACATTCACATGGATTATCAGAAAAATTCCATCCAAAGCTCATTTTGAATAGAAAGACATTTCCTACAACTCATCTTCATACTTCAAGTCCAAGAAATGCTCTCACAAAAAGTTATCAATTTCAACATTATAGGTCATTTTCAAAAGTCAACAAAAAGAGACTTTAAGTCAAAGGCCATAACTTGAGATTGGTAAATCAAAATTACATGGGACCAAAGACATTGGTTAGAGGACTCAAAGACCTTTCCAAAATGTCCAAGAACATGAGAAAAGCTTAAAAATTGAGCAAGTTATGCCTTGTGGAAGTTGGGAAAGTTTTGGATATTTTGAAAAGTCAACACTACTTCAAATGACCTAAAATTGCTAATGGGCCCATTTTTCTTCCATGATTCATCATTCTAAGCATGTGCACGACCACTTGGCCCAAAGGGAAGTATTTTCTCATTTTTTATTTATTTATTTGAATTTTTATTTATATTAATTCATTTAAATCAAATTAGATATAGGAAAAATACTAACCTAAGTTTTCAAATCTTTTTGTACATATTTCAGCCTCAAGATTTCGTGCCTAAGTCAATATGGAAAGAATTGGAGCAATTGGATCTTAATTGATACAAAAACATGTGAAAAAGATATGAAAAAGATCTTATGAAATCAAATTTTCAAAAACCATTAATTCATTGGATTTGTTCTACTTTTGTTAACCTAATAGCCTCACTACATATGCTTGATCATAAACCTAATGCCCATACACAAAAAGCTGCGCAAGAAGGCCATTGAAAGACTTGAAAAAATTGTCAAAAAACACAATTCTGAAATCAACTTTAGAGGGCGATTCAAGACCTGATTCCTCTTCCATTAGCTTGCTGAAGGTTCATAGGACAAACTCCAATCATTCTCCAAGCCTCACACTTAAGAGAACGTAAGATCACCATGGAAATTGGTGAAGAAAAATCTTGAATCAGTTTCTAGCATTCCTGCATTCTCAACGCATTTTGTTATTGTATTTATGTTTTTAATGATGTTTGCAAACTAATCATGTACTTTAATTGAAGAATCACGCGTTGTAGGCCAAAACACCATGTTCGATTCTTAGGGTTCACAGGACTCTAAATTGGGGCTTTTCACCCAAGGACAAATTAGCCCTTAAGACCACCATGGTTGTACTCAGTGCATTCAGACGAAGAGGAAACACCTATCGCGCCCAATTTATGGACACCATAGCGCTAGTCGCTATTTTCTCGAAACTGACCTTAAGCAACGCATAGAAAACCGTTGCCTCATGTTTTTGTTTTCAGGCACGCGAGGAAGACGAAGCCGTGGCAAAATATGATTCGTTGATTTGAATTTTCGCGCATGGATCCATTAATGCTGATTGTTTTCTTTATAACATTTGTTTGTTTATTATATGTAAAGCGCGTTGTAGTGGCTCAGCTGGCAAGTGGTGATTGCATTAACGTCCAAGACCTGGGTTCGAACCCCAAGTCTTTAATAATTTCTATATTATTTTTCAATAACGTTTCCCATGCAGCTTCAGTAACATAGACGCATCATATGCCCCAGATCAAGCCTTGCCACGTTCATCTGAAGATCTCATCAAAGGCCAAGAATCAAAGAACATGTTGTGCCCTGGTCCACGCTCCAGCATAATACTCAAAAAAGGTCAAAGAAGGCTATACTAAATGGGCCAGAATTTCACAAACTTAACCCCCATGTTGGGACTGAAACCCCCCTGGTTTGCAATTTTTTCATATTCTTCTTATATTTTATTTTTAATTATTGTTTTATTTTCTTTATTTGTTTAATTTAATTAATTATTCTCACAAAAATATGAAAACACATAAAAATCAGAAAAAAAGGAAAAAATAATAAAATATTACTTATTTTAGTATTTTTATAAATAAACTTGCATGTAAATAAATTAATTTAAATTAGGTGTTTTAACTTTAATTCTTTTAACAAAAATCTAAAAAATGTAGAATTAGGGTAATCAATTTTATTCCTTTTAATTATTTTCTTTTTCTTTCTAATAATATTATTTATTTTTATAATTAATTGTACATAAAAATTAGGTTTAATTTAAGTTTCAATTTAATATTTTCACAATAAATTTAAAAGCTATTAGAATTAGGGTTTGCCTTTTAGTTTAATTTTAATTAACTCTTTTTTTTCCATCAAATTCCTAAAAACACTAAAAATACCAAAAACATTCTTCTTTTAATTTTTAATCTTAATTCCTCATTAATTCTAATTAATTAATTCATGTAATTTGATATTTTACAAAAGGGTCCAACGCCCTCGTTTCGATAATTGTTTAATTTCGCATATTTATCTTATTTCGCTTGAATAATTATGTACTTCTCCCGAAGCCTTGTAATAACTTCTCACACTTTTATTTCTTTTGCTTTATTTACTTTTCTGTCAAATCGGGTCCGGTTTAATTTTGGCGATGTGGACCCGCGCCTTTGTAATAGCCTTAGATTTACTTTCTTCGCAAATATCTTAAACTGTTAAACAAAGCATGCAAGAATGAATGGCCATAATAAAATCAAGCGTAGATCACTTTAACATGACAAGACAAATACAAATGAAAGCGACACACAATTCGCACACACCACCCCTAGGGTACGCCTCACCGTTGCCTTGCCTCGAAAGGTGATCGTCGAGTAGAGGATGTCTTAGTAAGTCCTCATGATCCGGGAACCTGGCATGAGGGTAGCTTCTAAGGTGTCTTCCCATTGCTCCGGTGATCACCATGTCCCGAACCTCGAATTGACCCGAACACCTCCAACGGTGGTGCTACTTACCTCTCAATGGTGGGATGGCACTACTTTAAAGGACATTTACACAGACGAATTCCTTAGGGTAGGTAGGTTCTCGTAGATACTTGCTCTCTTCAAAAACAAACAAAAATCTTTTCACACCGACACTTTTCAAAAGCTTTCAAAGCAATTTTTCAAACACTCTGACACAAGAGTCGATCTGAAATTTTCAAAGAAACTTTTTAAAACCCACAATTGAAAAGCAAACAAACCATTTTTGAAAACACAAATGAGCAAGTATCTAAGAGCCCATGGATAACCATGGATAGAAAGGGTGCTAACACCTTCCCTTTCTATAATCTACCTCCCGAACCGAGAGCAATCTCTTTAAGGAATTTTTCTGTGCTTTTGTCCTTTCCATTTGGAGAAAATAAAAGACGGTGGCGACTCTTGCTTCCGCGACATTTCGCGAACCAGCGTTAAACAGTCAGTTCCAGATCCACCGATCACAGAACTGGCGACTCTGCTGGGGATCAAACTTAAAGTGAGGCGTACCTTAGGGCTAGTTCATAACTATGTTTTCAATTGTATTGATTTGCTTGCTTTACTATTGTGGGTGGCATCGGAGTTACATAGATCCTAACTCGGATCTGGGGATACCCTGTTAGGTAGCATAAGCTGTGAGGGACCTGTCCGGCGTAGACCGACACAGGTGAAGCAGTGGCTACGTTGGTGTGGCACCTTGGTCTGTACCGATATCCCTTGTGTCGCAACGAGGAGAATATGGGTCTTCTAAGGAGTCATTAAGCACCAACAACCTTAGAACCTTAATTGACACAACTTGGCCTTTAGAACAGTAGCAGTATGCTACGCCCATTGAGGCTAAACTCTCGTGATGGTTCTGGCCGCAAGAAAAGATTGCGATGCTGGAGTTATGACCGATTGAGGGTAGTCAATGATATTGGGATCCTCTAAGAACCCGGTTACTTTTGATTAGGACAGGTATGAACCAACAAACTGAAAGAGGGTAGTACCTAGACCTCATGCTGGCCTAAACTTTAGGGGCTTGCCTTGTGTGACTTGTGTGCCTTACCATGTTTGCCTTTGTATCTATATGTGGTGTGCTTTATCATAACATCATAGCATCATGAGCATTGCATGCATCCTGCATAAGGACTGACCATTTCAAAGACAAGAGGGTTTCATCTTTGCTCTGTTTTGTAGGACATTATGATGCCTGTGTGAAGGAATACTATCCGGTTCAACTTTGTTCGTTCACCTGAGTTGCTTGATGAGTTGGTTAGCAGAATTCCAAACACCACTTCCTTCATTCAGAGGAATGGTTCCCTTCTCAGTTTAGTCACTACAAAGCGGGATCAGCAGTTGATGAGTGTTCTGACCCAGTTCTATGACCCTCTGTACCAGTGCTTCACCTTTCAAGACTTCCAGCTGGTCCCTACCCTGGAAGAGTTCTCTGATTTGCTTGGTATCCCTATCTTGGATCAGACTCCCTTTACTGGTTGGGAAAAGACCCTCAGGCTTGAGGATGTGGCTGCAGCTCTTCCTTTGACCCATCAAGAGGTAACAGACAACTGGGTAACTAGAAGCGGAGTTAAGGGTTTCTTGGCCAAATTTCTAATTGGCAAAGCTAACAGTTTCTGGAATGACCTGGACTTTAGGGCATATGAAGACATCTTGGCTCTCCTAATCTATGGGTTAGTCCTGTTTCCTAATCCTGACAACTTCATCAATGTCACTGCCATAAGGATCTTTATGTCTCAGAATCCTGTGCCCACTCTCTTGGGTGACATCTTGCAACAACTTCATGCCCGTACTACCCGAAGACGAGGAACCCTATGGTGTTGTATCCCTTTGTTGGTGAGGTGGTTTATTTCGCACCTCCCTAAGTTCGTACTGAAGAATCAAGAAGGAAGAGGTTGGGCTCACAGGTTAATGTCTCTCACCGATAAAGACATCATTTGGACTTGCAGAGGTTCGGATGAGATAGCTATTATTGATCGATGCGGGGAATACCCTAATGTTCCTCTGATTGGTACTCAAGGAGGGATCTCTTACAACCCATGTCTAGCACTCCGTCAGTTTGGAAGAGCAAGAAGAGTAGGTCCCCATGAGATGTTGGTGCCTCACATCAGTTTTGAGTTTCAGGTGGATAGTGACGAGCTACGTCGTAGGTTCATCAAGGCTTGGGACAAGGTTCATAAAGCTGACCCACAGGAGTTAGGGCCAAAGACTTCTTTACCTATGGAAGCCTACTACAAATGGGTTCGCATCCGTGCTCAAAAGTTAGGTATGCCATATGAAGCTGTCAGACCCGTCATTCTTGAGTGTCCTGACAAAGATGGTGTTCCTCCAACTGTCCTTCCTCCTCAGATACCTACTGATTATGAGACATTGAAGAGATCTTGGTCGCAACTGCGAGAAGAGCGGGATTCTTACCGGGAAAAGTTCAACGAGCAGGAATCAAAGATCCAGAAGCTGACCAAGCAGTTGGAGAATGAGAGAGCTCTGAATGCCTACATCCGTACTGAGAAGAGGAGACCATGGGATCAATAAGGAGCTCCAGATGTGCTTTTACAGTTTTATTTCCTTTCCAGTATTTCCTTTCATGTAACGCCTAAGGGCAACTTGTTGAATAATTTCAGTTGTAAAGTTGAATCTAATGAAGTGTGTTCCTTTTTGTTTACAAAGTTGATTCCCGATTGTCTTTGAAAACATAACTCATACGCATTTCATACATCATGTGCATAGCAGGTTTTTCCTCTTTTCAGGTTGCTTACAGTTCTTCGCTGTTTATTTCAGCATCATGAATCACGAATCTTCATCAACTGAGACTTCCATCAAGGCTCTTCAGGTGCAGAATGCACAATTCCAGGAATTAATCAAGGGTCTGGCTCAAGGCCAAGAAGAACTGAAGGCTATGCTCCTGAAGAAGGAGAAGAAGAAGAAGAGAAGAACTGTTCTGTTCAACTCGGGCCGAAGGTTTAACAATGCTCTGCAACAGGAAGAGGCTGGTTCTTCTGTTGAAAAGAATTCTCCTCAGGCAGAAGCAAGGGTTCCTAGTCCGGTAGTCTCCGACAACGAGACAGATTTTGATGAAGAGCAGTACCCTCCTGCAGAAGACAGATATAAGCAACTGGAGGACAGATTGAAGGCTATGGAGGTTCAACAGGTACCAGGGCTGGATTTCCGAGATCTGGGTTTGTCAACTGGTGTGATCATCCCCCACAAGTTCAAAGCACCATCCTTCTCTAAGTATGACGGGGCGTCTTGTCCCAAGCTGCATTTAAGGTCCTATGTTCGGAAAATTCAGCCGTACTCTGCGGATAAGAATTTATGGATCCACTTCTTCTAGGAGAGTCTTTCAGGGACTCATCTCGAATGGTTCTATCAGCTGGATGGGACCAAGGTTCGTAACTGGGAGGAGTTGGCTACTGCATTCTACAAGCAGTATCAATATAATGCCGACCTTGCCCCCACACGTACCCAACTTCAGGGTATGTCGTTAGGTGCAAGCGAAGGTTTTAAGGAGTACGCTCAGAAGTGGAGAGACCTGGCTGGCAGGGTGCAGCCACCGTTGACTGATCGGGAGTTGGTAGACATGTTCTTGGGGACCCTATCTGGGCCGTTTTTCAACCATCTCATTGGGAATTCTGCTGCTGGTTTCACTGATTTGATCTTGACTGGAGAGAGGATTGAAGCTGGGTTAAAATCTGGAAAAATTCCGAAGGGTGCATCATCTAGTTCTGAGAAGAAACCCTTCAAGAAGGAGTCTAGTGCCGTATATGGTTCCAGGAAATCAGAGAGACATGAGCACCGCCAATCTGTCAGTGCGGTAATGATTGCTAAGCCTGCTGCCGCTCCTCGGCCAAACAATCCTCAGAAGGTTGAAAGACCCCGGAGAGAGTTCACCCGCTTAAACATGACTTTGTCGCAGATCCTGCCACAGTTGCTATCCACCAATTTGGTGACCGTCAGGGAGGCTCCTAAGTTCCCCAATACTGCATCTCCCAAGTACAACCCGAATGCTCGTTGTGCTTACCATTCAGATAGCCCGGGGCATTCTACCGATGACTGTTGGGCGTTAAAGAACAAGCTGTAGGACCTTATTGATGCCCAAGAGGTACAGTTTGAGGCATCTGACAAGCCTAATGTGGTGACAGCTCCCCTACCTGCTCATGGAGTAAATGCTATTGGGGACGAAGACAAAGTGGATGATGCTGAGTTTGATAGCTGGATCTACCCGGCAACCGACGGCGGATCTAACAATTGGAGTGCAAAGGACAACTTATCTGTTTCTCTTGTTACTGAGTAATGAATTCCTATGTTTTGTTATTTTGTAATAAACAATGATAAACTCTATGGCCCGGTGTCTTACCCGAGGCACCGTGGTTCTATTTGTGAGGGCATACAAACTGTCATTTCATATATCATGAATGAAAATCTTGGACGTATTTTTCGCATTGCAAATATTGTGCTCCTTTTCTGTCTTTCTTTCCCTTTACATAATTTTCAAAACAACTGTATTTACACACACACTCACTCATACAGGTTTCAATCCACTCTGGATCTCACTGATAACAACTCTGCTACTGCCAATTATGACTTCGAAAATCCGATCAACTTAGCCGAAGACGAAGGTGAAGATGATTGCGAAGTGCCTGGCGAGCTTGCAAGACTGTTGCTTCAGGAAGAGAGGGAAATTCAACCCCATGAAGAGCCAGTGGAAACCATAAACTTGGGTACTGAGGCAGACAGGAAAGAGGTAAAGATTGGTGCCAACCTAGAGCTCAGCGTGAAGCAACGGTTAACCAAGATGCTGCATGATTATATGGAGATCTTTGCCTGGTCCTACGAAGACATGCCCGGGTTGGATACCGATATTGTGGTCCATCATTTGCCAACTAAGGAAGACTGCCCTCCAGTTAAGCAAAAGGTCCGTCGGATGCGTCCAGAGATGTCTGAGAAGATTAAAGCCGAGGTTATGAAACAGTTTGATGCCGGGTTCCTTGCAGTGACTTCTTACCCTCAGTGGGTCGCTAATGTGGTGCCGGTACCTAAGAAGGACGGTAAGGTTAGAATGTGTGTCGATTACAGGGATCTGAACAGGGCCAGCCCCAAAGATGACTTCCCCTTACCTCACATTGATGTCCTTGTTGATAATACGGCTCAACACAAGGTATTCTCTTTCATGGATGGTTTCTCAGGTTACAATCAGATCAAGATGGCACCTGAAGACATGGAAAAGACTACATTTGTTACTCAGTGGGGCACCTTCTGTTACAAGGTCATGCCGTTCGGGTTGAAGAACGCTGGGGCAACCTACCAACGTGCCATGGTTGCTTTATCTCATGATATGATCCATCATGAGATCGAAGTGTATGTTGACGACATGATTGCTAGGTCCCAGACTGAGGAAGAGCACCTAGATCATCTGCAGAAGTTGTTTGACCGGTTGAAACTATACAAGCTAAGATTGAACCCGAACAAGTGCACCTTTGGGGTAAGATCTGGAAAGTTGTTAGGCTTCGTGGTCAGTGACAAAGGTATTCAAGTGGACCCTGCTAAGGTCAAAGCTATTCAAGAAATGCCAGTTCCCAAGACAGAGAAAGAAGTCAGAGGCTTTCTAGGGCGCCTGAATTATATTGCTCGCTTCATCTCACATCTGACTGCTACTTGTGAGCCAATCTTCAAGCTGCTGAAGAAAGATCAGGTAGTACGTTGGAACGATGAATGTCAGGCTGCTTTTGACAGAATCAAAGAGTATCTCCAAGAACCACCTATCCTTATGCCACCGGTTGAAGGGAGACCTCTGATACTATACCTGACAGTGCTCGACAACTCAATGGGGTGTGTGCTGGGGCAGCATGACGAGTCTGGCCGAAAAGAGCATGCCATTTATTACCTTAGCAAAAAGTTTACCGACTGTGAGACCCGATACTCACTGCTTGAGAAAACTTGCTGCGCTTTGGTATGGGCTGCTCACCGGCTGAGACAGTATATGCTGACTCACACTACCTTGTTGATCTCAAAGATGGATCCGATAAAGTACATATTCGAAAAGCCCGCTCTGTCTGGGAGAATTGCAAGATGGCAAATGATCTTGACGGAATACGACATTCAGTACACAACCCAGAAAGCCATCAAGGGAAGTGTATTGGCAGACCACTTAGCACATCAAGCTGTAGATGATTATCAGTCCATGAACTTCGAGTTTCCGGACGAAAGCATCATGATAGTGACAGATTGTGAAGTACCTGGATCGGATGAAGGACCTGAGCCAGGATCCCGATGGTCTATTCACTTTGAAGGAGCCTCCAATGCTTTAGGAAATGGTATCGGCGCCATCATCATATCTCCTCAAGGTACTCATACTCCACTCACTGCCCGGCTGTGTTTCAACTGTACCAACAACATGGCGGAATATGAGGCGTGTATCATGGGTCTCCAAGCTGCGATCGACCTAAGGATCAAATTTCTAAGTGTCTTCGGAGATTCCACTCTTGTGATCAATCAGATCAAAGGAGAGTGGGATACGAAACATCCCAACCTGATTCCTTACAAAGAATGTGTGTTGACCCTGATCCCCCACTTCACAGAGATAACCTTTGAGCACTTTCCAAGAGAAGAGAATCAGCTAGCGGACGCGTTAGCTACAATGTCTTCAATGTTCAAGGTCAAATGGGATAATGAGGCTCCCCGGATCATCATCTGGAAACTGGACGAACCGGCATACTGTTGTGATCTCGGAACTGAATTGGTGACTGAGAAGCCTTGGTACCATGAGGTGAAGAGATATCTGGAAGCTCAGGAATACCCTGAAGGTGCCTCTATAAATGATAAGAAATTCCTAAGGAGATTTGCAGCCAAGTTCTTCCTAAGCAACGACATCTTGTACAAACGAAACCATGATTCAACCTTACTGCGTTGTGTAGATAAGACTGAAGCAGAACAGATCATGGAAGAGCTACATGAAGGGACCTTTGGTACGCATTCCAGTGGACACACTATGGCTAAGAAAATCCTACGGGCAGGATACTACTGGTCCATAATGGAAGCTGACTGTTACCAACATTCCAGGACATGCCACAAGTGCCAGATTTACGCAGACAAGGTGCATGTTCCTCCGGTTCCCCTGAATGTTCTGACTGCGCCTTGGCCATTTGCAATGTGGGGCATAGACATGATCGGTGAGATAAAACCTACGGCATCTAATGGGCATCGTTTCATCCTAGTGGCAATTGATTATTTCACGAAGTGGGTTGAGGCAGCATCCTATGCTACGGTAACCAAGACTGTTGTGGCACGGTTCATTCGGCACAACCTGATCTGTCGGTACGGCGTCCCTGAGCGGATTATTACACACAACGGTACCAATCTGAACAACAAGATGATCGCTGAGCTCTGCGAACAGTTCAAGATACAGCACCACAATTCTTCTCCTTACAGACCGAAGATGAATGGGGCTGTAGAAGCAGCTAACAAGAACATCAAGAAAATCGTGCAGAAGATGACAGTGACTTACAAAGATTGGCACGAGATGTTACCGTTCGCTCTACATGGGTACCGTACCTCAGCTAGGACGTCTACCGGGGCAACTCCTTTCTCTCTGGTTTATGGCATGGAGGCAGTCTTACCAATCGAAGTGCAAATTCCCTCTCTCCGGATAATGAAGGATGCAAATCTGAACGAAGATGATTGGATCCAGACACGACTTGATCAACTCAACCTCATTGATGAAAAGAGACTTGCTGCTATCTGCCATGGTCAAACATATCAGAAACGGATGATCAGGGCATTTAACAAAAAGGTCAGACCACAGGAATATCAAGTTGGGGATCTGGTAATCAAGAGAATCATCCTTCCTCAGAGTGATCCAAGGGGCAAATGGACCCCTACGTACGAAGGGCCATTTGTGGTTAAGCATGTGTTCTCAGGAGGAGCAATGATATTAACCAATATGGATGGTGACGACCTTCCTCACCCCGCCAATGCAGACATAGTAAAAAAATACTACGCATAAAAAAAGATCCGCTAGGCTGACATGCCTAGGCAAAAGTTAGGGCTTCCCGTCGAACCAAAAGGGTTCGGGCAAAATGAAGGGATGAAAATGAAAAATCTGTACACCCGGCAAGTCGAAAACCTGAAAAGGCGGCTTGTACAAAAATGGGTATCCCGGTGGACTGAAAACCCGAAAGGGCAGTCCAGGCAAAAATTAGGGATAAAAGCGTAATACTATGTCTCATTGGATCACTTTGCATCCAGAATCCGGTATCTACATCAAGATCAGACGGCATCGATCAGTCAGCTTCACCTTCAACCAAGGTCATCAAGTGATGAGACGCTCAGAGTTATAAAGGCAATAGCAGAGTTGAAACCCAGTGGGATCATTCATTTCACACAGCTGTTTTACTTTCTTTTGTACAAAATTTGAATAAACTCTCTTGTTCGGCGACGTTCCTCTTACTGGGACGTCAGCCTCTTGTACACAAAACGCCTATTTTCAGGCCATTCAAAAATCAATACAAATATATTTTCAGTTAAACGTGCCAAGTGTTTTTATTTTTATGTTTTGTTTTGCGAAGAACGTCCAAGGTTCAATTTGTGATATATGCATTGACAATAATTTGCTAACTCATAAATATTTGCATACGAAACAAGGGAATTAATTGCAGGTAACACTAGAAACAGGGGCAATAAAAGAGTTGTCTAAACAATCCAATTGTTCTATCCTCCAAAGTACCAAGGTAGGTTCAGCTAAAGAACGTAACCAGATATCTTAATTCCCCAGAGAGTGGTTCATCAAAATGGTACATTCTTCTCCAAGCAAAGTTATCAAATCTCAAGGAAATTGAGGATCCTCCCGTAGATCTCAATACTTCCCCAGCAGCCATATATTCTTAACAAGCATCCCCGGCAGTCTTGGCCTAAAGATTGTTCCCCGGCGGTATATCAACATTCAAAGGAATCACTTCCCCAGCCTATCAAATAAACTCCCCAGAAGAGTCCAATCCAGTCTTCCCAGGAAAGATGGAATTCCTATCCCCAAGCAGTAAGCTTATCCCCAGTAAATTCTGGAAGCTTACCCCCTCGCAGAGCACGAACGCGTCGTCCGGCTTGATTTAAAGAGTTATTTCCTCAACAGGATATAACTGGGTTATCCTCAGCCAAAAGCCACGGAAAGAGCGTCGTCGATAAAGTCTTTCTATCCCCAGCAAATTACTACTAACAACACTCAGCAAGGCATCCCTCTTCCCACAGAGTAGTACTTCCCAGCATGGTCGCTAGAGTATCTTTTCTCCCCGCAGAATCCTTCACTTGCCAAGTTTGTTCCGCAACGGAGTCATATTCTCCTACCGGTATTCTTGCAGTTATCCTCCCCAGCGGAAGCAAAATCTATTCCTCAACATCAGCCCAGGATACGGCTTCCCGACACCCGTCAAGGATTCACTTTCCTAGGCAAAAACATACATAAAACATCACATACATCATTATAACATGCATATACACATCATATCATACAAGTCTCATTTATATTGAGAACATCATTGCTTGATCCATATCATGCATTGTATATGACTGACCTTTACCTTTCAGGAAAGATGCAGTTAAGTTCTCAATCACATTCCAAGACCTAGACCGGTTCAGTTAAATCGACCCCAAGATTTTCCTGATGCTTATCCAGTCAAAGGCCTTCTCTGGTTCAGTCAGATCGACCCTAAGATCTCCCTGATGCTTATCCAGTTGAAGATATTCCAAGACCTTGTTCGGTTCAGTTAAATCGACCCTAAGATTTTCCTGATGCTTATCCAGTCAAAGGCCTTCTCTGGTTCAGTCAGATCGACCCTAAGATCTCCCTGATGCTTATCCAGTTGAAGATATTTCAAGACCTAGACCGGTTCAGTTAAATCGACCCTAAGATTTTCCTGATGCTTATCCAGTCAAAGGCCTTCTCTGGTTCAGTCAGATCGACCCTAAGATCTCCCTGATGCTTATCCAGTTGAAGATATTTCAAGACCTAGACCGGTTCAGTTAAATCGACCCTAAGATTTTCCTGATGCTTATCCAGTCAAAGGCCTTCTCTGGTTCAGTCAGATCGACCCTAAGATCTCCCTGATGCTTATCCAGTTGAAGATATTTCAAGACCTAGACCGGTTCAGTTAAATCGATCCCAAGATTTTCCTGATGCTTATCCAGTCAAAGGCCTTCTCTGGTTCAGTCAGAGCGACCCTAAGATCTCTCTGATGCTTATCCAGTTGAAGATATTCCAAGACCTTGTCCGGTTCAGTTAAATCAACCCTAAGATTTTCCTGATGCTTATCCAGTCAAAGGCCTTCTCTGGTTCAGTCAGATCGACCCTAAGATCTCCCTGATTCTTATCCCAGTAGAAGACACCCAAGATTTTTCTCAACGAGCGTTGTTGAAGTTAAAGTCGCCCAAGGTTCTCTTACCATTCATGCTAAGACAGTAACCATCCCTGGTTCATTCATCGCCGTTTGAAGCTCCAGACTCAGCTCCTGTAACCAGTCAGGACACGTCTATACCAAGCATCTGAAAACCAGCTCCTGCAACGTGTCAGGTACTCATTCGTTCTTTTGCAGGTATGCAGGTTCTCGCCAAGGAATCTCCTACGCGACCAACATCCATATGGCATCTATAAGCCCATCATCCTATTCATCCATCTCTAAATGGCATCTATAAGCCCATTCCACCATCACTGCTACTATGTGAGCGCAAATTTCTGGGCACTCTAGTGTCCAATCATCTTCCACCCTCGGATTACGAAAGGCACGTCTGCCAATCTACATCCTCAGGTCTAAGAAGATTGAACAGGGGCAACTGTTGTACCCCAAAATTTTCCCTCCCATATTCTCCAAGAAATTGCCAAGTCAAGCTGCAAAATTCCCCAAGGGTTGCACAGTGCAAAGGTCTCCTATACAATCAAAACTAGGGTTTGTGTTCTGATCAAGAAAATGAAGTTTTCAAAAGCCCAATCAAGTCTCACATGCCTACAAATATGGTCAAGTATTCTCATATCAAGTTTCAAGGCATTCAGCTCAAAATTGCACAGTTAAAAACCCTAATTGCACTACAGTCAACTGTAGGGGCAAAATGGTCATTTGGCAGTCAAAAGTTCAAATTTTTGGTCAACATATCATTTTGAAGCCACAAACATCATTTGATCAATGCTTGATCATGATTCTCAAAATTTGGCTCAGAAATCATCAAGATGCAAAAGTTTCCTTATTTGGACAGCTGGAAAAGTCAACTGAAATTGACCAAGGCATAACTTTCACATGGATTATCAGAAAAATTCCATCCAAAGCTCATTTTGAAGAGAAAGACATTTCCTACAACTCATCTTCATACTTCAAGTCCATTAAATGCTCTCACAAAAAGTTATCAATTTCAACATTATAGGTCATTTTCAAAAGTCAACAAAAAGAGACTTTAAGTCAAAGGCCATAACTTGAGCTTGGTAAATCCAAATGACATGGGACCAAAGACATTGGTTAGAGGACTCAAAGGCCTTTCCAAAATGTCCAAGAACATGAGAAAAGCTTAAAAATTGAGCAAGTTATGCCTTGTGGAAGTTGGGAAATTTTTGGATATTTTGAAAAGTCAACACTACTTCAAATGACCTAAAATTGCTAATGGGCCCATTTTTCTTCCATGATTCATCATTCTAAGCATGTGCACGACCACTTGGCCCAAAGGGAAGTATTTTCTCATTTTTTATTTATTTATTTGAATTTTTATTTATATTAATTCATTTAAATCAAATTAAATATAGGAAAAATACTAACCTAAGTTTTCAAATCTTTTTGTACATATTTCAGCCTCAAGATTTCGTGCCTAAGTCAATATGGAAAGAATTGGAGCAATTGGATCTTAATTGATACAAAAACATGTGAAAAAGATATGAAAAAGATCTTATGAAATCAAATTTTCAAAAACCATTAATTCATTGGATTTGTTCTACTTTTGTTAACCTAATAGCCTCACTACATATGCTTGATCATAAACCTAATGCCCATACACAAAAAGCTGCGCAAGAAGGCCATTGAAAGACTTGAAAAAATTGTCAAAAAACACAATTCTGAAATCAACTTTAGAGGGCGATTCAAGACCTGATTCCTCTTCCATTAGCTTGCTGAAGGTTCATAGGACAAACTCCAATCATTCTCCAAGCCTCACACTTAAGAGAATGTAAGATCACCATGGAAATTGGTGAAGAAAAATCTTGAATCAGTTTCTAGCATTCCTGCATTCTCAACGCATTTTGTTATTGTATTTATGTTTTTAATGATGTTTGCAAACTAATCATGTACTTTAATTGAAGAATCACGCGTTGTAGGCCAAAACACCATGTTCGATTCTTAGGGTTCACAGGACTCTAAATTGGGGCTTTTCACCCAAGGACAAATTAGCCCTTAAGACCACCATGGTTGTACTCAGTGCATTCAGACGAAGAGGAAACACCTATCGCGCCCAATTTATGGACACCATAGCGCTAGTCGCTATTTTCTCGAAACTGACCTTAAGCAACGCATAGAAAATCGTTGCCTCATGTTTTTGTTTTCAGGCACGCGAGGAAGACGAAGCCGTGGCAAAATATGATTCGTTGATTTGAATTTTCGCGCGTGGATCCATTAATGCTGATTGTTTTCTTTATAACATTTGTTTGTTTATTATATGTAAAGCGCGTTATAGTGGCTCAGCTGGCAAGTGGTGATTGCATTAACGTCCAAGACCTGGGTTCGAACCCCAGGTCTTCAATAATTTCTATATTATTTTTCAATAACGTTTCCCATGCAGCTTCAGTAACATAGACGCATCATATGCCCCAGATCAAGCCTTGCCACGTTCATCTGAAGATCTCATCAAAGGCCAAGAATCAAAGAACATGTTGTGCCCTGGTCCACGCTCCAGCATAATACTCAAAAAAGGTCAAAGAAGGCTATACTAAATGGGCCAGAATTTCACAAACTTAACCCCCATGTTGGGACTGAAACCCCCCTGGTTTGCAATTTTTTCATATTCTTCTTATATTTTATTTTTAATTATTGTTTTATTTTCTTTATTTGTTTAATTTAATTAATTATTCTCACAAAAATATGAAAACACATAAAAATCAGAAAAAAAGGAAAAAATAATAAAATATTACTTATTTTAGTATTTTTATAAATAAACTTGCATGTAAATAAATTAATTTAAATTAGGTGTTTTAACTTTAATTCTTTTAACAAAAATCTAAAAAATGTAGAATTAGGGTAATAAATTTTATTCCTTTTAATTATTTTCTTTTTCTTTCTAATAATATTATTTATTTTTATAATTAATTGTACATAAAAATTAGGTTTAATTTAAGTTTCAATTTAATATTTTCACAATAAATTTAAAAGCTATTAGAATTAGGGTTTGCCTTTTAGTTTAATTTTAATTAACTCTTTTTTTTTTTCATCAAATTCCTAAAAACACTAAAAATACCAAAAACATTCTTCTTTTAATTTTTAATCTTAATTCCTCATTAATTCTAATTAATTAATTCATGTAATTTGATATTTTACAAAAGGGTCCAACGCCCTCGTTTCGATAATTGTTTAATTTCGCATATTTATCTTATTTCGCTTGAATAATTATGTACTTCTCCCGAAGCCTTGTAATAACTTCTCACACTTTTATTTCTTTTGCTTTATTTACTTTTCTGTCAAATCGGGTCCGGTTTAATTTTGGCGATGTGGACCCGCGCCTTTGTAATAGCCTTAGATTTACTTTCTTCGCAAATATCTTAAACTGTTAAACAAAGCATGCAAGAATGAATGGCCATAATAAAATCAAGCGTAGATCACTTTAACATGACAAGACAAATACAAATGAAAGCGACACACAATTCGCACACACCACCCCTAGGGTACGCCTCACCGTTGCCTTGCCTCGAAAGGTGATCGTCGAGTAGAGGATGTCTTAGTAAGTCCTCATGATCCGGGAACCTGGCATGAGGGTAGCTTCTAAGGTGTCTTCCCATTGCTCCGGTGATCACCATGTCCCGAACCTCGAATTGACCCGAACACCTCCAACGGTGGTGCTACTTACCTCTCAATGGTGGGATGGCACTACTTTAAAGGACATTTACACAGACGAATTCCTTAGGGTAGGTAGGTTCTCGTAGATACTTGCTCTCTTCAAAAACAAACAAAAATCTTTTCACACCGACACTTTTCAAAAGCTTTCAAAGCAATTTTTCAAACACTCTGACACAAGAGTCGATCTGAAATTTTCAAAGAAACTTTTTAAAACCCACAATTGAAAAGCAAACAAACCATTTTTGAAAACACAAATGAGCAAGTATCTAAGAGCCCATGGATAACCATGGATAAAAAGGGTGCTAACACCTTCCCTTTCTATAATCTACCTCCCGAACCGAGAGCAATCTCTTTAAGGAATTTTTCTGTGCTTTTGTCCTTTCCATTTGGAGAAAATAAAAGACGGTGGCGACTCTTGCTTCTGCGACATTTCGCGAACCAGCGTTAAACAGTCAGTTCCAGATCCACCGATCACAGGACCCATTTGCAATAGGGCTTCAATGGCAGAGAAGTCTTTGGTCCCAACTCATGTGGGTTGGCTTTGTGGATTCTGTCCCAAGCTCTAATGAATCCCTGGTGTAGTTTGTCACTGTCTGCCTGAAACTCAAAATGGAAGTGGGGAACCAGCATTTCATGAGGCCCATCTCCTCTGGTTCTTCCAAACTATCGGAGGGCTAAGCATGGATTGTAAGAGATTCCTCCTTGGATACCAATCAATGGAACATTAGGGTATTCTCCGCAACGGTCAATAACAGCTACCTCATCCAAACCTCTGAGAGTCCAAGTGATGTCATTATCAGTGAGAGACATTAACCTCCGAGCCCAACCTTTTCCTTCTTCATTCTTCAACACGAACTTAGGAAGGTGCGAAATAAACCACCTTACTAGCAAAGGAGCACAACACCACGGAGTTCCCCGTTTTCGAGCAGTACGAGCATAGAGTTGTTGCAGAATGTCTCCCAAAAGAGTGGGTATCGGATTCTGAGACATGAAGATCCTTATGACATGGATACTGATAAAAGTGTCAGGGTTGGGAAACAATACCAGACCATAGATCAAAAGAGCCAGAATATCCTCGTACGCCTTGAAGTCCAAGTCATTCCAGAAATCATTAGCCTTGCCAACCAGAAATTTGACCAAAAAGCCCTTGATCCCATTTCTAGTTTCCCAGTTGGACAATACCTCTTCCTTGGTCAAGGGGAGAATTGCAGCAATCTCTTCAGGCCTAGGAGTCTTTTCCAAACCAGTGAATGGAGTTTGTTCCAAGACAGGGATCCCAAGCAAATAAGAAAATTCTTCCAGGGTAGGAACCAGCTGGAAGTCTTGAAAGGTGAAACAATGGTACAGAGGGTCATAAAACTGGGTCAGAACACTTATCAGTTGTTGGTCCCATTTTGCAGTGACCAAGCCAAGGAGAGAACCATGTCTGTTGATGAAGGAAGAAGTATTTGGAATCCTTCCAACCAAATCCTTGAGTAAAACTGGTGGTTGAATAAAGTTGAGCCGGACAGTATTTCTACGCACGGGCATCATGATGTCCTGCAAAACAGAGCAAAGATGAAACCTTTTTTTGTCTTTGAAATGGGTTAGTCCTTTATACAGGATGCATGCAATGGTATGATGGCATGATGCTATGATGAAGCACACCACAAGTATTCACATAGGCAAATAAGGCACACAAGTCACACAAGACACCCTTAGGTTCCAGGCCAGCATGAGTTTCAGGTATTACCCTCTTTTGGTTTTGTTGGTTAAAACCTGTCCTATCAAAAGTAACCGGGTTCTAGAGGATCTCAAATCATTGGCTACCCTCAATCGGTCATAACTCCAGCATCGCAATCTTTTCTCGCGGCCAGAACCATCTCGAGAGTTTAGCCTCAATGAGTGTAGCATACTGCTACTGTCCTAATAGCCAAGTTGGTCAATTTAGGGTTCTAAGGTTTGTTGGTGTTTAATGACCCCTTAGAAGACCTATATTCTCCCCGTTACAACACAAGGGATATAGGTACAGACTAAGATGCCACACCAACGTAGCCACTGCTTCACCCATGTCGGTCTACGCCGGACAGGTCCCTCACAGATTATGCTACCTAAAAAGGGTATATCCCAGATCCGGGTTAGGATCTATGAACTCCGATGCAAAGCCCACAAATATAAAAGCAAACAAAGCAAACAATTGAAAACAAAGGTGATCTAAGCCCTAAGGTTACTCCACTTTTAAAAGTTATTTCCCCAGCAGAGTCGCCAGTTCTGTGATACGGTGGGAGAACTGACTTGAGGTTTTGCGTTTGTTTTCGCAAATGTTTCGGTTGAGCAAGAGTCGCCACCGACTTTTTATTTTATCCTAAGGAAAGGTTAAAAAGCATAGCAAAAAACCTTTTGAGATGTTTTCTTGGGTTCGGGGAGTAGATTATAGAAAGGGAAGGTATTAGCACCCTTTCTATCCATGGTTATCCATGGGCTCTTAGTTACTTGCTTAGATCATTTGCCTTTTGTTTTCAATTGTTTTAAATGGTGCTTGAGTGTGTGGGTTTGAAAATATTTTGAAAAGAGGCCAATGTGGTGGCAATCTTTGTAATGATCCATGTGGGGATGTATACAAAGATGTAGGTCTTTTGAAAAGGTTTTCATTTGTTTTTGAAAGTTGTTTTGAAAGTGTAGTGATGTGTGGTTTTTGAAATAGGCAAGTGTTTTTGTTTTGCAAGTTTGATTCAAGTAACTAAGAGGTTATCTACTCCTAAATTTCTCAAAAAGATTATGGCTATGTTTTAACCCTTTTAACAAGTTTGTTCCACCATTGTATTTGGTGGACAATCTTGTGTTAGGATGTGAGAGGGACAGGCGCGGGTCATCATTTAGACCATAATTGCAACGACGTTAAATGTCTTTGGGCAATTTCTTTAAGGGACTTAATCATTTGTTTTTGTTTGTTTTGAAAAGTTTTTGTCGAGGGACTATGATCATTCAAATTGTTTGCTTTGCCCAAAGAAGTTCAACATACAATATGGCCCATTTATTTGAAGGCAACAAGTGGAATACCCTAGGGGTGCAAGTGTGAGATGTGTTGTTTATTTTCATGCTCATTTATCTTGTATTAGGTCAAACTATTTTTTATCGTTTTTTCGCATACAAACCCTAATTCTAACATGTTATCATTAGAAAACAATAAAGTGCGAAATTAAAATTACTAAGCTATTACAAAACCAAATATGGGAAGGGGGGTACAAATGTTCAAATGGGGATATTGACAAGAATTTAAACCTACATTATTACATCATTTGAATATTTGCAATTTAATCAATGTACAAAAATTAAATAAGAATGCAAGATGCAAAAAGAAATGTTTTGTATATGTATGAAAAAAATATTATTTATGTAAAAGAGAAAAGAAAATAAAAATATATTATTTTTTGGAGCATTTTGAATTTAGGGCAAAAACCCTAATTTTAAAAGAAAATGCATTATTATCTAATTTGATACAAATATTTATTTATTATTTATAAGAATAAAATAAAATGAAGTATATTATGAAAAAAGTATTTTTGTATCAAATATTAATAAAAATAAAAATTCAAGTATTTTTATATTTTTAACTTAAATATATTGATAAACATATATATATATATATATATATATATATATATATATATATATATATATATATATATATATATATATATATATATATATATATATATATATATATATATATATATATATATATATATATATATATATATATTAAATCTTAAATATGTATTATACACAAAACAAATATTTATTTAATATTTTAATAAAATAAATAAAAAGAGTATTTTTTATGTGAAATATTTTCAGAAGGTAAATAAAAAAAAATGTATTTACACTATTTTTCTATTTATTCTAATAATAGTATATATATATTTATGTATAAACAAAGAAATAAATCAAATAAATATGCCATAAATTCAAAAAAGGATGGAAAAAATATTTTTAAAATTTTTATATCATGAGAAAAAATAAACAAAGTCAACCAAAAAAGAAAAAGTCAAAAAGAGTCAAAAATGAAGCAAATGGGCTCAGGGGGTGTGAATCAAAATAAATGGTGTGAATAGGAAAAAATTCCAGGCCCAGCCCAGAAGACTTGTCTTCTTCAACCTCTGAACAACATCCTTCAAGTAAAACACGCGTTTTTTATCTCTGGATTCCTGGACTTTCAAGTAAAACTCATAACATGAAAAGTGTAGAGCATTAAGAGACGGTTTCAACCATATAAAGAACTTGACCTATCTCTCTAAGATGAGGGAGAATTTCTCCTCCCCCAAATCCTAACCTAGTTTTTCATCAATGTTCAGAACCAAAATTCTCTCTACTCAGGCAAAAGAAATGAAATGTAAAGATATGTACATGTTCAGGGCTATGAGTAGAACCTTGTTTCTTCACAAACTTAAGACTAAAGATGCATAATAAGAGAGATACGAGTTCAAAGTTTTACCTGTGCAGTTGAACTTCAATCTGGAGAATGAGGAACTTTCAGTGCAATGTGATGATTGGAAAAGCTTCCTTGAGGTCCAGGGATGCTGTTTCAATGCTTACTTTGTCTTGAGAGCTTCTGAATTAAGCTATGGAACTTCAACTGCAAAAGGAAAAAATGAAAATGGTGGGAACTGTTAGGGTGATTACAGGTCAGGTTTTAGGCCATGGTTAGCTTGCATATGTTGTAAGGAAGGTAGAGGAACAAGTTTGGACAAAAATGCTCGAAGGGATTGAGAGATAGCACTCAATCTGCAGGGGTTCCCCTGTTTGTGCAGTTTCAAGGTGATTAGGGCAATGGGGGTGTTTTAGATGGCAAGGGCTCGTGTGTTAGCTTGGATATGTTCTTCTGAATGTGTTTGATAACTTCTCTCTTGTGTTTCTATGCTGAGATTCAAGTTGTCACAAGTTATGGACTTTTCTTCTATGTTAAGCAACAAAATGCCACTTGATGTTTCTAGCCTGTACAGGCCCTCCCACTATGCTGCTATCCCTTGCCTTGATCAGTGCAATTTGCTCACAAACTTGTGCCAAGAAGATCTTGATTGTACCACTTGGATTGCAAACTTGACATAAAGTTCTTCTTTTCAAGAATGGAAATAGTGCTTTTTCTAGTTTAGGCTTAATTCCTTGTGTAATGACCAAAGGCTTAGAATAACATCTTGGTTCAATGGTTTTGCATTAAATTTATGAGTGTCAAAGGGTTTTAGGGCCTGCAATGTAACACAAACTATGCTGATTTGAAAATGGTCCAAGTTATGAACATGTTCATGAACCATTCAAAAGTGGATTTTTGCCAACTTGTGAAATTCGAATCTCTCAAGTTATGAGGTTGTTTGATGAGTTCTTGGACATTTTGGAAATATTGGAATGTGTACTACAATCCATCTTTGAAATGCAAATTGAAATTCTAAGTGGAAGGGTATGAAAAGTGGCCTTGAAGTGGGGTAGAAAACCTTGTCAAAATAGGTTAAAATTTCACTAAGTTAAAAATGGTTTAGTGCCCTTATTCAAAAAATTGTAACTTGAGATACAAGCTTCAAATGAGAAAACTTTGTGAATCAAAGTTGTAGATTATGCAACAAGCTACAACTTTCATGTTTTGACTTTTGTTTGAATCCAAATGGATCTTGGTGAAAAGATGGGGCAAAGTTGGGAAAAAATTAGGGTTTTTCATAACTTAGAAAAATTCTAAGTTATGAAAAATTCCATTTTCAAACCCTAATTTGCATTTTGTGATTTCTTGGTGAACAAGTTTCATGATTTGGCATGTTTTGATGAAAACTGAATTTTGACTCTTGATTTTGACCAAAAAGTCAAAGTTTGACTTTTCAGTATACAGTCAAAATTGATCAATTGACTGGGAAATTCAACTGTCAACCTTGTGTACTTGGGATCTTTTGAGCTTGATGAATGTGTCAAGACCATTTCATTGAGTCCTTGAGGCTATATGTGAGCTTGGTTTGCCATTGGCTAGGTCAAACAGTCAAAAATTGCCTTTGTGCAGTCAAAACCCTAAAAATGACCATTTTGCCCTTTTGGTGATCTGATCAAATTTCTTGTGGAATTGTGATCCAAACTTGATCAAAGGGTCCATATGAGTTCAATATGTTGATGTGGGTTAAAAATCATGAGGTTTGACTGTCAATTGGCCACAATTGACTTTTTCCCCAATACAGCTGATTTCTAGGTCAACTGTCCAATTGACTGGGCAAAACTTGGAATCAAGACTTGAAACTTGGCATGGGTAAACTTGGGAGTCCAACATGAAGCATGAAAGTCATCTTAGACATTTCAGGTCAAAACATCCTTGGGCAATCACAAACCCTAATTTGAGTCCACAGTGCAAGGAGAAGTCTTGAGCAGAGGAAACCCTAACTGGATCTTGATCTTCAAGGGTCTTGTGATGAGAAAATGTTGAGGAAATGGGAGGGAAAATTTTGGGGTACAACACAAGGGTCCAATCAAGTCCCACATTCTTATAAACATTGTCAAGTATCCTCATGTCAAGTTTCAAGACTTACAACACAAAATTGCACAGTCAAAAACCCTAATTGCTCAACAGTCAACTGCAGGGGCAAAATGGTCATTTGACAGTCAAAAGTTCAAATTTTTGGTCAACATCTCATTTTGAAGCCATAAACATCATTTGATCAATTCTTGATCATGATTTTCAAGGCATGGCTCAAAAAGTCTCAAGATGCAAAAGTTTCCATATTTGGACAGTTGAAAAAGTCAACTGTAACTTGACCAAGGCATAACTTCCACATGGTTTATCAGAAAAATTCCATCCAAAGCTCATTTTTAAGAGAAAGACATTTCATACAAATCCTCTTCACAATTCAAGTCCAAGAAATGCTCCCACAAAAAGTTATCAATTTCAACATTATAGGTCATTTTCAAAAGTCAACAAAAAGGGACTTTAAGTCAAAGGCCATAACTTGAGATTGGTAAATCAAAATGACATGGGACCAAAGGCGTTGGTTAGAGGACTTCAAGACCTTTCCAAAATGTCCAAGCACATGATCAAAGCTTAAAAATTAAGCAAGATATGCCTTGTGGAAGTTGGGAAATTTTTGGGAATTTTGAAAAGTCAACTTTGCTTCAAATGCCTTAAAATTGCTAATGGGCCTCATCTTCTTCCAAGATTCATCATCCAAAGCATATGCACGACCATTTGGCCCAAAGGGGATTTATTTCATCATTTTTATTTATTTATTTGAATTTTTAATTATAAATAATTCATTTAAATTAAATAAAATATGGAAAAATACTAAACCAAAGTTTTTAAATCTTTTTGTGCAGAATAAACTCTCCTTAAAGGCTCAAGATTCGTGCACAACTCAAATGGGGAAGATTGGCCATGATTGACATCAAAAACATGTGAAAAAGATTGAAAAAAATATGCCATTAAATCCAATATTTGATTCATGATTGCATTGATCTTTTGATTGAAAACTCAACCCTAATTCACTCCATACATAAGCCAGATGCTAGACCTAGTGCAAGAGACCAAAAAGCTGCGCCCAAAAGCCATAAACAACTTTGCACTTTTTCAAGAAAATTCCAAAACTAAAAACACGATTCTAAGGCATTTAAAGGCAAAACATTGATTCCATTAGCTTGCAAAGGTCTCAAGAGACGTTTCTGGATCAAAACCATCATCCATAACGCAAGGAATTGGTAGAACGACTTCGTCCCGTTCATGTTTTTTTTCATATTCATGTATCATGATTCACGCATTATTCTCAGTTTTTAATGTTTGATTTATATTCAGTTCATCATTCTAAAGCTAACCATATTGCTTAATTGAGTTTTCCTTGCCCATACGCGAAATCACCATTGGAGCGTTTTAGGGTTGCAGAGGTTCGAATTTGGGGTTTCTCTGTTATGGAAAAATTGAGACATAGGACTTAAACCATTGGAACGAGAAGCTTCACACGAATCCAACTACCCTATCGCGCCTAATTTCTGATCAAAGATGGCTTATTCGCTATTTTTCCTTGTGCCATGTAGTGGGGGTTCAAAACCCCCGCTATTCAATTTGTTTTTTTGTTTTAGGTACAACGCACAAACGGAGAAGATGGTGACTTGTCTCCATATGATTGGGCAATTTGAATTCAGCGCGCGTTTTTGTTGTTTCTAGGCCACTAACCAAGTTTCTCTTATATTATTTATTTGTCATTCTATATTCAATGCGCATTAACAGCTCCGTTGGTGGACAAGGCGTTTGGTAACCTCTGGGACCTGGGTTCGATTCCCAGGTCCCCCTCCTTTATTCTATATTTTTCTTCTAAACGTGTTTCTATGTAGCGCGTTCCCTGAGGTATACCATGCAGCCTCATGATCTGCCATGCCACATGTCCCATTGCATCCATCCAGTGGCCAGGGTTCAAAGCCTATGATATGTCTCAGTCAACGAAGCCACACGCCAGCATGAAAGTCAACAAGGCCAAGGGTCTATTGGGCCAGAATTGCTGGATCACACCTCCAGTTTGGGGACAGAACCCCCCACTGGTTTGCTTTTCCATTCTTTTTTTTTATATTTATTTTCTATTTTTATTTGTTTTAATTAGTTTTAATTTAAATCTTTAAATCAATATTTTCATAATATAAAAATAATAAAAAAAATCAGAAAGTCCCAAAAATATAAATATATTTCATTTAAACTTTTTTTGTAAATAAATCTTGTTAATTAATTTAGTTCTTTAATTCTAGGATTAATTTTGACATTTTTTCATAAACTTAAAAATTGTAGAATTAGGGTTTTATATTTTTATCCTTTTTTCTTTTTCACCATATTAATTATTAATTATTAATTATTTATTTTTATAAATCAAATTATATTAATTAATTAGGTTAACTTTAGGTCTAATTTTAACATTTTTTAATAAATTAAAAATAATTAGAATTAGGTTTTAAATTCCATAATTCTTATTAAAAATCCATAAATACAAAAACTCAAAAATCTTTTCTTTTTCTTTTAATTTAATTAATTTGTTAATCATAATTTAATTTCATTAAAAAAAGGGTCCAACGCCCTCGCATTCGATCGTAATTCCAATTCGCGCGCTCATTTTATTTCCTTTCTTATAATGTTCATGTAATTCTCCCAAAGCCGTGTAAATTAGACATTTTATATTTCTCGCACTTTATTTTATTTTAAATCGGGTCCTGGATTTAATTTGGCGATGTGGACCCGCGCCTTTGTAATAGCGTAGAACTTTTAAATTCCGCACTTTTTTAACTGTTAATAAATTTGCATGCAAGAATGAATGTCAAAATAAAAATAACGCGTAGATCACCAATACATAACAAGACAAGATATCTGAAAATGACACACAAATCACACACCACCCCTAGGGTACGCCTCACTGTTGCCTTGCCCCTCGAAAGGTGATCGTCGAGTAGAAGATGTTTTAGTAAGTCCTCATGATCCGGGAACCTGGCATGAGGGTAGCTTCTAAGGTGTCTTCCTATTGCTCCAGTGATCACCACGTCCCGAACTTCGAATTGACCCGAACACCTCCAACGGTGGTGCTACCTACCTCTCAATGGTGGGATAGCACTACTTTAAGGACATTTACACAGACGAATTCCTTAGGGTAGGTAGATGATTCTAGATACTTGCTCTAACTTCAAAACAAATCAAAAATACTTTTCACACCGACACCTTTTCAAAAAGCTTTCGAAAGCAACTTTTCAAACACTCTTGAGGACTGATACAAGAGTCGAACTGAAATTTTCAAAGAAACTTCTTTTTAAAACCCACAGTTGAAAAGCAAACAAACCACTTTTGAAAACACAAATGAGCAAGTATCCAAGAGCCCATGGGTAACCATGGATAGAAAGGGTGCTAACACCTTCCCTTTCTATAATCTACCTCCCGAACCGAGAGCAATCTCTTTAAGGAATTTTTCTGTGCTTTTGTCCTTTCCATTTGGAGAAAATAAAAGATGGTGGCGACTCTTGCTTCCGCGACATTTCGCGAACCAGCGTTAAACAGTCAGTTCCAGATCCACCGATCACAGAACTGGCGACTCTGCTGGGGACTCTTATAAAGTGAGGTGTACCTTAGGACTAAGATCACTTGTGTTTTCAATTGTCTGAATTGTTTGCTTTATTATTGTGGGCCTGTCTTGGGAGCTCTATAGATCCTAACCCGGATATGGGGATACCTTCTTAGAAAGTAGCAACAAGGCTGTGAGGGAACTGTGCGGGGTATACCGACATGGTTGAAACAGTCTGCTACATTGATGTGGCACTTTGGTGTGTACCGGTAACCCTTGAGTTCAGTCAAGGAGAGTACGGGGCCTCCATGTGGTGTCATGAAGCATCAACTGACCTTAGGAACCTTAATTGAACCATCTTGGCCTCTTTAGGGTAGTGAGATAACTGACTTTGGTGCAGTCCGAGGTTGGTTGATACTCGATACTACACTCAATTGAGGGTTGCTTTCCTGGAATATTTCGATCGCCAGTTCAGTGGCTAAATCGAAATGATGAACAATGAAAGCAATCCAGTGATGTTGGGACCCTTAGAACCCGGTTACTTCTAATAGGACAGGTTGAGCCCACCAACTTCAAGAGGGTAATACCCAGACCCCATGCTGGCCTAAACTCTAAGGGCTTCTCTCGTGTGACTTGTGTGCCTTCGTACTTGACTACTTGCATGCGTGTTATCTGACACATGAGCTACTTGCAGGTTTTGTTTATAGTCCTTAATTGGGACTCATAACAGGGTTACTAAGTTCTTGCAGGTTTTGTTTGTAGTCCTTAAACGGGACTCATAACAGGGTTACTAAGTTCTTGCAGGTTTTGTTTGTAGTCCTTAATCGGGACTCATAACAGGGTTACTAAGTTCTTGCAGGTTTTGTTTGTAGTCCTTAATCGGGACTCATAACAGGGTTACTAAGTTCTTGCAGGTTTTGTTTGTAGTCCTTAATCGGGACTCATAACAGGGTTACTAAGTTCTTGCAGGTTTTGTTTGTAGTCCTTAATTGGGACTCATAACAGGGTTACTAAGTTCTTGCAGGTTTTGTTTGTAGTCCTTAATTGGGACTCATAACAGGGTGTACTGAGTTTCTTGCAGGTTTTGTCTATAGTCCTTAATTGGGACTCATAACAGGGTTACTCACATTACCCCATGCATACCATAACATCATACCATTGCATACATCCTAACCCATTTCAAGGATCTCAAGGGCTTGTGATGCAGGTCATGGTGAATCAACTATCCCAGCCAGGGGCAAAGAGGATTTATTTTCCTCTAGACAGAGTTGTCAGGGGCTATGACCCACTTGATATGGTGAGCTCTGACTCTTGAAGAAGGTTCCCCTAACCAAGGTTGTTTGGAAACCAAAACTAGACATGATGACTAAAGTCAGAGGCTATGACCCACTAGATATGGTGAGCTTTGACCCTTGAAGAAGGATTCTCAGCAACACGGAGTTCCTTCAATCAAGCTACCGGACCCAAATTCTAACAAATTTTCTTGTTTATCTCGCGAGGTCCTTGAAAACATTACATGCATGTCATACACATCATTGCATAATAGGTATCCTTGTTGCAGGTCACTTACCTTTCCCGCTGTTTATTTCAGCAATGGCTTCCCAACAAGATAACCAGGACCTTCTTGCTCAAGAGACTCAGTTCGGGGAAATCCTCCTGAATCTATCCAAGGGGCAGGAGGAGCTGAGGACACTTCTCATGGAGACTTTGGTCAGGAACTGCGCTGAGGACGAACGGCTGAAACATCTGCAAGCTGAAGTGGATGCAATGAGAGCCCAGATGCTAGGGCAGGTGACTATCATCCAAGACTTAGCTCAAAGACAAGATGAGCTCGGGGTTCTCGTCAACCAACTACTTCGGGGCAACCAATTGGGGCAAACATCTAAGGTTGAAGGGCCAGTCATCATTCAACCCTCTTTGAGACAAGGAGATAAGGGGAGAGCTCCTCAAATGGCTTCAGGGTCACAAATTCAGTATCAACCTCACCAGCTTCAGCCAGACAAGCCCAGGAGGCAATTCACCCAGCTCAACATGTCGCTGTTTCAAGCTTTACAACGCCTGTTGAGGTTGAATCTGATCACATTAAGGGCTCATCCCCGGAACCCCAACACAACATCTCCTATCTATGATCCCAATAAAAGGTGTGCCTACCACTCTGCCAGTCCAGGACATGATACAAATGAGTGTTGGGCTCTGAAGAACAAGATCCAGGACCTGATTGATGAAGGAGAATTGGAGTTCACACAAGATGGTCAGGCTGAGTTTTTCTACCATCCCTCCAAGACTCATCAGTTGAAGTAACAGGCCCTGAGAAGAGAAAACTTTTGTTCATTCGAATGTTCAAGTTGTAATTTTCTTTTGTTCAAACATGTACTCATGTTAAACATCGTTATTTCATTAATACATCGCATATGTCTGTTTTGAAGCAATATATTCGTATTCACTATATGCAAATTATTTTCATATTTTTTCTGATGATCAACGCCCGGTTAATAATTCTAAGCCTCTTGAGGGAGGATGACGAAAACGATACCACGATCTTTACAGTATGCTTTTGAACCGACCTTGCTGATGAGGTACATGCATTGTTTCAATCCCTAAACACTGGAGTTATAAGGAAGATAATCCCTCGTCAACCCCTTTGAGCCAAAGAAGTAGGAGTTTTTCTTTTTTGAAAATTAAAACCCTTAATCATAACCTGGGGCAGGGTAGTTCTCTCAGTTGATCCAAGTGCATAACAAATGGCACCAAAGAGGTCCTTACAAAAAAAAAAAGAAGACAGTGATGATTCCGAATAATCATAAGGATAGGCAGTCATTATATCTCAAAAATAAAAACCCAATAAGTCAAAACCTATGAAGGAGACTTACAAGACTGGGGCATCCCGCTGACTGTAATCACAAAAGAAACAGTTCAGGCAAAAAACAGGGATAACGCAATCAAAAGAAAAAGGTCCTACAAACCCTCAACAAAAGGAAAAAAGGGAAATGACTGCCTATTCAAAATAAACTGTCAATATCCGAACCATCATTGGAATATCAGGATGATCAACTGAGTTTAGGTTTGGAGAACATCGCGAAGAACGGGTGGGTACAAATAAATTTGAGCCTTTATCCTTTGTTTCTTAAACCGTGAACCAGGCCACGTTATAACCCTTAAAAGTCCTAGCTGAAGCATGGGTTAGTTCGAAAGCATATTGTTACGAAAGGTATCCTGACTCCTTAAGGCCTACGGTAAATACGGAGTTGACATCACGTTTTACAAACATTCACTTGTTTTATGAAAAAGAATGCATTTTCAAAATCTTCAAGATGGATATAAGCTTTGCATTTTTGATATAACATTGTTTGCATATGACTTTTGTTTGAACAGCAGGGAAATTCGCACGATGAATACCTAGTGAACAAAAGCACTTCCAATCAAGGGGCATGACATGATCATGGTCTATCATCCGGGGCAGTTAGGTCAAGATTCAGGGAATCTCTCAAAATGTCAAATAGCCAGGGGCAAATCTCCGCCTGAGTCGCTTGGGGCATTGGACATGAATTCCAGCAACAAATCTTGCCTGATCAAACGTCTTCTGGTGGCATGGCAAAACAATTCTAACAGGGGCAATTCCCTACATTCCGAGAGAACGGACATAGTCGAAAAATATTACGCATAATTAAAAACCCACTAGGTTGACATGCCTAGGCAAAAATAAGGGCTTCCCGGCGAACCAAAAGGGTTCGGGCAAAAATAAGGGATGAAATGAAAAAAATCTGTACACCCGGCAAGTCGAAAACCTGAAAAGGCAGCTTGGGCAAAAATGGGTATCCCGGTGGACTGAAAACCCGAAAGGGAGGTCCAGGCAAAAGTTAGGGATCAAAGCGTACGACTATGTCCTGTCATCTTGTCACCTGCCTACCGGAAGAAGGTTTGACCCTCAACAACTATCAGCACCCCACATGTGCCTTCTCCCACAGAAACAGGGGCAATAATGAGTGGTCCAAACGATCTAATTGCTCTGCCCGCCAAGGTATCAAAGTAGGTTCAGCGGAAGAACATAATCAGATATCTTAAAACCCCAGAGAGTGAGCCAGCAAGTCAATGCACTCTCCCCAAGCAAAGCTAATATCAACCTTAAGGAAGTTGGGAATCCTCCAGCAGATCTCAACATTCCCCAGCAATATACATGCATTCTTAACAAGCATCCCCGTCAGTCTTGACCTAAAGATTGTTCCTCGGCGGTATATTAAACATTCAATGGAGTCACTTCCTAGATACAGTTCAAGACTTCCCCAGGAGAATCCAATCCAGTTTCCCCAGGAAAGTTGGAATCCATCTCCCCAAGCAGCAAGCTTATCCCCAGTAGATTCTGGAAGCTTGTCCTCGCAGAGCACGAACGCGTCTCCCGGCTTTATTCAAAGAGTTATTTCCCTACCAGGATATAACTGGATTATCCTCAGCCAAAAGCCACGGAAAGATCGTTCCAGGCGAAATCTTCTTATCCCCAACGAAGTCTATTAACGCTTCCAACACAACAATGGTATCCCCAGCAAAGTTACCATCAACATTTCAACAAAGTATCTCTCCTCCCACAGAGTACTGTTCCCCATCAAGGTAGCTAGAGTAATTTCTCCCCGCAGAGTATTCTATTCGCCAAGTTTATTCCCCAACGGAGTTATCTTCTCCTACCGGTATTCTTGCAACTGTCATCCCCAGCGGAAGCAAAGATCTATTCTTCAACACCAGCCCAGGAGTGACTTCCCGACACCCGTCAAGGATTTACTTTCCTAGACGAAAAGATACATTCATAAACATCACATTTTCATACATTATAGCATGCATCTACGCATCATATCTCACAAATCTCATTTATATTGAGAACATCATTGCTGGATCCATATCATGCATTGCATATGACTGACCTTTACCTTTCAGGAAAGATCCAGTTAAGTTCTCAGCTATATTTCAAGACCTTGATCGGTTCAGTTAAATCGACCCTAAGATCTCCCTGTTTCTTATCCAGTTGAAGATTTCAAGACCTAGACCGGCTCAGTTAAATCGACCCTAAGATTTTCCTGTCTCTAATCCAGTCAAAAGGCCTTCTCTAGTCCAGTTAAATCGACCCATAACAGATTTTCCTGATAAAGACTCAATAGAAGACATCCAAGATTCTCTCAGCGTTACTGTTGAGGTTGAAGTCGCCCAAGATTCTCTCAGCGTTACTGTTGAGGTTGAAGTCGCCCTAGATTCCCTCAGCGTTACTGTTGAGGTTGAAGTCGCTCAAGATTCTCTCAGCGTTCCTGTTGAGGTAGTAATCGCCCAAGGTTCTCTCAGCGTTCCTGTTGAGGTAGTAATCGTCCCCAGATTCTCTCAGCGTTCCTGTTGAGGTAGTAATCGTCCAAGGTTCTCTCAGCGTTCCTGTTGAGGTAGTAACCATCCCTGGTTCATTCATCACCTTTTGAAGATCCAGATCCATCTCCTGTAACCAGTCAGGACACATCTATACAAAGAATCTGAAGACCAGCTCCTGTAACGGGTCAGGTAATCCTTTTCTTTTGCAGGTACGCAAGTTCTCGCTAAGGAATCTCTTACGCGATCAACATCCAGATGGCATCTATAAGCCCATCCACCATCCATCATCTCTCAGCATGGCATCTATAAGCCCATCATCCTATCCATCAATCTCCAAATGGCATCTATAAGCCCATTCCACCATCACACTACTATGTGAGCGCAAATTTCTGGGCACTCTAGTGTTCAATCATCTTCCACCTTCGGATTACGAAAGGCACGTCAGCCAATCTGCATCCTCAGGTCTAAGAAGATTGAACAGGGGCAACTGTTGTACCCCAAAATTTGCCCTCCCATATTCTTCAAAATTTGCAAAGAGCATGCTTCAAAATTCCCCAAGGGTTGCACAGTTCAAGGGCCTCCTAACAGTCAAAAACTAGGGTTTTGGTTCTGACAAAGAAAATGAAGTTTCCAAGGGTCAAATCAAGTCCCACATGCTTATAAACATTGTCAAGTATCCTCATGTCAAGTTTCAAGACTTACAGCACAAAATTGCAAAGTCAAAAACCCTAATTGCTCAACAGTCAACTGCAGGGGCAAAATGGTCATTTGACAGTCAAAAGTTCAAATTTTTGGTCAACATCTCATTTTGAAGCCATAAACATCATTTGATCAATTCTTGATCATGATTTTCAAGGCATGGCTCAAAAAGTCTCAAGATGCAAAAGTTTCCATATTTGGACAGTTGAAAAAGTCAACTGTAACTTGACCAAGGCATAACTTCCACATGGTTTATCAGAAAAATTCCATCCAAAGCTCATTTTGAAGAGAAAGACATTTCCTACAACTCCTCTTCACACCTCAAGTCCAAGAAATGCTCCCACAAAAAGTTATCAATTTCAACATTATAGGTCATTTTCAAAAGTCAACAAAAAGGGACTTTAAGTCAAAGGCCATAACTTGAGATTGGTAAATCAAAATAACATGGGACCAAAGGCATTGGTTATAGGACTTCAATACCTTTCCAAAATGTCCAAGAACATGATCAAAGCTTAAAAATTAAGCAAGATATGCCTTGTGGAAGTTGGGAAATTTTTGGGAATTTTGAAAAGTCAACTTTGCTTCAAATGCCTTAAAATTGCTAATGGGCCTCATCTTCTTCCAAGATTCATCATCCAAAGCATATGCACGACCATTTGGCCCAAAGGGGATTTATTTCATCATTTTTATTTATTTATTTGAATTTTTAATTATAAATAATTCATTTAAATTAAATAAAATATGGAAAAATACTAAACCAAAGTTTTTAAATCTTTTTGTGCAGAATAAACTCTCCTTAAAGGCTCAAGATTCGTGCACAACTCAAATGGGGAAGATTGGCCATGATTGACATCAAAAACATGTGAAAAAGATTGAAAAAAATATGCCATTAAATCCAATATTTGATTCATGATTGCATTGATCTTTTGATTGAAAACTCAACCCTAATTCACTCCATACATAAGCCAGATGCTAGACCTAGTGCAAGAGACCAAAAATCTGCGCCCAAAAGCCATAAACAACTTTGCACTTTTTCAAGAAAATTCCAAAACTGAAAACACGATTCTAAGGCGTTTCAAGGCAAAACATTGATTCCATTAGCTTGCAAAGGTCTCAAGAGACGTTTCTGGATCAAAACCATCATCCCTAACGCAAGGAATTGGTAGAACGACTTCGTCCCGTTCATGTTTTTTTTCTTCATATTCATGTATCATGATTCACGCATTATTCTCAGTTTTTAATGTTTGATTTATATTCAGTTCATCATTCTAAAGCTAACCATATTGCTTAATTGAGTTTTCCTTGCCCATACGCAAAATCACCATTGGAGCGTGTTAGGGTTGCAGAGGTTCGAATTTGGGGTTTCTCTGTTATGGAAAATTTGAGACACATGACTTGAACCATTGGAACGAGAAGCTTCACACGAATCCAACTACCCTATCGCGCCTAATTTCTGATCAAAGATGGCCTATTCGCTATTTTTCCTTGTGCCATGTAGTGGGGGTTCAAAACCCCCGCTATTCAATTTGTTTTTTTGTTTCAGGTACAACGCACAAACGGAGAAGATGGTGAGTTGTCTCCATATGACTGGGCAATTTGAATTCAGCGCGCGTTTTTGTTGTTTCTAGGCCACTAACCAAGTTTCTCTTATATTATTTATTTGTCATTCTATATTCAACGAGCATTAACAGCCCCGTTGGTGGACAAGGCGTTTGGTAACCTCTGGGACATGGGTTCGATTCCCAGGTCCCCCTCCTTTATTCTATATTTTTCTTCTAAATGTGTTTCTATGTAGCGCGTTCCCTGAGGTATACCATGCAGCCTCATGATCTGCCATGCCACATGTCCCATTGCATCCATCCAGTGGCCAGGGTTCAAAGCCTATGATATGTCTCAGTCAACGAAGCCACACACCAGCATGAAAGTCAACAAGGCCAAGGGTCTATTGGGCCAGAATTGCTGGATCACACCTCCAGTTTGGGGACAGAACCCCCCATTGGTTTGCTTTTCCATTCTTTTTTTTTATATTTATTTTCTATTTTTATTTGTTTTAATTAGTTTTAATTTAACTCTTTAAATCAATATTTTCATAATATAAAAATAATAAAAAAAATCAGAAAGTCCCAAAAATATAAATATATTTCATTTAAACTTTTTTTGTAAATAAATCTTGTTAATTAATTTAGTTCTTTAATTCTAGGATTAATTTTGACATTTTTTCATAAACTTAAAAATTGTAGAATTAGGGTTTTATATTTTTATCCTTTTTTCTTTTTCACCATATTAATTATTAATTATTTATTTTTATAAATCAAATTATATTAATTAATTAGGTTAACTTTAGGTCTAATTTTAACATTTTTTAATAAATTAAAAATAATTAGAATTAGGTTTTAAATTCCATAATTCTTATTAAAAATCCATAAATACAAAAACTCAAAAATCTTTTCTTTTTCTTTTAATTTAATTAATTTGTTAATCGTAATTTAATTTCATTAAAAAAAGGGTCCAACGCCCTCGCATTCGATCGTAATTCCAATTCGCGCGCTCATTTTATTTCCTTTCTTATAATGTTCATGTAATTCTCCCAAAGCCGTGTAAATTAGACATTTTATATTTCTCGCACTTTATTTTATTTTAAATCGGGTCCTGGATTTAATTTGGCGATGTGGACCCGCGCCTTTGTAATAGCGTAGAACTTTTAAATTCCGCACTTTTTTAACTGTTAATAAATTTGCATGCAAGAATGAATGTCAAAATAAAAATAACGCGTAGATCACCAATACATAACAAGACAAGATATCTGAAAATGACACACAAATCACACACCACCCCTAGGGTACGCCTCACTGTTGCCTTGCCCCTCGAAAGGTGATCGTCGAGTAGAAGATGTTTTAGTAAGTCCTCATGATCCGGGAACCTGGCATGAGGGTAGCTTCTAAGGTGTCTTCCTATTGCTCCAGTGATCACCACGTCCCGAACTTCGAATTGACCCGAACACCTCCAACGGTGGTGCTACCTACCTCTCAATGGTGGGATAGCACTACTTTAAGGACATTTACACAGACGAATTCCTTAGGGTAGGTAGACGACTCTAGATACTTGCTCTAACTTCAAAACAAATCAAAAATACTTTTCACACCGACACCTTTTCAAAAAGCTTTCGAAAGCAACTTTTCAAACACTCTTGAGGACTGATACAAGAGTCGAACTGAAATTTTCAAAGAAACTTCTTTTTAAAACCCACAGTTGAAAAGCAAACAAACCACTTTTGAAAACACAAATGAGCAAGTATCTAAGAGCCCATGGGTAACCATGGATAGAAAGGGTTCTAACACCTTCCCTTTCTATAATCTACCTCCCGAACCGAGAGCAATCTCTTTAAGGAATTTTTCTGTGCTTTTGTCCTTTCCATTTGGAGAAAATAAAAGACGGTGGCGACTCTTGCTTCGGCGACATTTCGCGAACCAGCGTTAAACAGTCAGTTCCAGATCCACCGATCACAATGACCTTTATCTGTTGACCTTTTACTGAAAAGGTAAAGTCAAAGTTGTATGCAATGTCATGGTGGATGAGATGAATTATGTAATGATATTCTCAAAAATGAGATTGTGTCGTATGCACTTGTCATGTATGTAACCATGATGTATGAAATGTGAAATGTTAATGAATGTATTTTTTGTCTGGGAAAATAAATCCTTGACAAATGTCGGGGAGTCATTAAATCCCAGAATGTTGTTGAAGAGTAGGTGTGTCTTCAAACTTTGCTTAGAATGTTTCCACCAGGGATTCCTGTTTTGTTGTTTGAAGAGAATTCCGCTGGGGAATATTGAAAACTTTGTGGAGAGTATTGATTCCTGTTTATGGAAAAGAGTTCAGGAGCCTTGGTTGTCTGTTGCTCTATTGGGGAGTTGAAGTTGAATTCATATCTGGTCGGGTCCAGACTCCACAGTAACTTGCTGGGGATTGTAGAGTAGTCTACTGGGGAAAAGGAGTTGTGGTCCTTTGATTTGTAGTAGTCAAAGAGGAAAACTCAAGCTGGGGAATCCTGCTGTTTGCTGGGGAAATAAACCCTATTGTCAGTCTGTTGGAGAGGTGGCGACTTCACTGCAAAAAATCCTCGAGGACTCTTGAGGTTGACTCAGCTGGTGAGAAGTTTTCAGAGATTGAAACTCTGGATGGGAATCATCCTATGAGAAGGATTTTGGGGAGACTTGTGACTGCCCCTAGTAGCAAGTGTTTGTGGCATTGCCAGGATCTAATTGACTTTACGTAACCCTTTGTTGGGATTTGCGTTCAATGCCCCAAGTGATGGAGACCTGCCCCTGGTTATTCATCATTTCTTGAGAGATTTCTTGGAATCTTGATTGTACTGCCCCAGGTGTGCTGGATAGTGACATGTCATGCCCCCTTGTTTATAGGATATTTGTCGTTGGAAGTGTCTTCCCACTTGAGGTGATTTTGTTCACTGAGAGAGCTTTCATTCATCGAATATTCGTTGTGTGAATTTCTCCGCTGTCAAACAAATAGCCATATTCAAACAGCGATATTCAAATAATGCAAAGTTTATGCTTGTCTTGAAGTTTTGAAAATGCATTTTAGCAAGTAAAGAAATTTTGTAAGAAAATTCAAACTCAGGATTTAGAGTAAAGCCTTACAGGAGTCAAGATACCTTTTGTAACAATATGCTTTTGAACTAACCCATGCTTCAATTAGGAATTTTGAAGGGTTGTAGCGTGGCTTGGTTCACGGTTTAAGAAACAAAGGATAAGGCCTAAAGTATATTTGTACCCACCCGTTCTTCGTGATGTTCTTCAAGAATGACGTTTTGATGATGGTTCAGACAAGTTAAGTTTGTCGGAAGGCAGTCATTTCTTGCAACATTTTTCATGTTGTTGAGGATTTGTAGTGACCTCTTTATTTTGATTTGTTATCCCTAATTTTTGCCTGACTGTTCTTGTTTTGAGATTGCGGTCAGTGGGATGCCCCAATTTTTCTTAAGTCTCCTTTGTAGGTTTTGACTTAGATGGCTTTTCCTTTTGAGAGATAATGACTTCCTATTTGGTAGGTGTAGCAGTAAAATCAATGAAGTTGCCACTGAGAATTTATTTATCCCATATGAAAGGGAAAGGAAAATTATCGAAGAAAAACCTAAAGGTTGAAATCAAGGTCTTGCGACCGAGAGATTGGGTAAGGGATTCGATTACGCGAGGGGAAGGTATTAGCACCCCACACGTCTATAGTACTCTACGGGATCCACTCTCGTTATTCTAATCAAAGGGTGTGTTCAATCTAATGCTTAAGGTTTATAAACTAAGAGAGAATGCATGCAAAGAAAAGAGAAAGAATGTAGGGAAAATAAAGTTGTACTCTCTTGGGCCCTACCCCAATGCCTACGTATCCTTTTTGAGGAATCAGAGCTACCGTAGTTCAGCTCATATATTTTGTTTGTTTGTATTTTTTAATGAAAAATGTTGCATTTGATCATTCCACCGCTGCTCGACCTTTGAAGACTTATGACCTGTAGTGGAAAGGAGCTAACATGCTCTTAGAAGAGAAAAGCCGAATGGCGGAAAGAAATGGATTGGTTGGTATTTTTTACCATGAAAAGAATTTTTGTATGATTAGCGTTTTTTATACATTTGCCAAGAAAAAGAAGTTTTAGCTTTAAATGCAATTATGCAAAAAAAAAGGAAGAGAACATTCAAGGGAGACTAACCTATCTCTAACCTAATGTTATCATACAATGAGGGATCCTATCTAAGTTAGCATGCCAAAGAAAATCTAACAAACTATCCTATAGGGAACATGCACTGAGAGCGAAGTTGTGATCTCAATTTCTAAATTGAGTGACTCATCGATCAACAAGAAATAAAGGAAAGCGATAAAATCTTATAGGGAGCATGCACTGAGAGCGAATTCGTGATCTCAATTTCTAAATTAAGTGACTCATCGATCAACAAGAAAGGGAACAAACACAAGCACAACACATAACAGAAATGACGTGCGGAATGCCTGCTACAAGTCTTTAAACATCGACTTCGAGCGCACGCTCTTTATTTCCTACTTCTCATGATATCTAGAAAAGAGATAAATGCGAAAATATAACTTGGAAGCAGTATAATACCAAACGAACAATGACGTCCGCAAAAAGTGTAACCAAGGTGAAGAAATCCGGGATACTTCGCGCGAGCTAGCGGAGAAAGTATGTTGCCTCTTCAAAACCAAGCAAATAAGAGATCAAACGAGTTAGTCTCCAAGAACTTCCACATTTCCAGAGTTGCATAAACATTCTATCGCAAAATCTTAGCTAGAAATGACAACGAAAACGATTATCAAACATGAAAATAAAAGAAAATTCTAATGAAAATTCTAAAGGGAGATCTTAAAGATTTCTAAAATGTTCTATCACTTTCTTTGTATCATTTTCATCATTAAAATCATGGAAAAAATGAAGCTAAAACTAATAAAACATGGGAAGATAAGAGTATGGTAGAAACAGAGGGGGTGCGAATATGGATTCATATGTATGGATCAGAATGGCACTAAGCCCAACAAAAAGGATCCAACAACTATTTTTGTTGCAATGCTACATGTGCATAAAAAAAGTAATGGGCTCTGGAAAATTCAGCGCATGGCCTCTCATCTTCCGGCCCAGTCATTCCCAATTCAAATCCATATTCAGATTTTTAATCCTCTTATCAAGTTATAGTAGAACAAAATCTAACGAGAAGAAGCAAAAATGGTGCGTTTTGATTTTGGATAGAGTCACAATTGTGTCGTTTCAGATAACACAACCCAGGCTCTCTTGTTCATAAACGAAGCGATCTCAACTCCACAAACCTTCTTCTCTGATTAACAAACCCACCTATGCCGCTCACCGCTGTCTCACCGCTGTCTCACTGTTGTTTCACTCATCTCCGAAACATCGCAAATCGTAGCACTGTGGATGTTTGATCTCCACCGCGATTCTTCTAACCTCCACGTAAACTCCTTCGTTTATCCATCATGATGCAATCAACAAGTTAAATTAACGAGCGAAGAACAAAGGAATATCGAGTCTTACCGGCCGAAGATGCTCTGGCGGTTTTACAATAGTGAAATTGATGACGAGAAAAATCAAGGAACTCAGGGGAGCGTCTTCCTATTCGTCTTACTTTTCTTTGATTCCCACTCTTTCCTCTTCTGATTCTTATACTTTCTTCTTCTTCTCATTTGATCTGTGTTATGATTATTGTTGCATGCATTTTCGTTAATGGTTGGAGCAGGGTGATTTGTAGAGAACATGAAGATGATGCTGAAGCTTTGAAGATGTAGAGAGAGTGTAATGAGGAATTTTTGAAAAGAATGTGAGAGAGCTTTTTCTGGTTTTTATGGTGATTGAGGATGAAGATTGAGAGAAGAGGAGAGAATTTTTCTAGAATTTTCTGTGGAGTTTTTTTGGTGATTCTTCATATTGTAAAGACTGATCAAGATAAAGATCACCGGAGAAGAGAGAGGTTGTTGAAGAGTTTTGTGATTCCTCCCCAAAAAATGGAGAATCCCCTCTCAATTGAGGTCAGTTTTCTGTTTTGTAATCCGTTAGTATTGTAAAAGTTGGTTAGGATTGAATTGATTTGAACCCTCGGATCTAGATTTCTGTTAAGGAACATAAGGGTATAGATTAGGCGGTTAGAGAGGTTTAGAAATTTGTTATGTGGTTAGTTGGGAGCTCTAAAATTTTTGTTAGAGTTTAGTATTTCAGGTCCTGATTGCAGGGTCGGATTTCTGGTTATGCAGGGTAGTTAGAAAACTGGTTTTTGATGGTTGAGAGGGTGACAGTTAGTTGGAAAGAAGTTTTGACAGTTAGGGGTTAGGAAATTCTGTTGAGAGTTTGTTGAAATTCTGTTTTGTTATTTCTGTATTGACAGTTAAGAGGGAAGTTAGTTAGGTCTGTTATGGTTGTTAGGATTCTGTTGAGAAATTGCTTGTTGAGTTAACTGTTTTGTGATGTGATATTGCAGGATCGGTAAGTGGTGGGGCAGCTGTCCGAGACTGGCTAAGTCTTGGCTGAACATCTTCAAGAATGACCTCACCTTCTGCTTTCAATGATTCCAAAAACAGATTTGTCTTTTGAGATTTACCAAGCTTCATACCAAGACCCTTTGGCGAAGCAGCAACATATGCAGTTGGACGACCTTTAGGTTTGGTAGAAAAGGAATCAACATCAGTACTCAATCCAAAACCAGTTCCAGTGCTAGATATGCTCATATCACTGAAGCTATTTTCAATTCTTCCAGAACCCATTGATGTTAACGGGCCAAATCCTCCTTTATCACCTTTATTCTTTTCAATCTTGCTTTTATCAATCTCATTGGCTTTCCGCTTCATCACATCCTTAGTTTCATTGATCTTACTCTGCATAACCTGCTTATGCAGCTTCTCTTCGTGACTTTCCATCTCATAATATTGCTTAACTTGTGCAACAGTCACATTTTTCTTGTTCCCAAGAGAGATGACTTCATCAAATGCAAAAATCAGCTCAAAGGCATGTCTGCAGATACCCTCTTCGTCAAGGGAATAAGAATATTCAGGGACAAGTTTGGAGAGGAGTCTCAGAGTATCCAAATCTTCAGGTATGTTACTCTGTTTGTTTGTTACAAGTAGCAGGTATAGAGCTTCTATTGGCTGGTAAACATAGCACATGTTCTCAGTCTCAATATATGTGTGTTGTTTCCCAGTACCGACCAGCTTGGGAAATGCTGCTAGAAGTCCCTCAATTCTCCTCCTTTAAAAGCTTTTCTTATTCATGTCCATCTGACCCAGATAACTCTCTCTCTTTAGCATAGTTTAACTAAATTGATAACTTTGCCTCATTGAGATTTGATACCTGAGTGTCCTTTTCAATGTTAACCAGAATATCACCCTCATTCTCCTTTTTCTTCATTGATTTCCATGAGCTGATGTTGAAGATCCTCAATCACTTTCTTCAAAGCAGCCTCCGCTTCTCTTTTTTCAAGAAGGTAAACATTGGTAATTTTGGATACAATTTCTTGAGAATTTTCCCCTTTAGTAATATTTCTGTTATTTTCAGCAGCAGCTTGTTCATACAACTCAATTAATTTACTGTTGTCCTCAAGCATGGCTCTAAGCTTCACCCTTATCTCTTCTTCTTTCTTTTTATATCTTCTGATTTTCTAATACAGGGCTATATCACAGTTTGTACGGTTTGATCCAATGGTCCATGGTGCAAAGCTGAAACTTAGCATAGTATAGCAAGATGCATTGAATTTGGAGGCATGGAGTTTGACACGAAGCTCATAGAATTAGGACATTCCTTAACTTGCAACATTTTTATAGTTTTCTTTTAAATGTGACACAAGTGATATGGCTGGTTTTTGGATGTAATTGAATTCTGGTTTATGGACTTTGATGTAATATATTCATAAGTTGGGTTGAAATTGTCACTTTTATGTAATTTTGAATGGTTGAAAATGTATATGTTCTAGTTCTTGATTTTGTAATAGCCATGGTTGAATCAAGAAAAGAGACTTTGAATTAATTCAATTGTCTTTGAATTTATTCTCTTATGCTTACATCTTCTCAAAATATATCTTGAATGAGTCGCGATCCCTTCTTTATCCTCAAGTTCAAAATCTTCTTTTTTGTATCTCAAACATAATCCAAATTCTAAGCAAAGCCAATTGATGAATCACTTATATTATGAGTACAAGAAAACCGGGAAAATTATCCACAAGTCCTGTAACATCTCTCGCATATATCTTGTTTTTCGAGCAAGTTAAATGACTTATCCTTGAATCACATTAAAAACTTCTACTCCATGTTCATCTTAAATCGATCCTTAATGCAACTCAAGCGTTCATGACAAGTCGAAACTCAGTTGACTTCAAATGGCGTGCTTGGTCAATGAACCTTAATCTCAATTGAATCCATAAATTCTAGTCATCTTGAATTTGAAACAACCATCTTTGATTTAATAAAAAGAGCTAAATAAGCTCCTGACCCTATCTTGAATCAACCGTTAACAAAGTCCTGAACTTAATAAGCCCTTGAATCAATATTAACTCTGAGCATGATTAGAAGTTTCAACGAATCCAAGTCACTAGTCATTTCTCTCAATAATCCAAGTTAACTCGCAATTGAGGTAACAAGTATTTGATGAGAACCAAAAATTGTATCATTCAAAACAAGTCCACAATGTAGAAGAAGGAGAAGCTCAAGATAACCACAAGATCGAGCCCTAATCCAATGATCCCTAGTTGAAGCCTAACAGAAGAAAATCCTATTTCTTAAGCATTGAAGAAAGATTGCAACCTGATGCTGAGGAGAGAGAATATCCCTGTAGTTTGATGATAAAGAAGTCCAGGAAATAAAATCCTAATCCGAACAAATGATTGATGGATAAATCAACCGAAATAAGCTTGTGTGAAGATAAGAGCCTTAAAGCCATACAACAAACCTAATTCCTCGAAACCCCAGATCCCAAGCCAAACTATTGACGAATAATGCATGATGCGTCAGATAACCTAATGAAGGTTATGTACCTCAATCTCAATTAAATCCATAGATTCTAGTCATCTTACATTTGAAGCGACCAACCTCTATTTGATGAAATGAGCTGGATGAGCTCCTAACCCATAGCTTACCCAACGGTACATATCTGAAGTTGACAAAACTCAAAGCAATCTTTCAGTAAGGGAAGAGTAGCGCTCAATGTAGCATTGAAGTGAAACTTTAACTCAATAAACCTCCATAGAAGAGTCATTACCAAGCTCAAAAAAATGAAGAGAAATCCTGATTCTCTGGCTGAGTTAGGCCCTAATACCTTTGTTCCTTGAAAGAACCTTGAATGAAGAAAAATTTGTATCTTGAGGAAACCTGATAGAGAAGACATCTATGCTGCTTGAGATCCAAACCCCTAATCTCGTACCAAGAAAAATGAGAGCGCCAGTTGAATCAATTTTGAGTAAGACGACAACCTCCATTCAGAGAGAGAAACCCTAATGCCAAAGCGCTTCGATCTTATAACCATGAGACCAATGGTATGTGCGAAATGTACAAAGTATGATGAGGGATCTTAGGGGCAAAAATTGGGGTACAACAGCTGCCCTTATTTAAGTGTCTTCTATCCGTAGATACGAAGATTAAAATCTTTGTTTCGACGTGATTGAAGATACTTAAATATAAAACAAGCCCTATTTTTGACACTAAGATACCATGCGATGCTTATGATTATGGATGTAACGTATGAATTTCATGTAGATGGGCAAGACACACACCGGAGAAGCAAAAGTAGAATCTACAAATTAACCAAAATAATTCAAACATGATAATAAACCTCTAGAGAACAACACAACTCCTGGGACAGAAATTTGAATCTATTGGAGGCAAATCGGTTCCGCTGGGGAAAAGAAAACTCAGCTTCACTGGGGGGTAAGATCCAGAGAGGAGAAAAAATAACATAGACTCAAAACTGAGGGGAAAGTAATGGATGACAACAGTTAACCGATAGCTGTGAACTATCCACTCATAGAGGAGATAGCAAAAAGAGAGTAACATCAACACAGGGGATCGACAATCGCTAACCAGAAAAGATCAATCTTGCCTAAGAACGGTAATGAACTACCCACTCAAGAATGAAGGTAAAAAAAAACATAGGACAATACTGACTTTTATTGAAGGTAAAGAAACAGAAGATACACCGACGTTTACTGATGGTGGAGAAAAGAGAATGCACCAGCTTTTACTGAAGGTGATGTCTCAAAGAGCCATAACGAATTTCCCAAAATCCTGGCGTTCTTCCTAGAACAAGTAAAAATACAAGCTATCTCAAATAAAGAGACTAACACTTGTAAAGATTTCACAACAAACTTCTCTTGTGAAACTTCCTCGAAGAGATACCATTTGATGGAGAATTAGATAAACTTCCCCTCGATCCTGACTATAAGCCACGAACTGGTCTCAGTTTCTTCTTTAACCAAGATATTTCACCTGGAAAGGGTAAAAAACACAAGCTATCTCAAATACAAAGACTACCACTTGTAAAGATTTCACAACAAACTTCTCTTGCGAAACTTCCTCGAAGAGATACCATTTGATGGAGAATCAGATAAACTTCCCCTCGATCCTGACTATACGCCACGAACTGGTCTCAGTTTCTTCTTTAACTAAGATATTTCACCTGGAATGGGTAAAAACACAAGCTATCTCAAATAAAGAGACTACCACTTGTAAAGATTTCACAACAAACTTCTCTTGCGAAACTTCCTCGAAGAGATACCATTTGATGGGGAATCAGATAAACTTCCCTTCGATCCTGACTATATGCCACAAACTGGTCTCAGTTTCTTATTTAACCAAGATATTTCACCTGGAAAGGGTAAAAAAACAACTGTAGGAATCTTTCAACGAACTGTCTTTATCATTGAAGTACAACTAAACTCAACAATGAACTATCTCCCATAATGACGAGACTATCATTCATTGGAGTAACAAATTTTAGCAACGAACTACCTTCCATAATGACAAGGCTACCATTCATTGGAAAAATCTTCATCAACGAACTACCTTCCATACTGACAAGGCTACCATTCATTGGAATATCAAATTTTCATCAACGAACTATCTCCAATAATAACGAGACTACCATTCATTGAAAGTAACACATTTTCATCAACGAACTACCTTCCATAATGACAAGGATACCATTCATTGAAAGTAACAAATTTTCATCAACGAACTATATCCCATAATGACGAGACTACCATTCATTGGAGTAACAAATTTCAGCAACGAACTAACTTCCATAATGACAAGGCTACCATTCATTGGAAAAACGATCTTCTTGCGTTAACAGACTTACTGGGAAGGAACATATTGCTCAAATAAAGAGAACTGCCACTTGCTGTTTTAAGAAGGAATTGTAATAAGACTGGCGAGAAAAGAAGCTTTATTTCCTGGGGAAATACCTGTTGTACCCTAAAATTTTCCCTCTCATTTTATCAAGATTTTTCCCACAAGATTCTTTGGACTCAAGACCAATTTAGGGTTTGCTCAACTCAAGACCTCATCTTGCACTGATAGCCTGAAATTAGGGTTTGAGTTTGCATAAGGATTTTTGGACCATCAATGCTTCATGTGACTTCCATACACCATCTTGGACTCCTAAGATTGCTCATACCAAGTTTCAAGCCTTGAATCACATTTTGGACCAGTCAATAGGACAATTGACCTAAAAATCAATTGTATTGCGAAAAAGTCAGCCATGGCCAATTTACAGTCAAACTTCATAATTTTTGATCCACATCAACATTATAGACTCATATGAACCATTTGATCAATTTTGGACCACAACTCCTCAAGAAATTTGATCAGATCATCAAAAGGGCAAAATGGTCAAAATTAGGGTTTTGACTGAGAAAGGGGCAATTTCTGATTTTTGACCTAGCCAATGGCAAATTGAGTTCAAACATGGTTTCAAGGACTCAATGGCATCATCTTGACCTAATCACAAGGTTCAAAATATCTCAAAAGCATTGGATTGACAAATGAATTTTCCAGTCAACTGGTCAAAAATCAACTGTACACTGAAAAGTCAAACTTTGACTTTTTGGTCAAAATCAAGTGCCAAGAGTCATATTTCATCAAGATGTGTCAAAACATGAAACTTGTTCACCAAGAAACTTAAATTTGGAAATTAGGGTTTAAGTTTGAAATTTTTCATAACTTAGAAATTTTCTAAGTTATGAAAATTTCTTATTTTTCCCCAACTTTTCCCAACTGTTTCACCATGATGAAATTGGATTCAAAGAAAACTTCCAACATGAAAGTTGTAGTCCTACACAAAATCTATAACTTTTATTCACAAAGTTTTCCCAAAAGATGCTTGGATCTCAAGTTATGATTTTGTGAATAGGGATCCATAAAACTTTTAACTTAGTGAAATTTTGCCCTAGTTTAGGCAGATTTTTGACCTAACTTCATGGCAACTTTTCACCTAGTTCCAAGAGAAATCTCAAAGTTCATTTTAAAGATGGATTATAGATAATGTTACAAGCTTTACAAAATGTCCTAGAACTCTCCAAGATCATTTATGGTTAGGGAGAATCGAAGAAATGAAAATGGCAAATTATCACTTTTATCCGAGGCATTTTTCACATTGGTTCAAGTTGCAAATCTGTCCTAAGCATGCTTGTACTTGCATTACAGGTCCTAATCCTTTCTACACTCCAAAATTGAATCCCAATTCAGTGGACAATGGCTTTATTTTTGATCTTTGGAGCATTGTACATTGAGTTATTCCAAAAATGGCATAAAGTTCATAATACCACTTTGATAAAGCATGCTTTTTGCAATTTTGTATTTCTTGAGCCATGGACCTGATCTCTTGTTGCCAGCAATATCCACAAACATCAGGAAACTTGTACCAACTCTCATCAGACCTCAATCTAGCCTGTACAGGCCTTTGGATTTGTCACTTCACCTTTTCTTCAAAAGCAAGAAAACTTGCAAAAGTGAAGCAAGCTTGTGTATCTGATAAAACCAAGCCTTGGTATCATTTCAAACAAGTTCAGAATATTGTTGCAAGCCTAAGACACGAATTTCTAAGCTCTCAAACACTCCAAACACAAAAAACACCATTTATGCCCAAAACAGGGCAACCTCTGCAAATCACTAGCCATTTCCATTTTGCCTCGTGCGTTTTGCCTTGAATCACTTCAAACACATTACATACATCCCATCCAAGCTATCCAGGCCCCTGTCTTGCAACTGTGAGCTCATTTTCACACTTCACCATTTTCATTTTGAAGGTTTGCAGGTTGACTCGTGCAAGGAGTTCTATCCATCTACAAGACCAGTTGAGCATTGGAAAAGGTTGAGGGAACTTCAAGCAAGCTCACAAGAACTTCAGGCCTCACTCAAAGTGCCCACATTGCCATATCCAAACTCAACTGAACAAGGTATTTGTCAAGTTTCTATATCTCTATTTAGGCATCATTGAGCTTAGGTTTGTGAAGCAAAAATGTAGTCTTTAACATGCTTGAGCTGTACATATGCGTATTTTCTATTTATATTAACTGAGCTAGGAGTATTTGATTGTTGAAGTTGCTGAAAAAACTAGGTCAGAATTTAGGGCCACTGAAATTCTCTTTGGTCTTTTAGAGTTAGGTCACGTTTTTTATATCATTGGAATCGTGTGATCATGAGCTACATTTTTCATATTATAAGTTTTTGATTTTATGCAAAGAATAGCAAGAACAGATTTGAAAGGCAGAACGCGCGTGTTTGGTCGTTTGGTTGAAGGACAAGGATGAAGTTGGCTTGGGCCTGGGCGCCTTGGGCCTGTTTCTATTCACACCCTTCATTTTGCTTTTGCACCCCCTGATTCATACTTTGATATTTTTCATATTTTTTTGTTATTTTTATATTTTTGACTTTATTATTTTTTCTTCTGAACTTTAAAAATCCCAAAAAATATTTTCTTTATTTTTTGCATTTTATCATATTTTTATTTTATTTTTTTGCATAATAAATAGTTTTGTTAGGATTTTACACTTTATTTTCTTAAATAAAACTTATAAATAATATAAAAATCCGATACATTTTTATTTTTATTATTTATACACTTAAAATAATATTTTCATACAATATTCAATTTTGTAACATTTTGTATATATTATTATTATTTTTTCTTGAACAAAATGAATAAAAGGAATAATATTAGAATATATTTTCTATTAAACAAAAATTATGGTTTTCACCCTTTCAAAAATAATCATTTTATTTTCTTATTTTTAAGACATAAATAAACTTATTTTTACATACATAAAATTAATACAAAAAAAAACATTTTTACATACATACATTTTATTGCATATTTAAATATTTGCTTATTTATTTATTTGTACAATAAATTCAATTTGGTTGTAATAGTTTTAGGGTTTTATTTTGAGCAATATCCCCCTATTCAAACTTGTACCTGCCTTCCCATAATATTGTTGTAATAGTCTAGATTTACTTTATGCATTTTATTGCTTTCATATACCATGATAGTAAAATAGGGTTTTGTATGCAAAGACCAAAAATCAAAACAAATAGCATGGCTTAATACAAGACAAAAATGCATGAAAAATGACTACACATTGCACACAAGCATCTCTAGGGTTTCACCCACTTTATTGCCTTAAAAAATGACCATGGTATGCATGCTAGGTATCTTGGCAAAACAAAACAAAACAAAAGATCATAGTCCCTCGATGACGCTATCAAAAGTTGCCTAAACAATAGATTTTGGTCCCTAAAAACTTGCTAAGATACTTGGCACCATTGCTATCATGGTCATACGATGACCCACGTCCGTCCCGTTTAACATCCAAAGATAGGGTTGCCTACCAAAATAATGGTAGGTCAACAACATCAAAGGAATAAAAACTGTACAAGAAAGACTTTTGAGTAGGTAGAATGCTTCTAGTTACTTGATCAATTTTCAAACCATCCTTGCTATTTTCAAACAATCACACACAATTTCAAAACAATTTCCAAACAACTTTCAAAACATTGAAACATTTTTCAAAAGACAAACATCTTTGTATACATTCTTACGAACGAGAATCATTACAAAGATTTCCTAAACAAAGGCCTCTTTTCAAAATACTTTCAAAACTACACAAAGCACCATTTCAAACAATTGGAAAAGCAAATAAAGTGATCTAAACAAGTAACTAAGAGCCCATAGAAAACCATGGATGAAAAGGGTGCTAACACCTTCCCTTTTCATAATCTACCCCCCGAACTCAAGAAAACATCTCAAAGGTCTTTCCTATGCTTTTTTACCTTTCCTTTTGGATAAAATAAAAGTTGGTGGCGACTCTTGCTAAACCGAAACATTTGCGAATACAAATGAAAAAACCTCAAGTCAGTTCTCCCACCGTATCACAGAACTGGCGACTCTGTTGGGGAATGAAAATAAAAGTGGGGTTACCTTAGGGTTTAGATCACCTTTACATGCTTATCTTGTTTGACTTGTATGCTTTACACTTTGGTTCTATTGTTTGGGTTTGAATCCTCCACCCAGATTTGGGGAAAACATTCATAGGTAAATAGTAATACGTTGTGGAAACTGTGCGGGGTATACCGACATGGTCTAAGCAATAGCTATATTAGTGCGACATATTTGTGGGTACCGGTAGCCTTTGAGTCAATCAAAAAGAATACGGGGCCACTGAGTGATGTCATGAAGCACTAATGGACTTTTAGAACCTTTACTTGACCAACTTGGCCTTTTAGGATGTAGTGAGATGACCGGCTTTGGTGCAGTCCGAAGTTGGTAGATACTCGATACTACACTCATTGAGGGTTTTTTTCTTGGAATATTTTGGTCGCCAATAAAGTGGCTAAATTGAATCAATGAACACAAAAAATAATCCAGTGATATTGAGCTCCTTAGAACCCGGTTACTATTTCTAGGATAGGTTGAACCAACTAAACTTCAAGAGGGTACTTACCTATGAAACCCCATGCAAGCCTAAACTAGGAACTTGTGTGATTTGCTTGTACATATATACTTGTGCATAACATCATGAACATCATGAAGCATCATTTGCATCCACTAACCATTTCAAGTATTTTGGATTTTCATCTTTGTTCCTGTTTTGTAGGCTATGGAATCACTTCGCAGGAAAACTATTCAAGTCAACCTTGTAAGAATTCCTCCAAAACTCAAGGAGCTTGCTTCCAAGATTCCAGAGTATTCTCCATTCACCGAGAGGCATGGTCGTCTTCTCAACTTAGTCACTTCCAACACAGAGGAAGACATGGTGAAAGTTCTCTTCCAGTTCTTTGACCCCCTACACCACTGCTTCACATTTCCTGATTACCTACTAGTGCCTACTTTGGAGGAATTTTCTCAACTCTTGAGGATTCCTATTCTCCATCAGCTACCTTTCAACGGTACGGAAAGAGATCCAAAGCCTGAAGATGTTGCTCAAGCCCTGCACTTGCAACCATCAGATGTCACATGTCATTGAGAAACCAGAAGTGGTGTCAAGGGTTTCTTGGCAAAGTTCCTGTTTGAGAAAGCTCAAGAATGCTGGAATTCTCTAGACCTGCAAGCTTTTGAGGAGATTATAGCTCTTCTCATCTATGGGATGGTCTTGTTCCCAAACCCTGACCAAATTATAGATGTGAATGCTGTCAAAATCTTCATGGCTCGCAATCCGGTGCCTACATTGCTTGGAGATATCTTACACTCTTTTCACACTCGAACAATGAGGAAAAGAGGTGTTCTCATGTGTTGCACTCCTCTACTGGCAAGATGGTTTATTTCTCATCTTCCCCAATTAGTCTTGAAGAATGAGCAAGGTTTGAGGTGGTCACAACGTTTGATGACACTTACACATTCAAATATTCATTGGTGTTCTCGATCCAGAGAAAATGTTATCATCATCGACCGTTGTGGGGAATTCCATAATGTCCCTTTACTTGGCATTAGGGGAGGCATTACCTACAACCCCTGCTTGGCTCTAAGACAGTTTGGGTATGCCCGAAGGGATGACCCGCATGACATGTTGATTCCAGACTTGGTTTTTGACTTCGACAACGACGATCAAAGACTTCGACAAAGGTTCATCAGAGCCTGGAGGATGCCCAACAAGGTAGACAGTAAGACCTTGGGACACAAGAATTCTATCCCCCTTGAGCCTTACCTCAAGTGGGTACAAACCCGCGCCCAAAGTTTTATGATGCCTTACCCCTATATTCTCCCTGTGATTATAGAGCCTGTTATGGAAGGAGAGGTTCCATACACCCTCCTACTTCCTGACATGCCAACATCACTCGAAGATCTGCAAAGGAGTTGGATACAGCTCAAGGGAGAACACAATACTTTTGAAGCCCAATTCTACGCCAGCAAGAAGAAGGTTTTGGAACTTACTCGTCAACTTCACGAAGAGCAGACTCTCAACACCTACATTACACCAAAGAGGATGCACAACGTCTTTTTACCTTAGAATTTTGTATTATTTTGCCCATGGGGCACTGATGTACTAACAATTATATCTTATTAATATGACGTGTGTTTCTTTTTTGTTTAAAACAAATTTGAATTTCTGAATCCTTGAAAACATTACATGAATACATATCATTCATCATATGCATAAACAGGTATTCACACCAAGTTTCATCATCTCTCTGCTGTTTATTTCAGCAAGATGGATATTGAACAAACGGTCAAAGATTTGCAAGCTCAGAATTCACAATTCCAACAGCTACTCTTGACCTTGACTAAGGGGCAGGAGGAGCTCAAGACTCTACTAGAAAAGGAAAAAAAGAAAAAGAAGAAGAAGAGAGTTGGTGTGGCTACCTTGGGCAGAAGATTTGAAGGTCAAGCCAGAAGGGTCCTAGATTTTCCATCAACCTCTGAGGAAGGAGAGAGAAAGGGTAAAGAGACTTCCGTGCCCTCAGATTCTGAAGCTGAATAAGAGGAAGATGATGACTACTCAGAACAATAGTACCCTCCTGCAGATGACAAGTACAAAAACCTGGAAGAACATCTGGAAGCTATGGAGATACAGAGAGTGCCTGGGCTGGACTTTGAAGAGTTAGGGTTGGTATCTGGAATTGTAATCCCTCCTAAATTTAAAATACCTCTATTTTCTAAGTACGATGGGGTGTCTTGTCCCAAGATGCACCTACGATCTTATTTCAGGAAAATCCAACCACATTCTTCTGACAAAGACATGCGGGTCCACTTTTTCCAGGACAGTTTGTCGGGGACGCAGTTGGATTGGTCCTACCAGTTAGAGAGGTCTGACGTGCATAATTGGGAGGATTTGGCATCCGCCTTCTATAAACAGTATCAATATAATGCGGACTTAGCACCAACCCGTACTCAATTATAGAGTATGGGCATGGTCTCAAATGAAGGTTTCAAAGAGTATGCCCAGAAATGGAGAGACTTGGCGGGACGAGTACAACCACCTCTATCTGAGAGGGAGCTAGTAGACATGTTCTTAGGAACTCTGTCAGGGCCTTTCTTTAATCATCTGATTGGAAGCTCCTCCGTGGGGTTCACTGAGTTGATTCTAACTGGTGAGAGAGTTGAAGTCGGCATAAAAAGCGGGAAATTCAAAAAGATGCATCTGCTTCCGCTGCCATCAAAAAGACTTTCCATAAAAGAAGGAAGTATCAGCTGTCTACTCCCAAAGAGGTCAAGGAAGAGTTGAGCGCCGGCCAGCGGTGGGGGCCGTAATGATTCAGAAGTCTGCAGCTGATCAACCCAGAAACAATCAACCAAGAACCAACCAAACAAGGGTGGAAAGGCCTGTACGGAAATTCACCCAGATAAACATGACTCTTGCTCAGGTTCTACCCCATCTCTTGAAGTTAAACCTTGCCAGTCTGAAAGAGGCCCCGAAGAATCCGAATACTGCTTCTCCGTACTACCATTCAAACGCCAAGTGTGCTTATCATTCAGACAGCCTGGGGCACGACACAAACAATTGTTGGGCCCTCAAGAATAAGATTCATGATTTGATAGACGCTAAAGAAGTTGAATTTGACGTCCCTGAAAAGCCGAATGTAATCTATGCTCCAATGCCAAGGCATGGCCATGATGCCCATGCTGTTGAAGGAGATCTTTTTGTTGCTACTGTTGATGATTTGATGACTTCGCTACCGATAATCAAGTTGAATTTGCTGAAGGCTGGGATTTTCCCAAGTTGTGAAGAAGATTGCTGCCTTTGTTCATCCTTACCAACCGACTGTCCATTGTTGAAGTTAGGCATCCAACGCCTAATGGATAACCAAAAAATCCTTTTTGAAAAGACTCCTGTTACACCGACTCCTGTCAATGATGTTTCAATAATAACCATATCTGCCAATCTTTCCAAGGTCTCCAAAAGACCTGTTAAGATTACATCCGCTCCAAAGACTGCACCTTTGAAGATAACCATGCCCGGGCCCGTCCCGTACAAGTCCGACAAATCAATACCGTGGAACTATGGTGGAGAAATCTACTACCACGGTATTAAACAAATTGAATCGACTGAAGAAAGTTCTGATGAAGAGACTTCCGACATTGGAAACATTGCTGGAACGAGCAAAATCACCCACAGTGGAAGAATTTTCTCTCCAGAGATTGCCCCTCCAAAGGCGATCTTTGGACCCTCAGCTGCTCCTAAGGTTACCCCTGTACTGGTCAACATATCTGCGAGAACTCCAATTATTGAAGAAATTGTAACTCCTGTGGTTTCCCCCTTTGCTGCTGCTGATGATAGAGGGAAAGGGATCCAAGAAGAGCCCGTCAGGACGAGGGCTCAGCCATTGGTCGTCCCCGAGACCTCTCAAAAAGAAATGGAAGAGATTTTGAAAATAATCAAGAAAAGCGATTATGATTTTTGTACCCTAAAATTTGCCCTCTCATTTTATCAAGATTCCCCTCATAAGACTCTTTGGACTCCAGACCAAATTAGGGTTTGCTCAGCTCAAGGCATCTACTTGCATTGATGACCTGAAATTAAGGTTTGAGTTTGCACATGGATTTTTGGACTTTCAATGCTCAATGTGACTTTCATACTTCATGTTGGACTCCTAAGATTGCTCATACCAAGTTTCGAGCTTTGAATCAAATTTTTACCCAGTCAATTGGATAGTTGACCTAGAAATCAGTTGTATTAGGGAAAAAGTCAACTGTGGCCAATTTACAGTCAAACCTCATAATTTTGATCCACACCAACATTATAGAACCATTTGATCAAGTTTGGACCACAACTCCTCAAGAAATTTGATCAGATCATCAAAAGGGCAAAATGGTCATTTTTAGGGTTTTGACTGTATAAGGGCAATTTCTGATTTTTCACCTAGCTAATGGCAAATTGGGTTCAAGCATGGATTCAAGGGCTCAATGGAATCATCTTGACCTAATCACAAGGTTCAAAAGATCTCAAATGCATTGGATTGACAGATGAATTTTCCAATCAACTGATCAAAAATCATCTGTACACTAAAAAGTCAAACTTTGACTTTTTTGGTCAAAATCAAGTGCCAAGGGTCATTTTTCATCAAGACGTGTCAAAATATGAAACTTTTTCACCAAGAAACCTAATTTTGGAAATTAGGGTTTAAAATGGAAAAATTTCATAACTTAAAATTTTTCTAAGTTATGAAAATTTCTTATTTTTCCCCAACTTTCCCCAACTTTTTCTCCATGATGCAATTGGATTCAAAGAAAACTTCCAACATGAAAGTTGTAGTACTCCACAAAATATACAACTTTTATTCACAAAGTTTTCCCAAAAGATGCTTGGATATCAAGTTATGATTTTGTGAATAAGGGTCCATGAAACTTTTAACTTAGTGAAATTTTGCCCTAGTTTAGGCATGATTTTGACCTATCTTCATGGCAACTTTTCACCTAGTTCCAAGTGGAATATCAAAATTCATTTCAAATATGGATTGTAGAGCATGTTACAAGCTTTCCAAAATGACTAAGAAATCTCCAAGATCATTTGTGGTTAGGGAGAATCGAAGGATTGAAAATGAAAAATTATCACTTTTGTCCAAGGCATTTTGCACATTGATACAAGTTGCAATTCTGTCCAAACCTCGCTTGTACTTGGTTTACAGCTTCTAATCCTTTCTACACTCATAAATTAAATGCAAACACGTTGGATTAAGGCTTTGTTCTGAGCTTTAGAACATTACACATTGAATTAATCCATTTTTGGCAAAAAGATAACAATGCCATTTCCATAAAGCTCACTTTATGCAATTTTGTTTCTCTTGAGCTGTGAACCCAATCTTTTGCAGAAAAATAACTCCACAAATATCAGGAAAAGTATACCAACCATGTTCAGACTTTGAGCTAGCAAGTACAACATTTGGCATTGTCAACTCACCTTTTACTTTAAAAACAAGAAAGCTTGCAAAAGTGAGATAACTTTGCAATCTGATAAGAGCAAGCTTTGTAAACATTTCAAACAACTTTAACACAATATACCAAGCCTAATACACGATTTACAAGCCTCTAAAACATCCTTAAGCACAAAATCACAAGTTCTTGCAAAAACAGGGCAGGTTCTGCAGATTCACTTCCAAAACCAATTTGCCTCGTGCATTTTGTCCCAAATCACTTCAAACACATTCTAAACAATACACCTAAGCTGTCCAGACCATTCTCAAGCACATGTAACCTTGTTTTCACACTTAACCATTTTCAAATTCTGAGTTTGCAGGTTGAGTTCTATAGGGAGATTCAAGCTATTTCAAAGCAAGCTAAGCATTGGGAAAGGTCAAAGGAACATCAAGCAAGCTCAAAAGTCCTTCAGGCCTCACCAAAAGTTGCTACATTGCCATACTCGAGTTTGACTGAAACAGGTATTTTCCAACTTTCTATCTCCTTATTTAGGAATCATTAGGCTTAGGTTTGTGAAGCAAAAATGTAGTCCTCATTGTCCTTGAGCTGTACATATGCATATAATTCATTTATGTTAACTGAGCAAGGAGTATTTGATAGTTGAACTTACTGAAAAAAATTAGGTTATAAATTAGGGGCACTGAAATTCTCCCTGGTTTCTTAGAGTTAGATTAAGTTTTTTACATGGTTGAAATCGTGGTTTCAAGCTCTATAATTTTCATGTTATGAGTTTTTAATTTCATGCAAGAACAAGAGAGAACAATTTTCAAGTTGCCGGCGCGCGTATTTTTGTTCAGAAGTTAGAGATGAAGTGAACGTGGGCTGGGCCTGGCTTGGTCCTGCTATGGACACCCCCATCCTGCTTTTTGCACCCCCTGGGCCCATTTCTTTATTTTTTTGTATATTTTTCATTTCTTTTACATTTCTGACTTTATTATTTATTTTCTAAATATTAAAAATTACCAAAAATATTTTCTTAATTTTTACATTTTTATTTTATTATTTTTAATATTTTTTATTACAAAAAATAGTATATTAGGTTAAATAACTTTATTTTCTTAAATAAACTTATAAATAATGTAAAAATATTATACATTTTTATTTTTATACTTAAAGTATTATTTTCTCACAAATATTATTTTTTAACATTTTTGTATATATTTTTATTTATTTTCTTGTACATAAACGAATAAATTATTAATATAAGCATATTTTCTTTAAAACCAAAATTAGGGTTTTCTACCCTTTTCAAAAATAATCATTATTATTTTTTCTTATATTTAGACAAAAATAATTTATTTTACATACATAAAAATAAATACAAAAAACATCCTTTGCATATTTATATTTTTTTGTACATTTAAATATTTGTCTATTTATTTATCTTGTGCAATATTTCAATTTGGTTGTAATAGTTGTTAGGGTTGATTTTTGAGCAATATCCCCTTATTCAAACTTGTATCCCCCTCCCCATATCAATGTTGTAATAGTCTTAGATTTACTTTTCGCATTTTATTGCTTTTATATGCATGCTTAGTAAATTATGGTTTGTATGATAACCAAAAATCAAAACAAATAGTATGACTAAACACAAGACAAAAATGCATGAAAAATGACAACGCAATGCATACAAGCACCCCTAGGGTTTCATCCACTTGTTGCCTTAAAAACATGGACATGGTATGCATGCTAGGTATCTTGGCAGAATAAAACAAAAACAAAAGATCATAGTCCCTCGATGGCGCTATCTTGGTTGCCTATACAAAAATGATCTAGTCCCTAAAAAAATTTGCTAAAGATACTTGGCAATATTGTTATCATGGTCATACGATGACTCACACCCGTCCCGTTTAACATCCAAACACAAGGTTGTTTACCAAATACAATGGTAAAACAACAATGTCAAAGGGTTAAAAATGTGTAGGAAAGATCTTTGAGTAGGGTAGACAACTCCTAGTTACTTGATCTCTTGCAAAACCATCCTTGCTAATTTCAAAACACACACATAATTTCAAAACAAGTTTCCAAACAAACTTTCAAACATTGAAACATTTTTCAAAAGACAAACACCTTTGTATACATTCAAACAAGAATTATTACAAAGGTTGCCTAGACAAAGGCCTCTTTTCAGAAATACTTTCAAAAACCACACAAAAGCACCATTTCAAACAATTGAAAAAGCAAAGCAAGTGATCTAAATAAGTAACTAAGAGCCCATGGATAACCATGGATGAAAAGGGTGCTAGCACCTTCCCTTTTCATAATCTACCCCCTTAACCCAAGAAAACATCTCAAAGGTCTTTCCTGTGCTTTTTGACCTTTCCTCTGGATAAAATAAAAAGTCGATGGTGACTCTTGCTAAACCGAAACATTTGCAAACACAAACGCAAAACCTCAAGTCAGTTCTCCCACCGTATCACAGAACTGGCGACTCTGCTGGGGATATAAAAGAAAAGTGTGGTTACCTTAGGGTTTAGATCACCTTTACATGCTTACCTTGTTTGCTTTGATTGCTTTACATTTGGTTCTATTGTTTGGGTTTGAATCCTCTACCCGGATTTAGGAAACATTCATAGGTAAATAGCAATACGTTGTGGAAAATGTGCGGGGTATACCGACATGGTTGAATCAATAGCTATATTAGTGCGACATATTTGTGCGTACCGGTAGCCTTTGAGTCAATCAAAGAGAATACGGGGCCGTTGGGTGATGTCATGAAGCACTAATGGACTTTTAGAACCTTTACTTGACCAACTTGGCCTTTTTAGGGGTAGTGAGATGACCGGCTTTGATGCAGTCCCAAGTTGGTAGATACTCGATACTACACTCATTGAGGGTTGTTTTCTTGGAATATTTCGGTCGCCAGTAAATTGGCTAAACTGAAACAATGAACACAGAAAATAATCCAGTGATATTGAGCTCCTTAGAACCCGATTACTATTTCTAGGACAGGTTGAACCAACTAAACTTCAAGAGGGTACTTACCTATGAAACCCCATGCAAGCCTAAACTAGAAACTTGTGTGATTTGCTTGTACATATATACTTGTGCATAACATCATGAAGCATCATTTGCATCCACTAACCATTTCAAGTATTTTGGATTTTCATCTTTGTTCCTGTTTTGTAGGCTATGGAATCACTCCGCAGGAAAACAATCCAAGTCAACCTTGTGAGAATTCCTCCTCAACTCAAAGAGTTTGCTTCCAAGATTCCAGAGTATTCTCCATTCAGTGAAAGACATGGTCGACTTCTCAACTTGGTCAATTCCAACACAGAGGAAGACATGGTGAAAGTTCTCTTCCAGTTCTTTGACCCCCTACACCACTGCTTTACATTTCCTGATTACCAGTTGGTGCCTACTTTGGAGGAATTTTCTCAACTCTTGAGGATTCCTATTCTTCATCAACTACCTTTCAACGGTACAGAAAGAGATCCAAAGCCTGAAGATGTTTCTCAAGCCCTACACTTACAACCATCTGATGTCAAAGGTCATTGGGAAACCAGAAGTGGTGTCAAGGGTTTCTTGGCAAAGTTTCTGTTTGAGAAAGCTCAGGAATGCTGGAATTCTCTAGATCTACAAGATTTTGAGGAGATTGTAGCACTTCTCATCTATGGGTTGGTTTTGTTCCCAAACCCTGACTAACTTATAGACGTGAATGCTGTCAAGATTTTCATATCTCGTAATCCTGTACCTACTTTACTTGGGGACATCCTCCACTCATTTCACACACGAACAATGAGGAAAAGAGGTGTTCTCATGTGCTGTACTCCTCTTCTAGCCAGGTGGTTTATTTCTCACCTTCCCCAGTCATTCTTGAAGAATGAGCAAGGCTTGAGGTGGTCACAACGATTGATGACTCTTACACATTCAGATGTTCATTGGTGTTCTCGATCCAGAGAAAATATTATCATCATTGATCGTTGTGGGGAATTCCATAATGTCCCACTACTTGGCATTAGGGGAGGCATTACCTATAACCCCTGCTTAGCTCTGAGACAGTTTGGGTATGCCTGAAGGGATGGCCCAAATGACATGCTGATTCTAGACTTGGTTTTTGACTTCGACAACGACACTCAAGGACTTCGACAAAGGTTCATCTGAGTTTGGAGGATGCCCAACAAGGTAGACAGTAAGACATTGGGACATAAGAATTCCATCCCCCTTGAGCCTTACCTCAAGTGGGTATGAATCCGTGCCCAAAGTCTTATGATGCCTTACCCCTACATTCTCCCTGTGATCAAAGAGCCTGTTATGGAAGGAGAGGTTCTATACACCCTCCTACATCCTGACATGCCAACATTATTGGAAGATTTACAAAGGAGTTGGATACAACTCAAGGGAGAACGCGATACGTTTGAAGCCCAATTCTACGCCAGTGAGAAGAAGGTTTTGGAACTTACTCGTCAACTTCACGAAGAGCAGACTCTCAACACCTACATCGCACCAAAAAGGATGCGCAACGTCTTTTTACATTAGAATTTTGTATTATTTTTCCCATGGGGCATTGATGTACTAACAAGTTCTATCTTATTAATATGACATTTGTTCCTTTTTTGTTTAAACAAATTTGAATTTCTGAATCCTTGAATGCATTACATGAATACATATCATTCATCATATGCATAAACAGGTCTTCACACTAGGTTTCCTTATCTCTCTGCTGTTTATTTCAGCAAGATGGATATTGAGCAAACGGTCAAAGATTTGCAAGCGCATAATTCACAGTTCCAACAATTACTCATAACCTTGGCAAAAGACCAGGAGGATCTTAAAGCTCTGTTAGAGAAGGAAAAGGAGAAAAAGAAAAAGAAGAGAGTTGGTGTGGCTACTTTGGGTAGAAGATTTGAAGGTTAAGCTAGAAGGGTCCTGGATTTCCCCTCAACATCCGATGAAGGGGTAGGAAAAGGAAAGGGAGCTGCAGTATCATCTGAGTCTTAGGAAGAAGAAGAGGAGGAGGATGAAGACTATTCTAAACAGCAGTATCCTCCTGCAGATGAAAAATACAAGAATCTAGAAGAATGTCTGACAGCCATGGAGATTCAGAGAGTGCATGTGCTGGACTTTGAAGAGTTGGGTTTGGTTTCTGGGATTTTCATTCCCCCCAAGTTTAAAGTGCCTCTTTTTGCTAAGTACGATGGGGTGTCTTGCCCAAAGATGCACCTGCGGTCTTACGTCAGAAAAGTTCAACCTCATTCTTCTGACAAGGACCTGTGGGTCCACTTTTTTCAGGATAGTTTATCGGGGATGCAATTGGATTGGTTCTACCAGCTAGAGAGGTCTGATGTGCACAATTGGGAGGATTTCGCTGCTGCCTTCTACAAGCAGTATCAGTATAATACGGACTTAGTACCTACCCGTACTCAATTACAGAGTATGGGCATGGTCTCAAATGAAGGCTTTAAGGAGTATGCCCAGAAATGGAGAGACTTGGAGGGACGAGTTCAACCACCTCTATCTGAGAGGGAGCTTGTAGATATGTTCTTGGGTACACTATCAGGCCCCTTTTTCAATCACCTGATTGGAAGTTCGTCTGCGGGGTTCACCGAGTTGATGTATATGCTTCCGCTGCCGTTAAAAAGCCTTTTCCAGCAAAGAAAGAAGTCTCAGCTGTCTACTCTCAAAGAGGTCAAGGAAAAGTTGAGCGCCGGCCAGCGGTGGGGGCCGTAATGATTCAGAAGTCTGCAACTGATCAGCCCAGAAATAATCAACCCAGAACCAACCAAGCAAGGGTGGAAAGGCCTGCACGACAATACACCCGGATAAACATGACTCCTGCTCAAGTTTTACCCCATCTCTTGAAGTTAAACCTTACAACCTTGAGAGAGAAACCGAAGAACCCGAATACCTCTTCTCCGTTTTACCATTCAAACGCCAAGTGTGCTTATCATTCAGATATCATAGGGCACGACACCAACAATTGTTGGGCCCTCAAGAATAAGATTAAGGATTTAATAGATTCTAAGGAAGTGGAATTCGACGCCCCTGAAAAGCCGAATGTGATCTCTGCTCCAATGCCAAAGCATGGCCACAATGCCCATGCTATTGAAGAGGATCTTTTTGTTGCTACTGTTGATGATTTGATGACTCCGTTACCTATAATCAAACTGAATTTTTTGAAGGCTGGGATTTTCCCAGGTTGTAAAGAAGATTGCTGCCTTTGTTCATCCTTACCAATCGACTTTCCGTTGTTGAAGTTAGGCATCCAACGCCTAATGGATAATCAAGAAATCCTTTTTGAGAAGACTCCTGTTGTACCCCAAAATTTTCCCTCTCATTATTCAAGGCCTTTCTTACAAGGATTTTCAAGGTTCAAGCTTGAACAAGTGCATTGGGATTTTCCAATACCAAAATTAAAAGGAAACTGTCAAAAATGGAGAAAACAGATAAAATAACATTTTTGCAAATTTGGAGGAAAACATGTCTCTTTCGATTCAGCACTCTTCGATTGGCTCTTGGCCTCCTTCGAATGCAACTTGGGTACATCCTTCGTTTGGATTGAAAACCTCCTTCGAATGCAGTTTAGGTACATCCTTCGTTTGGATTTGAAACCTCCTTCGAATGCCAGTTTAGGTACATCCTTCGTTTGGATTTGAAACCTCCTTCGAATGCAACTTAGGTACATCCTTCGTTTGGATTTGAAACCTCCTTCGATTCAGCCTTTTGATTGGACAAGTGTGCTGCCTACATGGTTGCAATCGAAGGCCATGACCTACTGGCCACACATGCCCCCTGCAAGGAAACCCTTTTCGATTCACCTAGCGTACTGCCTACAAACCTGCTTCGATTTGGACAAATAGCTGCCTGCAAGCCTGCTTCGATTTGGACAAGTAGCTGCCTGCAAGCCTGCTTCGATTTGGACAAGTTTACTGCCTACCAGCCTGCTTCGACTGGACAAGTTTACTGCCTACAAGCCTGCTTTGACTGGACAAGTTTGCTGCCTGCATGCTTGCTTTGTTTGGACAAGTTTCGATGGGACAAGGTAACCATCTCTATGCATCCTTCGAATCCACTTGCACCAAGGGCCTCTTGCAGACTTTACCTCTCATAAGTTTCGTTTGAGCCAAAAGATATCTTCATACAAGATTTGATTAAGTTCTTGCTCCCCTTGGAGGAACACCCTTCAATTAAGAAGCCAGGAACTTCCCTCATGCTAAAAAGACAAAGGCAATGACTCCCTTTATGTATGTTACGTTCCACATACTTCGATTGGTCAACATTGCTTCCTTCGAACACGGGCTTTCGATTGGGCAATATGTTTGTTTCAAGATTCGACTGGGCATTAGCTTCCTTCGAGTAAGTTTGCTTCGACCACAAGCTTCGACTGAGGCAAAGGCTTCCTTCGAACCAGTGCGCTTCGATCTCATTCTTGCATTTGACTCAAAACCAAATCTCGTTTGCCAGGCTGTGTTGCGTCCAAATCTTTACATAGTCAGAAGCTTGTACAAGGGTTTTAAACTTTGTCTTTTGGATAATACTATTCTTGGTTAAAGGCTACATACTCTTTCTTTTCATAGAGAGTACTTTAGTCACAAAATCAGTTTTCAACCTGATTTTTGGTCTGAGCACAAGCAATGTCAGATCTTATGCACCTCAACTACCAACAGGCCCCCCACATGTACTTTCACGCCACATTATTTTATTATTCTTTGCAAGGCTGGCTATGGACGAACATGTCCATTCTTTCTCTATAAATACAGGAACTTTTGCAAAGCTGAAAGAGGATTTTTGGACCAGTGAAACGAATCACCCAAATTTTCTCAAACACAACAAATCTCTCAAGTCCCTTCAACACTTGTGAGAACAAACCCAAAATCACATACTTACTTCCTTCGATTCTGAAGAACAAGTACTCTTCAGTATCCTTTGAATCCAGTTTGGAAAGAAACATAAGACTTGTTTCTTTCCTTCCTTCGAATCCAGCAGTCCAAGCACAGCTGTTGGCCCCCTCTTTCAAATCCAGAACCTTGGACCTCCACTCAAGGTCCCACACCCATTCAACGCCTCCATCAAGGTAAGTCACTCTTACCTTTGAACTTTTCGTTCCATGGCATAACATGTAAATAATATCTTTGTTCGTTTCAAGCATGTATATACTATTGTTCCCTTCGTTTCCACCCTGTTAACATGTTTTCAAAAGTTAACCCTTTCGTTTTGCTTTCTGTTTACCTGAACTAGCTTTAATTATTAAACTGTTTGAAAGATAAATACTAGCATGGCCTCAGGCCATGTTGTCATTTAATGCTTTAAATGAAAGAAACAGGAGACAGGAGTATGAAACGAAGCCTTTGGTTTCTATACTGACTTCCAGGCCCAGCCAGAGACACGCTCACACTGATTTCACTGGCCCAATCGAAGAAGGCAACAAGGCAGAAAGGCCCAGCCAGAGGCACACTTACACTAAGTCCTGGCTCAGACGAAAGGCACTCCCATGCTGGTGCCAGCCTCCAATCGAAGTACATGACTTGACTGGTGCCAAAGCCCAATCGAAGGCCATGACCTCACTGGTGCGAACTCCCAATCGAAGGCTGCTCCTGCCCAAATCGAAGGAGCTCATTTTTTTATTTCTTTTTATCTTATTTTTACCTTTACATTTCTATGCACTTCAATATGGTTGTAATAGTGTAGGATTTATTTTTTGCACTTTTTATTACTTTTGTACAAATGCTAGTAACTAGGTGTGTATGGCAAGATAAAACCAACAAGTAGACAACCCCTAATCAAAGACTAAATGCATGCAAATCAAACACATTATTCACACATGCACCGCTAGGGTAATATCACTTGTTGCCTATCGGAAAATAGTCATGTCCCTCGAACATGGGCGTTTTAGCAAAGACCCTCGATAAAAGATCGTAGTCCCTCGATGACCCTCGATGTTGCCTTCGGTAAACGATCTAGTCCCTAAAACGACATTGCTAAAACGTCCCATATGTTGCCTTCTATGACTATACAAACGTCCCACGCCTGTCCCGTTCACATCCTAACACAAGGTTGTTCACCAAATACAATGGTGAAACAACACTGTTAAAAGGGTTAAAAACATGAGAAAGATCTTTGAGTAAAATTAGGGTAGATAGCTCTTAGTTACTTGATCAAACTTGCAAAACATCCTTGCCATTTTTCAAACACACATCACAACACAACTTCAAAACAACTTTCAAAAACATTGAAACATATTTTCAAAAAGACAAACACCTTTGTAAAACATTCAAACAAGAATTGTTACAAAGGTTGCCTAGACAAGGCATCTTTTTCAAAACATTTTCAAAACCACACACACAAAGCACCATTTCAAGCAATTGAAAAGCAAAGGCAAGTGATCTAAAACAAGTAACTAAGAGCCCATGGAAAACCATGGATGAAAAGGGTGCTAGCACCTTCCCTTTTCATAATCTACCCCACGAACCCACGAAAACATCTCAAAGGTCTTTCCTGTGCTTTTTGACCTTTCCTTAGGATAAAATAAAAAGTCGGTGGCGACTCTTGCTAAACCGAAACATTTGCAAACACAAATGCAAACCACAAGTCAGTTCTCCCACCGTATCACAGAACTGGCGAATCTGCTGGGGAGATTCTAAAAGTGGGGTTACCTTAGGGTTAGATCACATTTACTTGCTTACATTGTTTGATTTGCATGCTTTACATTTTGGGTCCTTGTTTGGGTTTGTTTTAAATCCTTCACCCGGATTTGGGGGCACCTTTTAGGTAAGTAGCAATAAACTTTGAGGGAACTGTGCGAGGTATACCGACATGGTTGAAACAGTAGCTATGTTGATGTGGCACTTTGGTTGGTACCGATAACCCTTGAGTTGAATCAAGGAGAGTACGGGGCCGCCGCATGGTGTCGTGAAGCATCAATTGACCTAAGAACCTTACTTGACCATCTTGGCCTTTTTAGGGGTAGTGAGATGACCGACTTTGGTGCAGTCCGAAGTTGGTAGATACTCGATACTACACTCATTGAGGATTGTTTTCTTGGAATATTTTGGTCGCTAGTTAAGTGGCTAAACCAAAACGATGAACATAAAACAATCTAATGGTATTGAGCTCCTTAGAACCCGATTACTATTTACAGGACAGGTTTTGAGCCAACTAAACTCAAGAGGGTACTTACCTATGAAACCTCATGCAAGCCTAAACCTAAGGGCTTGTTTGCTCTGTGTGAATATGATTACTTGTATATACACTTACTTGCTTTTGCATACATGTACATAACATCATAACATCATACCATACCATTTTCAATAACCATTTCAAGGATCTCGAGGGTCTTTTTGATGCAGGGTCACGTTGAACCAAACGTCTACCAAAGGGCAAGAGGGTTCTCCTCTAAACAAATGTCGTCAAAGATCAAGTGCAACAACTTGAATCAAGGGCTATGACCCACTCAACACGGTGAGCTTGATTCTCGTGGAAAGACATCCACCGATACAAAGTTCTCCAATCAAAGATGTTGATCAAAGTTCAACCTCTAACATTTTTCTTGTGTTTACCCCGAGAGATTTTTGAAAACATGCATCCACATATCATGCATTGTATCATAACAGGTTTTCCTTTTCAGGTTTCCTTATTCTCCTACTGTTTATTTCAGTAGAGATGGCTCTAGAGCAGACTATCAAGGACATCCAGGCTCAAAACGCTCAACTTCAAGAGATGTTCTTGAACCTATCCAAGGGACAAGAAGAGGTCAAGGCGCTCCTCACCAGGGGTATGATCGTGGGAAATCCTGAACATGACACTGATGACTGTTGGGCTTTGAAAAATAAGATCCAAGACTTGATTGACGAAGGAGTGCTGGAATTCATGCCGGATGGTGAGATGAAAATCTTCCGCTAAGGGTTCTCCATTTGAAATGACAAAGCTCGAACTGAGAGACTTTTGTTCCATTTGAATTTTCAAGTTGTAATTTCTTTTGTTATTCAAACATTTATCTGTTGATGTCAAACTTTGTTTTATTAATGCATTGCATATGCCTGTCTTGAATTCATCCATTCGTTTTCACTATTCTTATGCTTTCTTTATGATATTTAACTCTTGATAAAAATCTACAAGCCTTTAGAGGGAGGATGACTGTTGTACCCCAAAATTTGCCCTCCCATATTTCTCAAAATATTTCAAGAAAAATTCACAAGTCCAACCCGGCGCGTCATATTCAGGTATTCTTTCGCCAAGATATCTCTGATAACGTATTCTCAAATTCAGGTTCGGCTCAAGAGTCAATTCTTTAAAGAAGGTATCCGACTGTGTGAGTTTTCTCGAAGAAATATGGTGAAAAAGTGTGCTGAAAGTGCAGTTTTTACGCGCTAAAAAAATTCATAACTTGAAGATCATGACTCGTTTTGAACCCGTTCCGGTGGCCAAAATTCCGTCTTGACATTATCTACGTTTTCATCTCTCACGGATGGAAGCCAATTTCGATCAGAAGGTCTTCAAAAATGTGGATTTATCAAGTATTTTCATACAGAAAATTTGTGACAGAAGTTTATTTGCGTCATGTTCAGAAAATCATAACTTGGTCGATTTTCATCGTATCGAGCTGGTTCTGGTGCCAAAATTTCACAAATTGAGTTGGCTACATTTTCACAGAAGGTATTGAGTTCAAACAGTATTCAAAAGGCCTTCGTTTTTTGCTCAGAGTGCGTGACACGCTGAAAATCCTGAATGCTGAATATTATTTCATCTGAGCCGAAACTTCGAAAATTCATAACTCGGTCAATTTTTATCGGATTTGGCTCATATTTTTACACAAGGTCCCTGACTCATAGATCTACAACTTTGCTTCAAAAGTCGAGACCGGATTATGATCCGATCAATACCAGTTTTTTATTGAAGAACGTGTCAGAGTCGACACTGGAGCCCAAAATAAGTTTGTCTAAGCTGAAACTTCAAAAATTCATAACTAATTCACCGTTTATCCGATTGAGCCGATTTTCGGACAGGAGTTAGTTATCGATGTCGGCTACATTTTGTTTTCACATTTCAACTTCAAAAATTGCACTTAAGTCCCTGCGATTTAGCCTGGAAAGTGACGAACTCAAGTGAACATTGGAGGCCCAATTGCACATTCAAAGCCCATTTTCTTTACCCTAATTTCCATTATATAATCACCTTCTTTTCACACAAACAAGAGAGGAGAAAAAAAGAGAGAAAAAACCTTGCCACAACACTGTTAGAATATCAAATTCTTTCAAGAACCCTAAAACCTTGAAATCCTTATTACAAATCCATCTCTCACTACAAACAAGCCATCACAGTTACAAACCAACACCTCACTACTTCTTCAGTAAGGATAAGGCTGCCTTGATCTCCATGATCAAAAGAGTATAATCATTCATACATGCCATATTGTGCCTAAACATTAAATTTCTTCATATATTGGCTTTATTTGCATTTTATGATTTTATTTAATGTGTTCATGAGATTCAACACTGCAGATTTAGACAGGATCCCATGCAGGTTCATTAAGGAACGTTGAGGCCAAAAGCCAAATGGCCAAAAGCCAAAAGCCAAAAGCCAAAAGCCAAAAGCCAAAAGCCAAAAGCCAAAAGCCAAATGGCCAAAAGAACAACTTATGCATGACGAGACAGACATCCTGAGAAAATTAAGGAACGTTGAGGCCATAACACAAATGGCCAACAGCCAGAACACAAATGGCCTTGAAACCCAATCCAATGGCCAAAGAATGCAGATCGTTCAAAAAAAACCTCCCCTTGGGCCTGAAACCCCCCTTGGTTTGCATCCTTTTTAATTTTATTTTCTTTTCTTTTCTAATTCTTTTTTAATTGTTTTAATTGTTTTTTTCACCATAAAATAATTTTCTATAATAAAAACAGAAAAATCAAAAATACAAATATATTTAATTATTATAAATTTCATCACTAACCTATTTTTTGTAAATAAACTCTAACAATTAACTTAGTTTAATTTAGGTTTTTAAACTTTAATCTTTTTCTTAATAAGTAAAAAGTATATAGAATTAGGTTTTTTCTTGACATATTCATCTTTTTCTTAAATAAATTATTAATCATCATTATTTATCATTATTATTAATTATCATTAATTTTGTAAATAAACATGTAAATAAATTAATTAACTAGTAAATTAGGTTAACTTTAATATTTTCATTAATAATTAAAAATAACTTAGAATTAGGGTTTCTTTTTCCTTTTAATTCTTTTTCTTTAATTTTCATAAATACAAAAAACACTAAAACACTTTCTTTTCTTTAATTAAATAATTAATTGGACTTTAATTTAATTTAATTTCATGCAAAGGGTCAAAACCCTCGGACGTCCTAATTTTAATTCTTTTCACGCATTATTTCTTTCGATCATTATGTAACTGTTTCTCAGATGTAATAGTAATTAGGTTTATCTTTCCGTCTTTACTTTCCGCATCTTTATCAAAAAACAGGTCTTTGTATTTTGGCGATGTATAGACCCGCGCCTTGTAATAGCGTAGGATTTTACTTTCCGCATTTAAATTTCCGCACTTTTAAATTATAATTGCATGAAAGAATGTATGACCTAAATTAAAAACAAGCGTAGATCACCATGATACATGTACAAGATAAAACATAACATGAAAATAACACACAAATTCACACACCACTCTTAGGGTACGCCTCACTATTGCCTTACCTTCGAAACGTGGTCGTCAAGTATGGGACGTCTTAGTAAGTCCTTATGTCCATGATCTGGTTGCCTCGGAATAAGTTGCCTCGAAACAGTTGCCTCGGAATAGTTGCCTCGAAACGGTTGCCTCGGATTAAAAATGGATCAAGGACATAAGGGTAGCTTCTAAGGTGTCCTATTGTTGCTTCGATGACCACACTGTCCCTACAAATGAATTGACCCGAACAACTCCAACGACGGTGCTACCTACTTCTCAATAGTGGGATAGCACTATCTAAAGGACTCTTACACAACCTAATTCCTTAGGGTAGGTAGATGACTCGTAGATACTTGCTCTATTCAAAAACAAACCAAAAAACTCTTTTCACACCGACACTTTCAAAAAAGTTTTCAAACAATACTTCATACACTCTTGAGGACTGATACAAGAGTTACCTAGAAGTTTTCAAACGAACTTTTTTCAAACTCACTCACAATTGAAAAGCAAACACTTTTGAAAACACCAATGAGCAAGTATCTAAGAGCCCATGGATAACCATGGATAGAAAGGGTGCTAAAACTTTCCCTTTCTATAAATCTACCTCCCAAACCGAGAAACTATCTCATAAGGAATTTTGCTGTGCTTTTGTCCTGTCTATGTTGGAGAAAATAAAAGACGGTGGCGACTCTTGCTTACCGCGACATTTCACGAACCAGCTTTAAAACAGTCAGTTCTGAATCCACCGATCACAGAACTGGCGACTCTGTTGGGGAATACTTTAAAGTGAGGTGTACCTTAGGACTAAGATCACTTGTGTTTTCAATTGTTGTGCTTGTTTGCTTTATTATTGTGGGACTGTCTTGGGAGTTCTATAGATCCTAGCCCGGATCTGGGGGATACCTTCTTAGAAAGTAGCAACAAGACTGTGAGGGAACTGTGCGGGGTATACTGACATGGTTGAAGCAGTCTGCTACGTTGATGTGGCACTTTGGTCTGTACCGGTAACCCTTGAGTCCAGTCAAGGAGAGTACGGGGCCGCCGCGTGGTGTCGTGAAGCATCAACTGACCTTAGGAACCTTAATTGAACCATCTTGGCCTCTTTAGGGTAGTGAGATAACTGACTTTGGTGCAGTCCGAGGTTGGTTGATACTCGATACTACACTCAATTGAGGGTTGTTTTCTTGGAATATTTCGGTCGCCAGTTCAGTGGCTAAATCGAAACGATGAACAGTGAAAGCAATCCAATGATATTGGGACCCTTAGAACCCGGTTACTTCTGATAGGACAGGTTTTGAGCCCACCAACAAACTGAAAGAGGGTAATACCTAGACCCCATGCTGGCCTAAACTCTAAGGGCTTCTCTTGTGTGACTTGTGTGCCTTCCAACTTGACTATTTGCATACTTGTTATCTGACGCTTGGGTTTCTTGCAGGTTTTGTTTATAGTCCTTAATCTGGACTCATAACAGGGTTTACATATATCACTCCATGCATAGCATAACATCATACCGTTGCATACATCCTACATAAGGACTAATCCATTTCAAGGATCTCAAGGGTCTAATGCAGGTCATGATGAACCAACCGTCCAACAAGGGGAAAAGGGGATTTATTTTCCTCTAGACAAGGTTGTCAGGGGCTATGACCCACTCGATATGGTGAGCCTTGACACTTGAAGAAGGACTCTCAACAACATGAAGTTCCTTCCATCAAGCTACAAAATTCAAATTCTAACAATTTTCTTGTTTACCCCGCGAGATCCTTGAAAACATTGCATGCATACATACATATCATTGCATTACAGGTACCCCTTTTACAGGTTGCTTACCTTCTTCGCTGTTTATTTTAGCTCGCCATCATGAATCCCGAATCATCTACCGAGCAATCCATCAAGGCCCTCCAGGCTCAGAACGCCCAGTTCCAAGAGTTGATCATGAGTCTAGCCCAGGGGCAACGAGATCTGAAGACCCTGTTTTTGAAAAAGAAGAAGAAGAGGACGGTGCTGTTCAACCCTAGACGCAAATCTGGGAATGGATCACAAAATGAAGTTGAGCAGACTACCCCATATGTTGGGAAAGACAGTCCCCAAGAAAGGGAGGTTCCTAGCCCAGTGGTCTCCGACAACGAGACCGATTACAATGATGAGCAGTACCCTCCAGCTGAAGACAGGTATAAACAGTTGGAAGACTGGCTAAGTGCCATGGAGATACAAAAAGTGCCCGGTCTGGACTTCGAGGATCTAGGTCTATCTTCTGGTGTGGTCATCCCACACAAGTTCAAGGCACCTGCTTTTGCAAAATATGACGGGGCCTCCTGTCCTAAGCTGCATCTCAGGTCTTACACAAGAAGGATCCAGCCCTACACGGCTGACAAGAATTTGTGGATTCACTTCTTTCAGGATAGTCTGGCCGGAACTCAACTCGACTGGTTCTATCAACTGAATGGAGCCAACATCCGCAGCTGGGAGGATTTGGCCACTGCATTCTACAAGCAGTACCAGTACAATGTCGACCTTGCTCCCACGCGCACTCAGCTTCAGGGAATGTCTATGGGTGCAGGTGAAGGTTTCAAAGAATATGCTCAAAAATGGAGGGACCTTGCTGGAAGGGTACAACCACCTCTGACTGACCGCGAGCTCGTCGACATGTTCTTGGGGACCCTGCCTGGTCCATTCTTCAACCACCTGATTGGGAATTCTGCTGCTGGGTTTATAGATCTGATCTTGACCGAGGAAAGAATAGAAGCTGGCATCAAGTCATGGAAAATACAGAATGGTGACTCCTCGAACACTGAGAAGAAACCATCCAAGAGAGAATCTAGTGCTGTCTATGGCTCAAGAGGGAAAAATAGGTCCGAGCACCGCCAAGATGTCAATGTGGTGGTTATTGCAAAACCGGCCGGCGCTCCTCAGCGTCATAATCAGCAAAGGGAAGAGAGACCCAAAAGGAAATTCACTCCCCTCGGCATGACCTTGTCACAGATATTGCCACAGTTGCTGGGAACTAAGTTGGTAACTCTTATGGACCCTCCAAAGAATCCCAATAGGACGCCTTCAAGGTATAACCCCAACGTTCGCTGCGCTTATCATTCTGATAGCCCGGGGCATGCTACAGATGATTGTTGGACTTTGAGAAACAAGGTTCAGGATCTGATTGACGCAAAGGAAGTCCAGCTCGACTCTCCAGAGGCTCCCAATGTGACCACTGCTCCCCTGCCCAAACATGGCTAGGATTGGAAACTTTTGTTCATTTGAATGTTCAAGATTGTATTTTTCTTCGATTGTTCAAACATTTTATTTCATGTCAAACTTGGTTATTTCATTAATGCATTACACATGTCTGTTTTGAAGTAATTATTTCGTATTCACTATATGCAAACTGTTTTCATATTTTTGTGATGTCAACTCTTGATCTAAAATTCTAAGCCTCTTGAGGGAGGATGACGAAAACGATACCACAATCTACAATATGCTTTTGAACAGACCCCGCTGATGAGGTACAGGCATTGTTTCAATTCCTAAACACTGGAGTTATAAGGAAGATAATCCCTCGTCAACCCCTCTGAGCCAAAGAAGTTGGAGTTTTTTCTTTTTCGAAATTAAAACCCTTAATCATAACCTGGGGCAGGGTAGTTCTCTCAGTTGATCCAGGTGCACGATGAATGGCATCAAAGGAATCCTTACAAAACAAAAAAAGACAGCGATGGTTCCGAACAATCATAAAGACAGGCAGTCATTACTTCTCAAAATAAAAACCCACTAAGTCAAAACCTATGAAGGAGACTTACAAAACTGGGGCATCCCGCTGACTGTAATTCCAAAAAGGAAACAGCTCAGGCAAAAAACAGGGATAACAAAATCAAGAAAAAAAAGAGGTCATACAAACCCTCAACAAAAAAGGAAATGACTGCCCATTCAAAATAAATTGTCAATACCCGAACCATCACTGGTATATTAGAGCAAAAGACTCGAACAAGGTCTAACGCACGATCAACTGAGTTTAGGTTCGAAGAACATCACGAAGAGCGGGTGGGTACAAATAATTTGAGCCTTTATCCTTTGTTTCTTAAACCGTGAACCAGGCCACGTGATAACCCTCAAAAGTCCTAGCTGAAGCGTGGGTTAGTTCGAAGGCGTACTGTTACGAAAGGTATCCTGATTCCTTAAGGCTCGCTGTAAAATAACGAGTTTGACATCACAGTTTACAAAAGAACTCACTTGTTTTATTAAAAAAAAACTGCATTTTCAAAAACTTCGAAACAGACATAAGCTTTGCATTTTTAACATAACTTTGTTTGCATACGACTATTTGTTTGAACAACATAGAAGCTCGCACGACGAATATCAGATGAACAAAAGCACTCCAATCAAGGGGCAGACATGATCATGGCCCGGCATCAGGGGTAGTTAAGTCAAGATTCGAAGAATCTCTCAAAAGGCCAATTAGCCTGGGGCAAATCTCCGCCTGAGTCACCTGGGGCATTGGACGTGAGTTCCAGCCACGAATCTTGCCTGATCAAGATCTTCTGATGGCATGGCAACACAACAACAGGGGCAACTCCCTACACTCGGAGAGCGTGGACATAGTCGAAAAAATACTACGCAAAATCAAAGACCCGCTAGGTTGACGCACCTAGGAAAAAATAAGGGCTTCCCGGCGAACCAAAAGGGTTCGGGAAAAATAAGGGATGAAAATGAAAAAATTTGTACACCCGGCAAGTAGAAAACCTGAAAAGGCGGCTTGGGCAAAAATGGGTATCCCGGTGAGCTGAAAACCTGAAAGGGCGGTCCAGGCAAAAGTTAGGGATCAAAGCGTACGACTATGTCCCGGCATCTCGTCACTTGCCTACCAGAAGAAGATTTGTCAATCGACAGTCATCAAACACCTTCACAGGTACCTTCTTCTCCAACAGAAACTGGGGCAATAATGAGTTGTTTAAATGATCCGGTTGCTCTGTCCACCAAAGTGCCAAGGTAAGTTCAGCTGAAGAATGCGACCAAGATACCTTCACTCCCTGCAGAGCGAACGCGTCTCCCCAGGTTTTATTCAAAGGTTATTTCTCCACCAGAGCTTATAAATGGGTTATCCTCAGCTAAAAGCCACAGAAAGATCGTCCTCGGCGAAGTCTTCCTATCCCCAGCGAAGCTCATCAAAACTTCCATCATAACATATCAATGGTATCCCCAGCGGAGTTATCATCAACCTCAGCGAAGTACCTCTCTTTCCCCACAGAGTTACCTCCCCATAGAGTAATCTATTCGCCAAGTTTATTCCCCAACAGAGTCATCTTCTCCTACCGGTATTCTTGCAATCATCATCCCCAACGGAAATGAAGAATCTCACTCTTAAACATCATCCCAGGATTTGACTTCCCGGCATCCGTCAAGGATCTATTTTCCTAGACGAAGATACATTCATAAACATCACATTGTTATACATCATGATACATGCATCATACAATCTCATGTGTTGAAAAATATTATTGCTTGATCCATATCATGCATTGCATATGACTGACCTTTACCTTTCAGGAAGGATACAGTGAAAAGATCAGCTATGTAGACGAATACAGTCAAAAGAGACCAACCCAGTCAAAGAATACAAATCCAGTTAAATCAATGCCTAAAGATTTCTCTGATACAACTCGTCGTTATAGACACTCGTCGTTATAGACACTCGTCGTTATAGACACTCGTCGTTATAGACACTCGTCGTTATAGACACTCGTCGTTATAGACACTCGTCGTTATAGACACTCGTCGTTATAGACACTCGTCGTTATAGGCACTCGTCGTTAAAGACCACTCGTCCATGAGGATAACCTGTCAGTAGAGACAACTCACCAACCTTACTATATTCCAGACTCGATTCCTGTATCCTGCCAGGGCATGTCTGAAGAGTTTGAAGATCCGATTCCTGTATCTTGCCAGGGTGTATCTGTTGACGACTATATTCCAGACTCGATTCCTGTATCCTGCCAGGGCACGTCTGAAGAGTTTGAAGATCCGATTCTTGTATCTTGCCAGGGTGTATCTGTTGACGACTATATTCCAGACTCGATTCCTGTATCTTGCCAGGGCACGTCTGAAGAGTTCGAAGATCCGATTCCTGTATCTTGCCAGGGTGTATCTGTTGACGACTATACTCTCCGGACTCAATTCCTGTATCTTGCCAGGGCACGTCTGAAGAGTTTAAAGATTCGATTCCTGTATCCAGCCAGGGCACATCTACACAAAGAGTTTGAAGATCAACTCCTGTAACAGGCCAGGTAATTATTTTCTTTTCTCAGGTACGCAAGTTCTCGCTAAGGAATCTCTTACGCGATCGACACCTAGATGGCATCTATAAGCCCATCCGCATACCAACAGTCTCCAAATGGCATCTATAAGCCCATTCCCAACAAGGCTCTGTCACAACTCTAAATGGCATCTATAAGCCCATCCTCCTATCCGCCATCTCTCCAAATGGCATCTGTAAGCCCATTCCCGCCATCACGTTGCTGATACTCTACTATGCGAGTGCAAATTTCTGGGTACTCTAGTGTTTAATCATCTTCCACCTTCGGATCACGAAAGGCACGCAAGCTAATCTACATCCTCAGATTTAAGAAGATTGAACAGGGGCAACTGTTGTACCCCAAAATTTGCCCTCCCATATTTCTCAAAATATTTCAAGAAAAATTCACAAGTCCAACCCGGCGCGTCATATTCAGGTATTCTTTCGCCAAGATATCTCTGATAACATATTCTCAAATTCAGGTTCAGCTCAAGAGTCAATTCTTTAAAGAAGGTATCCGACTGTGTGAGTTTTCTCGAAGAAATATGGTGAAAAAGTGTGCTGAAAGTGCAGTTTTTACGCGCTAAAAAAATTCAGAACTTGAAGATCGTGACTCGTTTTGAACCCGTTCCGGTGGCCAAAATTCCGTCTTGACATTATCTACATTTTCATCTCTCACGGATGGAAGCCAATTTCGATCAGAAGATCTTCAAAAATGTGGATTTATCAAGTATTTTCATACAGAAAATTTGTGACAGAAGTTTATTTGCGTCATGTTCAGAAAATCATAACTTGGTCGATTTTCATCGTATCGAGCTGGTTCTGGTGCCAAAATTTCACAAATTGAGTTGGCTACATTTTCACAGAAGGTATTGAGTTCAAATGGTATTCAAAAGGCCTTCGTTTTTTGCTCAGAGTGCGTGACACGCTGAAAATCCTGAATGCTGAATATTATTTCATCTGAGCCGAAACTTCGAAAATTCATAACTCGGTCAATTTTTATCGGATTTGGCTCATATTTTTACACAAGGTCCCTGACTCATAGATCTACAACTTTGCTTCAAAAGTCGAGACCGGATTATGATCCGATCAATACCAGTTTTTTATTGAAGAACGTGTCAGAGTCGACACTGGAGCCCAAAATAAGTTTGTCTAAGCTGAAACTTCAAAAATTCATAACTAATTCACCGTTTATCCGATTGAGCCGATTTTCGGACAGGAGTTAGTTATCGATGTCGGCTACATTTTGTTTTCACATTTCAACTTCAAAAATTGCACTTAAGTCCCTACGATTTAGCCTGGAAAGTGACAAACTCAAGTGAACATTGGAGGCCCAATTGCACATTCAAAGCCCATTTTCTTTACCCTAATTTCCATTATATAATCACCTTCTTTTCACACAAACAAGAGAGGAGAAAAAAAGAGAGAAAAAACCTTGCCACAACACTGTTAGAATATCAAATTCTTTCAAGAACCCTAAAACCTTGAAATCCTTATTATAAATCCCTCTCTCACTACAAACAAGCCATCACAGTTACAAACCAACACCTCACTACTTCTTCAGTAAGGATAAAGCTGACTTGATCTCCATGATCCAAAGGGCATAAAAGCATTCAGGTCACTAATTTTCCAGTAAGGGTAAGATTGATTTGATCTCCATGATCAAAAGGGTATAATCATTCATACATGCCATATTGTGCCTAAACATTAAATTTCTTCATATATTGGCTTTATTTGCATTTTATGATTTTATTTAATGTGTTCATGAGATTCAACACTGCAGATTTAGACAGGATCCCATGCAGGTTCATTAAGGAACGTTGAGGCCAAAAGCCAAATGGCCAAAAGCCAAATGGCCAAAAGCCAAAAGCCAAAAGCCAAAAGCCAAAAGCCAAATGGCCAAAAGAACAACTTATGCATGACGAGACAGACATCCTGAGAAGATTAAGGAACGTTGAGGCCAGAACACAAATGGCCAACAGCCAGAACACAAATGGCCATGAAACCCAATCCAATAGCCAAAGAATGCAGACCGTTCAATAAAAACCTCCCCTTGGGCCTGAAACCCCCATTGGTTTGCATTCTTTTTAATTTTATTTTATTTTCTTTTCTAATTCTTTTTTAATTGTTTTAATTGTTTTTTTCACCATAAAATAATTTTCTATAATAAAAACAGAAAAATCAAAAATACAAATATATTTAATTATTATAAATTTCATCACTAACCTATTTTTTGTAAATAAACTCTAACAATTAACTTAGTTTAATTTAGATTTTTAAACTTTAATCTTTTTCTTAATAAGTAAAAAGTATGTAGAATTAGGTTTTTTCTTGACATATTCATCTTTTTCTTAAATAAATTATTAATCATCATTATTAATCATTATTATTAATTATCATTAATTTTTTTAAATAAACATGTAAATAAATTAATTGACTAGTAAATTAGGTTAACTTTAATATTTCATTAATAATTAAAAATAACTTAGAATTAGGGTTTCTTTTTCCTTTTAATTCTTTTTCTTTATTTTTCATAAATACAAAAAACACTAAAACACTTTCTTTTCTTTAATTAAATAATTAATTGGACTTTAATTTAATTTAATTTCATACAAAGGGTCAAAACCCTCGGACGTCCTAATTTTAATTCTTTTCACGCATTATTTCTTTCGATCATTATGTAACTGTTTCTCAGATGTAATAGTAATTAGGTTTATCTTTCCGTCTTTACTTTCCGCATCTTTATCAAAAAACGGGTCTTTGTATTTTGGCGATGTATAGACCCGCGCCTTGTAATAGCATAGGATTTTACTTTCCGCATTTAAATTTCCGCACTTTTAAATTATAATTGCATGAAAGAATGTATGGCCTAAATTAAAAACAAGCGTAGATCACCATGATACATGTACAAGATAAAACATAACATGAAAATAACACACAAATTCACACACCACTCTTAGGGTACGCCTCACTGTTGCCTTACCTTCGAAACGTGGTCGTCAAGTATGGGACGTCTTAGTAAGTCCTTATGTCCATGATCTGGTTGCCTCGGAATAAGTTGCCTCGAAACAGTTGCCTCGGAATAGTTGCCTCGAAACGGTTGCCTCGGATTAAAAAAGGATCAAGGACATAAGGGTAGCTTCTAAGGTGTCCTACTGTTGCTTCGATGACCACACTGTCCCTACAAATGAATTGACCCGAACAACTCCAACGACGGTGCTACCTACTTCTCAATAGTGGGATAGCACTATCTAAAGGACTCTTACACAGCCTAATTCCTTAGGGTAGGTAGATGACTCGTAGATACTTGCTCTATTAAAAAACAAACCAAAAAACTCTTTTCACACCGACACTTTCAAAAAAGTTTTCAAACAATACTTCATACACTCTTGAGGACTGATACAAGAGTTACCTAGAAGTTTTCAAACGAACTTTTTTCAAACTCACTCACAATTGAAAAGCAAACACTTTTGAAAACACCAATGAGCAAGTATCTAAGAGCCCATGGATAACGATGGATAGAAAGGGTGCTAACACCTTCCCTTTCTATAAATCTACCTCCCGAACCGAGAAACTATCTCATAAGGAATTTTGCTGTGCTTTTGTCCTGTCCATGTTGGAGAAAATAAAAGACGGTGGCGACTCTTGCTTACCGCGACATTTCACGAACCAGCTTTAAAACAGTCAGTTCTGAATCCACCGATCACAATGACGAAACAATGCCATAATCTCATACAGTATGCTTTTGGACAGACCTTGCTGACGATGTACATGCGTTTCTTTCAAATCCTAAACACTGGAGTTATAAGGAAGATAATCCCTAGTCAACCCCTTCGAGCCAAAGAAGTAGATTTTTTTCTGTTTTAACACAAATTAAAACCTTTAATCAAACCGGGGGCAGGGTAGTCTCTCAGTTAATTCAAAAGATGCGCATTGAAGTCGCATACTCTCAGTTCGTAATACAACGAATGACATCAAAAACATTCCTTTGGAACCAAAAGACAGTGATGGTTCTTTATCTCATAGGAAGTCATTATCTCTAAAAAAAGAAGAGAAAAGCCCACTGAGCCAAAACCTATAAAGGAGGCTTAAGAAAGCTGGGGCATCCCGCTGACTGTAATCTCGAAAACAGGAACAATAAGGCAAAAGTTAGGGATAACAAATCAAAAGAACGAGGTCGCTACAAATCCTCAACAACATGAAAAATGTTGCAAAAATGACTGCCTTCCAACAAATTCAACTTGTGTGAACCATCACCAAAAACGTCGTTCCAAATTCGAATAGAGTTCGACGCACAATTAACTGAGTTTAGGATTGAAGAACATCACGAAGAGCGGGTGGGTACAAATATACTTTGAGCCTTTATCCTTTGTTTCTTAAACCGTGAACCAAGCCACGTTACAACCCTTCAAAAGTCCTAATTGAAGCATGGGTTAGTTCGAAAGCATACTGTTACAAAAGGTATCCTGACTCCTGTAAGGCTTTGCCCTAAATCTTGTGTTGAATTTGTCTTATAAAAAGTTTTCTGCTAAAAAACGCATTTTTTCAAAACTTCGAAACAGCATAAACTTTGCATTACTTGGATATCACTGTTTGCATTTGGCTATTTGTTTGACAGCGGAGAAATTCACACAATGAATATCCGATGAACGAAAGCCCTCTCAGTGAACAAAATCACTTCAAAAAGGATGGCACTTCCATTGACAAATCTCCTATCAACAGGGGGACTTGACATGTCACTATCCAGCACACCTGGGGCAGTCCAGTCAAGATTTCAAGAAATCTCTGAAGAAGTACAAAATAACCAGGGGCAGGTCTCCATCTCCGTCACTTGGGGCATTAAACATCAATCTCAGTGAAGGGTTATGTACAATTAAACATTTTCTGGCAATGTCACAAATACTTGCTACTAGGGGCAGTGAAAAATCTCCCCAAAGTCCTTCTCATAGGATGATTCCCCAGCAAGGGTTTATTCTCTGAAAACCTTTCCCCAGCTGAATCAACCTCAAGAATCCTCGAGGACTTCCCCCAACGAAGTCATCACCTCTCAAGCAGACCGACAACAGGGTTCATTTCCCCAACAACACCAGGATTCCCCAGCTTGAGTTTGCCTCTCTGACTACTACAAATCAAAGGACCACAACTCCTCTTCCCCAGTAGACTACTCTACAAACCCCAACAAGTTACTGCGAAACCTGGATCCGACCAGATATCAGTTCAACTTCGACTCCCCAGTAGAGTGATGGACAACCTAGACTCTTGAACTCTTTTTCCCAAGCAAGAATCAACACTCCACAGAGTTTTCAACTTTCCCCAACAGAGTTCTCATCAACAAAATAGGGATCCTCAGTGGAAACATTCTAAGCAAGTTTGAAGGCATACCTACTTTTCAACAGCAATCCGGGATTTAATGACTCCCCAACACTTGTCAAGGATTTATTCTCCAAGACAAAATTACATTTCAACAACATTCATAGCATATGCATACAAAATACATATAACATAAATCTCATTTATTTTGAGAACATCACTGCCTGATGCATATCATGCATTACATACAGCTAACCTTTACCTTTCAGGAAAGATACAATCAAATTCTGACGAAATTCAAGCTTTGCAGCCTTACCTAGGGTTCTTCCCGGTTCAGATGCAGTTTTACCTAAACTCCTCTTGAAGCAGCCTTACCTAGGTTTCTTCCCGGTTCAGATGTAGTTTTACCTAGATTCATCCTGGAGCAACCTTACCTAGGTTCCTTCTCAATTCCTGATGTAGTTTCACCTAGACTCATCCTGGAGCAACCTTACCTAGGTTCCTTCTCAGTTCAGATGTAGTTTTACCTAGACTCATCCTGGAGCAACCTTACCTAGGTTCCTTCTCTTTTCCGATGTAGTTTTACCTAGACTCATCCTGGAGCAACCTTACCTAGGTTCCTTCTCAATTCAGATGTAGTTTTACCTAGACTCATCCCGGAGCAACCTTAACTAGGTTCCTTCTCTTTCCCGATGTAGTTTTACCTAGACTCATCCTGAAGCAACCTTACCTAGGTTTCTTCTCAATACAGATGTAGTTTTACCTAGACTCATCCTAGAGCAACCTTACCTAGGTTCCTTCTCTTTCCTGATGTAGTTTTACCTAGACTCATCCTGGAGCAACCTTACCTAGGTTCCTTCTCAATTCAGATGTAGTTTTACCTAGACTCATCCTGGGGCAACCTTACCTAGGTTCCTTCTCAGTTCAGATGTAGTTTTACCTAGACTCATCCTGGAGCACCCTTACCTAGGTTCCTTCTCAGTTCAGATGTAGTTTTACCTAGACTCATCCTGGAGCAACTTTACCTAGGTTCCTTCTCTTTCCTGATGTAGTTTCACCTAGACTCATCCTGGAGCAACCTTACCTAGGTCCCTTCTCAGTTCAGATGTAGTTTTACCTAGACTCATCCTGGAGCAACCTTACCTAGGTTTCTTCTCTTTCTCGATGTAGTTTTACCTAGACTCATCCTGGAGCAACCTTACCTAGGTTCCTTCTCAATTCAGATGTAGTTTTACCTAGACTCATCCTGGAGCAACCTTACCTAGGTTCCTTCTCTTTCCTGATGTAGTTTTACCTAAACTCCTCATGAAGCAACCTTACCTAGGTTCCTTCTCAATTCAGATGTAGTTTTACCTAGACTCATCCTGAAGCAACCTTACCTAGGTTTCTTCTCAATACAGATGTAGTTTTACCTAGACTCATCCTGGAGCAACCTTACCTAGGTTCCTTCTCTTTCCCGATGTAGTTTTACCTAGACTCATCCTGGAGCAACCTTACCTAGGTTCCTTCTCAATTCAGATGTAGTTTTACCTAGACTCATCATGGGGCAACCTTACCTAGGTTCCTTCTTAGTTCAGATGTAGTTTTACCTAGACTCATCCTGGAGCAACCATACCTAGGTTCCTTCTCAGTTCAGATGTAGTTTTACCTAGACTCATTCTGGAGCAACCTTACCTAGGTTCCTTCTCTTTCCTGATGTAGTTTCACCTAGACTCATCCTGGAGCAACCTTACCTAGGTTCCTTCTCAGTTCAGATGTAGTTTTACCTAGCCTCATCCTGGAGCAACCTTACCTAGGTTCCTTCTCTTTCCCGATGTAGTTTTATCTAGACTCATCCTGGAGCAACCTTACCTAGGTTCCTTCTCAATTCAGATGTAGTTTTACCTAGACTCATCCTGGAGAAACCTTACCTAGGTTCCTTCTCTTTCCTGATGTAGTTTTACCCAAACTCCTCATGAATCAACCTTACCTAGGTTCCTTCTTAATTCAGATGTAGTTTTACCTAGACTCATCCTGGAGCAACCTTACCTAGGTTCCTTCTCTTTCCCGATGCAGTTTTACCTAAACTCCTCATGGAGCAACCTTACCTAGGTTCCTTCTCAATTCAGATGCAGTTTTACCTAAACCCATCATGGAGCAACCTTACCTAGGTTCCTTCTCAGTTCAGATGTAGTTTTACCTAAACCCATCATGGAGCAACCTTACCTAGGTTCCTTCTCAGTTCAGGTGCATTCCAGATACGGATACCATTTTGATACTCATTCTTTTGACTTACAATTTAGAAATCAACAAACATTCTTGGATGACATCTTTAAGCCCATCCCCGACAAGATTCTGTCACATCTCCAGATGGCATCTTTAAGCCCATCTCCAACAACTATCCATTATCTCTCCAAATGGCATCTTTAAGCCCATTCCCTACATAATCAACTAACACATCTTCGAGTGCAAATTTTCTGGGCACTCTAGTGTTCAATCATCTTCCACCTTTAGGTCACGAATGGTAGAATTACCAATCTAACTCTTCAGGTGTAAGAAGTTTGAACAGGGGCAGCTGCTGTACCCCAAAATTTGCCCTCTCATTCTTCAAGGCCTTTCTTACAAGGATTTTCAAGGTTCAAGCTTGAACAAGTGCATTGGGATTTTCCAATACCAAAATTAAAAGGAAACTGTCAAAAATGGAGAAAACAGATAAAATAACATTTTTGCAAATTTGGAGGAAACATGTCTCTTTCGATTCAGCACTCTTCGATTGGCTCTTGGCCTCCTTCGAATGCAACTTGGGTACATCCTTCGTTTGGATTGGAAACCTCCTTCAAATGCAGTTTAGGTACATCCTTCGTTTGGATTTGAAACCTCCTTCGAATGCCAGTTTAGGTACATCCTTCGTTTGGATTTGAAACCTCCTTCGAATGCAACTTAGGTACATCCTTCGTTTGGATTTGAAACCTCCTTCGATTCAGCCTTTTGATTGGACAAGTGTGCTGCCTACATGGTTGCAATCGAAGGCCATGACCTACTGGCCACACATGCCCCCTGCAAGGAAACCCTTTTCGATTCACCAAGCGTACTGCCTACAAACCTACTTCGATTTGGACAAATAGCTGCCTGCAAGCCTGCTTCGATTTGGACAAGTAGCTGCCTGCAAGCCTGCTTCGATTTGGACAAGTTTATTGCCTACTAGCCTGCTTCGACTGGACAAGTTTACTGCCTACAAGCCTGCTTCGGCTGGACAAGTTTGCTGCCTGCATGCTTGCTTTGTTTGGACAAGTTTCGATGGGATAAGGTAACCATCTCTATGCATCCTTCGAATCCACTTGCACCAAGGGCCTCTTGCAGACTTTACCTTTCATAAGTTTCGTTTGAGCCAAGAGATATCTTCATACAAGATTTGATTAAGTTCTTGCTCCCCTTGGAGGAACACCATTCAATTAAGAAGCCAGGAACTTCCCTCATGCTAAAAAGACAAAGGCAATGACTCCCTTTATGTTTGTTTCGTTCCACATACTTCGATTGGGCAACATTGCTTCCTTCGAACACGGGCTTTCGATTGGGAAATATGTTTGTTTCAAGATTCGACTGGGCATTAGCTTCCTTCGAGTAAGTTTGCTTCGACCACAAGCTTCGACTGAGGCAAAGGCTTCCTTCGAACCAGTGCGCTTCGATCTCATTCTTGCATTTGACTCAAAACCAAATCTCGTTTGCCAGGCTGTGTTGCGTCCAAATCTTTACATAGTCAGAAGCTTGTACAAGGGTTTTAAACTTTGTCTTTTGGATAATACTATTCTTGGTTAAAGGCTACATACTCTTTCTTTTCATAGAGAGTACTTTAGTCACAAAATCAGTTTTCAACCTGATTTTTGGTCTGAGCACAAGCAATGTCAGATCTTCTGCACCTCAACTGCCAACAGGCCCCCCACATGTACTTTCACGCCACATTATTTTATTATTCTTTGCAAGGCTGGCTATGGACGAACATGTCCATTCTTTCTCTATAAATACAGGAACTTTTGCAAAGCTGAAAGAGGATTTTTGGACCAGTGAAACGAATCACCCAAATTTTCTCAAACACAACAAATCTCTCAAGTCCCTTCAACACTTGTGAGAACAAACCCATAATCACATACTTACTTCCTTCGATTCTGAAGAACAAGTACTCTTCAGTATCCTTTGAATCCAGTTTGGAAAGAAACATAAGACTTGTTTCTTTCCTTCCTTCGAATCCAGCAGTCCAAGCACAGCTGTTGGCCCCCTCTTTCAAATCCAGAACCTTGGACCTCCACTCAAGGTCCCACACCCATTCAACGCCTCTATCAAGGTAAGTCACTCTTACCTTTGAACTTTTCGTTCCATGGCATAACATGTAAATAATATCTTTGTTCGTTTCAAGCATGTATATACTATTGTTCCTTTCGTTTCCACCCTGTTAACATGTTTTTAAAAGTTAACCCTTTCGTTTTGCTTTCTGTTTACCTGAACTAGCTTTAATTATTAAACTATTTGAAAGATAAATACTAGCATGGCCTCAGGCCCATGTTGTCATTTAATGCTTTAAATGAAAGAAACAGGAGTATGAAACGAAGCCTTTGGTTTCCATACTGACTTCCAGGCCCAGCCAGAGACACGCTCACACTGATTTCACTGGCCCAATCAAAGAAGGCAACAAGGCAGAAAGGCCCAGCCAGAGGCACACTTGCACTAAGTCCAGGCTCACATGAAAGGCACTCCCATGCTGGTGCCAACCTCCAATCGAAGTACATGACCTAACTGGTGCCAAAGCCCAATCGAAGGCCATGACCTCACTGGTGCGAACTCCCAATCGAAGGCTGCTCCTGCCCAAATTGAAGGAGCTCATTTTTTTATTTCTTTTTATCTTATTTTTACCTTTACATTTCTATGCACTTCAATATGGTTGTAATAGTGTAGGATTTATTTTTTGCACTTTTTATTACTTTTGTACAAATGCTAGTAACTAGGTGTGTATGGCAAGATAAAACCAACAAGTAGACAACCCCTAATCAAAGACTAAATGCATGCAAATCAAACACATTATTCACACATGCACCGCTAGGGTAATCTCACTTGTTTCCTATCAGAAAATAGTCATGTCCCTTGAACAAGGGCGTTTTAGCAAAGACCCTCGATAAAAGATCGTAGTCCCTCGATGACCCTCGATGTTGCCTTCGGTAAACGATCTAGTCCCTAAAACGACATTGCTAAAACGTCCCATATGTTGCCTTCTATGACTATACAAACGTCCCACGCCTGTCCCGTTCACATCCTAACACAAGGTTGTTCACCAAATACAATGGTGAAACAACACTGTTAAAAGGGTTAAAAACATGAGAAAGATCTTTGAGTAAAATTAGGGTAGATAAATCTTAGTTACTTGATCAAACTTGCAAAACATCCTTGCCATTTTTCAAACACACATCACAACACAACTTCAAAACAACTTTCAAAAACATTGAAACATCTTTTCAAAAATACAAACACCTTTGTAAAACATTCAAACAAGAATCGTTACAAAGGTTTCCTAGACAAGGCATCTTTTTCAAAACATTTTCAAAACCACACACACAAAGTACCATTTCAAGCAATTGAAAAGCAAAGGCAAGTGATCTAAAACAAGTAACTAAGAGCCCATGGAAAACCATGGATGAAAATGGTGCTAGCACCTTCCCTTTTCATAATCTACCCCCCGAACCCACGAAAACATCTCAAAGGTCTTTCCTGTGCTTTTTGACCTTTCCTTAGGATAAAATAAAAAGTCGGTGGCGACTCTTGCTAAACCGAAACATTTGCGAACAAAAACGCAAACCACAAGTCAGTTCTCCCACCGTATCACAACTCCTGTTACACCGACTCCTGTCAATGATATTTCAATAATTACCATATCCGCCAATCTTTCCAAGGTCTCCAAAAGACCTATTAAGATTACATCCGATCCGAAGATTGCACCTCTGAAGATAACTATGCTGGGGCCTATCCCGTAGAAGTCCAACAAATCAATACCGTGGAACTATGGGGGAGAGATCTTCTACCACGGTATTAAACAAATTGAATCTGCTGAAGAAAGTTCTGATGAAGAGACTTCCGAAATTAGAAATATTGCTGGAACGAGTAAAATCACCCGCAGCAGAAGAATTTTCTCTCCGGAGATCTCTCCTCCAAGGGAAATCTTCGGACCCTCAATTTCTCCTAAGGTTACCCCTGTGTCGGTCAACATATCTGCGAGAACTCCAATTATTGAAGAAGTTGTTACTCCTGCGGTTGTCCCCTCTGCTGTTGCTGATGTTAGAGGGAAAGGGATCCAAGAAGCGCCCGTCAGGACGAGGGCTCAGCCATTGGTTATCCCCGAGACCTCTCAAAAAGAAATGGAAAGAGATTTTGAAAATAATCAAGAAAATAGATTATGATGTTGTGGAGCAACTGGGGTAAACCCCCTCAAAGATCTCAATGTTGGCCCTGCTGCTTTGTTCCGAAGCTCATGCTAAAGCTCTGATCAGATTCTTGAAGACGGCTCACGTGCCACAGGAAACCTCCGCGGATCAGTTCCAGGAATGTGTAGCTAGCTTAACAGCTGACAATGGTCTTGGATTCTCCGATGCTGATTTAACATCTAAAGGGAGAAATCATAATGACGCTTTGCATGTCTCGGTGGAATGCAGAGGGACTACCCTAGCACATATTCTGGTTGATACTAGGTCGTCTCTAAATGTCTTGCTGAAGAAAGCATTGGATAGATTGGACTGTGAAGGCCTAACCCTGAATCCCAACAATATCATTGTCAG